>OY979438.1:14800000-17200000 GCA_963855545.1 Ethmia dodecea | reverse complement strand
TTAATTGGTCACCTATTTTACCAACAAAGGGTTTCTTAGTCGCTTTGCTAGTCGCCTGCTTTTTTATCCCTTTGGATAAAAAAGCAGGCGACTAGCACAGCGACTAGGTAAAGCGATCGACATGAAATTCGGAATATTTCAACAAAATGATGGCCCAATTTAAAATAAAAGAATAAAACCAACAAGTAATTATATATAGTTCATGAAAATAAAAAAACAACCTTTAGCATGGCACACGTCATAAAACATCAAATGAGCCCAAACTCGAGAGGTTCCTCCACCTCCTGGCTCCATCATCAGATCAGCTTGATGGTTCCCATAATATTGCATTGTAACCGAATTTAGGTTCATAAGTATGAAAAATATCAGCTCAATCTGCTTCAAAATTGAGTTGCTAGATTCCTCCCCAACAAACATACCTACATTGCATCAAGTCGCTTTCTCTGTCCCTATGTATGCTTAAATCTTTAAAATTACGCAACGGATTTTGATGCGGTTTTTTTAATAAGTACATAGACTGATTCAAGAGGAAGGTTTTGGTATAAGCATTGCACCCGTGCGAAGTCGGAGCGGGTCGCTAGTATTAAATAAAATCCTGTAAAATAATGGAAGCCAAAACCGCTCAAAGGGAGGAAGTAAAATCAAGTAAAGTATTCCACCATTTATTTTACAAAGAAACTTAGTTATACAGTCCTGTGAATGTGAATTGAACTTTATTGCGTACTTATAATACCTATTATTGTATGTATATCACCTATAGGTATTTATGGAAACGGTAGGTACGCCGTACGGAACATTCCGTACGCGAGTCTATTGCGCGAGTGCATTATTAAAGTTAAAAGCCACTAAACGATTTTTAGGTAGGTACTAGCTTTTCCGGCGATCACGCTTCAAGTTCAACAAGTTGTAAAATAAAAAAAAAAGTAGATTTGATTTTTTTAAAATATTTTGCTCTTCTTTTGTCTTAGTTTTAAGGCATTTGCAATTTAGCCGTCAGCCTTATATGCACAAAAAATACAATAGGTTTTTTTCTTAGAAAAAGCAAAAGCTTTTATCTAAGGTTTTTTTACAACTAATCTAAATTTCACGTGTTAATCGACAGTAAAACGATATTACCTACATTTCTACTGAAGATTGAAGGTTCTTGAGCCAATTTGAAAATGTCGATCTCAAGCATTTTATTGAATTTCCCATTCTCTGCACACTGCGCAGACATTTGCCACATAATATACTATCACGATTATGAGTCAAAACCCAAAATTCACAGCAAAATGAAAATATTACTAAAAACATGATGTCTTTCTTCGGATACCCGCCATAAAACCTTTTTTATTTTTAATCGACGGTATATACCTAATTCACGTTTGTCATTTAATCGGAGTAAAAAGTCGTATTACTGTGTCAGGTAACTCAGATACCAGCCTATAGTTTTTTAAAAATTAGATACCATTAAATTCTTTGACATAGGAATGTTAAAATAATTGTTGAAAAATAATAAACTCAATTGAGTTCATTATTATCAAATTTGTTATGTCTTATTTTTATTTTTTTTTGTCACGTGACCATTACCTACAAAGATGATGAACATAATATTATTATTACCTACAAAGATGAACCCGCGTAGAAAACGCGTTTACACAAAGATGTTTAAAGAAAAAGCTTCTCTCCTAAAGAAAATTATTTTCTTCCAACCTCTTTGCGCGTACATATAGTTTGCTTAAAATCTCTTTAGATACCGTTAACTTACAAAAACTACTTTCTATTTTATTAACCATAGAGATTAAATTTCAATACCGATATCCGCAATAAAGAGACTGTATACTGTGTAGGTATTAAAAAAAATTAAAATGTATTTCCATGCGTATGTATATTCTTGTATTTTTCTAAATTGTAAAAACTTTTTACAACTTTTTAGTTAAATTATTATACAGCTATAAATATATTAAAATTCTAATTCCATGAAAATGACAGCAAGGAAGGATGATTACAATAAAATTTAACATTTTATTTATTATTGAATAGCGCTTTTACGTAAAATCGCTTCGGATGTAAGTAATTTTACACGTGTAATTTGAAACTAACTTAATTTTATTTGTGAGAACTCCGTGGATATATTTTTATTGCAAATCGAAAACTGCGTCGCAGAAAAGCCCTGAAAGTAATTATGAAGTCGCAGCTTCTGGAGTTAAATTCAACTTCTGCAAACCGTTAACGGTTACGGAGAATTCAAAAATCGAACTTGATTTTCTGTCCGCCAATCAGAGAGGGTTGTGTTTGTGTTGCGATTTTAAGGTGTAACTATAACAAGACTACTTCATTTCGGCTGAAAATATTTAAAAAAATATATTGTAGTTTTGTCTTAACTATTTATGATCTCCTTACAAAACTATTGAACATTTATATACCGATTTTATGTCATTATTATTTACATATATTTACCTAAGAACCATTTTTACGAAATGTTCACGCCTTTATACCCGAGAGGGTAGGCACAGGTACTTTATTCCTGGATATAGCCACTTTTCACAGGAAATTCCCACGAGAACGGGAATAAACTGGATTTGCGCGGGCCACGTCGCTGGGCACAAATATAAAAGCTGATGCCAGATTCTGAGATGAAAGAGTTAATTGTTTTATCGGCTTGAAAGTAATTATTTTTCTCGAACTCTTCGTAGGTATTCTTGTAGCTGTCTTATTTGTTTTTGTGTTCTTTAATGTAGGACAACATAAGCATTTTATTCATTTTTTTTTTATATTTACAAAATAGTTAGTTGGCATTAATTTGTTTCCCTTCTTTTATTTTTATTTTTGTTTCTAATTTAAGAGCTATAAATTTTGTCATGTTGTATGCATTTTGGATAAGTGGCTTGATCTACCAATGTCTATTTTATATTGAACTTTACTGTCACTTTCTGTTTTGTGCATCCTAATAAATAAATAAAAATAAAAATAAATAAATAAAGGAAACTGTTATAAAACGTTATGGGCCGCTCGCTCCAGTAAGTACAATCCGGGCAATGGATTCTAAGTTGTAGCTTTATCGGGGCAGTTTCGGTTAGACCGGTTCTGCAGGCTCCAATCAGACTTGTTTCAGGGTTCCTTACTTGAATTATAAAATAAGAAATCCCGGTTTTTATTCCCGCTATAGGCTGTCTACAAGGACTCCTTGTTCTTAGCCTGAAGCAAATTCTTAATTTCATATTGCCTTAACTATAACCTCTACATATCTCTATAATATTGTAAATGCGAATGTAATTTTATCTGTTTGTTACCTTTTTATGGTTGATGTAACGATCTTGATGAAGTTGAGCAGAAAGATAGTTTGCGTCTTAATGAAGATACCTAATGAAGTTACTGGCAAAAAGTAGTATTATCAATGCGAATGTTTGTACTATAATTTTTAACAAAGAAAAGACTTCATACAGGAAAAAAAAAAAAAGTAAAAAAGCACTAGTCGCCACTACGACTTTCGAAGGTTTCCCTCGATTTCTCTGGGATGCCATCATCGGATCCTGGTTTCCTTCTCATGGTAACATTGTTGGGATCTCACCTTTCCAACAAAACTAAAAACATCGAACATGCATAAAAAAAAGGTCGAATTGAGAAACCTTTTTTGAAGTCGGTTTAAAAATGGCTATTATTGAAATTTGGTATAGATATGTCTATTGCTACCGTTAAAGCAAGGCTGTATAAAGAATACTTTTCTCCCAGAAAAAAAAACTTTATCGGGCAGAGGGCAAATAGTTACCACCAAATATTGAACTCTATGTAATTGAAATAAGATTCAAAACCAAGGAAAATTTTAAACTGCCTATGCCCGTTAAAAGGTTATAAACTATTCTCGATCTATGAACTCATCGTTTGTGATCGCAGGTACAGACACACAAGAAAATTCGCAATCATAAGTTTATGACATGAAAATTTCGACTCGCACTTGGCAAGCTTTTTTGTAGTTCTTCCCCGAAGCTATATTCTCACAGGTTTCCGACAACTATAAAGTTTACTATAGGTAAGTCTACATTATTAGGCCAAGAACCTAATAAGCCATTAGCGTACAGGTTATAATTCAGAACAATTTGGAAGCGTATTTCCGCCCACTAGATTATTATTAAAGTTTCATCTTTGGACGTGTTTTTAGGTCCACATCACCTACATATCTCGTAGTAATAGAGGTAGCGAAGTTTTTACAATTTATAATAAAATAATAATAATAATCCCACGCCTTTTATCCTCGAGGGGGTAGGCAGAAGTATTCCATTACTGGATATACCCATATTTCAGGAGATATATTGGACCCCTAAACGTGATAGGTGGTGAGCCCATCGCCGGAACGGGTCTATTTACACATGTCTCAGAATTAATTCTGTGACCAGCGGGTTTCCTCACGATGTTTTCCTTCACCGTCGAGGTAGTGATAAATATGAACGTAAGGTTTTGAAAAACTCATTGGTACATGCCAGGATTCGAACCCGAGCCTCATTGATTTTCGGCCGGCTCTTCAACCGTAAGGCTATCACTTCTGTCACAAGTTAATGGTAAATTTTTTTTATTAAACGGTCTTTGAAGACTAATTATAGGACGTATTTTGACGACTTTTAACGCCCAGCGGTAAAAGAGCCCTTCTCATTCGTGAGGCTCAAGTTCAGATCCTGGCACGCACAATGAGTTTTTCAAAAAGCTTATGTAGGTACATAAGTAGGTATAATTTATCTTTAGCTCGACGGTAAAAGAAAATATCGTGAGGACATCCGCAGGCTACAGAATAAATTTTGGGACATGTGTAACAGACTCGGTCGATGGGCTCACCATCTATCACGTTTAGGGATCTAAAGAATATACTGGTGAAACGTGGGTATTTCCAAAAATGAAATTCCTTTGCCTACCCCCTCAGAGAGAGAAGCCGTGAGATTAAACACATATTATTTTGGTCTTATCGTATCTCTTATCGTCTTGTCAAAAGTACGTGCTTAGCTTATCTATTCTATAGGGGATAGCAACGAGTTTAGTAGGTATCGTCTGTAATTCTTAATTTTAATTTGTGACAAAACGTATTACTAACATAGTCTGTAAGTTGTATTTACCAACTGAAACGGTCTGTTTTTAGAAGACTATTTTCTGGCCCACTGCTGGAAAATACCTTTCCTCCCTCCCTTCACCTATTTCTATCCTCTGCTGCCTCCTATCCGGCCATGTCCTCGTGAAGGCTTCCAGTTAATGGATCTGAATAAATGAGTTTTATTATTATCGTGCGTTATTTAAATATGGACGCAAAATTTTTAGCCTCCTTCCTAAGTCATGGACACGATTAAAACAAATTCTAATAAATAAAAAAAAACGACTATTAAAATAATTACTGTCAAAACAGGTCGCCTTCGTTTTTGTGGTCCTTGATTACAGCCTACCGCATGGAGACTTATCGACAATTTATCGATACACTTACTAGATACTATCAGTAAAAGTTCTGCCTGACACACCTAAGTGTCATTTTTGCGAGCAGCTACCCTTACCCACCACGTGGCCACAAAGCCCTCTTATAAAGTAACAATGACAAATTACAGAAATGGTTTATTTCAGTTTATGACCACTTCGGTTCGATGAATGGTAAACGGTGCTAGCTTCTGATTGTTTAACTCTAATTAGGGTCGGGGTAATAAGAACTTGAGCTTTCAAGCGACAATTCTTACAAAAGTATCAGGCTTCGCGTTTGTCAATAGTACATAAGTTTGGCAAAAAACGGCAACACGTGTATGCCAAAACTGTGCTGGGAGCATTGACTTCGGATGAACCATTTAACCATACTACTCGTATTATACGTATACGACCAAACAAGTTCTGTGCTTGTGTCCATTGCATTTATCGGAACATGAACGTATGGAAGATAAAAGTTTATTGATCGAACAATCTTTTACTAAGTAGCGAGATGCTGCGACTGAACAAGTATTGATCCAGTTAATGGAAAACACTTTATTTAGGTATAGATAACTTGGCTTCCAGGCGGAATATCAAGATGAAACCTGTGTCAGAGTTTAAATTCGACCGGCAACAACAATTCTGAAAACCGCATCCAAAGTTTTGAGTGATACGCGTACATATACCAACATGCGGACAAACAGACAGACAAGAATGCTGCAGATAATTGTTTTGGCTTCCATAGATTTTACAATTGTAAAGACCCCTTATATTAAGTTACCTAAATATCTCGCCTGTACAGAAATCGAAAAGTTCCAATTTTATTTTATCCACCCATATGAATTTGTTCCCAGAAGACTAACTGCCCTGATAGCTCAGTGGATTTTTTTAACACAGATAACTGGCAGTCCTCTGGTCACCTGAATCCTGGATCAAACGCGCTGACAGCTCTGAAGCCTGGATCAAAAGCGTTGACAGCTCTGATAAGCTGCAGCGCCTCCGGATGCCATGTTTTCATGGTCTTTATCCTAAAGCAAATTAAATGATAGGTTCTCTTCAAGTGCAAAGTGAATGAATAAGATTAAGATCTATCTATATTAGATTTTTAGACAAAAGCGAGCTTAAAATCTAGTTTTTCTACATTCAGAAAGCCGTGAACACGCTAGCTGAATTTTATTTAAATTTCACCAAAAGATACATTTGAATTGAATTTGTCTTTTAGTACTTACTCGATTCAAGTTTGAATCTTTTACCACACACCCTTTGAACCATTCAATTCTACTGAATAAATATATTTATACAAAGTCGCAAAGCATGTCTTCACTCAGTGGATTTGCATTCAATCATTGCTTTTCTACAAGTTTCTTTCACTCAAAGATGTAGAAAGTTTGATCCATATTTGGATAAGTTAGTACTTTACTACGTTCTGTTGAATGGTTATTGTTACTTGATACTTAGATTGTGTGTTTTGCCATCACGTGTATAGCGTACGTATATGTGTGTTTTATACATCTATGGTACTCTCAGATAAATATTTTTGAATCGATTCTGCTTTACAGCGACTAATGTTATTTTAGTTTAGTCCTGTCTTTGTCTTACTTCAAAAAAAGAAAAGGTATAGAAGATAACCTACCGAATTTAGTCCTGTCAGAGGCTGTATTTTAGTCGTGGCTTATTTACTTATGCACTAAACACGTTATGAAATGCCTTAGTTGACACGACTAATTTTAATTTGAATTAAATTGTACAATGCCACTTGGCTAGGGGGCCTGATCAGAGTTAGGGAGAGAGAGATATACGTCTGTGGTTAGAGAGTCTATAAAAAATTCCACCTTTATCAATCTCACATTATTTTCAATGTATTACAACAACGTGAAAATATATGAGGGATCAGTAGCGGGTAAGTATCGAACTGGCCTATAAAAAATAATAAAGCTAACCACAAACAACCATAGACTATGGATACTCGCACCACTCACACACACGCCACTTTACACACACATGCGCAAGAGTTTGGTCACGAGCTGCGCTGAGATTACACGAAGATTGTCTTCTAGCCCCACAGACATGCAGCGTAATGGCGTATGTACTGAGCACCATTGTTTGAGGATCGGTGGTTATGGTTTTAACACCATGGGCTTATGGTTCCGAGAAGAGTGATTCTTGTGCCTTAGAGGTATTATTATATTGTGGTTTGATGGCAGTGGCTTATAAAAAGATGCTTATTTCGGACAAAATTACTGAGCTGTTGGAAAGTTGTTAGCGAGTCTTTGGTCGTGCCTTTGTTCAAGTTTGAAAAAAAAAACTTATATGACTATCAAGTAAAGTTCAGCTTTATAGTCCGGTTATTATAGGAAGAGCTTTGACAGATGCAAAAAATTCTATTTTATTTTATTACTAACTAGCTTTTCCGCGCGGGTTTGCCCGCGTTGTTCCCGTTCCCGTGGGAATACAGGAATAAAATATAGCCTAAGTTACTCAAATACAATAATGTAACAGAATAAGCGCAATTCCTGGAATTAGTTTGTTCAGTATCGACTACTTAATCGATTTCAGCTATTTTTAATATGTGTTAATTTTTTCCGAAAAATGAATTAGCAGAGCTGAATTCAGTGCTATGTATGGAAATCGTGCTATTATTGATCGATATTTAAGAAAATTGGTTAAACACAACCAAAGTTCGATGGCATCATATTTTTTTTAAGTTAATGTACTAGTTGGGGTGTATGAGGAATTGCGCTTTTTCTGTTATGCGTTGTATATTCTAGATTTAAATTGGTGTAAGAATTTTTAAAATCGGTCCAGTAGTTTTTGAGTTTATTCGTAACAAACATACAAAAATACTAATCTTAATAATACTTTCGTCTTTATAACATTTATTATTATTACTAACTAGCGCGGATCCAGTTTTCCCCTCGTTCCCGAGGGAATTTCGCAAAATACCTTTCATATAAACCTTGCCTAGACCATTACGGACACAGTAAAATCGGTCCAGCCGTTCTCGAGTTTTGCGCTTATTCATTTGGCGATTAATTTTTTTTAAGCACGAGTATATTGCTAGACTAGCGGTTGACAGACTCTGTGTTTCCCCTAGAAACTGCATTTTTCTACGATGAAAAGAATCTTTGTCTTTCCTCAAGACGTAAATAAACTATCGTCCTCAAAGATCATTTTCACCCTTTACCCTTAAAACTATGCAGAGAACCTAAAAATGTCAATATTACATAAATTACTATTGTAGAAATTTAATGATCGCCTAAAATAGCTGTTTTAGCTTACTCTTACTTAATTACTTACTTAGTTTTACTAAATTTATAAGAAAAGATAGCTTAGATATGCAAAAGATTGTCTTAGATATTAGGGCTGCAGACTTCGCTAACTAATATATGATTATCGTCAGTATAAGATACCGGTCAGGTCTCGCACCGGTTCCAGTATTTGACGTTCGTCTCGTAGCACTCGATCTCTGAAAAAACCCGTCTTATTTCCGGACGAACAGAACTCGTCCGTTTCGTCGCATACTCGAGTAGTTTATTATACAACTCAGACTCTTACTTATAAACAACATTTTGAGTATGTAAATAAGTAACAATGAATTGAATGAGCAGTGATAGCACTGTGGTTATAGAGCCCGTTCGTGATGCCATGCGTGAGGCTCAGATTCGAATACTTTCGAGGCAATAGTACATACGATTACATTCAAGAGCACATAAAGCGAGTAGTGCGAGGCTGACCTGCTGATTGTAATAAGAACGTTGCAAAGTCCAATGAGGTTTTATTTAATATAAGGAGGACCATCAGCTAAATTAACAGTGCAGACAAAGGACTGTAAAGAAAAAGGAAACCCCCTGCGGGTTTCCTTTTCCTTTACAGTCAATCCCAGAATTAATTCTGAGGTATGTGTTACCACCACCCCGGTCCTGGCGATGAGCTCACCACTTATCACGTTTAGAATATACTGGTGAAACGTGAGTATTTCCCAAATAAAAGACGTGAGCATTTTTTCATTATTTCTTTGTTTTTTTTCATATATTTTCTACTAACGAAAGTTTGTGAGGATGGTTGAACGGATATTTGTTACACGCAAAAACTTCTGAATAGACTTTGATGAAAGTTTACTGTAATATATCGTATACATTAGAATAACAGGTCAGGATACAGGATACTTTTTATTTGGGAAAATATCTCGTTCCTTCGGGAGGATTCTTGGTTAGCTAAGGTTGCTACAGAGACGCAAGCAAAGTCATTAAAAAATAGGAAGACTCGGTATTACCGAAATCACTATCACTAGGTATAATCTCACGCCCTTTTTATCCCCGAGGGGGTAGGCAGAGGTATTCCATTACTGGATATACCCACATTTCACGAGATATATTGGACCCCTAAACGTGATAGGTGGTGAGCCTATCGCCGGACCGGGTCTATTCATTCTGAGACCTGCGGGTTTCCTCACAATGTTTTCCTTCACCGTCAAGCTAGTGATAAATATGTACGTAAGTTTTTGAAAAACTCATTGGTACATGCCAGGATTCGAACCCGAGCCTCACTGATTTTAGGCAGGCTCTTTAACCGTCCGGGCTATCACCGCTCACTAGGTACATAGTATAAAACAAAGTCGCTTCCCGTCTTCCCGTCTATATACATAGACAGACAGACGGGAAACTTAAATATTTAAGACTACGCAACGAATTATGATGCGTTTTTTTAAAAGCTTTTATTTAACTTGCAATGTATGTATGTAAGTATGTATGTAAGTAACTATCTATGTTCGGGTGGAATCTTGCAACTCAATTTTGAAGCAGATATCTTCAACCGATTGAGCTGAAATTTGGTATACTTATGTAAGTGCGGTGACAATGCAATATTATGGTACCACCGAGCTGATCTGATGATGGAGCTGGAAGATGGCCATAGGAACTCGGTAATTAAACGACACAACCCCATTTAGTTTGAGCTCGTTTGATTCATCTTGACGAGTACTTTGGTACTAGATGGTAGCCAGAGTCTGATGATGGAGCTGGAAGATGGCCATAGGAGGAACTCAGTAATTAAACGTCGTATTCCCATCGAGTTTGGGCTCGTTTGAGTTGTCTTGACGAGTATTTTGGTACTAGATGGTAACCAGGGTCTGATGATGAAGCTGGAAGATGGCCATAGGAACTCGGTAACTAAACGACACAATCCCATCGAATTTGGGCTCGTATGATTCGTCTTGACGAGTTCTTTGGTACTAGATGGTAACCAGGGTCTGATGATGGAGATGGAAGATGGCCATAGGAACTCAGTAATTAAACGACATAACCCCATTGAGTTTGGGCTCGTTTGATTTATCTTAACGAGTACTTTAGTGGTAGATGGTAACCAGGGTCTGATGATGGAGCTGGAAGATGGCCATAGGAACTCAGTTATTAAACAAGATAACCCCATCGAGTTTGGGCTCGATTGATTCGTCTTGACGAGTACTTTGGTACTAGATGGTAACCAGGGTCTGATGATGGAGCTTAAAGATAACCAATTGAGCTGAAATTTTGTATACACGTTTAGTTTGGATAACAATGCAGGGTTAGCCATGTGACGCCCTTCTAAATACAACTAAAAAGTATAAAATAAATTAAGTAAAAAATAATTTTTAAAACAAGCTTTTATTTTAATGCGCTAAAAAGAACAAAATAAACTTTTCCTTTAAAACTGTCTTAAAACGTCATTACACAATTTATTATGTAATAAAAGCTTGTCGCGGGATTAATTAGGTAACTACCCATATTAACTTAGTCTGAAAATTCTAAAAATTTAATTCAATCAGTTAGAGTTACTTATATATTTACTTAAATATGAGTACCTACTCAGATCTCGCGACAAGCTTTTATTACATAATAAATTGTGTAATGACGTTTTAAGACAGTTTTAAAGGAAAAGTTTATTTTGTTCTTTTTAGCGCATTAAAATAAAAGCTTGTTTTAAAAATTATTTTTTACTTAATTTAATTGATAGAGTGATTCAAGATGAAGGTTTATAATATGAATATGATACATAAATCAGTATTGCACCCGTGCGAAGCCGGGGCGGGTCGCTAGTGAGGAATAAATTCAAATTAAAGCACAGTGTAAATTACTTATTAAAACATTAATGTGTTGATCCTTAAATATAGGTACTTGAAATTACCAAAGGATTAATAACTAGTTCTACTGGAACGTTAATAATATCCAATCAAATTGCGTAAATCGTGGCAAGTGGTAGGTTGGTCCAATTAATTAAAACGTAAATTTTAAATTAATTTATGATTTACTAGGAGTAGATACTTGTTCTTGGAAATTAAAAAGTACTTATGCAAATTTTATTAATATACGAGCTAATATTAATAACAAAATCTTGAATAAATTAATAAATGTACTGAATATGTAGGCACACGCGATGTCGCTTCGGGTGTCGTTTCTCCCGTTCCAGTAGGAATTTCCAAAAATCCCTTCTTAGTGCTCACTTATGTAATTTAAGGAACCTTTGTGTAAAATTTCATGTAGACCCAGCTGTTTTAGCTGTGCGCCGATCGATCAGCCAACAATACAGTTTTACATAGGTATACAGATACATTCAGATTAGTTTCGTCGGTGTAGGCAGAGAAATGGACAATCAATACAATACAGACTACAAGTTCTATGGTCATGTTTTCAGTGATGTGCATCAGAAAATTTACAGCAACAACATCATTGTGATAATTTTTTTTTCTTTATTAAGGAAACAAACAGCTTATACAATAAAAACTTATAGATATTACATTAAATAGAAATATTACAGTAAGCCAACAAAGTTTCCATTAATGTTTAGCACCTAAAGTTGCAACGGGCGTGCTACTAAACAAAGAAGTCTATCCTAGTCTTTAAAGGAAACCTGAATAACAATATATACTATAATAATACTCATCCTCCTCATCATCATAACTCCTCAAATGATCTGTTTTTTTTATGTCTGTGGTAAGGGATGTTCCACACCCACTACTCACTCTTTTTGGGTGCCCGACACCACAAGAACCCGATCCATAGGACCAATATTTGTATCCATCAATATGCCGTGTGCACCCACCCCTAAGGTAACGCGAGGGATTCAAGAAAAATGTGGAGCTTGTTGTACAGGGGCTCTCGGAATCGTTTATTATGACACAAGTGACTGGCTTATTTCGGAAAACAATTTTCTTTGTAGCAACTAGTTTATTTCGGAACCTTTGGAGACTTTTTGGCGGGAATCTGAAGAGGAATGTCATGTTTTTTTGTAAAATATTGGTTTTGCTGTATATTTCGGGGTTTGACTTGTTGGTTTCATTTCTAAGTGTCAATATGAATGTAAGTATGTTTATCAGTAGTTTAGTACCCATAGAAAAGGCTCTGCCTAGTTTGGGACTAAAAAACTGTGTGTGTCCTTCAATCCTAGGTCTTACGAATTTGGCGTGAATATCCACACACGATAACAACCTCCTCAATCACCAGATCAAATCACGTCCCACCAACATTAGGGCCTATCGCGGTATCTCCCAACATTAATTGACAGAAGAATCGTCGGATCACGAATTAATCGGGCTCTGAATTATTTATGGGATGCGAGTGGCCAGTGGGGAATGCGGGGTGGGTGCGGGGAGGGATGGGCGCAACAGGTCCGCATTGTGGGATTGGGATGTAAGTAGGGTTACCACACGATGAGGAGATCTCGTTATTATTACTACAATAATTCTGGCTCTTTCTTGTGACGGCGAGAATTGGGTGATTTATTGAACCTTTGTCTATAAGTGGATAAAGCTAGAAATATTGGTGTGTCGCTAGAAGCCTATTATTTTCATACATATGAGTCTATGGGTAGAAATACCCTATCGAGCTACTCGTGCTATTTATAAAATGCGGCCCAGGATGTCTCTAAGGAAAAAAATCAAGGAAATTAATATACTGACACTGGCGTCACAGAATATTTACGAAAACATATTGAGCGCCTTGTTATTAGACTATTGAAATTTCGAAGTGTACTTTTTGTACCTGCCAGAATTTTTTTTGAGTTAAGTGTTTTTTTTCTATCAAAACTGACAGTGTCACGACACACTAGCCCACTTATTTTTAGATCCCGAAGATAAAACCTGAAGTCTGGATTTTTGGTTTTTAACAACGGATTAGTCAAGAATTTTAAGATTGAAAGTTTTACCCCGCCATTTCATAATACCAATCACAAGTTGTATACTCTTTTAGGATTATAGGGTATTTCACTGCCTAGTGCAAATGAGGTACTTTTTATCTGTCAAAACGAAAATTTACTATGAAAAATGTACTGAGTATTGAGTTGTCACTGGCTCATTTTTAGTAGGTACTTAATTGCGTAACTTTTTTGATTGTTCTATTATTTGAAAATTTGATATAGTTGTAAAATTAAAAACGAAATGCATTTCTAGAGGTGTTTTGAGATAATCTTTTTTATATCTGATTATTTCGATACAGTCAAATACCTAATTAAAACTTAACTTGAACAATATAACAGTAGCGGCGCCACCTGAAATACAGGTTAAATCCTACCTCAGATTGGCGTCTCAAAGTGTTGCCAGCGTCTTTTCTGCTGTGTCCATTAATGTTTTATAACAGACTTATTGTTATGCCAATTTAAATGAATAAAATTATTATTATTATTATTAATAATATTGACAACTATCACCATATACACCATACTATCAACTTTGAATAAACGTAAATGATTCCGTACCTATATTATGAATATTTAAAAAGTCCACATCACAGAGGTTCATACTGGGGCCAAAAATCCGGTCGTGTCTTGACAAATTTGAACGTTTGGTAACCCTGAACGGCAGAATAGGGTTGCCGAGTTGCAGATTGATGCTTTAAGTAGCTATAAATGATGTTTAGACATAAAACCGTTGTGATGTTTGTTCAGGCTGTTTCTCGATTAGTTAGCGTAGCCCAACGTCAAGTTATTTAAAGAATTAAATAGGGTATTTGACTGCAGCTAGTAATCATTCCTTGAAAATGTATCCCAAAACACCTCTAAAAATGCATTTCGGCAACCTACTACCCTAAACTATTTCTCATATTTGCAAAGGACATTATAGCTGGTACTTTAGCCTAACAGATCTATAGGGGCTGTTAAGAGTAGAAGATGACGTCATCCGTCCATTGAATAAATACCTATTTTCGTACAAAATAATTAAGAAATATAGTTTTCGTTATATTTTTAAGAAAATAAAAATGAAATAATACAATAATAAAAATACATGCAAAATTAAGAAATAGAATAATTGAATGTGAGTCTGTCTGTAAGCTTTGCGTGACGAAATTTAGCAGAAGTTTAGGCTGCATCTTGAGAAAGGACCTAAACCTTCACGCGGAGTCACGGACTACAGTATGCATGTAATAAAATTAGCAAAATTTTATGTCCTGAAAGTTAGTAGCCATTTTGTTTTTAGATAGGTTTTTGTGAAACTATTATTTTCTCTATAAATATCTTTAAATGTATTACCAATCTGTTGTTTGGGTACTTACTTGTATATTATAGTTATTTGTAAGTAATACCTATTTTAGATTTAATCACTTTTAAAGAACATTGCTCGGCTGTATTTACAAGAATGGTTTATATAAAATTTTACGATGCCACTGTTACAAGCCACTGTGTAGACGTAAGTACATATAGTTTTATATTTACAGTAAACCTCCTTTGCAACTATATGTATTTATAATGATTTCCTGTTGTAAAACTTTTATAAGCAATTGCTATGAGTGAACACCGTGGCTGTGGTTTAACATGTTTATGCTTTATTACAGATTACTCGTATGTAGTCACCTTAAGGCGAGATACATACGATGACGAGAGTCGGACCTACATTCGACACCGGCTTTTGCAGACAAGCAGCAAGACTTGCCCCCATAGCCAAGTGGTAAGCTAAGGTTTCATTCAATAATTTAGCGTTCGCTTAATTTCAGTTTGTAGTTTAACGATTAAGAAATGCGTGCCAGTGAATATATTTCTTTAGAGCGTTGCGTCAATTTTGCTTGGTCGCGTTTTAAAGCTGCGCGCATGACAAGTCGAGCGCTAGTATCAATCTATTACATTTGTCATTCGATTCAACAAATTTTTACGTTTTCCAAAGTCGGACTGGTAGAACACCTAAAAACGTGTCATTTATTGGGTCGCTGTCAAAAAAAACAGGTCCATAAACAGGTCTGTGGTAGACGTGGTAGTACACACTACTACACTAGAAAAAATCTGTTAATGACCACTGAGACCATCTTCCAATCGATGGGCATGTAAGATCCAATTTGGGACGATACTTCATAATGAATGAATGTCCAGGATTGCAATCTAGGGGAAGGCGGAGTAAGTGGAAGTTCTTGGTGTATCTGTTACAGATACTGAGCACCATTGCTCGTATATTGGAAATATTTTGAATTCTTCAGAGAGGAGATGCAGTTAGACTTCTACGCTATCCCACATCTGCATATTATAAGGATGGACATCTGTAAATATTAGTGTGTAGTACCTATTAATGTGTTTTTCTATCTAAGTCAATGCTTATCAATTTGAAATCCATAAATTTCATCTTCTCAAAATTTACTTTTTTTTTTAAGAAATATTTCTATACAAACTTGATCAGTCTTATAAACACTATTATAGGTACAGTATAAGAATACGCTGTATTAAACGTGCTAAATTCAACGTGCCTTACGACATAAATACACCTATAAATCATTAGAAAATATTCCAAGGCTATCAATGTTACGTATTCACAGGTATTTTATATTAATAGTACCTAGGATGTAAGGATGTACCACCCCTGGCTACGGTTGCGGGGTGCGGGGCGAGCGGCGAAGGAATGCAGCCTCTTGTTCGTTTTGGGAACGTCCGCGCAGGTAGGCGCGCAGCCTCTGCTCCTGCGCTGCCTGTTGCTAGGGCGATACTCTGCTTACGCGTTACGTGCGCGTTTTGATACCGCTGGCTACCCACAATCTTACAAAGTACCATAGATTAGGATCGTCTTGTTTCAAGCTTGAAACAACATTACTTACTCAAAGTATAATATGCTGCTAAATTAATTAGAAATCAAAGAATCTTTTATTTTCGGTAGGTACAAAGAAATAAACTTAGAAACGTCAATAATCTAATAACAAGGCACTCTAAACTCGTCAATGACGATTGGCTAAATGTAAACAGCAGCCTATCTCCACCGACGAGTTGCTGGTTCCAAATGCAGTACCCCGAGAAGAATCAGCAAGAAACTCAAGGGCAGCTCTTTTTAATTTCATTGTATGTATTAAATATTATATATTGTATCGTGTTACCGTGATCAGCAGTCGTATATATGCGTAGAAGGCGCCATTTTGGGTCCCAAATCAAATAGAAAACCTCAAATTTAACGTTAAATCTAAATATAAGAACGCGAAAATACATTTGTAGCCACAATACCAGCAATCAGCATATTTGCCTTCATACATATTTAATACTAACTTTTCAATTTCATTCAATTTATCCGCATTCCCGGATACATTGTAGTCAGAAGTATTATTCTGCTGCATAAGCTAAATTGCCTACTGTACCTACAGTTTGAAAAAATCTTTTTACTAGATTTTGCGTGAAAAGATAATAAGTTTCACGTCAGGTAGTGACCCTGCCTTCTGAGCCTTATTATTATTATTTATTTATTACCCATAGTATAGGCTCTACTTAGTTTGGGACCAAATAACCATGTGTGAGTTATGTCCCACAATTTACTATTATTCTAAGGGCAGATTTTTCAATCGTCAGACAAATCTTATCTGAAGAATATATTGATGCTGTCCCTGTCTGACACAATAGAAAGAAAAGTGACAGGGGATGTTAATTCTTCAGATAACTTTTAACTGGCTATTGAAAAATCAGCCCTGAGTAGGATAAAACTTAATATCTAGTCTGGTGATATTTTTTAAAGATAATCTTATGTATCAAGCTGTTAGGTGTACCTACTAAATAAACGTGAATGCCCACATTTATTCACGTTAGTTAATAAAACGGCAAACGTATAACACTCGGGTATAGTCCAACAAAGCCCTTCGATATTTTTTACTCGTTTACTCGTTCGGAGGTCAGTCGAGTAGTAAAAGTAAAGTATTGAGTCAAAATAAAAAGCGACCGCTCATGGGAGCTGAATCCAGGTCATAAATAGTGAGCACACGAAAACCACCACCTTTTTTATTATCTGCAATAGGGTAGTTTCCTGTGGTAGAATCTATTAATTAGGAAGCACGAGAATATAATAAATGCAAAAGAAATGCCCTCGCTAAGAAGCATGAGTGGAGTACGATTGGTTAATAGAATGAGGAATACTGAAATCCGAGAGCGTTGTGGTTTAAGAGAGATGTAGTGATTGAGCTTAAAAAGATGCTTAGGTGGTTTGGATATACTAAGCGGATGGATGAAAGACGTCTAACGAGACAAATATATTAGGGGGCTGTAAGTGGCATAGTCGGCAGAGAGCGACCTAGGCGTGCATACATCGATTACATCGGCGATGTATTGAAGAAAAGCCAGATAAAGAGTACCCGAAACCGACGAGCTTGTATGAACCGATTGATACCTATATGTGGATGAGGCCTGAGAGGTGTGCCAGGATAGGAGCAGGTGACGGACTATTGTCTCTACTTACCCTTACCCTTAAAAAGGTGTGAGCATAAGTATTTATGTACATTCTCCGAATTATACTTATGTATATATTCTTTCTAGCGGTTCTGCGAGGTTTCGGCCGCGTAGGAAGGCGCGTTTATTCCCGTAGGAATACGGGAATAAAATATAACCTTTGTTACTCAGAGATCTTCTAGCTTTTCATTGGTGAAAGAATTTTTAAAATCGGTCTAGTAGTTAAAGTTTGAGTTTATTCGTAACAAACATACAAAAATACAAATCTTTCCTCTTTATAATATTAGTATAGAAGTATAGACTAGGTCGACGGTAATGGAAAACATCGTGACCAAACCCGAAAAAAATTCTAAAAATATTTCTTTAAATGTAGTAGACTATCAATACATGTAAACTGGCAACCATGATGTGAGATTTTTTGAGATTTCCATTCGTTATTCTGACTGTAATGTTAGACCAATACCCGTTGACAACCCTACGTGCAGTGTATTGGTAATGTTTCCAACTTGGAACAGACTATCATTACGCTATCGCTATGATAATATCATCAATAAGAGGTGAACTAAGAGTACTGTAGTGAGAACATAGACCAATAGATACGAGCAAAGAGTTTGGAAGAAAATCATTCTCTTTCCTAACTTTTTCTTTAAACGTCTTTGAATACGAGTTTGGATTTCTTTTTGAAATTCGAATTGCATTTTTAAGACTAACACTAACAATGAGATTTTATTCTCTCTTGCCATCTCTTTTTTTTATTAGCCTATATATTGTTCCAATGTTGAGCAAAGGCCTCTCCTCCTTCCCTCCACTTATCCCTATCCTGTGCCTCCTCCGGCCATGTCTTCAAGAACGCGTCTAGTTCATCCCGCCATCCTTCGGGGTCTGCCTCGCTGTCTTCTCTACAGTATGAAACAAAATCGCTTCCCTCAATCTGTGCGCTTAAGTCTTTTAAGCTCCGCAACGGATTTTAATGCGGTTTCCATCAATACTCTGAGTGATTCAAGAGGACTTATGACGTTATGTAGGTATGCATATAAACCGACGCAAAACAGGACTTTGCAGTAAATAATTTACACGTACCTACTCTTGAAATAAATCTATAGTTTAACTTTCTTGAGATTTTGATAAATATGTATAGGATAGCTTTTGCCCCCGAGCGTGCCCAGAATATGCCTGTTCACTCGGTCCTTCATAATTTGGAGTGTGGGAATAACACTTCTTTTAAGTAGACATCAAATAAGTACATAGTTAAATTGTGATATTAATACAGTAAACTATATTTTTATTTTCTGAATTTATTGTCACATTACAATTTACGAGATCTGTATGCATATTAACAAAACTCTATCTGTTAGCTGCTATAGCAATAGTCATTACAAAATGGATTTAATTACAGACATGCCGATTGCCAATGGCCATTTTGTAATTAGGCCACGGTGGATAATGCTTATTATGGCGCAAATTCAAATTTTATTGCAAACCACTACTCATATAACTATTATTATTGTGGTAATAAATAGTTATTGTGGGATACAATCAAACTCAAAAGTGGCAATGGGCAGGCCACATCGCTCGAAGAACCGATGACCGATGGGGACGAAACGTTCTTAAGTGGCGACCACGAACTGGAAGACGCAGCGTTGGTAGGCCTCCCACCAGGTGGACCGACGATATCGTCAAGGTCGCGTTGTGGCGTTCTATGGGGAGGCCTTTATTCAACAGTGGACGTCTCTCGGCTGATGATGATGACAATCAAACTCTCTTACCCATGGTTTAAGGCAGATTATTATTGTTATTACTGCTGCAGGACGAAAGCCGTCCCAAGGAGCGCCACCATTTCCGGTCTTGGGCAGCATTCATCCACTGCCAGCCACCTTCTTTAGGTCGTCGGTCCATCGTGCCGCAGGGCGCCCTACATGTCGTTTGCTTAAATTTCGGTCTCCACTCCAATACGTGTAGACTCCAGCGGCCATCAGTCCACCTGGAGACATGACCGGCACACTTCCACTTCAGCGTACTTATTCCCCGCGATGTTGGTGACTCTCGTTCTCTGTCGAATGACTTCGTTCCGAATTCTGAGTGCTACTACGGTTACTAAACTTAAATGAATAATAACTAACTGAAAGCTTTAACTCACCAACATTAATCTATCAAACATGCAGCGTCCGACTTTGTTACCCCGGATGGGGACTGAGATCATCAGGCCAGAAAAGCAAAACAAAAAAACTACTGTTTTTGTGGGATACATTGTTTTGCTGTGTAATTCATTCATGCAGCGCCTTCCTGCGATCTAGAAAAAGCATTTTAACCAACTGTTTTATAAGGAGGGTAATGTTCTTCGGGTGTTTAAGTATGTAATTTGTGAATCTATTTCATTGTTCAAGTTTTAGAGTAAATAGGTTGAATTTTAATAAATGTAATTAATGTTCTCAACTAAAACAAACGGAGTGATACTGGATTAGTGATGTCAATAACAAACAAAAAAATGGCGGTTTTGGTTGCATGATACGATTTACACGACAATCTTTTTGTTATAGGTACTGTTTTGTTAAAACTGTTTTTATTTTGTATATTATTTTATTGTGTACCTATTGTTCAAGCAAATAAAGTGTTTTCTATAATATCATTTAAGGTAAGGTGCTGGCAGGCCTGTAATATTTTTTGTTTTAATAAGATCCCACAAATAAAACAGGATTTACTTACTACCTATAGATAGATAGATAAATCATTTTATTTGCAACACAATACCCATTTAACCAAAATTATATTTTCTGTCTGAAGTGTATACAGTGCCAGGCAAAAGAGAGAACTAAAACAAACATCAATAAAGCATTAACATTCAGTGAGATTGATGGTATAGCCTGATTTATCAATCAATTTCTTCAACAAGAATCCCCAGAGCATGATTTTCATATAAAATACACACATATGCTTCGTTTCGAGATTCTAGACGCCTGGCAAAGATGAATTAAGATATGGATCGAATTCACGAAAAAATCTAGGTATATTAGCCCGACTTGTAGCATACGCGAATTTTTCACTCGAAGATATTTATCACTAGCTTGACGGGCTACAAATAAAATCGTCTGGAAACCCACTTACCTCAGAATTGATCTGAAGCATGTGTAACAGCACCTCGGTGCCGCCATGGCCTCACTATCTATCACGTATATATGGGTCCAAAAATCCACTGGTTCAAAGTGGGTATTGTCAGCAATTGAACACCTCTGCCGACACCTTCGAGAACATGGCGTTAGTGTTTTTATATTTCAGGTATTCGAGCCCACCGTATTGGGAGGTGGTGTTAGGCTAGTAGCCAAATAACTGCCAGAATTTTTTTAAGTATCCGGATCGGCTTAACGACTTTTATTTTGCGTACACCGGGACCAAAAATTTAACGTGCCATCCAAAACACGGAAGCTCAACCTTGCTTTCCCAGGTGATCGATACAAATACTAATACCGCAGGGCTACCAACGCTTCTGTACTTATTGTAAGGTAAACGCAGCTATTACCGACCCCCTTAAGCAAGTTTTGAAATTGATTATTAGAATTAAGGGTAGTGGTTGCAAACATACCAGATTTTTTTATTTTATATTTAGATATAGATTGTATATTTTATATTTATATTTGCATTTGTTTATAAACATCATGTTTTCATTGAAAAAATAATCAAAGGATTGTTGAAGTCAATTGTTTCTATTACCGACCCACCCGAAACGCTTTGAAGCTATTACCGATTTTTATAAATCTAACACCGACCGTAAGTAAATAAAGCATACTTTTTTTCACAAAATACCGACCTACATGTTCGATTCTCAAAATAATTATTAGTTTGAGCGAAATATTCCTTTCCCAAAATATCCCGTTTTCGAAATGTCCCGTTTACTTTTATTTGCTTCTCATTTTTGCACTTGATTCATTACAATAATTATAGTTACTAAAATAATCTGAAAATGGAGATAAACTTGACTTTAAACTTTTTGGCGGGAATCCGAAGAGGGACGTCATGTTTTTTGTATAATTTTCATTTTGCTGTGTAGGTATTTCGGGTTTTGACTCATCATAATAGTAATAGTTTATTAAGTGGCAAGTGTCCGTGAAAGTGTGCAGTGAGTGGGAAATTCGATAAAATGTGAGATATGGACATTTTTGGATTGCCATAAGAAGTTACAATAAAGTCTTCAGTAAAAGTACTATTATTTTTGTGAATGGACTCTGAAGCAGAGCCATTCAAGGATAACTCAAGGATATCATTAACTTATGACGAGGCTGCATGGCGTAATGATTTTTTCATATCTCATACTCGGAAAGTAGTGTATGTTTGATCTGAGCACCACAGAGAGATTCAGGGCTGTGATTCCCGCCCTCGGTCGGGAAAGACTCATAGTAATTGCTTCCGGCCTTTTTTCTCTAGGAAAGAGAATGACTTTCTGCCAACCTCTTTGGGTACTTAGTAGGGATACGAAACTTTTTACATCAATTAGTTTATTAGAACAAGAAAAAAAGGTGCGGCCTTGTGAGTGTAGGTATAAACAACAGAAAATAGCCCGCGCGCAGGGCGGTACGCGTTCCATATTTAAAATTAAAAAAAGAGTAATAATTTGGTAAGCTGTTCCGAAATTTAAAATCTTGTTTTTCATCGACACTAATAAGCACATAACACTATTACCTACTCGGCTAAAAGTGTTATAAAGAGGAAGGATTTGTATATTATTTTTGTAATGTTATTTAGGTTAGGTACTCTATGATGTAGTATTCAAAGACGTTTAAAAGAAAAAGTTTCTCTTTCTTCCAACCTCTTTGGTTGTATTGTTGACAATTTTGATTTTTTTTGTAGGTATTATTGCGTTTTTGCATGTTTGAATTTTTGTAAAATTTTTTTTTTTTTTTTTACTTTCCTTGAATTCGAAATGAAAAGTAGAGTGTTTAACGCGGGTGGAAGTTATCAATTCCTACTCGGACTATATCCGCCCTCGCTGCGCTCGGGCATCTAAATACCTCGTATGGGAATTGATTCCTTCCGACCCTTGTTTAACAATCTACTATGCCTACCCCGTAAGGGGTGAAAAAAAAGGAATAGAACCAATTTCTATTACTGGTCTGTGAGAACCAACATGAAATTCATTGTTAATGTAGATTTCTTATATATTCAACAAAAATATGTTCATACATCAATATCTGGCTTACGCTGGAGAAAAAACTATCCACTTTTGGATTCCATGGAAGAATTCCTTTGAACGAAGTTGTAAACATCTCAATAAACATATCAAATACAAATTGTGTTTCAAATTGCAAATTGGAAGCAATTTTCAAACTTAACTCGACAGTAAGTGCCTACGTTAC
The DNA here is from genome assembly GCA_963855545.1 of Ethmia dodecea. Classification (NCBI taxonomy): domain Eukaryota; kingdom Metazoa; phylum Arthropoda; class Insecta; order Lepidoptera; family Depressariidae; genus Ethmia; species Ethmia dodecea. The sequence goes on along the minus strand of OY979438.1, from coordinate 17,176,601 downwards.
TTTAGTTATTATTTTTATAATTCTTAATGCTTATGAATCATAGTGCAAAGTTTTAAATATGATACATTTCAATGACAAAGAATTTTTATTTTCATTAGGTCTTCCACTGGCTCCTCTGTGTGAATCTCGGAGGCTTCAAGGATTACAAGTGGAAATGCAGCGAGTTGCAGCCCATGTCACTAGTGTCCATGCTTTCCAACTAATCGCAGTAAACCTCGGAATGCTTGTGGATTCTTTAAAATACTTTTTTTCACTTTTTGACCTCAATAAAATAAAAGTATTAAGGACACAAATGAAATTTTAGTAATATAAGAAAATAGACTTTAATAGAAATGGTAAATAGAATAACATTCATAAAATCAAAGTGAGAACATAGGTCATGTATTGTTATCTTGCGTTCCGGAAACCTGCTGCTTGGCCAGCTAGTGCAAACCATAGTTACCATAGCCTTTCTTTCTAATTGATTAGCCTGCTTAATAGTAATTACTTCTTAAAACAATGTCAATGCTGTTTTTTCACAATGCAGTTCCATGTAGTGCCGTTGAAGAGAATTGGTCTTAGTGTCAATTGTGTTGGACATAGGGGATAACTGAATCACCTGAAACATAAATATTCACTATCAAAATTCAGAGATAATTTTGTAAATGTGTAGATGTTAATAAAATAAAAACACACTGTTTTATTTTCAGCACAGAATTTTTCAAGTTGGGATAGCGGCTGGTGCTTCTACACAATCATGATTTGCTCCACCATGGCTAGCACTAATACTTTATACTATTTAAGTCAGAGTCACAAACCTGAAAATAAAAGTAAAAACTATTATAAATGTATAATTTACATGTTTTGAATAAAAATAATTAGACAATTTTATTTCAAATTTACTTAAACCCTTTGTTTTATTTCCCAAAAAAACTATAATTTTTTTTCGAACTTCCCAAGTTTAGCGCAGCCGAAGGTAAGGGTTGACTGTCGGAACAAGTTGCAATGACAGTTCCGCGCGTGTACTTAATAACTATTTTTAATACAGTTGCGAAAAAATTAAGCAATTTAATAAAATAATAAAAATACAATAAACTCAACTAACATTTTTGGAAAATCGCGCCAACCGTAAAAGATTAAAAGCAGAGTTTTTTTTTGTTTTCTTCACCCATTCTGGGTAGGCAAAGGGAACTATACATACAGCCAAGTCTAGCCAAGTAAGATATGAAATGAAAATGAAATTTAATGACATGAAATGAAATTAAGCCGAACCTAACTTATTGAATCAAATCATTAAATTGAAACAAATTAGTAGCTTTACTTTTAGACCCTAACCGTTAATCCAAAAATACCAATTATTCGGTATAGAATCGGTGATAGCTTCTCTTTGTTGCAATCACCGATTCATATGGATCGGTAATTAGTGTTCAATAAAAAAATGAACAAATCTTTTAACGAGCCACGAAAAATAATCGATATTAATTGTAATTTATTTCCCCATCCGATTTAATACAATAATTTATTGATTTAGTCCTAAACTATAAAAAAATACACCACTTTCATATAAATACGAAGAAAACTCTAAGTAGTTTCTTTCATATCCCACGTCTAAATGTTTAATAATGCGTGGCAGTTTATCGCGGAAAAACAAGATTATAATATAACATGGTGTATGTCGCTAATAGATGCTTATAATTTTAGAATACTTAAGATTGAAATGGTGTTATAAAAACTTGTTTAATTATTATAAGCATTAACGAAAAATTGAAAAAATAAAGCATAACCTCTTAGCCATTGCCGATCCATGGGTCGGCAATGACTGCACTACTAAAATGCACTGCAGCTATTGCCGTTCTATTTTAATTTCAAAAATACTTTTTAAAATTCCTTTAAACATAATAATTTAGTTGCGAAATGTGAAATATACAAATAAAGGAATATGTTGAGTTATTCAGAATAAACTTAACGTAAATATTTATATATAAAATATCTTAAGCAAAAAATTCGAGTACTTACCTGAGGAAGTAAAGGTTAGTATGACACGATCGGCGCACTCGCTACGTTCACAGAAACTAACGTATTTGGTCACATTCCCGTGAACCTATGTACACTAACACCAGTAAATTTATTAGGAAACATACAAACATGTGTGTATATTATACTCTCTTGTGACTCAAATAGTTCCAAACCGATAAAAATAAGAATAAGCAGAATGGGTCGGCAATACCTGCAGATTTTCGATGGGTCGTTAATAGCTGCGTTTACCTTACTTGCTTTTAATTATAAAGCTAGGAAAGTAAAATAAGAAATGTCTCTCTAATGAGGCTCTCTTATTTACTTCCCGAGGAGTGAATACTTTTTTAAGCTATTGCATAGCTTCTATCGCGGGCCTTGAGCGCGGGGACCGAATCCAGAAATTCCGTAACGAAAAAACCTCACGCTCCCCACTCCGACGGGCACGGAGGCGTGGCTTGTTTATTGGGCATAATCCAAAGCCAAGTTATGATAGTAGATGGACGGACGGACGGACGGACGGACCGACCGACCGACCGACCGACCGACCGACCGACCGACCGACGGACGGACGGACCGACCGACCGACCGACCGACTGACAGACCGACGGACAGACGGACGGATGGACGGACCGACCGACCGACCGACCGACCGACCGCGCCGACCGACCGACTAACCGACCGACCGTCCGTCCGTCCGTCCGTCCGTCCGTCGGTCGGTCGGTCGGTCGGTCGGTCCGTCCGTCCGTCCGTCCGTCCGTCCGTCGGTCAGTCGGTCGGTCGGTCGGTCGGACGGACGGACGGACGGACGGACGGACGGACGGACGGACGGACGGATGGATGGATGGATGGATATTGCATAGCTTCTATCGAGGGCGTGCATTGTCTAACGTCGTTTGTTTTCGGCAGTCTTGTTGATAAAAAATGATATGCAATAGCTTTACCGCGGCAGTCCCCGAGTGCCACACGTCTTTTTTTCTTATCGACGGAGGCGGAAAGCGGCAACTTTGTTTAGCGCAATGGGCCGGAATTTGCCGCTTTCCGTCCGGAGAGATGAAAAATAATTTTCTTATTCACCAAGTCTATAATCTTTGTGGTGGTCCCATGTTTCGAGTCAACGAGGTAAATCCGATTATTCATTATTAAAGGTACATTTGCTGGCCAACCCCGTCTCTTATCTGCCTCGCATGTATTATGGGCAGGATTACCATTACTTATTTCGTTTTAAAATACACATTCAAGGTACATAACGATAACGTTGTGGGATTATGCTGAAAACATTTTTCGTATTAAGAATACCTAACCTACAGACTGGACGACGATAAGCATTTTGAGGGATAATACAATCGGCAATACTCACACAATAAAAAAAAACGAGCAACAAAGCGACGCGACGGTTAAAATCTAGAGATATTCCCACAATAGGTTATCATGAAGGTTTAATTTCATTTCAAGTCGTTAAAGTTTCTTTTTTAAAGTAAGTATATAAAAATAGTAAATACAATTCAGTTATCTTTCCAACTTTTAAGGACGACTTTTTAAACTTAGCTTTTACTCGTAACTCTTTTATAATATAAAGCTATCTCCTTTCAAAAATTTTATAAATATCAATTCAGCGGTAGGTATATCTAGGTACCTATATCTGTGAACCGTAACAAAATACAGTTACTTTTGAATTACTAAATATTAGTATTGATTGACTGCCGAGGATATACAATATGTAACAGAATAAGCGCAATTCCTGAAATTAGTTTGTTCAGCATCGACTACTTAATCGATTTCAACTATTTTTAATATATGTGTTAAATTTTTCCGAAAAATTAATTAGCATAGCTGAATTTAGTGCTATCTATGGAGATCCTGCTATTGATCGATATTTAAGAAAATTGGTTAGAGACAACTAAAGTTCGATTGCATCATATTTTTTTTATATTAATATACTAATCAGGGTGTATGAGGAATTGCGCTTTGTCTGTTACGCGTTGTATAAAAGCACATAAAAGATATCATGAAGCTACGAAATACTTTTAATCGATACCAATACCAAACAAAAGAATTATGCGCAGTTGGTACATTTTCTCAATTTGTACAGTTCTCAATTCGTTCAAATTCGCAGTTGGTACAAATAATCTGCTATAACAATGTTTCCTACAACAAAGGGCTCGCAAAAACTCCCCATCCGCTATATGTTCCATTAAAATACTTCAGAGGAAGCTCCAAGGTGCAATTGCTGTAGAAATTTCAATTTTAAATGCTTTCATTTCCTATAGAAACGTTTTTTAAGCAAAACACGGGATTTATTCAGATCATATTAGACTAACTGCTTTCTATATGTTGGACTTTTCTGCAAACAAGACGATGGTATTGAATAATAATGGCTTAAGAAACCTAGTTTTCGTTGTGTTTACGCACAATGGAAGTCGTTAAGCCATGTAAGATACCCTAGGTGGCTTTAAAAATTTTGACTGTTACGTTTCCACTAGCCTAACACTGAGACGGAAATTACAGCCCTTACTTTCTCATGTGTGAGGAAAGACCCTTAGTTCAGCTGTAGGCTGTTACGGGTTGAGGGAATCTTAAAAACATGCTTTGTATGGCGATCGTCGAAACAAAGAAAATTAACCCAAACGAGGGGCTTAAGTACTGTAAGTTCCATTAATGATACCGAATTATTGAATTGTCATCCAAACACCGGCGGTGACGTCACAGAGCGGCGCGAGTCGACGGTTGTATGGCATTGCGCCGTGACAGTTGAAGCGAACCACATCATTTTTAATTTAAATAATTTTATATACTCAAATCACCAATAAACCTATTGTTACAATTATTACGGAGCTTCATTACAAAAAAACCACTAAAAGAAGATCAGCGCAATCATTTTGTACAATGATTTTCTATATAAACTGAGCCTCTGCCTACTCTACTCTCCCTAACCCCTCGGGGATAAATGGCGTGAACATATTTGTCTTTGACTTTTATACCACGACCAACAATTACCTCTTAATTTCTATGTCTGGTACTCATTCCTATTTTACGAGTTTATTTTCAACGTTGCAGACCTAGTACGAAAACGTAGTTATTTTCTCTCTGATAGTTTCTTGTTTCCACAGTGCCAGCACTCTGATCATTAAATGTAAGACTGTAAAATAAAAAATAAAAAAGAATTCTTTCAGCAATTTTATTATATGTAAATGCAGAGGTTGTTAGCAGTCAGCACGGTGGTTTGCGTTTCGTATGCATAGACCTATTAACCACATGTCTATGTTCGTATGTCACAGACGGGGCAATTATAGTCTAGCGTATTCTTGGCATCGTGGCTATTTTTAACCTGCTTTTATTTGCGAACACGAATAAAGCAATGGACCATTTATGCGCTGGGCCCGCGGTGAGATTCTTACGGTGTAGCGACATCTATTGGTTCTACATAGAACTAGATAAAACGCCATTGACGCAAGCAAAGCGAATGACGTCACAAGTTCTAAACCGCGCTATCGAAATGTTCTCATGAGTGTATAAATAAATACAACTGTCCAACATCAACCCTTAGACAGCTGTCCCATGTATGAGACAGTACATTTTATATGGCGTGCTGGCCTCCAGGCAGCCGGATTCTTACTAAGACTCGAATCGGACCGGAAAATGTAAGCAGAGCAGACGAGACCAAATATTAGGAAGAATGTGGAGACTTGTGATTGTGCTGGTCTAACATACCATAGATAAATCTAATATTTAATAATATATCAGTGTATTATAAATGCGGAAGTAGCTCTAGTCTTGATACAATTTTCGAGGATGTTGTCCTTTTCTTCCGTATTCTATGGAGAAGGATAGGTTAACTTAAAATTAGGAATTTTAGCTGGTCTGCGGAATCGAGTCCAGTGTATCCAATTGGCATAGCGTAATCTAATCGAATGTTCTTTTAGATTGACATATATGGGATTGACATTAGCGTTAGCGCTTGTTGGCAAGAAGTCAATCCCATACATGTCAATCTAAAAGAACATTGGATTAGATTATGATATGCCACTTGTCAAGGGGGGCTGCTTACATAGAGCACCCGTATCTATCTACCTATCTTATTTCTCATTCGGTCATCTTTATACGGCCTTATAGGTTTCTCAGTTAGTACCATTCTCAGTAGAGTCTATTTTTAAACGCACACTTATATTACAGTCCCGTTTCGTAGATAAATGGGGCCTCATTTAGCGGTGATCATCGCCATTATTGCGGTAGGTTTTATTACGTTGTAAAGTTTGATAAATGCTGATTGGGACCTTTGTTTTATTATTATGTTCTTAATTATGAGAGGGTGCTTTCGAAATTATTTATTGACGAATAAAAGTAAAGGGTCCGGAGGTGATTCGATTAAAAAACTTTAAGTGAAGGACTATTAGTACTTTGTATCTGCAGAGGTACTGTAAATAAAAAAATAAATAATCTCAAGCCTTTCATCCCCGAGGGGGTAGGCAGAGGTATTCCATTACTGGATATACCCACATTTCACGAGATATATTGGACCCCTAAACGTGATAGGTGGTGAGCCCATCGCCGGACCGGGTCTATTTACACATGTCTCAGAATTAATTCTAAGACCTGCGGGTTTCCTCACGATGTTTTCCTTCACCGTCGAGCTAGTGATAAATATGTACGTAAGTTTTTTGAAAACTCATTGGTACATGCCAGGATTCGAACCCGAGCCTCACTGATTTTCGGCCGGCTCTTTAACCGTCCGGGCTATCACTGCAGTCAGAGGTACTGTCTGAGACAATATTTGAATATCCATATAATACAGCTATCCATTTAATATCCGTATAAGAGCAGTGATAGCCTTACAGTTAAAGAGCCTGCTTCAAATGATGATAATCAGTGAGGCTCGAGCAATCAGTTCATCAAGAACTTACCTACGTACATATTTATCACTAGGTCAACGGTGAAGGAAAACATTTATATACACACACACACAATTCACACATTAATTCTAAGGCATGTGTAAATCGTACGGCGATGCGGTCACCACCTATCACATTTAGGGGTCCAAAGAATATCTTGTGAAAAGTGGCTATATCCAAAAATGGAAGACCTCTGCCTACCCCCTCGGGGATAAAAGGAGTGATTTTTTTTTTTTTAATTTGAAAATCAGACTGTGTCAAATTCCATTTGCTCTTATTATTGGAACCCAAAATGGCGTCGTCCACGCCTAGAGAATAGAGACCGACTTCAAAGAACAACAGCGAGTCCCTATAATATAATATAAGGTCATTTTAAATCAACTGCAAATATTTTAAGGGTACCTACGAATATGTAAGAACATATAAAAAAAAAAACTTTTAAAAAAAAATATTTTGTAAACATGCTTTGCATAAACCCTCACTACCGCACCAAAACGCAACGTTCGACGACTTTTTTTATTTACTTACTAGTGGCCCGGGCAGACGTCATTCTGCCACCGTATAAACCATCCCTGGACCCACTCTAACCCACACAAAAAGTTTCATCAAAATCTGTCCAGCCGCTCTGGAGTTTTAATCAGACTAACGAACATCAATTCATTTTTATTTATATAGATTTATATAGATTTTTTTTATTGGGTATTTGTGCGTGTATTGTTTATGTACAGCGTCTTAGTTTTTTTAAATTTGTAATAGTAGATGTTATCTAGCAAAGTAGCGTATGAAAAATAAAAATCTTGCCGAAAATAGTTTCTCATATTATTTTTATGTACCCTTTCAATATTTGCACTTAATTTAAGATGACCATGTTTATATATCTCACATAAGACCATCGAACATATAAAAACTACTGATATAAAACCTCGTATAATTGCAATTACTATAAATTGATTTTGTAGACCGTTTTATAAGTAGTTACATCTTTATAATGAACTTCGTCCATTAAACTAGAGAGGAGCAAATGAATAAAAGAATGTCGATAATGTGTCGTTTTTTTTTTTCATAAATTATATTGATATGTTCATATCTAAATACAGATATCGACACATAATCTAATTATTACTTTATCGCCGCCTTTACACTGATGGTTAGCTTTCTAACGCTTTCCTTTTTAAACAAAACAAAACGGAAATAAAAATATCGTTTCTGACATAAATTTTTTTGGATACTTGAAAACAGAATAATAAACGATTTTCCCTAAATACAAAAAATATCGATATCTTTATATAAAAAACCTATTTTTTTGGCCAAGCCTAGAACACATTGAACAAACAAAATTGCTTGTTATTCCCAAGCTTCTATAAACCGAGAACTGCGACATCCAATTAAAATATTTGTTAAAATCCCGAAGATCGAGCCCTTATCTTAATGAAGTAGTTGCAGAGGCACTAGCGGACTAAGGTAGGGGCGGGAGGGGCGGTCCGCCCCGGGCCTCTGGTCCTGGGGGGCCTCCAAATTTAGCGAAAAGTTGTCTTAATCAAATCCTAAACAAGGATAAAAGGCAGTTGGGTGTTGGTTGGAGGCATCATATAGATACAAATAAGATTAATGCTACGCTAAATTTGGAGGCCTCCCAGGATTAGAGGCCAACCCCAGACCTGAGGGGCTTCCAAATTTAGCAAAAAGTTCTCTTGATCAAATCCTAAACAAGGATAAAAGGCAGTTGGGTGTTGGTTGGAGGCATCATAGATACAAATATAATTAAAGCTACGCTAAATTTAGAGGCCCCCCCGGACCAGAGGCCTGCCCTGGGGCGGGGGGCTCCAAATCCAAAAGCTCAAGACCGGGGGGGCCTCATTCAGGTTTTCTGCCCCGGGCCTCTGACATGCTTAGTCCGCCACTGTACAAAGGGGCAGGTATAACATATTTTTGTGCTATTTCAGACCACGAAGAGAAGATGCTGCTAATTTATTTGCTATACTAAACACTACTTTTATTACTTTTCTGTAACTAGCTCCGGAAACACGATACTTTTTACTAAGGAATGCAATACCGATACCGGGATCCCTGATGATTTTTCCGTTATCTAACTAGCAGCGCCCCGCGGTTTCCGCGTAGTTCCCATTCCCGTGGGAATACGAGGATAAAATATAGCCTATGTGTTATTCTGATGTATAAGCTATATAATTGTAAAGTTTCATCAAAATCCGGTCAGTAGTTTTTGCGTGAAAGAGGAACAAACATCCATACATCAATCCATACCAACTTTCGCGTTTATAATGTTAGTAGGATATATTAGTAAATGTAAGTAGATTTCCGGGATTGTGTGATACTGCCCTATTAGCCTATAGTTTTTTAACGTCGGGTGTTCCTTTCTTGAAGCTATACTCTTATTTGAACTAATGATATACAACGCGTAACAGAAAAAGCGCAATTCCGTATACACCCCAATTAGTATATTAATACAAAAAAAATGCAATCCAACTTTAGTTGTGTCTAACGAATTTTCTTAAATAACGATCAATAACAGTACGATTTTCATAAATTTATATTAAATTCAGCTACGCTAATTAATTTTTCGGAAAAATTTTACACATATTAAAAATATCTGAAATCGAATAAGTAGTCGATACTGAACTAACTAATTTCAGGAATTGCGCTTATTCTGTTACATATTGTATATCTTGTAGGTACAGTCAACAAAGTTATTAGAGTAGCAAAGTTAGGAGTACATGGCCAGAAACTAAGATTCAGTTTTCTCTTAAAGCCTTAAATGTGTTTATAGTTTTTTTTTGTTTAATTATAGGTATCAAATATACCTTTTGAAATAAACATTAATCAATAAGATTAATTTATGACTCCCCAGCTGCCCCAGAAAAATTAGTTCTTAGTTACTGGCCATGTAACCCTAACTACTTTGTTGACTGTACATGCTTATGATGACGGACAAATAACCGTTGCATAGTGGTGATGACCTTTTTTTACATGGGGGGTCTGTTATCTCAGCTGGTAGTGACCCTGCCTTCCGAGTCCAAGGTAGCGGGTTCAAATCTTCGGAGGAGCTGAGGTGGAATGCTCCTCCATCGTGAAAAGGGAAGATCTTCCGCCAGGCGAGGTGATCGTGCCTGGGGACCGCGGTCCAACGGTTGATGTTGGACAGTTGTATTTATACAAACTCATTAGAAAACTCCGATAGCGCGGTTTAGAACTCGGCCGTCTATTGGCGCGTTCTATGTAGTGTCGCTACAGGGTTCTAAGCCCAAACGGTACCAAGCAATGGGCCGCATCTGCTGTCCTTCCATCCTGGATCTGCTTTTCTATCTAACAGTGAGCTGTAGGTATGTTATTAACAATGTAGTACGTAAGAGATATTAGTTTTTTTTTTCATATGGAGGTTTTGAAAGCTGTCCCATTGGTCCCATTTTAATTTCGTCCAGTTTTAACAACGTTATCCATGAGAAAACCACATAAGTTGAAGATTGAAGTTTTTTTTTTTTTTTAGAGTAGTTATTTATATGGATGTTCTTGGTATCTTTGATGACATAACTACCAGTCGAGCTAGGTCACAATTTTTCATAGGTATTCCAAAATTTAACTTCATCGGTAAGCTTTATTCGAGGCAAATGTTGTTTTCTGCTCATTTCACTTTGAGATTATTCTCTCAATTTAATGGACCCACAGCCTTAAGTGGTTCACCTACTCAATATTAATGAAGTTATTAGGTGCCCCTAAGTGCTCTGTCTTGTACTGTTTTTGTCAGGCCCAAATACGATTCGTCAACGTCACCTATGTAAGGCCAAAAAAAAAGAAATAAGTGCCTAACTAATAATGTGAAAAATAGTATTGTTGACATCAGCATAGATTGTAGGACTTAAAAGCGATTTGAGTATTTCACAAAAAATAACAGATAATGATTTATCTAAGATACACTGAAGATGGAAGCAAGAAAGTAAGTATACGTCAAGACACTAAGGCAAGGCAAAGTCAAAATGTTTTTATTCAAAATAGGGGCTTGTAAGTCCACTTATTAAAAGTCATTGCGACTCCCCCGCGCTTGGTGTGTAGTTGAGGAGAAGAACCGGGACAAGAAACTCCTCAAAACATTATTCTTTTAAACAATCAATACAATACAAAGTACAAGTTCCATGGTTTAGTGCTTCGCTGGAAAAAATTTACACAGAACATAATTGTCATTAAAAAACTCATCTAACTTATATTACATAAAACTATTGTTATGTTAGTTTTGAATTTATTTTCTGGAAAATCTAAAACAGCTTTCGGTAATCAATGAAAGTCAAAATAGATCGTACCTATATACGCTTCAACCAATCGAAACAGCTGTCGATTACCTAAAGAAAGTAAAAAAAAAATTTTTTTTTTCACGGTGTTTTAAATGAATCTGTGATGGAAGTTGTATATACAGGATCAGCGTACTTAGTAATAAAATAAGAGATTGATGCAAGGGCATTTATTTTAGACTGTCAACTGGACAAGACATAGAACACAAGAACATATTTCTTTATAAATTTAAATCGGTAGGAAACCTCTTCGGTTCCAACACGCCCCCTATAAATTTATAAACGTATACATTATAAAATTCTTCAATTAACATAGTACACACACATTCTACTATAATAATAATAATAACTTTATTTCGTTAAAAAGATTTTTACAATGCAGTAGCTTGTGATTGGAGTCTCCTTTTAAGCATAAAAATGCCTGTGCCAGGAGGCTCCGCTCTTCCATAACAGTAGGTAAATCATATCTAACTTTACATATTTTAATAATGATATTACAAGAACTTAGCTAAATATATATATAAACATATTTTCAATGTGAGTGTGTGAGGGTGAGTAGGGGTTTGTGTGGGAAGTGTGGGAAGTGAAGGAAATGTGTGTATGGGATTTGTGTATGTCGAAGTGGTATTATTTTATACATTGCAGAAATGCCTCCGTTGCGTCATAATTTAGGGGTTTTATCCATTTACTTATATATTGTTTTGATTCATAGTATTTTTTTGTGTATATGTCTATTTCTTTATTTATTTTGTTATATATGAATGTTGAGCGTTTATTGTACTGACAGTTAGCAAATGCGGTTTTAGGTACAGAGTCATATATCATGCCTTGTTTCCTTCTTTTAGTTTGAGTCGATTTTTCACTATCATAGTGCAGGGTTTTATGTTTTTTTAAAACAATATTTATTATGTATAATTTCCTTACGGAGAGTAGATCACTTATTTGATAGAGATTTTCAGTAGGATATCTGATTTTTTTGAAATAAGGTAAACGCAGCTATTACCGACCCCCTTAAGCAAGTTTTGAAATTGATTATTAGAATTAAGGGTAGTGGTTGCAAACATACCAGATTTTTTTATTTTATATTTAGATATAGATTGTATATTTTATATTTATATTTGCATTTGTTTATAAATATCATGTTTTCATTGAAAAAATAATCAAAGGATTGTTGAAGTCAATTGTTTCTATTACCGACCCACCCGAAACGCTTTGAAGCTATTACCGATTTTTATGAATCTAACACCGACCGTAAGTAAATAAAGCATACTTTTTTTCACAAAATACCGACCTACATGTTCGATTCTCAAAATAATTATTAGTTTGAGCGAAATATTCCTTTCCCAAAATATCCCGTGTTCGAAATGTCCCGTTTACTTTTATTTGCTTCTCATTTTTGTACTTGATTCATTACAATAATTATAGTTACTAAAATAATCTGAAAATGGAGATAAACTTGACTTTAAACTTTTTGGCGGGAATCCGAAGAGAAGAGAAAAAGTTTCTCTAGGAAAGAGAATGACTTTCTGCCAACCTCTTTGGGTACTTAGTAGGGATACGAAACTTTTTACATCAATTAGATTATTAGAATAAGAAAAAAAGTGCGGCCTTGTGAGTGTAGGTATAAACAACAGAAAATAGCCCGCGCGCGGGGCGGTACGCGTTCCATATTTAAAATTAAAAAAAGAGTAATAATTTGGTAAGCTGTTTCGAAATTCAAAATCTTGTTTTTCATCGACACTAATAAGCACATAACACTATTACCTACTCGGCTAAAAGTATTATAAAGAGGAAGGATTTGTATATTATTTTTGTAATGTTATTTAGGTTAGGTACTCTATGATGTAGTATTCAAAGACGTTTAAAAGAAAAAGTTTCTCTTTCTTCCAACCTCTTTGGTTGTATTGTTGACAATTTTTTTTTTGTAGGTATTATTGCGTTTTTGCATGTTTGAATTTTTGTAAAATTGATTTTTTTTTTGTTTACTTTCCTTGAATTCGAAATGAAAAGTAGAGTGTTTAACGCGGGTGGAAGTTATCAATTCCTTCCGACCCACTGATTTAAGAAACTAAAGGATCTCTATGTTCCGACCCTTGTATAACAATCTACTATGCCTACCCTGTAAGGGGTGAAAAAAAAGGAATAGAACCAATTTCTATTACTGGTCTGTGAGAACCAACATGAAATTCATTGTTAATGTAGATTTCTTATATATTCAACAAAAATATGTTCATACATCAATATCTGGCTTACGCTGGAGAAAAAACTATCCACTTTTGGATTCCATGGAAGAATTCCTTTGAACGAAGTTGTAAACATCTCAATAAACATATCAAATACAAATTGTGTTTCAAATTGCAAATTGGAAGCAATTTTCAAACTTAACTCGACAGTAAGTGCCTACGTTATTGGTAGTTATTATTTTTATAATTCTTAATGCTTATGAATCATTGTGCAAAGTTTTAAATATGATACATTTCAATTACAAAGAATTTTTATTTTCATTAGGTCTTCCACTGGCTCCTCTGTGTGAATCTCGGAGGCTTCAAGGATTACAAGTGGAAATGCAGCGAGTTGCAGCCCATGTCACTAGTGCCCAATTTTCCAACTAATCGCAGTAAACCTCGGAATGCTTGTGGATTCTTTAAAATACTTTTTTTCACATTTTGCCCTCAATAAAATAAAGGTATTGAGGACACAAATGAAATTTTAGTAATATAAGAAAATAGACTCTAATAGAAATGGTAAATAGAATAACATTCATAAAATCAAAGTGAGAACATAGGTCATGTATTGTTATCTTGCGTTCCGGAAACCTGCTGCTTGGCCAGCTAGTGCAAACCATAGTTACCATAGCCTTTCTTTCTAATTGATTAGCCTGCTTAATAGTAATTACTTCTTAAAACAATGTCAATGCTGTTATTTCACAATGCAGTTCCATGTAGTGCCGTTGAAGAGAATTGGTCTTAGTGTCAATTGTGTTGGACATAGGGGATAACTGAATCACCTGAAACATAAATATTCACTATCAAAATTCAGAGATAATTTTGTAAATGTGTAGATGTTAATAAAATAAAAACACACTGTTTTATTTTCAGCACAGAGTTTTTCAAGTTGGGATAGTGGCTGGTGCTTCTACACACATGAATCATGATTTGCTCCACCATGGCTAGCACTAATACTTTATACTATTTAAGTCAGAGTCACAAACCTGAAAATAAAAGTAAAAACTATTATTAATGTATAATTTACATGTTTTGAATAAAAATAATTAGACAATTTTATTTCAAATTTACTTAAACCCTTTGTTTTATTTCCCAAAAAACCTATAAATTTTTTTCGAACTTCCCAAGTTTAGCGCAGCCGAAGGTAGGGTTGACTGTCGGAACAAGTTGCAATGACGGTTCCGCACGTGTACTTAATAACTATTTTTAATACAGTTGCGAAAAAATTAAGCAATTTAATAAAATTATAAAAATACAATAAACTCAACTAACATTTTTGGAAAATCGCGCCAACCGTAAAAGATTAAAATCAGAGTTTTTTTTGTTTTCTTCACTAATTCTGGTTAGGCAAAGGGAATAGAATAGAATAGAATATATTTATTGTTCAATTGTGGTACATACAAAGGATCTTATATTAAAAAAGAATCACACAATCTACCCGCTGCGGGCATACAATGTAGTATGAAGTTATATAAATGAAGGTATATTAATTAAACAAGGTATATTAACTATACATACAGCCAAGTCTTCAGTAGATTTTTTTTATGGATATGAAATGAAAATGAAATTTAATGACATGAAATGAAATTAAACCGAACCTAACTTAATGAATATAATCATTAAATTGAAACAAATTAGTAGCTTTACTTTTAGACATTACATACCGTTAATCCAAAAATACCAATTATTCGGTATAGAATCGGTGATAGCTTCTTTTTGTTGCAATCACCGATTCATATGGATCGGTAATTAGTGTTCAATAAAAAAATGAACAAATCTTTTAACGAGCCACGAAAAATAATCGATATTAATTGTAATTTATTTCCCCATCCGATTTAATACAATAATTTGTTGATTTAGTCCTAAACTATAAAAAAATACACCACTTTTATATAAATACGAAGAAAACTCTAAGTAGTTTCTTTCATATCCCACGTCTAAATGTTTAATAATGCGTGGCAGTTTATCGCGGAAAAACAAGTTTATAATATAACATGGTGTATGTCGCTAATAGATGCTTATAATTTTAGAATACTTAAGATTGAAATGGTGTTATAAAAACTTGTTTAATTATTATAAGCATTAACGAAAAATTGAAAAAATAAAGCATAACCTCTTAGCCATTGCCGATCCATGGGTCGGCAATGACTGCACTACTAAAATGCACTGCAGCTATTGCCGTTCTATTTTAATTTCAAAAATACTTTTTAAAATTCCTTTAAACATAATAATTTAGTTGCGAAATGTGGAATATACAAATAAAGGAATATGTTGAGTTATTCAGAATAAACTTAACGTAAATATTTATATATAAAATATCTTAAGCAAAAAATTCGAGTACTTACCTGAGGAAGTAAGGGTTAGTATGACACGATCGGCGCACTCGCTACGTTCACAGAAACTAACGTATTTGGTAACATTCCCGTGAACCTACGTACACTAACACCAGTAAATTTATTAGGAAACATACAAACATGTGTGTATATTATACTCTCTTGTGACTCAAATAGTTCCAAACCGATAAAAATAAGAATAAGCAGAATGGGTCGGCAATACCTGCAGATTTTCGATGGGTCGTTAATAGCTGCGTTTACCTTACATTATCTTTATCAATGCTCGTTGTGCTCGTTCTACCTCCAAGAACCTCATTTTTGATGCTCCACCCCATATTGGGATGCAGTACATTTTATATTCATAGTACATTCTACTATATTTCATTTATAATTGTTTACACCATAAAACTTGTCAATTAATATAATAATCCGTGCATATACTATATACACTCTACTTCATTATGTCCCCCCCTTCTGACGCCTTGTGCCCTGGTTTGTGGCATTTAAAGCACTTGTACATGAACTTCTTCTTTGCATCAGTGTTTTTATTGTTCCACTTCGCAGAATTTCGTGCCTTATTTGCAGCAAAAGCAGTCTCCACGCTTGTACTGACGACACTTTGTCTATTTCCCTCTTGAAGCAGTTTAGTCTTAATTGTCTCTAGACTAATCTCTTGGCCACTGTTATCAACTGCCATTATGAGTGGGTTATATTCCACAGACAGTCCACTCAACAGTATAGATATAATCCAATTATCTGATATTTTTGCTTCAATATCAGCCAACTGCTGCGATAGAAATATTACACGGGAGATATATTTCTCCATCGATTCAAAGTTCTCCAGTTTACATTGCCACAATTCTCTCTGTATAGTAATTCGTCTACCCCAACCTCTGTCTTCGTATGCATTGCAAATATTGTCCCATACTTCCTTCGCTGTTTTAGCTTGATAGACGTAAGTAAAACACGGGGGTTCCAACAGCAGACAAATAGTTGTTCTAGCTATGCGATCAGCGTCCTTTTGCTCATCTTTCAACTCTCTGGTCTCTATAACTGACCACCAGTCATGATTTTCCAAGTAATTACGTACCTGGAATTTCCAGTTCGCAAAATCAGATGTTCCGTCGCTGCCATGGTTTCTGTTTTTCTTTTCCAATTTCGAACTACTATTTTCTTTTTGGGATATTTTACGATAATTCACATATTTATTACTAGTTTCCTGGGCCCATAACCTGATGGAAGTTGTATATCCAGGATCAGCGTACTTAGTAATAAAATAAGAGATTGATGCAAGGGCATTTATTTTAGACTGTCAACTGGACAAGACATAGAACACAAGAACATATTTCTTTATAAATTTAAAGCGGTAGGAAACCTCTTCGGTTCCAACAATCTGTCATCATTTTGTTGCCTTTTGTAGTTAACGCATACTGCGTTTTCGTCTTCGTCTTCTCCATTCATTTATAATTTTATATCTATCAACTGTCATATCTACATTCACTTCCTCATTTTACTATGTAATGATGATAAAGCGGTCAGATGCGCAGGATATTTCAAGGTGCACAAACGTTGACGTTACATAATATATACCTATAGATGAACGTAGCAGCGAAGAAAGGGTTCTTCAAAATTCCTATGTGAACGGGAAAAAAATTATTAGGTAAGTACCCGCTAATAAATAAATTAATAGTTGCTATGTTTTATAGACTATGCAGGTGTCACGGTTAAGACTTAACCCTTACCCCAAAAAGATATTCATGCTTTTTAGTAATAAAAACCACTGTCTATCAATATCTCCGATCCATTGGCTCGGCGGTTCAGCAAAAAACTCAACAAAAAACACTATTAAAAAACCTGGCCCCGCCCGCGGTCGTCCACATATTTTAATCCAAGGTTGTCTTTTCGCGAGCCGTTGGGTCAGATACACGGACTGACAGGACTATTATTAAACAAGAGACTGCATGTGACTTTTCCTGGCTTTCTTACCCGATTGCAAGTGGGAAGGTAATGTTATCAAGTAACGCAATTCTCGCGCAATCGACTTAAAAGTAGAATCGGGTTTTCTGTATCTCTACTACAAAATCTCGAAGATCGAAGGTTTGTTTTCGAATATTACTTCGGTCAATTTCGCGAAAATTGCTTCCCTGTTCAAATTCCCTAAAAAATTTTTTTTTCCGAATTTTCCAATTTTCCGGGGCACTTCTTAATTTGTATTTATCTAAAAACCTTACTGGACTATAAAGTAGATTTAATAAAAAAAATGCTAAAATCGTTCATCCGTTTTCAACTGATGCGCTTACCAACAAACATCATTTTTATTTTTATATACAGATTTAAGGACTAAAAACATGAAATAAATACAAAGTACAGTTTATTATGTTATATTATCTATGTCGTTAGTTAATTTTCAACTCAACCGGAGCCGAAAAAAATAATTTCAAATAAATTCGTGTCATTTCACTTCTTGTCTACCTGTTTCACTCAGCCATATTTATTTTAATGACACTATCTTGCTCCAATAAATAACGAGTAACAGAGACGGGCACATGAGAGAATAGTGACCTTTGGTAAGATGATACGTAAAGGTGGTTACAGACGACCTTACCGACTGACTAATCGGTCAGATGAACGAGTATAAGCTTAAAAGATTAATGAGTTTTAGTACATAAGGTATAAAGGTGTGGAGTGATATTAATCTTATGAACAAATTTTGTGGTTTAAGGAGCTCTCATTTATATGATGCTTAGTAAACATATATTAGTAAAATAAGTGGCATTTCAACGTACTTATAGGTACAGCAAATGTCTTTAAGTGTGATAAACTAATAATGATAACGAAACAAAGAGGTCTTCAACTTAAAGCATTTAACAATATGACCATTGTCCGTAATGACTGGTTTACACACTGTTTAGTTAAACATTGGGTTCGATTCTGCTTTATAGCGACTAAAAGTATTTTAGTTTACTCCTGTTATTTTCTCTCTCCTAGAAAAGAAGATAGATAATAGTCCTGTCAAATTAAAATTAGTCCTGTCTGTGTAGGGCATTTCATAACGTTTAAAAACGGCATAAATAAAGAAATCAGGACTAAAATACAGCCTCTGACAGGACTACATTCGGTTGGTTATCTTCTATCCCTTTTCTTTTTTTGAGGTAAAATTTTCGAAGCACTCTCGCTATTTAAATTATTCTTATTATATCCACCCAACCCCGTAGCATTGTCTATGGAAGCCCTAGCGTGATCTAAATCTTGCATCATTGTTTCTTTTGTTTGCATTCAATTTTAAATGTCAGATTTATAATAATAAAACGAGTGATAACGTTGAATCCTTTTACTGGAATATTTAATATGTAAATGTGCAGTATTTGTTTTTAGTGCCTGCGTTGGCTAGACCACAGACTAGACTAACCTAAAATTCACGCGGACGGAGTCACGGGCCACAGCTACTAAGTAATAATAATAATAAAAATATTTATTAACTAAAATGTGTTTACATGCTAATAGATATTTTGGAACTAGGTATACCTATTGACAATCATGTAATTTTTATGGATGTTATATCATTATTACTAAAGTAATTCAACTAAAGTGTGTGTTAAATTTACATGGGTAAACTGATGAACCAATCTTGATAAGATATGGCAAAGACATAGCTTGCATTTTCAGGCTACTTTTCATCCCGGAATGCTATGCAACAATTTTCAAATTTTTCATAGTTTTGTTTTCCTATATCCCTTACAAAAACAATAAGTACTACCTACTGTAGATAGACTTCTTCTGAATGCTTTTGTTTAGACGAAGTTAGATTCGGTTCTATAATTCGTTCTGTAGTCACCGAGGAACTATCCATCACTGACCCTCGTTATAGGATAGGAGAGCCGTGCAAAAACCATCGCGATTACAGAGCCGGAGCCGCTGAATGAAATAAGTCTATATACTTTGCCGTTTAATTTTTTCGTAATTAAAAAAAAACTTGCAGCGACATCTATCGAGCAACAGAAACGGTAAATTGTTCTTATTAAAAATAAAAAATCATTTATTTTCGAAAATGTCTCATTCCCACGGGAAAGTTAAAAAACGGGGTAAAAAGAGAAATACGTACTACTCCGAAATTGTGAAACTTAAAACTTGAAATATGGTATTTAGGTGTCTTATATGTCGTAGGCAACCGCTACAAAATCATTTTTGGAATTTCCCACGAGAACGGAAATAAACGGATCCGCGCAGAGTTAAAAAATAAATCGGATGGGCTCTGGCTCTTGA
Organism: Ethmia dodecea; assembly: GCA_963855545.1. Classification (NCBI taxonomy): domain Eukaryota; kingdom Metazoa; phylum Arthropoda; class Insecta; order Lepidoptera; family Depressariidae; genus Ethmia; species Ethmia dodecea. The sequence goes on along the minus strand of OY979438.1, from coordinate 17,156,601 downwards.
CTCCGGGTCTGTGGCACGGCAGATTAGCAGGCGGAGTTCTAGACACTAAGATTTTCAATAACAGTGCCGTTACCCGGATCTTGCAGCAATAAACTTAATGTACTAGAGTAGGTCAGGCCGGAGTATAGTCGCAGGTTATCATAGCTTTATTGCGGAAGAAACTTCGATCATTATATATACGCGATTTGCCAAAAGTGCAGGAATTGGCCTTTTGCGTTTTTGGTCAATTACTAAATATGGTCATTCACTAATTGACGAAATTAAACACGCGATCTGCCAAAAATTTCGATTTGGCCTTTTGCGTTTCTGGCAGTATGCGTCGAACCGCACAGAGGTTAGAATAAGCGCAATTCCTGATACACCAAAATTAGAATATTAATATAAAAAAATATGATGCATTCATACTTTAGTTTTCTCTAACCAAATTTTTTAAATAAATATCTGGTGGTTAAAAATTATTTCTTTTCTGTAGGTTCAAAAAATACACTTATTAGCAATGCACTCTAAACTCGTCCATGAAGATTGGCTAAATGTACACAACAACAAATCTACACCGACGAGTTGCTGGTTCCAAATGCAGTACCCCGAGAAGAACCAGCAAGAAACTCAAGGGCAGCTCTTTTTGTCGTCGAGTCGATTTGGTTGCTCGCAAGTATGTACCTACCTACAGTACAACCTTGTGATAGTAAGACCTTTAATAATACTTCACGGGATAGCGAGCGTGGAAAATGGCTAATGATAGTAATGAGCTCATGACGCGGTGTCGCTGAGACAACGGCTCCGAGGTCAAGGGTGAACTTTTGAGAGGGCAATGACCTCTCATAGGCTTTTGATTATCGGGCTTCATGTGTTAAAAGAAACTGTGGCGGCTTATTAAATTTAGCAGCCGTGAATAACGGACGGAGCCGCGGGCAACTGCTAATGTTTTATCATCCATCCAGTGCCTTTTTACACACAGACGGGTTTTTGGTTTTTCTAATTACCTACTTGTTTACCGTTTTATGTCTTTGAAACAGTACAGTTATTATGAGTTTATTAAAATTACATACATACATATGCTAACGCCTTTTTCCCGAAGGGGTAGGCAGAGACAACAGCCCGCCACCTGCTACGATACTGGCATACCTCACGTGGCTCATCCACATCCATCAATCGGTTCATACAAGCTCGTCGGTTTCGGGTACTCTTTATCTGGCTTTTTTTCAATACATCGCCGATCTGATCGATGTAAGTACGCCTAGGTCGCCCTCTGCTGACTCGGCCACTCACAATCCCCTTATATATTTGTCTCGTTAGACGCCTTTCATCCATCCGCTCGACATGTCCAAACCACCTGAGCATTCCTTTCTCAATCTTAGTCACTACATCCTCTTTCAAGCCACAACGCTCTCGGATTACACTATTCCTCATTCTATCAATCAATCGTACTCCACTCATGCTTCTTAGCGAGCGCATTTCTACTGCATTTATTCGACTCTCGTGCTTCTTCTGCCATACCCAACTCTCGCTACCATACATTAAGGTAGGAACCAACACCCCATCATGCCAGGCGTGCTTTTTTAGTCAATTTCTGGCTCCTCATTATTAAAATTATAGCTGCCAATTACGAGTATACTCGTAGTAAACAATTGTTATGTTATTATTATATTATAGTTGGCAGCAAACTCGTTAACAGATATTTTCAAATGCAAAAAAAGGAAATTATATGCACAATATTTTCATTAGTTTTTGCATAGAAAGTTTTTTGTGAGGCAAACATGAACGTACAGACTACATAAGTACCTATTTCGTTTGTCGCTATGGTTTCATCAACATTCTTCACGTGTTCAGACGAAATTACGGTTGTAAATTCTCTAGCATTAGACACGGATTATCATAAAGGAATTTGTTTATTAGTTTAATAATTGCTGTCTGGTATTGAGACGTAGGCTTATGTCTCGCAATAAGTAAAGCAAATACTTGAATTTTATTTCTTTGTAGCAATAAAGATACAACATTTTCTAGGATAAAATGTAAGCGGATTTTTAAAATTTACTACTACAAAAAATATGTTCACCCATTTATCCCCGAGAGTCTGGCAAGGTATTCCATTTCTGCAAATACCTTTTTTGCACGAGTCTTAGTTCCCAGAATTCCTGATCTGGTCAGTTTATTTGTAGAGTGCGTTACTCCAGCGGAAATTTGTCGATTATCGGCATTTGAGGGATACTGATAATTATAGTAGTCCGGCTTCTGTAAATGTAGTGCAGATTTAAACATTTTCACACCACATGCTCGACAAAGCCGGATTATATATCATATAAATGTCACCGAAAGCAAGACATTATATTCCTTGGCTTTAACCGGGTTATAATGTTGTATGGAATTTCATTATAACCCTAGGTCAATAATGTAATTTTCACTTTTCATAATCCTTATTGCTATGAAGATAAAGTCTAATTTCGTTAAGCAAAATGAGGTGCAGTCGTGGCCAACTCGATTTTCGAAAACCGAAGCCGCGACCAACTAGATTCGCACGATCTTCAATTGTTAAATCAAGTACCTAGGTCACGCCGGCAGAAACAAGTTGCTGTATCCATTTTATAGCTTTAACATTTCAAAAAGAATATCGAAAATGTCGAGTGATGAAAGTACTTTGACTCCTGAGTCTATTAAACTAGATGCCATAGGCATTGTCAATAATCTACTACCATGCAATTGCATTTTATTGTCTCGCATAAGGTGAGAAAAGTAGAGTATATAACTCGGGAATAAAACTGTTTTTGTCTTGGGCGCTTAAATCCCTCACTAAACTCAGGACTCAGTCTTAATTCCCTCGCTTTGCTCGGGAATTAAATCATAACTCCCTCGCTGCGCTCGGGAGTAAAACTGGGAGTCCTTCGTTACGTTCAGGATTCAATGTCGCGCCCGTGACATAAAACAGTGCTTTATTCCCTTGTTGTATAATCTACTATTGTATTGCTTATAGTTTTTAAGTAATTTAAGAAAAACAGTTTCCGCTGGAGTAACGCACTCTTATTTGTAACCTTAATAAATCGTCTTCATTTTGACATGCGTTGCTTAGTCGGTACATCAGTCGTTAACCGCCAGTGTAAGTAGAGCTATCACTATCCGCGTACCAAATCTATACTAATATTATAAAAAGAGGAAAGATTTGTATTCTTGTGTTTTTATATGTTTGTTACTAATAAACTCAAAAACTACTGGACCGATTTTAAAAATTCTTTCACCAATGGAAAGCTAGGACATCCCTAAGTAATATAAGATATATTTTATTCCCGTATTTTAGTGAGAACGGGAACTACGCGGGTGAAACCGCGCAGAACCGCTAGTGTCAAATAAAGATGATCACAATTATAGGTAGACAAGTCCGTGCCGATGATGAAGCAACAGAATGTTCGGACTTATACCGGCCACAGCGTTTCGCCAACGTTCAACGCGACAAAACTATCATGCACACCACCTGGATAGTTGGCGGTCCACTACTGTGAGATTCTCACGAAACTTTTTGCCTCGCACAACCGATCTGTGGAACAAATTGTCGCTGGCGGTATTTCCGGACCGATATGACCTTCAAACCTTCAAGAAGAGAGCCTACTTCCATCTCAAAGGCCGCCAACGCACTTGTGACTCTTGAGCTGCAGGTGTCCGTAGGCGACGGTAGTCACTTACCATCAGGTGACCCGTCTGCTCGCTTGCCCCCTCTTCTTATATAAATAATAAAAAAAAAGAAGAAAATAAAAAAATGTGTTATTGGCTTCTGATTGTCTAAAGCCAAAGAGATTAAAATACAAAATACAATAGGGCATAGAGGGGACAAAGCGAGGAAAATTTGAAGCAGAAAGTTATTCCAAGTGGAATAAGTCTAGTACAATTTCGACCGAATGACAGCTTGCGTTCATACTAGAACTGACATGACGATTGAGCTTCAAACATGCTTCAAAGTTTTGTATGAAAATATTCGCAATGCCCCCTCTATGTCCGATTATATTTTAATCTCTTTGTCTAAAGCTAATTAGGGGCGAGGTAGTAAAAACGAGCTTTCAAGCGCTAGTTCTTTCAAATGTTTCAAGCTAAACTCTCGTCGATAGTACATTAGGGTTACATGGCCAGTAACTAAGAACTTATTTTTCTGGGGTAGTCATAACTAAATCTTATTCATTATTGTTTATTTCAAAAGGTATCTTTGATCCCTATAATTTACAAAAAAAAACTATAAATACATTTATGGCTTTAAGAGAAAACTGAATCTTAGTTTCTGGTCATGTAACACTAACAACTTTGTTGACTGTACATAAGAAGTGAATGCTATGGTCGTTGACCCTGGTAGATTTGGATTAGGCTAGCTTTCTGCCCCGCGGTGCCGTAACTTTTTATCTTTCATGTACACAGCATGGCGTGATCAATTGATCTTGAGAGATAAGAAATGTGAAAAGTTGCTGATGTGTCTTGAACTACACCTTCTTGGGTCATTCAAAGGTTATAAGTAGGTGACAAATAGCCTTATTCCGACAAGTATACAATATGTAACAGAATAAGCGCAATTCCTAAAATTAGTTTGTTCAGTTTCTGTTTTTTTTTAATATCTCTAATAAAAAAAATGAATAAGCATAACTGAATTTATTGCTACAGGGAAATTTGGTTAGACAAAACTAAGAACGAAGGCATCATATATCTATAATATATTTTTTTATATTAATATACCTACTAATTGGGGTATATGATGAATTGGTTGATGAATCTGTTACTCGGTGTATATATTCAGGCAATCAGTACTAAAAATAACACATAATTAGTTCATTATAAATTTTTGTTCCATAGAAATAAGACAAGTAATAGTAATAACAGTTCATGCAAACTATCAAAACACGCTTTTGAATGTATGGCACTCGCCAAAACAAATCAAATGTATTCAAACTTGAGAAGTTTACACATAGCCATTGCTTAGTTCCTAATTCCGATATCAGTTCGATGGTACCAGATTGTTGCATGATCACCGAATTAGGTCAAAATGCTCAATTTGACGTCAATAAGGTAGTAGCAGTACTCTTTGGAACCGGTCATTCGATCCTGAAAATTCCTTCACTGATACAAAACAAAATCCCGACTGGCACTATGTTTAAACCGCGGGGCATACCGAGCAATAAAATAAATAACCGCGCGGTTCTACGCGTTTAGAACCGCGCGGTTGGTCTAAAGGTATGTGAACTGGCTATATGCGAGGATCGATGCAGCATAGCAACAGCTAAGGCCTCACCGCGACGCCTACGTATCCATTGTGCCAAACCGGATCCACGGTGACCATCCCACCTTTTCTCGTTCACTAAATATTAAATAACTCAGTTGACAACTGTATTGTATAGCCATCTCGCCAATTTAATATAAGCTAGAGAGAGACATTGAATTATCGTGTAACGAATATTCATTGATCTGAGGGAAAGAAAACATTAATTATAAGAACGTTTTTATAGCGTTTTTATTATACGTTGTTACGGAACACACCGATATAAAACACAAAGGGCGGTGTAAGTGACAATGACAAAAAAAAAGTACAATGGGCAGTCTTATCGCTTCAAGCGATTTCTTCTACGACAATCCTAGGATGGATATAAGTACTTTGCAATAAAAAACAGGGGTCTCCGAGTTATTTCGAATTTTATTTTATCTATCTATATATATAAAATGATAAACTGACTGACTGATTGGTGATGTATCAACGCAAAGCCTAAACCGCTCGGTCTAGAGACTTGAAATTTTGCACATAGATAGCTGATACTGTGTAACATTTACTGAACCCCTGTAATCAAATCGTTACAGATACAGCTAAAATTCAAGTGCAGAACAAAATGCAGATTTTTAATAACAAAAACTATCCCCTTACGGAGAGCCACCGCTGGCAAAAAGAACAAACAGCAAGATGATAGCGATCGGCGATACATTCACTTAGATAGACCTATAAAGTCTGTCTAGGTAGTAAAGATTATCTAGATTTCTAGGTATCCTGACTCAGAGCTGCCTACGCATAGGACCTGTTGCACGTATTGTATGCAGCCCACAATAGAGCTTCTAGAAAGTGCGTCTTGTATTAGAATAACCTTTAGAAACACGTATCCATTAGTGTAAGATATACGGTGTGTCTGTAGCAGTGTTATTGTATAAGCCGTGATATCAAAATTAACTTTTATTTACTCTACACTGGACGTATTTGTTTGCACTTTTCAACCGATTTCCAAAAAGGAGGTTCTCAATTCGACACGTATGTTTTTTTAGGGTTCCGTACCCAAAGGGTAAAAACGGGACCCTATTACTAAGACTTCGCTGTCTGTCAGCCCGTCTGTCAGTCACCAGGTTGTATCTCAAGAACTCCAGTTCTGACAATAGCATCCATGAGAAAACCATATAAGTCTTAAATTTCCATTATGTAATATGTGCGAGACAAATGGACGAATAACTCAATATCACGCTTACCGATTTTGAAGATTCTTTTCATGACCGACTTCACAAAAGGATGTTGTTCTCAATTCGACTGTATTTTTTTAGTATTATTCGTCGAAGTCGGTTTTCTACTCCTTCGGTCGGTTCCTTACTTTACACTAAACTTATCATTATTGCTTGCACTTTTTCAGTCAGTCGTCTCCGAATCAGAAAATCCGAGAATTAAAAAAAAATATATATATAAAAATTCTCGTATATTACACATGTCTCAGAATTAATTCTGGGGCCTGCGGGTTTCCTCACGATATTTTTCTTCACCGTCGAGCTAGTTATAAATATGCACGTAAGTTTTGAAAAACTTGTAGGTACATGCCAGGATTCGAACCCGAGCCTCACTGATTTTCATCATGTGAAGCAGGCTCTTTAACCCTAAGGCTATCACTGCTGTTCTTTATTAATGTTTATATATTTTAATTAAATTAAATTTACTTTATTATTAATTATATAAGTATTTACAAAATATAAATTAGAAAGTGTGGCTATCATTGCGAGGCACGAATGTTGTGCAAAATAAAGTTCTCTAAGTTATTGTAAATTAGAGGTTTTATTTCAACCAGCCCTTAAGACATACAGTCCACTAAAGTACGCTAGTACTATTTATTATACTGTGACTAAAGCAAGATTACTGCCTACAGTATCGAGATTTCGAGATTCGACGGACCTGTTGACTCAGTTGGTAGTGACCCTGCCTTCTGAGTCGGAGGTCGCGGGTTCGATTCAACATTTGTTTGCATGAACATGTCTGTTGGCTTCACGTTTGTGTGTTTCATATTTATTTAAGTATGTTTATCAGTTGTTTAGTAGGTACCCATAGTACAGGCTCTACCTGGTTTGGGACTGAATAACCGTGTGTAAATTGTGTCTCACAATTTATATTTATTTTCCTAAAGCAATTTCGTCACGTAATGTAAGAAAACCTTCATGGCAAGGTTTTTTAGACGATAAAAGACTGATAGTATCTCTTTTCCGTGTCGTTCAGGAAAAATATTACATTGTAAGTGAATGAAAATCGTGTTTTAATTAAGCAATTATGTTTCGGAAGGCGTTTATGACGTTTTATTTTATTTACCGGTTAACTTTTTCTGACCAATTCATTGATTGTCGGTAATATAAATTTAGTACTACTAAATGTAATTGAAGAACAGAAAAACCGGCTCAGTCAGGCAAGTGTGAGCCGGACTTCGACCCATGTGTTGTGTATTTAACAAAGAGATTAAAATATAATAGGGCATAAAGGGGGCATTGGGAATATTTTCATACAAAAACTTTGAAGCTCAAGCAGCATGTCAGTTAGTATGAGCTGTCATTCGGTCGAATCCCGGTCGAATCACACTAGACTTTTTCCCACTTGTAATAATTTAACTTTTGGCCTCAAATTTTCCTCGCTTTGTCCCCTCTATGCCCTATTATATTTTAATCTCTTTGGTTACATATAACGCCAAAGAAATAGACTGACGCTAGCTGACCCGTAAGACATTGTGCTGTACAACTGACAGTAATTTCAAACGTAATAAGGTTACATTACAAAAGTTTATATGGTCGTTAAGTTTTTTTTAATTTTCTAATGATTCGAGCAAATTTCTAAATTATTTATTTCATAAGAACCTTCTCTTGGCCATAACAAACACAACAAAAAAGAGTGATCGAAATTAGTGCAGCCGTTCACGCGTGCTGTTGTGACCAAGGGAAATAGGGATTCATTTTTGTATATTACTAGCAGCGCCCAGCGGTTTTACCCACGTAGTTCCCGTTCCCGTGGGAGTACGGAGGCAAAATATAGCCTCTGTGTTATTTTGATGTATAAGCTATATAAATGTAAAGTTTCATCAAAATCCGTTCAGTAGTTTTTGCGTGAAAGAGGAACAAACATCCATACATAAAAACTTTCGCGTCTATAATATTAGTAGGATATAGATGTAAATATTTGCACCCAAAAAACATTACACTTCTTTTTGTGCAGTTATGTAAAAATAGACATCAGATGCAGGTGGCCATTCCCACGAGTTCAGCCACAGTTCAGCAAATTTCGGCTGGCATTGTTTCAACTGAAACATTATTTTTGTTTACATTAGCTTTGGAACTATGTAATATCTGTTTAATGGACAAAGGGGAGAATAGGCTGAAGCCATTTGATGCTCAAAGAGCAAACTTTTGTTTAGATTACGCTTTTAGAAACAATTTGCTGAATGAACTATTAAACTTTAAATTAATTCGGTCTACTGTATTTAGATTGTTTTTTGTTATTTAATGAATGGTTTGGTTTAAAATGGCAAGTACTAAATATTATACGAGAATTTGTTTTCTAAATACACAATAAAATAATATATCTACATTATTATAATAAAAATGTGACTGGCTAAATAGATATTTAAAAAACACATTTTTTAGGGTCTTTTTAACAACAATAAAAGCCAAAAAATTAATTTTCAAATTTGTTTGTTTGTACTGGCATCATTTAAAAACTACTTCCCGAAATTGGATGCGGCATTATTATTTATTTGATGGTATGCGAAGGAAAATATAGTGAGGAATCCCGCAGGTTCCAGAATTAATTCTGAGGCATGTGTAACAGACAAGATGGTCTATTCTATTGGCAGTGGCTTCTATCCAAACAAAAGTCTGAGTGTAATTGGGTAGCAAATTTGTAATGTCCAGTGTGTATGTATACGATCTATAGGCACCCACTTCAGTGACAGGTCCGGTCAGGGCAGGCTAATATACCTTTCAACAAACCATATTAAACTGTATTATTGATTCTTTTAATTCTTTATAAGAGCCTGAATGTAATTTACTGGTGTTATTTGTTATTTCTTTTTATTTTGTATATTCTTCTTTGAATGTATTTTTGGTGCATGAGCAAATAACCATTTCGAAGGTTTTCCCAACGAAGCGACTCGAAGGAGGATACTGAAAACCAGCATTGATGCTGAGGATCCTTCCTTTTCATCTACGTCTGTATGTAATGTACTCTTAGATTAAGTTAAAATTAGAACATACTATTATGTTCACGTGGGTGAATAAAGTGCTTTATTATTATTATTATTATTCAGAGATGTCGGTATCGAAAACGAATGTCATATTTGACATAAGGATTCGGAAAATTTTCCGTGGCTGTCGGAAACGCCTAGAATACAGTGACAGATCGAGTGAAAAATTTTCCGAACTCGAATTTATCGACTTCGGAAAATTTTCCACTCGATCTGAATCGAACGGAAACGGTGTCGAGCCTCCGTGAATACGCCTGCCGGTCCAGCGAATAGGCTCACCAACTATCACGTTTAGGGGTCCGTAGAATATACTGGTGAAACGTGGGTATTCCCAGAAATGGTATACCTCTGACAACCCCCTCGGGGATACATTTTTTATTTTTTTTATTTACACTAATATTATAGAGGTAAGATTTGTATGTTTGTAACGAATAAACTCAAAAACTACTGAATCGATTTTAAAAATTCTTTCACCAATGGAAAGCTACCATATCCCTGAGTAACAGGTTATATTTTCTTCCCGTATTCCTACGGGAACGGTACCTACGCCGGTGAATATATAGAGAAACTGCGTCTCCAAAATTTCACCTGTAACACGATGCTATCGGTCACCTGAACCGTGCAGTGATTACGTTGATTAAGGCAAGTTACTGGCAGTCGCTGAGCCAGATCGGGCCAGAACGGCAAGCGTACCGCGACGCGCCACGCGCGCCTCCCGTGACGCCCATTCACACGGCGCCTGCGCCGGTACACTCGGCCACGAGAGAAATATATAGAGATACATAAAACTATTGTTATACTAGCGACCTGCCCAGGCTTCGCACGAGTGCAATACTGATACTAAGACCTTCCTCTTGAATCACTCAATTAAAAAAACCTGCATCAAAATCCTTAAAGTTTTAAAGAGCTAAGCATACCTAATCGGAAAGGGAATCGACTTTGTTTTTATACTGTGTATTGATTTTCTCTTCTCTATGTATTTATGTAAACATATTTATGACGACTAGGATTAAAAAAGGAATGCTTAGGTTGTTTGGTCATATTGAGTGGATGAATGAAAAGATTATACAATTTTAAAAGAGTTTGTGAATGCTCGAATCGGTAGAGGACGACCTAGACGAAGGTACTTAGATCGACCAGAGCGGGCGTATTCACGGAGATTCGATACTCGATATTCGACTCTGAATCGGAAAATCTGTCGAAAGGTTTCGAGATGGGCTATACACAGATGTTATATTTGACAAAAGGATTCGACAGATTTTCCGATATCAAGTATCGAATCTCCGTGAATACGCCCGCAGATTGGCTATTTATTGAAGAAAAGCCAGATAAAGAGTACCTACCCGAAACTGACAAGCATGCATGAGTCGTTTGATGGATGTAGATGAAGCAGAGTGCAGTCGAGTAAAAATAAAGTAACTGACATCTCGTAGGATTGCTAGATTTAAATGGCTTTTTGCAGATCTAGGCGTGGGATTGATAGTTCAACAAGTACCCGTAAGTAGGTAGTTTGAGTGACAAATGAGTGAAACTAAAAACTTTCTTAGCCATTGTTTTTGTAAGTCCTTTTGTTTTGTTGTACTAAATACTTCTAGTAAATTCAAATTTTGAGGCAAAATTTTCGGAATCCTGCTTGACAGCGGTGGGGGTGTGTGGTGGAGCACGGTGCTGTTTTACATGTTTCAGGACCAATTCAAGGGCCTACGGGTCTCCACACGGTGTTTTCTTTGACCGTTGAGCACTTTGTTGTCGTTTAATCTATATAAAACTTTGAGTTTTAAAGCATCAGGAGACGTCACGCGCACTAGTTCCTTTGCGAAAAAGTCTGCCAATTTCTGCGGGGGGGACGAGGAAACAAACACAAATAATGTTAAAACAAACGCATTTTTTGACAAAACAATTAAACGCTAGCTTGAACTAGATGCACACAAATACATTCACCAATCCAAGCACTCCGTGAACTTAATAAAACTAGTTGTATTTAACAGGTGTGCGCGTTGACCGACACTTTTTTTTGGCAGAGGGGAACGCCTGTCAGTGGCGTCTCCGGTTGGTTTAATACTCAAAGATATAAAATGATGAACTGACTGACTGATTGGTGATATATCAACGCATAGCCTAAACCGCTGGGTCTAGAAACTTGAAATCTTGCACATAGATAGCTTATACAGTGTAGTCATCCCCTAAGAAAGGATTTTGCAAAATTCAACCCCTAAGGGGGTGAAATTAACGTGCGCGTATAGTACTACATATTTCAAAATTTAATAAATACGATTTTTATCTTTAAGGCGCTGACTGTACTTGTTCGCACGGTAAGTAATGACGCCCTATTACGTTGGTTGGAACTCAAACAGACTTTTGGGGGAAAGATCTCTATTAATGTAATTACACGATAACTTGGAAATTGTTTTTGTATTTCTTAGAATATTTTGCGCTCCAAAAATATTTTTTGAATAGAATATTTTTTCTAGATGATTTCATCTTTAAGAGGTTTGATTTGAGTGTTTTTTTAGATTTATCCAATCAAGCTTCAGCTTTCTACAGTCGAACTAGGACAACAGATAATCATAATGTGTCTGCATTCCGTTACTTGATGGAAGTTTATTATTCCAGAACATAGACAAAGCTGAGAAAAAGAAGATTTTTTTTTTACTACTTTCCTATACTAGGATGTTCTTAAATAAAACCCCAAAAACTGCTTATGAAAGCCACTAAAAAAAAATATAAAACATTGTCTCCTTTTTGGTGCAGTTGGTAATAAAAATTATGCTATCACATTCCGGAGTTGAAGACAAATAATAATTCATCATAATTCGTCAAACCATTTAAGCCACTCGCTTTCTTTTTACTTCAGGTGCAGTCGGTTAATATGATGCCTTGTGTAGCTAAAAGCGGAAATGATGGCGATTATGCTTTACATCGACTAAAAATATTTTAATTTAGTCCTGTCTTTGTCTTACCTCAAAAAAAAAAGGGATAGAAGATAACCTACCGAATTTAGTCCTGTCAGAGGCTGTATTTCAGTCGTCACTTCTTTACATATGCACGAAACACTTTATGAAAAATGTCTTAGTCGACAGGACTCAATCTTTCGTCTCTTTTCTGTTCTAGGAGAAAGAATATGGCAGGAGTAAACTAAAATAAGTTTAGTCGCTGTAAAGCAAAATCAGCACCAGTATACTTCTAAACAGAAGGTCTGTCAGTCTCATGGTCTCGAGTCAAATTTCGAGCGCTTAACGGCCGCCGTGGCCTTGGCCGTGACGTGACTGGCTGGGTTATTCCACTCCGCTCTACGAAATCGCTCTGGGCTCCAAGATTTTTTGTAATTATTATTGAACTCTGAACTATTTCGACTGGGATCCAACAAAACGGCGAAGAGCAGTTACGAGTAAAAATGATCTGACCAAAATTATACTAATCTACACTAGTAGATATTATCAGTCCGGGGCAGTGGTCCAACTGATCTGTCCAACTAGTTGGACCATGGGTCTTTACTAGGGGCAGTTGTCCAACTATAAAGAGGAAAGATTTGTACTATACGAATAAACTTAAAAACTACTGGACCGATTTCAAAAAGTGTTTCACCATTAGAATGCTATAGTACCTATCCCTGAGTAACATAGGCTATATTTTATCCCCGTATTCTCAAGGGAACGGAAACTACGCAGGTGAAACTGTGCGGAACAGCTAGGTATAGGACAAAATGGCTCCACACTCAGTTATTATGTAAGTACTTACTAGAGGGGACAGTACCGACTTTACAAAAAAGTCCTAAAAATAGCAGTGCATACTTTTCTAAGACTAATTCCGTCTTTTAGAAGACTTGCATGCGATGGCATAGTAGGCAGGCGGGGTAACAGAACCTCTTCGCTCAAACGCATACTAGATATACCATCACCGATCGATCGTGGCTAAAATAAGAGAATGTTATTGTAACTATTAAGTGTAAAATAAGAAAATATTATTGTAACTACTTAGTGTAAAATAAGAGAATGTTAATGTAACTACTAAGTGTAAAATAAGAGAATGTTATTGTAACTACTAAGTGTAAAATAAGAGAATGTTATTTTAACTACTGAGTATAAAATAAGAGAATGTTATTGTAACTATTAAGTGTAAAATAAGAAAATATTATTGTAACTACTAAGTGTAAAATAAGAGAAGGTTATTGTAACTACTGAGTGTAAAATAAGAGAATGTTATAACTACTAGTGATAGCCTTGCTAGAAGTGAGTCCGTATCTCATTGTACACATTTATAGTTCAACGGTGAAGAGAAACGTGAGGAAACCAACAAGCACTAAATTTGGTTCTGAGGCTTGTGTCCGGACCGGTCCGGATGAGCACTGTCACACTTCGATCCGGAAAAGAACACATGTGAAACTGAGAAGTGGGTGCGGTCAGGAACGGAATACCTTATCCTACCCTTTCGGAGATTAGGTATATAATAATATAATAATAATATAATCTCACGCCTGTTTTATCCCCGAGGGGGTAGGCAGAGGTATTCCATTACTGGATATACCCACAGACCCCTAAGCGTGATAGGTGGTGAGCCCATCGCCGGACCGGGTCTGTTTACACATGTCTCAGAATTAATTCTGAGACCTGCGGGTTTCCTCACGATGTTATCCTTCATCGTCGAGCTAGTGATAAATATGTACGTAAGTTTTTGAAAAACTCATTGGTACATGCCAGGATTCGAACCCGAGCCTCACTGATTTTCGGCCGGCTCTTTAACGTCCGGGCTATCACTGCTCTGATAAGGTTTGAGGTATTATTACTCTAGGAGCTACATTTGCTTTGGAAGTAACACCAAAAGGCTCCAACTCGGCTATTAGCGATAAAAGCGTCACTTTGACGGTCACACCGCATCCCCAAAGACATTAGGCGCACACCAGACAGAATAATGATATTTATTTTACGGTCATAAGTCCATGATCTCACAAACCACCTACATTAGATTCATAAAGCGCAGTTTGCGTCAAACGAAAAAGGCTATGTATCCCGAATATTGTATAAATAGAGAAAAAATATATATGGACGCAAATCAGTTTCGAGCACCGAGGATTTCACAAATTTTTACAAAATGTCTGCTCGTAATATTAGTACACAATAAAAGTTTAATATTCCTTATTTTTGGGATCGCATTGTTAAGTTAGTAGGTATGTTATATAATTTTTTTTGCTGATCCCATAAAAATAGTGCTGGTTACAGAAATCTTCATTAAAATATTTTCATAAACCTCTATCAAATTGCAGCATATCAAATGGAAATAAAAATATATTTTATTGGTTTCGACGACACTTGGAATTTATTACCACCACGTTAAATCTTAAAAATCGACGGGACTGTGGGCTCAGTTGGTAGTGAACCTGCCTTCTGAGTTGGAGGTCGCTGGTTCGATCCTCGCTCGATGTATTATTATTATTATTAATAATAAGAAGCGAAATAATAATTCGTCACAAAACTTATTGAACCCACAAACTAAATCTGGCAGGTATATTCCTTATACACTACGGAGATCTACTGAGGAAGAATTTAAGAAAATTCCCAAGGGGATCTGGTAAAAATGACATGCAGACAACGCAGCTAGGTACTATCAGTAAAAGTTCTGCTTTATACACCTTAGTGATTTAATTTCAGCAGCTATCTTTTCCCTCCGCGTGGTGACAAAGCACTCTGGTATATAGTAACAATTTCGTGTCAACGAATGGATCGGAATGAAAAAAAAAGCGTTGTTATTAGCTTTTGATTGTTTAACTCTAATTAGGTTCGGGGTAGTAAAAACTTGAGCTTTCAAGCGACAATTCTTCCAAATGTATCAAGCTTAGCGTCTGTCGATAGTACCAGCTAGTATACGATAAATCATACCGAATTCCTTTCAAAGAACCTGTCATGAATGGCTAAACGATTCTTATTGTGCGTGAACACTTGTGATGATGTGATGCAGGAACATCAATTCGTGCCCTCCGAACTCGAATTACATAGTTCTTAACACACTTGTAACGTTACTAACTTAGCCCTACTTCCCTACTCTGTTGAGAGGTTAATATAAATGCAAAAACACCTTTGTAAGTTTGTAAATTATTTAATAACTATTGTAAACAACATTCATTTGATTTATTCTGTCTGAGTGAAAAAAAACTTAAGAAGGATCTATGTGAGGATTTTTTTAAGTTATTCTGATTTGTGTGGCTTCCTGAAAAATTTAACTGTTACAGTACCTTTGTCGAAACCTATATTGACTTAAATTGTTTCTAATTGTGAAAACTTTTCATTGGCTCTCTGTTGCTTATGATTATTGCTCATAATGTTATTTTAGCTGTAAGTTTTCCGATAAATAAATAAATAAATAAGTAACCTTTTCACGGCTAAGCCACTGAAATGGTCTTGATGAAATTTGGCAGAACATCTTGAGGAAAGAAGGTTACTCTTAATTTCAAAAAAAGATACAGATTCTTAGCCCAGCATTAGCAGATTCGCATGAGCGTGAGGAAAGAATCTTAGCCCAGCAGTGGACTGTTACGGGTCAGTGATGATGAGGCAATAAAGAGTCAACTTCAACTTTTTGGTTATGGCTTTTCCATCGTTATAGAACAATGATTCCGCCAATGTCAAGTACCATAGAGTACAAATCAGCAAAGTTCCTCTTGATCGGTCAAAGGATTTAGCTACTTAGTTTATTTATTTCAATCTGAGAATTGTCCAGTCATTTATCTTCGTAGGCAAAGATATTATATATAGGAAGACGTAGATATGTTACTAGAGCACGGAAAATGAGGCCGACAAATGTAGTTAATTAACCACATTTTATTTAGTCGCATTGTATTTCAAGTCGTATTTAAAGCGCAACTCTTAACAGATAGCTCTCTTTTTCTTTATTATTCGTTCCGTATCACCTTTCCCCGTCATTGTTGTATCCTATAAATACGCTTAGAACTAAGTATGTACATGTTGTAGCACACTCGTAGGGGATCAATTTTCAAACGCGAGCAGTATAAATATAACTCATCCTTACTTTAATATCTTTGTTCGTAGGTAAGTATCAATAAAGAGTCAGTGATGATAAGGAACGATTTAGTTCTAGCTACAGGAATGACATTGATCACTTCTAATGTTTGAAAGTTTCATAGGCAAAAGCTACAATACGAAATGTCTAGTACCTGACGCACACAACACAATACCAACACGTTCCTTAATCAATAATCACACAGTACGACTTTTTTTCGTGCCGTGCACACTGTTTTTACTTTTAAAGAAAAAGTGCCCAAATTCATTAGACATTCGATCGGCTGATAAAACTCTTAAATTTCAACTGTGTTTCAGCAAGAAGAAAGGCGGTGGAGGTCTGATTTAGCTGGTTATTATGACGACTGTTTTTTGGAGTCAAATGTCGGCCGTCGCAAATCGCGTTTCGTGCCGAATTTTATAACAATGGCCGCGGCATGCCGATAAAGTTGAGTAGTCGCGTGTGCGAATTCTCTTTTTTTGTTGGTTCTTTTTTATTTCTGCTGGAGTTTAGTTTTTGCTGAAAGCTTAGTAAAGATGTAAAAGTACTCTGAAAGTTGTGAAGCATTTATTCGTTGTGATGTTCATATTTTATTCAGCGGAATCTTTTATATAGTTTTTGCTAAAGTACTTAGGTTAGAACTTAGGCTGGTTGCTGTGATTTTTGATGCTTTAAACATCGTCAAAATGTCTACTGGAATTACACATCTGGCTATATGTAGTCACTTAGTAATCTGCAGGTACATTTCATGTATTCAGTTTAAAACCGTAGAAAGTATAATACTGTGGCAAAAATCTTCAGCTCGTCACACGAGACCTCGAACCATAAAATAATATATTGTAGATCACCTAACATAATTCATCTACAAAAACAAGCACTTTGTTACTTTATAAATAAAAAGTAATGTTAGTCTACAAAATCAAGTGTTTTAGTTTCTTTGGCCACTAGCATAACAGCATCTCCCAATCTGCGCTGTTCTTGCGTGGAAATTCACTCAGCAGTGGGGTGTCATGGGTTGATGGTGAAGTGTTTAATTAATTTTAACCAATTATTTAGTTACAGAGACTGGAGACACACATAGATGAACAAAAGAAAGCAAAACCAATCTTGTGATAGATCTTGTTCTTATACCTCTGGGCAGCTGATGCCTTCTGTATGATGTCCAATAAATGTCCTTACACCGCTTTGTGTCAAATACAACAAGTTAGTTCTATTTTAAGAACCGAACAGCTAAAAATGTGACTCGGTTGCAAAAGGCGGCAAACCCGTTACAATTTCTTGGAATTAAATACGTAGCACGCCTTGGTCTCAGTGCATTGGATATGTGTTGCTAGGGAATTTTCCTGCGGTTTTTGAATGAAATTTCGCTAAAGGATTATCTGCACACAGCAGAGTTGGTCCGTCCGGATCTACAAAAAATATTGGCGGGCACACTCAAAATCAAAATGTTTTAACCGACTTAAAAAATTTTGATAAATCTGAAGCGATTTCGGTAACAAAAAACTTTTGTTCGGGTATACCTCAAGGGTTGTCCCATATAAGTTTTGTGACAATCTGATGAAGAACTTCAGATGGAGAACGGAACTCCTCAACGGACATCAGCAAATCTCTCGCTATCAGCGTAATAGGTTTAGTAACAGTAGGTAATGGGTGTTGTTTTCAATACTTTTTCAAGCCCATGCAAGCCTTTTTATCAAACAGCTAGCTTTACTAGCTAGCTTTTAATCAATATTTTTTTGGACCCCTAAACATGACCAGACCGGGGTGGTCGTATACATTCCTCGCGGGTTTTCCTCACATGTTTTCCTTCACCGTCAAACAAATAGGCACAAAATCTCACATTACCACTGCAAGGATGTAATGGCATCTTATTATTGTGAGTCACCGTGTGTCACATCTACCATTTCACAATAACAGTACCCGAGAGGTCCGGCTCAGTCTATGACTCAAATGTAGTCCATGCGATGACGTCATCCACCTGTCTTACCAAATCTTTTATGTCTCTTCATACCGTATTGAATAGAATGCGTGAATCGACAATTGCATTTAATATCTAGTCGGTTACAAAACTGTATAGATTGTGGGATCCCGTTAGACGCTTATAGACTTTGAGTATTAAACCAACAGGAGACGTCACGCGCACTAGTTTCTTTACAAAAAAGTCTGCCAATTTCTGCGGGGGGGACGAGGAAACAAACAAAAATAATGTTAAAACAAACGCATTTTTTGACAAAACAATTAAACACTAGCTTAAACTAGATGCACACAAATACATTCACAAATACGAGCACTCCGTGAACTAAAAAAAACTTAGTTGTACAGGTATGATCGTTGACCAACACTTTTTTTGGCAGAGGGGAGTGCCTGTCAGTGGCGTCTCCGGTTGGTTTTATACTCAAAGCTTACAGATGATGCTGATATAGTGGTTAAGCAATGTTGGGCGCGGTCACTTAGTGCATGGGTGAGTAGTCACTATACCACAAGTTACTTCGTATTTTGGAAGGCCCGTCTCTACTTTGAATAAAACATTTTGACTTTGACGTCGCGGGCTAGTGATGGCGTTACATTAGGAGTCCAAAATATATACCCATTGGTAAAAAGTAGTACATATTTCCAAGAATAGAATACCTCTGCTTAAACCCTCGGTTATAAAAGCCAGAGGTTATTTTTATAAGAGCTACTAGTAATACATATACCTACCTACTTAGGTGCATAGCAATAAAATCAACACTACAGCTTGTATACAACGCGTTACAGAATGAAAGAAAAAAAGAAGAGAAAAGGAAAAGAAAACAAAAGAAAGAAAGACACAGAATAAGTAAAAAAAATATGATGAATTCTTACTTTAGTTTTGTCTATAATAGTTCCACGAGTAGCCGTAAATTTAGTTAGGTATGTAATTTTGGAAAAATTTAAAACATTAAAAATAGCTGAAATCGATTAAGTAGTCGACACTAAACAAACTAATGTTAGGAATTGCGCTTATTCTGTTACACATTGTATATTCAATTATACAGTCGATAGTAAACAGCATTAGCTATTGCCAGGTGCTATCGTATATCATGCGCGTACGCAGGCTCGCGTGCGACAGCGAACAGCCTAGAATTAATTCAGCTTCGATACTTACACAGTGGTATATCTGCTCTACCCAATAGGGTGTCATTAAAGCAAAGATATGCGGATACTAGCTTCTACCCGTGACTTCGCTTTTGGGGATTAAAGTAGCCTAGGTTTCTCAAGACATGAGATTAAAAAGAGCTGCCCTTGAGTTTCTTGCTGGTTCTTCTCGGGGTACTGCATTTGGAACCAGCAACTCGTCGTTGGAGATGGGTTGCTTTTTACATTTAGAAAATCTTCATTGACGGGTTTAGAGTGCCTTGTTATTAGACTATTGACGTTTTAAGTGTACTACCCAAAGAGGTTGGAAGAAAATCAGTCTCTTTCCAAGAGAAACTTTTTCTTTAAACGTCTTTGGTACTACCTTTAGTACCTACAGAAGATAAATGATTTTTTTACTTTTTTCAAAATGCAAGGTATCTAAGGAGATACAGATTCGACAAGGGTCGGACTTCGTCAAGATCAATTCAGTGGTTTAGATGGGACAGAGTTGCAATATATTCTGAGTTTTACTATGTTTCCTAAATTTTTTTTCAGCAACATTAATTAATTTTGTAAGTGCAGTAGGCATTTGTTTTACACATCATTCTCATTATCATCGTCATCTCTTTTCTATCTTTTAAATATTAGTTTTCTATTTTCAAATACACTAGTTACACTCTGGCTGTATAGTGTGGTTGTTGGAACTACAAAATCTTTTTGACACCGCAATAGGGTTGTGTCCTACCTAGTCAAATCAGTTACTTTTTACGATCTGTCAAAACGAAATTTTACTATGGAAAATGTACTGAAATAGCAAACCGTGACGTCATAGTTTCTAGTACTCAATTGCAGCACTTTTTTGATTTAAGGAGAAGCGGTTATGGAATGCTCCTCCATCGTGAAAAGGGAAGATCTTCCGCCAGGCGAGGTGATCGTGCCTGGGGACCGCGGTCCAACGGTTGATGTTGGACAGTTGTATTTATACAAAGTCATTAGAAAACTCCGATAGCGCGGTTTAGAACTCGGCCGTCTATTGGCGCGTTCTATGTAACTCGGCCTTCTATTGGCGCGTTCCATGTGGTGTCGCTACATCACTCCCCCTCCAAGACCGGAGGTCGATTCGATTTCTTGTGCTGCGTCGTTGTTTCGTAGATAGCTTGCAAGTGCCAGTGCTGCTCCAAGTCTGCGGTGAGTCGAGACTGAGCGGGTTGCTGCGACTGTTGAAGTGCCCGTAGTTCAGTGTGCAGAGACCGCCACGCCGGCGAGGGTGACCAGCCGCTGTAGATCCGGACGTGGGCTGCGGTGAACTGTGCGTGGGCCCGAGTGCTGTCGCTGTGAGTGGTGAGCCTGCAGGACCAGGTAGCACGGTGCGTCGGCTGCGTATGGACCTGATTGGGCGGATTCTGGCTTGCTGTGCGACTGCTGCTGCTGACCTTGAGTGATGTGTGATGGCGATGAGATGCTGTTTCTGAAGTCCAGGTGTTCCAGAAGCTTGCGCTGATGTCCAGGTGTCGAAGGTCACCAGTATGGAGGAGCGGAGGTGGAGGACGTGATCACTCCCCCTCCAATCTCCAGTCCCAATAACAGTCCAATCCAGTTTTATTATTTTTAAATTTGCTATAATTGTAAATTTAAAATCGAAATACATATTTTGAGGTGTTTTGGGATAATCTTTTCAATGAATGACTACTCGCAATTTAATTTCGATGCTGTCAACTACCCAATTGACTTTCTGTGGCAATATATTGTGTATTTTAGTTCTCGCACCTCATTCCAGATTCCAAATATGGAAAGCCCCTTTGCGTGTCACCTGGATACCACGGAATTCCACTCAGATATCGGATGGAGGAACGGGTTGTTCAATAATATTCACCCCGAGAAATGTCACGGAGAAATCGCCCGAGATAAGACTTAGTTGCATTTGCATGCGTCTTGTAGATTATGGATAGGGGTCAAAACCGGTGTGTCTATGCCTACCAGAGCCGTGTCTCTCAGAGGCAAATGGTCTAATTTTAATTGGGTGTTATTTAAATGGTTAGCAAAGTATTCGTATTTTTGTGAGCAGAAAAATATAATCTGTAAGCAGAAATAGCTAATTGGTCAGCAACTCATGGCCAGCAAACATTACAAAACCTATCAGCAATTTATGTCATTCTGGATGGCTGTAATTATTTTTGAGCTGCAATGAGCTGCTACTGTTTAATAAAATTTTGGTAAGCACTCAGAGGGGAAGCCAAAAAATTTTTTTTGAGCTTCTTATAAAAGTAGCAAAAACAATCTCAGCAAACTTGTCATGCGCAAAATGGGCGCATTCCTTACGTAGATTAGGAATGACTTTGGATTATGCAACTTTTATGATTATGATTATTATTACGCTTACAAGTAGTGGTGGTGGTGGTGGTAGTGGTGGTGGTGGTTTAAGTGGTAGTGGCAGTGACAGTGGTGGTGGTGGTGGTTGTGGTGATGGTGATGGTGATGGTGGTAGTGGCAGTGGCTGTGGTAGTGGTGTTGGTGGTAGTGGTAGTGGGAGTAGGAGTTTTCGTGGGAGTTGGGAGTGGGAGTGGGGCGTAGGAGGGAGTAGGAGGTAGTAGGAGGAAGTAGGAGGTAGTATGAGGTAGTAGGAAGTAGTAGGAGTTAGTATGAGTTAGTAGGAGGAGAGTTAGTGGGAGGAAGTAGGAGGTAGTAGGAGGTACTAGGAGTCAGTAGGAGGTAGTAGGAGTTAGTACTAGTTAGTAGGAGTTAGTAGGAGTTAGTAGGCGTCAGTAGGAGTTAGTAGGAGATAGTAGGAGTTAGTAGGAGATAGTAGGAGATAGTAGGAGATAGTAGGAGATAGTAGGAGTTAGTAGGAGGTATAAGGAGTTAGTAGGAGTTAGTAGGAGTTAGTACTAGTTAGTAGGAGTTAGTAGGGGTTAGTAGGAGTTACTAGGAGGTAGTAGGTGTTAGTAGGAGTTAGTAGGAGGTAGTAGGTGTTAGTAGGAGTAAGTAGGAGTTAGTAGGAGTTAGTAGGAGTTAGTAGGAGTCAGTAGGAGTTAGTAGGAGTTAGTAGGAGTTAGTAGGAGTTAGTAGGAGTTAGTAGGAGTTAGTAGGAGTTAGCAGGAGTTAGCAGGAGTTAGTAGAAGTTAGTAGGATTTAGTAGGAGCTAGTAGGAGTTAGTAGGAGTTAGCAGGAGTTAGTAGGAGGTAGTAGGAGTTAGTAGGAGTTAGTAGGAGGTAGTAGGAGTTAGTAGGATTTAGTAGGAGTACCTACCCCCTCCTACTACCTCCTACTAACTCCTACTAACTCCTACTAACTCCTACTAACTCCTACTAACTCCTACTAACTCCTACTAACTCCTACTAAACTCTACTAACTCCTACTAAACCCTACTAACTCCTACTAACACCCTACTAACTCCTACTAACTCCAACTAACTCCTACTAACTTCTTCTAACTCCGACTAACTCCTACTACCTCCTACTAACTCCTAGTACCTCCTAGTACGTCCTACTACCTCCTACTACCTCCTACTTCCTCCCACTAACTCTCCTCCTACTAACTCCTACTAACTCCTACTAACTCCTACTAACTCCTAGTAACTCCTACTAACTCCTACTAACTCCTACTACCTCCTACTACCTCCTACTACCTCCTACTAACTCCTACTAACTCCTACTAACTCCTACTACCTCCTACTAACTCCTACTACCTCCTACTAACTCCTACTACCTCCTACTACCTCCTACTTCCTCCCACTAACTCCTACTAACTCGGGGTTAGGCGGGCGTAGGAGTTAGTAGGTGGGGGTAGGAGGCAGCAGGAGGAGGTCGGAGGTAGCAGGTGGGGGTAGTAGGAGGGTGTAGGAGGCGGTAGGAGGGTGTAGGAGGTGGTATGATGTTGTAGGAGGCGGTAAGAGTGTATAGGAGGCGGTAGGAGGGGGTAGTAGGCGGTAGGAGAGGGTAGGAGGGGTAGGGGGCGTAAGAGGGGCTGGGAGTGGGAGTGGGAGTAAGAGTGGGAGTGGGAGTAGCTATAGTATAATTATTCACGACATGTTTTCTCTGCTGTTCAATCAAGAAGTCTTGCTGACCAAGTAGTTATTTTGCGGACCAAGTAACTATTTTGCGGACTGAATGTTTATTATGCAAACCCATGTTATTGTAAGCTGCCTATTTCTGATTTAATTTTTGACCATTATTAAAATTATTTGCCGAACAAGGATTGCTGCCTGATTTTTTTATTTGCGACCAAAATCTTTGTATGCCGACCAAATGATTTAAATGCAGATTTTTTGTGGCTAACCAAATTTTAAAATTGCGGACCATTTAATTACTTCTCATTTTAATTGTGGTTTGCCTTTTGTATCGGATGGCTATTACTACAGGTTTACCGAGACACGGTTCCTGAGGGGGCGGAGGCTATGACGAACTAGGTACCTATCTTTAAATTTAATCAATTAGTATGCTGTGCAACAGTGTTTTGACATCATCCCCGATCCCTCATCGTGCGTCTTCCTTACCAAGCATTTCAGTTAAGCGGTAGATGATGATGACCTTTGGTCTCTATATTGGTTTTCATTACTTTTAAATCTCTTTAAATTTTAGTACTATTATATCAGTTTAGAGCAGTGAGCCTGTGATAGCCTTACGGTTAAAAAATGAGGATCGGGTTCGAATCCTGGCATCTACCAATGAGTTTTTCAAAAACCTATGTTTACCACTAGCTCGACGATGAAGGAAAACATCGTGAGGAAACCCGCAGGTCCCAGAATTAATTCTAAGGCATCTGTAACTGACCCGTTCCGGGCTCACCACCTATCACGTTTAGGGGTCGAATATTCTAGTGAAAAGTGGGTATTTCCAGAAATGCAATACCTCTGCCTACCCCTTCAGGGATAAAAGGCGTGAGTTATTTTTTATATGGGTTAATAAGTTTTTCCGGTGTGGAATTGAGTAGGTACGAGTATATTCATTATAATGTATGGCATGAATACATTTCATAAATACAAGTAGGTATATCTTTTTCTTTATGGAACTTGCTCATTAGGTATCTTATGCCTTTTGAACGTAGATTTTATTTCCAAAATTTTTGGGTTTATTACGGAATGTCACCTATTTTATAAAAAGAAAAACCCGATAAAACGATGACTATTGATACCTAAAATCTATATTATGAACACTTCCAAAACTTTTGTTGGACATACTATAAGTTCTTCTTTTGTAAAGACTTTGCTCAAGTGCGATTAAACTTATAGCTCTCACGACGAGCACTTTACCTAAAGTGTTATCTGTAGAAAGTTTTATTAATTCCTCTTTGGTATCACGTCTGCGCGTAATAAGTGCTCGACTCCGGCGCAGCTCACAGGGCCGCACTTTCTCGAATGTCGGTATTGTGGTATGATCGTTTTCGTGCAGCCAATTGGCCATCTGTATTGTACCAATAAAGATACTTAGTATTCCTTGCTTTATTGGTACTACAGTACTGCACAGATGGAAATGAGTCCTCTGATGTATGATTATGTCTAGGTTTGGTTTTGGGTCAAGGCATGCAATCTGTTATTTCTATCAAAAGAATATAATAAAGCCGAGAGCCAGAATTCTGGGCCCACATGGTTCCCAAGAAGATTACTATTGTAATATATTTTCCTATCTCTACTTCACTATCACTACATAGTATAAAACAAAGTCGCTTTCTCTGTCCCTATATCCCTATGCCCTTATGTCCCTATGTTCCTATGTATGCTTAAATCTTTAAAACTACGCAACGGATTTTGATGCTTTTTTTTTTAATATATAGAGTGATTCAAGATGATGGTTTTAGTGTTAGCATTGCACCCGTGCGAAGCCGGGGCGGGTCGCTAGTAATTATAAATCCAACTTTGTCTTTTTGTCTGTTACTTATTCAGGGTTAAACCGGTTAATAAGTCAAGCACCGTGCGGTTCCAATGCGCGACAGAACAATTAAAAATCAATTGTGCCCCTTTTTTTTTCTTAAGAGGTTAACCGATATTTGGCCTAGGCTACATTTCATTCCGGAAAATCACAATTCAAGAGAGATGCGATTACCTATAGTTCAAACGGACGGATTCGCTATCTGAGAACATTTAATATGCTCAAAATAATAATTTTGGAGCTCAATTAGTTAATACTAGCAGCGCCCCGCGGTATCACCCACGTAGTTCCCGTTTCCGTGGGAATACGGGGATAAAATATATCCTATGTGTTATTCTGATGTATAATCTATATAACTGTAAAGTTTCATAAAAATCCGTTCATTAGTTTTTTCGTGCAAGAGCAACAAACATACTCAGAAACATCGCGAAAATTTTACAATCAATAAATATCCTGATCATCAGATTCGTATTCCATTACTTGAGATAGGTTTCCTCACAGCTTGCCCATCAGCTATCAAAACCAAAACCATTTGTCGTTATTGAAACAAACCCATAAATATTCCGCAAAATTCGTACCTATATCCTCCTACAGTAATATAAATTTCCTTTGATTCTTCCTGAAGTTAAGGCGCTATCATTCAACAAAATCCTCTCGTTTAAAGCCTTTACACTTGCCTAAGAATAATGTTTCTCAACAACGGCCTTAGGACCTTTGGTTAATTAAAGTCGAACATAACTAATGATGCAGCTCGTAAGCGCTCTAATCAAGATCCTTTAGAACCGTGTACTGTTTTGTTATGTTTTTATTGCTGTGCATAATGTTGTGGTGATGAGAATTTTACCGGGATTCAGGAATTGTTGCATGAATTTCAATTTTCAAAGCTATATAAAACGTGTTCGAATCCTGGCATGTACGAATGAGTGTTTCAAAACTTACGTACATATTTATCACTAATGCTCGACGGTGGTCCCAGAATTAATTCTGAGACTCGTGTAAAAGACCCGGTCCGGCGATGGGCTCACCACCTATCACGTTTAGGGGTCCAAAGAACGTCTCGTGAAAAGTGGGTATATCCAGAAATGGAATACCTCTGCCTACCCCTGATGACATAGAACTCTAAAGAGTAAAAATTGAAATGGGACCACACGGGAAGCACCAGCTTTCAAATAAAAAAAGAATTATCAAAATCAGTTTAGCCAGTCGTAAGTCCTGAGGTAACAAACATTATACAAAACATACAGTCGAATTGATAGCCTCTTCCTTTTTAGGGTTCCGTACCTCAAAAGGAAAAAACGGAACCCTTATAGGATCACTTTGTTGTCCGTCTGTCCGTCCGTCCGTCCGTCTGTCAAGACCCTTTTTCTCAGGAACGCGTGGAGGTATGAAGCTGAAATTTATATCAATTACTCAGGTCTACTGTCCCTTGAAGCTGTAAAAAAATCAAACTTCTAAGCCAACGCAATCAAAAGATACAGCCGTTTATGCCGCAAATTTTCGACACTTGCAAGGGAATCAAAACCTACAGGGTGCTTCCCGTGAACTCAGAATCTTGAAATTTGGTACGAAGCAACGTCTTATAGCATAGATAAAGGAAAAATTACGAAAACCATAAATTTGCAAGGTTGTACGGAACCCTCGGTGCGCGAGTCCGACTCGCACTTGGCTGGTTTTTTGAAGTCATGTCAAAACTACTTGAGAGGTAAAATTACCCTATTTTCATTGGAGTATTTATTGGACTCTTATCTTATATGAGACGTCAGATTATGGCATTACGTATGCCTCTGTAATTCAGTGACCTGTGGTTTTCCTTCAATATATTATGTAAGTACGATCTAACCAGGATTTCAACCCGGCCTCCTTAGTCCAAACGCAAACTGGTACCTACCACCCAAAAGATATATACATACGAGTATATCTATGATTTTGATTAAATTATTAATTTCTATTCCAATAACGTATGACACGTTAATATCTGGTTAAAAGAAATTAGTTTCGTTATTAGTTTTTCCAGTTTTAAGTACATAAGGATATTAGCTCTAAGTTTTTTGTTATTTTATAAGATGTAGTAGGTAGAAGTTGATTAATTATTTTGTAATGTAGGGTAGTTCTTATTTCTCGTTGTTGCGATTAAATGCGATACCGTACGGACGTCCGGACGTCTTTTATTTTCAGCTCCCATAACAAGACTTCCTAGATATTCATAAAGACGCTTAGTTTATCTAACATTTATGATAATAGTGATACGTTTTTTCCCATTTTCATTTTTAAAAATCCATTGTCAGCAGATATCTTCTCTCTATGAGGAATCTAGGTACTAGAAGTTGGTAGTGACCCTGCCTTCTGAGTCGGAGCCAACATTTGTGTGCATGAGCATGTCTGTTGGCTTCGAGACTGGGTGTTTAAAATTAATTTGAGTATGTTTAACAGTTATTTAGTATCCATAGAATAGGCTCTGCCTACAGTTTGGGACTGAATAACTATGTATAATAATAATTATTATTAATATTGTAACATTTATATTGTATTTTTTTTAAGAGTACTTCAAGAGTTGTTAAGAGAGTAGTAGGGAAGGAACCGGGCACTAGTTACCTGGCGTCTCATTCTATTTGTAACTTAATATTATATAAACAATATTTTTTTAAATTTTTATTATCTATTTTTTTACAACAATGATATTTTGGGTGCCGCTTTTCAAATATGCCTTCCCGCTGTCTAGGGTTTTGCACATCACTAGCATATGGGAGACAGGTTTGTATTGAGCATTTGAATGTTACAAAAGGTCATAAGCTAATGGTGTCCTGTTGTGGAGATCTCGGACATTTGTGGCTTTGTCATGACGTTAGGCAAAATTGCTTGTCTATCTTTGTATTGTTTATGGGTCCCATTGATGTGTGTTCTAGTCTATCTGATGCACAAAGATTACCGGTTTAGTATTCAAAGTTAGGTGGCTAGAAAAACTCAGATAGTCAGGTGGTCACCACTTCAGACTCTGCGATGGGCTCGCATGGGGTAATTAAAACGCATGCTTCCTCATGTGTCAGTACAGAAATTTAGCAGTAGGCTGTTACGATGATGAGGATATTTTTGATGATGATGATGATTAGGTTCGATTCACGTGCTCTTCATTCGATTTTGTTTAAACTTCTGAAAATCTACATTCATCATTCGCAAATTTTATGACCGTTGGTTTAGGGTACTCATTATCTGGCTTATCATAATTACATTCCTCGTCTATACTAGTCTATCTATACTTATTAAAAAGAGGAAAGATTTGTACTCTTGTATTTTTGTAACGAATAAACTCAAAAACTACTAACTCGATTTTAAAAATTCTTTCACCAATTACTACATTATCAGGGAGTAACATGGGATATATTTTATTCCCGTATTCCCACGGGAAAGGGAACTACGCGAGTGAAACCACACGGAACAGCTAGTGATGAAATAAGGTAAGTTTACCAAAGAAACCAAGTTGCACAGGTTTGTGCAAAATGACGGAGTTTTCAAGATACTTTCCACGAAACTATAGACGAATCTGTATTTTGTTATAAATAAATACTTACTAAAAGCTTAAGCCAAGCTCTCTGTAAACAAACTGATATACTTATTAGGAAAACAAATTCTAATTATATTTTTTACAGACATTAGCAGCCGGAAACCGAAAACTGATGAAATTTGAAACCCAACGGTTTTTGCTACAGAATTCAAACTCAACTTTTTCGCGTTGCCAAATCCCAGCGACCTTCTCATAGCTCGTTATATCGTGGGGTCAACGGCCGACAGCAATGCAGATGCGTTGCTCGGTTCACATGTAGCGCTACAACCTCCCACGTGAGCGGGTGTGAGGTACGAGAGGCAGCGGGAGATGTTTTTTTAAAGAGTTTATGGTTTGGCTACTATGTAAACCAAGTCTTTATTTACACTTTAATCTAAGTTGAATGGCTCTGCTTCAGAGTCCATATACAAAAATTGAGTGTCTTCAACATTTTCTACATTCCTCCCTAGAAACATAGCCATTACAACCAGTGGCCTACCGCGGTTCGTGTCATGTACTAGAGCGGTGTCACTTTTCACTGCAGTGGTGTCCCCGTTTGACACCACCGTAGTGACTGAAATACCGCAGTAGGTACCCAGATTCGCAGTCTCCTACCTCTTGGACCATTATCCCCTCAAGAAGTCCGCCTACACAATGAGTTGTCGAACTAAATCCGTGGTGATTTGAAAACTTTTTGTTGCGACTTGGGTGCCTCGTTACGAGCACACGAGTTACCTGCCTTGCCTCGCGCTTGCCTTACCCCTAGCCGCGCCGAAAACCTATTATTATTAGTTTGACGGCGTTATAAAGTTTATTCCTCATGTTGTCTGTTTTTGTGTCTTTGGACGTCTTTACGTAATTGCCTTGATAGACCACTTTGAGGATTAATATTGGTATGTTATTTTAACAAGTTCTAAGATTTTATGGTTTGTAATGTAGGTATATAGAAGCGAAATTCTATAATTACACACGAAATTCTGTACTATGGATACTAAACAACTGATAAATATACTCAAATAAATATTATACGACCAGACATGTTCATGTAAATATAAACAGGCCAGTCGAATAGGTACATATGATTTTTCAAGACACCTTCAAAAAAGCCTAATATACAATCAATCTCAGTTAAATATAAACTCAATATTCAAATGAAATAATATTCTCTTAAGAGGATAGTCTTGCACATAAAGATTTTTTTTTAAATTTCGCTTGACAATCAAAGAAAGTTTCTTTTGATTTGGAATTCAAACGAATAATTCTGTTTTAGAATACGAATGGTAACGAGGGTTGTATTTTTCGCTTTGTGCGAAACTTGGAAATTTATTCTGGTAAATCCATTGCATCGTGCTTATTTTTCTGTACAATTTTTATCACTTTACTGAAAGAGTATTCTACACCGTGAGTATCAGAGATTCTTATAAAACACCAGCTGTTCACCACGGCTCCTTCGTCATGAATCAATGACATGCATTTGTCAAATCGGTACATTTTGTATTTTTGAATAAAGTCAAAAAAATTTACAAACAGAGGCGAGCCAGTGAATTCGCGGTGTCACTTTTCACTACGGCGGTGTCAATTTTAGACACTGATTGGCCCGAAGCCGAAATATATATCTGAGAACGGTTACCGTTAATAATTTCTTTAGTATTAGGTATTTATACGTACCTAGGATTAAAAAAATGTTACGCCTTTATCCCCGAGCGCATTATATCCCCGTAGACAGAAGTATTTCATTTTTTAGAAATATCCACTTTACGTAGGCATATCTATTACTTTTTAAAGCGATGGCCTAATGTTAGATAAGGGCTGCAGTGTAGACCCACGTGACACTCACGCCACGACTCCAGTGTCACGGGGCGCAGTCACGACGCGACCCGCCAGCTATTGTGTGCTGGAGAGTTACAAATCAATGTACAGGGTTTGCCAATGTTGGAGATCGAGGAAACTCAAAACTGCAGACTTTTACATGCTTTATATTTACTCGTAACTAACAAAAAAAAATACATTCATTTACAATCATCATCATCATCATCATCAACCCGTAACAGCCCACTGCTGAGCTAAGGGTCTTTCCTCACACATGAGGAAGTATGGGCTATAATCTCCCACGCGAGCCCACCGCGGATTGGGAGATGGTGTTAAGCTAGTGGCCACTTAACAGTCAGAATCTTTCAAGTCACCCAAGGGTATCTGACATGGCTTAACGACTTTCATTGTGCGTAAACACAACGAAAACCGTCTTTCTCTCAACACTCAACGAAAATCATTTACAATAATTACAGATAAAAAATGTCCTCCAAAGAGGAACCATGTGGGACCGTGCCCAGAAGACTGGCCGCATTCCCTCTCTGGACAGCTAGGCTGATAACTAATTAACTAACTACGAGTATGTCATCATCATCAGCTTCCTGTAACAGTCCACTGTTGAGCTAAGGGTCTTTCCCTACACATGAAGAAGTATGGGCATGGGATATATACTGGTGAAAACTGGTATTTTCTGGAAGAGAATACCTCTGTCGAATATGTCGGTGATAATAGCGTGAGCATATTCATTTGACTTTTAGTGTGCTTGTCACAAATACATAGGCACCACAGGGCTGGCTACCTCATATTAGCTTACTTCAGACTATTATTATAATTATATAAATGTCAATCACCTGCAACGCGTAATGCGAGTAAAAACGCGTTTGTTTTATACATTTTGTTGAGTGTCCTTTACTTATTCTCAGACAAACAAACCGTCACTATTAATAGTTGTTATAGCTCAAGGAAACATGAAAATTTATTGACATTGACCAATGATATTGAATATAATGAACAGGTAGATAGGTTACTAGTGCAACCACAATTAAGTTTACCAAAGGCAACGATTGTTATCTGATAAACAATACAACAAAAACTACAAGTAATCTTAAAATAACCACTCTAAAGAGTAAAAAAACCGACTTAAATCTTTAACTTATATGGTTTTCTCATGGATGCCGTTGTCAGAACTGGACGAAATTAAAATGGAACCAATCTGGAAGCAGTCAAAAGTTCTGATGTAACTAACATAAAAAAAAACAAAAAAAAAACGAATTGATAATCTCCTCCTTTTTGAAGTCTGTTAAAAAATGGAGGTTCTCAATTCGTCGCGTATGTTTTTTTTGTATATTAATCCTAAACCTAAACCGATTTAAAAAATATTTTTGTTTTATCACTTTTACGTTGTTCTCATATAAATTTTTTGAAAATCTGATCAAGAACTTTAGGTGGAGAACGAAACTCCTCAAAGGACATTGACTCGCTGTCAGCGTAATAGGATTTTACAACAAGTAATGGACGCTGAATATGTGTTGCTGTGAATTTAAAATCGCTATGTGCGCTGGTATTTTAAATTATTGACAGGCCTGGCTCAGTTGGTAGTGACCCTGCCTTCTGAGTCAGCGGACGCGGGTTCGATTCCCGCTCGGGGCCAACATTTGTGTGCATGAACCTGCTGTTGGCTTCATGTCTGGGTGTTAAATATTTATTTAAGTATGTTTATCAGTTGTTTAGAACCCATAGTACAGGGTCTGCCTAGTGTGTAAATTGTGTCCCATCATTTATTATTATTATTTGCTGAGCGTACAACGTAACTACTGCATAATATTATAATTGACATTGCCTCGGAGTTTCTACACTTGAGATCAAGGGGCCGAATATCCGCCATGCCTACACATATGGGGTCAATGCCCTCGCCAAGGTTCTATTACGTACGAGAGCTCTTGTAAATCAATCAGCCGAGATCGGGCCCCAAACCACCTGTCAAGTTTTCTCTGATGATGGATTGTGAGGTGACAAAAAAAGTAATATTGAGCTTTAGCCTAATGTAATGGAAGTATGTGTTTGGTGATTGCTTTTGGACTTATCAAATTAATCCTTCGATTACAAAGTTGTCTTATTGTAACACATATTGGTTTGAGTTGGTAATCTCAAAAGCTGTATCAGGTTTTCTACTTTCCAATAATTTATAGTCCATCAGCACGTTGGATAGACGATATCACCGGTATAACGAGGATGGAAGAAAGAAAGAAGAAAAAAATATAGTAATTAAGCACACAATATAACGCGAAACAAATATTGATTAGAAGCACACACTGTCTGGCAGAGCTACGTAATCAACAAAAATGACTAGTTTTTAAATATCTAGTTATAATATTTTTATCCAGTAGAATTCAATTATATCTTTACCTTGTCATCCTTTATAAAGCCACTGTTAAAAAAAACCTAACATACAATAATTTAAACTCTATCAACAAAACAAACTCACGTATTACCTACACATATTATCTACAAAAACACACCCCCCTACAACAATCACACATGTACAACAAATTGCAGCTCAACAGAACATCAGTAATGTCAATTAACCTCAAACTACTATACTTGCTTACTCAACCGCTTCAAAACTATATTCTATACTATACTGAATCTCTGAATTATTCTATTCGGCATTCAAAGATAAAACCTCACGTATCAATTTCTCGTGTATTAAAATATTTGTGTCTGCTCAACTTATCCATGGCTAACCATGACATTACTACGGAGTTGGATAACCTTAGCGTTTCGCGGTCCTATTTCTGTAGTCTAGATCAATGTACAAGATATGTTGATAAATCAAGCTCTTTAACAGCTATACATGTAAATATTAGGAGTATCAACAAAAACTTCGAGGCTTTTAGGGTTTTGCTCACATCGCTGCAAGTAAACTGTGATGTTATAATATTAACAGAGTGTTGGCTTCTTAAATCGGTCTCAATCCCTACTCTAGAAGGGTATCTTTCACACTCGACAAGCACACTAAGAAATCAGAATGAAGGCGTGGTGGTATATGTGAAGAAGGACCTAGATTGCTCGGTATCCGAACCCTCTTTCGTTGACGCAAACTGTCTAATATGTAATTTTAACTGCAATTTTTCCATTGTCGCAATCTACAGATCTCCATCACAAAACAACATAGATTATTTTCTGAACAGTCTAAATACAATGCTATCTAGTCTCTCTAAATTTAAAAACATTGCCGTCCTTGGCGATATGAACATAGATATAAAAAATAATACATCTGACTCCCGCTCTAATGAATACCTAAATTTAGCAGCATCGCATGGTCTTCTACCTTCACACATTCTCCCTACAAGATTAAACAACTGCCTAGATCATTGCCTTTTAAAGACCACACTCCCCTCGACTACCCTTGTAGTGGAGTCGCCCATAACTGATCACTACCCAGTACTCCTAAAACTAAACTTAGAACATGTCAAAAGTTACTTCACCCCCTTTGCCTCCCGTACTAATTACACTGCAGTAATCCACGACA
Source organism: Ethmia dodecea (assembly GCA_963855545.1). NCBI lineage: Eukaryota > Metazoa > Arthropoda > Insecta > Lepidoptera > Depressariidae > Ethmia > Ethmia dodecea. The sequence goes on along the minus strand of OY979438.1, from coordinate 17,122,266 downwards.
TTGAGGGTACAGATTTCTCATCAATCTTGTCCCTCAAAAATTCCAACCAGGCGGTAGACCAATTTATAAACATTCTTAGTTCTATAATCAAAACGCACACTATTACAATAAAAATTCCATGTAGACAAAGAATATTAAAACCCTGGATAACAACTGGACTACTTAGATGTATTAGAAACCGTGACCGTATGCATAAAAAAGTCAAAAAGGACATCGATAACCTTATTCTAAAAATAACATACAGAAGGTATAGAAATTTTTGTAACGACCTCCTAAAAAAACTTAAACGAGAATATGAAAGAGCTGAATTCGCAAAGGCCAGAAATAATCCAAAGAAAACTTGGGAGATAATAAAAAAAGTTATCCAAACAAATCACACAACATCGCCCCCTGTCGAGCTACTAAAACTATTTAATAATCCAGTTCAATCCATCAATGAAATAAATAACCATTTTGCAAATGTTGGTAAAAACCTAGCCAGCCAAATTGCGCCTACTACACTTAACTTATATCGCCCGGCCAACTCCGTACAAAATTCTATGGTAATACTAGAGGTTACCGAAGATGATATAAATTCTATCATAACTACACTTCGCGACGATTGTGCAGTTGGTTGGGATGGCATTTCGACCAAGCTTCTTAAGTCCGCTAGACATATCCTGGCACCAATTATTTCATATATATGTAATCTGACCATCAACACTGGCATATTTCCTAAAGCGCTAAAAAGGGCCATAGTGCACCCCATACACAAAGGCGGTGACAGAGGCAGTGTCAACAACTACAGACCTATATCCGTATTACCAGTGCTATCTAAAATTGTAGAAAAAGTACTGAACCGTAATCTAGTTAGCTTCTTAGAACATAATAATATTATTTCTAGGAATCAATTTGGTTTTAGAAATGGCACTTCTACTGAAGATGCCATCACCACTCTTGCAGACCTTATTGTGTCAGAAACAGATGCCCGACAAAAATGTATAGGCATATTTTTGGACCTCTCCAAGGCATTTGACACTGTCTCTGTCCCACTTCTGATAAATAAGCCGGAAGCAGTTGGAGTGAGGGGTGTGATTCTGGACATTTTTAAAGACTACCTGAACGATCGCACTCAGTGTGTTAAAATAGGCCCCCACATGAGCCAACAGATGTCAGTCGACTATGGAGTCCCGCAGGGAAGTATACTAGGACCCACACTATTCCTCGTCTACGTCAACGAACTTTGCCAATTATCAGCCTCAAACTGCAGCATCTATTCGTATGCCGATGACACAGTTTTGCTCGCATATGGCAGAAGTTGGGCCGAAACTATTTCCCTCGCGGAGAATGCCTTTAGAATAATTATAAATTGGTTGTCCAAAAATTTGTTAACCTTAAACGTCGAAAAGACTAAGTACATAACTTTTACTACTAGACCTTCGTATCAGCCTCCTATAGAAACAGTCACAATAAAAGCTCACTCGTGTAAAAGCCCATCAAATTATTGTGCCTGCCCAACGCTGTGCAGAACTTCATCGATTAAATATTTGGGAATTATCTTAGATGAATGCCTCAATTGGTATGACCAGCTATATTCTTTGGCCGCCCGAGTAAGAAAGTTAATTTTTGTTTTCAAAAAACTGCGAAATTCAGCTGACTTAGACATACTTAAAACGGTGTTTTCTGCTCTCTGTGAGTCTATAATTGGGTATTGTATTACGGTTTGGGGAGGTTCATCGAAGTCTTACTTTTTAACTCTCGAACGTGCTCAAAGAGCTGTAATAAAGGTTATGCTAAAGAAAAACTTTCGCTTTCCTACACTCCAATTATACAAAGATTCGGAACTTTTGACTGTCAGACAGCTATATATTCTGCGATCTATTATACATCAACACAAAACACGGGAGAGTCCGACACCACAAAGTAACAACTACCGCAGTGTAAGGATTAGACCGGCCTACCCGAAGGTGTTCTATAAAACCACTTTTGCGAGGAAACAACAAGTATATCTCAGTGCTAGCCTATACAATAAAGTTAATAACACACTTAATATAATAAATCAAAACAAATTTGAACTTAAAAAAAATATTAGAAAATGGCTTCAGTCCCTTAATTACCATCAAACTGAAGACCTAATTAGCTAACCACTCGTGCTCGAAATAGACACACACACACACACACACCCTCACACAAACACCCCACAAACGCACACAAAATACTCACACACACCCTCACGTAGATCAATAATATATATTAGGTTAAAATATATATCTGTTATATAAATTCTAATGTAGGTAAATTATTTATATAAATAAACATTATATTATAAGTCAGCCAGTATGACCGCTACCTTTGTATTTTTCAGCATTAAGTAACAATTTGATGGCACCTGTGAGCAACCACTGACTCTCATAACACAGGTTTTCCTAGATTGAGAGTCAGGGGTCACACTTTTGTCCTAGTTTACTTTAAGCCTAAATTATGTTTGCTTAAACTAAGACTACATGTAAAATCCTGGCTTATGAATTAATAAATTATTATTATTATTATTATTAATATGAAAAAAAAAACACTTAAAAACCAGTAGTGTCTAATGGGACCTAGCGTCAGCTTGTAATGCAGCATTTGCCACAACGCTGGTGGTGACGTAGACTCAAGATCCTAACGTGTGGAGTGTATCGGAAGAGGCCTGAACTCAAGAAGAAGAATAAATATAGAATACGTAACAATAATAGTAATCATTTATTAATTCATAAGCCAGGATTTTACATATAGTCTTAGCTTAGACAATCTTAATTTATGGGCTTAAAGTAGAATAGGATAAGAGTGTGACCCCTGACTCTCAATATAGGTAAACCATGTTAAGAGAATCAGTCTTTGAGTATTAAACCAACAGGAGACGTCACGCGCATTAGTTTCTTTGCAAAAAAGTCTGCCAATTTCTGCGCGGGGACGAGAAAACGCAGACAAATGATGATAAAACAAACGCATTTTTTGACAAAACAGTTAAACACTAGCTTGAACTAGATGCACACAAGTACATTTACACACAGAAACAACCAATTTGAGCACTCCGTGAACTCAAAAAAAAACTAGTTGAATTTATTAGGTATGAGCGTTGACTGAACTTTTTTGGCAGAGGGGAACGCCTGTCAGTGGCGTCTTCAGTTGGTTTAATACTCAAAGGAGTCAGTGGCTGCTCACATGAGCCATCTAATTTACTTAATTCCTTATGCGAAAATACACAGAACTCTTTCAGAATGAAGGAAACTTAATGCAGAAATCTTGCAGAACCAAAAGCTGTGTTGACAGTACAAAGCCTCTAGTCCGAGTTTGATTTCGGTGTGAGAGAATGGACCACTAAGATTTTGAAGAAAATTATGTACTTACATATTTACCGATAGTTCGACGGTGAAGGAAAACATCGTGAGGAAACCCGCAGACTACAGAGTTGGTTTTTATTTCAGGCATGTGTTTTTACGTACTGCGATCCAACAACTTAGTACTCTCGTGAAATGTGAGCAGTTCCTGAAATACCTTTGTAGTTTTCAAGTCAGGATTAGGGATGGGAGTAGGTATAATAATCAATCTTTAAAACTACGCAACGGATTTGATGCGTTTTTTTTAATAGATAGAGTGATTCAAGAGGATGGTTTTAGTATTAGCATTGCACCCGTGCGAAGCCGGGGCGGGTCACTAGTATTATTATCTTTCTAACTAATGTTTAATCCCTTAACAACATTAGATTGGCATCGTTATAATACTGTGGAAAATATTGAGGAATCCGTGGAGTAAATAGGTATTCATAGGTTTCTCGCATGATTCACAGTTTGCACATAAACATGGATTCTGTGACGAATCCGCTATAAATAGCCGTGACGGAAGCACAATCGTCACGGAGATTAGTTCCTTTGCGTACAATAGTATTATCCCATCTCTTTTCATTGAGATTATGGAGATGTTCTTCATTTTGATGCGATTGAGTGTGAGTGAGGAATGAAGAAGTTTTTAAAGAAGAGATTGAAGATTATTTAATGAAGCTAGATAGAAACAGCTCTTCAAAGAAAATATGTTAAAGAAACAATACTGTGAAGGTATTTTGAAGGAGCTCTTCAATGAAGATAATTATAGAACAAGCTCTTTTATAAAGTAAATGGAATAAATTTCAAAGAAAGGATGTTGAAGACACTATTCCATGAAGAGATTATAATAATATATACCGGAGCTCTTTAATGAAAAAAGATTGAAGAAGCTTCACAATAAGGGGATAGGTATCAAAGACGCTTATTAACGCTTGAATGGGATAGAAGTAGAATCACTGGCGTTCATATTGTTCTTCATGTATTTAACATTGATGACAGACGATTAGTTTTTAATTACATGATTTAATTTAAAAATAATATAATAATAATATAATCTCACGCCTTTATTCCCGAGGGGGTAGGCAGAGGTATTCCATTACGGGATATACCCACATTTCACAAGATATATTGGACCCCTAAACGTGAAAGGTGGTGAGCCCATCGCTGGACCGGCAGGCGTATTCAGGGAGCTTCGATATTCGATATCGGAAAATCTGTCGAACACTTTCGAGATGGGCTGATGTTGGTATCGAAAACTAATGTCATATTATGTGACATAAGGATTCGGAAAATTTTCCGTGGCTGTCAGAAACGCCTAGAATAAAATTTTTCACTCGATCTGAATCGAACGGAAACGGTATCGAGTCTCCGTGAATACGTCTGCTGGTCTATTTACACATGTCTCAGTTTCCTCACGATGTTTTCCTTCACCGTCGAGCTAGTGATAAATATGTACGTAAGTTTTTACATGATCTAAGTGTTTTGTATTCCAAAAATCCACAACACTAAAATGTTGGAAAAGGCAGACGTACTGTTTGGAAATTGGCTGGAAAGAAAAACACTAGCAAAGATGTCTGACTTCTTAGAATTTGCCAAAAACAAAGAAAAAGTATGTGAAGTAATGAGAAAATTCATCGACTATATTGGCGAAATGAGGTCCAAAACTGCACGGTGGAACACAGTTTCGGCTGCAGGCGGTGAGACTGCATTCCAGTTTTTTATGTATCCGCCGTTTTATTTCAGCCAGCGCCGGCCAGTGTTGATGGCTTTCCCACGAAAGAGGTTCTATACCAATCTGACAGACATTGTCACATTTAATTTTGGCAAAATTAGGAAAATTAGCCTCCATCAACGTGGTTTTGACAAAAATGATGTACTGATTACTTGCTCAGAGACAATATCATCTGCCGCAATAAGTTTTGCTGAAGCCATGAACTAAATAATTTTCAACTGTTAATGATTTATGCGGGAAAAAAGAGTATAATGCGCAGTCGTCTCATCTCATAGTGAATGTTAAAGATGTAAGCAAATCTATCAAACAGTAACGTAACGTGTAGACCCAACCTTGAGAGTGAGTCCGGCGTGAACTCGCGCCAACACAACAAATTATTATTATTACCTCGTAGAACCGGTCGTTATTTCAGTAGCGTGAGACCACCTGAAGAGTGAGGACGTACAGAAATTTGACAAAATTTTGTGCCCAAATAGTGGAAAATGGATCCTCGACTAGCCGAACCCTAAACCGGTTCCGCGGCGCCAAGCGAGCCGCCATTACGAAATTTCGGCCATGTTTGTTTCGAGTTTCGCCGTGCGAAAACGCGGCAACGCGCCCGTCTAGAACCTAGCCAATCCTAGAGCTATTCTAAAGAATTCGAGATTTGAAAATGATCATATGATTTGGAAGGTCTGCGGTCGGCGTCACGGTGGATTTTTGAGTCCGTGGGGTGATGGCGCGGCGGTGACGTCAGTGAGGCTTGTGGCGCGAAGGGAGGCGGTGCGGGGCGAGCGCGGGCGGCGCGGGCGCAGGCGGCCAGTCGGCGCCTCGCCAGTGCGAGCCGCCGTGCGCCAAGGTGCATACCGCACGGTTACTATAGCTTGGCTCCGCCGGCGCGTTTTTCAGTGACGTTTAATTCCACGCAGTTGCCAAAGAAATTCACGACGGCCGCCGCCAAGTTACAATAATCGTGCGGTGCGCACCCCGATAGGGTGTCCTGGATACGTCGACGCACAGGTGAGTCGAATTCCCTTCTTTTAAGCGCTAGATTTGGGACCGGTTTCACATCGCAGTGGAACTGGATCTCTTAAAGACTTAAATTCAAATTCCAAACCGATTTTTGTTGAAAATGCGATCTACCCGCAATTGTGGTTGAGGATATCTGACAAGTAGGTAACATTTACGTTTTTTGGGCGGTTATTTGTGAGACCGCATCCGGGTTCGTTGTCTGGAGGCTGCTCGCCCACCGCAGGCCTTGACCGCGGCGAACTCGTCTGGCCCGCCGGTCGCCGCTATGCGCACACGCACGTCTCAGTCACATCTCTATCCGAGGTAATTCGTTAGAAAGTTTCTCTAACGATGTAAGTGCAAAGACATTTCTTTTTCGAGTTCGAGAAAACGTAAGTTTTTAATCGAGGGTGGGAGAAATAATTCTTGCATTTTGCCGCGGTCATTTACATTTTTAAAAATACATTGTAGGCGTGCGCGCGTTGATGTCTAATGTATGGGGCTAAGCGGGTACCGGGGAATAATAACCTTAAAATACATTATTAACGTTTCTTATTATACCTAAATATTAAATCGGAGTATTCATATTTTCTATCCCTCAATGATTGTTATTCACATGTCTATAATCATTTGTATGTTGTATATTTTATATATATTTTTGTTTTAAACTAATCAGTATAATTCTTAATTTAATTTAAATGGTACCTTGATACAACAAAAAGGTATAAAATTAAAGAATATTGCAGGTCAATACGACTCAGTTTGACCTCTAAGGTTTACAAACTCTAATAAAATTCCCCGAATTTATTTTCCTCTAAAAACTCTTATATTGAATGAATAAATTTTTCCAATAATGTATTTTTCTGGTAGTACGTCCCGCGTTCGCAAATACCCTGTATTTGTACGGGTCCCAGCGCAGATCCCGTGTCTATTTAAACTACGGATCTCTGACAAATAGATAAAATCTAACAAGCTATTTGCTTCTGAAGCGAATGCAAATTGGATGGTTTAATTCTACATTGGAATTTTACCGTGTTTTTGACCGTTTATTCAGCTTATATTATAAATTCTTTATTTAAAACTACATTTAGGTACACATTTAAAACTTTCAATCAAAGTACCTAATTATTTTTAATGATAAATTAATTTACAAAATCATTTTTTGGGTGTGGAAGACGTATTGTACAATATTTCTGTTCTAGCATGTTTTCTAAATTAGGTATTTTTACAGTTAGCCTATGTATTCCTTCAAGAAAGATAGGTATCTATTATATATACCGAAATTTGTGAGGTTCAGTAGTTTATATGTAAAAAATAAACAAACAGACTTTATAACGCGTAACAGAAAAAGCGTAGTTCCTCATACACCCCAATTAGTATATTAATATAAAAAAAAATATGATGTAATCGAACTTTAGTTGTGTGTAACGAATTTTCTTAAATATCGATTAATAATAGCACTATTTCCATAGAAAGCACTAAATTCAGCTACGATATTTAGTTTTTTTTAAATTAACACATGTTAAAAATAACTGACATCGAATAAGTAGTCGATGCTGAACAAACTAATTTCAGGCATTGCGCTTATTCTGTTACATGTTGTATAAGAGTAGGGATTAAATCCATTGTGTATTGAGTCAAACACAGTAATTTAATTCCTTCTAGGGAGAACTGAAATTATTGCTTGGGTTTAAAGATAATTTATTCTCATTAAAAACCTACAGTCACTTACAGCACGGCCGTTTTAACTTGACAGCTCTGAAGTTGCGCAAATGGCTGCGCAGTAACATTTTTTAGCGACCATATGGTGGTAGGAGGGGGATTTGCGCAGGCGAAGCCTATGTTCAGAGAAGCCAAGTTAAAACGGCCGTACTGTACATGAGAACAGGTATTTTGTTACATGAAATTTTTGCCGTTCACAGTTACAAATAATTTTACATTAGTAGGTAGGTAGTTATATTATAAAACACAGTGCTACAAACAAGAACTTAAAAACCACCTCTCACAAAAACTGATTCAGAGTTTACGATTCCAAAATATACTCAGCTAATTTTGATTTGAAGACATGAAATGAAGTGATTTTTTTTATTTTTGAGGGTATTTATTATAAATATTCGCCCCGTCGTAGGTGAACATTCGTTTGCCATAATTTGTTCTGATTGTTGGTAGTACGAGGTAGCTAGCGCGTCTTGTGGAGCGTTTGGTAACGTGTTTTTTTGCGTAAAAGAGATTGATGTACGTGTATATTTTTATTAAGTACTTTTCGAATAAGTATACATATTTGATACCGGTATAGCTGTGAAATATTCATCAATTTTGTTTCTGTGTATACTTTAGAAGTTGGAGTAAGGTAGGAATAGTGAAAGAGCATTTTGACTAATTTGTTTTGAGTTCTTTGTAGCTCGGATATTTTAGATTTAGATGCATTGTCCAGATTTCTATCAGGTATAGTAGGTGAGACTTTACAAGTGAGTTGTAGATACTCATACGTACTTTATTGCTTATATATTTTATATTTAAAATAGTATTAAAATAACGAAATATTATACGCAGCTGATGATATTTGCGTCGGAATTTTCTATAATGTTGCAACTCTAATTGTATACTTGTACCTCCGTAAGCTACAAGTAGGTACATATGTTTATACTATGTTATAATTAAGTTAATATCGTGCTAGGTATCTGTTAAAGTACTGGCGTGATAGAATTCGTGTCATGTAAGGTTATCGAAAAAATACAGTAGGTACCAATTTGAACACGTGCATGTGTGTGAATAAGTGCTATATGTCATTATTAAAATCACCAAAAAAAATTCAAAGATCGAATATAAATCTTTTTTTAAATTAATATAAAAAAATTGGTCTCTATTTTGATTACATATTTAAATCAAATATTTATTATTGCTAGCCAAATATCATCTCCAGATCCACGATGAGCTTGCATGACTCATACTTGAAATTTCACGTATGTGAAAAAAGTACTCAGTAGTGGGCTGTTACGGGTGGATAAATTTATTTTTAAGTAATAATTGAACTTCTCTGCTCACTGTACATACAATCAACTGCATTCAACTTGTATCAGGTTGGCCAACATAATGTTTTATACTTAATAACGTCAGGTTTCCACTTACGTATCTGTAATGGCCGAAAACGGGGACAGATACCACTTAATTGTTATAATTGCGTATACGTATGCCTTTTACATTTGCGTAACTTGCATCGAGAATTGCCTGGGATTAATCAAGTCTCTCTCTCTCTTACAAGTATTTGTTAATTAGTTTTTTGTGCCAGCGTTTTTTAATTCTAAATTTTAAATCTAGAATCAAAAAACAAGAAACTTTTTCAATAAAAGAACGATACATTATTGTCCTGTCCTCGAGGTGACGGGCGAAGTTATTCCATTTCCAGAAGTATCAATTTTTTAACAGATTATAATATAAGAGTTGCTTCTATCTGCATTGAAGTTATAAGAACTAAATAGACATCCAAATTATTTTTCAAAGCAAAAAGTTACCGTAATTGGAAAAGCCTCGAAAACGTATAGGTATCTTAATTTTTTTTAAGATGTTTACGGTTGAGTAATTTTCTTTGACAGCATCGTGATAAACACTAGGATAAAATAAGTACTATAGATATTTGGGACAAGTAATACCGAATATAACTAATAATGTTAAGGAAATATCTACCATCACACTGAAGAGATTGATAAGATCGTATCGGGGAAGTTAACAATTATTAATATAGAAAAAACGACGCTTTTTTTGATTCAAGGTATTTATTAAAAAAAGTTTAACTTTTTTGAAATTTCTTTGTAGTCACCATATTTTCTCAGAAAATGTGGACTTACAAAATCAAAATAAGACCATCAATTAGTTGGAAACAGTCGAAAGAAGCCGTTAGTCCATTGTTTCTGGGCAATAGCGCCTCGGCCCGTCTCACCCCGCGGTGAATTCAAATCCCTATTTACATAGTCACTGACCGTGGATGTTTGTATGTATGTGAAGTATCACAGCGTGTGAATCCGGCCGGCGAAGAATGTGCTTGGAAAAATCTAACGATTTGTACGGTGCCCATGATTTTTTTGGGACTTTTCAGGAACTTTTTTTTAATGTAACTACTTTTGGGATAAATTATAGTTTTAGTATAGTATGAAAGCTTTCTCCAAATGTTTGCTAAAACGTAACTTAGTAGCAACGTTTTGTGTTTTATTAAAAAGTTTTCTTGAATATTTGTTAGATCTGTGTGTAAGAATGATAAGTACCTAAATTGAATTAAACAAATAACTAGAGACCTTTGAATCACTCACCACAAAAACTGTATTTTTTTATTTCAAAAAGGATGAGGTGATGTTTTCTCTTTGCAAATCAACAAGTCTCTAAGTATTTTAAATTAAAATTAACGTTTTTCTTAGATTTTTGAATCACTCATAATAAAGACGTTGGTTCAATTATATTATAAAAAATCGTGAAGTTCAAAAAGTCATTACCCGCGTTCTATCGAGCTACAGACCACGCGAATCCGTTTTAGAGATTACATAGCCTATTCATCATCTCAAGAACGTTAACTTTCCTTTGTTCTCCATACTGCTAACAGTATTTAGTCTGGGACTCATAGAATAAGTCATTCAGTCACTTGCACTGTAACAAAAGCTGTGTCGGGAAAATAAATGATGTGGTCATTATATTCATTATTTTTTATTTTATTTTATTATAGAAAGTATATTCCGAGTTGTAACATAAAGACAGATGTAACTAAATTATTAAAAACAGATCATGGTATTTTCTTAAATTTATGTATAAAAGCAAACACAATTTAAGGAACTAGATAGTTCCAGATCGGAGTTTTCTGTATATCTCTTGACTCTTAAATTATACGTGGTAGTGCTTACCAAATTAAGAAGACATTAAACAGTAAAAATGCTTTTTACAACCTTATTTTTCCTCAAATTATTTAAAAAAACAAGTTTCATTACAACGTAAGTACTAACCGTCGGTACAGACACCATGGTATGCACTTATTTCGGCGATTGTACATACATTTTCCATTTACATAGTCAGAGACCGTGAATTCTCGTGTGAACACTCGAATGCTGCCTTAGAATCGTTTTGTTTTATTGCCCCCGCTTCCTCATCCTCTTCCAAATTATATTAGACACGCTTGGTATTTTATTAACTTTGTAAAGACTTTTGCAATGTATTTCTTTGTTTTCAGCGCTAAGCTCTGTGAAATACGTGCAACAACTCTTTGGTATGTTCAAAGTGCTAGTTTCTTTCTCCACTTATTTTTTGCGTGTAGCAGTAGTGGTGTGAAAGTGGTAATAGACTACATACATTATTTACTAAACAAATTTTAAATCAGACATTTGGATATAAACTCGTTTGTGTTGCCACAGTATGGCAAGCCCGAAAAGCATCTAATATAGGTATGTCGTAGGCGTTTTAGATAGTAAAATAACAATGTTAGCACGTATCACTAATATAAAAATACAAAATTACTTACAAGGATTCTTAATTTGGCGAGCATCCAAACGTTCTGTGCATACCTACTCTTTTTCTCCATTAGTAATCACAATAGGGTGTGTAAGTATTCGAGATCCTAAGACCCGAGTTCACCAACACTAAACGACGGTTAAAATAAAAATTCTCACCACAAGCTGATGAGCAGTAGTCCGATTTCAAATATCTGATTAGATATAGTAACATCAAATGTAGTTATGTCTGTTACCTTTTCACAACTAGGTCCGATCTCGATGAAAGGCAGGACGACAGTTTACATTTTGAGGAAGCACGTAGCCTACTTTCCACCCCTATTAGTTCTATTGAGGAGTGAAGGTGGAATGTTCCTCCATCGTGAAAAGGGAAGATCTTCCGGTAGGCGAGTTGATCTCGCCTGGCGATCACGGTCCATCGGTTGATGTTGGACAGTTTTATTTATACAAACTCAATATAAAACTTAGATAGCGCGGTTTAGAACTCTGCCGTCTATTGGCGAGTTCTATGTAGTATCGCTACAGTTCCTAAGGTGCGCAATAACCTAAAGTTATTGTAGATAGAGAGCAACATCTAACTATCTATAAGTTCTATAGTTTAGTGTTGGAGATATTATAAATAAATTTTAGGACACAATTAACATACGGTAATTTAGTCCCAAACTAGGCAGAGCCTGTACTAAAGGTACTAAACAACTGATAAACATACTTAAATAAATATTAAACGACGGGACATGAAGCCAACATACATGTTGGTGCACACAAATGTTGGCCCCGAGTGGGGATCAAACCCGCGACTTTTGACTCAGAAAGCAGGGTCACTACCAACTGAGCCAACAGAATATTGGACCTAATAAAACGGATACTCGCTTATCCATAAGTGCTCACGAAGAGTAGTAATAATTCACGAGTCGACTGGAGTCGAATCTAGAAGTTTTTCGGGCTTGCCATTAGCAAGCGTTGTCATTAACATCTTTGGGACAAGATTTATCGGTAGCCAACTTAAGGAAAAATTGGGCTAATTAAAGATTTGCAGGCATGTGTACAAATGCTGACATTTTCTTGTTGAAATTAGTTTTTATTTGACTCATTTATTTCTCGCAAATGGATTGCGTTTTCTTAATGGAATTGAATTCGCGTCAAATATAGATAGAAGAACCTAGAAAGATATTTCCATGAAATTATGTGTGTTGGTTTTCTTTCAAATTTTTAATAAAACATATTTTTTTTTAAATGTAAATGCGAATACAAACAAATATGTTTAGGTAGTCCGGCACCCAGTGTGGAATTAATATTTGGACAACATCATTTTTGGCTACTAACACGTACAGCCTTTGTTATGTAAATTAACTATAATATGGTTTTTAAAGTAAAAACTTTATTAGTAGCTTTTTCGCAAATTCGCCTGTATTCTGGCAATAAAAAGTAGCCTATGTGTTATTCTAATCTATAAGCTATGTAACTGTTAAGTTTCATAGAAATCCGCTCAGTCGTTTTTGCGTGAAACATCAAAAGACAGTAGATCCATCCATATATCCTCACAAAGTTTCGCCTTTACGATATCAGGAGGATACTTATTTATTCAATTAATTCAATGAAGTGTCCAGAAGAGTCACCAAATCCTAGCCACCCTAATGCAATGGCAGTAATAAAGTGCATTGGAAGTATGATCACGTTGTCCGCCAACACAGCTCGATATAGACATATCTGCCGTACCATCGCTTCTGTTCGCACGATTGTGCCTTAGATTCACCGTTTGAATCGTCTTTATTGGAAATAGTTTCGAACAGACGTGCTTCCAAACGTAACCTAAAAATAAATTAGATACTTTTTTTTTTTTGTTTCACCCCTTACAGGGTAGGCAAAGGCATTACGCCATGCAGCCTCGTCATTAGTTAATGATATCCTTATGTAAATGGCTCTGCTTCAGAGTCCATGCACAAAAATACAGTGTCTTTAACACTTTCTACATCCCTAACGTGCCCTAACTTGGTTATCAGTAAAATGATAGCACTTTTACTGACGACTTTATTGTGACTTTTTGAGGCAATCCAAAAATGTCCATATCTCGCATTTTATCGAATTTCCCATTCACTGCACACTTTCACGGACACTTGCCACATAATAAACTATCACTATTATGAGTCAAAACCCGGAATACACAGCAAAATGAAAATTAAACAAAAAACATGACGCGTCTTCGGATTCCCGCCAAAAAGCCAATTAGATACTTTTATAATTTGAAAAAAAAAGGCATCCGAAGAAAAGGCAAGAACATTAATACTATACAGCCTTGTGTGATATATTTAATATTTTTAGTAAATTACCCTCACAGAGACAATTTACAAATAATGTCTATAACACTCTTCATGGTACATTTGATAAGAATTAATAAAAAAATGACCGAGCTGAAATGGGAATAATAATCTTACGAGTATAATATATAATAAAATAATAATAATAATATAATCTCACGCCTTTTATCCCCGAGGGGGTAGGCAGAGGTATTCCATATACCCACATTTCAATAGCTCGACGGTGAAGGAAAATATCGTGAGGAAACCCGCAGGTCTCAGAATTAATTCTGAGACATGTGTAAACAGACGTCCGGCGATGGGCTCACGACCTATCACGTTTAGGGGTCCAATTTATCTCGTGAAATGTGGGTATATGGAGTATAATATCATCTTTTATTAATTTGGTCAATCATGATGACTTCATTTTAGAATATTTATATAAAAAAAATATGATGCATTCGTACTTAAGTTCTGTCTAACTAAATTTATTAAATAAAGACCAATAATAGTACGGTTTCCATAGCTATAGGTAGCTTAAATTCACTGAGGCTAATAAATTTTTCGGAAAAAATTACCACATTTAATATAGCTGAAATCGATTTTGAAAATTATTCATAAATATAATATATTGTATCTGTTTGAGCACATACGCTTGTGAGCGTTATATTACTAAGGCTGTTGGCCACTTAAGCCGCGTGAGTTGCAGAACTGAGTGCCCGGACGGTCAAGAATCAAGATGAGTGTAAGAGAGAGATGTATCTAGTGGATGAGAGTCGATTAAACTAACTCACTCTGGCTAAAAACATATACTTAGTGTGTGTGTTTATTTGCGGGAGCGTAGAGGCACTCAAAAATGGCGTGAGGAGTAATCATTTTGTGCGTATTATAATTTACTATGCCATGGTTAGTATAAATAAGGGGTATAAAAACGTGTCTAGAAGATACGTTTATTGTCCAACAATCCTTTCCAAGAACAGTCGACTACCTGAACATAAAAATTTAACGATTCTTTGTGCCAAGCTTTTATTTTTAAAGTCGAGTGGGGTGGGGCCACAAAGGTTTTAAATATATTGTTTTAAACAAAAAGCACAAATAAATGGGCAGTCTGCTCAAAGAATTAAAAGAAAAAAACTGTAAATCCAAACTCGAGTGCTTAAGATAAAGTGTTATTGTGTGTGTCATTTATGTGTGAGTAGAATTGTGTGTTTGTGATTAAGTTTACAAAAGTGTGTCTTATATGGCGACTGTCAGTGTCCAAAAAGTACAAAAAAAGTAAAATTACCTACGTGAAATATGCGCTGGCATGTGAGTAATAAGTAAGCAAGTAAATAGTAGTAAAAAAACGGCCAAGTGCGAGTTGGGTTCGCGCACGAAGGGTTCCGTACCATTATCTATAAAAACGGCAAAAAAATCACGTTTGTTGTAGGGTAAAAGCCGGATAGTTGACATTACAGTTGAGATTACCCTACGTACTTATTTTATTTTGTTTTTTAGGATTTTTTGTTATAGAGGCAACAGAAAATTTCAACTGTCTAACTATCACGGTTCATGAGATACAGTCTGTGACAGACGGATAGATAGACGGACTCAGACGGTCTTAGTAATTAGTAATACCGTTTTACCCTTTGGGTACGGAACCCTCTCATACAAAATCATAGTGAAATAAAATCCACTGAAATTTACACTGCTATATCAAACCATACAAAATTTTTACTTTGTACATCACTAAATATAAATCCACACTAAGCAGTAGTACCTACTACTTTAAAGTTCTTCTTTAATACTCACTCGGTCGCTATACCTACGTTTTTTCCCTAACTTTAGGGTAATGTAACATATATCATAGTGTCGACTACACTAATACCAATAGATGGCCGATTATCTCATTTAGATATGCAAATCGAACGCTGATCAATGCGAAACTTGTTCTCCTTGAATTTTATAAGTAGCAGACACGATTATACAGAATATAATATTTAAAGTGTGTAGGTTAAGTTAGGTTAGTCGTTATACATTCGACAATGTCGCCGCGTTTCTTTAACGACAGTAACATAGAACTCTAAAGTGTAAAAACCGACTTCAACTTATATGGTTTTCTCATGGATGCCATTGTTAAAACTGGACCAAATTCAAATGGGACCACAGCTTTCAAACAAAATCGGTTCACCCTGTAGAAAGTTCTAAGGTAACAAACATAAACAAAAATGCAATTGAGTCCTCCTCTTTTTTGAAGTCGGTTTTAAAAACCTTCTCAAAGCAGTTCACATCAAATGCAAATTTCGTTACGAAATCGTAATCAATTTTACTATTACGCGGGCCTAATGATGCGTAGCAAGTCAAATATGGGCAAATCGGTTGTCCTTCTTTAGAAAGAGTAGGTGGCTAGGTGGACTGATTACTCTGAATGTGGGAATGAATCGTTGCTTCTCCTAAACCAGATTCAATGAGTCAACGCGTTCAAGAACTGGCTATGACGATTTGTAAAATTGTCGCTTTGCTATAAATGTCACGGTTCAAATTAGCTGTTTATTTATCAAGTTAAGACTGTTGTTTAATTGACAAATTTTATGTGCAACGAAAAATGTTGTTTATCTACTAAGGATCTATTGAGTCTGAAATCGAAGGACACCTCTGATTCTGCGCAATTATTATAAGAGATTACCGTTTTCCTTGTACTTTTGAGTAGTATATTATGTATATTCATAATTTTTTTGTTGAGTTTTATGCTTTTTATAGTACATTATGGTACAAGTGAGTAAAGTTGGTGATTACCGCTGAGGCGCCATTGAGACCCGAGCCGTAGGCGAGGGTCATAAGAGAGCCGAGGACGGTAATCATCAATACACACGTGTATCATACGACGTTTTTCAACACACTTGTGAATAAATAATACTAAAAAATCATTTTAAAATAATCATTCGCAATGGCGGGGAAAATTAATTGGTTTTCCAATTTTTTATTTATATAATTTGGAAAAGGCAAAAGGATCTAGGCCCATACAGCCTCGTTTTCCTATGCGCTCGCATCTTACAATGGCGATCGGCCATGGACTAAAAAAATTAGGTTTCTTTTTCTTTGGTTTGTCGTGGATAGCGTTTTAGCCACGTACAAAATGGGGTATTTAAAGTTTTTACAGAGAAAACCAAAGTTATATTTGAGTGAAAGTTTTGTTTATTAAACACGTACAAGTTGAAATGATCTATTTAAATACGAAGTTGCATGAAATGAGCAAGCCATATTTGTGTATTAATTTATTAGTACGATTGAATACGATCTTTTTTGTATCGAAACTTTTTTAAGAACAAAGCAACTCTAGCAACAAAATTGAAAAAAAAAATCTATAACTCACTAGTGAATAATAGCAAACAAAAAGTCTCAGTTTGATTATAGGTGTCATTATGTGCCTAATTGCAGTGAAATTAGAGCCACTTTATGAGCAAGTGTGTTGAAAAATATTTTTCAACACACTTGCTCATAAAGTGGCTCTAATTTCACTGCAATTAGGCACATAATGACACCTATAATCAAACTGAGACTTTTTGTTTGCTATTATTCACTAGTGAGTTATAGATTTTTTTTTTCAATTTTGTTGCTAGAGTTGCTTTGTTCTTAAAAAAGTTTCGATACAAAAAAGATCGTATTCAATCGTACTAATAAATTAATACACAAATATGGCTTGCTCATTTCATGCAACTTCGTATTTAAATAGATCATTTCAACTTGTACGTGTTTAATAAACAAAACTTTCACTCAAATATAACTTTGGTTTTCTCTGTAAAAACTTTAAATACCCCATTTTGTACGTGGCTAAAACGCTATCCACGACAAACCAAAGAAAAAGAAACCTAATTTTTTTAGTCCATGGCCGATCGCCATTGTAAGATGCGAGCGCATAGGAAAACGAGGCTGTATGGGCCTAGATCCTTTTGCCTTTTCCAAATTATATAAATAAAAAATTGGAAAACCAATTAATTTTCCCCGCCATTGCGAATGATTATTTTAAAATGATTTTTTAGTATTATTTATTCACAAGTGTGTTGAAAAACGTCGTATGATACACGTGTGTATTGATGATTACCGTCCTCGGCTCTCTTATGACCCTCGCCTACGGCTCGGGTCTCAATGGCGCCTCAGCGGTAATCACCAACTTTACTCACTTGTACCATAATGTACTATTATAGTGAAACAAGCTATATACCAATAATAAAATCAAAGTATATGTCTGAGATTTTAAAATAAATGCCTAAATTTTAAATGAAAACTGCTTTATATCATAAATTAACGGTTTTACAGGTTTTGTCTGACTGTATGTCTGAAAGTTTGTCCCGGTTGTTTGAATCGGATCCAAAACGGCTCAACGAATTTCAATTAAAATTTTAGATATTAAAACTGGAATTTTAACTTTATATTTCATGTCAAGTATGTTTCATTTCGATATCTTGCAGGATTCACTATTCAGACGATAAGAATATAACTATTTCCATACATTTACGAAGCGAAGCTATGGCGGGACTCTAGTTTAAAATATAATTTGTCTGTGTAACTACAGAGATTTATAATAGAACAGATGACAGATGCTGACAGCTAATACTACATTTCGATAAAGTAAATTCCCTGCTAAAGAATAATTGAATCATCCAATTCTCTGGACACGAAAGCGTCGACTGAGATTAATTAAATTTTTGTATCCAATTAATGAAATGACTCCATTTAGTTAGAGAAATGACAGATCGTTTTTTTATCGTTAAATCAATCACGAATTGGAGATGCCAAAAATGGAGATGGAAAATGAAAGTCAAAACGATATTATCGAAATGTAATTTTTGTAACATTCATAAATTGGTGTCAAATAAAGTCATCTATCTCTTTGTATTCATATAAGTTCTGTGAAGCATTGTTTTGCATTGCTATATTGCAAATTCCTGGCAAGTACCCAGTTCATTAACATTGTTCAGCAATTCATTCAATTCTGGAATGGAAAATAAAGTTTTCGTCTATTCAAATTTTTCTAACCTCAAAATTTAGTCTCGAGAATTTCAATTCCCCTCTTCGGTTTCGACCAATTAATTCCCGGCGCGCAGGTATCTTTTTCTTTTTAAAAGCAGGTAAGCGATGCGTACTCAACAGCCAGTGTTCGTCCACCTGCCTTCTTGCCCCATATACAAAACAACCTCTAAGGTCCCCCACAATTATTTTGTTTTCCCCTCTGTCGCCATTCGGACGAACAAGTGCGGGAGGCAGGGTGGCTATTTTTAACTCGGTTCTCAGTCTTGTGCAGCCACCTGTGAGGTTTACACGGTTCTTTATAGTGTCCCGACTGTCTGTTTAAAAGTGCTTTGTTGTCCCGATGCATCTGCCGAAGACTGGCCGAGGTATGTTTTTTATAGAAAATTCTCGTCTGCTGTAGAATTAAATTAAGGGTTTTTATGCACTGTTTCCTTTTTTTGGCGCGTCAGTAAAACAACGATGATTGTATCTACATTTAAACGTGCAAATTCATTCACAGACGCACATATCTTACTCATTGCATATGTAGAAACAGTACGTGAAAACGCCTTTGTCGAAGTTCGTCAATCCCGCGCACTATAAATTAACATCTTTACGAGTTCTAAACTTATAAATTACAATTCATAACCATTTAAAACCACAGACTCTTTCAAGATAACAAAAACCAGTATTAACATAATTCTAAAATTATAATTATCGTTGTAATTACATTGTTGAGTGCCGCCAGACCGCATGCGGCTGAGTAATAACGGCCATAATAATAGCAATAGTGGCAACGCAATGAATGAATCGATTTAAAAAACAATGAATGAGTAGAATCGAGACGCAGTATCGATGCAAACTTGCAATATTACCTTACACGGAAAGATTAAAAATTCAATTAGCATAGTTTACTACGAATTTTTCGAATAAAGAATACAAATTCATTGGACACGTGTTCGAAATTTAAATAAGCACGTGACGCTATGCCGGATTTGGAGCTACAGGTGCACCATAATAATTGTTAATCAGCTTACAAGGAATGAATAGAACGATCCTTCGCCTGAGATTACAAAAAAGACCACGTGTCCCGCAAAACGTGACAAGCTCCAACAGTTTATCAAAGTCGCAGAGATAAATAGGGCTAAAATTGTAAATTGGGATCAATAGATGTTGAATATCCGCAAAATAGTTTTCGGGATCCGCCAAATGGTATCGTATTTTCAACACAGGGACAACTCGGATAGTCTCGATAAAATGTGTAAACATACTGGTTCCTACACAGTCATAAGTAACTAAAGATAGTTATGTGATTGAGTTGACGTACGACAAAGTTGACTGAGCAAGCGGGGAAGAAGGTGGTATTGAGTCTAGGCATGAAGCAAGAGCACGAATTTCATATTCTAACTCTTACTATAACAATGGCCATGATAAAGCAATTGAAGCTTTTGAATCAGTTATTATGGGGAATACGTCTTACTTAAGTAAAGAAAGACCCATAGCTCAGCAGTAAGCTATATTAAGAGTTGATGATATTGCAATTTTCATTTTTTAGACTGAAGTACTAATCCCTTAAATCCCGAGTTAAGCCTGGTCTTTGTCGCTTGCTGCGATACCCATGGGAAGAAAAGAAGTGGTCACACTCACACATGAATCATAAGAAATGTAAAACCATGTTTTCAATAATGTCAAAAGACGGACTACAGACCTTTTTTGAGTTATAAATAACATAAAAATATATAATAATAATAATAATATAATCTCACGCCTTTTTTATCCCCGAGGGGGTAGGCAGAGGTATTCCATTACTGGATATACCCACATTTCACGAGATACATTGGACCCCTAAATGTGATAGGTGGTGAGCCCATCGCCGGACCGGGTCTGTTTACACATGTCTCAGAATTAATTCTGAGACCTGCGGGTTTCCTCAAGATGTTTTCCTTCACCGTCGAGCTAGTGATAAATATGTACTTAAATTTTTGAAAAACTCATTGGTACATGCCAGGATTCGAACCCGAGCCTCACTGATTTTCGACCGGCTCTTTAACCGTCCGGGCTATCACTGCTCACAATAAAAATAAAAATACTTTATTTCAGACATAGTCGGTAGTTTGTTAGTTAGTTAGTAGCCTTATGACTGCGATTATGGTATTGACGCATATTTTTTTGACTCATAAAATGAGTTCTTTTAAAACTCGTAAAAACATAAATAATTGTATTGCTCATTCAGCAAATCAAATCCTAAAGACTGTATATATTGGAGGATAGATTGTAGGAAACGGGAAGGGAGTTACTTGTATCAACTTATGGTGACAACTGTAATTATTATGACAGGGCAGAATTCAGATTAGTTAATTATATTAGTGTGTTGAATTTAAGAAAATTCTCATCTCCTAAGGTGGTTAAATATGGAACGACAATTTGTGGGTGTACGTAATTTACTAAATCCCTTTGGCTACTTACTTCTTAAAAGCATAATGATCATATTTTAGGTGTATGAGTTTTAAATATAATTTTCCTATTTGCCCGTTTGCTCTTGCGAGTTGTACTGATTACACGTCTTATTGTAGCTTCCCACTCCACAAAAAAACGAAGTAGTTTTTATTTAAAAAATACTGTCTGCCAAAATGATTACTCAGTATTATAGTTCTAAAATCACCCTCCCATGGCCAGTTATGATGGGTACGGAAGGACAGAAGCATGGACTTTTCACTTACCAACTAATATTATTCATGACATTATTATTTGTGTCATAATTAACAATATCAGACTTTGACACAGCTCTAAAACGAATCGGGTTGTGATCAGCCTGACTGGAATCTAATATTATCAAAAAAACTTGAGGTATCTCTGCCACTACAATTTTTAATCACGACCCTAATAAGGGCACTTAGTCCGTCCCAGCGCACATTTTTAAACGAAATTGTTGAGAGGTCGACTTTGATCTCGGGGTCAGGCGTAAATCAAGTTAAGGGCTAGCGTGAACTCGAATCAGACTAACTATAAAGTGATTACGAGATTAAAGCGCTTGTTCTTACAAGTTTCGGTCGTCTTTGTGAATTGGGCGATTTGGGATGGCTAATAGGTTTCTTTGTAGTTCAGATTTACTCTAGGAATACGAGAGAATTTGTTGTGTTAGCAGTTAGTAGTTTCTACAAGTGGCGTAGATGGTTTTGGGGTTTAAAAAAATGTAGGTACAATACATTGAAAAAGTACTTACGTAAAAATGTGTAAGTACTGCTTAAAATTACACTTACATTTTTCCGCCTAAGCTTGTCGCCCCATAAAATAAATAGTCAATTGTTTAAGAAGAAAGGAAAAGTACTTTTTGGTAACAAATATTTTCAGTATTGTTGCTCAATATCCATGTCACCAGTTTACCGCGTGTAAGTTAGCTATCAATTTTTACAAGACATATTAAATTATTATTATTATTAACACGGCATATAAATGTACTAAAAATATTTAAAACAAGCTATCTGGCGCATTCGGGTAAAAATGTAGTCTATGCTACTGACGCAGACAAATCTGACGACAACTCGCACTCTTAATCCTTCAAACCGTCTACGCTACAGGATAGACCAACAAAATAGACTTGCATTCTTACATACATTTCTAGGAATTCGCGAAGGCAAGCAGAGTATACTTGTGTTTTGCAACGTGTACAAGCAAGACTGTGTAACGGTAGTGTGCGTGTGAGATATGTATTAAATGCAAAATATTTTGTCTTTATTTTTTTATGCTAACCATGCCCACTTTCACTCTCACGCACACGTTGGTATAAAGATACGTGATTATTACAAGTAAAACCGGCTCGCCTTTGTGGTTTGCAAGGGCTATACATAAACTCAAAAACTGGCGATCGCGACTCGGAGTAACGCTCCGAGGTAAACCTATAACCTAACCTAAAACCATAAAAACTTTGCTCTTACGAAAAGGTTTTTTGTGTTGTTACAAATTTACGGTTTTCGGATTTTTCCCTTCACGTGGGTTAGGTATAAGATATTGCTTCTCGCCATATTTCATGACACTAGGCCAACCCAGTACCTAATAGGTTTTGCTTCTCTTGCAAGTGTTCAAATATGCGGCGTTTCTTTTTATTGCGTTGACTTAGAAGTTTGATTTTTCAAAGCTCCAAGAGATTGCCAACTTGAGTATTTGATAATAATTTCAACTTGCTTCCACTAGTTATTGAGAAAATGGTCTTAACAGACAATCATACGGACAACTAAGTGATACATATTTGTCTAGTATTCTAGAAAACAGAATAAAATAAATATTGAGGGGGAGTCCTATACAGCAAACGTGATTTTTTGCCGGTTTTATAGATAACTAGCAGCGCCCCGCGGTTTCACCCGCGTAGTTCCCGTTCCCGTGGGAATACAGGGATAAAATATAGCCTATGTGTTATTCTGATGTATAAGCTATATAGCTGTAAAGTGTCATCAAAATCCGTTCAGCAGTTTTTGCGTGAAACAGGAACAAACATACATCCATACATCCAGACATCCATCCAAACAAACTTTTGCATTTATAATATTAGTAGGATGGTACGAAACCCTTTGTGCGCGAGTCCGACTCGCAGATGGCCGTTTTTTTTCTATTTTTCTATTAAGGTAGGGGACCCAAAAACATACAAATCCAATCATATCCAATCATAACAAACAAACTAATCAAAAAATTGTTGTGTGATGATAATTGATATTTTAATAACTAAATCATTTTAGAGCTTCACCCTCTTTTCTGTTTGTACCTATAGAATATATTTCTAGTTTGGTTTAGTTTGTTTACTTTGGTACTTCATAGTTTTATATAAAATAAGGGAGCTATAGGTCTACACTTAATATTTTAAGTAGAAGTTTAAGTTAGAGACTGTTTGTTTTCCTAAATAAATAAAATAAAAAATAAAACATTAGCCTCTGGTGCGGTCAAGTAAAATCTGACATCAAAGTGTTCGGATTCACGGGCGCAAGATTTGGGTTACGCTCCAAGGAGACAGGCCTCGATTGGTAACCAAGAACTGGTTCCGTCGGTCTGTATTGAATAAGCCATTACTAGAGTTTCTACAGCAATTACTTGGCCCGTAAAAGGCCTGGCCTGGTCTGGCATAAAATTTATACCGCACAGATGCTCGGCCTAAATAGACTCTGTTATTGCTTGAGTTGTAGTTGTCTTTAACCTGTAATTTGTCTTGTCTGTGGTAATAAAGTCCCACCCCTAGTGAGGTGGTGGTAATAAAGTTGTGATGATTATAGTAATAAGCGAAATCTGAATTATTTGTGGGTGGAGTTAGTGAGGTATGACAACATGGCAAAAGTTGAAGTGCTAAATTTGAGAAATGCCTCCGAATAAAATTGTCTTTCGTAACTTATCCTTCTCAACGGATCGATCTTGTAAAATTGGCAGTCACATATCTAGTGTCCAAAGTACTTAGCCTTTTCTAATCTTGGAACGCAGACAAAGTCGCTAGCAAAAGCTAGGAGGAGGTTCTCAATTCGTTACGTATGGTTTTTTTTAGTATGGTAATCCACATTTCCGTCAGTCATTTTAACCGATCTCGAAAAATTTTTGTTAACCTGGTAGGTATACCTCAATGGTGCTGGGTGGACCCATATGAGTTTTGTGAAAGTCTGATGAAGAACTTCAGGTGGAGAACGGCATTGAGTTTATATTTATTATCCCGATATGAGAGGACGAACATGTTGGTTGGTTTCATGTCCGGGTGCAATCAAGTGTGTGTGTAAGTGGTTCAGTACCCATAGTACATTCTCTGCCTAATTTGGGACTAATAGCCGTGAGTGAATTGTGTCCCACAATTATTTTGCCCATTTGTTTGTTACGGTCAGTTGAATTTCGTGTTTCGATTACGACACCCGTGTTGAAGATTATATTTATTTTGCGAAAAATATACTGTAGCTAAATGTATTTTTGTTTCACAAATTTCAAGTTGAGTGGAGTTGCAAGTTACAAAAGTATAAAGAGTAGTGAACTCAACACTTTGGCGTGATGGAAAGGCGCACAATGTTAGTTCTACTTGCTTTATGCAGTTTGCTTGGAGCTCTGTAAGCATCATAGCTTTCAGCTCTTGAAAAAGCAAGCTAAGGTAAATATTCTGGGTCATTTTTCTGCAACAATTTCGTTTTGACATACTGACTGGTGTTTTTAAATACTTTTTATTTACAAATGTTAAAAAAAGGCCAGCACTAAAATAATACAGTTTCGTATTTTTCAAATTGATGTAGGTATTCAAAATAGGAATTTTTAGGGTTCCGTACCTCAAAAGGAAAAAACGGAACCCTTATAGGATCACTTTGTTGTCCGTCTGTCCGTCCGTCCGTCCGTCTGTCAAGACCCTTTTTCTCAGGAACGCGTGGAGGTATGAAGCTGAAATTTATATCAATTACTCAGGTCTACTGTCCCTTCAAGCTGTGAAAAAATCAAACTTCTAAACCAACGCAATCAAAAGATACAGCCGTTTATGCCGCAAATTTTCGACACTTGCAAGGGAATCAAAACCTACAGGGTGCTTCCCGTGAACTCAGAATCTTGAAATTTGGTACGAAGCAACGTCTTATAGCATAGATAAAGGAAAAATTACGAAAACCATAAATTTGCAAGGTTGTACGGAACCCTCGGTGCGCGAGTCCGACTCGCACTTGGCCGGTTTTTGTTTTAAATGTTCAAGTGAAAACTTTTTGGTATTTAAACATGCACACATCTCGTCATTTTAAAATTTACGTAGGTATTCGAAATAGGATTTTTTGTTTTATTGGTTCAAGTGAAAACTTTTTGGTGTTTAAACATATTGCACACATCCTTAATGTAAAAGTTCCGACTGGCTGAACCGTTAACACAATCTTGATGTTTTGAATACACCTTGCATTTTGATGAAGAATATAGGCCCGTAATATGTTTTTATATTTTTCTTCTTAAAAATACAGTAACAGCAGTGCGTGATGCATAAGCCTCGCACTTAAATCCACGAGTTTCCAAAAATGTACGTAGGTACATTTTTATCAATAGCTCAACGATGAAGGACAATATCGTAAGGAAACCTGCAGGTCCCAGAATCAATTCTGAGCGAAATATAACAGTTCTCCGGTTCACTGGACTCACCACCAGTGACATTTTGGTGTCCAAAAAATGCTGCCTATCCTGACGGGGATTAACCGAAAGCATATTTTTTTTAAATTTATTTACAATTACAGGACGAACGCCGGCACGCGTCCTTCGCGGCGTGCGTGTAAAAAGCATAGATTTGAATTCGATTCCGTTCGCGGCCGCATTGGCATTCATGAGTGCGTCTCGCGTTTGAATAAAGGTGTTTTTGTCAGAATCGCCTTGTGAGACGTGATGTGAACGAACGCTTGGTCTATTGGTCGGTTTCAAAGAAACCTTTGGTCTTGTAATGTCCATTTATACTAGTCGAGTACAAATAAAATATACATTATATTAAATTTATTTTTGAAATCATCTTTACTTTATCATCATATCAGCCGAAAGAGGTTCTTTGCTAGACATTTAAAATGTCTCCCTGTCTTGTCTTTCTTTGACACCAGAAAGTAATGTTAATGTAATGAATACTCCAGAGATGCAGACGACACTTGTACCTACTTCAAAATCCATAACATTGTTTAGGCTATAGGTTCAACGAAACGTGGTCGTATACTTACATATGTAGAGACACTAGAACGCGCAAATAGACGGCCGAGTTCTAAACCGCGCTATCGAAGTTTTCTAATGCGTTTGTACCTACAAATGTACAACATCAACCGTTGGACCGCGATCCCCACGTCTTAAGAAAGATCTTTCGTTTTCATTCCAAAGAGCAGTGATAGCCCGAACGGTTAAAGAGCCGGCCGAAAATCAGTGAGGCTCGGGTTCGAATCCTGGCATGAGTTTTTCAAAAACTTACGTACATATTTATCACTAGCTCGACGGTGAAGGAAAACATCGTGAGGAAACCCGCCGGTCATGTGTAAACAGACCCGGTCCGGCGATGGGTTCACCACCTATCACGTTTAGGGGTCCAATATATCTCGTGAAATGTGGGTATATCCAGTAATGGAATACCTCTGCCTACCCCCTCGGGGATAAAAGGCGTGAGATTATATTATTATTATTTCCTTTTCACGATGGAGAAGCATTCCACCTCCGCTCCGTACATACACAATACTCGTACATTCGATAAACATTCTTAACTTTCATCCTATTTCTTCACATAGCGGTCTTTAAGTTTCATGTTCGTAAGCTTTAACTTTTAGGAGCGTACCTAGGAGCCACGGAGTCTAAGTAGGATATCTAGATGTAGACGGTCACGGCGTCACGCCGAGGTCACAGCGAGCGGCGCATTATTTATATACGCGCGTGACTAAACTCGCGACTCAAAGTCCTAAAGCCTGGTTTGGACTAGGCTAGTAATTTTGTGGTAGCGAGTACTTTAGTGGCTAAATATGTGTGAAACACAAAAAATTAAGAAATAAATAAAGACAGATTTATTTTTTATTTTTGCCACAGATACACACACACATAAAGCATTAACAATGTGAGATAATATATAAACACAAGGTGTATATAAAAAAAGACCAATTAAAAAAATCATAAGGAACTGCTGAACCAAGCAGTTATATGCGTGTGTGCAGCAGCAGCAGAAAAGGGCCAAAAGCCAGTTTAATTGTTCATCGAGAGTGAGTTGTTGATAGAGAATCACGAGTATAGGGTTGTATAGTTAGTGTTTGTGTATAGTCTTCAGTGTCGTGTCTGATATAACAATATGCAATAAAATGTCGAACCTAATAATCACTACATAGTATAAAACAAAGTCGCTTTCTCTGTCCCTATATCCCTATGTACGCAACGGATTTTGATGCGGTTTTCTTTAATAGATAGAGTGATTCAAGAGGAAGGTTTTAGTGTTAGCTTTGCACCCGTGCGAAGCCGGGACGGGTCGCTAGTTATTAAATAATACAATACATTAAGTAGTCAAGTCGTTTAGTGAATAATAAAGTCGAGTCGATCCATTTTACTCTTTAGCTATCTATTTTTATCGGGCGAGTTGCTACTCGCCCGATACCTCCCACTATGGGTCCATGCTCATTGGTCCACCAACAAAACAAGTCCAAACCTGTTTATTAAACGAGTTCATCAGTGGTCGAAAAAATTAAGAAAATTATCACTACTTTCGGACATTCTAAAACCATCGAAGTATTCTTTTTGATCTTCCAATGCCAATTCCATCCATTTTCGTACCCATAACTTATTTTTCTTAATCACATAAATTTCTTCATCCACCTCTTCTAAAATAGGATTAAAGGATGGATGGATCCTTCCCTCAGAAGACAATTAGTAGCTCCTAGTTTATCTTCTATGGATCCATTTTCGTACCCAGAACTTCTATTTCTTAATCACACAAACCTCATCCACCTCTTCTAAAATAGACATTACGATTAAGGATGCCTGCAGAGGGTGCTGCCCTTTTTGCCGAAGACTGCACTCTACGGCTTAGGCGTAGATTAGATGGTGGATTTTGTGCGGAGACAGTGGTCTCCACGTTGATGATGCATTTAAAGGAAGTTTTTTTTAGGGTTCACTACTAGGCTGTCTGTTTGTTTTGTCTGTCCTACTCGCACTTTTAAAAAACTATATCTTTCGAATTGTAATAAGGAGCTCATTGGAACACAGTTTATTTGTTATTGTGGCGGAAATCGTAATAAAAGAATAAAAAATCTAGTGTTTTGAGTGTTTCAAATACTTGCGTAGGTACGTTTTTACTATTAACTAAGTATTAGCTCCATGGCGAAGGTCCCAGAATTGATTTTGAGGCATGTGTAACAAAAACCCGGTTCGACGATGAGTTTACCACTCGTCACGTCACGGGTTCGAAAAATGTACTGGTGAAAAGTGTATAGAATATCTCTGCTTCCCTCCTCGGAGATAACGGCGTGATCAGATATTTTATTTTTATTCTATTTCGCATGTTAATTTTATTTCAGTGTCTTCATATTACCAAAATATATTCTCAGTCACAACTATTGTGTAAACAATGTAAAGGCGTTTGAACTGTCACAAAAGAGACGGAATACCCGGCAAGGTCGTCGTGTCGTCGGCCAGGTAGCCATTTGTGGCATTGTGCTAACGTCGAATCGTGATTGACGACTTTTACCTTTTTCTCGGTTTCGTCGTCGGTTATGTCATTTCTGGGCTACTTTTTCGTCTGCGCTAGATCTTGTCAATAATACGGTTTTTTTGCTTTCGTGGAAATCTACAGATCGCCCACCAGGCTGTTACGTGTTTTAGGGTTCTGTATGTAGGTTATTATTAGAGGAAAACCTTTTAGGAGTGCTTAGTTGTCTGTGTGTCAAGGTCTTTTTTTTAGAAACGGTTTGAGGTATCAAGTTGGAAAGGTCCGTAGCCT
The DNA here is from genome assembly GCA_963855545.1 of Ethmia dodecea. NCBI lineage: Eukaryota > Metazoa > Arthropoda > Insecta > Lepidoptera > Depressariidae > Ethmia > Ethmia dodecea. The sequence continues at coordinate 17,093,017 of OY979438.1, read as the reverse complement.
TATCTGCTGTAAAAAGTTTATAGTTAGATTCAAGAAAAATATACTTACTAAAAGTGAAAAAAAATGACTAGCCCTTGGTTTTTTTAAACTGACTTAAAAAATGATACTGAATGGCATTGCTCGTAAAAGCCTATTACGGTCCATTTTTTTTTCTTTTTACGTAAGTAAATGTAATTTTATTTAAAAAAATATCAAGGGACCATAATTACTTACTCAATTTAATATCCGAACGCTTTACCTATAGAACAATAAGCAAATTAAAATATTCTTTTGAATCAAACCTCGAGATTAGAGGAAGGAAAAACCAATGTCTGCCGTGTTCTAGGCCGTTATTTCCTCTACAAGTTACTGGCTGTCATGGTCACATGTTTACAGCAACCAATTTTCCGAGATCCCCGGCTACCGAACGTCTTTTTCTTACACGTTTGAAACGACAAGACTACGGGGGACGGGGGAGGTCCATTTATAGTGGTGATTGTACTACATAGCAGTGTATTAACCTAACCAAACAATTCCGCGAACCTCTGACGAATATCTTTACACAAGTCATTTGCACTTGGAGGACGCGGTGGGCCGTGCCGTGCTTTATTAAAGAACTTTTTTTTCTTCTTTTTTTGCGCGGGAAACGTTTTTGTCTTTTGCTGGCTAATATCAAGTTGCTTTGTTTTTTTATGTAATTTTTTTTACGAATCTAGGGTTGGAATTTAATTTAATCACATTATGCCAATTCGTTAGTTAAATGAAAATTTAAAATGGAGAATGTTACCGGATATTAAGGTATGACGTCACGATTTTAGTTTTGAATTTCGTCACCATATTTATTGTTTTGTTATTTGAAAATTTGTAATAATTGTTATATTATTACCGAATTTCATTTTCGCAGGTACAATATTTCTAATAAATGTTTTTTCGTAATTTAATTTCGATCGACATTGACAGACATGTTGCCAGTACGTCTGCCTCTTAAGAGAGGCTCGGGTTCGAATCCTGGATAAGGGCATGTACCAATGAGTTTTAAAAAAAACTCACGTACTTATTTATCACTATCTTAACTGTAAAGACAAACATAATAAGGAAACCAACTGCCGCCGGAATTGATTCTGTGGCATGTCTAACCCCGGTCCGGCTATAGGTTGTCCTAATAATAATAATAATAATATAATCTCACGCCTTTCATCCCCGAGGGGGTAGGCAGAGGTATTCCATTACTGGATATACCCACATTTCACGAAATACATTGGACCCCTAAACGTGATAGGTGGTGAGCCCATCGCCGGACCGGGTCTATTTACACATGTCTCAGAATTAATTCTGAGACCTGCGGGTTTCCTCACGATGTTTTCCTTCACCGTCGAGCTAGTGATAAATATGTACGTAAGTTTTTTGAAAAACTCATTGGTACATGCCAGGATTCGAACCCGAGCCTCACTGATTTTCGGCCGGCTCTTTAACCGTCCGGGCTATCACTGCTCTTAGGTTGTCCTAAATAGTGTGTATATTTTCAAGAATATACTACTTCTGCCACACCTCCCTGGGATTAGGCGTGAACATATGTTTTTACTGCTTTGTTTAATTATCGCAATAAATTATACGAAAGTAGCATATACTTACCTATGTATGGTGTCGCAGAGACGAGCGCTAAAATGGCTATTCGCCATAATGTGTAAAGATTTCTTGTGACTTTGAACTCATAATGACTTTTCCCTGACACTCATGAGTTTATTGAACTCAATAAAAAATTGTAACCAGAAGATTAGAAGTATTTTTTTGCGCTTTTGACATGATGTTGCACTTAGCTTTTAGGCACTTTTTCAATAAAATAAATGTTTTATAATACCTAATAAGTGCTTAAGTACTTTTATTTTTGTAAAACAAAATAGCAATATAATTAAATTAAGAATTTATTCTTATCTCCGAGAGGGTTGAAAAGGTGTTCTATGTAGTCCCCTTTTGTGTGTAGGCATTTTTCTGATCCTGCCCATTGCAGGAATGGAGTACTGATACACAATCTTCAGAACGAATTCTATAAGAACTGCGGTTTTCCTTACGATTATTTCCTTCACCGAGATATAAAAAATTAAAATACCGCTGTATACCATAATTAAGTAAACAAAAAAGTGAAGTAATAAGAAAGCAAAAAACATTTAAGAAGTTAAAATTTTTGCGCCAGAAATTAATAAAAAACAACGGCAGGTAATTGTGGCTTCCGAACTCTCATAAAAAAACAAGTTGACAATTTCACAAAAGAAACATTTGGGGACATTTTCCCGAGGGCGTTTTTATTCTGTCTTGAGAATTTGTGGCACTGTAATTAATTTATTGTGATGTCAACGTTATTTCTCACAAAACACAGCCTTACACAACTTATTAGTTGTATAGAAATAAATTATGAACGAATTTCGGTTACGAAGTTCTTGAATAATGTTTTATTATTTATTATAGCGGTGTGATTAAATTTTTCGCTTAACATCCCAAAACAATTGTTTGTAAAAATTAGTCCATGTTTTGTCGGCGCGTAGCAGTAAAAAGTAATAAATACTAATTAGAGTAATTAGATATACTGAACCAAAAGTGTTTTCTATTAATACATATAAGTATAAATATAATACCCCTTTATATAGGACCCCTTTTATTCACAATTTTTGTCAACGATATTGGCAGTTGTTTTCTGCACTCAAACTACCTACTTTTTGCGGATGACATGAAGATTTTTACTGTTGTGAATAATGCGAATGATGCTATGCTTCTCCAAGATGATTTGAATCGACTAAACTGCTATTGTATAGCTAATAAGCTTGATTTAAATGTAACCAAGTGCTTCTGTGTGCGTTTCGTTCGTAAAAGTACCCCTTTCAAATCCACGTATTATCTGAAAGATTCACCGCTGGCTTTCAAAACAGAAAGTAAAGATTTGGGTGTGTTGCATGTGAATACTCTAACGTTTGATAAACATATTGATCTCGTTGTATCCAAGGCAGCACGAGCCCTTGGTTTTGTAATGAGAGCATCTAAGCCATTTCGCCAGGTTAAAACCCTTAAACTATTGTACTTTACATTTGTTCGCAGTCACCTCGACTATGGTTTACAAATTTGGAACCCATGTTACGCGGTGCACATCAATCGACTAGAACGCATTCAAAAAAAGTTCACACGTTATCTTAACTTTAAATTTAAAATGCCTAAAACAAATTATGAAGAAAGATGTGCCCGTTTTCATCTTACTAGTTTAAGTCATCGCCGGGATGCAGCCGATATTGTTTTTATTAGCAAATTGGGTAGAGGTATGTTCGATTGCCCAGAACTTTTATTAAAATTAAATTTTAATGTACCCAACAAACGTTTCCGCGAGCGCCCTATTTTTAATATTCCCTTTGTCGTACAAATTATCGAAAAAATTCCATAATCATCCGTGCATGCTCAACTTTTAACCCACTTAGCATTAAATACAACCTAGATCTATTTTGTTCCAGTCTGAGCCATTTAAAATCAATTTTTAATGTACCTAATCGTGTAGTGTAGGCGTGAATCAGCCCTAGGATAGAAAAAATAGAATAAAATAATAAGCATTTCTTTTTGAAGTTCTATTTGTGAAAACCTGTAATTGGCAATATTTACACTCTAAGTTTAGTTATAAAATATATTGTACCTACCCATATTTGTAAATGTGCTGTTGGTTTTCCTATGAAAATAAAATAAAATAAAATAAAAATAATAAGTACTATATTAGAAGGTACTATGTATATTGTAAATAGCGGGGAATCTGATTTGATAGAAAAACTTATACTTGGAGATGGGAGTGTGAGACCGTGATCAGTGGAATAACCGCCTCTCATGCTTGAGTCTTGAGTTAGAATCCTGCTGAGAGCCAACGAACCCTACTAATATTATAAACGCGAAGGTTTGTTTGGATGGATGTATGGATGTTTGTTCCTCTTTCACGCAAAAACTACTAAACGGAATTTGATTAAACTTTACCAGAATAACACATAGGCTATGTTTTATCCCCGTATTCCCATGGAACGGGAACTACGCGGGTGAAGCCGCGGGGTGCTGCTAGTATTTCATAAACTTACATGAATATTTATCACTCTCTTGACGGTGACGAAAAACATCATGAGAAAATCCCCAGATCCCAGAATCCATCCTGATGCACATGTAACACCACCCCGGCACGGGGTTCACGACCTGTCAAATTTAGGGGTGCAAAAACATACTGGTGAAAATAAAAGGATATAGGCGTGATCATATTTATTTTTTAATTTACAATAACAATTAAGCATTGGAATGATGTAGGAATTGGCTCCTTTTAAGGATACGGCGCAGTCGACGCGGCCATTATAAACTTTTCTCAATAATGGCACTCATGGAAATGAAATTAAAAAGAATTTAAAAAAATCTCTGTAGCGGCCGCATTCTTCTTACGTTCGCGGTAAAGGCGAAGTCCCTTGGTATTTGAGCCTCCTTCTAATTTCGTGATTGTTAGGGAGTCACAAAGTAAATTCTTTTTTCAAAGCCCCTTGTGCCCCGAGGTTCTTTCTGTTACGAGATTTATTTAAGGGTGTTTCTATGAAGTTAGAGACTAAAAAACCTTTTTGAGGGACAGATTATTAATTTAAATTGGGAAGCTCGAGTTTCATTGAATTACTGACAAATAACTTTTAGCGTCATAAAATTGAGTAGGTAGGTACCTACTCATTATTCTCTGTCCTTTCATTAAAGTTTTGATCACAAGGCACTTGAACCCGTAATTTCCGAAATGGAAATCAAACAAAAAATTGTCGACAGACTGCTAAATCACATGTTGTCTCTTCTGATTGGTTGAAAGACATAAATCGCTTTTCAACAACCAATCAGAAACAGTTATGAGATTACTGTCTCTCATCTCTCTGAATAGTCTGTCATCGAAATTTTTAATTAAATTTGCGTTTCGGACGCTATCCGTAGTCCACAGCTACATAATAAATCATGTTCTAGACCTCTTTGCATTATTTAGGATCGACCTAATGCAATTTCAGTTTTCGCGCCTCCCTGGCTTTGGTAAACTGTCGTGTAATTTCTATCCTTTTCCCTTTTCAGGTGAGCAAGGGGACTGATGGCTGTGTAGGAAGGATATTCCTTGGAATAGGTAATGTAGAAGAAACGTGAAAAGGCAGACGGAAGACGGACCAGTTTATAATTTTCGCCGCTCGGAAAGTGATTGTGTTTTGTCAAAAATTTATTTAAAAAACTGTTTCGGGACTGTTTCGGAAAAGCTTCTTTATTGTGTGCTAACCCTAAAATTTGGGTCAATTGATTGTTATTTATTTTCCTGCTGAACTAAATTAGGTAGGTATTTGGATATAAAAAAAAGTAAAAGGAAATGTTGATAAAAGTACCTTTAATTGAATTTTTTTAAGTTATAGAACTATGTCGTTTGATTAATTGTAACTTGTACTGTACTGTCCTTTCAAATTAACGTACCTAAATGAATTGGAAATATATTTTCTTTTATTTTTAGTTATTGGTCCAACAAAAATATAAAGGATAAATCTTTGGAAGGAATAATAAATAAATGTAAAAATGTTAGATTGTTATTTGACTGTCATAATTATTACAATACTTCTATTATTATCATAATATTGTTAAAATGTATAAATATTTATGTTTGTGAAGCTGAAATAACAAGATAACACAGAAGATATGCGAAAGAAAGAAGTAATGAAAATCAAAAAGGAAGTAAGAAACAAGGTACAAAATTTCCTCATCAGAAAGAAGACAGAACAGAAGAAAGAAGAAAAGTAGACTGGTTAATTATCTTTGGTTATCTAGCTGTATGAGTTTTGAACGTCATAAAGCTAGGTTACCGGAGTTAAGTGCCGTCTACGACAACTGTACGACAGGTCGACGTGACGGCGACGCGACGTGATCCAGATGGAAAGATACGACACGATTTTCCTGCATTTTTGTGCTTTGATATTGCTGATAACACCTTTAAAATGTATCTGATATCAGCCTTGATTTAGATGCCTTCGAAGCGAAGCAGGTTGTAAAGAACGACAGTAAACAATTGTAGTCTTTTATTTGTTTTTATTGTATTCAAATATGTTCAATTACAGATAACAAATTTGAAATGCTAAACGTAACACATTTCATTTCTAAATCTAGGTACACTATCTACACTAATATTAAACAGAGGAAAGATTTGTATTTTTGTATGTTTTTTTGTAACGATTAAACTGAAAAAGTACTGGATCGATTTTAAAAATTCTTTCTCCAATGAAAAGCTACATTATCACTGAGTAACACAGGTTATATTTTATTCCCGTATTCCCATGGGAAGGGGAACTACGCGGGTGAGACCACTCGGAACAGCTAGTTTAATATAAATCTGAAATACATAGAATTAAAATTGTACACAACACGTACACTGAATATTAAGTTCAACAGTCAGATAAAAGTTATCTGGAGAATAAACATCAACTGTCACTTTTCCTTTCTATTGTGTCAGACAGTGACAGCATCAATATATTCTTCAGATAAGGTTTATCTGACGATTGAACAATCAGCCAATTGAGAGCAGTGATAGCCCGGACAGTTAAAGAGCGAATCGAATCCTGGCATGTACCAATGAGTTTTTAAAAACTTACGTACATTATTATCACTAGCTCGACGGTGAAGGAAAACATCGCGAGGAAACCCGCAGGTCTCAGAATTAATTCTGAGACACGGTAAAAAGACCCGGTCCGGCGATGGGCTCACCACCTATCACGTTAAGGGTCCAATGTATCTCGTGAAATGTGGGTATATCCAGTAATGGAATACCTTTGCCTACCCCCTCGGGGATAAAAAAGGCGTGAGATTATATATTATTATATTATGAACAATCAGCCCTAAGAGAAATATCGGTTTAAGATCGTAGTGAAATAACTCTTCTTAGTTTTGTAAAGTAAGCAATTAGCTGTAACTGATATTTACTCTCTAATATAGGTCGCGGTCATATGAAGCGCTCGTAGCCTTGCGGTGCCAGTGTGTTCGTAACGATCACACTGGTTAAGCAAAGTTGGGTGCGGTCAGTCAGTGAATGGGTGACCGCCTAGTGGCATTTATATCACGAGCGCTTCCGTGTTTCGGAAGGCACGTTAAATTGTTGGTCCCGGTTTTCGTTGTGTTTACGCACAATGGAAGTCGTTAAGCCATGTCAGATAGGTACCCTTGGGTGGCTTCAAAAATTCTGACTGTTAAGTGGCCACTAGCTTAACACCATCTCCTAATCCGCGGTGGGCTCGCGTGGGAGATTATAGCCCATACTTCCTCGTGTGCGAGGAAAGACCCTTAGCTCAGCAGTGGGCTGTTACCGGTTGATGATGATGATGATGATGATAGGTCGCCGTCGGGTCCGGGTCTGTTATACGCCTCAGAATTAATTCTCGGACCTACGGGCTTCCTCACGATGTTTTCCTCTATAATGACTGGTATTTAGTCAGTACCAAGTATAGGAGAACTATGAATGAAAATTTATTTAAAATCCTTTAGCATAAACCTCAACAACAAAGTATTACCAAAATAGAACTTCCCAGTCCGCGGTTATTACAAAACAATTTTAAAATCAACAGGTCTATTTTAAAAGTTTGAGTCTAAATCGCGCGCCTCCCTGAATAATTTTACCTCTCCATAAATTTTATCGAGTAGAAAGACTTGACGCCGACAAACTCATTGTCAACCTTTGTTGGAATACTAATATTATATTTATCCTATTTTAATTTAGTAATAAGTATAAATTTATTTTGGAATTGTACTCTAATTGGTGTACATTAGAGGTTAAAGTCTAATGACGAGGTGGCTCAGGCACATGATAACTTTCCTCGAATGACATGTTCATAAATCCCGAAATGAAAGAAAGAAAGAAAAAATATTTATTAGGAACACCTTTAAAAAAATCTTAAAGATAAATAACACAGAATATAATATTTGAGTGTCCTAACGGGACCCCACTCAGCACAAGCTGCGGCGGTTTGTGAAACGCCACAACGCTGGTATTATGTGGGGCCCCCACTTTTTTGCCAATATACTTAGTGCAAGAGAACTATGTTGTTACGTATGGTAAGCAAGGTAAGGTAAGTAAAGTAAGGTAAGTAAAGTAAGGTAAGTAAAGTAAGGTAAGTAAAGTAAGGTAAGTAAAGTAAGGTAAGTAAGACAAGATAAGCAAGGTAGATTAAGTAAGGTAGGGTCAGGTAAGTAAGGTAGTCAGGTAAGTAAGGTAGGGTCAGGTAAGTAGGGTCAGGTAAGTAGGGTAAAGTATGAAGTAAGTATAAATGAATTGGGGTGTGTTTTTGTGTGTTTGAGAAGAAGAAAGATAATATGGCTAGGTTTGCAGGTTAATTTTCGTAGGTTAGATTTTTTGTAAGGTTAACAAATGTTTCCCTAAATTTATTTTAAACGAATTAATTGTTGTAGAATTTTTGACTGGTGGAGGCAGGTTGTTCCAGCATTTGGTCGCAGTAAATGACTCCTACAAGTAAGTAATTAATTGTAATAGAATGATGATGACATCATCAACCCGTAACAGCCCACTGCTGGGATAAGGGTCTTTCCTCACACATGAGGAAGTATGAGCTATAATCTCCCAAGCGAGCCCTTCTTGGATTGGGAGATGGTGTTTTGCTAGTGATGGCCCCCTAACTCTCAGAATTTTCCACCCAAGGGTATCTGCCATGGCTTACCGAATTCCATTGTGCGTAAAATAAATATTTGTAACTATGTGTTCCGCGCGGTTTCAGCCGCGTAGTTCCCGATCCCGTGGGTACCTATACGGGGATGAGATATAGCCTATATGTTACTCAGGTTCCAATGGTAAAACAATTTTTGAAATCGGTCTAGTAGTTTTTCAGTTCATTCGTTACAAACATACAAAAATACAAATCTCCTCTTAATATTAGTGTAGAAGTGTAAATAATTAGACCGAACCCTTCATGAAGAAATTAGCAACATACATATTAAAACAACAGATGTAGACGATCCAAACACATATCTCTGTCGTTTCAGTCTGCTAGCAAAATAACAAAGGAGACAATATTTTGCCACGTCTCGTGGGAGGCGAGTTTTCAAACAGTTGTCTAATAATTTTAAACAACAGTATTTTGTAATTACGCGACGCTATAATCAGCCTAATCACTAATTAGTTTTCGCTTTGGTCAAATGAGATGTCTTGATCTAAGATGAAAATAAAATATTATTATAATATTCAAAAAATCTGCATATTAAAATGATAAAGTGACTGATTGATTGGTGATATATCAACGCATAGCCTTAAACCGCTAGGTCTAGAGACTTGAAATTTTGCACAGCTTGTACAGTGCAGGCATCCAGTAAGAAAGGATTTTGCAAAATTCAACCCCTATGGGGGTGAAATAAATGCGCGAGCGAAGTCTGTCTGCATATAAAAGAGATGGGCTCACCACTGTCACGTACGGGGTTTAAAAAAATATAGGTACTGGGTAGGTATAGCTATCCTAGACTGAAATACCTTTGCCGACCTCGGGGTAGAAGGCGTGAAATAAAACGAGCAATTTAGTAACGTACAATAGTCAGTACCTACATCGTGGTTCCAAGTCGTTTCCGAGAAGAAAAACTCACGAACAGGTAACGCAAATCGATTTATCATTATGCTATTTATGGTGTAAGTATACGTAATTCTAAAACTAGTAAATCTAAGAGACGATCAATTAAAGTAACACCTTAATTTAACTACAAAGGAGATAAACATCAAGATTGAGTAAAATGAAAATACAAATATTTTATAGCTCAATTGGCACCATCAAATTCCTTGCATAGCAGATAGTCACCGTGATTGATGACGAGGCAAATGATATTAATCACTTTGTCAGGCTGGAAACTTCTTGAGACACGGAGATTTTGTTCCCAACGGTTCGTTACCTTTATAATCGATTGAACGCCTAGTAAGAAGTTTGGAGCAATCCTGCGTAATCAATCGAACGCCTACAAGGAAGTTTAGAGCAATTTTGCGTTTAAGTGTTTTAGCTCGTACTCATCATAAAGTTGATTATGTCTATTATTATACAGATATTGAGGGTAGTGTAATTAATTGAATAATATAGTTACCCCTAGCATCCGGAAGGCAAATCAAACTAAAATTAACTACCTAACAGAATGTAAATCTTATGTTAGCTGTTCTAATTGGTTGAATAAAATCATAAGCGGTGATAGCCCGGACGGTTAAAGAGCCTGCCTAAAATCAGTGAGGCTCGGGTTCGAATCCTGGCATGTACCAATGAGTTTTTCAAAAACTTACGTACATATTTATCACTAGCTCGACGGTGAAGGAAAACATCGTGAGGAAACCCGCAGGTCTCAGACTTAATTCTGAGACATGTGTAAATAGACCCGGTCCGGCGATAGGCTCACCACCTATCACGTTTAGGGGTCCAATATATCTCGTGAAATGTGGGTATTTCCAGTAATGGAATACCTCTGCCTACCCCCTCCGGGACAAAAAAGGCGTGAGATTATTTTATTTTTTATTATTTTTTTTAAAATCATAACGCTGTTCAACAAACTCATTGGAAAAGTTAACATGAAATTTTACAGATTATCAGCTAATTTTAGTTTGATTTACTTTTTGAAAACCGGTGGATTAGAAAGGTTAGATTATTGACAATAGCTGCAATGTAACATATCTAATAGATATAAGTAGGTAATTAGGATATGCCTTTACTGTATGATTGAATATCTCGTCATTCCCTTCTATATTTTTATGCTTTTGCTTTCGGTATTTTTATGATTTTGCCTTTATCTTTACTTTCGGGATAGTCTGTGGTCAAGAATAAGTCCACCATTAATAAAAAAATATATATCTCTTTATAAAATATGGAATATGTTTTACAAAAAGTCTCAAGGGACGATGCATTGAATATATTCAATTTTATTCATGTAGTATTTTCCGTATCTATCTACCTACTACATATTCGTTCGACAACGCGATATAATTTACATCTAGGTACCTATATCTACACTAATAAAGACTAATTTTATGAAGAGAAAAGATTTGTATTTTTGTATGTTTGTATAGTAACGAATGAACTCAAAACTACTGGACTGATATCAAAAAATATTTCACCATGAGAATGCTACATTATCTATATACCTATGCTATATTTATTACTACTAAAAAATAAAAACTTCAATAATGTAACCCAAGGTGTAAAACATTCAGCTATAAAATGTCTTTCATCACATGTGCTACGAAAAGTATTGATGATAGAACAAAATAATGTTCTACAATATTAAAGAACATATTAACATCGATAGCATAATCTCTAACTATTGTAGTTATGTCACCATAACTACTTTTTACATTTCAAAGGTTAATAGAAATGCCTACCAAAATCAGAACATAATATCCATTACCTATAAATTAATCCTATAATTAATATTAATTAATTAATATAAATTAATCCTTATCCAAATAAATCTCCATATATATTTTATTCAATATTGTTTCAATACCTGTAGACTTTGAATGATTGAAATCGGACACTGCATTCAAAAGATAATATTACGAATTTAAAAATCTTAACTTAATATTAAAAATGTGAATTTGTTTGTTATGCATGCTTTCATGCCTAAACTAATTTTATTTTAAAATTCTTTAACTAATGGAGAGCTACATAATCCGAGAGTAACATAGTCTATATTTTATCCCCTTATTCCCACGGGAACGGTAATTAATATTTATTATACTTAGATGGGGATAACTGTCTATGATGGGCTTGTTATCTCAGTTGGTAGTGACCCTGCCTTCTGAGTAGGAGGTCGCGGGTTCGATCCCCGCTCGGGGCCAACATTTGTGTGCACCAACATGTATGTTGGCTTCGTGTCCCGTCGTTTAATATTTATTTACATATGTTTATCAGTTGTCTAGTACATAGTAAAGGCCGTGCCTAGTTTGGGACTAAATATCCGTGTGTGAATTGTGTCCCACAATTTATTTATTATTTAGTTATTTTTTATTATTATACAACAGCAACAAACCCCAAAAAAATCAACCATAAATAGGTATTCATCATCTAGTAATAAGGTTGCTTTGCCCTCGACACCCACGATTAGGTAAACATTTCTAACAAAAAGCAATACGTAGGTACCCATATTTATTTCCACAGTATTCCTGGAGGATCCACGGCAATTCCAAGAAATGCCTTCCATTTTCCTATTAATATTGAAACAGGAAAACTGACCTCACTCCCTCAAGAGAATTTGAAACACTTAATAACTTCCCTGAAAATTGCGGCGTCGAAATGATTGAAAATCGCAAACAAAACACGATGAAAGCAAAATTCATTCATTACTTTCAGAGTATTTTATGTGTTATTGTATAAATTTAATACAATAGGTAAATGACATAGACCCGGATAGAGCACGGCAATCTTTAATAGCCTAGTGGTTGAAGAGCCCGATCCACATTCGTGAGTCCACAGGTTCGAAACCAGCTGTTATGTAACAATAGGTTTTTCAACGCATGTTGTTAATTAATTCTGGGACCTGCGGGTTTCCTCACGATGTTTTCCTTCACCGTCGAGCTAGTGATAAATATGTACGTAAGTTTTTGAAAAACTCATTGGTACGTGCCAGGATTCGAACCCGAGCCTCACTGATTTTCGCCCGGCTCTCCCTCCGTTTGTCGCGTCGGGTCTTTGAAAGCCCAGGTGTTACAAAAATGTAAAATTTAACTTATTAAAACCATTTCAGCTATTCAATATTTTAGGTACCCTCCTTAGTTGAATTATATTTGCTGCGTATCGCCGCTAACTTCAGATCGCGCGTAAGCACAGTGAGATACATACGTGTTTTGTGTGGGCGGGCTTTGAAAGACCCCAGGTGACTAACCGCGTAAGTAAAATTGAATTAATTTTATTAATTTATCTCATTGGTACATGTCATATTTCGAACCCGAGCTTAACTGATTTGCATCATATGATGCAGGCTCTTTAACCGTAAGGCTATCAACGCTTCTAAATGATAAGGGTTTTTTAATAATAAAAATAAAATAGATATAAGAAAATTGTCTGGTAACCCTAACTGCAGTGACAGTAGTCCCTCTAGAGCTTCAATTACTTAGCTATTCCCAGTTACTCGTTAGAAGCGCAGTGACTCGGCGCCCCTTTTATTTTCCTAGCACCTGAACTTCATTGTATTCAGTGCCTTTAGGTATTCTTTCTACGGTGCTTAGTTCTTATTAGCTAAAGGTTTTACTGCGATCAAGGAAGGGTTATGAATAGGTACCTACGCTTGTTTTACCGTAGCATGACGGTTGGTGGAATGACAAAACAATTTTAATCACTGCATGTACTTGGAATAATTTAAAAAACTTACTTTTGGAATGTTTTTTTTACCGGGATGAAATGTAGTCTATGGCCTTCCTGAAGATGTCTTCCTGCCATATTTCATCACGATGATTTCAGCTGTTTAGAAGTGGAATGATAACAGAGGACAGACGAAGTTACTGTCGCTATTATAATTATTAATAGGGATCAATTTGGAAATCTAGCTACGAAGTGGGACGAAGCAGATGTTCTATACCAATTGCCTATCCTACTAATGTAATCTATGAAAAAGTTTGTTTTCCTTTTATACCCAAAAAAATCAGATTTTTTGCATAGATAGTTGGAAGACCGAGAAATGACGTAGGTTAGTTTTTTATTGAGTCGCGGTCAAAGCTAGTATTTTTATATTTTCTACTAGCGACCCGCCCCGGCTTTGCACGGGTGCAATTCTAACACTAAAACCTTCCTCTTGAATCACTCTATCTATTAAAAAAAACCGCATCAAAATCGGTTGCGTAGTTTTAAAGATTTAAGCATACATAGGGACATAGGGATATAGGGACAGAGAAAGCGACTTTGTTTATTACTATGTAGTGATATTGAATGGAATTCTATTTACGTCGATAAGAAATTGTTGTAGTTAAAGACTCTTATTTAAAAAACCTTATTGAATACGTGACTCGCTTTTCTCGACAGTATTATTAATGTTTACAGACTCTCATTATTGGGAGTTTGTTTTCTTACTGACGGTCAGCTATCGAGTTTAATTAGCTATTTAAATTATTAGGTCTCGTTTCAGTCTCTTTCGCTTTAAGAATCATCGGTCTTTCAGTATCCATGGTCTCTGCCTACCTCTGTAGGGCAATGGCGTGAGCTTTAAGTATGTATGTATTAGCTCTTCTCCGGACCGTGGTGTTTGTTACACATTTCTGAGTCCTGCGGGTTTCCTCGGGATGTTTTCCTTCACCGTGCGCGTCGAGCATAAATACACACTCACTTTTTTTTATAGCAATCCTTTTATGGTCTTGGCGGGAATCCAAAAAGAGACGTAATGTTTATTGTAAACTTTTTTTTTGCTGTTTATTTCTTGTTTTGAAGTTTTTTTAATTTTTTTTATTTATTGAAATAAATTTATAATACAGTGGTGTTACTTAATTCTAACATCGCCAAACTTTTACGTTTGATGGCGAGAAGCGCTCTTTCACATAAAAGTGCACCACCTTATGCACTACTTATCTACTACTTATCTATAGGTTACTATTTTCATCTTAAATAATATCTTTACTTCTATATGAAATGAAATGAAATATCTTTATTTGCAGGAATACAGTAAATTCAGATCTTATTATATAATGTGTACAATGTATTCAGCTTACATGTAAGCATGCAAATTATTGTAATGAATTCAAATTATATGATCAAAATAAATTTAATTTAAAAATAATAAAATAAAAAATATATCAATGTGGTCAAAATCATTATTTAAATTCTAAAAACTCTTTAGAGCTGTAAAAGCAATGTTGTAGTAACCATTTTGTCAAATTTACTTTAAGTGAAGCTTTCGTCATAGATTTAAATTTGTCAGGAAGTTTGTTATAAAATAGAATGCATATATTAAATATATTCTTTTTATAAAGGTCTTTCTGGGCAGGAGGTTGATAGAGTAAGTTCATTATTTTTTTCCTTGTTTGTCTTTGGCTAACTTCACCTCGGGTTTTCCAGTACTTAAGATTTGACGTAGCGAAGACACAAACATCTCGAATGTACATGCATGGTAGTGGCAATATCTTTAGTTTTTTGAAAAGCGGTCTACAACTGTCATCAAACTTAGCATTGCAGATTGCACGTATGCTCTTTTTTTGCAGTTTAAAAGCTCTATCAATATGGACTGAGTTACCCCAAATTAATAGACCATAACTGAGTACAGACGAAACGTAGCCATGATAGGCCGTCAAAGCAGCTTCTGTAGATATTGTCTGTCTTAGTTTTTTGAGCGCGAAAACGAAACGGTTAAATTTGCAACAAACTAGTTCGACATGATCTTTCAATCATAATGCCAAGAAATTTTAGTTTATCTACTTCAGCTACAACTTCACTATCATAACTGAGATGAATGGGAGTAAGATTAGATTGAAAGGAACAGAATTGCATCAACTTAGTTTTATTTATATTAATTTTTAGGTCATAGTTATTTAACCAGTTAATTAGTTCCGAAAGAGCAGTATTTATATCCTTAACATAATTATCTTTATTTTTACATTGGAATATGAGCGTTGTATCATCAGCAAATTGTATACAGCTTTGCGCGGTCAATTCTGGAAGATCGTTTACATATAAGAGAAATAATAAAGGCCCAATTACACTTCCTTGAGGAACTCCCGAAGTGCTTGTTTTAAAATTTGATTGATATGTCTGCTTCATGATTATGTTATTTGATTCATAGATATTTGTTATTTCCGTGCATTGTTGTCGGTTTTTTACGAAACTTTCTATCCAGTCAAGCGCTTTACCACGAATACCGTACAAATTCAATTTCTTCAGGAGTACCCGATGGTTTACAAAATCAAAGGCTTTGCTCAGGTCTAGGAACAAGGCCATTGTAGGTGTCTTATTATTAAGATTTTGCGTAACTATTCGTACCAGTTCAAAGCACGCATCAACTGTCGACCGACAGCCCCTTACGGAATCCATATTGTTCCCGTCGAAGAATATTATATTTCAATAGGAATTCGTTTGACCTTGTGTGCATTGCTCTCTCGAATATTTTTGACAGTATAGGAACCAGAGAAATAGGTCTGTAATTTGAGGGGTCTAGGGGGTCTCCTTTTTTGAACAAAGGTTTAACAACACTGATCTTTAGTCTCTCCGGAAAAATACCCTCAGAAAATGACAGATTAATGACGTGGGTTAGTGGATAACATAAATACAGAGCACATGTTTTTAGAATTTTAGTAATTATGTTGTTATAACCACTTGCCTTACTATTTTTTAGAGATAAAGTAATATTATAAATTTCCGATTCGGTTACTGGTCTTAGGAACATTGTATGATTATTAGATTGTCTAGTAGTTAAATTAAATGTCAAATTATCCTGCGATTTATTCTGTTTACATGTCAGATTTATAAAAAAGTCATTAAAAATATTACAAATGTCCTGGGGGTTAGAATACTCAATATTATTAAATTTTATTTTATTTATGTCA
Source organism: Ethmia dodecea (assembly GCA_963855545.1). NCBI lineage: Eukaryota > Metazoa > Arthropoda > Insecta > Lepidoptera > Depressariidae > Ethmia > Ethmia dodecea. Next base: position 17,076,498 of record OY979438.1, on the reverse strand, counting down.
TTAAAATTATGTATGTCACTGGCAATTGTTGATGTAATAGTATTCCATGTTGCTTTACACTTATTGTTATGATTCTTTATATATTTATAATTTCTTATTTTTTGAGCATTATTTATACACTTTTTTAGAACAGCATTATAGTTTTTAAAAACTATTTTATTTATATGTTTATTGAAATTTGCCATCCTATATTTCAAGTAGAGAGAGCGTTTTGTTCGACATGATTTTTTTAAACCTTTTGTTATCCATCTCTGATTGCATGTCTGATTTTTAGTTTTTACCTTTACGGTCGGGAAACATAAATTATAAAATAAGCAGATCAGATCATAAAAAATGTCAAAAGCATTTGAGGCATTTTGGCATTCTTTTACTTCCGAGAAAGACAGAGCCGAAACGCACTCACGAAACTTTTCTATGTTTTGAGAGCTGTAGTCTCTTTTATATTCAAACCAGGTACTAAAAGCTTTTTGTTTCTTAATGTTAATAGTCAATGTCTGTGCTGTTTCATGATCAGAAAGGCCTAAATATAGTATATTATCTGATTTTACACATTTTATATTGCTGGCTATATATATTTTGCAATCCTGAATAATGTTTTTTAATTTTGTCTTAAGTGATCCTTTACTAATTTAAGTATATTATGTAATAAGTGTTCGTGAAAGTGAGCAGTGAATGGAAAATTCGATAAACTGATTGGGATGGACATTTTTGGATTGCCTCAAGTAGTCACAATAAAGTTAAAGTTCAGTAAAAGTGTTCTATCGTTTTACTGTCGATTACCGAGAGACATTTCTGTAAGTTTTAAAGAAATTTATTGTATTGTAGTGCATAGACCTGCATAGACTCTGTAGTATAGAGTTAAAAATCGTCAATTTCTTTTTCTCTTCTTTTGTTGCTGAGCAAATGCCTCTTGCTCCCTCCTTCTCCTAATATCTGTTCTCTGCCTCCTTTGGCCATGTCCTCGAGAAAACAGTTCATCTCGTTATCTCCTATTAATCCAAGGTCTGCCTCAATGGCCCCTCGTTGGGACCCACTTAGTGCAGATCTAGGCGACAGCATACGACAAACGTGGCCTACTAGTAAGTCCTACTTTAGCTGGCAGATTTTAAGCCTGCTGCTCAGTAATATAACAAAAAAGACAACAAACTTCGAAATATTCAAAACAGAATTTTTGGTCTTCATCATCAGTTCTACTTTATCAAATGTTATACTCGTAGATATTCTGAATGTAAATGCTTACTGTCGCTAACAATATCAAAATATGTGTGCCTATAAAATTTGTTGAGTTCTCTCAATTACTCATGGATCCCATCATCAGTACTGTATTTTGATATAAAAACCGGCCAAGTGCGAGTCGGACTCGCGCACCGAGGGTTCCGTACAACCTTGCAAATTTATGGTTTTCGTAATTTTTCCTTTATCTATGCTATAAGACGTTGCTTCGTACCAAATTTCAAGATTCTGAGTTCACGGGAAGCACCCTGTAGGTTTTGATTCCCTTGCAAGTGTCGAAAATTTGCGGCATAAACGGCTGTATCTTTTGATTGCGTTGGCTTAGAAGTTTGATTTTTTCACAGCTTCAAGAAACAGTAGACCTGAGTAATTGATATAAATTTCAGCTTCATACCTCCACGCGTTCCTGAGAAAAAGGGTCTTGACAGACGGACGGACGGACGGACAGACGGACAACAAAGTGATCCTATAAGGGTTCCGTTTTTTCCTTTTGAGGTACGGAACCCTAAAAACAGGACCAATCTCAAAGTATATCCTTAAAAATGCAAAAAGAATTTTCTAAATTGGTTTTTGGGTGACGGTGTTGTGGTGAAAATCATAAAATAATACAACCGAATTGACAACCTCCTCAGAAAACTATTTTTAAAACAGACAAAAAGTGATTTTGTATGGAACACGGCTGAAATTCACGTAGAAAGTGGTTGTTACAGCCGCCAAGTGTGGCGGCTGTAACAACAACAACAACACCAGGCTCGCAGAAGCCACTAGACGCTTCGAGTATAGGGAAATGCAATTTCCCACGAATAGCTTCCGCGAAATCTTCACTGGAAAGTCTCAAACTGTGTCTGCATGTGTTACTATTTGTTTATAACTCACCAGATTCTCAGCGTACTCAAAGGAAGCAGATTTTGAAATGTATAGTTCTTGTAACAACAGTAAGCGAGTTCGGATATAATGTTTCTTATACTTAATGTACCTATAATTTATTCTACAAAAGTCGTTGTTCCCAAATTCTTAAAGTATTTTAAAACAATTACTTTTGGTGTACAAAAAAGTAAAAGGAAAGGAAACATATGCTTTCCTTTTACTTTTTTGTAGCATCCAGGTACAGGTTTTCATCTTGTTTAAGATAGAAGTGGAACCTAGTTTACACGTATTGCGCTATTTTGTGGGAGATTGTGTTAGAAGTGCTGAGCAGACAATACCCTGGCGTATTGGGAATCGGTGCGCTCGTTATTTTATTTCTGAACTGAAAATACGCTTTGGAATCTTGATAGCACGTTTTACAAGTATCTATACATAAGAAAACACCGACCTTCAGGTCCCAAAATTAATTGTGAGGCATGTGTGACAGACCCGATCCTGCGATGGACTCACCGCCTATCACGTTTATCCAAAGAGTATACTGGTGAAACGTGGGTATGGAATACCTCTGTGCCCCTCAGACTTAAAAGGCGTAAGACTCATTATTTTATTTAGGTCTTGGGGGCGCAAAAATGTAATCTTGCCAGGGGCGCTCACCACTGAGCTACGACGATGGCTGCTAGAAAATATGTCGATTTATACCTATACGTTACCGCAGTCGTAGCAACGCTACGGCAGCTACAGGAAAGATGTTTTCATATCTCGCGAGGCGGAAAGCGGCAAATTTCGGGCCGCTGCGCTAAACGAAGTTGCCTCCGTCGCGCGTCGATAAGAAAAAAAAGTATACACTCCTTGGGAAGTAAACAAAAAATCCTCAGATCACATGTTTGTAGACCTCGGCTTCGCCTCGGTTAACAATTACATGTGATTTGAGCCATTTCTTATTTTACTTCCCTAGGTGTTCCGTGTTTAATATAGATACTATTGTCTAGTCATGTTTATGAAAGAAATACATTGTTGAAATAAGTATTCTTTACCGTTCTGTTCAGCAATGCGGGCGCGAAAACAAATGTATGGAATCGTGTGAAGACGCCACAACCGCAGCGCGAATTTAAAGGGCGCACCGCAATTTGGTTGCCTAACTGTGGCTAGCCCTTTTATAACAAGTTACAACAATACATCAAAGAGAAAATATTTAATATTACAGAAAAGGAACTTCAATTACGAAATTCCCGAGGATGAGTACCTAATGGTAACGAACGTTGAATATAGCTAATTTGAGAGTCACGAAGAGGTTTCCGAAGTTTTATGAGTTGGTACTTACTACCTAGTTTTAAAACTTTGGTAAATGCTTCTTCTTAATTCTGTAAGTATGCATGTGAACATACCAATTCATCTTTGTAATCCTTCTGACTATCTTACTCTTATTATAAATGCGGAGCGGTGATTTGTACGTCAGTAAAAGTTCTGCCTGATTGGAGCAGCTAGATACCTTTTAACACCCCGTGACCACAAAACCCTCTCATGACAATTACAAACCAAGGATTTCTTTCATGTGTATGACCATTACGGGTAGATATGAATCGGTTAGGAAAAACATGGTGTTACTGGCTCTAATTAATATAAACTTGAGCTTTCAAGCGAGGGTACCTACAATTCTTCCAAATGTATCAGATCGTAAAAGGTGGCGGTCAGCAGGCGTGTTCACGGAGCTTCGATATTCGATATTCGACTCGGAATCGGAAAATCTGTCAATTCAGAAAATTTTCCGTGGCTGTCAGAAACGCCTAGAAGTTTCCGAAGTCGATAGATTCGACTTCGGAATATTTTTCACTCGATCTGAATCGAACGGAAACGGTGTCGAGCCTCCGTGAATACGCCTGCAGGTCTGTTGTCGCCTAACCCGTCTTGAAAAATGCGTGAGCATATTATATGTACATAATGTAAGTCAACTTTAATCCTTAAAGCAAACGGGAAAGCATTTTTTTTATGGAAAAAGCTACTATAAATATCTAATGATGGTATTCAAAGCATGATTTTCTAAAAAAAGGGTTTTTAATTTCTAGTAGGAACCTAAATCACTGCCAATTTTTAAAAAAAGATATTAAAGATTCATTAACTCGGATTGGAATCTTCTCAATAATCAATCATATCGTGTGTGTATATAATGTATCTATATACGTATATGTAATTATAATATGCTATGGTATCTATATATTTACTTTATATATTATCTATGCACTTACTGTGTATTTTATTTTTATGTATGTATAGAAAACGGTTTATGTATTTAAGTACCTTAATTAACCCATTGGTAACTTTAGTGCACCACCTACCTTCATCTATTTATCTCAGTTACATCCATCCTAAGGTTGTCTGGAAGAAATCGCTTAAAGCGATAAGACTGCCAATTGTACTTTCTTATCATTGTGTCACTTGTTGCATATTTTTATTGGTGCAATGTGGATACAATAAGGAGTTGTTACTTACTTACTAAATACCTAATGCTTTGACTAGATATTATAAAAACGAAAAATAGTTGTACTTACTTAGATTATAATTATTAGAGGTTGAACAACTATTTATAATACAAAAAAAGTGTATACGGATCTTAGTAAACATATCTAACAGGGAAACTTGTAAACCACATTTTATAAGATTAAGAATTTTGACTCTTACATCAATGTACATTTTAGAAATTTGTAATTATGTTAAAAAACATCAGTACCTATACACACAAGCAAAAGACTCGTATACGCAACCTCGCAACCTCCGGCACAGGGACCGGCTAGCGGCCCCATTCACCAAGCTACACATTGTCAGCAATGGAACATTCCATATGTCAGTAATTTTTTTTAACAAATTACCTGTAGAATTAAAACAAATAGAAAAAGAAAGCTTATTCTACAAAAAACTTAAAGATTTTTTAATATTGAATTGTTTTTATAACTTAGAAGAATTTTTCAATAAAAATTTTAATGTATAATTTTGTTAAGTGTTAAATAAGTGTAAGTGTTAAAATTTTGCTAATGAGAAAATGTATACTTCCATATTTTATTTAAGTAGGTATATATATCAAAAATATTTTGCAGTGCCCTTCCAGGGTTCATGTGCGTGAACATAATATTGTTTTCACCAACTATTGTAACCACATGCCGCAATAAATTATATGACTATGACTATGACTATAATTTTATTTAAGAACCTCGAGTCTAAATATATTTACATTTAAATAGATTGTGAAAATTACAAAAGACTTTGATTTAACTCTTTAAATTCTGTTTATAATAAAAAACTACTTAGGCTGTCTAGACATAAAGCTATAAAGCACTGAGATTACTTTGCTTCGTGGCCCCCTGTTGTTTTAGCGTGATGATAGCGTTTGTAACTGGACAATAGCTGGGTGGAAAAGGTAAGTATCTCGTACAGTAATAGTTAAAAAACAAAAAAAATTAAACACATTTAAAAAAAAAAAATTAGAGCAGTGATAGCCCGGACGGTTAAAGAGCCGGCCGAAAATCAGTGAGGCTCGGGTTCGAATCCTGGCATGTACCAATGAGTTTTTCAAAAACTTACGTACATATTTATCACTAGCTCGACGGTGAAGGAAAACTTCGTGAGGAAACCCGCAGGTCTCAGAATTAATTCTGAGACATGTGTAAACAGACCCGATCCGGCGATGGGCTCACCACCTATCACGTTTAGGGGTCCAATATGTCTCGTGAAATATGGGTATATCCAGTAATGGAATACCTCTGCCTACCCCCTCGGGGATAAAAAAGGCGTGAGATTATATTTATATTTTATATATATATATTTTTTAAATAAAGGTACCTACTGGTAAGAAGTTTTCTATATTAGTATGAACACAGACCAGTTTTATATAAACATCAGGCTGATTATTATTGAACAGCTCCCCTTTATACAGAAGAACAATATTCAAAAAAATTGGTACCTAAAACCATGAAGGAAATAGCTAACATCAAATATCTTAGAAGTGCAAAATTAAATTAGTTTGTAATTTTCTACTAGTTTCCAAAGTAAACGCTGTACGATCTTGTGATGAGCGCCTGTGGCAAATTACGAGCAAAACGCTCCGGCATGTTTTAGGTGAAATAGTTCCTACAGGAATTTCCATTGACGCGGCATCATGACAAAATTTCATTCGCTTCACTTCATTATGAAACTGTGACAAGATAACAAGATCAAAATATCTTTTTGGTTAGTTTTAGCAGAAAACCCTTTAGTAGAATACAGCGGCTTAGTAAAACGTAAAGATTAGTCTAATAGGAAGACAAATGTAGGCTTGACATTAATTTAGCGCTCGACGAAGTAAAATTGACGCACCATTCTAAATAAGTATAGTCAAGACACGTACGATGGAACATCCTTAAATGAAATGGAGGAGCTCTAGATGTAACGCCACTATGTGTCCATTCACTGACTGCCGCCCTGACGCCCAACGGTGCCTGTCAGCCCTGGGTTTGTCAATAGGCCTTGTAGGCCGAGGACTATGAGTAGCAGTGGCCAAAGGATGACAGATTTCACACTTTCGTTTGTACTGTACCTGGTACTTACATTCGCAATTAAGAAACGAATGCTTAAACAAGTCACTTGCAGATAGATAGAGTTTAAATGTTGAATCTTTTTGGATAAATGCTGGTAGTCCCCATCACCATTTAAAAAGCAAGAAAGATTTTGCAATAATACATGCTCATTATATAGCAGTGATAGCCCGGACGGTTAAAGAGCCGGCCTAAAATCAGTGAGGCTCGGGTTCGAATCCTGGCATGTACCAATGAGTTTTTCAAAAACTTACGTACATATTTATCACTAGCTTGACGGTGAAGGAAAACATCGTGAGGAAACCCGCAGGTCTCAGAATTAATTCTGAGACATGTGTAAACAGACCCGGTCCGGCGATGGGCTCACCACCTATCACGTTTAGGGGTCCAATATATCTCGTGAAATGTGGGTATATATCCAGTAATGGAATACCTCTGCCTACCCCCTCGGGGATAAAAAAGGCGTGAGATTATACTTATACTTATTATACATGCTCATTACTCATCTCAGAACGCAGATAAAGTCGCAGTCAAAGCTAGTATCCTTATAATTATGGTACGCGTTACCGCACGGGCGGGGGATGTGTCACTTGTTGTTGTACCTAAGTAATTACACTTTTATTTCATGGAAAATTTATTTATTCTACCCGCATAAATTGCTATTGTTTCTTTCAAAATAGGGGCGGCACAAACAGAAGTAACACATACTTCAAGAAAGTATAAATCCGGACCTACAGGTGTATTCACGGAGGCTCGACACCGTTTCCGTTCGATTCAGATCGAGTGAAAAATTTTCCGAAGTCGAATCTGTCGACTTCGGAAACTGTATTCTAGGCATTTCCGATAGACACGGAAAATTTACCGAATCCTTATGTCAAATATGACATTAGTTTTCGATACCGACATCTGTGAATAGCCTATCTTCGACAGATTTTCCGATTCCGAGTCGAATATCAAAGCTCTGTGAATACGCCTGGTGATAAATCTTTACAAATACATTGATAACCAAAGACCTCTCCAAACACACGCACAAAAACCATCAGGTTTCATGGTCCACCCCTGACAAAACTCAGATACAACTGGATATTGTCCTGAGTAGGTACCTACTGCGTAGAGGTTCCCTATGTCATATCGAATGTCGCTACATCGAATGTCTGGTTATCGACTACGGTGTATCGATTGGTTGTTATATCATTTGTCACGTGTGGTGTGTGTATATAACCACCATGTACCTACATGATCAAGTTTTTTGTCCTCGAAAGTCATTGTATGGATTAGTTGTAATATTGTCACTGTTTCGAGTTTAATTTCATCCATTTACTTTAACATGAAAATGGGCTCTTTCTCTAATTTCACTTCGTAGGTCATTTGATAATAACGAATACTTCTAGATATAAGCTGAAAGCACCGACCGAACTCTTTCAGTGGTAACTTTTGTTTGATTTGTCAAGCCCCTCCCAAACCAAACTCCTCGAGGGCTATAATGAGCACCTTAAGAATACAAAGCCTAAAGCCATTTATTATGCCAGGAAGTTTCAATGGCTCATCGGTTCAAATATTCCACTTAATACCAAGTAAATCATCAAGTATACCACTGAACAATTTCCCAACTCTGAACATTATCACCAAGTTATATTGAAAGACGAATTGGCGCCAAATTGTTGGATGGATTTGGGATTGACGTTTCTAAATGTTTTAGGGGAATAATTGTCTTCTCTCGGATATTCCCTATTCTCATTAAATCGTTGGATGTTTCAGTCGACAAGTATAGATAATAAATAAATATAGAAAGATCGTCGATAAATATAGAAAGGAGTGAAATGGCAATTTAATTTTATTCAATGGAATGTGTCGTATCGAAAGTTCGTCAATATAATGATATGTAAGGCCACTAGGCTAAAGTTTGCAGGGCAATAATTTCTTCAAATAGTCAAAAATTGCTTGATATAGGCAAAAATGCTTGAAATAGAAAAATGACGTGAAATAGGCAAAAATGGCGTGAAAAATGCTAAAACTGCGCCGTGCCTAGAATTACAAAAAAAAAAGGACTAAGATTTTTGTTTTGTCTTATAATTCGCCAATGGCAGAAGTTTGGAAGATTTACAGGCTCAATTAGCTGAACAAATTTGGGTGAAACTTAGTGGGTACACAGACCAAAAGCCACATTTCACCCCGAAACACGAAGGTAGTCGCAGGTAAAAACTAGTTTATCTAGAAGAGAAATCCCTCTTCATACTAAATTAAGTTCAGAAGCAGGAGGGTAAGTGGAGGAACTTGATTGCATTACAAAGCCATCTTATCGTGGTAAAGTCTAGTTCAGGTAACTTTGAGTATACGCTTTGAGATTTTGTATTTTGATATATCCTTCAAATGCTTATATATCTAGATTAGGACTACTACATAAATGATGATCTCATGCCTTTTATCCCCGAGGGGGAAGGCAGAGGTAATATATTTCTGAAAATATCCACCTTTCTTTTTTCTTTTTATATTCGACCCCTATACGTGATAGGTGGTGAGCCCATCGCCGCACCGGGTCTGGTACACATGCCTCAGAATTAATTCTGAGACCAGCAGGTTTCCTCACCATGTTTTCCTTTACCGTAAGTTTCAAAAAACTCATTGGTACATGCCAGGATTTGAAGCCGAGCCTCACAGATTATCATCATGACAAGCGGGTTCTTTAACCGTAAGACTATCACTGCTACTTTTATTTATTTATTCATAAATGATGGAAAATAGCGACATCTTAAGCAAATATTGAACCATAATCTACATGAAAAAAATGTCACTGTCCCATATTTTTCGAATTTTAATTAGATATGTTAAAAAATAGACAATTATATTGTACACTTGGTCGGTTTTTTTGATTGTTCTGAACTTTCTGTGGAACTTTCTTTTATTTTTTTATTTTCTTATAACAAGGTGGAAGCTATACGCCGTCATGTAAACGCCAAAAAGATATGATATGAAAAAAATCCTATAAAAGAATTGCTTAAAGAAGAAAGTTAAAGCGCCTTTGTTTTGCAAACGTATTATTATTCTTCATTAGTATTTCCATTGTTGTTTTCAAACTTTATGGTTTTGCGGATGGAAGTATTTCGGATATTGTAATAAGTTCCTGATTACCGGGATGAAATTAAATGGCATAGCTACACAATGGGATATAATTACCCTTCGCTGCTATTAAAATTCACCGGATTATGCTGCAGTGGATTAGAGAAGTAATAAAGGTAATTAACAGTGATAAAACGTTGCTAAAGAAATGTTACAAAGTAATTTAAGAAGATTTTAAATAAAGCAAGAACAGCTTAAATAAGCTTTTGTATAAAATATAAGCATCTCTAATTAATTTAAATAAATAAATTGTGCGACACAATTTGCACACGGTTATTCAGTCCCAAACTAGCAGACCCTGTACTATGGGTACTAAACAACTGATAGACATACTTACCCAGACACGAAGCCAACAAATATGTTCATGCACACAAATGTTGGCCCCGAGCGGGGATCGAACCCGCGCCCTCCGACTCAGAAGGCAGGGTCACTACCAACTGAGCCAACAGGCCCGTCGAAATTGGACCACAAGAAATACCTAAGTACAATTTCTGTGTGTTACGATAAAAATCTGTAACTAATAGATTATCACTAACAACTCTAATTTTGTGAATGTAAAAATGTAAATGACAGATTCAGATTATGAAACTTTATTTTCCGTTGATGAATACAGTAAAACACAATGGTAAATTGGGTTGGTACACAATAAGAGAAATAAGTAAGGTAATCTAGGTCAAGCCATTCTCTTCAATAAAACTTTAGCTCCGCCGCAACAGTGAGTTACTGCCGTGACCAGGATTCGAACCTGGGTTACTACGGCCACAACGTAGGGTCCTAACCACTAGACGATCACGGCTACTGGAGCTGTGAGAGCAGCCGCCGAATTGTCCACCACTTTCGGGTTTTCTGCCGAAACGAGATCACTTTCACAATCATTGCATTTGTTTTGTAATCAGAGATTGTACCTACTTTGGTAAGCTGAAGTGGTAACAGTTTTCGCCACTGCCATCACCAGCTCTGTTAGCCGTGATCGTCTAGTGGTTAGGACCCTACGTTGTGGCCGTAGTAACCCAGGTTCGAATCCTGGTCACGGCAGTGATTCACTGTCGCGGCGGAGCATTTTTTGAAACTATTATTTACAGGTTACTTACAGTGACGGTATTCATTTTGAAATATTTGAAAGTTTAACTTAATACTTTCATATAAATGGTAAAATAACACAAATAAGCTTTCAATATTCTTTACAAACGGGGATGTAATGTCACAATAGTATGATTGATTTACAAAATTATTTCGTACGATGGTAAAGAGTCATATTATCTGCATCTAAAAATTGTAACTTCAATGTTTTGTGATGCTTATTTTGAATGGGTTGCATAATCTGAAACAAAATATAAAGTATCTCTCTGAAATGCTGCTAAAAAAGTTATCATAATTAAGTATTTTTTGTAATTATAATTATTAGCTACCCACCATCTCTTAGGTAACTTAACAAATCAAGAACCTTTTCAATTAGGCTTGACGCAATAATAATTAGATTTGTATTAGGTACTATTTAATCCTGTATAGTGATGTAATAGACCAAGTAATTGTCTATTCCCTGATAAATATAAAACGAGATAACTCTCAGTTTCGCACTGTTATCCAAAAAGATTTAATTATAAACAACATTACTCGTAAAAGGAGCTAGATTTAAAAGACGTGGATTATAAACGTGGACGTGATAAAGATTTTTTTAACGTGGGAGAGCCATGCTTCGGCACGCTTGGGCCGGCTCGACCGGAGTGATACCACGGCCTCACAGAAAACCAGCGTAAAGCAATGCTTGCATTGCGTTTCGTTGAGTGAGTGAGGTAACCGGAGGCCCCAATCTCCCCCCCCCCTCCCCTCCCCCCCCCTCCCCTCCCCTCCCCCTCCCACTATTCCCACCTCCTAAGGCCGGCAACGCAGTTGTGACTCTTGAGTTGCAGGTGTCCATGGGCGACGGTAGTCACTTACCATCAGGTGACCCGGCTCGTTTTCCCCCTTTTTCTTATAAAAAAAAAGACGCCACGGCTCGAAGGAAGTAGTAGTATTTGCATGTTTGTATGCTTAAGAGTTTGCGGCTCTCTGGCAAAAGTAAAATAATAAAGTAATAATCCCACGCCTTTACAAAGTATTCTAATAACAAGGCACTCTAAACTCGACCATGAAGATTGGCTAAATGTAAACAGCAGCTAAGCTATTTACAAAAGCGCTCACACTACATTTACAGTTTGCTTTTGCTTTACAGTACATTGGTTAGTGTGAACACGTCCTAAGAGATGGTGGTAGGCTGGTAGCTGTGATATCCCCTAGAAACCTATACATCACCTGTCAATGAAGTCTTTGCCGTCAAGGCGCGGAGGTTCTGCTATGGGACTTATCCTGTACTCAACTGCCACTGGAACAAATAATTATTGTAGGAGGTGTTAGGATGAACTAGACGATTTGTGGACATGTCCAGAGGAAGAGGACAGGGCTGAATTGAAGGAACAGGCCTTTGCTCAGTTTGTAGGACAAAACATAGATTACAACAAAAAAAAATGATATATTTATTCACATCGACGTGATAAATATGTTATGCAATAACCTATGTTACTCAGGAATAATGTAGTATTCTAATGGTGAAAGAGTTTTGGCTGAACTGTACAATATCTGACGTGGAATTTAGGGGTGGATGGGGTGGGGGGGGAAGGGGTTGGGGTGGGCGACCCACCCCCCACCACCCCCACCTGCCGGAAACGCATAGTTTTTTTTTTATGAATTTTCAAAGTTGACATGGAGCCTAGTGAAAAATCGCGTGACGTGGAATTTCTGCTTCATATTTTTTTTGTAGATAGAGGTATATAAGAGGGTTTATTTACCAAAATTGCAGAGCTCGGAAATCAATAGTTTTCAAGATATAATTTTTTGAAATTGTAATAAATTAACCTCAAAACTGTACAAATAGACGCAAGGTCATAAATCAAACTAGTGGAATGTTTAGGTTCAGGTTATTTTTTTTTATTACCACACAAATCCAACCCGCGCCAGAAACTAGTGGAATGTTTAGGTTCAGGTTATTTTTTTTATGACCACACAAATCAAACCCGCCCCAGAAACTAGTGGAATGTTTAGGTTAAGGTTATTTTTTTTTATGACCACACAGATCAAACCCGCCCAAGAAACTAGTGGAATGTTTAGGTTCAGGTTATTTTTTTTTATGACCACCCAAATCAAACCCGCCCCAGAAACTAGTAGAATGTTCAATTTTGAAAAATTCGTAAAAAAAAAACTATGCGTTTCCGGCAGGCGGGGGTGGTGGGGGGTGGGTCCCCCACTCCCCCCCCCCTTCCCCCCATCCCCCTACCACCCCTAAATTCCACGTCAGATATTGTACAGTTCTTCCAGAGTTTTTTTAATCGGTCCAGTAGTTTTTGAGTTTATTCGTTATTAACATAAGTACAAAACTACAAATCTTTCCTCTTTATAATATTAGTGTTGATAGATAGATAGTGTAGATTATCCTTCTTGATATATTTTTGAAACGCAAAGGAATAACAAATTCTACGCGGACGAAGTCGCGGGCATCAGCTAGTTAGCTCTATTTATCAAATTTGTATTGAATGTGGTATTGAATAATAATGAAACATAATCGATATATACGAATAAATAACATTACTTACCAACTCTTTGAATGAAGAAAAGCAACAAGAATATTAAGCAAATATCCTTTAATATAGACGTCATTTCTAGATCTTTCAACTATCCAGTAATTCTTTCAACAAATGAATGGGTTTCATTAGAGTTCAGACGTAACTAATCAAGATTCTATGTTTTGGTAACATTCATCCATCACTGGTTTTGAAAGCTATAAATATGAAGGTATAATCAAAACATTTTCTCTAAACAATCTGCGTCCTTAATATAACCTTACCTAAAAAATATAAGGAATGCGAGTCTATGAGTGTCTGATTTGATCTGCAATTTTTAAAAACCTAACAGATCCTACTTAATATTATAAATGCGAAAGTTTGTTTAGATGGATGAATGGATGTCTGGATGGATGTTTGTTCCTCTTTCACGTAAAAACTACTCAACGGATTTTGTACGAAACTTTACAATTATATAGCTTATACATCAGAATAACACATTGGCTATATTTTATCCCCTCATTCCCACAGAAACGGGAGCTACGCGGGTGAAACCGCGGGGGCTACTAGTATAAAATAAATTGACTATGTGATGCCTTCTCAAGAATATAAATTTCCTTGTCGATATCTACATTTTCCACTACAAAAGATTAGTGTAGATATACATCTACCTTCACTATTGATATTATTATTGGAATAAAAAGTATCCTATGTCCGTCACCTGGTTCTAAGCTACCTCCCTACCAACTTTCAGCCAAAAGCCGTTCTTGAGTTATAAATATTGTAACAAACACGACTTTCTTTTATATATATAGATGTTCTTCATCCATCTTTGGTGAACCCCCCGGCCCCCGGTAACCCCTTAGCGCGGAATATTTCGAAGGTTGTGTATTGAAAATAATTTATAAAGATTTCACTTTTAATACCTCAAATATTAAAATGAAAAATATTAGAAATCAAAGAGATTAAAATATAATAGGGCATATAGGGGACAAAGCGAGGAAAATTTTAAGCCAAAAGTTATTCCAAGTGGAATCTAAAGAAAGTCTAGTACAATTTCGACCGAATGACACCTCGCGTTCATACTAACTGACATGACGCTTAAGCTTCAAACATGCTTCAAAGTTTTGTATGAAAATATTCCCAATGCACCCTCTATGTCCTATTATATTTTAATCTCTTTGTTAGAAATTTAGATACATTTCTTGCATTGTCCATAGGCTCCTCTTCATAAATGAGGATCGTGAGTTATCTAGAATTACAATGGTATGTGGAATTATTAATCTTCTAAGGACGGCTACATTCCAATTGGATGCGTAGTTCTGTATTTTTTTTATTTTCTGCGATCATTCAGACAGCCAAATCAGTCGCTCAGTTTTTTGGTGTGATAGATAAGTGTAACAGATTCATTTGGCACCTTTAAGTATTAAACCAACAGGAGACGTCACGCGCACTAGTTTCTTTTCAAAAAAATCTGCCAATTTCTGCGCGGGGGACGAGGAAACGCAAACAAATAATGTTAAAACAAACGCATTTTTTGACAAAACAATTAAACACTAGATTGAACCAGATGCACACAAATACTTTCATCAATCCGAGCACTCCGTAAACTCAAAAAAACTAGTTGTATATAACAGGTATGATCGTTGACCGATACTTTTTTTTGGCAGAGGGGAACTCCTGTTAGTGGCGTCTCCGGTCGGTTTAATACTCAAAGTTTGGCACTGTTACGTAAAAAATATTTTTTTTCCATTTTTTTTTCTTCCTTATACCTAAATTAACAATTTATTTCGTGTATTCACACATTACATGTGATCTGAGACATTTCTTATTTTACTTCCCTACGTGTGTAATACTATTCCATATTTCTTTTTTCTCTTTATTTTCTTTCCAACATTTATTGAATCTACAAAACTTGTATTTACGTAATTTTCGCAAAACCTACAAAACTTTACGTCCGTGTATTTTGAAACAATATTTCGGGTGGCACAAAAATGAACCCGCAAAGTTTTGGGTACATTGTGTAATGCTTACTAATAAAATGGGTCCAATTAAGGGGGAAAGGAATTATAGCGAGGAAAGTCCTCGCAACACTTTAGAGGATTCCACATTGAAACGCGATATTTTTCATTTATTTTTGTTACAGCAAGGGTTATGTAATATGATTCTTAATATTCGATGTTGTTTCTCGTAACTTGCGACGCTCAAGGGTTTCGTCCGCGTTGGTAACACTCTGGAATAGTGCAGCTTTCTATCAGTGGAATATTTTTTAGAGTCATCTGGTTCCATGTTTTGGAAGGCCGGTTGAATTATTGGTCCCAGTTTTCGTTGGGTTTCCGCACAATGGAAGTCAAAAATTTACAAATAAAATAATTAATTTTTTGTGCAAAAAGTACATTTAGATAGGCCAATAGTCTAATAACAAAGCACTCTAAACTCGTCCATGAAAGTTGGCTAAATGTAAACAGCAGCACATGTCCACCGACGAGTTGCTGGTTCCAAATGCAGTACCCTAGAAGAATCAGCAAGAAACTCAAGGGCAGTCGTTAAGTAATGTCAGAAATCCTTGGATAGCTTGCAAAATTCTGACTTTTACGTGGCCACTAGCTTAACACCATCATAACACATGTACACTAATATTATGAAGAGGAAAGATTTGTATTTTTGTATCGAATAAACTCGAAAACTACTTGACTGATTTTAAATATTCTTTTACCAATGGAAAGCTACAATACCCCTGAATAACATACGCTGTATTTTATCCCCATATTCCCACGAGATTGGGAACTACGCGGGTGAAACCGCGCAAAACCGCTAGTATATTATATATAAATGCCAAAGTGCCTTGTGTTTGTTTGTTACGTTTTCTCGCCTAAACCAATAAACCGATTTAAAAAAAAATTCCTTAACCCCAATCTACATTATCAGGGAGTAATCAGGCTGTGTTCACGGGAACTAACTACTCTACTAACGGTAGAATATAAATTGAAGTAAATATATGTATTGTACTCTTTGGATAACGATTGATTTTCCAATTCGAGGGAAATGAAATCAGTTTATCAGCAAATTCTATTTCGAATTCATTTCGATTTTAGATTGTCGATTAATGATAAATAATTCAATTTGTCCCTGATTTTTCCGATGTTTTTATTCATGGTCAGTGGTGTTGAGAATTTCAATAACTTTTTAAAAACATAAAGTGAAGCTGAGTAGAGAAAGTCATATACACCTACGTATAGTAGCGTACGTAACGTAAAGTATTTATGTATGTTTTTAAAAACTAAAAAATACTTTATTTGTTTAATAGTTGTTCCCGTTTTCGAGGGAATACGGGAATAAGATATAGACTATTTTACGCAGGGATAATATAGCATTCGAATGGTTAGATAATTTTTCAAATCGGTTCAGTAGTTTTTGAGTTTATTCGTTACAAACATACAAAAAAAAACCGGCCAAGTGCGAGTCGGACTCGCGCACCGAGGGTTCCGTACAACCTTGCAAATTTATGGTTTTCGTAATTTTTCCTTTATCTACGCTATAAGACGTTGCTTCGTACCAAATTTCAAGATTCTGAGTTCACGGGAAGCACCCTGTAGGTTTTGATTCCCTTGCAAGTGTCGAAAATTTGCGGCATAAACGGCTGTATCTTTTGATTGCGTTGGCTTAGAAGTTTGATTTTTTCACAGCTTCAAGGGACAGTAGACCTGAGTAATTGATATAAATTTCAGCTTCATACCTCCACGCGTTCCTGAGAAAAAGGGTCTTGACAGACGGACGGACGGACGGACAGACGGACAACAAAGTGATCCTATAAGGGTTCCGTTTTTTCCTTTTGAGGTACGGAACCCTAAAAATGAATACTAAATTACAAATCTTTCCTCTTTATACCAGTAATATTAGTGTAGATTGGACTGATCCTTTAACAGCACACCTAAAGCCTCGACCATAAACGTGATGACAACTCATTCATAGGCTGCCGTCACAGTAAATAAATACGCTAAGGCAGAACAGCAACTGGGCCTTTTTTCGCATATACCTACGCTCAAAAAGCTTCAAAAAGCTGGGGTCTGGAGTGCGAATAAAAGAGCGTGCATGAAAAGACTTATGGATGTGAAGGAAGCGAAAAAAGTATGCAAAGATCAAGCAAAGGGCGAGCCATCGTCTCTGCCTACCCCTTTTTGCACTTCTTTCAATTATTAACAATTTTATGTATGTAATTCTGCCTTAGCACATTTTTAAATTAATGTAAATAAAAGTCTCATATTTTATTAAGTACCTAACATTTCATTCAGACATTTTTTAAATGAATGATTTGTTTGTTAGATTTCATTGCTGAAAATATAGTATTTTTGACAATATATTTTTTTCACAGTATATAGTACGCAGACCCGAAATATAGTTACAATTCTATATATTATACTCAGGTTGGCAACCCTACCTGCGACTGCTGTCAAAAGCTACTACCTACTTACGAGGGATGTTACATTGATCGAAATAAATCGATTAATTAAAAGTCAATTATTATATATCTAAAAAATCGATTATAAAATTGATAATTTAAAAATAATAAACGATTATTATAAAAATCAATTATATTTTCTTTATAGATTATTTTTTCACATCCCTACTACTTATACGCTACTAGTTTTTGCCCGCTAATTCGCGTGGCTGGATAAAAAGTAGTCCTCATGATATCTCGATGCAAAAAAAATAACTGGATCCATTGCTCTGGTGGCGCTTGACAGCAAACCAAACACACTTTCACACGCAGTAAATATAGATGTTAGCTCGCCATATCATTTTGATAAATAAGATTGGTAGGTACCAATGTACGTATTTACTTATCAAGATAGATCATATTTAATACACAAAACCCAAATACAGTAAAAGCAGAAGACAAATCGCTAAAAGCTAAACATATTAACAAGTATTTGAAAGGCGTTGTTGGAAAGGTGATTGGAATAGGCACAGTATAATAAATATATGTACTAGCGTATAGTTGCAATTACGCAGAAAGTATATACTCAATCTATATGACATGGAAGACGTATTATTTAAAGTTTTACTTATTATATTTCCTCATATAAGTGACATATTATACAATATTAAATACTTAATGAGAAATAAAGATTTTTTAAACCGAAAACTCTTCAGCATTCCTAGATTAATTAATCTCCGAGTAAACCGTAATTTGCGTTCGACGTTTATTAAATAAGCTTTTAGTTATCCTATCTCACAGATGTTATCCAATTAATTTTCCTCTTAAATAAGCAAAGCAGTAAGCAACTTACATTGCTGATAAATCAACCATTCAGCCAGAGGCGACGCTATTTGCATTAATTAAGGAAATGGAGTGAAGCTGAAAACATTCCAAGTTTGAAATTCACCAATAATTGGCAAAAACTTTAGCTCCGCCGCGACAGTGAGGCACCACTGCCGTGACCAGGATTCGAACCTGGGTTACTACGGCCACAACGTAGGGTCCTAACCACTAGACGATCACGGCTGCCGGAGCTGTGAGAGCAAACGCGAAATTGTCCACTACTTTTGGGTTTTTCTGCCAAAACGAGATCACTTTCACAATCGCCGCATGCTTCAATGAACGCAATGCAATGTCCAATCGTTAGAAAATCTTTTTATAATGTAATTAGGTCTAGAAAATTCGATCACAATAGCATCGCCATTCGTATGAAGATTGTTGATTCCAAAGCCGTGTGTCAATGGGGTTGCTTAAAAATCATTTGCAATTAATTTGTGAATGAAGTGGACAATACTCATAGTTAGAAGACTTGACCTTTCGAGCAGAAAGGTGAGCACTGTGCAGGTCAGACTATGGAACCGACGCAAGATAACCTGATGAGATAACTGTTAACACGAAATTGACTAGACTTAGATGCAGGTTGCCCTAAGAGGCTTAGAACTCTTTCAACAAGACTTATTCCATTATGGAAAAGACACAAAGAAAGTTATTTTCTGACACCTCTTTCATCATTACACCTGTCAATATTTTTATTATGAAATTAATGTCTGTAATTTATAACTGTGGAGACAAAATTGCATTTCGCCTAAAAGTATTCGTGAGCACATTTGAAGAAAACTTTGGTACAAGAAGATAAGAGTAAATAATGTGTCGTGTTACAGACATATGGAGACAGAGGGATGAGAGAGGTATGGTGTATGAATGTGGAAGGTTTAGGAGGGGAAGACAAGAGAACACATGGATGGAAGATTATATATTTGTGAAAGATGATTCATATAAGTTTTATACATAACCAATAATTGGCAAAAACTTTAGCTCCGCCGCGACAGTGAATCACTGCCGTGACCAGGATTCGAACCTGGGTTACTACGGCCACAACGTAGGGTCCTAACCACTAGACGATCACGGCTGCCGGAGCTGGTGATAGCAGTGGCGAAAAACGCAGTGTTATTCGTGAAATTGAGGTCGCTTTCGTTTTTAATTTGTCACAGTCAGCGCAAGCGGCGATAAAAAACTTGTTTTTATTGATTTGGTACACGAATTTTGTAATGAAATGTGATCGGAGTGGTCGATTTAATGTAAATAAATATATCGTAATAATAATAATATTAATTTAGGGCTACCTATGGCAACCGTACTATTATTGCTCTGTATTTAAAGAATTTGGTTACACAAAACTAAAGTACGAATGCATTATATTTTTTTATATTAGTATACTAATTGGGGTGTATGAGGAATTGCTCTTTTTCTGTGACGCGTTGTGTAGTACTTATAATTATTAGGTATGAAGCTATTCTCCTGTAATTATATAATTATAATTGTAATATATTATATAATTATATAATAGGAGATAATTTGGGAAGTCCTTATCACAAGGCTGGTGCTTTGATATCTAAATGATGAATTAAACGCATAATGGTGTGCTGGGTGCAGATTGTGTAAGACAAGAGTAATTAATTTACTAAGCACAGAGCTTGTGAGGTAGCGGGAGCTTCGACGGTATGTTTGGCAATATATGAAAATGTACGTTAATTCGTTGGTCCCGTTTTCGTTGTGTTAACGCACAATGGAAGTCGTTAAGCCATGTCAGGTACCCTTTTTATTTCGCATGCGAGTAAAATTCCTCACCCATACCTGGTGGTAGCGGGGACAAAAACCAGGTTATATCAGGTTTGCAATGGTTAAAAACTAGTGTCCGACCGAAACTGGTTTTCCTGCCGAAACCGAAACCGAATATTCGGCCGTGGCTTCAGTTTCGGCCGAAACCGAAACTCACGTGGTCAAGTAGGTATAAAATTCCTTATAAAACTGAAATTTGGTGCATTTTACCCAATATTCTGCATTGATTAAGACATGAAATGGAAACACAGTATATTAATTTTGTTGTAATCATTTATTTAAAATAATATAAAAAAATATTGACGCACGACAATTCCCGAACAGGACCGCCAGCGTCTGCCGAAGCGTTGCCGCGAGAAACGAAGTTAGGCGAGCGTGCACGACAACTTCCGAAATTAGTTTCGGTTTCGGCAAAAGTTTCTTTGGCTCGAACCGAAAATGCCGCCGAAACCGAAATCGAAACCGAACTTTCGGTCTGACACTACTAAAAACCCCCCATACTGTTCCTAGCTCGCTCTAAGTTCGAGTCCCGGGTAACAGTTTCTTCCGTGACTCAGCCGGCTATGCTCTCCCCCCATCGGGGCAGCAGACTCGGGCTATCCCCCGCAACGCTTGCGGGTAGCAACCAAGCAAGCCAACAAGCAAGCTCCTACTCCTATGTCAGACACCCTTAGCTGGCTGCAAAATTTTGACAGTTAGGTAGCCACTACCAAAACACCATTTCCCTATCAGCGGCGGGCTCGCGTGGGAGATTATAGCCCATACTTCCCCGTGTGTGGGGAAAGTCCTTTAGCTCAGCAGTGGTCAGTCACTGATATTGAGCGGAGAATCAGTACGCTGAAGTAGAGCCGGTCATGGCTCCAGGCGGACTGATGGCCGCTGCAGACGACACGTGTTGAAGTGGAGAACGCGTTTAGGCAAACGAAGTTTAAGCGCCCTGCGACACGACGACCGATGATCTAAAAAAGGGGATAGATGCGGTGTACCCAAGACCGGAATGGTTGGGACTCCTTGGGGCTTTCATCTAGCAGCAGTGGACGGCAATTAGCTGCATGATGGTAAAATGTAGCTTTTTAATTATGAATTAATCAAAATCCGTTGATACTATTCAGGCCCTACGGCGCAGTGGACTGTACGTACATACAAACATACGTAACCTGCTACAAACATAATCCCTCTTTTTGGCTTCACCGCAGTTGACTAATAATAAGGACGAAAGTTTCTAACCTGTCGCTACCTGGCTACTACAGGAAATTAGCTCCGTTCCTTCGGCAAATATGAACTGTGGCTTACGTCGTACAACTTTTACAATTAAAACTTTCTGTTTGGCTACTAGAAGGTTCCAGTGGCTTAGCTTGAAAAGGGTTACTTCCTCATTTCCTCTTTCTGAAGTGTTAATTTTTAGAGATTACCTTTAAACTGTGTTTAAAAGAACCCAGAGCCATAAAACATTATTTTTTAGAAATCACACATCGTCATTTTATTTTTTTATTTTATTTATTTGGTTTACCAGCAATTGTTACAATCATACATTGCACATGATTCATACACTGAAGGTAACTGAATGCACAATTAATTTAAGGTAAACACCACATGCAAAGTAACTGCTAGTAACATCTACTTAATTGTAAAAAGAGTCCTTATATATTTATAAAGTAATAAAAAAAAAAAGAAACAGAAAAGAAACTAATCTATTCATCGACCATGGTTTCCTGCAAATGCTTGCGAAATGTATTGAGACTTACAGCATGGATATCTGTCAACTTTCCGTGACAATTTAGAAGTCTGCTCGCTCTGGGGACAAACGAACTTGAGCCTAATACAGTTGTGCGTAAAGGTGGAGCTAATGGTTGGATTTTGATTCTAGGTATCCTATACGGTACATTTATTCTAAATTGACTTAGGAGGCGAGGACAATCTATTTTATTGTTTAATAATTTATACAGATGAATGAGATCAATTATTGTCCGACGCTTCTCCAAAGAAGTATATTTAAAATGTTTCAGTCTATTTTTGTATGAAAACCCTTTTTTACATTTGTTGGCTGAATAAGCTAGATGCCAGAGATATCGCTTCTGAATCCGCTCCAACCTCAAAGAGTGACATGCATAGTGTGGTCTCCATACAATACTACAGTATTCTAGAATACTCAAGACAAAAGAGTTGTGAAGTAGTCTCTTCGTTTGCAATCTGCGGAATCCCTTGCCAACTCTTATTATAAATCCGAGCATGCTAGAGGCCCTTTTTATAATATTTTCCAAGTGGGCACTGAAGGTTAACTTACTGTCTATTATCACACCAAGATCCTTTATGTGGTCAGCTTTTTGTATTTTTATGCCATTAATGTAATAACTAGATTTAATAATGTTGTGTTTTCTAGTGTATTTAACGAAAAAACATTTACCTACATTTAGTTTCATTTTGTTCAGTGCACACCAACGATTCAAGCTATTTATATCCTCCTGTAGTAGCGAACAATCATGTTCCGTTTTAATTATTCGTAGCAACTTTAAATCATCGGCATACAAGTACGGAATAGAGTATGAGAAATAATCAACAATGTCGTTGATGAAGATATTAAATAAAATAGGGCCCAAATTAGAACCCTGAGGTACTCCTGAATCTATGTTATGTTCCTTAGACTGAAATCCGTTAATTACCACAAAAAATTTACGATTATTCAGGTATGAATCGAACCAGTTTAACAAGGTTCCGTTTATACCAAAAATTGACAATTTCCTAATTAATATCTCGTGAGGCACCTTATCAAAAGCCTTGCTGAGATCCGTGTAGATTACATCGATTTCTTGGCGAGCATCAATGGCCTCAGCAAGATTTTCAACAAAAGAAGCCAAGTTTGTAGCCGTTGAACGAGATTTTACAAAACCATGTTGATGGTCCGTGATTAGTGGTTTAACATGCTCAGAAATATATGGACAAATCAGTATTTCGAAAACCTTCGACATCGTAGAAAGAACAGAGATCGGTCTGTAATTTGTCACTAAGTCATTTTCACCCGACTTAAAAACTGGAACCACTTTAGCTACTTTCCACTCATCAGGAAATATCCCATTAGATAGAGATGCATTGTATATGAAGCAGAGGGGCACACTAAGATTGGAGGCACAATTCCTTAAAAATGTGGGTGGAATACCATCAGGCCCAGGGCCCTTATCTATATCCAAGGACTTCAAAGCACGGACTACAGTTTCTAGGTGAATACAGAGGCCACTGAATGACAAGTTACAATTATCATTACCTTCGGGATACGATGTGTTATACTGTGATGTATCTATGGTATAAACTTCCGAAAATCGGCTTGCAAAGAGGTTACAAATGCTGGGACCATCAGTTGCAGTTGTCACACCATCCGTCATAGTGGTAGGGTATGAACTACATCCAGCTCGCTTACTTTTAACAAAGGACCAAAAGGCCTTAGTATTTCTAGATATTCTATCCTCAATGTTGTTAATGTAGGCGTTATAACAGGTAGTAGCTAGTTTTTGACACCTTTTAGACAAAATACCTAACTCTATATTATCTAAAGGGTTACAATATTTTTTATACCTTTTTAGAATTTTATTTTTTTCACGTATTCTACTGATTAGACATTTACTAAACCACGGTGGGAATTTCTTTGAGGTGGCAAATCTTTTCTGGGGCACAAATTTCGATATAACGTCTCTGATCAGGGTGTAAAAATGCGTGACTATCTGGTTAATATCTTTGTAATGAGAAAATTGTGCTACCCAATCGATTTTGGAAAGATAGTCATTAATGGAACAGTAATCAGCTCTTTGAAAATTTAGTTTAGTAAAATTGGTATTATATTGCAGTTGACAGATACTATCGAAGTGTATGTCGATATGAAGAGGTGGGTGATAAAGATCAATTTTACTTAATACGTCTAATGATTCATAAACCTTGCAAGCAACCATGTCGGTGAGTAATAGATCTAATGTTTTGTTTTGGCAATTAGTGACTGTATTACATTGTTTTAAATTGTTCAGAGAGGCGAAGTCTATTAACTTTTGACCAAGCACAGGTGGTTCATAATTTACATCAGGATCATGTACTAGTTTCCAATTAATATTTCGCAAATTAAAATCACCGATAATACAAACATGTCCCTCAAACCTCTCCAGTATAGAATTACAATGGTTTACAAAAACATCCAACAAGCGATGGTTTACTGGTGAAGGAAGGTATACTGCACAGAAAGCAATTTGTTTTATTGTACCAGCAATCGCAATATTTACAATTACCCATAAATCTTCACATGAACTGTTCCAGCACGTAACTTCTTTGGTTTGAATCCTTTTTGACACTGCAATCAGTACACCTCCCCCCACCGCTTCAGCAGAAAAACCATTGGACTTCCTGTCTCGTCTAAAAACATTGTATCGATCATCAAATAATTCAGTATTCAATATTTTGCTGTTGAGCCAAGTCTCAGTTAAAATAATAATATCAAAATCGCAAATTGCCAAATTTCTGCAAAATATATTAGTTTTGGTTCTCATCCCTCGGGTGTTTTGGTAGTATAAAGTTAAAGTGAATTCTATAAACTTAAATCACTTACAAGCTTATAATACAAATAATGAATTACAACTAATAAAAAGGAAGTAGAAACTAATGTATAGCAGCTAATGTCTGCAAGTCTTTGACAAAGACATAACTCGTATCCTCATTCTTCCTTAAGTAGATCTTCCCTCCTCTAACCCATACGAATTTGAACCCCTTCTCTCTGGCTGTTCTCCTTGCAGCTGCATGAAGTGCCTTGTTAGCCACTGATAGGTGCTCAGCAATGTAGATAGGTGTTTTCTTATCGGCAAGTCCTAGGTGAGCGCTATTTAATTTATCACTAGGGTTTTTCTTGTTAAAATTAATACTCGCAGCCAAGAATGAGTCTCGTAGTTTTAAGTCTTTAAATTCTACGACTATGGACCGGGGACGAGAACTGTCTGGTTGTAGCTTGGCTATTCTTGTAATACGAGCCATGTCTTCTCCAACAACTTCACACTCAATGACACTTCCCAATTTCTTGATTAATGTCACTAAATTTTCTGATTTATTTTCGGGCAAGCATTGTATTTCAACATTATTGGCGCGTGAATTTTGCTCCAGTTGATTAACGCGAGATTGGAGACTCGTGATAGTAGATTGTATTAATTCATTTTTCTCTTCATATTTTTTTATATTTTCCTGGGCCACTTTATGCTCGTTTTTAAGCGTTTCAAATGTTCCATTCATAAAGTCCATTGACTCTTTGATATCCCTAAATTCTTCCTTAAGAGTCTTCATTTCAGCATCGAGGATTCCACGTATACTGCGGTTAATTTCCCTTGTAAAATCTGACATGTGAGTTTTCAAAACATCGTTCATAATCGCACGTACATCATCATGGGTTAAAGGGTTTGCTTCATTATTTGGTGGCGACGAGAGCGCTGGTCTCTTAGAAGAACGGACAGTAATGTTAGGATTGAAACGTGCCGGAGTTTTATCATTATTGGTACGTTTTGAAACAGTACCGATGCAAGTTGAGCAAATCCAATTCGGGTTGTCGCCCGAAGCTTCAATAGAAACACAAGCTAGGTGGTATGCTTTTAAACACTTGGTACAGTTGACATCTTCATCGGATCCCTCTTGAAGGTCACAGCAGCCCCAAACAGTAGTAACAGCATCAGCCATATTTAGAGTGTTTAAAATACTTGGTGACAATATATGTATTATCACGCCAGATTTCTTTCCAGGTGTTTAAAAAAAAAAAAGACAGGGACTTTATTTATTACTATAAAATGGCACCGTAGTAAAGGCCCTCATACAAAAATATTATTCTCAAGATCGCAGAGTGCACAGCAATAAATGCCCCGAGTCAGCGGCTTGATAAACTCTAACGAGAAGAAGGTCGTAAGCCCCGTGGATCGAGCGTCGCTTACGCGTTCTACTGAGACAGTAGTTAGCGGGTAGATGCAACTTTGAGATTGTTAGTCTAGGTAAATTTTAAGCACTGATTCTTTAATAACACTGTATTTTACTATTATTCTGGTCTATAATAACTACACAACACACAATAGTCACTAAAATGTTTGATTTTAACAGTATTTAGCACCAAAACACAGTTTTTCACAATATATAGATTAAATTTGCGGGACAACTTTGACATAGATGTTACTCGTGCGCGAGATCGTGCGGGTGAGTCATAATATATTATTGTAAAAATTAATAATAATAAATAAAAAAATCAAAAAGTCTTAGGCTCTCTGTCTCTCTATGCTCAAAATATGGCAATATTAAAAACTGGTTACTGCAGTAAATTGGTTTGCTCAAACTTGTCACCAGGAATATTATATTACACACCTAGGGAAGTAAAATAAAAAATGTCTCAGAGCACATGCAATTGTCGACTGAGGCGAAGCCGAGGTCTACAAACATGTGATCCTGAGGCTTTCTCATTTACTTCCTGAGGTGTGTATACTCTTTTTCTTATCAACGGTGGCGGAAAGCGGCAACTCTGCTTAGCACAGCGAGGCCGAAATCTACCGATTTCCGCGAGGAGAAACGAAAAATATGTATATTATGAATCATTTGGAGTACGAATACTGATTGTCATTTTAGTTTTATTTAGCGTTGGCACTGTCTCACATGGTTCCTCTTTGGAGGACATTTTTTATCTGTAATTATTGTAAATGAATGTATATTTTCTTTGTAAATACTATTGAAAATGTATGAGAAAATTTACGATCATGCAAAATCCTGTCTCTCATAGCAGACGGTCTAGCCAAGTGCTTTGTGTAAACGTCAGACGAAAACGATGACACATGTATGGGATTCACATAAGCAATCCACTTGTAATGCACGCGGCATTGAAGCGCGACCAAGTAAAATTGACGCAACGCTCTGAAGTATCTTTGACACATAGTTCTTCAGTTAGTATTACTTTCGTTTGCCACTGGGCAAGAATGGCTGGTAAGATGTTTGCCACAAAACAAAAGCTAAACAAATGAATGTCGGACGTAAACCCTGTATATAAAGTATTTTTATTATGTGTTGCTATAGCAGCTATAGTAATACACATTCTATTTTAGCGGTCTACCTATTACGGTTCATTAGATACAACCCATTGACAGACAGATGGACCGACGGTTAGCGGCGGCTTAACAATACAGTACTAAAACCTAACAAAAAAATAAAAAAACATCGAATTTCCGACATCAATAAATGGAGCGTGATTTTTGGTAGTTCCAATTCATGACATCAAAATGAACAAAGCTTTCCTTATTTTCTTGTTCAAACGAAGTAGACGCGATGAATCAAAGACTGTAATGCGCGAATGGATATGTAAATAGCACCGACAATGGCGCCACGTTTCCCGATGTTTGCCGACTTCGTATGTCACTTGTTTCGGTAAAGCTGAGTTTTAATATTTTATTACCAGACTCCTTCTGTGGGCGTATACACGGAAATTCGATACTCGGAATCGGAAAATCTGTCGAATCCTTATATTATAATATAAATATGACATCTGTGAATAGCCCATCTCGAAACCTTTCGCCAGATTTTCCGATTCAGAGGCGAATATCGAACATCGAATTTTCGTAAATACGCCCGCTGAAGGATGAGTACTTTTTAACCGATCTAAAAAAAAAGAGGTTATTAATTCGACTGCATGTTTTTTTATGTTTGTTACCTCAGAACTTTCGACTGGGTGAACCGATTTTGATGATTCTTGATTTATTTAAAAGATGATGCTTCCAGATTGGTCCCATTTTAATTTCGTCCAGTTCTAACAATGGCATCTATGAGTAAACTAAAGTCTTAAATTTGCATTAAGTATATGCGCAATAAATAGACGAATAACTCAATAACATGCCAATCGGTTTCGATGTTTTTTTTAACGGACTTCAAAAAAGGAAGAGGTTCTCAATTCGACTGTATTTTTTAGTATTATTCGTTGAAGTCGATTTTTTACTCTTTAGAGTTCTATGTTATTTCAAATGTAATCTTTTATTAATTTAATAACAATAATAATTATAAAATACACATAATATTTACAAACTTAACTAAACTTAAGTACATATTTATCACTAGCTCGACGGTGAAGGAAAACATCGTGAGGAAACCCGCAGGTCTCAGAATTAATTCTGAGACATGTGTAAATAGACCCGGTCCGGTGGGCTCACCACCTATCTCGTTTAGGGGTCCAATGTATCTCGTGAAATGTGGGTATATCCAGTAATGGAATACCTCTGCCTACCCCCTCGGGGATAAAAAAAAAGGCGTGAGATTATATTTTATATATATTTTTAACTAAACTTACGATAAAAAATATCCTCCAGAGCAGATGTAATCTACGAGTATATCTCTGTTAATATTACAAACTCGAAATGTCTCGGTTTAGCGAGAAAAAACAAGAAAATCCCTATTTTCACAATTTTAATTTAACATTTTAAATTTAATAATAAATATCGTTTTGATTTTACTACCACTCAAACCTTTACGTAACATAAACCTTTTATGTTATAAAAACGGAACCCTAAGAATCAGATATTTTATTGATACTTTACATCGATAAATCTAAAAACGGAACGGACATAAAACGTAGCAACGTTTTATTCTTATTCACCGTAATTCATCTAAAAATTGTAACTACTAACTAAGCAATATGGACTGTGTGGAGAAAAATAAAGATTTTTTCATTTTCATACGATTTCCTACTGAAAGTAAAATAAAAAGTATGACACAGACAGGATATTGAATGGAGCTAACAGTTTTCCTTTTTCTCAGTACCCGAGCAGATCTCGCGCCGGACGCACGCCCGCCCGCCCTACGCGGCCGCCCGCCCTCGCGACAACTTTGTAAATAAACAATAAACACAACCATAAATAAACAATACCATAAATAAACATTATCGTAAATGTAAAATTTTCTATATTTCTTCGTAAATTGTTCTAATGTTATCGCTGTTGTTGAAAACAATTAAAAACATAGTTAAGTAAATGTAAGTAAAATTATAAATATTCTAAATTAAATTCTATTTTTCCAAAAGGCACTAACTTGCGCAATTTTTCCTTGCCTCTAAGTGAAGTGTAATCAAGTTTGTGTATGCTTAATTTAAGCGTTTAATAAGTTTAGAAGCCGAATCGTAGGTAAATGCTGTATTGGATACTGGTTTAAAAACGGGTATTTCTGGATCAAACTGGTTGAAGCTGGCTTGGAATCTGTTACTGGTAAGTCATTTAATAAATAAATAAATAAACTTAAGTTCACGAGGGTATAGATTTGAATGAAGCGGTAGTAATGTTGTCCGTAAGTTATATCTGCTTATCTAGTCACGAAATATACATAGGTATATATTTTTATTAGCTTGTTTTCTTGTAACATTGTAAAATAATGTTTAGAACACACTTAAAAATAAAAAAGTTTAAGATTCAATGATTTTGATTTCGTTTTAGTCTAGAGACATCATAACAACATGTAGTTATATTGTAAGATATGAAGAATATGCCTATTTTGTTCTATGTGGTACAATGTTTTGAAACCATTATATTTAAATGAAAAAGTACATTAAATTAATTACAGATTACATAATATTGTTAAAAGTCTGATAGGTAGAGAGCCTATCGCCGGATCGGGGTCCTGGATAAAATAGGCAGAGTACCTGAAGCAAAGTGCTCCATTGGCGGCTTGGAACTTTGGCTCTAGAGTTCGTTGGCTTACCGGCGGTTTTGCTCGCCAAGTGATCATGGCTTTTAGAGAGTTTAACTAATCTGCCCCCCTAGCCAAGTGGCACTGCAAAATCTAATCGAATGTTCTTTTAGATTGACATGTATGGCATTGACATTAGCGTTAGCGCTCATTGGCAAGTGCTTTTGTCAATCCCATACATGTCAATCTAAAAGAACATTCGATTAGATTGTACAATGCGACTTGGCTAGCGGGGCTGATCAACTTAATTCTTAGTGGTCAAGTCTATCTCGAAATTTGTTCGTACTTGTATGGAACATCTTGTTCTTTACAATTATTTTTATTTGTTTTCATCATGACAATGTTTTTTGCTGCGTATAAAAAATCTATGAGAGACAAACCGACGCGATGTTTATATTTAATTTATAGCTTAAACAAATATGCGGGAGCTTAATGGATTAAATTTAAATTAATATTCAGCGAAAATTTTGTGGTTATTTAACTAAGCCATTTGTTCGTTTTGTTTGTTTAAATTAGAGATTTTAACCAACATCGTTCCAGCCAGGACGTCCACTACTAGGACTTGTAGCGACACTAAATAGAACCCGCCAATAGACGGCCGAGTTCTAAACCGCGCTACCGAAGTTTTCTAATGAGTTTGTATAAATACAACTGTCCAACATCAACCGTTGGACCGCGGTCCCCAGGCACGATCGCCTCACCTGGCGAAAGATCTTCCCTTTTCACGATGGAGAAGCATTCTACCTCCGCTCCTCCATACACTGAACTGTTGTCTTACAGGGCCTGCACCCAGCGTCTTTCGGTAAGGTTTCTAAGACAATCTTTGAAACTGTCAAATGGTATTTCTTCTTCTCTTATGTGATAATGGATTTTCACTGTAGTGCTGGTGACTGTCACCAATGTTCAAGTAAAGGTTAAAAACTACATGCGGAAAATGTTATCACTTCAACTTGCTATTCTGCTGGGATATATCGGTGTCTTTGTTTATCCTCATTTCTAATTCGAATTACCACATCTCTATAGCTCGTTGTGTGGCTTTGACTGAAATAACACTTCCTAAGGTAATCTTGTTAAGTGACACGCATGAAACTGGCAATTAGCATAGATAAATATCACCGTTGGGGTAAAGGCAATATTGCTATGTACCTGGCAAATCTCTTCTTCCCATCACACACACATAATAATGTGTTTAATACCAACCTCGTCAAAAGCAAAATTTAATTTATTTCAGCTTTGAGGGTGTAAAATTAAAGATTACACGAGCTTAGAGCCTCGTAGCTGGCTTACAGGCAAAATCTATTATGACTGGCGAATCGAAATGAATCCTTAGTCTTATCTTTTAGAATTTAAAGGTTTTATTATGAGGAAAAATCCTACTATATGATATTATAAACGCGAAAGTTTGTTTGCATGGATGTCTGGATGGATGTATGTTCCTCTTTCATGCAAAAACTAAAAAACGGAATTTGATGAAACCTTACAGTTATATAGCTTATACATCAGAATAACACAAAGGCTATATTTTATCTCCGTATTCCCACGGGAACGGGATCTATGCGGGGGAAACCGCGGGGCGCTGCTAGTAAAAAATATTTGCCAGCTTCTTCAAACGATTCCGTTTGGGTTTCGGGATAAAAAGTATTCTAAGTTTAAATGAAGGTTGGTGCTAAATTTTATCCAATTCATTTATCAACATCAAATTAATTTATTTCTGTAAGTATACAAATACACTTAAAAACGTCAATAGTCTAATAACTCTTATGCTGAATGTAAAAAGCAGTCGATTTCCACCTACTCATTGCTGGTTCCAAATGCCCGAGAACAAAAGCAAGGTTAAAGAAAGGAAACTATCACGAATGTGTACTTGTACCACATAATCCAAAATAACCCTCAAGAAACAAAAGAAAGAGATCTTGAGCCGGGTTCAAGGGATTTTCTATTCTTATCTAATGATTATAAAGAAACCAACTCTACCAACAATTGATCCCTGATTACAAGCATCAGTCCCTGGTCCCGTCGCTGTTTCCTAAACAAATAATTGGGAAGAGAACCACTCGACATTACCAATTATCTCCAGTTCGCCGACCGATCTTTCCTTTTTATTTCTTTGTACTTGTTTTTCGGAGTGAAAGTATACCTACTTTGTAATCTATATAATATACCTAGTCTTGCCATAAATACTGAAA
Source organism: Ethmia dodecea (assembly GCA_963855545.1). Classification (NCBI taxonomy): domain Eukaryota; kingdom Metazoa; phylum Arthropoda; class Insecta; order Lepidoptera; family Depressariidae; genus Ethmia; species Ethmia dodecea. The sequence goes on along the minus strand of OY979438.1, from coordinate 17,044,133 downwards.
CAAAGAAAAAAATTTTTTTCTATTGCAAATAACATTTAATAATTTTACAGTTTGTTACTTTAATACATAAATATAAAACACTTTAAAATATAAAAAGCTTATTCGAAGTGGTCTCCATTGGCTGCAATACAGTCCTTTAAACGTTGAGGCCAGTTATCAATAGAAGCACGCGCTCTTTCCATGGGAAAATTCTTCACTGCCAATCGTACGGATTGGTTTAGGGACTCCAAATTATCATGGCGTTTAGAGCAAGCCGTACTCTCTAAAACTGACCATAAATCATAATCCAGCGGATTAAGATCGGGACTAGACTGCGGCCAGTCTTCAGCTCTGATGAAGTCCGAAACGTTCGTTTCCAACCAAGACTGCGTAGACCGAGCTTTATGACCCGGCGCCGAGTCTTGCTGGAAGGACCATTCTTGGTTATTGAACATGGTGTTGTTAACGGGCTTCACTACCTTCTCAAGAATGGTATCTTGATACTAAAGTATGGCTCAGTAACTCCTTCATAGCTAATACCCCACCAAACCATCACTGAAGTCGGATAGTGCCCACGTTGCACTCTGTCGACTTATTGGGAAGCTTCCTTAGAGCTTTGAGCATAAATACGGTCATTTTGTTTGTTAAAATGTTGCTCAATTGTAAAAAAAATCTTATCCGTAAAAAATTTTTTTGTGACTTCCCTTTGCGTACCGCTTCAGTAGTTGTTTCGATTTTACCACCCTATTCTTTTTTAAATTATCAGTTAAGAAATGACCAGTACGTTTCTTGTAGGCTGCAAGTACTAAGTCATCTTTTAAAATACGCGACATGGTTCTAGGTGCTATCTTCATCTCCCGAGATACAATCTTTTACTTTCGGACAGGATTTCTTCGAATTCTTTCCCTTACTGCTTTGACCACCTTTTTCGTACGAACACTACGTGGACGGCCAGATCTTTTTCTGTCACAAACAGAGGAGGTCTCATTGTACCCATTAATAGCCCGGTACACAAACATTTTACTAATATCAAGCGTATGGAGAGTTTTAAAAAATGCATTTGGCTCATATCTACTTTGTGTAATGCAATCACAGCGATTTGGTTCTCTTTATCACCCCACTCCATTTAAATATCGCAAAATATTGTACAATGTATTGGCGCCAAAATGAGAAAACCCAATGAACAATCATATAAAAATCACAGATTCAAAATTCAAATATACCATTTTGTTTATTTTTAACTGTAACAGTATTTATGGCCAGACTAAGTATAGAGTCGAAATACTCACTCACTGATTAATCACGATATTTCAGTAAATAATAATAATAATTTCACGCCTTATATCCCCGAGGGGGTAGGCAGAGGTATTCCATTTCTGGATATATCCACTTTTCACGAGATATTCTTTGAACCCCTAAACGTGGTATGTGCGGTGAGCCCATCGCCGGACCGGGTCTGTTACACATGTCTCAAAATTAATTCTGGGACCTGCGGGTTTCCTCACGATGTTGAATTTAGTCGTTGTTAATAAATGTACCTACTTATTTCAGTTATTTGTTAAATTATAGATTTTAATTTTGTTTTCAGCGAGAAATCAGCTAGTCTGCAAGTGTCTGTGTATTGTCTTTGCCTTCTCCTACGGAAAAATGGCGTGATATTATATTGTATGTATGTATGTAAATAAATAACAGCTTTAGCTCACGACTGAGCTGCCATAAAAGTTATGCCTTTAACTTGAGTGCCTTTCAAGTCTCGTGGAAGCCATGCTTTTTAGGGTTCCGCATTTATTTTCGCGCCACAGCACTTTCCGGTTGCCTGCATTCTAAGACGGCTCTCAAATATCCATATAGATGCATATTCCGAGCACGTTTTTAAAATAATTCTACTTCAAAAGGGAAATTTAAAAGTACACTGTAGAGGTAAAGATAGAGTTCCGTAGTCGATGACAATCTTCATTAAATTTATAATATGTCTAGCGGTTTTCGTTTTCGGGAATAAAATATAGCAAATGTTACTCAGGGATATTGTAACTTTCTATTGGTGAAAGAATTTTTAAAATCAATCAATCAAATACAATAATACAAATCTTTCCTCCTTATTATATTATTAGTGTAGAAATTTTAAATCACAGACAATCTAGAAGTTTTTTTTATCTAGAAGTACTAATATAATTTTATTATATTGGTAGTTCTAGATAGGGTCCTCCTTGTAAACATAATTATAAAATACTACTGTAGCTAGTTTCTATTGTTCTACGATTTCCCAGAGTCAGCTGATCACAGCTGTAGGTGACAACTTTATCGTTTCAAGTTATATAATATGATCTTGCAGAAAACTTTGAGAATTGTTATCTGTTTTGCCAAAATGGTATTTATTTGAGACTCACTTCTAACTTCAACGGTTGTAATGAAGCAGTTTTTCTTTTGAGAAGTTTATCGTGTTGTTATTTCAAGGAGATGATATACGACTGTATAGTCAAGAGCACATGAAGCTTTACAGTGCGAGTCTGACCTCTAAGGCGATTGTAATAAGAACGTTACAAAGTCCAATGTGTCACGCTCCACGGGCTCTTGACTGCACAGCCTATACAAGGTGTTATTAAAAATCAATAAAATCTAAATATAAATTATTTACATTCTATACCCAACAAATATTTTGTATATTAGTCTAGTAGCTGGAGTCTCTGTGGAGGAGCGGCGGAGGAATATCCTCCATCATCCATGATAATCAGTGAGGCTCGGGTTTGAATCCTAGCATGTACCAATGAATTTTTCCAAAAACTTACGTACATATTTATCACTAGCTCGACGGTAAAGGAAAACATCGTGAGGAACGCGCAGGTCCCAGAATAAATTCTGAGGCATGTGTAACAGACCCGGTCCGGCAATGGGCTCACCGCCTATACGTTTTGGGGTCCAAATAATATCTCGTAAGTTGTTATATCCAGAAATAGAATACCTCTGCCTACCTCCTCAGGGATAAGATACTTGAGATTATATATTTATTTTTAATTTAGAAAGAAAAGAAGCTGTATAAGCTGTCAAAAAGGGTCATGACAAATAGACAGATGGAAATCAAAGTGATTCTAAAATGTTTCCGTTATTCCCATTAATTATGAAGTACAGAACTTAAAAAACTGTTGGTGTTAAGACTAATGTAAAAAAACAATTAATATATAATAATATAATAATAATATAATCTCACGCCTTTTATCCCCGAGGGAGTAGGCAGAGGTATTCCATTACTGGATATACCCACATTTCACGAGATATATTGGACCCCTAAACGTGATAGGTGGTGAGCCCATGTCTGAGACCCGGTCTGTTTACACATGTCTCAGAATTAATTCTGAGACCTGAGGGTTTCCTCACGATGTTTTCCTTCACCGTCGAGCTAGTGATAAATATGTACGTAAGTTTTGAAAAACTCATTGGTACATGCCAGGATTCGAACCCAAGCCTCACTGATTTTCGGCCGGCTCTTTAACCGATCGGGCTATCACTGCTCTCTTAAGTACAATAATAATAAACAATTAAATACCAATGTAAATTAACGTTGCAAAGTTTGAAAATACTTAATTACAATTCTTTAATTTAAAACAAATTACTATTTTCGCAAGAAACATGTAAGTAGTTGGTCTAAAATTCCACGCGAATTTACACGGTTTATTCTATCATAAAGAATAATTTTGTCTACAGTCTGAGGTAAGAACATTGAATGTCGTAAGCTCGCCGCCGGCAAGGGCGAACTTTACAGGATTCACAAAGCAAAGGGACTTACATATACTTACATAATATTTCACGAAATATGTTACGAAATTTACGAAATTTTCTTGTCTATGTAACGTTAGAATTAATAATCTTGTAGAGCTCTTGATGTCTTAATATCATACTCACAAAGTCTACTTTGCATCTATGTCATGAATATACATTATTTGTTCATTTCATAAGCGTTAATGAAGTACTTTGAGGACACAGACTAATTTATTTAAACAAGCGTGCTCAATATGGAGATGGTATAGCGTCTAAATTACTAAATACAAAGGTACCTATATATGTTGATTAATTGCATTTAATATACAGACTGTCTGGTTAGCATCTCGTATAGCGATAGGTACTCTTGTTTTTTTTTGTATTTTTACGTTTAGGGTTCCGTATCCAAAGGGTAAAACGGGACCCTATTACTAAGACTCCGCTGTCTGTCCGTCTGTCACCAGAAATACTAAAAAACAGAATAATATAAATTTTTAAGGGGACTTCCGTACAACAAACGTGATTTTTTTGACGTTTTTATAGATGTTATAGTACGGAACTCATCGAGTCCGACTAGCACTTGGCTGTTTTTTAGGGTTCCGTACCCAAAAGCAACGGGACCCCATAAATAAGATTCGTCCGTCTGTCTGTTACAGCTTGTTCGCTTTATCTTCTCAACCGTAATAGGTAGTAGCCTAATAGTTGTATGTTTTTTTTTGGCATTTTTTTTGTTTAATCTTAATTAAGACAATGGTAGATGCTTAAAATGTTCACATAGCGTATATTACTATTCGCTACACAAACGAATAATAAAATAAAATTTAAACCTCGTATTAGGTTATTTTTAAAAAAAAACATTTATTGTTAAATATTGAACGGTGGTAAGGAACCCTTCGTGAGCGAGTCCGATTCGGAGTTGGCCAATTATTTTCAGTAAAAAACCTTCAATTATCCGCTCTTTGGTGCAGTGAGGTAATAAAACGCGTCTTTTTTCTGTTCTTAGTTACAAATATAAAGCTTCAAATATCCGAATAAATTAGGGCATGCATACACGTACGTCACTGATAAAGTTAATTATAGGCACTCGATCATGTGAAGTGCAGAATCGATAATATCCAGCTTTCGCTTGCGGTCTGTTTGTAAGACGACCGGAACCAGATACAGTGAGTACCAGAATTATTGATGTAATATTGTATTACTCAGAATCTTAAATGATATAAGGAGGAAAGATTTGTCTTTTGTGTTTTTGTTTGTAATAGACGGCGCAACTGCTGGACCGATTTTGATTACTAAAGCGCGGCTGTCTGCCGACTGTGAAAATATAAATCAAATATTTGTGAAAATATTATAGAGTAATTTGATATTTTCACAGAGTGTGTAAAATGGCCGCTACTAATCATAAATAAAAAACAGAATTGTATATTACACACCTATGGGAAGCAAAATAAGAAATGTCTTATATCAAATGCAATGTGACCTGGGGTTTTCTTATTTACTTGCGGAGGTGTGTATACTTTTTTTCTTATCTACGGAGGCGGAAAGCGGCAACTTTCTTTAGCGCAGCGGGCCGAAATTTGCCGCTTTTCGCCCGGAGAGATGAAAATATATTTTTTCAAACACTTCGTGTGCTTGTTTTTAATAATTATGCAGTTGCACTTTCTTGATGATTTTTGTAAAATGAAAACTATGAAGTTCTAAAACATTTTGTAGATAATCTTTTTACTGAATGGTAACCATTCAACCATTCGCAATATAATTTCGATACTGCCAACTACCGCACTAAGTTTAATTTCCATCGCTCCCTTGTTTCATGTTTCATTACCTACCGCCACTCCTATCGTTTGGATTTGAGCCAACATCCCAAATTTCTTGTAAGTAATTGCATCTGTAAAGTAAATACCATTTAAGTTATGTATAATTGTTTACTGGCAATTCGTATGGTAATTAATGAAGGATGGCGTAAAGGAAAGTATTTCCTTTCGTACTTCTTTCTTTCTTCTTTCACTGGCCTTCACGTCGTCCGCCATTCCTCCCCTGTCTCGCTCATACACCTCGTACCACTCTTTCCATTTCCCACATAAATTAATAAAAAAAAATATCCTCTTCATAGAAATTTATTTAAAACTAGCTTTTACCAGCGATTTCGTCTGCATTGCAGGATGAAAAGTAGTATAGGTCACTTCCCAGTGTTCCAACTATCTCTATGCGAAACATCACTTTCTTTAAATTTAGTTTAAACCAGCCTTTACCCACGGCTTCGCTCGCGCACGTTTATTTCACGGGTTGAATTTTGCAAAATCCTTTCTTAGTGGCCTACACTGTAGAATCTATCTATGTGCAAAATTTCGAGAATCTAGACAAAGCGGTTTAGGCTGTGCGTTGATATATTATCACCTAGTCACCTAGTCTGTCAGTTTATTATTTTATATAAATAGATAAATAAATTGTCATTTCTGATTAAATCAGATATTGAAAGCAAATAAAATTAATTGAACCAAACAAACACAAATCAACGAAATGTAGTTGTACTATTATCACAAAAAACACATTCATACAAATTAGGATAGACATGGCACCGGAATAGAAAAACTAAAAGATAAAGATTTCGTGTAGGTTTCGTACAGGTACATCAAAGCCATTACCGGTGACAGGTACCTGCGATGCCAGCGCACGTTGGCTTCAGAAGTGCTAGAAAATACGTGGTATATTTTCCAGAAAATCCCGACTACTTACATAATTCAAGAACTAAAATGTGATGGCCTAGGATTGGGCAAAAGTCACGATATTTTTTCATAAATATATCGTTATTTTTAGATAAATAAATAATAATCATCTCACTCCTTTTATCCCCGAGAAGGGAAGGCAGAGGTATTAGATTTCTGTAAATACGCACTTTTACCCCTCAACGTGATAAGTGAGCCCATCGCCCGATTGTGTCAGTACACATGTCTCAGAAATAAGACCTCTGAGACCTGCGGGTTTCCTCACGATGTTTTCGTTCACCAGTTCAGTTTTTCAAAAACTCATTGGTACAGTCAACAAAGTTGTTAGGGTTACATGGCCAGTAACTAAGAATTCATTTTTCTGGGGAAGTCATAAATAAATTTTATTGATTAATGTTTATTTCGAAAGGTATCTTTGATCCCTACAATTTACCAAAAAAATACTATAAATACATTTAAGGCTTTAAGAGAAAAGTGAATCTTAATTTTTGGCCATGTAACACTAACAACTTTGTTGACTGTACATGCCAGGATTCGAACCCTAGCCTCACTGATTATCATCATGTGAAGCAGGCTCCTTAACCGTAAGGCTATCACTGCTCCCGATATTTTTATTGTTGTTCCATAGATTATACCCAACGTTGGTACTAAAACACACACAATAATAAATCTTTATAATTTGTTTTATTTTTATTCCTATTATTAAATAGTATTTGGAGGTGCAAAGCGGCGTTACCTGTTGTTCCATAGATTATACCCAACGTTGGTACTAAAACACACACAATAATACCTTCTTTATAATTTTTTTTTTTTTTACATTTTACTAACCTTAAGATGGTTCATCAGTTTAAATTTGACTAATATTATACGCTTAACAGATATGTATCGAAACTTATTAACCTAATGATACTTTAGTTTTTATTTGCCCACCACTATGGCCTAGTTTGAATGATTGTTTGAGAACAGTATTAGTACACTATTGTCCTGGAAAGTGAAGCCGCAAAGTAGGTACAAGTTTTTCCATCTCTGAGAGATTGCAGTGCGCTGCGCGATAAAGCATGAATTCTTAGAAAGCTTCTAACTTATTTATTTATGATATTTGAGCAACAGGCTTACAATATACACGGCACAAAAACATTAAAAGCTTATTTATAAATACAGACAATTTTTTTACAAAAATGTCGACATTCTGGACCTGCAGTAAAAAGTGAAATTGAACACCGCAGTGAGCGCTCGAGCCGTGCGAGCCGTTGGCGGTTTTGCAAACCGCGTTTTGAACAATTTTGTTTCAGATAGGGGTGTGAAATAAGCCTGCAATAAAGTTTAATTACAGAATATCTAATTTGAATTTATTTTGCAATGACAGACAATAAAAAACAATGTTTTTCATCTTGTCGGGCGGAAAGCGGCAAACAACCCCCTGCGCTAAATGAAGTTGCCGCTTTTCGCCTCTGTCGATAAGAAAAAAAGTATATACACACCTCGGGAAGTAAATAAGAAAGCCTCAGATAAAAAAAAAGACAATTACATGTGATCTGAGACATTTCTTATTTTACTTCCCTAGGTAGGTATGTAATGTACCTACTATTTTTGGATATCTATTCCCTATGAGCGAAAGGTACCACTTTGGTACCAATTCAAATTGCAAACGTCAAATTGAACGTCAAACGGTAACCAAACAGTTTCAAAGTAGACCTACTGTTGTTTAAAATTATTCAGTAGGTACTCAACATTTTCATATTACACTGCTATAAATATATATATATATATATATAATCTCTCGCCTTTTTTATCCCCGAGGGGGTAGGCAGAGGTATTCCATTACTGGATATACCCACATTTCACGAGATACATTGGACCCCTAAACGTGATAGGTGGTGAGCCCATCGCCGGACCGCTATTACACTGTTAATATTAGAATAACCATATTTTATTGTATTGATGTAGACTCTCGATTTTCTACAGAACCAATGGACTATAGATTTAAGTATGTTACATTAATTTCAACTTGATTTATGCGTTCTTGAAGAAAAATGTCTTGACAGATAGTCAGACGGCTAACGAAGTTATCTTATTATAGAGTTACTTAAAAGTGTTAAGCTATTATATTAAGTTTACTACATAATATTAATAAATTAATATACATTAGAGCAGTGATAGCCCGGACGGTTAAAGAGCCGGCCGAAAATCAGTGAGGCTCGGGTTCGAATCCTGGCATGTACCAATGAGTTTTTCAAAACTTACGTACATATTTATCACTAGCTCGACGGTGAAGGAAAACATCGTGAGGAAACCCGCAGGTCTCAGAATTAATTCTGAGACATGTGTAAATAGACCCGGTCCGGCGATGGGCTCACCACCTATCACGTTTAGGGGTCCAATGTATCTCGTGGAATGTGGGTATATCCAGTAATGGAATACCTCTGCCTACCCCCTCGGGGATGAAAGGCGTGAGATTATATTATTATTATATTATTATTAATATACATTTTTACTAGTTACGACACTGATGATAAAATAAAAATGTATTTATTTCCGTAGGTTTATAGTTACACCAGAGATTTACACTTAAGAAAGTCAATAGTCTAATAATAAGGCACTTTGAACTTGTCCATGAAGATTGGCTAAATGTAAACAGCAGCTCATCTCCACCGACGAGTTGCTGGTTCCAAATGCAGTATCCCGAGAAGAACCAGCAAGAAACACAACTCACTCTTTTTAATCTATTGTCTTACTAGTGAATATGGTTTACAATAATAATTATAATTAATAGCATAGCGTCGAGTCGGTTAATCCTAAGCATTTTGGTGTACATATTATTAATATAATTAATTAATAACGCGATAGCCTTTCTTAATATGGTTTATTATTTAGATACGCGCCACAGCCTAGCTCGTCAGACACAATGCGCGGGATTGTTGACAGTTCCTCGTGACGTCACGCGTAGAGACGTAGTTCCAATAGAGTTGCTCCAATCGATATTTATTGGCTAACAATATGTAGTCTGTAATTTTATAGTAACCTTTTTTATGTAATTTTTGCTTAACTATCACTACATAGTATAAAACAAAGTCGCTTTCTCTGTCCCTATATCCCTTTGTCCGTATGTATGCTTAAATCTTTAAAACTACGCAACGGATTTTGATGCGGTTTTTTTATAGATAGAGTGATTCAAGAGGAAGGTTTTAGTATTAGCATTGCACCCGTGCGAAGCCGGGGCGGGTCGCTAGTTGTTTTACATAATACGGTACGATACGGTGGCGTCGTGGTCAGGTGGCGTCATAATCCCGATATCTCCTTTCGCGACTATGCATCACGTACAGAGCTTAGTTTCGCTTAGAACTTATGATTAATACGTGGAGTTGAAGTTTCCATATAGGTACTAGGGTGTATTTGCGTCGCCAGTGATCCTGTTTTATCCCGTTCCCGTAGGAAATTCATAAATCGTTTCTGTTGTTTAATGTCAGAGAATTCTTAAAATTATACTATACTAGCTGGTCCGTGCGGTTTTATCCGAGTAGCTACCATTCCCAAAAGATAATACGCGGACAAAATATAGCATTATTACTAGCGGCCCGCCCTGGCTTCGCACGGGTGCACATTTATTTTTTAAACATTTTGGGATGCACTTACAGTAAATATATATTCATGCAATGCATAAGATAGGTTCTTATTATCTTTCAAATAGCCTGTGCTCAGCTGGGCGTTGCCCGCGCGGAGCCAGTTTATTCCTGTTCCAGTGGGAATTTCTAAAAATCCCTTCATAGAGCGGTTGCGAACGACATATTATTATAAGACTAGGTGTCTTATAAGAAAAATGTCTTGACAGATAGTCAGACGGCTAACGAAGTTATCTTATTATAGAGTTACTTAAAAGTGTTAAGCTATTATATTAAGTTTACTACATAATATTAATAAATTAATATACATTAGAGCAGTGATAGCCCGGACGGTTAAAGAGCCGGCCGAAAATCAGTGAGGCTCGGGTTCGAATCCTGGCATGTACCAATGAGTTTTTCAAAACTTACGTACATATTTATCACTAGCTCGACGGTGAAGGAAAAACATCGTGAGGAAACCCGCAGGTCTCAGAATTCATTCTGAGACACGTGTAAATAGACCCGGTCCGGCGATGGGCTCACCACCTATCACGTTTAGGGGTCCAATATATCTCGTGAAATGTGGGTATATCCAGTAATGGAATACCTCTGCCTACCCCCTCGGGGACAAAAGGCGTGAGATTATATTATTATTTATATTATTATTATTATATAACTTTAACCCCTGCTTTCACCCCTTTAGGGGATGATTTTCAAAAAATCCTAAAACACGTTTCTCATGATTTATTTTTAAGAGTAAGTATTAGTGCCAAGTTTGAAGTTGATAGACGTAAAAAACAAGACGTCTCCATACAAACTCCAACCCCGTTTCACTGAGATTTACGAAAAATCCAGAAATACGTGTCTTGTTATTTGTTTTCAGGAGTATTTTTACAAAGTTTCGAATCGATACACCAAAAATTAAGGTTTTCCATACAAACTTCAACTCCTACTTTCATCCCCTTAGGGGTTGAATTTCGTAAAATCCTTTCTTAGTGAGCATCTACAATATAAACTTAACCTACACACAAAATTTCATGTTTCTATGTTCAGCGGTTTGGGCTGGGCCTTGATTTTTAAATTTAGCTTTTCCATTTATATATAAAGATTATTAATTATGTCAATAGAAAGTAAGCCAACAGGTATATCACTCATAATAATGTTACAGTTTATTAAGCCCAATAATTGACAGAACCAAGTTAAGTAAACCCACCCGTCATGCACCATTAGTCAGGCAGAACGTTAGTAATAACATCTCATTTGGTCTCCCTCGGAAATCCATTTTTCAGGTAGAAGCTTAAGGTATCTGAGAAGAGTTGAGGCGAGACGTTTAATTACCAAAACTTTGTTATGAAAGTACACAATTTTCGAGGAATTATGTCATTTTACGCATTGTTACCTTTATGCGATGTCTTACACAGTACAAGAAGATATGCACATACTGACGAGATATGTGTGATATAGGTCTCGGCAATTATGGTTGATTCTATTTTTAACCGAGGTAACCTGAAGGACGGTTTTATTTCGTTTCAGCGTCTTATACATACACGGTGGCTGGTTTGTCAAGGCACAGAATAAGTAATAGTACTAAGTCAAGGTACCGTTTTACCGTATTAATATAATTTAATAATATTAAGGCATTCTTTGTTGGGAATTTTAATAAAGACTTTATTAGATATATTTCGTAACTTTCCTTACTGTAGATTATAAGTTATAATCTACATTTTATTAAGTATCTTAATTCTAATAGCTACAGAAATATTTAAGTCGAGCTGCGCCCCACGTTTCTATAAGTGAAATATTTTTTACAAATGTATAAACAATTTTAACTGTTTTTTAGAAAACTATTTTCCATTTCTTGCTTGTACAAATATCGACTTATTGTTTTTGAGGGTATGTTAATTTAATTTTCATACCATCTATTCGAAAAGTGATGTTTTGGTCCTCAAAAAGAGGGATCAAAGTAAGTCTTTTCCGATAGGATTTTAATAAGTGCGTATAAAAGTGTTTTGAATTTGGAATTAAAAATATTCTTCAACCAACATTCTTAGCCAAATAAGTTTTGAATCTTAGGGTGGCGCCACTGTAGTTTACATCAAACATTTGTATAACTAAATATTAGTTCCATTTTTAGCAGCATTAGGTTGGCAAGGCTGAAAGGCATTCGATGGTCGTGCCACACTGTCAGAAAAATTGCTGTGGCAACGCGCGCGCTTTCGTAGTTATTTTTCACAATTCACATTTTATTTTACGCCAAATTTTCAAATTCCAACATCGAATTGTTTGTGTATTTTATATTTTAAAACGAATTCAAGTAGCAGTGACTGCAGTGATAGTTAAACACCAAAAAGAAGAAGCAAACAATGCCATTAATACTTTTTCTCATAGAGAGGTATAAAAAGCAGAGTGTATCATTCGGTCGCAAAATTATTTTTACATTGGGCTATGTACTTTAAACCCCTCACTTCGTTCATGATTCTACATTAGAATTTTTTTGAATTTATCCTAGAATCATTCACTATGTTCGTGATTTAAAAAAACGCCCTCACCGTAAAAATAACGTTTTGCTTCCTTATGACACAATCTACTATTATTGTTTACGAAAAGAGTACCAATGTCGGCATAGTGACACCATTTATAACTCGAGAACGGTAGGATGTTCGTTGATTTGCTGGATTTTTATTCGCCCGATTAGCGCAATAATACTAAAAGATATACTATTTGAAGTATGTATAAAATAAAATTATATCTCCTAAACAATAGAACGTCTACTTCAAATGTTGAAGTGAAATATTTCTCAGACGACAATAGCGTGTTGTTTTCTTTGTGTTGTTGTTGTAAATAATGTCCCGCCTTTCAGTAATGCTGCTCTGTTGTGTGCATCTGGATTGAGGGCCCACTTTTTAAATTATTGCGAAACGAAATGATACTTACAGGGCATTTACTTAAAATTTTGTAAAACCTAAAGCAAAGATTCTTAAATTTCTTAAACGTGAATCAAAAGAGTTATGGTCAAATAGCTTGGGCCCTCAATCCTGACACCTGCATAAAACGCCATAGTCGAATCTCAGAAAGTACTATCCCTGGGATAATAATTTTTATTCGAGTATTTAGTTAGGAATTTCTTAAATACATTAAGAAATTGTCAAGTCTTAAGAATGCGACAATACAGATTTATGGCGGTTTAGCTTGGGCCCTCAATTCATCAATTTTGATATTGTAGAATCAGCAAAAAATATGAATTTTTCTAAGGAAAGATATTAATACGACTATAATATATTTGAGTTCCATATCTCGGAAAATTTGTTAAAAAGAAATAACGACACAAAAGTTAATTGTTAAAAAGTTATTGAAATTCGTATTTTTTCAAAACGTCTGAACTGAGGGCCTAAGGTTTTTGTCAGTATTGACTAGGCTAAGCCTTCTACACTACCGCACTTTAGGCTAAGTATTTTAACAAATTTTTAACTAAAAGGCTACAAAGCGTCCATTCTTCTAAATGCCGTACTTTAGGAGAAAATTGATTTTCGATGTTTTATATGAGAAAATTCAGTAGGGTGTATATGATTTTGTTACTTTTTTGAGACAAATCAGCATGTACCCTCATATAAGATATTTCATAAGTTGTTGTCGGAAGCGATTACGTTTTGTGTGATCCAATAATTACTATAGGGTGTTATTTAAATGGTTATCATAGTATTCGTATTTTTGACGCCTGACGTACGCGCGTCTCCGTCATGTTTTTTGTTTAATTTTCATTTTGCTGTGTATTTCGGGTTTTGACTCATATTAGTGATAGTATAATATAATTATATACATACTATTTCATATGTTTTGGCAGATTATAATGTAAAAGAATAAAGATTTTGTCAGGGTTTCATATTATTTTTATTTTCTTGTTAAAAACAAATTAAGGTTACCCTTATTTGTAAGCTAAATATGTAAAAATGTTATACATAAAACAAAACTCTAACGGGGCCGTGTCTGTACATTAAATATTTTTTGAAAATTTTAACGGTAGTGTATATAGTTATCGATATAGATACCAAAACAACATTTTTTTAAATTTATGTCTGTCTGTCTGTCTGTCTGTCTATATCTGTCTGTCTGGTTGTGCACGCATCACGCAAAAACTACTAGACGGATTTTGATGAAATTTGGTATGGATATAACTGAATACCCGGGTCAACATCTAGGGTACTTTTTATTCCAGAAAAATATCTCATTCGCACGGGAAAATATAAAAACAGGTGAAAAAAGAAATCGTAGTCGACCGCTATGAAGAGATTTTTGGAAATTCCCACGGGAACGGGAATAAACCGGATCCGCGCAGGCAACGCCGATAGGCACCCGCAATTTCTAATATGTTATGTAGGCGTCTTCTATGTCGTAGACAACCGCTATGAAGGATTTTTTTGATATTCCCAAGGGAACTGGAATATACTGGATTGAGGAATGTTTTGATTTTTTGTATTAAAAAGGCTCCGATACTATCGGTTTTACCGATTTAAAAAAATCTTTTGCCAGTGGAAAGCGTACTTTTCTGGGAGTAACATGTGCTATAATTTTCCCACGGGAACAGGCCTAGACCACGTAACCGATTTAAAAAGTTCTTTTACCAATGGAAATATACATTATCAGGGAGTAACAAAGGCTATATTTTATTCCCGTATTTTCACGGGAACGGGAACTACGCGGATGAAACAGCAAGGCACTGCTAGTTGTTAATATACAGGGTCATAATTTTAATACGTCCAATACATAATTTCATTGATTATTGGCACTTTCTTATTTTATTTTTCCACGCATACGTAGGTGAAGGCACAGCACAGCTAATCGTATATAATTATATCGAGCTTTATATATTATATACAATATGTAACAGAATAAGTGCAATTCCTGAAATTAGTTTGTTCAGTATCGACTACATATTCAATTTCATCTATTTTTAATATGTGTTAAATTTTTCCGAAAAATGAATTAGCATAGCTGAATTTAATGCTATCTATTGAAATCGTACTATTATAGAACAATATTTAAGAAAATTGGACAACTAAAGTTCGATTGCATCTTTTTTTATATTAAAATTTACTAACCGGGGTGTATGAGGAATTGCGCTTTTTCTGTTACGCGTTGTATAATTATATATATTGTATCTGCGCTTTACAAAATACTACTTACATGATCACAACGAATACTTGTTTATACTTACGATAAACATTATGGTCACCCTACTGAATTTTCTCATATAAAACATCGAAAATCAATTTTCTCCTAAAGTACGGCATTTAGAAGAATGGACGCTTTGCAGCCTTTTAGTTAAAAATTTGTTAAAATACTTAGCCTAAAGTGCGGTAGTGTAGAAGGCTTAGCCTAGTCAATACTGACAAAAACCTTGGGCCCTCAGTTCAGACGTTTTGAAAAAATACGAATTTCAATAACTTTTTAACAATTAACTTTTGTGTCGTTATTTCTTTTTAACAAATTTTCAGAGATATGGAACTCAAATATATTATAGTCGTATTAATATCTTTCCTTAGAAAAACTCATATTTTTTGCTGATTCTACAATATCAAAATTGATGAATTGAGGGCCCAAGCTAAACCGCCATAAATCTGTATTGTCGCATTCTTAAGACTTGACAATTTCTTAATGTATTTAAGAAATTCCTAACTAAATACTCGAATAAAAATTATTATCCCAGGGATAGTACTTTCTGAGATTCGACTATGGCGTTTTATGCAGGCGTCAGGATTGAGGGCCCAAGCTATTTGACCATAACTCTTTTGATTCACGTTTAAGAAATTTAAGAATCTTTGCTTTAGGTTTTACAAAATTTTAAGTAAATGCCCTGTAAGTATCATTTCGTTTCGCAATAATTTAAAAAGTGGGCCCTCAATCCAGATGCACACTGCTCTGTTTTCCCAGTTTTAGGATTGGCTGCCAACATTTTCTCGAAAAAGGTTTTCAAACATGTGACATTTTATCGATGGATAAAGTAACTGAAAAACTACGAATAAATTATTTTTTACATTTTTCATCACAATTCCAAGACTACATGTGACATAAAACGTGCAAATATAACCTTTACACAAAAAAAAACCTCATCTAGTAAAAAGAATTTCCTATCTAAGTACACATTTTGGCACCGTGCATAAATAATATATACAAGTAGGTACTCTATTCGTTACTTAATTTTACACCTGCAAAGCAAAGCATTTTGGGATGAAAACTAGTCTTTTAGCAACATTGGTATAGCCGTGAAAAATTATTAAATATTCAGGCAGAAATGCAGGCTTTTGTATTTATGTTTTATCTGAGAATGTAAGTATGACAATTCTAAGTAAGGACAATTATATGCGGATTCAAAACAAGTCGAAGTAAACCCCATTCTAAGTAAATCGTACCTAACACATTATGCATCCCCCACATTAACATAATTTTTTGAGGATAGTCTATGTGACGTTAAGTTGTCTGTTCCAAGAGGATTTTCCATCTACTTGATCTTCTATGAATGTTCCTTTAACGTGTTATTCGTTATAGAAGACTTATTTCAAACGAAATTATAAGCATATTAAGAGTTACGAGTAAATGTCTTCTTTGGTGAATAATATTAATGTTTCTGGAATATTTGGCGCGATAAAATGTCGAAGCCATTTTATGGGAGCCTTTTTGTGTCGTTACTTTTTAAAAGAAGAAAAATTACCATAGTCTGGCCGTCTCTGCGTGATATGCGGAATCGACTCCGGATGCGACTAATGAGTTTTCATAAAGTTACAGTTATACAAAAGCCATAAAAATATTAAAAACATATAGGCCAATTACAGGTTTTCACAGATAGAAAACAAAAATATCTACTGACAGTGAAGACAGAAAGTTAACACACGCACAACAAGAAAGAGTTGGATTAGGCGCACAATGCCACATTCGCAAAATGCCATATTGACGCAAAATGCCACATTCGCAAAATGCCACATATGCAAAATGCCACACAGCAAATTGCCACAGTAGAAAAATGCCACACTAACAAAGTGCTACACTTGTTCAACTCCCTTTCTTGCATTATGTTCGAGAGTGTGGCATTATGCGAAAATGGCATTTTCATAATGTGACGTTTTGATAATGTGTCATTTTGCTATGTGGCGTTTTGAGAATGTGGCGTTTTGACATTTTGCGAAAATCGAATGTGGCATTTTGCGAATGTGGCATTGTGCGCCTAATCCAAAGAGTTCTCACCCCAGTGACTTGTGCAATAGTTACCGACGCAGCGAAGGACGACCATCTGCTTGTTTTATTGTTCTAAAATGAGGTTAAGGGTCCTAAAACACTAATTGTACTTCCAAGAATACAATACTAAACGGACTACAATTAATAATATAATTTACCAGCGGTTCTGCGCGGTTTCACCCCCGTAGTCCCCGTTCCCTTGGGAATACGGGAATAAAATGTAGCCTATGTTACTCAGGGATATTCTAGCTTTCCTATGGTGAAATAATTTTTAAAATAAAATTGGTCTAGTAGTTTTTGAGTTTATTCGTAGAAACAAAGGTGTAAACAAACAAATATATAAAAATACATATCTTTCCTATTTATAATATTAGTATAGATATAGATAGTATAGAAGTATAGGCTTTATAATATTGGTATAGAAGTATAGATAGTATAGATATATTAGTCTATATAGAAAAAATGAACTGACTGACTGATTGTTGATGTATCAACGCATAGCCTAAACTGCTGGACCTAGAGACTTGACATTTTGCACATATAGCTAATACAGTATGGGCATCCACTTAGAAAGGATTTCGCAAAATTCAATTCCTAAGGGGGTGAAATAAACTTGCGCGAGCGAAGCCACGCGTAAAAGCTAGTAATTTATAAATATTCTCAAATTCAACGTAACGAAACCACCCTATTCTGATAGGCGAGAGAAAAAACCTTTTAGTCAAATACCGGAAAATCATAATGAAAATGTGAACCACGCTGGCAGCTTCAAAGGAACACTGACGGTAACATATTACTTTGTGAGTGTGACTAATCACATCCGTGACTGTCGAAATGGGTTACCGATTCCGTTGATTCACAAAAAGAAGAGTGACTCAATGGATTCTATGATGACGGGAAAAAAATAAAAAGGATTTTGTTGTATCCTAATGAAGAACCTTATCGGAAAAGTAGTAGGTATTTCCTCTAGAATTTGCGACCAATCTGAATGAATTTGTTATAACCAAAGATATTAAAATATAACAGGGCATAGAGAGGACAAAGCGAGGAAAATTTGAAGCCAAAAGTTATTCCAAGTGGAATAAGTCTAGTACAATTTCGACCGAATGACAGCTCGCGTCCATACTACTAACTGACATGACGCTTGAGCTTCAAACATGCTTCAAAGTTTTGAATGAAAATATTCCCAATGCCCCCTCTATGTCCTATTATATTTTAATCTCTTTGTTTATAACCAATGACTTTTTGTAAGTAGAGACGTTCTACTCTTACGTATTCGACTATATTAATGGCGACCATACTAGATAACGTAAAAGTAAACGTCAGTCGAATAGAATGACAATGTATGGGATTGACATGAGCGTTCGATTAAAAATTGTCTTAGGGCTTTTGATACAAGAAAGTTATTTTGTGATAAATCTTTACCCTTCATTTGGGCTTCGCGGCTCTCGGATAAATTTTGATACAGGGCTCGTCTAGGGCAACCTATACCACTGATCACTGACAGTACCTAATACTTAGTACCTATTATAACTAAGTGATTGCCAGCTAATAGAATAAAACTTTCGTTTGGCTAGGAGGACAGATGTCACATTTTGCCAATATGAAAAACAATACTTGCAATAATTTTAACTTTCATTTAAATTAAGATAGCCTAATAACATTTTATTTCAGCTATAGTAGTACGTACTCGGAACAACTAAGAAAATTAAATTTCCGCTTTTTTTTATTTAATTTCCGCGAGTAAACAATTGCCGGCAATTACCTTACTTTTATTATGTGATAATGTTAAGCACGGATAACGCATCTACCTTAGTTTATATAGAATATCATTGCGTTGTCTAGTTTTGGCAAGTGTCTAAAGTTGGAAACTGGAGTGGCAAAGTGTCCAAGAATGGCTTTAACTAATGACACCAGTATTTAGGTTGACAGGCAGTAAGTTCTTAATTCAATTCAAACCTTCAGCAGAATTAGCGAACTATTGCTAAGGCGATGGGCTAACGACAAGTCACGTTGAGGAGTCCGAAAAATACTCTGGTAAAATGTGGTACCTCTGCTGACCCCTCGGGGGTACTTATTTATTTGTATCATTTATTTAATAGCAGTGACAGCCTTACGGTTAAGGAGCCTACTTCAAATCTTATCGTTTATTTAATAGCAGTGACAGCCTCACGGTTAAGGAGCCTCCTGGCATGTACCAATGAGTTTTTCAATAATTTACGTACATATTTATCACTAGCTCGACGGTGAAGGAAGACATTGTAAGGGAACCCGCAAGTCCCAGAAGTAATTCTGAGACATGTGTAACACACCCGGTCCGGCGATGGGCTCACCACCTATCACGTTTAGGGGTCCAAAGAATATCTCGTGAAAAGTGGGTATATCCAGAAATGGAATACCTTTGCCCACCCCCTCGGAGCTAAAAGGCGAGAGATTATTGTTATATTTATTTATTTATAATATTTATTACGTAAATATTTATGACGAACTAGACGGTGAAAGAAACCATCGTAAGGAAACAGTGGCAAGTCCCAGAATTAATTCTAAGGAAAGTGTAATATCATCCCGAACGCCGATTGCCTCGCTATAAATTCGTTAACATATTTTTTTATGAACATCTGTATCATCATCATCAAACAGTTTGCCCACTGCTGAATTTTTTGACTTTAGACGAGGAATTTAGCAATAATATGACTTCTGAATAAAGAGTAAACAAACCTTATAATATAGTTTTCTCATGGATGCAGCCATGGTCAGAACTGGATGAAATTAAAATGGGACTAATCTGGAACCATAAGTTTTCAAATAAAAAAGAAATCATCCAAATCGGTTCACCCAGTCGAAAGTTCTGAGGTAACAAACATAAAAAAAAACATACCGACGAATTGATAACCTCCTTCTTTTTGAAGTTGGTTAAAATAAACCCCTTCTCTGCCCGACCGCGCCCATCAGTGATTTACTTGTGTAATACCTGCATCGCCAGGGTTATAAGTTAAGTAATTATCATAAATGTACGTCTGGCAAATGTTGCTTTCAGCTTATGCAAATGGAATCGCGCCACATATTCAGAAGTTTCGTGAACTCTGTGCGTTGGGAATACATTTTGTCCGTAATTTTACTGATTGAATATTTATTGCCACGGACTTGGTTAATGGACGATAAAAAATTTAGCTAATTTGTGTTATTGGAGTTTGCACTTCTGCGGGAGTTTTCAGTGATTTATTGCGAGAAATGACAGGACCAATGTTGGTTTTAATTGAAGATACGGGGATTTTACTTGTATATTTTTTTTACACTGATGAAGGAAAATAAGTACTTAATCACTTACATAAATTTCGATTTAATTCCTAAATTTATCAAGAGTTCTTTGAGAGTACAGAATTTTTTAACACATACTTATTATAATGAGTGATAAAATACATTTTAAACGATAATTTTACATTCAATTATATAACTAGATTTATAAGCCTATACTTGGGCCAGAAACATTTTGTTTTTATTACTGTGATATTTTTGTAAACTTTACGAGCAATTTTGAATAAGGTATTTATCTAAAAAAATACGCTTATACGCCTTTTACCCCCGAGTCATTCGTTGGACATTTAAACAGTTTAGAAATATCGATTTATTTATTTAACTACTTAGGTACCTGCCCGTCATTTAGCCTTAAAAACCTACTCAAATTTCACGTAGACTGTTTCGGGGCTTTTAAAAACCATTGTTTATTTAATTTCGACTCACAATTGAATTAGGATATGGCGTACGTTGACGGGACCGTAAACATTTGGTAGCATTCACAAAAATATGTAGATTAACGCAGAAAATGCGACTTAAAAATGCTCCAACAGCTCAGACTTCAAACAATTTATGAGTTATCTGCTTAAAAGCGTTCACGCCTTTCGGTTTGCATTTGCATATTTTTTGAGCCCCCTTTCAAATGACCACCGCACTCTTTGGAGATTATCCCTACTTATGTTACTGGACAAAGACCACTTTTGTTAAGCAGTAACATGAAAATTCATCTAAAAATAGATATTTAAAGATTTCTTTAAATATTTCATTTTCTAAGTGCAGACATACGACCGATACGACCTTCAATAAGTGAGCGGACTCCCACCTCAAAGACCGGCAACGCACTTGTGACTCTTGAGTTGCAGGTGTCCATGGGCAACGGTAGTCACTTACCATCAGGTAACCCGTTTGCTCATTTACTCCCCCTTTTTTTAATAATAAAAAAAAGACATTGGCCAATTGCAATTTTATTATAGGTATAGATATAAGACCAGTCTTTAAAAATACTTAAAAATACATTAAAAATACTAAAAAAGAAATTGCCGTAAAATTGGGTCAAGATCGAGAACCCTCGGCTCGGTTCTATTGTGTTGTTACCGAACAACATTGTAGAACTATTTCAACACAATAGCCGCCACCCCTTTATAACTAAGGGCACAATAAATACTTAAGTCGATTGTTGGAGGCGTTTAAACACTGCTTGAAATGGTTTTGAAAATATCTGGAGAGTTTTTCATTTACTCAGTTTTGCGTAGAGGGTCTACGGTTTTAGGGTTCCGTACGCAACGGATGGAGTCGACGCCGTCGAATGTCTGTTAGTCCTTTAATATCTTTTGAACAGTACAGTAACGGTTGGATAGTACCTACTCAGAATATAATGGCGGATCACTTAACTAATGATAAGTAAAAAAAATACGATAGTGCTCTAATTTTTTCAATAGGTACCTATACCTAATGCTTTTATAAAAAAATAAGTATAAGAAAAATGCATTTTTTTCTTTATCTTAAAAATGGTAACACATAGTATCAAACTGGGTGTAATTATAGTGCCAACACAAAAGTTTAATAATAATTAAATATTTTTACTAAAAACCCCATTTAACTATTTTCAATATTAAAACTAGGTATACCTATTGCCTAGTTTGGGAAAGATTGTCATTTGTTTTTTTACAAGTTTTGTATTGATCTTAAAAAGTAGGTGGGCGTTTTTCAAAAAAAGTGGCCCGTTACTTATGTGGAAACTTTATTTGTAATGAACGATAGTCAGCATGAAATTGATGTAAACCTATAGATTATTAAATAAATTAACTAAATTTAATAAAATTTGTATAGACACATATGAAAATAAACACTAAAATATCAATCTGGTTTCAAAAGTCATCCACAACTCGTTCCATTAAGTAATTTTTTTACTTGGCATTTAGACAAATAAAACGATTTGTTTATAATTACTAATTTGTTTAATTCAGCTAATAGCATATTAATATTTTAAAAACAGAACATAGAACTAAAAATTAATCATAAATTGGCGAGTATTTTTCGGAAAAACATCCATTACGTCACTTTTGTGCCGGTTACACCATATAAAATATCTTTTATCTAACCTAACCAGTAAGTTAACAAAGTTTTAAGGTAACACAAAATAAAATTTGGAACATTAAAGCAATATTGTAATTCTTTATATAGCTCTGAGCTAATACAATTTAAAGAAATCTTAAAATTTAAATCACATTTTAATGGGACAGTTACTTATGTGGAACACAATGTTACTAATAGGATTAAATTAGGCTACGTGTACAATGTACATAATAATAATTAAAAATCTTGTAATACAGCTGTTTTGAGTGTAATTTGTGTGGCTGTAGAGAGAAGAGTGAGTGTGTGTTCAAACAAACAAATCGCCACGCACAGATAGATTACAGAGCGCGCATCCGCTCCCCGCCGGGTCTAAAATACAAAATCCCGTATAATATTTTCGAAATCCAAAACGTGCCCTACCCACCACATAATCCTATCAGAATAAACCAATCGAAAATTTTAAAATTTACAATATATATCCGTATTGTTCTCCATTTAACACATAAATTTCCACGCGGGCGGTACCACGGGGCACAGCTAGTAAAAAAAGCATTATGCACAAGTCCTTATAATTCCATTAAGTAACGCATTCTTTCCGCTTATACGTAACGTTACTTAATAGATGTTACGAATCATAGCCTCAATCTACTGTTGGCAATGATTTTATATGAAACCTATTAAATATTCCTAATTTGTTTTATGAGAATTATTTACGGATAATTAAAAAGCAACTACAGAATAATTACATATTAATAAACTCATTACTTACCAGTAAATAAGCCGTTCTTAGTGGATAATTTTTTTTTGAACTATGCTACCACACAACACAACGTAACGGAATGCGTCAAAAACAAGCGGGAAGAAGAGGACGGGGTATTCTGAATGGAACTAAATTGTTGCCAACACTAAAAAATGCCAGAGAATGGTAGTATTTTTTGTTTTGTAATACTATTTTTTGGCGTTACTTAGGCGGAAATTCCTTCGTTTTTCGAGGACAAACTTTAAACTAGTATTGTTTATTCAGATTTCTTTTTATAGTATTATATTAAACTTATGATTAAAATACTAACATTTATGCTTCAGTTTGGGTCAGTATATTAAATAGTTAAACGATAAGGCTGGACTGGTTTTAACATATATTCTAACTGAAGTCACAAAATAGGCTTTTCTGTTACAAGGACGCCATCATGGTTGAGGCCGCCTTCTAAACTAGTGTTGTAACATCACATTAGTGATGTTACCTGCTCATAACATCCTCCTTATTAGAAAAAGTTAACTTATCATGATTTTACAGCTTGAGACAGTTTACAAGAATTGAAACTAACTCTTAAACATAACTTTTTAAAATCAACTTAAAAATAACTTTTGACAACAAAGACTTTTTAAGTAACTAAGAATAAGACAATTTGTTAAATTAAGTGTCTATCTATACATATTCTAAAACTATAACTAAATTAATCTGTCCTTCACAGTCATTGCAAAAATGTTTGTTTAGTTAACAAAATATGAACTCTTATAAATCTAACCGTCTTGGTGGTCTTACGACTCTTCCACATCTAGTGCGCATTTCAACTGGACTTGTACGCTTTTCAATAGCCGGTGGTACTGTAGGAGATGTCTTGATATTTGGTCTTTCTTCTAATATATCTTGCGAGACCGTTTCAGGCGACTGCGGATGCTTCAAAATATGCTGTCTGTTTCTCCTTCCTATAAATCCATCTGACCCTTCAACAGTATAAGACCTGGGCTGATCACATTTGGACCTTACTGTACCTGTAATCCATGAAGTATCTGGCATTTTCTTAAAATAGACTTTATCTCCTTCTTGTAGTTCTGGTAATGACTTAGTCTTTCTGTCATAGTAATCTTTCATTTTATTTTTATTTTCTTCCTTAGTTTTTATATATTCTTGAAAATTGACTGTTCTCGGTATTAAGTTTTTTGTGACTGTTGGTAATTGTGTTCTAAGTGAACGTGACATTAATAATTGTGCTGGAGATGGTAGATTTCCTCTAGGTGTGTTCCTGAATTGAAGCAAAGCCAGATATGGATCTGTCCCTGACTCCTCTGACTTGGTAAGAAAACGTTTACATATCTTTACTGCCGACTCTACCAACCCATTAGACCTGGGTATGTAGGGACTTGACGTATTATGATGTATTCCCCATTCCCAAATAAAATTCTTAAACTCTGCCGCATTAAATGGTGGCCCATTGTCAGAAAATAACTCAACTGGAATACCATGTCTGCTAAAGATACTTTTAAGACAAACAATTACTGTTTTGGCGTTAGTACTTGCCATTGCCATCAATTCAATATAATTTGAGTAATAACCCTGTACTACTATGTACTTTTTTGATTTATGATCCATAAAATCAACACCAACTTTTTCCCAAGGAAGTAATGTAACATCATGTGGAAGAAGTGGTTCTGGAGCATTTGAGCTTCTATGTGACAAGCAAATATGACACGACTGAACAATGTTTTTTATATCAGTTGACATAAATGGCCAAAATACATGTCCTCTAGCAAACGCTTTCGACCTTTCAATTCCCAGATGGCCACTGTGTATTATTTTTAAAATCTCTGGCCTTAATTTTTTAGGTATGACTATACTGTTACTTCTGAAAATTAAATCATTTTCTGTATGTAAATCAAATCTATACTGCTCATGCAGGTCTTTGTGAATTTGAGTTTTGCTTGACGGCCACCTTTCTTTACAGTATTTTTTCAAAATCTGCAAACTTTCATCTTCATTAGTGCCTTTGATTAACCACTGTAGACGTTCTGATGAGACTGGTAATTTACATGAACAATGATATCATCATCTAATTCATCTGCACTTGTTTCAGACAGTGCAGCTCTTGACAAGGTATCAGCAATGTACATTTGACTACCTTTCTTGTAAACTACATTTAGACTATAGGATTGTATTTTCAACATCATTCTTTGGAGACGTGTCGGAACCTCGACTAAAGGCTTTTTAAACAATGTTATTAAAGGAGCGTGGTCTGTCTCTACAGTTACAGTTTGTCCATATATAAATTGATGAAACTTGATGCAGGCAAAAACTATTGAATAAAGTTCTTTTTCTATCTGAGCCATTTTTTGTTGTGTATCTGTTAAAGTTTTAGAAGCATAGTATACTGGATGTTGATTTTGTAACAACACCGCTCCGACAGCACTCTTACTAGCATCACTTTGTAGGACAATTGGATCATGAACATTAAAATGTGACAACACTGGAACTTGACATATCAATTGCTTCAGACGACAAAATGTTGTTTCATGGTTGACAGTCCACTGCCAATCAGTTGATTTTTTTAATAATTGGCGTATGATTTCTGTCTCGCCTGCCATATTTTTAATAAAAGGACTTAAATAATTAAGTAGGTATACCTAGGAACCTTTGTAAATCCTTTAGACAGGTGGGAGAGGGCATCTCTTTGATTGCTCTGACTTTGTCTGGATCAGCTGTGATTCTGTCCGCTGAAAAAATATGACCCAGATATTTAATGCTTTCCTTGTTGAATGAACATTTTTCTTTATTAAACTTGACATTATATTCCTTTGCTCTTTTGAATACTATATTAAGACGCTCATTATGCTCTTGTAATGTTTGACCGCTTACTAAAATATCATCGCTGTATACTGCCACCCCTGGTATGTCACCAAACATTTCAGTCATAATTCTGTGAAAATACTCAGGAGCACAGCTAATTCCATATGGAAGACGTTTAAAGCGATATCGGCCAAAAGGTGTATTAAAAGTTGTGGGATAAGAACTCTTCTCACTCAATTTACACATCCAAAATCCACTACTTGCATCCAAGGTTGAGTAAAATTTTGCACCAGCCACCTTTGCACGGACCATGTCTGCTGAAGGAATAGGATAATGAGTCCTCAAGAGTTAATTGACTGATTTAAATTACGGGGGTCTAGACATACCCTTAACTGACCATTTTTTTTTCTATTAAGATTAAAGAACTCACCCATGCAGTAGGCTCTGTGACCTTGGTAATGACATCCATTTTTTCCATCTTTTCAAGTTCTTGTTGAAGTCTATGATGTAATGCAAATGGTATCTTCCTCGGAGCATCAACTTTTGGCTGGACCTCAGGATTTGTACTTATGTGACACTCACCAGGAAGACAACCAAGACCAGTAAAAACAGAATTATTACATTCGACAAGACTATTTAAATTAATAGTTTGTGACTGACTTGACTGTAATGGAAATGACTGTGATTGACTTTTTGTGACTTTAGGACATATTACTTGACTTGAATTTGAACCATTTTGAGTTATTTCAGAAATCAATTCTCCACTATCACTTTCTGACGTTTGCATGCTTGTAGTGTCTACACAGAAAACTCTTTTAATTAGTCCAATTTCTGAGCAAGTAAGTTTACCTAATACAGTTGGAGAATTCACATTTGCAATTATAAAATTTATTTGTTTTACCATATTGAGGTCATTAAATTGAAATTTACACTCAAAGTTTTGTTGACCTAGTACCTCCAGACTATTACCAGTGTATGACTTAATTTTTACATCGGCTTTAGACAATGTTTTATTATTATTACTAAGTGAATCATAAACACTTTTTGACATAATATTGACATCACTGCCTGTATCAATAATACAATTTATTTGTAAATTATTTATATATAAATAATTGTCCATTCATTCGACAATGACTTGGATGACTGAATATGACCTATAAACAATTCATCTTGTTCTGACTGTACTTGTTGCATATTACTGTCTGACTGTACATATCTTATTGACTTTGACTGAAATGACCCACAACAGACTGCAAAATGACCAACTTTTTCACATTTTCTGCACTTTACACCTAATGCTGGACACTTATAACGAAAACGATGCACATGACCACACCTTGTACAAATTTCCTGTTTTGGCTGCTGACTGTATTGACTGACATTCCTTGAGTTAGACTTTGATCTCGGATGTGACTGACTCGTAGTATACAAAACTGAACCTTGTTCTGCTGTC
Source organism: Ethmia dodecea (assembly GCA_963855545.1). Taxonomy (NCBI): domain Eukaryota; kingdom Metazoa; phylum Arthropoda; class Insecta; order Lepidoptera; family Depressariidae; genus Ethmia; species Ethmia dodecea. The sequence goes on along the minus strand of OY979438.1, from coordinate 17,016,467 downwards.
AATTCATCTGTTTGATGTCTGGAAGCAAGCATAGCCTTTGCCATCTCTAAGGCCTTATCAAGATCCAGCTTATCTTCAAGCAATAATTTTTCTATGATATAGTTGTATTTTTGATGCATGTTACATATAAACATTATTTTTATTAGACGTTCCTGTAGCTGTCCTAGCTCACAGTTTTGTGACCTTAATTTCAATGTGCAAGCAAAATCTTCCAAGGTTTCATTTTCACTTTGTTTGTATGTGAAAAAATTATGACATTCATATGTGAGGTTAGCTTTTGGGGCAAAGTGATTTTGAAATAGCTTTATTAGCTCATCGTATTTAATGATGTCCTCATCTTTTCTAAAAGTATTGAATACTTCGACGCCCTTTTCACCAATGGCATGTAGAAATAAAGCGACTTTTCTGCCATCACTTTCTTCATCTAAGCCAGACGCACGCAAATAAAATTTAAATGACTGTACCCATTTTTTCCATTGATGAGCCAAGTTGCCATTCATCACCATGGGCTGCGGACTGGACATTCCCGAAAGTTTCTTGGGCTTCTGATTTTCGTCAGCCATGGCGTCGACTTTTCACACAAGAATTTTACAATGACTATACTTACGACACAGAACCCAATTCTGACACCATGTTTTAGTTTGGGTCAGTATATTAAATAGTTAAATGATAAGGCTGGACTGGTTTTAACATATATTCTAACTGAAGTCACAAAATAGGCTTTTCTGTTACAAGGACGCCATCATGGTTGAGGCCGCCTTCTACACTAGTGTTGTAACATCACATTAGTGATGTTACCTGCTCATAACAGATTGCGAACAACTACATTAAATAAATATAATTTGGGGGTATTTAAATGGACTGCAAAGTTAACAAGTTGCAGGGTGAACATATCAAATTTTTCGTTTTTGTATAACATTTTTGACAATATTTTAATTTTTACAATGTGTTTCAGTAAGTTATTATATTTAAACATAATTCTTAAAAACTGCTGTAGTAGAAAAATTACTATTGCTAGTGAAATGTGTTAAGGTTGCTGAGAAATTTATTGTCGAATTTGGTGGACAACACATTTCTAGGGTGCTCATTTTTTTTGAAAAACGCCCAGGTACTCAAGTTAAAAGTCTATGCATAAATAAATAACAAATAATCTCACGCCTGTTATGCCCAAGGGGGTAGGCAGAGGTATTCCATTTCAGGAAATACCCACATTTCACCAGTATAATTTTTTGACCCCCAAACGTGATAGGGGGTGAGCCCATGACATACATACACAATTTTCCGGAAATGGATCACTTTCGCCTACTGGTTTTAGTGTACTTATATTTATGCTTTATTTCAATTTATTCTTCAGCTGTCAGATTCATTGATACATAAACCTTGGGATGGGTCTATTTCTTTTAACATCCAATACACACGAAATGCACCTAACTGTACCGAAAGGTTTACACTTGACCAAATAAACACAGCTTTTATGACGGTGACTGTAATGTCCTTTGTGAATGTCCAATCGTCTTTACGATCCCTTTCGTCGACGAAAAAATAAGCCGCCGGCAGAAATCCTTTATACATTCTGATTACGCTTTGACAAAGACAGATTTGGGACTGACTTTTTACTTTGGACCCTTAATATTAAGCGTATGTAAATAATAGCGGAAGACGTCATTTTCCTTAGTCCATAAAAGGAAATGTTTTTTGTGTAAAATTGTCCATCTAATCTATTAGGAGAAACTCATGATTTTTAATTTATTTGTTTCTTTATTTCGGTAAAATTCTACATCTAATCTCTGTCAGTCTGGTTATGCATGCATCACGAAAAAACTACTGGACGGATTTCGATGAAATCGGGTACCTATGAAGATAACTGAGAACCCGGGTCAACATCTAGGGTACATTTTTTCCAGAAAAATATGTGGCCAAAACTATGTAGTTTAAATCGCTAATATAGCTAAGTATACACTGACAAGAGCTCCGCTCTTAAATAACTAACAACAAGGTGAATCAAATCGACATTGAAGTAAGGAAAAAAGAAACCAAAAATATATAAATAGATCATGTGCATCTGGATTAAGGGACCATTTTTCAAATTATTGAGAAACGAAATGACCCTTACAGCGCATTTAGTAAAAATTTGGTAAAACTTAAAGCAAAGATTCTTAAATTTCTTAAACGTGAAACAAATGAGCTATAGTCAAATAACTTGAGCCCTCAATCCTGACTCCTACATAAAGCGACATAGCCTAATCTCAGAAAGTACTATCCCTGTGATAATAATTTTTATTTGAGAATTTAGTTAAGATTTTCTTAAATACATTAAGAAATTCCCAAATCTTAAGAATGCGATAATACAGATTTATGGCGGTTTAGCATTGGCCCTTAATTCGTGAATATCTGTACCTACTGATTAATCAGTAAAACATGAGTTTATCTAAGGAAAGAGATTAATACGACTTTAATATATTTGAGTTCAATATCGCTCAATATCGTGGGTAAATTAGTTAAAAAGAAATAACAACACAAAATTTAATTGTTAAAATGCAAATGAAAATCGAATTTTTTTAAAACGTCTGAACTGAGGGCCCAACATTTTCGGCAGTATTGTATGAAGCCTTCTACACTACCGCACTTTAGGTTAAGTATTTTAACAAAATTTTTATTAAAATGCAACAAAGCGTCCATTCTTCTAAATGCCATACGTACTTTAAAGAGAAAATTTATTTAGAATTTTATATAGGAGAAATTCTGTGGGGTGACCATAAAAATATAATAAAGCACTCTTGAATTAAAACTCAGTAACCAATCATAAATTCCTGGTGATGAATTAGCAACAACATAAACATAGAAAAAATTGCTAGTACATGACATTAACTAAAATAGACAAACTGGTCTCGGTACTTACTTTGATATGACAAAACAGGAACACTAATAATAATAATATAAGCTGCACTATTTATTTTTTAATTATTGGATCATACAAAACGTAAGCGCTTCCAACAACAACTATTCGCTAATGAAATAGCTTCTATGGGGTACATGCTGAATAGTAGTATCAAAAAAGTAATAAAATCATAACTACCCTACAGAATTTTCTCATATAAAACATTGTAAATAAATTTTCTCTTAAAGTATGGCATTTAGAAGAATGGACGCTTTGTTGCATTTTAATAAAAAATTGGTTAAAATACTTAACCTAAAGTGCGGTAGTGTCAATACTGCCGAAAATATTGGGCCCTCGGTTCAGACGTTTTAAGAAAATTCGAATTTTATTTAGTTTTTTACAATCGACTTTTGTGTCGTTATTTGTTTTAACTAATTCACCAACGATATTGAACTCAAATATATTAAAGTCGTATTAATCTCTTTCCTTAGATAAACTCCTTGGTTTGGCTGATTCCTCAGTACAGATATTCACGAATTGAGGGCCCAAGCTAAACCGCCATAAATCTGTTATATCGCATTCTTATGATTTGGGAATTTCTCAATGTATTTAATAAAATCTTAACTGAATTCTCAAATTAAATTTATTATCCCTGGGATAGAACCTACTTTCTGAGATTAGTCTATGCCGCTTCATGCAGGCGTCAGGGTTGAGAGCCCAAGTTATTTGACCATAACTCTTTTGTTTCACGTTTAAGAAATTTAAGAATCTTTGCTTTAAGTTTTACCAAATGTTTACTTAATGCCTTGGAAGTTTCATTTCATTTCGCAATATTTTGAAAAATAGGCCCTTAATCCAAATGCACATAAATAGGTCCACTCCACGACCATGAAATTAGAAAAATATGTTTTCAAACTATTTTAAGTTTTCTGTGTTTAGCTTTTTGAAGATGGTTTTCGATTTCGGTAGTTGAGGATGAAGTTATTTTATGTATGAGGAAGGGTATTTTTCTAGGGTGGGCCCACAGCTTTCTAGGGTGGGCCCGGCCCACCCTGCCCCCCCCCTAGCTACGCCCATGGCAATATTTAAGGAATACCTAATTATGAATTCATTTTCACCAAAATTTAAGTGTCACCTAAATCCTGTAATAGTTTAAATGAGATACTAACCTTACTCTAATATGACGACCTAATACTAACCATATTTAAAGCAAATAAAAGAATCTGAATCTGAATCAGTATTTGTTTTAGGGGAACCCTTAACCTAATAAACACTTACGCAGAATTGCTTTAGGGGATTGTGTTAAAATGGGTACTGACAAAACGGCTGACTAGATAACCTCAGTGTTCTTAACTAAAATAATTTCCTTAGTGTCAAACAGAGTCCACCTTTTGCATAAAGATGAAGAGGCCGATAAGACCTGCCGAGAACCTTGAGATGGCGTCACAGCAAAATTGTGAGGGTTGGGTGAGGAGCTAATTCACTGATTTGCATTGAGATAGTACCTAGTGTCTGTAGTGGTTGAGATAGCCGAGACGAGTTCTTGTTATTTGACATTTGTAATTGTACTTTATGTACCTACAAAAAAAAATAGTGTGTTACACATCTAGGGAAGTAAAATAAGAAATGTCTCAGATCACATGTAATTGTCGACCGAGGTGAAGCTGAGGTCTATAAACATGTGATCTGAGGCTTTCTTATTTTCTTCCCGAGATGAGTATACGTTTTTTCTTATCGACGGAGGCGGAAAACGGCAACTTTGTTTAGCGCAGCGCGCCGAATATAATGAACTGTAATTGATCCTTTTCACGATTCTTTGACCATTAAAAATATGTTAGGCCCAAGCTGTTAACTAACTAACTTGTATTCGTATTTATCACCGAATTAAAAGCTGTATTACATATAATAATGTTCAAAGTATTCAGGTCCGACACCGCTGCTTGTATTCTATACTTACTATGTTAAAATTATTTTAAAGAACCTCCAGGTCTGTTGTTAAACCTAACTTATTCTTTACATGTTTGTGTAGGACTGTATGAGTTCTAAATAAATAAAATAAATAAATAATGAAATGAAAAAGTGAAAATAAGATACTCCCAAAAATTAATTAGGATCTCTATTTCACGGATAATGCTCTCCCTAAGTTTATATATATTTAAACCATTATAACCAGAATATTGTGAATAGAATTCTAAGATTACTTTGCTTTGATGAGTTGTTTATGCCTACACTGAGTAATTTATAATTTTAAGCTTACAGCTTTAGGAGATTTCGCACAATTTTAAGTCTAAATAAAGATTTCATTTAAAATCCTATTTTTTCAATATTAATCCCCGCTTTTCTATAAAATAACCGAAATGAAATCACCATAAATTCTCATTTTGTACCTTTTATACTTACACTAAAACCTATTAATATTGATATACAATGTCGAAATTTACCTACAATGTAGGTAAGAGAGACAAAGTAAGACTTATACATTTTCTTATATAGTTTTATACTCACGTTCTTATCTTGGTATACGTTAGAACTACCCATCTTCCATTTACTATCCCTGCGTAAACATGTGATACCGTATGATAATAGATTTTAGAGGTTAAGTCACGGTTACTCGAATTTCGGCAAGAAAGGGTTCTTGTATTCAAGTAACCATTTAGGTTATATTACCAATAGATACAAGGTTGCTCGGGTTTGATAGGCAATAATCAATTAGTGTGTGGTTTCTGGTGAAGAATAAGACCGTAACTATGTGTGTCAGAGATGTTTTTGGCGGGAATTCTGAGCGAAAAGTAATGGTTTTTTTTTCAGGTTTTGGCACAGTTATAATAGATAATGTATGATGTGTGTTGCAGGTGACCGTAAAAGTGTGCGGTAAAAATTAAATCCAATAGAGGACGTATGATGGTCAATTTTATATTGCTTTAAAGTACTGTAGATAACCAAGTGAAATTTAGGATAAGTTTTGAAGAGGCTTTTGTTTTTATGGAGAGCGAAATCTTTGTATTCGTGTCACGCTTAGGCTGATGACTAAATTGTTAAAACCTCATTCAACATAAAAAAAAAGAAGCGGAAAACCAGCGACACGCACTTCAGAACACTGGCCATCTTATAATAAGATTACCAACTTAATTATGCGGCCCCTTTCTCACGCCCCAAAAATTGGGTTTTCCTTGATTAGAAAAAGAAAAAAATGTAACTAAGAAAAGAAACATTGTCACTAGGAGCTAGTAGAATGTAAGTATTCTTATCATAATTCACTTGTGAAAAAGTCATTTTTATGTAAAAATATAGGAAAAGAAATATGCAATAATGTAGTAATATCATATCCCAGACGTATATGAGCGCAAATCTACTACGAGTATGTCGAACCTATTTTATTTTATGGAATTAGTAGCTTTCAATGTGCCAGTTCTTAAAAATTACTAGTGTCTATGACTAGTAGTTTATACATAGGTTATCAGATAATAAAAATAGTACCTACCTATTCAGTCCTAACAAAAATATGTTTTATACTAAACTTATGTTCGAGAAGGGACCCGGAAATATTCAAAACACTATATTATACTTCTATCTGTCACAGTGAGACAGTTATGTTAGTCCCAGTCCGCCATTTCTCATCCCGTAATCGAGATTCACCTGTCTTGTCTAGAATATAATATATTATAGGGGCAAAGCAATTTTCCAAAAACTTTTATATACTGTATGTAGTATTGTTCGAGGTGTTTAACAGAACTTTAATAACCGGTCACATCTAAAATTACTATAATAATAATAAAAATTATTTATTTGCAGACAACAATAGTCCATAGATGGTTAGTACTAAGAAATCTTACAAGCAATGTTGGTACATCCTACTAATATTATAAACGCGAAAGTTTCTATGTATGCATGTATAGATGTATGGATGTTTGTTCCTCTTTCACGCAAAAACTACTGAACGGATTCTTATGAAACCTTACAGTTATATATATCATAACACATAGGATATATTTCTCACTGATTTTCGGCCGGCTCTTTAACCGTCAGGGCTATCACTGCTCTTTCTGTCCATTATCTAAAACTAATAATATTGGTTTTGATTATTACGGTGCGCATTGGAACCGTGCGGTTCTTGACTGATTTAAGGGATCGAATATTCTCGTTTCTTTTATAGAAAGACTAAACAAAGCGAAGCGTATAATAAATTCAGATTTTGTCCCGACTAACGATAAACTGATTCACGCTTGTGGCTTGCTGAATTACTTTTAAATTTCATATGCAAAACGAAAGCGGTAGGCACTTAGGAAGAATTTTCCACAACACGTTGCTGAAAATCTCTTTACAAAATATAAATATATACCTACCTACGTTCACGTTTTATTCCAGTTGGGTGAAAAGGGATTCAAGGAAGTAACCTCTTTTTAAGACAGTTTACTGACTGACTGAGTTCAAAGGTATTGTAACATTTTGTATAGAAAAGTACGAAATGTATAGGTAGTATACCAAAAAGCCTCAATTCTATTTACAACCTTTTTAACTTTTGATTTAGGTACGAGTAGGTACAAATGAATTTAAAAAATCCTGTGTAGATTACGGTTACTTTAATCATTTTGGATAGACAATTTTAATATCACTTTAAAAACTATTATTTCCCTTTATTCCCCTGATTCCATAATTATTTCCCAAATGATGAAATTTAGTAGTCTCATGATATAATTTTTTACACTTCACATGCTCTAAAAGTAATAGCCATACGAAGCTAGGGATCAAAAAGTAATAAGTGTTTTAATTTCTTTAATGCTATGTAGACAAACTCAAACAGCCAGTAAATGTCTGTGGAGTGTGGACCATCTTCATTGCGAAAATGTTGAGAGTTTCAGTTCGATGGTGTTTCCGCATAGAAGGTGGCGCCATGTGTTTTAAAGGAGATTTAAATCTCTTTCCTAATCTCTGTGACAGGAAAAACTGCCCGCGGTAATTTAAGAATTTTTGTCGAGTGTATTTGTTCGGTTTTAAATAATTTTGTACTAAATAGTATTAATTTGTACTAGTAGAAAGTATAGTTTGCACCTCGAGACTAAACGCCAACTTATATACCCTCGGTTTCATTGAGTCAAAACTACCTCTGGTATGTAATGGCTTCGTTTAGTCCCTCGATACAAAATATACTATTGCAGTATTAGTATATCCCGTTTTGAGATACTTATATACCTGTGCGCGATCAGCGTTTTTCTTTTATTTTTGTCCGAGATGCAACTCGTTATTTCAACCACTATCACGTGCATCGAATAACTCTGTTGTAGCTGTGTATGGCGTGTTAGCGAGCGTGTGGCAATCCTTTATCGGTAAACGAATTCCCCGGGGAAATACGGTGTAGTGTAAGACCGTAAAATAGAACTAATCAGCTATCAGCTGTTCTCACTTGGTCCTTTTGAAATACTCCATTTATAGTGTAATCTTTTCGATCGAAGTATAACACAGCTTTAAATTTATTATCTTTTATTATTTAATGGTGTCCACAAAAAAATATTAATTATTTTATGTGACTACATAGGTAGGTATTTACTCAAAAAATCGGAATAAAATTATTTTAAAAAAGGCGCCAAAATGTTCTATGATAAACTAGCGAGTGCCTAGCATTGCCTAATCCTGTTTATTCCCGTTCCCTTGGGAATTTCCGAAAATACATTTTTAGTGCACTATGTCATTTAAGGAACCTTTTGTAAAATTTTCTGCTCCTAGATCCATCATCAGTTTTAGCTATGCTCCATAGTAATAATAATAATAATAATATATAGCGAGATGATAATAAGGCGTCGTATTGACTCTACGTATTGTACATCTATTACTACCATAAACTTATTATACGATGCTACGACGCTATTATAAGTTTATGATTACTGCCTTACCTATTACGTAACGTTAACACGTTCTCGGGGAACTGCATTTGGAACCAGCAACTCGTCGTTAGAGATAGACTGCTGTTTACTTAACTTAACCGTTCAAAGAATATTCTTTATACTGGTGAAATGTGGGTATTTCCTGTAATGGAATACCTCTGCCTACCGCCTAAGGGATTAAATGCGTGAGATTATTTATTTTTAATTTTGTTTTACTTTATCTTATAGCCTATAAAAGACAAATGAATAGGTATATCTTGTTTTTTTTTGTTTTCTGCTTCGTCGCACGCTCGATGAATTTGTGAAAGTCATTTGTTTCGACAGAAAAGCCGAAAGTGGTGGACAATTTGGAGTTTGCTCTCACAGCTCAGGCAGCCGTGATCGTCTAGTGGTTAGGACCCTACGTTGTGGCCGTAGTAACCCAGGTTCGAATCCTGGTCACGGCAGTGATTCACTGTCGCGGCGGAGCTAACGTTTTTGCCAATTATTTTTGTAGCTTGAGCATGTAACAGCCCACTGCTGTGCAGTGGGTTTTTGGATATGGGCCATAATCTCCCACGCGAGTCCATCGCGGATTAGAAGCTAATGGCCACCTAGCTCTCAAAAAATTTCAAGTCACCTAAGGGTATCTGGGCCCCTAGCCAAGTGGCATTGTACAATCTAATCGAATGATCTTTTAGATTGACATGTATGGGATTGACATAAGCACTTGCCAACGAGCGCTAACGCTAATGTCAATCCCATACATATCAATCTATAAGATCATTCGATTAGATTATGCAATGCCACTTGACTACGGGGCCTGACATGGTTTACCACAACGAAAACCGGGACCAATGCTCTATAACATTTTGTTTATTTTATTTAAGTTTACCTTTTACTCCGGATACGAAATAAAGTGAATATCCTTTTCAACACAAAAGAGAATGGGGATTGCCAAATAAAACTATAAACAAACACATCTACACAATTGTGGAAATAGTAGCAAATCCTAATGGATGTGTATTCGTCATGCCCGATGTTTGGAAAAGCTTTTTATTTTTAGTGAGTATTGTACCTATTATCTTTCGATGAATTTCGGAGTATCGTGATTCTTTGTCTTTAGCTACGGCGTGGCTATAGTTGCGTATTTTTCTGAAACTGTATTTCCTATGTACATACAGAATTCCTGTGTTAAAAAACATCTTAGAAATGCATTAGCAGTTGGCTTTATCATATTAGGATTATAAAACATGTGTAAGTACATACATACATACATAATGCTCACGCCATTGTCCCACAGGGGTAGGCAGAGACGATGGATCGCCACTTTGCTCGATCTCTGCATACTTCTTTCGCTTCCTTCACATTCATAAGCCTTTTCATGCACGCTCTTTTATTCTTCGCACTCCGGACCCCAGCTTTTTGAAGGACGTCACTTATTTGATCCGTGAACGTCCTTCTGGGGCGTCCTCTTTCCTTGCATCCTTCAACATTCGCACCATATATTTCTTTCGTTACTCTTCTTTCATCCATACGTTCTACATGACCAAACCAGCGTAACATGCCCTTTTCTATTCTTGTCACTACATCTTCTTTCAAACCACACCTTTCTCATATATCAGCATTCCTCACTCTATCACACAATTTCACTCCACACATTTTCCTCAACGATCTCATCTCCACGGCGTTCACTTTGCTTTCATGCTTCTTCTGCCACACCCAACATTCACTCGCATACATCAGCGTTGGAACCAGAACCGCGTTATGCATAGCCATCCTTGCCTCGTTGGACACGACTCACAAGGTTATTCAGGGCCCCATTCACTGCATTTCCTTTCATTACTCTTCTTTCAATATCTTTCTCAAACTTGCCGCCCTTATAAACACGCTACCCAAATACACGAACTCTTTCACTTGCTCAACTTTCTCACCATAGATCTTTATATCACACTCTGTCATACGCTCTTCTCTTTCAAAAATCATCACTTTCGTTTTTGCAACATTTACTTTCATGCCCTTCTTCTCAAATGCTGCATTCATTATATCCACCATCTTTTGCAGCTCGGACGCGGACGATGCAAGGATGACTTGGTCGTCGGCGTACAAGAGGTATTTGATGGTGGTCTCACTCATTTTCAATCCACAATCACTCTCACGCAAATCACCCAAACAGCTGTCCATGAATAGGTTGAAGAGCCACGGAGATGCTACACAGCCCTGTCTAACACCCCTTGAGATGTTAAACCAGTCTGTGTAGGTGCCATTTAGTCTGACACATGCACTGGAATCCTCGTAGAGTGATTTCAGTGCATTTATCAACCGGCTCCCCATCCCAAACTTGGACAGCACATCCCACATTTCATTCCTCCTCACTCTGTTATAGGCTTTCTCCAGATCTATAAAGGCGCAAAACACCGAGGTGTAAGTAATCCACCAATTTATATTTTTTTCATTTCAACAATCTTATTTACCACAATATTATATTGTCGACGTCTTCCATTATCATGAATCCATATTACATGATGACGTATTGTTTTACAACCATACGTTTTTTAATTTCTAATATTTTATAATGAGGTGTCTCAAACGACTTAAAAATGGTCTCTGCGTCAAATCAATCAATAAATCAAATAATTTTATTTCCATTCTGGAACCTTCATTTTACAGAGAGTTGCCACTTCATATTTATCTTATAGTGTCATACCCCAAATTTACTACAGTGTACCTTGAGACCGGTAATGTTTTTAAAACCATTTAGTGCCATTTTACACATAGAACATACAACATAGAAGCCTCTTTTCCGTTGGAGTAGGCAGAGTCAATATCACTCATCATTTACTCGATTTGCATCATTTCGAACCAGTCAGATGTTTCGTGCTTTATCCACATGAATAAAACGACTAATGCGTGCTCGTCTCCGTACCGGAAACTTTATAAAGCTTTTCTTTACTAAATCACCAATCTGTGTGTATCACTCATATATTATAATTGGTGCAAACTCCAAGAAATACTGTGATAATACTTATGTGCAAATTAACGAAATTATTGTGGTCTTTTAAGTGCTATTCCTTGAAGTAGGTTAGTTTTCTGTTTAAAATTTTTATTAACTTCGCTTTTAAAAGACTGACATTGCGAAATATTCACAACATTATTCTAAATAGAAATAAACCCTCGTAGTCCACTTTTTCTGACATTTCGGAGACCTCACGCTACACTAGCGCCTCTACCGGCGAATTAGTTAATTAGCACTAGTTGCATCATCAACAATTAATCAACTCTTGTTGCCGCCTATACTGTAAGTCGGTGTGTTTACAGCAACATAAAACAATAGAATTTTGTGCCGCGTGTAGCTAGGACTTTACTGGAAGTTTATTGCGCAATAAACGTCCTGTTTGGAGATTGTACAGGGATACTTCGGCCCGCTTATTACCTGTTAGCTTGATTCCAAGATTTGTGCAGCGGAGGTTTAAAACTGCAAAGGGTTTATACATGTCACAGTGATAATGTAAAAATCGTAATATTAGAATTTTACTAGTGGTATTATAATTTAACATATAACACACTTCTGTCAATCGTCCATTTTTCCATCAAAGAATGTACCTACTAGTGAAACTTGAATTAAAAAAAAAAAATCTCACGCCTTTTATCCCCGAGGGGGTAGGCAGAGGTATTCCATTACTGGATATACCCACATTTCACGAAACTGAAAACTTGATTTTTTCCAAAAATGGAATACCTCAGCCTACCCTACCCTGCCTACTTCATTAGTAACTTCCTGGTCCTGACTATATTTATGCAAAAAATCTACTCAATATCATGTGATTTAGAAGTGGCATTTTGTCTAGCTCGAATTTATTTATTTATTTTCCACAGAATATAACATCCTGAAATCTCTCTGTGCTCACACACAACGACACAAAGTGATAGTCACTAGTAGTCGCCTCTTAAAATAGAATTCCAAACTATAGTAACCAACAGACATGTTCATGCACACAAATGTTGGTGTCGAGGGGATCAAATCGACTGAACAGTGTTCGTGAATTCGAATTAATCGTGTACAAACATGATTATGTTCTACACGCGAAATTCGAATTGAAGAACGCATTGCTGACGTCACATACAGTTACCTACGAAACGCATTACGTAACATGTTAGTTAGGGTTGTCAAATCGAAAATGTTTTACATGAAGCAAACCAAACCGAAGCAAACTTACAGGACTGTAAACATATATTATGCTGTTTGGGTAATATTTTTTAAGAAGTAGGTGATAAGCAGTGATCGGAGTAGGTAGATTGATTTGAGGTCATTGACCTAAAAAGTATATGTTAATATGGATATGACTCCGAAATTTCCGAAATAATAAAATTACTTTGATATTTTTTTCTGGAATTTCGAAACTATTAGATCGAGAACCAAGTGAAAAACATATCTCAACACGTATTCCACCTCCGCTCCTCCATACTCTCAAGCAACTGTAGTGTCGTTGTTGCTAGAAATAGAATCAATTCAATTATTTATAATATATAATATATATATAAAGCTCGACTACCACTCACTCACTCACTGACTGACTGATTGACATAATTGTTCTGCCAGAAGGAGTCGTTTTGGAGAAAAGTCATGTAAGGGAAAAGTGTGCAAGATGGCGGAGTGACCCAAGGAAAATTCCGACTTTTCAAAAAAACAAAATGGCGGCCAGGCTTGCATATCGTATCTCTTTTGTTTTCCAGCCGATTCGGTTCAAATTTTTGTAATCTGTACAACCTTTTAGATGATTTACGAATATTATTTAAAAAGTTGAAAAAACAAAATGGCGGCCGCGTAGTAGTGTTTCAAAGTTGGAGTGGTTTTAGACCCCACTTGACCCGAATTGATCTCCCAGATGCCAATATGCTAAAGGGATGTGTTTGGTGTCATCGCACAGGGCATATCCTATAGTTTACCAGAAAATCCCGAAAATTTGAAAAACCAAGATGGCCGACCGGTGATTTGCTCCCAAAGAAAAGTATTAATTTTACCACATTTTGATTGTCAATTTTCGGCAAGATGGCAACACCTGAGCGAGTTGGTCTGTATAGCGGGATTGGAGGTCTTGCTACGTAGTGTGGCCGTGTTGAAGAATTTTCCCGGAATTTTTAGTATTTTTTTACTTTTAACGCAAAATGTCAAAAGTCTAAATTTTACCATTTTGCAAAAACAAGTGACAGTCAGTGAAACATTTTATTCCTCCCTATGACCTTTTGTAGGTTTTTTGAATTTCACCTGGCAACACTGAAAGTTATGGCCGATTGAATTTTTAGGGTAGACCTCAAAAGACCCGAATTGATCTCCCAGATGCCGATATGCTACAGGGATGTGTTTGGTGTCATCGCATAGGGTATATCCTGTAGTTTACTAGAAAATCCCGAAAAATAGAAAAAAACAAGATGGCCGCCCCGTTATTTTTGTTTTACTGAAAAATTTAAATTTTCTTAATCTTAATAGGCATTTTTTAGCCTGTTGGCAACACTTTGGAAAGTTGGCTTGTATGGAGCGATTGTGGGTCTCAGTAAACAGTGTTGCCATGAAAAAAAATATTTAACAAAATTTTATTATTTTTCGACTTAAAATGGCTAAAACAAGATGGGCGCCCAAAATCAGACTTTATTTTTCTGTCAAAATACGACCCCACAGAGACACGCGTGGCCGCTTGCGGCCTCGCGCACCGCGCGACATCTAGTCTATAATATATAAAGCTAGACTACCACTCACTCACTGACTCACTGACATAATTGTTCTCCCAGAAGGAGTCGTTTTGGAGTCAATTCATATATGAGAAAAGTGTGCAAGATGGCGGGGTGACCCAGGGAAAATTCCGACTTTTCAAAAAAACAAAATGGCGGCCAAGGTTGCCTATCGTATCTCTTTTGTTTTTTAGCCGATTCGGTTCAAATTTTTGTAATCTGTACAACCTTTTAGATGATTTACGAATATTATTTAAAAAGTTGAAAAAACAAAATGGCGGCCGCGTAGTAGTATTTCAAAGTTGGAGTGGTTTTAGACCCCACTTGACCCAAATTGATCTCCCAGATGCCAATATGCTACAGGGATGTGTTTGGTGTCATCACATAGGTCATATCCTGTAGTTTACCAGAAAATCCCGAAAATCTGAAAAACCAAGATGGCCGACCGGTGATTTGCTCCCAAAGAAAAGTATTAATTTTACCACATTTTGATTGTCGATTTTCGGCAAGATAGCAACACCTGAGCGAGTTGGTCTGTATAGCGGGTTTGGAGGTCTTGCTACGTAGTGTTGCCGTGTTTAAGAATTTTTCCGAAATTTGGAGTATTTTTTTACTTTTAACCCAAAATGTCAAAACTCTAAATTTTACCATTTTTCGAAAACGAGTGACAGTCAATGGAACATTTTATTTTTCCCTATGACTTTTAGTAGGTTTTTTGATTTTCGCCTGGCAACACTGACAGTTATGGCCGATAAAATTTTTAGGGTAGACCTCGAAAGACACGAATTGATCTCCCAGATGCCAATATGATATAGAGACGTGATTGGTGTCATTAGATAGGGCATATCCTGTAGTTTACCAGAAAATCCCGAAAATCTGAAAAACCAAGATGGCCGACCTGTTATTTTTGTTTTCCTGAAAAATTTCAATTTTCTTAATCTTAATCGGCATTTTTTAGCCAGTTGGCAACACTTTGGAAAGTTGGGTTGTATGGAGAAATTGTGGGTCTTAGTAAACAGTGTTGCCATGAAAAGTAATATTTAACAAAATGTTATTATTTTTCGAATTAAAATGGCTAAAACAAGAAGGCCTAAAATTAGACTTTATTTTTCTGTCAAAATAAGACCCCACAGAGACACGCGTGGCCGCTCGCGGCCTCGCGCACCGCGCGACATCTAGTTTATGAATATAACTCAAATGAGAAACTAAGGATGTCGTACGTCAATAAATGATTACATTTTCTTACTTGTACGTTTTCTTATTTTATTACACTTTTTACATTAATTAAAGGAAATTTCGGTACCATTTGCGGTAATTTTCGGAAATGTTGCATGTCCATGCTATGATATCATGATGCAAGTACGTAAAATCAATCTTCCTACTCCGATCACTGGTAATAATAGTAAGATTAATTAGAAACTTAATATAAAACGACGAAGTGTGTGAAGATCTTTTAATGTAAATATTGCCTGAAATAAAGATTATTATTATTATTATTAATGAGAACAAATGAGTCCATCCAGAGAGAACTAAAAATCACCAAACTACTCTCAACAATCTGCCAGGAGAGGGCTCTCAGACTCTTTGGGCACATAATGCGATCACCACACCACAGCCTCGAACGTGACATCATACTGGGGCAAGTTGAAGGCAAGCGCGCTGAAGGAAGAGCCCCGGCAAGATGGTCGGATTTCATTAGACAAGCATGTGGTTCCATGCAGAGAGCAGCCTTTAGCCGTTGATCGCGTTAAATGGAGGGATATGGTTCTTGGTCACGATCCTCAGTCATGAGGGAACGACGAAGAAGAAGAATAGAAATAAAGTTTCTGTTAAAGTTTCAATTGTTTACCGGTACGGTACGGTACAGTGAACAAATAACTGGGGAACAATGATCCGTATTGCTGGGCCTAATCAAATACAAACAGGTCTTAATCAAACTCTTACAGACGCAGTATCTCAGGTTCGCAGTTACATGAGCCACTAGTCTATCTCTAATTAAAGTTTACCAATAAAGGCAAAGTTTGGATACATAGGTATAATTAGAAGCCAACCTCTCAACTTGGCCGTGATATTGATTAGTTAGACCAGACACAATACTATCTGCCTAATACAGGCTTTCGGGATCTTTCTTTTACCTTTCTTATAATTAGAATAGAAAAACAAATGAATCGTAACTGAATATAAATCCTTGTTGTCAGCACGCCTTTTATTCCACATTTTCTTCATTTAAAATTGTTTTTTTAATTAGTAATTAAAGACGTGGGAAGAAGGCGTGAGTTGTATGTATGTATGTATGTAATTAAAGACCATGAAAACAAAAAAACAAGCTTTTATACGTATTGAACGTGTCATAAAAAATCGAATGAGCCCAAACTCGAGGGGCTTACGAGTAGCCATTGAGAAGTAGCGATATCCACCTCCTGGCTCCATCATCAGATCAGCTCGGTGATACCATAATAATGTATTGTCACCGAACTTACATAAGTATGCCATGTTTCAGCTCCATCGGTTGAAGATATCTGCTTCAAAATTGAGTTGCAAGATTCTACAAGAAAAAACATACTTTGAAAGTTAAATAAAAGCTTCTGAATATAGTATTTCATTATCTAAAAATAAACACTAAATCAGTTTTAATACTACAGTCAGCAGTCATAAGCAAACAGAAACTTTTGTGGTCCTACTTATATGCGTCCAAATTATATTTATTTAGGTATTTATTATATAAATACCTAACTTGGCACAAGGCATAAAAAAGCTAAAATTGCCCTTGGCCGGTTTTTAAACTCTTTCTGTACAAAGTACAAAAATTGGAAACAAACAATTATACACAAAACTACTAAAACCTAAAAAGTAACAAATAAGCTAAAGACTAAGTTAGCATTAATACTTTAAGTCTAGAAAGTTCAAAACTTTTTCAATAAACCTCGGCTGAGTGCAGACTAGGGGCAAATGCTGTCCTGAGAAGAAAGCACGTGCTTAAAATATTGTAGTCTAACAACTTTCCCTTTTAAAAGTTTAATTTTACTTTTTGAATTCGATAAAATCGAAGTTTTAAATTGAATATAAAAATAAAATAAAGCTTTTGACAGCCCTTTATATTCAGTCATCTAGCTCCCATATAAGAGATTTCTTCTTTTGGAGACGTGATTCAAAATGCACGTTAAATCGTTCATCCCGGTTTCCGTTGAGCTCACAATGGAATTGGATAAGCCATGTTAAAACCTTTCATTTGGGTACCTTGACAAAGTTCTGATAGTTACGCGATCACTAGCATAAAACCATCCATCTCTAAATAAGCGTTTCGCTCGGTGGGCGGCTACAGCTCATCCTTCCTCATATTTAGCGAGGCGAGCAATAGCGGGAGCTGTTGAAGGTCGATGATGTTTTTGAAGTGATAACGTCTTATTGATGCCGGCTGCACGCACGAAAAAGTATCACGTTCCGCCTGAGCCGAATGTGCAAGTGAGAGCGCGGAACAAGTGATAAAAGCATACGGCTTGTGACGTATCTATCTCTCTTCCACTCCAGTATGCAATTTTTCATCATTTTTTAAAATAAATTATTGTCACTAAACAGACTTTACACAGATATGGTAAACTTTGGAACGAGCTCACCCAGAAGAACCCTATGTACTCATGAATCAATAGATCCGGATTGCATGAACGCAAGCATAAAGAGGCAGGCAGGGAATTACACTCCTTGGCTGTGCGAATTATAAAAGACTAGTTACCGTTCCCGTGGGAATACGGAAATAAAATATAGCCTATATTAGGTACTCAGTGATAATGTAGCTTTGCATTGGTGAAAGAATTTTTAAAATCGATCCAGCAGTTTTGAAGATTATTTGTAACAAAGATACAAAAATAGAAATCGAAAGATTTGTATTACTACATTAGTGTAGAAGTGTAGATGATAAATAAGCCAGACAATACATTTTCTTTACTACAGACCAAAATAGTCCCAATAGATGTCATGAACAAAGTCCCTAACAAGCTAGAAGTTTTCGATTGATAAACTTTGATTGGACGCTAGCTTTAATTAAAAGCCGATTCCTGCAATTTAGAAGCTGACATTTCTTAAACATTTGGACAACATTCGGGTTTTTTCAATAGTTCGATGGTGAAGGAAAACATGGTGAGGAAACCTGTAGGTCCCAGAATTAATTCTGAGGCATGTGAACCGGTCAGGTATTTTCAGAAAGCTAGTAGCTCGGTAGCTAAATGGCGTAATTCAACGGCGCCGTCGAGACCTATCAAAATCGAAAGATAAAATAATTTGAAAAGCTCGTATGGTAAAAACCATTTTAGCGGTGGGTTTGGCGTGTACGGTTTTTCAAAAATGTTAAAAAAAACAGTTACTTGGGCATTCTCGAGCGCGTCAGATATTCATACTACGTATGCCCCAAGTGCCTCTGATAACAACGGTATACTAATCTGCCGGTTTGCGTGGTGGAGGTAGGCATATAAAGTAGTCAAAAATGCAAAAAAAAAAAATTTACTCGAGCGCGTCAGATTTTCGGAAGGGGTGTTAAGTAGGCCCCAAGGAAGCTCCATTTAAAAAACTGACGATTTCGGCGTGACGATAAGTTACGATGAGTTTTTGAAAATGCAAAAAAATAAAGTGTTTTTGAAATACTCGAGCGCGTCAGATTTTCATAGGGGAGGTTTATCTCGGTATCCTGAAAGCATATTTTCTTAATCTGACAAAAATGTTGGTGGGTTCTCTTAATCTGACCGAAAAAGGTTTTTTGGTTTCTTTTTTTTTCCTTTCTTTCTCCTTGATAAAACGGGGAATATATATATATTAGGGTGTACCGAAAATTCCCTTCTACCGCTTCTTTCTCCACCATCAATGTTCCGAAATAAAGAAAAAATACTGGTGGACGGCATATTTCCGCAAAGCGCTCAGTTTGTATTACATGTTTATGGCAAATTCCTCTTTTTTGCTTCAATTCTTCACTTCGTTTTGCTTACGATACGTACAAAAAACAATTTGAGGATCAACAGGCTATTGAATAATATACATACATGAAACTGTACATGTCAATAATACTTTTGTATACAGATACGCGTAACTTTTTCCTAATCTACGAAAATTGTCGAGAAGCTTTTGAAAAAAAAATTGAGATATAATAAAAGTCACATAATTTAATCATCGTTATTTCATATCAATTTTTTTAACACCCTCAGTTTTCGAGATATAGTCAAAAAACCGGGAGTTTGAGTTTTTATGATGCTTCAAGTCAAAAAGTTTTAACTTTGGACAAAAATGTAAAGAGACCTTTTTTGTGTAAAATAAAATTACCTTTTTTGTTTATTTAAACTTTTTTTGTAAAATGTATCGTTCGCGACTTATATGCCGCAACGCGTTTTTCGGAAGACGAAATGGCTCCTCCACACTTCCGGTCATGCGGAAACCGGCAGATTTTGTATTTTTAGTAAGTTTTAGATTATATTCTTCAAAATAAAAAAAATCAACAAGTTCGCGACCCTATAACTTGGCGGCGTGAAGGACTTATCGTCAGATTAGTTAAATTTAGTCTTAAAACACTAAAATCAACTTAATCTGACGCGCTCGAGTATTTCAGACTAGGTTTCGATTTTTTTTTTACTAATCTGATCGTCTATCCTAGGCGCGCGTCACTACAAATAGAGCTAAATACTTTACAAGGTTGTTCTATTAGGTCTAAGGTATCTCTCATATCTTAAACTGCCACGCTCGAGTATTACCGAAAATTCCCCTATTCGCCTCCCTAACTATAAGCTATATGTTATCCCTGTATTCCCACGGGAAAGGGAACTATGCGAGTGAAACTGCGGAGCGCTGCTAGTTCACAGATATAATAAAATCCGCTCGGAATTCCACCTTTCGCGCACGGTTTCCTCCGACACAACTTTGTAATGCGTAATAAAATATGTTTATTGTTGTTGTAAACATAACTTATTGCTGCGTGATTAACACGGTAAACACGACTTCTGAACGACTGAACTTTGTACTGAAGTCTCAAACAATTCAAATATTGTTCCGGATTTTCCCGTCCGTCAAAACAATGGGAATTTTGGTGTAATTTTGTTAGGGATTATTTTGAAATGAGCATAGTTTATGAATTAATTTACGAATTGAGTTTTGGGTGCTGTGATTACTTGTTAATAGTTTTAACTCTAAATCTGTGGGAGATAACTACTCAAAATATACTTACTCAAAATATACTTACTCAAAATATACTTACTCAAAAGTCAAAAGTGAGTATTTCCGAGACTGAAAAACCTCTGCAGACATTTATTATATTTATTTGTCATCATTTTCTTTCCTTTTTCTCATTACTTGGGGTAGGCGCAGGCAAAAATCAACAGTTTTTATTCAATAGAGGCTTATAAGTACTCTTATTGAAAGTCATCGCGAGTCCAGTAGGTATTCTTCTTCCGTTTATCTTTATCAACCGTCATATTCTTGAATTTAACATTCTTTCAGAATCCATATTTTCTTTCGACTTCCTCTTTTCCTAACCTCTACATTCATATTAAGCATTCTAGTTACAACAGTACCCTCATCACTCCACTACGTCCGAACTGTAAAAGCAGTAACTTCTCAATTTCTCCGTCACTTGTGCTACATTCAAACCACCTAGTCGGTTTTACTGTATCTCAGTTTATAAATCGAATATTGGCACCAGCGGCGTTACGTTAGGTACATTTTTTCCCGTTCCCGTGGGAATTTCTCAAAATCATTTCCTAATTGTTACCCTGTGAGGAATCTATCTACCAAATTTCAAGTTTGTAACATTTATACTTTCTGGGATTTCTCGATCAATCGGTTGCTTTTACGTTTATACACGATCATTGCTATGAACGAGTTACGAAAAAAGTTGATTAAAATTATGGACCAGACTATAAACATCCATATTTTATTTTATAGACTATATTTTGCCCACTTTCCTGGATAATAAAAGCCTGTGACATTTTTCAATCTTTCTAACTAGAGTTCAAAGAAAAAATTACATCAATTATCTAGTTGGTGCGTGAAAGAAAGACAAACGAACAAACACAAGACCACTTCTTTTGAATAGTTGTACGATCGTTATACGCCATTATTTATAAGATTATGATGATGACGTCATAATACAGCAATCCTGCGTAACCTCTCACACCATGAATCACAGACACAATAGATTTTTAATTGTGTCTCGGTTTCAATTGGAACCGGCGGTTCATAACTGATTAATATTAGAAAAAAAAAATTCCTCAATAATAACCATTTCCTTTCTTATAAATATGAAATGGATCCGCCGCTGAAATTTATATTGTGCTATTGGAATATTTTTGTTATGTCATTGTCATTACGTCACAACTCATTATTATGCTGAACATGTAGTAATTAAGCCTGGACTAATGAAAAGGCTTCAAAGGGAAGGTTTTGTAAAAAAAGTATAAGTCATATAAACGTTATACAATGAGTTCTTGCTGGTTAAAATACTACCTAGAAATATTAATACACTTTATCTACATCCACAGTATGTATCAGTATCAGTTAGGTACTTTATAACAGTATCAAACGTACAGGGGGTCAATTCCACTAAATGTCAACGGTTACAGTTGGATGACAATGGCATGTCAATGGTCAGTCGATGGTGTTATTTACTCTGAAAAGTGCCAAAATAACACCATTGACTGACCATTGATATGTCATTGTCATCCAACTATAACCGTTGACATTTAGTGGAATTGCCCCCCTGAATACTACACAGGACGTAATCATTTTTATTATTCAATTGATTCACTGAAAGTGTAATTTTTTTCAGTTGGTCCTTACTACGTAGCAACAGACCAGGGCTATTTGGAGGCCCCGAATGTATATTCCACTTCTATCTCGGAAAAATATATCTTCAATCAGAAAAAAATATTTTTCTGCCAAGTTTGCTACTGTCACAGGTAAAGTCGGGGGTAAATCCTTTATTAGTAAGATCTATTTCACACCAAGTACGACTTCAGACTATATAATAAAGACTCTCAATCAAAAACGAACCTTAAATTTACAGCGAAATAATAAAGAATTTGACGGCCAAAGCAGGTTTTCTCTGATTCTCAAAATGTAGAATATAATCGATTCCAACACGAAATGATAGTTATATAATAAGGCCCCAAGGGGCTTTGTAAAACGCAAATGTCAATCGAATATAATGACAACGGGATTGAAATAAGCGATCAAATTCTTATGCAGCGCGACCAAGTAATATTGACGCAGTAGCCACTTAACTAGGGTAGTGTCCTCCCTAGTCAGATCAGTTACTTTTTATGATCTGTCAAAACGAAATTTTATTATAGAAAATGTACTGAAATAGCAAGGCGTGACGTCATAGTTTCTAGTACTCAGTTGCAGCACTTTTTTGATTGTTTTATTATTTTTAAATTTGTTATAATAATAAATTGAAATTCGAAATACATATTTTGAGGTGTGTTGGGATAATCTTTTTAATGAATGACTCTTCGCAATTTAATTTCGTTGCTGTCAACTACCCCATTAAGATAGGTATGGGATGTTCTACGATAGTTAGTTTTACAATCATTCACCACTAGCTCGACGGTGAAGGAAAACATCGTGAGGATACCCACAGGTGTCAGAACTAATTTTGAGGCATGTCTAATCGACCTGGCGGCGATGGGCTCACCACCTATCACGTTTAGGGCTCGAATATTCCTTATACCTCCGCCTACCCCCTCGGGGATAAAAGGCATGAGATTATTTTAATTATTTATATTTTTTAGTATTAGTATTTAAGCCAGGTGAGCGAGTAAACGTTGTGTGTGCCACTCGGCTATCGCAGGCATTCACTTAGCAAGTTAACTCACTGTGACGTATGGGGCGCCAACTTTGGACAGCGTCCTACATACTTTAACGTACGACTTTTGCGAGGTTGTGTATGCTCTTCGTGCAACTTTTATAACTGGGCTGCAGCTGAAGGTTATTATCATCCTAGTAGCGCCACGGCTTCTGATTGGCATGTGGATCAGATATACATTACATACCCATGTCTTGGATTTCGAACCCTCGCGGTTTAGTAGATATAGGGGGGGTTTGGTGGCGCTGCCAGAATGACTACTGTCTTTCTAGCAGCGCCACTTCTATATCTCGGTAAGTATAAGTATTTCTGCATTTTGGCTATACACGACGATTTCGAACTATTTCTTACTTTTAGAAAAGAAATAGAATCCAAACTCAATTCCCCGTGGAATTAAAGATATAGAGGCACATTTGTGGCGCTACCAGAAGGACGTCTTTACAGCAGCACCACCACCTGTATCGCCGTAAATAAAGGCCATAGTATATGACTACGCCAACATTTAGTGCTCGTGAGTACGTTAGGTACGTAATGTTTCCGTTTTAGTTTGCAAGCTACCTCGAAAGATATAGACCCGAACAAGTATTTGAGGTAATAATATGACCATGTCTTTCAAAGGTACATCATATTTCTAAAATATGTTTGCAGACCAGAAATCAGAATATAAAGATCCGGTACGAAATACTCTCAAGGTAAATTAATCACTAGATATCATATAACTAGCCTTGAAAACTGTAATGAGGTGGCTGAACCTCAACTTGTTGACACTGAATCTTGAAAAAACTAAGTACATTCCTTTCTCTATCCGTCAAAACACCAAACCTCCGTCTTCCTTCGCCTTAAGGGCACATACCTGTATAAGTCTTGATAATCTGTGCACCTGTCAGGTTCTAAACAGAGCCGAAACGGTCAAATATTTGGGTATACATCTGGATGCCGGCCTAAGCTGGGGCATGCAGATTAATACAGTATCAAATAGGATTGTTCGTCTCATTTACATTTTCAAACAGCTAAGAAACTCTGCTAGTATTGACGTCCTTAAAATGACATACCTTGCCTTATGTCAATCAGTTATCACCTATTGCATACCAATCTGGGGTGGTGCCACCAAGACGCGAATGATCGAGGTAGAGAGAGCACAGAGAGCAGTACTGAAAACAATGCTTCGGAAACCATATCGGTATCCAACAGTTCAACTCTATGCGGATTCCAATCTGCTTACTGTCAGGCAACTCTTTGTGCTCCACTCGACACTAAGAAGTCACTTTTCCTTACCAAACTTAGACTGCAACAAACGAAGACATGATCCCCCAAGTGTTAAACACAGAACATCTTTTGCAGCGCACCAATTCTACGTACTAGGTACACAAATATACAGAAAAATCAATAATAAACTTAAAATATCTAGGCTAAACAAACATGAAATTAAAATCAAACTACACAAATGGTTACTAAAATTGGACTACCACACATCCGAGGAACTATTGGGCTTCACGAAATGATGTCGGATCGGCCTATTGCCTCATTGAAAACCTACATTATATATATATATATTACACACCAGCATCACTAACACACATCAATACCATTCTTTCTCACATATAACTACACTTACCTATATATACTACAATCACATTCACTAACACACCCTCTCATACATACTCACACACCTACACAGCACTCACCACAATATACAAGGTGACTTTTTTTACCGTCTGGAAAATAATGTGGTGTGATAGGTAAGTGTAATAGATTCATTTGCAATGTTACTTAAAAAAAAGTACTTACTTTTCTCAAAAAAATTTTTTCTTCCTTAAACTAATACACATTACTCAATTGTAGTCAATAATACACACTGAGATATTTGAAATAGTATTTTAAAAAGAAACAGGCTCGTAACTTCCATTTATGCGCAATTTACCTACAACCGCCAGCTGCGCGTAGTACTTGGCGTAGTTTTCTAGATTTTGTAAATTGCATTAAATATGATTATATTTAACAATTAATCTCGTGTACAACTTCGGCTCTAGATACCTTATACGTCATTTTTTTTTTTTTTTTCCAGACGGTAAAAAAAAAAAATCACCAGTATAACACACATCCTAGCACAATATTCTGCAAATTTCTTTCTTTTAATATTTCTTTGTTCCTTTGAGATACCTACCCTCATCACTTATATTGTTAATCATATTAATAACATCTTGCACCGACGTGACACTGTCTCCCAAGTTACAGGCGCTTAGCTTAGTTTGGGATACAGGGCGCATCCATGAAAATTACAGGATTGTCAATATAGTACTAAGATCTCTGTTAGCATGTAAACACTTTTTAGTAAATAAATATTTTTATTATTATTATATTATTATTAACTATAGGAAAACTCAAAATTCGACGTCATCCTAGCAGTGATGTGATATCTAGTGGATAATTTACTTTGAAAGTATTTCGTTCCGGAGCACATCTTTATATTCTGATTGACGATGGAAAATCACACTTCCAACTGAAAATGAAAATTCACATGATTTCACAAGTTGCGGGCTAATGAAGTGGAGTTGTAGGTATGACATAATAATATGAAAATTCATTTCATACGATTTTCTCTCGTTTCTGTTGTCTCTCTTTTTTTCTTTTTTTTAAATTTATTTATTCATTTCTTATAATATATCTACATTAACAGAAAATTAAAGTCGTCAAACTGCAGGAGCAGTTTGTAGGCGTTGCGCTCTTTACAAATATTTTTTGATTAATATCTAGATATATACTTAGATTTAGGTAATTCGGATACTACTAACTACTGCAATACAAAAAAACCTACACAACAAAGAACAATCATACTCTCAAGCTTCTAAAAAAACTTCTATGAGTTTTCTTTGTTTCTTGTTTGTCGCATCTCTAGTTGTTTATGTGCTTGGGCCTAATGTAACTCGGTTCCCTAAGTTAGGTACTTACATTAAGCGGTTTAGGCTGCGAAGAGCACCGCAAGAAACAGCTGAAAATAACACACAAATAATGGAACGACTAACGAAATTTTTGGTTTGTTTAAGTACAACATAATACATAATTCAAGGACATGAGCTAATAAGTTTGAATTTACTTTGTTTTATACTATGTAGAGATAACAACTACATTGTATGTATGATTATCAATTCTGGCAAAGATAATGCATTACAGACATAAAAACTAAAAGCGGACATTTTGGTAAGTTGTCTTTATGTACTTAAATGAACTTTGAATTGTGGTCATTCTGAGAAATGGTCTTTAATAAAACTGTTATTTTTAAATGTTGTCATAATGAGAAGTCCACAAACTGACTTATAAATAAAAAGCGAACATTTTGGGAAGTGGTCTTTATATACCTACCTAAAGGCAGATGTGTAGTCAAGTGTACTTCGATCACACAAAGCCTCTTACGTAGAATGGAATCCGTATTCCAAATGTTTCCCCAAAACATCCTTTTCCGCCATTTAAGGCGCCAGTAGACCCAAAATCCTCATCTAGAGAGCGTTTAATTAACACCGAGGGAGCTCGAATCACGTTTCGTTTTGCTAAGTGAGCCGACGAGATCGTGGTCCGTGACAAACAACTAAGGGTGCGTCTTCACTGTCGTTGTCTTAAACTAAGATGAGGAGAAAATCTAGCAGTTATTTAAATAGTGCACATATTGAACAAAATATTGTGTTAAACATATTTTGTTCAATATGTGCGGGTTTCCTCACGATGTTTTCCTTCACCGTCGAGCTAGTGATAAATATGTACGTAAGTTTTTGAAAAACTCATTGGTTTCTCATTCATGCCAGGATTCGAACCCGAGCCTCACTTATTTTCAGCCGGCTCTTTAACCATTCGGGCTATCACTGCTCTATCATCTATAGGGTATCATAATATTATTTCCAAAATTAAAATATTTACAAAAGCCTTACTCCTTATCTTAGAAGTTTCGGAGGTTTATCAACATTTTAGGGGAAAACATCGGCTTAAGTTTAGAGCCAACTAGTGGCTGTTGATAAAACCCAAGTTACATTAATTTCATACGACCCATGTCCGCACGTTTTTTCCCGTTTTGCTAATCTCTGCGTTAGTGGAAACGCACCCTTAAGCTGGCCATTATTTTTACTTTTATCGGTTTATCTGTTGTGCTATCTTTATGCTCCATATAAATCGCCTGTCTGTATTTCGCTCATAATTTTTTTTAACTTTTTTTAATAAACGTTACAAATGAGAGTACGGGAGACCGATTGTTTAGACAGAATACGAGTAAATGCAAAACCGAATTACAACTCTTTCTGTGTGAGAGTCAAAATAAATAATTCATCTGTTCACTTATTTTATCAAGACAATTTGGTATTCATTAGATACTAGCGACCTGCCCCGGCTTCGCATGGTTGCAATTTAAATATGTTGTTTCATATAAGCATTTGAGCCTTGTGTCTAATATTTTAAAACACATATTAATGAAAGTATAGAGATTGCAATTTATCTAAAAAAATACTTACTACTACAGGCTATGAAAAAATACGCAAATAAAAGACTAAACTAAGAACAACCAGTATCCCACAATCTATTTATTTATTACTAGAACACACAGTTACATGTATGTACGTGCCTTCAACAAATTAGATAGTCTCGGAAACGAGGTATATATTCAATAAGGGTAAGATTTATAACAGTAATTCGATTTCCAGTGAATAGGCCGCCTAAGCTTCAGCAAAATAATACCACCACAGCGTGACGCGTGAGTCGCGTGACAGAATACTCCTTGCGTGACGCGACCTACGCTTGGCGTCGACGTGACTCGACTACGGTCTGCGTGACGGGTGGTAGAGCTCCTAAAATACGACATATTTGCGAATAATAAATGTTATAACTATATTGAAGCTGTAGTGTTGAGTGTTTTGTTTGGTCGCTTACGAATTCATATTTATATTATTTTGTATGAACGCAATATTTAAAGATTCATAATTACGCTTATTAATACTTTTGCCACTATTTACATAATATATAATTATATTTAACACCCATTTATTTATATAATGTTTATAATAACAAGTAGGTAACTTTTTGTAAGCCCTACCAATAATCCATAGTAAAATAAACATAAAAAATATATTACTACCGTGCACCTTTATTTCCGAGGAGAAGGAAAAGGTGTTCTATTCATGGACAAAGTTTAAGGGGCAGGGGGTTTGTCTGCATTTTCTTGATACAATGAAATAAATAAATGTAGTCACTTTTCATCAGTATATTTCTGGAACTTTAAACGTGACAGGTGGTGGTATCCATGATAGTACTTGATGTTGGCTTAAGCACCACAATTTGAGCGTCCAAAGTAATTACGGTCCAAAGTGGGACAATCACGCATACCGGTTCACCGGGCATGTTCCAATATTGAGGCTTACTACTTACTTACTTTACTGGGTAATAAAGGCCCGATTCGGACGGAATTGGTTTAAGTTCTGCAAGATTGAAAGCTGATAAGGGAATGCCGGTACCATATAGGGTGTCCCAGTAAACAGAGCATCTACTCTTGCACACAGTTGAGGTTCAATCTAAAACATGTAAAAGGTGTTCCAAAAAATTTTGCAGTTGTTTAAAAAACATTTGTTTATGAATTTACATCTATACACATAATAAAACTCTAACGGGACCGTGTCTGAGTATGCTTTTTTTTTCGTGGTAGTGTAAATACATATTTATGGATTTAGATATCAAACACGAAATTTAACAACGAAAGTTTTAAAATATTTGTCAGTGTATCTGTCTGTGCACGCATCACCCAAAAACTACTTAACCGATTTTAAAAATTCTTTCACCAATGGAAAGCTACAATATCCCTGAGTAACATACGCTATATTTTATTCCCATATTCCCACGGGAACAACGCGGGTGAAACCGCGTAGAACAGCTAGTATGAAATAAATACAAAAAAGATTTAGCGATAGAAATATGTGTAATACCTGCACCCCTAGCCAAGATGCGTAGCGCTTACGAAAGCGAATGACCAGTATCACGGCTTTCACAACCCTGGAAAATATACACATAAATACTTATAAAAATATCGGATTTGCTAACCAAAATTGAATAATTTTGGGCCGAGAGCGTCGATCGGGCGATATAACCGAAATTGATTTAGATTGTTGCGGTCGATATTTAAATTTAAGACGCTTCTAAATTGGATTCCGGCATCGTGATAAGGGTACAAATTAGTGTAAATATTTAAAAGGGTAAATCTAATCTAGCGATGGAACTAATAACTAAAATTGATACGAATCCAAACATGCAAAAAATACCTTAAACCTAGAAGAAGAGTCCGCTTCTCATGATGATAATCAGTGAGGCTCGGTTTCAAATCCTGACATGTACCAATGAGTTTTTCAAAACTTACGTACCTACATATTCATCTCACTTGCTCGACGGTGAAGGAAAACATCGTAAGGAACCCCGCAGGTTCCAGAATTAATTGTGAGGCATGTGTAACGGTACAGACCCGGTCCGGCTATGGGCTCACCACCTATCACGTTCAAAGGTCGAATTTACTCGTGAAAAGTGGGTATTTCGAGAAACGGAATACCTTTGCCTACCCCTTCGGGGATAAATGGCGTAAGTTTTTTTTATATATTATTTATGTTTACCTTAAACTTGACTTTATCTTTGACTGACCAATGATGGCGAGGATCCTGTTTATTCCCGTTCCCGTTGAAATTTAGAATAATATACCTTCTGAGTGCTCACACATACGTCATATTATTATAAAGTAACTGTGCAAAATTTCATGGTTTAATTAAACCCAGCGGTTTCAAATGTGTGTTGATTGATCAATCAGTCAACCAATCAGCCAGTGTTTCTTCTTCTTTTTCTTCTTCTTGTTTCTTCTTTAGACATAGATAAGGGCTAATTGTGCGAACAGTACTTAGAATATTGGATGCATTCCTACTTTGGATAGTTAAGCTGATTTTTTGTATTATTTATTTAACATAAATTATCTTTACAGGAATACACTCAAAACGATAATCTATCCACTGTCACATAGATAGAACAATGTTATTCTCATGAATTCCTCAATTAACTAATAAGTACACTATCTCTGATAAGTACACTATTATATCCTAATCTCGCTGTCGTCCTGGTAGTGATGATGAGATGTATGTAAAATTAGGTTAACAGTGGACTCGATTCTGCAGACCAGCTAAAATTCCTAATTTTAAGTTAGCCTATCCTTCTCCATAGAATACGGAAGAAAAAGGACAGAAACAAACCATAGATTGAAGAGTAATGTCAAACATATAAAAACCAACTATTTAAACCTTATGAACGTGCTTATCTGTCACTTTTATCCATGACCTTTTTACATCGTCGCTAAAATTGCTAAACACGCCTTAGTTGACAGGACTATTTTAATTTGACAGGACTTAAATATCTCTCGTCTCTTTTCTTTTCTAAGAGAAAGAAAATGACAGGACTAAACTAAAATAAGTTTAGTCGCTGTAATGCAGAATCGAGCCCAGTTTAAACCTACACTAAGCAATATAAATGAAAGTTTCAGCAATCCAATAATAAAGGGTTCCCTACATTATCATACGTAAATAATTAAACATACACGCCACAGGCTTATCAGGTCAGGAGCGTATAATAAAATTCATTAAACATTTCATAGTATAGAATATATTTGTAAGGTAAAATAATAATTATATTTTAGTATTTTAGCTAGCCATGAGTTTAGATTACTATAGTTTTTATATTTTCCCGTGGGAATGAGATATTTTTCTGAAATAAAAAATACCCTAGATGTGGACCCGGGTACTCAGTTATCTTGCGTGATGCGTGCACAGACCGATAGACAGACAAAAATTTCAAAAATTGGTGTTTTGGTATCTAAACCGATAACTATCTACCCTACCATTAAAATTTTCAAATTTTCAAAAAATATCTGCTGCTGGAGCCGAGAGCCGAGAGCTGATCTGATGATGGAGCCAGGAGGTGGATATCAACTCCTCAATGGCTACTCCTCAATGGCTACTCGTAATCCTCTCGAGTTTGGGTTCGTTTGATTTTTTATGACGCGTGCCATACATACAAAAGCTTATTTTTAGGGTTCCGTACCGAGAAAAAGAGACCCTGCTACTAAGACTCCGTTGTCCGCCCGTCTGTCTGTCTGTTCGTCTGTCACCAGGCTGTATCTCATGAACCGTGACAGTTAGACAGTTGAAATGTTCACAGATGATGTATTTCTTTTGCCGCTATAACAAAAAATACTAAAAATCAGAATAAAATAAATCCGCCTCTATCCCCGAGCGCATTATATCCCCGTAGACAGAAGTATTTAGGTTAAAGAGCCGGCCGAAAATCAGTAAGGCTCGGGTTATAATCCTGGCATGTACCAATGAGTTTTTTAAAAACTTACGTACATAATTATCACTAGCTGGACGGCGAAGGAAAACATCGTGAGGAAACCCGCAGATCTCAGAATTAATTCTGAGACATGTGTAAATAGACCCGGTCCGGCGATGGGCTCACCACCTATCACGTTTAGGTGATCCAATGTATCTCGTGAAATGTGGGTATATCCAGTAATGGAATACCTCTGCCTACACCCTCGGGGATGAAAGGCGTGAGATTATTTTAGAATAAAATAAATATTTAAGGGGGGCTCCCATACAACAAACGTAATTTTTGTGCCGGATTTTTTTAGTTTTCATTAACTATAATTACTTATTTAAATTATCCATTTATTATGTAGATACCTTTCAAAACAAATAATGAGGTGTAGTATTGGAACAACTTAGTTATAGATGGAAGCAAAGTTTTATATCTCGTAGACATGTAACAATCTCTTGTTGTTTCTGGCTAAATAACAAACTTTGTTTCTCAAACAACTGCCTCTTGGCAGTTCGGAGTTGTTCCATAATATGTAGGTAGTTAATTGTTATAATTTCTTATAAGGTTGGCGTAGCGTAGAGTGGGAATCGATCAGTACAAACTACAAAGTTAATAGTGGAAGGGTGGTTTACAGGTAAAGCGTCTTTACAGTATGTGGTCTTGTTTGTGTTATTGTACGATTAGTTTTAAGATAGGACCGTAAATAAAACCAGATATGACTAGTCTCATTGATTAATAACACGTCCACTCCCGTTCAAGGCTCGGTCAAAAGTGGACACTTTTAGCGTCTTAGCTAACGTCTATGGGGAGGGGATAGCTGAAGTAGCTGAAATGTTTAATAACCTTAATGAAATATTGAATCCCATCATTTTAAACACAAGTCATGCAATGATTCCACCAAAAAAAGTTTTGCCTTTTTAGTTTAATTTTGTTTTAATTTCTCGCTTGCATGCGCGGCTCAGGCGGAACGAGACAATGAGTCATGTTTTTTCGTGCGTGCAGCCGGCGTTCATCGAATTATACGACGTTATCACGTCAAAAACAAACAAAACTTCTTGATCCTCTTATTTGAAATCACGTCTCCGTTGTCCCACTTTCTAGACCTAATTTCGTAGCGAGCGAGATTTATATCACCCAACCTCTATTTTTCCGTCATTGGTCACTCACTCCTCGCTCGGCCCTAATGTCATTTTGTCATTTCTCGCCAATTCTATCGAATTGTCGGGGGAATGAGAAAATGTCATCTAACACCGACGGACATTCGATTTTCTGAACTGAGTTACCGGGCGATCCGAATCCTTTGATTTCATTATTGGCAAAAGGATTCTGAACGGTCATTTCTAGTGGCTTATGTACTTGAAGCTAAGGCAGCAATACTATACTAATCTATACTTATACTAATATTATAAAGACGAAAGATTTGTATGTTTGTATCTTTGTTACGATTAAACTCAAAAGGGGGAAATGTTTTTCATATTATAATTGCAAAAAACTTTAACTATAGATTTAATAAAAAACTCTTGTAAGAGCGGCAAGAGTAAAAAAACATGTCGGTTAGCCATGCAGCGCCACTCAATAATAGAGCTGACGTCAGAAAAATAGCGAAAAAATTCTAAATCTATGAAAAATAAATATATAAGAACTAAGAGTGAGACTGTAGACGAACTAGTTCGGTTAGTTCACCTAAAAGAGCGCTCTTTTGAACTATCGGTCGTTCGCGAACTACCAAAGACTACTCGAAGGTGTCTTGAGCTTTTAACGTTTATCCCTGAGAGTTTATTAGTTTCTCACGCCATTTATCCCCGAGGGGGTAGGCAGAGGTATTCCATTTCTGGAAATCCCCACTTTTCACGAGTATACTCGACCCCTAAGCGTAAGGTGGTGAGCCCATGGCCGTACCAGGCATATACATGCCTCAGAATTAATTCCGAGACCTGCGAGCTTCCTCACGATATTTTCCTTCACCGTCTAAATTTATCGAATGTCGAATTTTCTAGTTCGGTCCAGTAGCTTTGGAGCATATTTGTATTGCAGAAATATGTGTTCCGGACGTTGAAACGACAGTATTATAGTGTAGTGTAGAAAACGATGTTACTCTGATGTCACGTACTTCTTCCTACCAACTTCAAGAGCAGAGATAGCCCTTACGGTTAAAGAGCCGGCCGAAAATCAGTGATGCTCGGGTTCGAATCCTGGCATGTACCAAAAGTTTTTGAAAAACTTACGTACATATTTATCACTAGCTCGACGGTGAAGGAAAACATCGTTAGGAAACCCGCAGGTCTCAGAATTAACTCTGAGACATGTGTAAATAGACCCGGTCCGGCGATGGGCTCACCACCTATCACGTTTAGGGGTCCAATGTATCTCGTGAAATGTGGGTATATCCAGTAATGAAATACCTCTGCCTACCCCGTCGGGGATGAAAGGCGTGAGATTATGAGAGACAACTTCTTAACGTAACAAAAAGCCAAGATGTACTGAAACACGGCGTTAATTCGCCGAAATGGACACGACGCACATAAATCCTATCAAAACGTAACCGAAAAACGAGCCATAAAACATTTCGCTGTAACAGCGGCTTCCGAATAGAATGTCACTATGTTTTACGCTTTTTTTGCTGACTTTGGAAAACAAAGGGATTACATTTATTTTTATAATTTTAAGTCGTAAATTATTTCAATACACGTTCAGTAAGTTTGGGTGAGGGTACAGTCAACAAAGTTGTTAGTGTTACATGGCCAAAAATTAAGATTCACTTTTCTCTTAAAGTCTTAAATGTATTTATAGTATTTTTTTGGTAAATTATAGGGATCAAAGATACCTTTCGAAATAAACATTAATCAATAAGATTTATTTATGACTTCCCCAGAAAAATGAATTCTTAGTTACTGGCCATGTAACCCTAACAACTTTGTTGAATAGTACTATAGGTATTATTAGAAGATTAAATTAATAACGCGATAGACTTATTATGATTTATTATTAAGTTACAGACTTTATAGACTCTGGCAAACATTTATATCAATTAACTATACGCGCCACAGCCTAGCTCCGTCAGCCGTAATGCGCGGGATTGTTGACAGTTCCTCGTGACGTCATGCGTAGAGACGTAGTTCCAATAGACGTTGCTCCAATCGATATTTATGGGCTAACAGTATATACCAACCATATCTCTGTAGGGCCGAGGGTCCCGCTGCATAGAGGTACCTACATTGTTTGCCTATAACGTAATTGTCCGTGAAGTCTGGAAGGATGGATTAACTTTATAGAATGGGTTAAATGGTTTCATTGGTTGACCTTAGGTAAAAGCAAAAAAGGAAGATACGGTACTAGCTCCTCGCCCGTGGACCGCTTGAATTAGGTCCAAGGAACTTAATTCGTTGCAGTCTCATGCAGGCCGGCGGCGTATCGACAGTACCTGATAGTCAACGAGAAGGAAACACATAATTGAATGGTTAGACCGCTATACAATGCCTTCATGTGTTTTTGTGAAGTGTACAAATAGCACTAAAACAAAAAATAAAACCAGCGCGAGCGGGCTCGTGATGTCAAAGTCAAAGTCAAAATGTTTTATTCAAAACTAGCCGGTGCCCAGCGGGGCGTTGCCCGCGCGGATTCCGTATATTCCCGTTCCCGTGGGAATTTCCGAAAATCCCTTCATAGTGGTTGCCTACGACATATTTAAGACACCTACATACCATATTTCAAATAGCGGGTGCCCAGCGGCGTTTTCCTGCGTGGATTCAGTTTATTCCCGTTCCCGTGGGAATTTCCAAAAATCCTTTCATACTGGTTTCCTACGACATATAAGACACCTATACATACCATTTTTCAAGTTTCTAGGTGTTATCGTTTCGGAGTAGTACGTATTTCTCTTTTTAACCAGTTTTATATTTTCCCGTAGGAATGAGAAATTTTCCTGGAATAAAAAGTACCCTAGATGTTGACCCGGGTACTCAGTGATCTCCCTACCAAATTTCATCAAAATCCGTCCAGTAGTTTTTTAGTGATGCGTGCACAACCAGACAGACAGACAGACAGACAGACAGACAGACAAAAATTCCAAAAATTGGTGTTTCGGTATCTATATCGATAACTATATACACTACCGTTAAATTTTTCAAAAAATATTTCATGTACAGACACGGCCCCGTTAGAGTTTTATTATATGTATAGATATAGATAGGAACTTACAAGTCCACTTATTGAACGTCATTTCAACTCCACCGCTTCAGCATGTATGGTTGAGGAGAAGAAGCGGGGCAAGAAACTCCTCAACACAATATTCTTTTAATCAATTGTTACATATTACTAAATTGGGTTACATAATTTCGTTTATTTTTTGCTATCGTATTGCGCTGGACTGGAGGAAATCTGTTCCAAGCATCATTGTCATTTATATAGTCGTCTAGTTTGTAATATGCCATTTTACAAAGTACATGTTTAACATGAGTTTTGAACACATTTTCAGGCAATTTCAAAATATCTTCTGGTATTTTATTATAAAAGCGCATGCAAAGCCCCACAAAAGAATTATTAATTTTACTTAATCGTGACTGAGGTTGCTCTAGTTTATTTTTATTCCTTAGATTACAATTATGCCTGTCACAGTTTTTAGTATACAGTAATAATATGTTTTTCCGTACATACATATACTGTTTTCATAAATGTACTGACAAGGCATTGTTAAAATATTAATTTCTTTGAACAGTTCTCTTAGGGAATCACGACATCTTAACTTGTAAATGGCGCGTATAGCCCTTTTTTGTAAAATAAAAATAGATTCTGCTTCAGCAGCTCTGCCCCACAGCAAGATGCCATAGGACATTATACTGTGAAAGTAGCTAAAATAAACGAGTCTTGCTGTGTCTACATCAGTAAGCCATCAGATTTTTCTGACGGCATAAGCAGCTGAGCTCAGTCTGTTAGATAATGCAGAAATATGAGAATTCCATTGAAGTTTGGAGTCTATCATTATCCCCAAAAAAACTGTATTGTCAGCGAAATCTAATTTGTCATTGTTTAAAATTATCTCATTCTCTACTCGTCTAACATTAGGGAGTACAAACTTTATACATTTGGTCTTCTTAGCGTTGAGCACTAGATTGTTTGCAGTGAACCATGTGAGAATTTGTTGAAGAGTGTCATTTACCTCGTCGAGCTTCTGAGCTTGTCTATCTACTTTGAAAATCAGAGATGTATCATCAGCAAACAACACTCTCTACCATGAATGGAAGATCATTTATATATACAAGGAAAAGAAAAGGACCAAGAATCGAACCTTGAGGCACCCCAATTTTTACGGGTGCGCCCTGTGATTTACAATCATTTTTTTTTACTTTTTGTATCCTATTTGCGAGATAGGACTGTAAAATATCAAGCGCTTTACCGTTGACTCCATAATGATTTAATTTACATAGCAAGGTCTCATGATCTACGATGTTATATGTAGTCCAAATGTTAACGATCCTTTCTATTGAAAGCACCGTGTCTTAATTTTTTGCTTTTATCTAAAGTCTTTAACGCTCATTTCAAAATGATTGACTGGTAAAGAAAGATGAAACAAAGAAAAGTCATCACATCCTTTCATTCCATTCAGTCATTCCATCACATCATACATCCTTTAATCCTATAGGGTATGGGTATGTTTGCTACTTTTAAATAATTTTAATTTGATGAAACTTATTTTATTCACCTGTGAAATTTTACAGGCAATGAGTTTTCATTAGAAGGAAATCACACTTGCTACTTAAAATGAAATATGAAAACGATTTCATAGATTTCTTATGTAGCAGGCTAGGTGAAGGAGAGTAGCGGGTTCAACTTATAAAATAAAAGATGGCAGCATATTTAACTTTTTAATCATCTTTAAAAAATAATATTTTGTCAAGCATAACGTATTGTACAGTCAAGAGCACATGCAGCTTTACACTGTAGTGCGAGTCTGACCTTTAAGGCGATAGTAATAAGAACGTTACCAAGTCCAATGTGTCAAGCTCCACGTGCTCGTGATTGTACCTACTTATGTTTTTATGTTTATCAAACCACAGATCAAACCTCCTGTTGTCCCGTTTCTGTTGACCATTTTTGACAAAGAAGCTAACTTTCGTAATTCAGAGTCGCTAAATCCCATAAAATAGTGTTTTATTACTTTTGTAGCTAATATATTTTTGATGACACCCAGTAAAATCCCAATGAGCTATAATTATTCCACAGTCATTCATTCCGAATATCTGAGAACATCAATTCAGCAGGCGTATTCACGGAGACTCGATACCGTTTCCGTTCGATTCAGATCGAGTGAAAAATTTTCCGAAGTCGAATCTATCGACTTCGGAAACTTTATTCTAGGCGTTTCTGACAGTCACGGAAAATTTTCCAAATCCTTATGTCACATATGACATTAGTTTTCGATACCAACATCAGCCCATCTCGAAAGTTTTCGACACCAACATCAGCCCATCTCGAAAGTGTTCGACGGATTTTCCGATATGGAATATCGAAGCTCCCTGAATACGCCTGCTGAATTTAAATCAGCACTTTCAATCAGAATATTCGTGATTGGGAAAACCTGTTTAATTAGTAAATTGTTGGCGCCCGAGGCTCATTTCACTAAGTTTCAATTGCGCTTGTTACCGACAGGGCGGTATTTGTTTATGATTACTATAAATATTGCTAGGCTTTTCATATGGTGCCTACAAATAAGAGGTCTTAGGTCTAGTAAGTAAGTAAGTAACAACTTTTTATGCAATAGGTAAGTGACAGGGCTCACCACCTATAACGTTTAGGGGTCCAATATATATCGTGAAATGTGGGTATATCCAGTAATGGAATACCTCTGCCTACCCCCTCGGGGATAAAAGGCGTGAGATTATATTATTATTATTGTAGAGGGATATTTCCCAAAAGGAAAGTCGGGCACTTCAATTATTATTTTATTCCACTTTCAATATTATGTTCAACACACGTCCGTCCTCTATACCACGTCGTCCATTACTCTTCCTCTCTCTTTCACTTCCGTCGTCTCACTCGCACACACATCCCGTTCCATTACATGCATCCTCCTTACATTACCATTCCTACATTATTATTATTTTCTTCTTCTTTTCTAAAGCTCAGTATTGGTATTCTGGTATAATGACATGGACGGGCCGAGGCCAAGTGCATATCATGGGTGTCTGGTTTGAGACGCGCGCACTTCGCGTATCGCGCACCCCGAGAGCGTATTGTCTGTCTGCAAAAACTTCCTAGTTATTCGGCATGTATTTAGGATTACGGCTTTCTGCATTATGCTGTAGGTGTAAGGTGGGAGGGAAAGTGTCTTCAGGGAGTTGTGGAGTTGGACGGGGATGACACCTGTAGTGGACAAAACTATGGGTACTATGGTGACCTGTTTAAGTTTCCAGATTCGGGTTATTTCTTCCTTTAGTTCTATATATTTGGTAAGCTTCTCGGATATTGTATTTTGTAGATTGTGTGTGTTTGGGACAGCAATATCAATCAAAACAGCAGTTTTGTTATGTTTGTCCACTACAGTAATGTCAGGTCTATTATAATGTATCGTTTTGTCTGTTAAAATGGCTCTGTCAAAATA
This sequence comes from Ethmia dodecea, assembly GCA_963855545.1. Classification (NCBI taxonomy): domain Eukaryota; kingdom Metazoa; phylum Arthropoda; class Insecta; order Lepidoptera; family Depressariidae; genus Ethmia; species Ethmia dodecea. Next base: position 16,977,198 of record OY979438.1, on the reverse strand, counting down.
CATTTTGTGGGTTGGATTTTCAAGAACAGTTTCAGGGATATATTTGTAGTAAGCTATTGGTGGTTGTGGGATCAACTGATATTTGTGTGCTAGTTTTTGGTGTATAATGTTGGCAACTTGGTCGTGTCTATGTTTATAATCGGTTTGAACGATTGTTTTGCATGCTCCTGTAATATGCTGAATGGTTTCCGGCGCACTATTACATTTCCTACATGTGTCTGCAGAGATACTTTTTATTATATATTTTTGGTAATTTCGTGTCTCAATGACCTGGTCCTGGATAGCAGTTATGAAACCTTCAGTCTCTGGGAAGAGCTCACCTCGATTTAGCCATGCGTTCGACGCTACTTTGTCGACATTAAGTTGGCATAGATTTTGGCGATGCCTTCCGTGTAGGGATTTCGAGCTCCATTCTGCTAGCTTAGTTTTGTCGTCAATTAGTTTTTGATTGTTTTGTGGATTATGGTCTTGTAGGTTTAACGGAGTAAGTTTTCGATCATTTTGTACTATTGCTTTATGAAGGTTAGAAGAATCTTCTTTGCAGTGAAAATATTGTCTAAGTGTTGAGATTTGTTTGTTGTGTAGGTTGACTATATCTATAAGGCCCCTGCCTCCTTCTTTCCTCGGTAGTGTTAATCTTTGTATACAGGATCTAGGATGGTGTTTGCGGAATTTAGTCATAGTTGTGTTTATTGTTCGTTGTAACGATATAAGATCAAATTTTGTCCAGTTCAAGATTCCAAATGAGTAGGTGAGGATAGGTATAGCAAAAGTGTTAATAGCTTTCACGGTGTTGCGGGAGTTTAGTTGAGTTTTAAGAATGGAGTTTAATTTGTGCTTAAATAGTTAGTTCAACTTGTTTTTTATTTCTTTATAATGACTCAATCGTGACTGTGTGTAACCTAAATATTTGTAAGAAGATGTTTCGTCCAATGATTCAATTGTTTCTCCTGTTTCTAACATGTAGTGATGCTGATAGTTTTGGCCTGCTTTTACGGAGTTTACTTTACATTTATCGATTCCAAATTGCATTTGAATGTCTCTTGAGAATATTTCTGCTATACTAACAAGTTGGTTCAGGTCTGATTCGGTTTGGGCGTATAATTTAATGTCGTCCATATAGAGCAAGTGGTTCAATTTAATTTCTTCACAATCACTGTTAGCCGCGGTAGGGTTGTATTTTAGGCAGTATCCTTTAGCTGTAGAATTTAGTATAGAAAATAGGGGATTTAGTGCAAGGCAGAACCACAGCGGGCTGAGAGCATCTCCTTGAACAATACCCCGTTTTATTTTTATCGTATCGGTTTCTATTGCTTCTGATTGTGTGTTAAGTCTAAGGCGGGTTGTCCATTTTGTCATGGTCGTTTGCAAGAATGAAATAATTTTTGGGTGGATCTTGTATATATCTAAAACTTTTAATAACCAGGAATGAGGTACTGAGTCATATGCTTTTTTAAAGTCTATATACATGGTATACAGGTCAGATTTTTTCTTTTGGACTTGATTCAGAACTACGGAGTCTATGATGAGTTGTTCTTTACAGCCTTGGCTCATTTTCTTACAGCCTTTTTGTTGATCAGTTAAAATATTATGGTCATTGAGATGCTTGTAAATTATTTCCGAGATGCAACCAGTAATTATTTTTTACAGATTCTGTAAGCATGTCATAGGTCTATATTTGGCTGGATTTTTTGGGTCGCTATGATCTTTTGGGATCATAAATGTTGTTCCTGCAGTAATGTATGTTGGGATTGAGTTTGGGTGGAGGATAAAATCATTAATATTATTATTAGGTAAGTGACACAATAGCTAGATGACACTTTACAATACTGGCTTGTTTTTAACCATTATTTTAGCTTCTGAACTAGCGATCTCTTACATGTGTGGGCATTATAGTATATTTTATATCGAGGGACTAAACGAAGCCATTATATACCAGAGGTGGTTTGACTCATGAAACCGAGGGTATATTAAGTTGGCGTTTAGTCTCGAGGTGCAAACTGTACTTTTCACTTTGAGTGCGAGAAAAATTGTCAATTTAGTACAAATTTATTTAAAACCCAACAAATTTACACTCGACAAAAATTCAGAAATTTTCGCGGTCAGTTTTTTCTTCTAAACCTGTCAGGCTGTCACAGATTAACAAAGAGATTTAAATCTCTTTGCAGGTAAACAATTTAAAACACATGGCGCCACCTTCTTCGCGGAAAAACCATGGAACTAAAACTCTTCACATTTTCGCAATGAAGATGGTCCACACTCTACAGATATTTACTGGCTGTTTGAGGTTGTCTTTTTCTAATTCAGGAAATATAAAAAAAATTACTTTTCAACACACTTGCTCATAAAGTGGCTCTAATTTCACTGCAATTAGGCACATAATGACACCTATAATCAAACTGAGACTTTTTGTTTGCTATTATTCACTAGTGAGTTATAGATTTTTTTTTTCAATTTTGTTGCTAGAGTTGCTTTGTTCTTAAAAAAGTTTCGATACAAAAAAGATCGTATTCAATCGTACTAATAAATTAATACACAAATATGGCTTGCTCATTTCATGCAACTTCGTATTTAAATAGATCATTTCAACTTGTACGTGTTTAATAAACAAAACTTTCACTCAAATATAACTTTGGTTTTCTCTGTAAAAACTTTAAATACCCCATTTTGTACGTGGCTAAAACGCTATCCACGACAAACCAAAGAAAAAGAAACCTAATTTTTTTAGTCCATGGCCGATCGCCATTGTAAGATGCGAGCGCATAGGAAAACGAGGCTGTATGGGCCTAGATCCTTTTGCCTTTTCCAAATTATATAAATAAAAAATTGGAAAACCAATTAATTTTCCCCGCCATTGCGAATGATTATTTTAAAATGATTTTTTAGTATTATTTATTCACAAGTGTGTTGAAAAACGTCGTATGATACACGTGTGTATTGATGATTACCGTCCTCGGCTCTCTTATGACCCTCGCCTACGGCTCGGGTCTCAATGGCGCCTCAGCGGTAATCACCAACTTTACTCACTTGTACCATAATGTACTATTATACTCCCTAGGGACTAAAGTGGTCACTTTAGTCCCGCTTCGTAGGGCTACATTGGCGTACTTTTAGAGCATGAGAAGTGAAAAGGTATATAATACATCATCAGCAATTCTAGAGTTATTTTATTAACAGTGATTCTGTTTTGAACGCTGTAATCCTTTGTCACAAATACCTTATTAGCCATAAGACGTCCACTCCTGAATATAAGTAGACTTTCCCTATTGTCTTGCTGGCCTGTCTATTTATAATTGTAATCGTAATCATCTTCATTTGACATTTGTTACGCGATCAGTGCTTGCTCGTCTTTCAGTGGCTGTATTGACAGATGTACGGAAGAAGCAACGTATGTCAAAATCAAGACGATTGCGATTACAATTATAAATTGTATTAGGTATTATTTGTAAAAGAAATAATAAAAAAATAAAATAAAACAATAAAACCCCTGATTAAAAGCAGCCAACGGCTTTCTTTCTGCTGCAGCCTCTTCCATCTCATCTGTCCATTTTGATTCCACTCTGCATTTCCCAGAGCAGAGATTTTTTCAGCTCCATCGACCGACAGATCTTCGAACTATGCGCTCTTAGAGTTGTTAATCCACTGTGAATATAATATAATACGGTCTGATAAATAAATAACGATTATGAGATTTCACATTTTTAAATACTGATTACATCCCTGTTTGAATCACTGAACAGTCATAAAATAGAGAAACGCTGCCAATTCATCAGATTTAGTAATTGAATTGAGTCAAAGTCAAAACATTCGTGTTACCCGACCGTTAATGACTTGTTGAATTTGACAATAGGCGGATAATTTGAACGTGATTCGATGGCTTTTGGTGCTGTCAATTTAGAGGTTCGGTTTTCATATTATGAAGAGGTAAAGTCAACTCTACAAGTTTAGGGGTCGAATATTCTCGTGGAAAGTGAGTATTTCCGGAAATGGAATACCTCTGGCCTTTTATCCCCGAGAGGGTAGGCAGAGGTATTCCATTTCTGGATACAATTAAGTACCCACCTTTTACGAGATATTATATTATTAGATACATACTGTTATTTAAATTTATTATTTTATATCTACCTACCTAATCTTCCTACATATTTTTGCCGTAGTGTAGATACTTATCGATTTAGATATCAAACCACCAATTTTCATTTTTTGTCAGGCTGTCTGTCTGGTTCTAATATGAAAGTGAGCACCTTTTTTTTTGGTTTCCCAGGGGAAATGCATTACTGCATACCACACGACCCGAGGGGGGGGGGGGAAGGCGCGGGTTATGTGGGGCTCGACAGCCTAATGCTGCCATAATCTAGCTGATAGCACCTTTTTTTTTTTTTTTTTTTAAGTGGGGAAATCCTTCATCGGATACACACACCACCGGAGGGGATCGTGTGGTTATGCCGGACTCCTACCGGCTAAAACCCCACTGTGTTCCTCCGCTACGCCATAGGGACGTGACCACGGGGAGGCCGAGGCATTACTTCCGTAGCCACGTCGGCGGCCGCCTACCACAACAACTGCGCGGTAGGCCCTCCTCTGCGGGACGGGGGAGTGATCCCTGTCCCGGACGCTCCAAAGGCGCGTGGGAACACCACGCGCGCCTTCGCGACGAGGCCTAACCTGTGGATGGTGATGCCCCCGCATCACCACCCGGGCCTCGTTGGGCGGGGAGGAGGAGAGAACCACAGGCTCTCCTCCTGCGGCGGATTGGGAGAGAAGAGGGGGCTCCCTGTCCCTCTCCACCGCTCCCTCTCAGGTTTTTTATAGAGGTTTTCCTTCCTCGCGGTCCGGGCGGTTAAGCCAAGACCCCCGGTCCCACGACACTCTGGAAGCGGGATTACGGTGTAGCGACGGTGGCCGGAGAGACGCTCCCCCTGGCCTGCTCGGAGGCAGTGCGAGTGCACACCGAGCCCGCCCCTGCCTCTCCACTGTGCCCTCTGCTAATCAGAGGGACACGCGGAGAGACCCCTGTGGTAGTCTTAGCCGCGACTGGCGAACGGACACAGCAACCCTGTGTCCATTCGCCAGCCCCGTTGCCCGGGGTGCGCCGCGAGGAGGCGACTACCTTGCACCCCTAGCTGATAGCACCTGAGTCAACATCTAGGGTACTTTTGACCTAGTGAAAATGTTTCATTCAAAAGAGAAAATATAAAATATACTGGTTAACAAAAGAGATACACGCTACTTCGAAACGATAACACCACTAATTTCAGGAATTGCGCTTATTCTATTAGGTATATATATTGTGTATTGCCTTTCCGATGACGCCTCGCACAAGTTTTCCAATGAATTGCTACGAGTTATTATTAAATACAAATAATGTAAATTACTCGTGACGTCAACCACGAAGGCAACATGTTGTTACGAAACAAAAGGGGTACATTAGCAGGGATTAAATCAGTCCCATGTTTGTCGTCAGATTGGGACGGGTCTTGCAGCCGTCGGCAATATTGCGAATAAATATGCCTTATCCCGGGTGGGTCAGCAGAGGTATTCCATTCATTCATATTTTACCCCTTGGCCTGCTCGATGCACCCTTAGCGTCAAAGCCGCAGTTGACGTGGTTGCTGCTGGATGGGTGATTGTACATGCAAGGTAGTGTCTTTTTGTGAATGGTTAGAAATTAAAATGTTCTGTGTTTCACTTTTATTTTAGTATTCTTGCGTAGCGTTGCTTTGGATCAGTCTGTGTGCTATAACATTTAGGTATTCTTGTATTTATGTAGGTTTGTAACAAATAAACTCAAAAACTACTGGATCGATTTTAAAAATTCTTTCACCAGTGCAAAGCTACATTATCACTGAGTAACATTGGCTGTATATTATTCCAGTATTCAATGAAACTTCACGGATAAGCTAGTAATAAATAAATAAATGGTATTGGATCCCTAAACGTGACACATTCGAGACTAGATAGTAAAAAATAAGGACGCTGCTCTGTCAATAGTGACCAAAATAACATTGTTGTACATAAAACATTTTTACTAAGGTAAATAGGTTTTATAAATTTCCTTATTCCATTTCATTTACAGTTCATTATCGAACAGCGATAATATCACTCAAGTTAATGACTTCAAAATAAGTAACAATAGCAATTATTCGCTTCGCAATCTCGCCGCGGGCGGAGAAAGTGTTCCAGTTACCTACACCGTAATAACCTTAACAGAATCAGAAGTCAACTCGTTTTGCGACTTCGCATAATATACACCTGCCTTCGTTATTTAGTATCTTTCTAACTGCGTACGAAGGTAATGCTGGTTTTGAGAGGTTAGCTCACCAGCTCCGGCAGCCGTGATCGTCTAGTGGTTAGGACCCTACGTTGTGGCCGTAGTAACCCAGGTTCGAATCCTGGTCACGGCAGTGCCTCACTGTCGCGGCGGAGCATTTATTTTTTTTGTTATAGAAAATATTAATCCTTGTAGAAGTGAATGGTTAGAGCGATAGAGCTTCGTTACAAATATACATTCAGATTGATAACGTATTAGTGACCCATACTTGCTTCGATCCGGTTTTATCTAAATTGCGCATAACCATAAAGCAGCCAAAAGACGCTTTTTTCTAAACTTGATTTACTAATATTGAGATTTTAAACTGAAAACTATTTTTTTGTGTACTATATATGTATGTCAAAGAGCTTAAAATATAATAGGACATAGAGGGGGCATTGGGAATATTTTCATACAAAACTTTGAAGCATGTTTGTAGCTCAAGCGTCAAGTCAGTTAGTATAAACGCGAGCTGTCATTCGGTCGAAATTGTACTAGACTTGAATAACTTTTGGCTTCTTTTCCTCGCTTTGTCCCCTCTAAGCCCTATTATATTTTAATCTGTTTGGTTGTCCATGAGACGTTTGTGTTTTTGTTGCATCAAACCAACACTACTGTCACGGGTGCAATGCTAACACTAAAACCTTCCTCTTGAATCACTCTATCTATTAAAAAAACGGCATTAAAATCCGTTGCGTAGTTTTAAAGATTTAACCATACAAAGGGACATAGGGAAATAGGGATATAGGGACAGAGAAAGCTACTTTGTTTTATACTATGTAGTGATAGTGATTAAAGCCTTTTTACGGTTTTCTTGAAAATAAAATTAATTCGACGGTTGAAAGGCTAATTGGTCTAAGCGACATTTTTTGCGATGTTGAGTTATATACATATTCGGAATCAGCAAATTTTTCTCCGTCGTTTGAATCTGGTTTCAAATTTTTTTGACAACTTTTTTGGCGCTTAGCACCCACAGCAAAACAGGCCTCATTTCTGAGCTCATTGATCTATACGACACAAAATTAGACAAATTTGAGGACTCGATGACTTAGGGCATTTGGCTTTTTCGCCATGGTTGTGGTTTCGTCGTTTGGCCTATTTTGCATTAAACCAAAATAATAAGCTATGTCGTTTGGCCCATTTTGCATTCAACTACAATAAAAAAGCGTGTCGCTTGAACCATTTTGCATTAAGTTCTATGAATTAAATAAGTCTCTTAACCCATTTATCCTCTATTAAGGATAATGAGTGATGTCACTTCGGCTTCTTTTACCTAAATATCTCATTAGTGTTATGGCATTTGAAACATTTTGATTCAATTCAGTATACGTAAAATTGGCATTTCCATTATTTTATCAAATCGGTTTTAACACATAGGCCGTCCAATAAATTATGAGATTAGCTACTCCTTAGTCGCTTGGGAGTATAAAAAAGTAAAAATTATAAGTTCAATTTATTGCGCGCGCTGTGTAAGTATCCGTTACGAATATCTCACCTACCCGCGCGGACGCGTCAGTCAGCTGTTAACATTAAAGGAACTGCGAAAGGCTTAGGGTGATATACCACCTTCTTCTATCTTAAGGGTTTGGTTTCCGCACTTAGTCCCTAAATTGGACCATTGTACGTGAGTGAGCCATGGCAGCCGATTATTCCAACCAGCCCACCTCCCTACAGAAGCAGATAAAACTTCCGAGTCTACTCAGGACATCCGCAAAGGATTCTAGTGTTCCAAGAATTTCCTTGCGGATCTGGGCAGCAAAGAGATGGTAGTGCATGTGCGCTTCGAGTGCGTTGGGCACTCTAGGAGCAAATGCGCTACCATTTCTTCCACCTCGATGCACGCTCAGCATAGAGGACTGTCAGTAATACCTAAGGTGTGTCGGTGTTTATTCAGTGAGCAGTGTCCGGTGATGGTCCCCGAAACAATTCATAGGCTGTCTCTGTCCAGGCGCTGAAGGCGTTCACTCAGCTCGTGTCCAGGGATGGCATAGCCTCCTTGGATTGCCTACATCCTGGCGTTGAGGTCTACCATTTCTCCGCTTGCATTTGTGTGTATTCCCTAAACCAGTTCGTAAGCTGGTTAAACGGAATGGGTACAATGGGTTCGGGTTCGATGGCCTTCGTGTCAGAACCTCTCCTGGCGAGTTCATCCGCTGCATCGTTTCCACGCCAGCCAGTGACATTTGAAGTGTCACTGTATTGTGGTTTAGTACCGTAACGTGTTCTAGTGCATGATGGCACTCCAATATCAGTCTCGAAGTGATCTAGTTTTTCTTTAAGGATTGAAGGACTGAGGCACTGTGGAAGAGTATACGGATATGGGTATCCGTGACTTCTCTGGCCTCTCTGACCACACATTCTGCTTGATAGACAGTGTTGAGCATTCCTAGTGGTCTGGATATTCTACTATTTAGATCATCTGAGTAGACTTCAACTTCAGTTCCAATGTTGGTTTTTGATCCATCAGTGTAGATCCTTAGCACTTTTGGACCTGCTGTAAGTTCTACGTTGTAGTGTTTTACGAAACAGTGTATTTCTCACTCAGTCACAAGATTCTCTCCAGGGTCTTCTGTAGGAATAATGTCAGACTTATTGGCCTGTTCGCCTTGGGTTGTGTTTAATCGGTTTTGCCTGGCTTAGGGATGAAAAGCCATGGTGTGAGGAAATCCACTCCCCATTGCAGTAGGGCAGGGAAGATGCCGTCTAGGCCTGCGGATTTGTAAGGCTTGAAGGCTGTAATTGCCCATTTTATTAGTTCCTCTGTTACTACGGTACGGGCTCTGGACCTTTCTTGGTTATTAGGTATGTGTGATTACTTACTTGCCCATGTATTGTCCTTGGAGAGGCTGCAGTCTAGGAAGTGTGTTTCTAGAAGCAGTTTACTTATTACACGGTCTGATTTAGTGTACTATGTATTGTCTGGGTTTTTCAGCGAGCGAAGGGTGCGGTCTTGATCCGTAAATAGGCTCTTTCTTTTTTTATATAGGTCCATGTCTTCTGGAAGCCTAGAATCTTTGCATCTGTGGAATTGTTTGCGCACCGTTTGCCTGAGCTTACTAAGTTCTGTGTTCCACCAAAAGTTTCCCTTGCTTTTGGTGTTTGAACCTATTTGTTTACAGCAGTCGTGGTACCTATGCTTCTGTTATATACTCTCGGTGTTTTCGAATCATTTGGGCTATCCAGGCACCCAACATCCTTAAACCTAACGGACGGTTTGAGTGCCAGAAGGCGTTTGTATAACCAGGTATGTCGGTTCGGCGTGGGTAGCGTCTAGCTTTGGTCTTTTTTGTGTTAGCTGATAGTGAGAATCGAATCCCCCTATGTTCGGAACAGCAAGGTTCATTAGATACATGCCAGTTAGAGATATGATTCGTTAAGTTTTCTGAATTATTTGTCCGCGAGCTGTGACCCTAGTGGGTTTCGACCCGCGATTTAAGATGTTAAGGTTAGTAGAAAAAAGGTTTATACTATACCACTTTATCTAATACTTTGCTCCAAGACACATTGAATCAACAACTTGAATGATTCCTCTACACAAAAATGTTTTTTTTTATACAAAATATACAAAACACTGTCTAAAATAGTATAAAGTGCCATACCAACCTCAAAAATATCTTATGGACGTTGCTGAATTACGATGGCCTAAGCATCAATATCTATATATATAAAAGGAGAAGCTAAATCTAAAAATCAAGGCCCAGCCCAAACCGCTGAACATAGAAACATGAAATTTTGTGTGTAGGTTACGTTTATAGTGTAAATGCTTGCTAAGAAAGGATTTTACGAAATTCAACCCTTAAGGGGGTGAAAAAGGGGGTTGAAGTTTGTATGGGATAGTGTGATTTCTGCGTGTATCAACTTTAAACTTGGCACAAATACTCTTCAAAACACACTATGAAATATTAGTTCTAGGATTTTTTGAAAATCATCCTCCAAGGGGGTGAAAGTAGGGGATGAAGTTTGTATGGAAAACCTTCATTTTTGGGTGTATCAATTCGAAACTTTGTAAAAATACTCCTCAAAACAAACAACAAGACACGTATTTCCGGATTTTTCAAAAACCATCCCCTAAGGGGGTGAAACAGGGGAGTGGAGTTTGTATGGAGACGTGTTGTTTTTTACAACTATCAACATCAAACTTTACATAAATACTCTTAGAAATAAATTATGAGACACATATTTTTGGATTTTTCGAAAATCATCCCCTAAACGGATGAAAGTAGGGGTTGAAGTTGATACGAAGAAGTTTATTTTTTGCGTCCATCAACTTGAAACTTGGTACAAATGCTTCTAAAAACAAACTATGAGATATTAGTTCTAGGATTTTTAAAAAATCTTCCTCCAAGGGGGTGAAAGTGGGGGTTGAAGTTTGTATGGAAAACCTTCATTTTTGGATGTATCGATTCGAAACTTTGTAAAAATACTCCTCAAAACAAATAACAAGATACGTATTTCTGGATTTTTCGAAAACCACCCCTTAAGGGGGTGAAACAGGGGGTTGGAGTTTGTATGGAGACGTGTTTGATTTTTACGTCTATCAACTTCAAACTTGGCACAAATACTCTTAAAAATAAATCATGAGACCCGTGTTTTACGAATTTTCAAAAATCATCCCCTAAGGGGGTGAAAGCAGCGTTTGGAGTTTGTATGGAGACGTGTTGTTTTTTACGTCTTATCAACTTGAAACTGGGCACAAATACTTTTAGAAATAAATTATGTGACACGTGTTTTTGGATTTTTTGAAAATCATCTCTTAAAGGGGTGAAATAGGGGGATAAAGTTTGTATGAGATAGTGTGATTTCTGCGTGTATCAACTTTAAACTTTTTACAAATATTCTTGGAAATAAACTTGATATATTAGTTCTAGGATTTATCGAAAACCATCCTCCAAGGGGTTTCATCCCCTTGGGGGTTGAAGTTTGCATGAATACCTTCATTTTTGGATGTATCAATTCGAAATTTTGTAAAAATACTCCTCAAAACAAACAACAAGACAAGTAGGTATATCTCGATTTTTCAAAACTCACGGGTGAAACGGGGTTGGAGATTGTATGGAAACGTGTGGTTTTTTTACGTCTATCAACTTGAAACTTATCACAAATACTCTTAAAAATAAATGATGAGAAACGTATTTTTGTATTATTTTAAAATCATTCCCAAAAAGGGTTAAATTAGGGGTTGAAGTTGGTACAGAGAAGAGGGGTTTTTTTGCGTCTATCAACTTGAAACTTGGCACAAATATTCTTTAAAAGTCTCCATACAAAGTCTATTTTTTTTGATAATTTACTATGGGTTGCTACAAAAAAATTTGTTTGTGCATCCCAAAATGTTGAAAAAATAAATGTCCACCCGTGCAAAGCCGGGGCGGGCCGCTAGTCTACTATAATCTAGTAAGGGTTCATTTTGTTTCATCCTGCAGTCCCTCTAATGGGCATCTGTATCAAACTACTTCACTCTGGTGCAACACCATCATGTTGCTTCGGCTCATTGGGCATATTCTTCTGTCAGATGACTTGGCACTAGATTCATTTTCTCTCGTATTATATTATTCTAGGTCGATGCTTGAGCCAGTTTACTTTCAGCTATTTTATTTACGGTAGGCATTTGAACCATTTTGCCTTTCTCAAAAAAATACTAAATTTGATGCATTTTGGGCTAACCAACATAAATTTTCTAAAATAATACACAATTTTCAACAGTAGTAACTTAAAAAACTTCCTAACTTAATTAGGGATATACTGTATTAAATAAATAAAAGTCTATCAAATAGTTGCTTTTTTATGATTTTTTTTTTCAAAAAAAAAAACTTTGAACCGTCCTCCTGCAAGTTTTACAAAATGTCGCTTAGATCAAATAGCCTTTCAACCGCCGTTATTATTATTTAAACAAAATAAAGCATATATCAAGGATGATGTAGCGAAGTAATGTTAGTGAAGGAGTTTATGAAATCGGTGTCCTAAAGCAGAACCCTGTGGTTTGAGAGCCCACAAGTCTCGGTTTCGCATCATGGCGAAGGCAGGCACAAAAGAGTTTTTCAAAACTCTCACTAGCTTGACGGTGAAGGAAAAAATACTGAAGAAACCTGCAGGTCCCAGTTGATTCAAGAGGCATGTATAAATAATAATAATAATCTGACGAATTTTATCCCCGATGGGGTAGGCAGAGGTATTCCATTTCTGGAGATACCCACTTTTTCACATGGCTCAGAATTAATTCTGGGACCCGCGGGTTTCCTCACGACGTTTTCGTGTCGAGCTAGTGATAAATATTTACGTAAGTTTTGAAAAACACTTTGTTATATGCCAAGATTCGAACCCGAACTTCACTGATTATCATCATCTCTTTAACCGTAAGGCTCACTTGTATAAACATACTGATGAAATGTAGGTATTTTCATTAATGGAATATCTCTGCCTGCGCCCTCGTCCAGCAGGGAATGGTGACAGGTTGATAATGATGAAATATTGTTTTTTTTTTATAAACATCGATGCCATTGTTTGACAAGAATCTTTTCCGCCTTGCAAGCTAAGTACACATTATATTCCACGTGCTTACCCCACATATTGCCTCCCTACAAAGCCGTTTACCCAATAACAAGGTAACATTGCTCGGAAATCGAAGTGAACATGCTCCGACGTCATTTCCATCTAAAACGGGTAAAATATTTAGAATGGAGAAGGATTTAGGACTTTGACTATATCTAGAGCTATTAGCCGATGCTCAAGTCCGTGTGTAACCTGTTTTAGAATCAGGTAAGAATCGTATCCCTGCGGTTACAGAGTCCGCTTCTAATCCGTTTGAATCCTGTGGAGGGAATGTACCAATAAGGTTTTCAGAAACTGACGTACATATTCTTCAGTAGCTCGACGGTGAAGGAAAACATTGTGAGGAAACCCGCAGGTCCAAGAATTCAGAGGCATTTGTAAAGATTGTCCGACGTTGGTATCACTTATCTTATCACATTTAGGGGCGTAAGAACATACTTGTGAAACGTGGGTATTCTACTTCTGCCTATCCCCTCAGGTAATTATAATAGGAGTGAGATTATTATTTTTATTTATAAAGAACTGTGAAAGTTTTTTTTTAATTAACTAACCTAACCTAACCTAACCTATCATGCAGCAGCCTATCGCGGGTGTTCTGTTAGGGTACTGCCACGATAGATAGGTAATCATATTGTTTCCCTCTTGGCTGAATCACAATTTACAAAATGGTATGGAACGACGTTTATTACGATTTTTTTTTCAGCGACGTCATCCTCCAATTTACCTTTTAAATTATTAATTCCATTGTATTTGCAATATTTTCTAACCTATCTAACTTTGTAACAATGTATGTTTCTTTTTGGTTTCCATCTAAACTTCTATACTAATATTATAAAGAGGAAAGATTTGTATGTTTTGTATGTTTGTTACGAATAAACTCAAAAACAAATTCACCAATGGAAAGTTAGAAGATCCCTGAGTAACATAGGCTATAATTATTTAATTTCCGTATTTCCATGGAAACTCCCAATTATATAAATTGGATCAGCACGGGCAACACCGTTGGAAAAATCTTTCTGAGAACAACTTAATATTGCTCTTATTTTAACAAGGAATCTGTGAATAGCATTCGGAGTTTCACATATAGGCAATAACCTTATTATGAAACGCTTGTCATGTTCACCGATAACTTTTTAATATGATCAAATATAAAAATAACATGATAAACTGACTGACTGGTAATATATCAACGCACAACCTAAACCACTGAGTCTAGAGACTTGAAATTTTGCACATAGATAGCTTATACAGTGTAGACATCCACTAAGAAAGGATTTTGCAAAATTTTGGTGAGAATTGAACGTGGGCGAGCGAAGCCACGGGTAAAAACTAGTCAAATATAAAAATCCACGTATTTAATTTTAACAGCAAAGATTTCACAGAAAAAACGATTAAGTTGCGGCGGGAATTCAATTAGAGAAACCGTCTTTCTAAAAAGAAATCCAGCTAAAGCCCGTTCAATAAATTATTACGTCACTCAGCTTATAGCAAGGCAGTTTATTTTAAATCCGTTGAGAGAAAAAGGTTCCTGCGAAGTCTTCTACTTGAGGAGTTTCAATTTATATCCTTAGACTAGCTTTTACCCGCGGCTTCGCTCGCGCAAGTTTATTTCACCCCATAGGGGTTCAATTTTCCAAAATCCTTTCGTAGTAGATGCCTACACTGTATAAGCTGTCTATATGGAAAATTTCAAGTCTCTAGACCCAGCGGTTTAGGCTGTGCGTTGATACATCACCAATCAGGGCTATCATTTTATATATACATAGAGATATAAATTCATATACTTGATACATATAGGTGACTTTTTTGACCGTCTGGAAAAAAATGTGGTGTGATAGGCAAGTGAAATAGATTAATTTGGCATTGTTTTTAAAAAAAAAATTTTTTACAAGTATTTTTTTTCTGCCTTTATCTAATATACATTACTCAATTGTAGTCAATATTACACACTGAAATGTTTGAAACAGTATTTTAAAAAGAAACAGGCTCGTAGCTGCCATTTATGCGCAATCTACCTACAACCGTCAGCTGCTACATAGTAGTGTGCGTAGTTTTCTAGATTTTGAAAATTGAATTAAACATGACTATATTTAAAAATTAATCTCGTGTATAACTTCGGCTCTAGATACCTTATACGTCATATTTTTTTCCAGACGGTAAAAACAAACATCCAGTATACCTCAGTTTACCTACTGATAGAAGAGGAAGTTGATGTTTACTATCACATAATATCACACAAAGAGGCAGTTGAAAAAATTTAAAACATTTTTCTCACAAATGTAAGTCAATGTAAGTCTTACAATGGCAGTCTATCAAGTCAGACTGCGCTAAAAAATTTAGTTACATACACACCCAAAAAATACCGAGAACTGTTTTTTAGGGTTCCATACCAATAGGGTGCTAACGAGACCGTAGGTCTGTCTGTCATCGGACTGTATCTCTTGACCAGATAAACAGTTGAATTTCTGCATTTCTATTACCGCTGCAACAACAAATAGTATTTTTTTTTATGTTCAATACTTTTATTTTTATTTTAAAAATACAATTAATAATAATCCAAAATGTCAGTGCAAAATAGTCAACTCAGTCAAATAATCCGCCCCTTGTCGTTCCTGGGGCAAAGGTACCCATTATGCATGAGCTAATAGGGTATTTTAATGTATCGAAGTTAAATAGCGAGTAATCAGAAGCTTTATGGAACGAAGTTCCTTATCACGCTTTGCGAAAGGGGGCTAGACGGATAATGATGATGATGATGATGATGTATATGATGATGATGATGATGGTAATGATGATGATGGAACTTCGTTCCGTTCGGATGTTCCTTGACACCTCTCAAGTTTTTTTAAGCTATTGCATAGCTTCTATCGAGGGCCTTGAGCGCGGGGACCGAATCCAGAAATTCCGTAACGAAAAAAAACCTCACGCTCCCCACTCCGACGGGCACGGAGGTGTGGCTTGAAGGCCGTGCATTGTCTAACGTCGTTTCTTTTCGGCAGTCTTGTTGATACAAAATGCTAAGCAATAGCTTTACCGCGGCAGTCCCCGAGTGCCACACGTCTTTTTTTTATTAATGATGGGCTTGCTCTTGACCCCAGACTAGCCTGAGAGCAAAGATATTATGGGGCCTACGATGGGACGAGCTTACCCAGAAGATGCCTGTTCACTCGATCTTTAAAGGATTATCCCAAAGCATGTCTAAAATGTACCTATTTCAAATTTTCATTTTCCAATTAAAGCAAATTTTTAAATAATAAAACAAACTAAACAGTAAATGACGTCACAAAGTAAATGCTCACTACATTTTTTATAGTAAATCATTTTGACACATCACAAAAAGTAATTCTGTAATATTTTACAGAATTACTTTTTGTGATACTTTGTTACCGTTGCAATAACTCGACATACAGGTCATCATCATCATCATCAACCCGTAACAGCCCACTGCTGAGCTAAGGGTCTTTCCTCACACATGAGGAAGTATAGGCTATAATCTCCCACGCGAGCAAAGAGATTAAAATATAATAGGACATAGAGGGGGCATTGGGAATATTTTCATACAAAACTTTGAAGCTAAGCTAAGCCCTATTACATTTAAATCTCTTTGGTCAAAACTATGTCAAACTCAAACCGGGCATAAAACATTTTTAACAGCAAAAACTATGAAGCTGTGGCTCAACCTTTTTCAAGCCATTTAACTTTCTTCATCCAGCAGTCGATTAAAACAGGGTAACATTGAATTTTTATTGAATCCAGCATAAAAGTTTTTAGTACAAAATGTCATTAAGACTTAAAACGGTTTGGTCATAACTGCTCATAAAAAGTAGTCTATTGTTTCTAGGAGTCTGGAATAAAGTTTATATAATATAGCGGATCTTCACATTACTACGGAATTAGGATGGGGTCACTCGAAATTGTATGTTAATAGTACTATAAATGTTAAAGTTAGGATGTAGGTATGTTACTTAATCTCTTAAAAATTATTGAAAGAATTTGCATGAAATATGGCACACAGATAGTTGATACCCCCTCTGACTACGACCTCGGGGATAAAAGGCGTTAGATTTTTAGTATAAAATCTTCAGCAGCATTCAAGATTACCTTTTACCATAAATGCTCGATCCCCATTTAAACATACCCCTGAATGCAGCCCTGACACTCCCTGTCAACCCTGACCGACAGAATGGTGGAATTACAAGAAAATAACGAGCTAGCGAGCGTCGCCTGCAAGTGCCGAGAACTCAATATAGTTGTCTAGACACTCAGCGATTTGTTCACCATTACGCTTCCAACATCGGTTTTTCTGTACTATTTTGTAATAAAATTAGTCTCTATTGCTAAAGAAGGGTGAAACTGGCGCCGGTTTAAAAGTAAATTAGATTTTAAACAGGTTTCCTCGCGATGTTTTTCTTCACCTTCAAGTTAGTGATAAGTATTTAATACATTCATTGGACTCGATTCTGCAAACCACCTAAAATTCCTAATTTTAAGTTAGCCTATCCTTCTTTAAAGAATACGGAAGAAAAAGGACAGAAACAAACCATATATTATAGAGTAATGTCATGTCAAATCTGTCAAATTTGATGTCTGAAAGTGACAGATAGTCACTTTTATCCATGACCTCCCTACGTCGTTGCTAAAATTGCTAAAAACGTGTATTTGAATGCGTCAATAATGTTCAATTTTGTTATTTTGACATTTGTGACGTTGTAAATTAATATGGCGCTTATTTCTGTCCCTTTCCTTTCCAAAGCGGTGGAAAAGAATGGAGCTAACTTAAAATTAGGAACTTTAGGTGGTTTGCAGAATCGAGTCCATTGGTACAGTCAAGAGCACGTGGATTTTTTGACACATTAGACTTTGTAAAGTTAGTACAAGTGTAAAGTGTCATGTGCTCTTGACTGTACATGCCTTTACCCAAACCACACGCTTGACAGGCCGACTTACTAAACTCAATATACTTCCAGCGTTGCCAGACGTCCCGATTTTGGCGGGACGTCCCGATTTTTACATCAAAATATAATGTCCCGCGCGGGACAGGCTCAGTCCCGCTTTTCCTGTGAAGAGTTCTTAATTTTTGTTATAGAGATAAGAAAAAGGAAACTTTAAAAGAAGTTAAATATTCACAGAAATATCATGAATAAGTAATTCCTATAAATAATTATTTCTTGTTGTAAGTTGCAATTTGTAACGCTGCTATATATACTTAATTATAATAATGTAAGTATATTTTCTTTGTAAATAAATGTCATTAGTTAAATAGATAATAATAAGAAGATAATATTACCTTCTCATTTAATGATAATATACGATACATATTATACTCTCTGCAAACAAGAATTCTTGCTCATTATTTATATATATATATATATATATAATCTCACGCCTTTCATCCCCGAGGGGGTAGGCAGAGGTATTCCATTACTGGATATACCCACATTTCACGAGACACATTGGACCCCTAAACGTGATAGGTGGTGAGCCCATCGCCGGACCGGGTCTATTTACACATGTCTCAGAATTAATTCTGAGACCTGCGGGTTTCCTCACGATGTTTTCCTTCACCGTCGAGCTAGTGATAAATATGTACGTAAGTGTTTGGAAAACTCATTGGTACATGCCAGGATTCGAACCCGAGCCTCACTGATTTTCAGCCGGCTCCTTAACGGTCCGGGCTATCTACTGCTCATTATTTCTTATTTATAATTCCCTTTCCTGGGACATCGTTCTTGTTAAGAATACTTTTGGGAAATGCCTTGTAACCCGCTTCAATTACACCATGACAGATGGGTTCCAGAGCGCTCATGAATTTCATTATACCAAAATATAATAATGAGGACCCCTTTATTTGACGGAGATAATAAACCAAGACTAATGATATATGGAGAAATTAGTTTTCCTAGGCCAGTAGTTATAAATACCCCGACCATACACAATAATATACTTCTTATTATCATTACTCTCTATCGTGACCAGATCGTATCGTATAGTTAGATGACAATGACATGGCAATGGTCAGTCAATGGTGTTATTTTGGCACTTTTCCAAGCAAATAACACCATCGACTGACCATTGATATGTCATTGTCATCCAAGTATAACCGTTGACATTTACTGGAATTGGCCCCCTGCTTGTGACGTCAATCTAGCCCAGAGGACATAGATGAGGTCAAAGATGGAACTAGCTCACCTAAAAGATGCCTATGCACTCATGACTTGAATAGATTGGGCTAGTACCTATATTCATTCTCCGGGCAGAAATAAAATCCTATTTAGAAGACAGGAGTACTCCAACTGAACTGAGCCACCAGGATTGGCGTAAACAGGCTCTTGAGTGGCTTGAAAAAGTGTGACAGTCGCCAATCCATGTTGGGCTCCCATGGATATAATTATAAGAGGAAATGACAAATAGCTCAGCTGTGGGCCGTTACGGGTTGATAATAGATTAATCTAAGAGTAGCCGAAGACATCGCAGTTTTTCCTGATAAGAAAATTCAAACCTTAATTTTGTTACAATAAGGTATATTATTTGTTACAGGCGGGGGTGATGCGGCGTAATGTATAACGTGAGCGACGGGGCGGGGGAGGGGCCACCTGCGCACGCGCACTTCGCGCTGCTCCTCGCTCTTTACATCCTCGTCTCCTTCGTAGGGATCATCGGTGAGTGTAAAGTTAACCACTTACAACATTAAAATAACAACACAAAGAGTAGTGCCGCTTTCTCTCGACAAAGAGTTTCACTTCCAAATCGCAACCAAAAGCAGATCTAACTTCCTTCAATTACTTCTGTTATCGTAAGTACTTATCGTTCAGCATTGACTGATAAAATTAGTTTTTTTCTTTTATAATAATCAACTTGTTATTGCTGAACAATTGATCTTTTCTTATTTATTTGGGGTAAGCGCAGTGTCTTCTTCAATTTATATCTGATTTACTTCCTTCTTCCATGTATGATCCTCTACACAGTCCATCCATATTTTCGTTGGTAGTTATAACGTCGATAATATCACCTTCCAAAACATTTAAGAAACATTTTGGGTAGCATCTGAAAATCAAAATATTTTTTTTTTATTTTATCTTCTCCGTGGATATTATCACCCATGACTTACAAAAGATACAAGAAGACATTGATTTTAATTTGAAAATGGTATTTGTCAAGACGAATCATACGAGCCCAAACTCGAGGGGTTTACGAGTAGTCATTGAGGAGTTACGATATCCACCTCCTAACTCTATCAGATAAGCTCGGTTATACCATAATATTTCATTGTCACCGAACTTACACAAGTGTACCAAATTTCAGCTCAATCGGTTGAAGATGTCTGCTTTAAAATTGAGTTTCAAGATTCCACCCGAACATACATTGAACAAAAATTGAAACGCTCTATCAAAAATGTAAAGATAATGCAAAATATATTAATCACCTGGAAGATAAAATTGAGGACCTTCAGCGTAGCTCCAGATTAACCACCTTGGAGATTCGCCACTTACCAGCCTCTCAGAGCGAAACTAAGGAAAACTTACTAAGCCGGCTGACATATTTGGCGCACAAATTAAACGTTACAATGTCTGAGTCGGACGTGAAAGATATCTTTTGGATACCGGGTAAAGCTGATTCCCATAAACCAGTTATAGTCGAACTCTCGACGACTATGATTAAACTCAAATTACTGAAAGCAATCAAATCATTCAACAAGGAGAATAAAATTCATAAACTAGATGCCTCCCATTTTGGCCTACAGGGAAACAATACCGCTGTATATGTCGTGGAGCACCTTACCCCTAAAGCAAACAGACTATACTTTCTGGCCAGAGACCTGGTGAAAACTGGTTTATTTAAGTTTTGCTGGACTTCAAATGGGAAAATCTTTGTCAGGAAAGCAGAGGAAGCCCCAGTCATCCTAGTAAAGTCTGAAGAACAAATTACAGCTCTGAAGAATTCTAACTGACTAGCCTTAAACAGTATCAGGTTCTGTCCGAATGCTGTTATAAATGTTTTACTTGTCTATATTTACTTTATATTCCATCATTATTTTATGAAAATTCGAAAAAATAACCCTAGGGATAAGTGTATTGAAAATACTTTTACAAATACTTTTCCTAATATCAAAACCACATTCAACATACTATGCACAATACTACACTACATCACCCCACCACACAAGACTTCCTATACTACCTTACCCATTATCCAATCACCTTCTAAACTCATAATGTACACTAAAAACGACCACACAGAGAGCACAAAGAGCCTTTATCTTCCTAAACCTAATAAACATTTACCGTTCTGTCCGAATCTAAGAATTACCACATACTGCTCGTTTATTATCTATGTGATGTATGCACTGACGCCTGATATCCCAACTCTTTTAAGAAATGGCTACCTTAGTTGATATTACAAATGACCTTGACACTGTCTCTGTGTCATATTCTATGTTTATAGGTAAACATAGAATATGACACAGAGACAGTGTCAAGGTGAAATATTTCCAACCTTATAAATAGACCTGACAATAAATTAAAAATCATAACTTTAAATATCAGAAGCATCTATAAAAACTTTGATTGTTTTACTCTTCTATTAAGAAGAATTAGTATTGAATGTGATGTACTGATTCTTACAGAATGCTGGCTAAATAATAACAAAAGGCCACCCCAACTTGACAATTATTCTTTTCATCTCACTGAGACCAGTTCAAATCAGAACGATGGGGTAGTTGTCTACATTAAAAATAATTTATTGTGTTTGGTTGAAGAACCGAACTTTCCTGGCGGCAACTGCCTTATTGTAAAAATTGGTACCGACGTAGCTCTCTTAGCTATTTATCGATCCCCATCATGTAGAAATATAAATACGTTCCTCAATTCTTTAAACGACTCACTTAATTCTCTCAAGACCTATAAAACTATAGCAATTATTGGCGACATAAACATTGACATAAAACCCAATAGTAATGATAGCAGGAGTAGTGATTACCTTAATTTAACGGTTGAACATGGTCTATTTCCAGCGCATACCTTACCTACCAGACTAGAAAATTGTCTCGATCACATAATCCTTAAGTCAGAAGCAAAGGCTAACACTTTTATCTTTCCAGCTGCTATAACAGATCATTCACCCGTTTTCCTTTCTATTGATAATTGTAAGCCTACTATTAAAGCTATGGGTACTTATAAGAAAATTGATTTTGAAAACTTACTAAGTCTATTTAAGGAATCCGATGCTGGTAGTATCATGTGCAATATGATGACCCCAATAAGGCCACAGACAAATTAATAGATACCCTTTCTAACCATATTAAACTCAGTACAAGAATTTTATCCATACCCAATAGGCTACGCAACATCAAGCCATGGATAACACCGGGACTTCTAAAATGTATTCGGCATAGGGACAAATTACATCTTCAGTCCAAGAAATCACCCCGAGATATAATCATTGCTCTTGTTTACAATCGGTATAGGAACTTCTGTAACAATCTGCTCAAAAATCTTAAACGACTTTATGAACAAACTTCCCTTGAAAAATCAAAAGCTTCTCCGAAAGAAACGTGGAAGACTATTAAAAACATAACTAATACTAATGTAATTAAGAAACCACCATCTGAACTCCTCAATATAAGTAATGTTTCCCCAAGTAGAGCCGTAGATATAGTAAATGAATTTTTCGTCAATGTAGGAAGTAATATTTCTGATAACATAACATCAAAAGTCGATATCGATAGCATACCTGATGAATTCAAAAGAAGAAATCACCCTAAGTCATTTGTACTACTAAATACTGACGATACGGAAGTAGCATCACTTATCACTAATTTGAAAACGGACAGTGCTACTGGATATGACGATATCTCACCCAAAATCTTAAAAAATCTGAAACCTGTCCTGGTTCCAATTCTTACACATATTTTTAATCTGTGTATTAATAGTGGTGTTTTTCCTAAAGCCTTTAAAAAGGCTGTTATAAGTCCTGTCTACAAGTCTGGGAATAGAGATAGTGTGAATAGCTACAGACCAATTTCTGTTTTATCTACACTATCAAAAGTTTTTGAAAAAATTATTAATATCAGATTACTAAATTTTGTTGAAAATGAAAATATTCTTTCTGACACTCAATTTGGGTTCAGACGGAAAAAATGCACTCAAGATGCTGTATTAGGCTTGAGTGACTATATTATGAGTAATTTAGATATCAAAAGAAAGTGTGTTGCTGTCTTTCTGGATTTGGCTAAAGCCTTTGACACTATCTCTGTTCCCATACTATTAGACAAATTAGAAAACTGTGGAATACGCGGTATTCCCTATACATTATTTACTGACTATCTATCTAATAGAACCCAGCTAGTAAAAATAGATAATCACCTTAGCTCACCCATGACGGTAACCAGTGGAGTCCCACAAGGTAGTGTGCTCGGCCCAACTCTCTTTCTAATTTATATTAATGATTTATGTTCACATTCTCCCATTAATGGCAAACTTTTTGCATTTGCCGATGACACGGCCCTTGTATTCCAGGGAGAGAGTTGGGACGAGACAATAGCTTCTGCTGAGATGGGACTTCACAGAGTTATAAAATGGCTTCATAAAAATCTGCTGTCTATAAACGTATCCAAGACGAAATATATGACCTTCTCCTTATATATTAGGTCCCAAATACCCCAATCTTTAAATTTGCGTGCTCACACTTGCCTGTCCCCCCCATCGAAATTGTACTTGCATACCCTTGGAAAAAGTATCATCTACAAAATATCTTGGTATTATAATCGACGACCAACTCTTGTGGACATCTCATATAACTGAACTTACTAATCGGGTGCGCAAACTAATTTGGATATTTAAAAAGCTTCGTTATGTATCTGACACCAAACTTCTTAAAACTATATATCTATCACTCTGCCAATCTATTCTGTCCTTTTGCATATGTGTATGGGGAGGTACCTATAAAACTACTATGATGGGCTTAGAAAGGGCGCAAAGATCTTTGCTAAAGGTCATATATTTTAAATCGTTTAAAATATATGACCTTTAGCAG
Source organism: Ethmia dodecea (assembly GCA_963855545.1). NCBI lineage: Eukaryota > Metazoa > Arthropoda > Insecta > Lepidoptera > Depressariidae > Ethmia > Ethmia dodecea. The sequence continues at coordinate 16,953,311 of OY979438.1, read as the reverse complement.
TTTAATTTCCAACAAACCTACTTTATACTGAAACTCAAGTTCTCACCGTTAGACAACTTTTTATTCTCCGAATAGTCCTCTTCCATCACTCACATCTTACGTATGATCCAAAAGTTCTACACCTTAAACGACGTAAAGATATTATTCTCAAATTGTATGCCCCCAAAACCTCCATATGCCAACGGAATCATCTATATCTTGGCCCCTACATCTATAAGATTAACAGAATCCTAAATGTTTATCCACTGACATACCAGTCTTCCAAACTATCTATCACAAAATGGTTCTCACAACTTAGCTATGAGGAGACTGAGAATCTGCTCATTCCCATCAAATAGTTTTCCCATACAAAATAATACACCTGCATCCCTATCCTCTCTCTCGTACACACACACTCACACACACACCCCCATACACCTTCTACATGCACACACACCCCACCCCCCACACTATCACAAATTCACATACCCCAACTTACAATTTTCTCTTTATTATTACCTTTTAAGCAAAAACTTTGTTTTTTAAACGACTATTGTTTCCTATAAAACGAACGGAAGTCATCGGTGTCTACAACACAGGGTTTCCTAGTGTAGGCACCGAGGCCCCTATGTACCATTGTGACGTTTTAACTATTCTTAGTTTTAGATAACATACTTGTACGTTTGTGAATAATAAATTCATTTTCATTTTCATACATAGTTACATAAGTACATTGCAGTTACAGAAGTTAAATAAAAGCTCTTAAAATTCATGTTTCTATTTTTCCCTTATCCAAGGCAATGTGAGTCTGATGGCGGCGTTGGCGTCAGGAGGTGCTTCGCGATTGCGCACTCCTCAGCTGCTAAGCGTCTGCGCCGCCGACCTCCTGGTGTGCGCAGCCAGTGCCCCACTTGCTGCTACTCGCGCTGCACGCTTACACCATCTGCCTTGCCACCTCACATACTACATTGAGGTAAGTCACTTAGAGGAAAACAAAGAATGAGTCCAACTTATACATTTTTAGTTTTGCGTCACTAAGATGGCCGTTGAACAAATTTGGCATTCTCAGCTTGAATTCTAACGGCTTAAGTATAGAGGTGAAAAAAGGGGGTGCGAAAGACATAATATACAGTGCCGAATTGCCGAATTGTATATCAAAATTTGTGTGGCGATATAAAAAATCGTCTTGACTTAATCTGAATTCCAATATTTTCAATTTTTCCTGAGCTTCAGTATGGCATATTAAGTTGAGATGCAAACGTCCTGTGCTCTTTTTTTAAAGCAGAAATTGCCAGTCTTGTTGTAGAACGTTGCACAGCTTATACTCCCATTCAGGATTAACCAATTGTCTACTTAATGAATCTGCAATATCCAACAAGGTTTTTTCTTCCAGTCGTTTCCAGTAGCAGCCAGTACACTCTCATTGGTGGCTATGGCAGCAGACCGTTCTGGAGCCGTGCGGCGGCGGCGAGATTCTGTTTGCGCTGGTCCGCACCTCGCCGTTGCTTGCGTGTGGGTTACTTCGTTGCTGCTAGGTAGGTCTTGTCTATAAAATTAAGAGATTATACTGATACTGTTAGTAGGTATAGTAGTAGTCTCTCGTGATCCATGTAAAAATGGAAAGATCATACAACCAGAGTTAAAAGGAAATTAGGAATAATTCTCAACGCAATTGAATGCCCTGTATGGTTCCCAGTCAAACATGTGATACCACTCACCTTGGGTTTCGAAGCCATAGCAAAGCATAGACAGCAGCTTCTAGCTGAGAACTGACCATACATACTTTTTATAATACTCATTGGCAACATATTTATGATGCATGCATGCATGGTTAATTTTAAACTAATTACATTTTTACAGGCGCTGCAGCAGTGACAGCAACCTGCCTGATGTGTCCACCGCTCGCAGCCGCCCACGCTCTCGTCACCTACTGCTTCCCAGTAGTCGCAGTAGCCAAATGCCACTGGGCTGTGCGCGTGAAGCTGACAGCCCTGTCTCTGACCGCCCGAGCTGCCCACGGCGAGCTCCCGCTCCCAGTACCACTGATACAGCGGCCCACACATGTCATCATCGTCGCTGGTGTCGGCCCAAGGGAACGCCGTGACGCCGTCGACGTTGGAGACGTTAGATCGAAAAAGAAACTCCAGCCTAGTCTACTGGGCCCTCAGCCGCAGATGTCGACGCTGCGCTCGCGACGGCGGCTCGGAAACGTCCTCATGGGCATCGCGGGCATATTTGCCGCGTGCTGGTGCCCTCACGCGGCTATGGTGATAGCTGGTGCTTGCGGGCTCCACGTGCCGCTTGTGCTGGCGCAGTATGCATTGCTGCTTGGGCACGCCCATTCGGCGATCAACGCAGCGGCGTACTGGGTGTTGAATCGGCACGCGCTGACAGCCGCCTGCGCCGCTTGGCGCATCCCGCAGCTGCGCGTGCGCGAGGAGCGACCTTCGTCCACCAATGAGGCTGCGCTGGGAGCGTTCCACCCGCGGCTCGCTCGCCCCGCCCCCTCCCCGCGCCCACCCCCTTCCAGCTTCCTATATTGATGTCCGTCTACCTTCTAAGCTCTGTCGATCTGTGATTCCTGTCTCTCAGTGCCTCGTATAGTCTACGCGCGCCCTGCTAAGGAGCCCGCTCGTTTCGTCGTTATAAACGTGGTTGTTTGAGATTTTATGGAGAATAATATCCGTGAAGCAATAAAGTGTATGAAACACTTATAGTCGTTTTATTGTTGTCATGAATGTCGTATGAACGCTCTTGGATTTTATCCGCTGTAGGCTTAACTTTCAAGATTTAGCTGCTTAGTTTTACATATACAGTCTCGGAGCAGTAACTATTCTCGTTGACTCGTCGACTACTGTATACTTGTCTCTCAAATTTAATACAAAGAAAGTGAAACAGCACTACATGGTTGTACGGAAACAGCATATCGAAAGAACATGAATCGGATTGCTGGAGCCGCAAACAAAGTTTTTAAATTGTTTAGTATGCGAATTGCAAATGTTGGGAGGTCGCAAGAGTTGGGGCACCCATTAAATGTGGCAGATAGAGAAGTTGGTGGACATTACGTGGACGATCGCTAGAAACTACTATAGCTGTTAGGCTCAGCCACCAGCCATGTGACAAACGAAGATTTTTTCGCTTAGTTGTGGTCCGTTTAATTGTAATACTAAGTATCTATCAAATGTTCTATTACAAATGCGAAAGTATAAGTTTGATTGTTTGTTTGTTACGCTTTCACGCCTTAACCACTAAACCGATCTTAAGAATTCTTTCACCTGTAAAAAGTTACATTATCAGAAAGTAATATTACCGTATTTACACGGAAACGGAAACTACGAGGGTGAAACCGAGCGGAACGGTTAGTATTAACCTAAAAACACCTTTTGAAAATCCAAGTGCTGATAGGTGGCGGGCTCGTGTTCTGTAAATATACAACCAAAACTTTATTTTAAAATTGCCATTGAATCAACGTAAATCTACATCTACACTTTTACACTAATATTATAAAGAGGAAAGATTTGTATGTTTGTATGTTTGTTACGAATAAACTCAAAAACTACTGGTCCGATTTTAAAAATTCTTTCACCAATGGAAGCTACATCATCACTAAGTAACATAGGCTATATTTTATTCCCGTATTCCGACGGGAACGGGAACTACGCGGGTGAAACCGCGCGTAACCGCTAGTCTTCTATAATTTAGGTAACAATAAAGCTTAGTCTAAAAATTTGGGAAATGTTGAAAAACAAAATGAATAGTCTTTCCATTTATTTCAGCAAGAACGGTGAATCGCATAATAAATAACCGTCAGAGCTGCCCCGAGCCTTTTCAACACCCCTCCGCGCTTCGCTTTATGATGAAAAAGGTATTTTTTATTTTTCACAAAAAAGATTCAATTACCCCACATTGCCGCGTTTTCGCTTAGCCCTAACCGTTGTCAAAAAAATCCCGTTCCAATTTCGTTGCAAACATCCACAGATTAAAAATATTGGAGTATGCCAGTAGATAGACTACTGCTGTAACTACGAATTTACGGAAATTCAGCATTCAAAACTATGTAAATGAATAACATTTTTATTCATCTTCTTGTTCATCAACCAATAGTCAAGTCTTAGCTCTAAAATGTCTAAATGGATCATAAATTATTTATTTTTCTATTTACTTACTAGCTTTTTTGACTTACGCACGGCCCAGGGCATGTAGGTACTAATCCATAGATATAAAAAACTTACCGGTGATTGGCAGGTTACATTGATTAAAAAATAGGTTTTTCCAGAAATATAATACCACCCACTGTCAGAATTAATAATGAATGTTTATTTAATATATTCATTAGTAAATAGGTATCCAAATTTTTTATCAGTTCACTTCAAATATTAAATTCATAGGACAAAGACAAAAATGTTTATATCTCATCAACAGATCCCTTTGTGATATTGATATTACCAGTATTACCTACAAAATAAACTGTGGTCCAAGCCAGACTTTATTTAAAAATCGCCTAAGGATTCACAGAAAGTAACATAGTTGACAGGTAACTTACCCAATTTATTTATTTATTTATTTATTTATTTATTAGGATTGCCAACAGGTTAAACACTATAAGCTATTGTTAACATACAGAAAAACGTAAAAAGACAGAGTGAAAACCCAATTACAGGCAAACACAACATGTCGGTAAAAACATTTTCGCTTAGGTCTAATAGGTGCTATTTTGGAACATTTTCTACTAAATACAATAGATATATAATTTTAATAAACTAAAATAAAAACTAACAAGCAAACCAAATAAATTTTAACTCTAATTTTTAACAAAACCAAGTTACTGTGCCTAAACTATTGTACTCGACTTGTCCAAAATGTAATCCAATAGTTCTTTTTTGAATTTGGACAAGGGTCACAATATCTATTTGAATGGATTTAAAGAGCAAATTATGCTGTCGGCAAATTCTGGGAATCACACTATGAAAGCCTATGTTTGTATGAAATGTGTGCACTGCAAAGGGTTGAAAGTTGACTATCCTGGCGTTCATCCTGGGTATTTTAAAATTTATTTTTTCCAATAAACTGGGGCTGTCTAGGTAACCTCTTAAAATTTTGAACAATAGAACTTGGTCTATTAACCATCTTCGGTCTTCTAATGAATTTAAACTAAAGAATTCCAAACGTGAACCGTATGATTTCAGCTTGGCAAGTTGTCCAGCATGTAGGGTAAGGAAAAATAAAAATCTTTTTTGGATCCTCTCTATCCTGTCCACATGACACTTGTAGTGGGGACTCCATACGCTTGAGCAATATTCAAGGAGACTGCGAACAAGTGTCACATAAAGAACTTTAAGGGCTTGTCTATTCTTAAAAAATTTACAATTACGCCAGATAAATCCCAATAATCTATTTGACCTAGCCACAATGCTATCGATGTGGTTAACATATGATAATTTTGAATCTAAGACGACTCCTAAATCCCTAATTTGATTAACTTCCTCCAGTAGATTGTCATGGATTTCATAAAAAGTATTTAATGGTTTGCGTTTTCTTGTGAATTTAATATGTTTGCATTTAACTATGTTAAGGGGAAGTTCATTAATGCGGGACCAATTAGAAATATTTGTTAAGTCTTCTTGAAGTAAGCTACTGTCGTTGATATTCTTGATAACTTTGTAAATTTTTAAGTCATCGGCGAAAAAAGAAAAATCGGAATGTTTAATTACATTACCCATGTCGTTAATAAAAATTAAAAATAGAATAGGTCCTAGATGCGAGCCCTGGGGTACTCCAGAGGGCGCTTCAAATTTAGCAGATTCATGGCCACAAACAACAACTTTTTGCGATCGACCTGTCAGGTAAGAGCCGAACCACTGAAGCAGAGACCCATAAATGCCAACTCCAGACAGTTTTTTTAGAAGCAGGATATGATTGACTCTATCAAATGCTTTGCTAATGTCTGTATAAATGGCGTCAACTTGATTGTGATTGTCCATTGAGTTACTAATATCAGAAGTATAATGTGTATCCCTGGGTAACGTAGGCTATATATTATTCCCGTATTACCACGGGAACGGGATCTAAGCAGGAGAAACCGCGCAGAACCGCTAGTACATATATTTTTTAAACATTCATAACATGTTAGTTCATTACATTTTCAGCTAATATTGTATGAGCTTCTTTGCCAACAACAGTGTATGTCAATCAGAACTAATATTATTTATCTTTACTTTGGGACACAATTGTATTCTCGCTATTTAGTCTCAAATTGGCAGTGCCTATACTTAGATACTATTTATACGACTGTAAATAGGGGTAATTTCTGGAACTATTTATTTAATGTACCTAATAAAATACGTTTACTGATAAAAAGCTTCATTATTTACCAGTTACTTGATTACTGATGAAGAAAATTGAGTTTTTTTTCGCTTCTGCAGCAAGTCACTCTCGCTCGAACGTCCGTGATTAACTTTACATAATTATTATTATAATTTTTTTGAATTTCGAACAATTCTAAATAACTACATACTTACTACAACCTTTATTCAACAAGTGAACTTCATTTAACAAATGAGGTACCATTATATTCAAAGACGTTTAAAGACAAAAATTCTTGAGAATGATTTTCTTCCCAACCTCTTTGATAATATTCTTCTTGATACCCCGACCGTTTGACACAAACCGCAATAGTATTTTTAAGCTATTGCATAGCTTCTATCGCGGGCCTTGAGCGCGGGGACCGAATCCAGAAATTCCGTAACGAAAAAACCTCACGCTCCCCACTCCGACGGGCACGGAGGCGTGGCTTGTTTATTGGGCATAATCCAAAGTCAAGTTATGATAGTAGATGGACGGACGAACGGACGGACGGACCGACCGACCGACCGACCGACCAACCCACCGACCGACCGACCGACCGACCGACCGACCGACCGACCGACCGACCGACGGACGGACGGACCGAACGACCGACTGACCGACCGACCGACCGACCGACCGACCGACCTACCGACCGACCGACGGACGGACGGACGGACCGACCGACCGACCGACCGACCGACCGACAGACCGACGGACAGACGGACGGATGGACGGACCGACCGACCGACCGACCGACCGACCGACCGACCGACCGACCGACCGTCCGTCCGTCCGTCCGTCGGTCGGTCGGTCGGTCGGTCGGTCGGTCCGTCCGTCAATCGGTCGGTCGGTCGGTCGGTCGGTCGGTCAGTCGGTCGTTCGGTCCGTCCGTCCGTCGGTCGGTCGGTCGGTCGGTCGGTCGGTCGGTCGGTCGGTCGGTGGGTCGGTCGGTCGGTCGGTCGGTCGGTCGGTCCGTCCGTCCGTTCGTCCGTCCATCTACTATCATAACTTGACTTTGGATTATGCCCAATAAACAAGCCACGCCTCCGTGCCCGTCGGAGTGGGGAGCGTGAGGTTTTTTCGTTACGGAATTTCTGGATTCGGTCCCCGCGCTCAAGGCCCGCGGTAGAAGCTATGCAATAGCTTAAAAATACTATTGCGGTTTGTGTCAAACGGTCGGGGTATCAAGAAGAATATTATCAAAGAGGTTGGGAAGAAAATCATTCTCAAGAATTTTTGCCTTTAAACGTCTTTGAATATAATGGTACCTCATTTGTTAAATGAAGTTCACTTGTTGAATAAAGGTTGTAGTAAGTATGTAGTTATTTAGAATTGTTCGAAATTCAAAAAAATTATAATAATAATTATGTAAAGTTAATCACGGACGTTCGAGCGAGAGTGACTTGCTGCAAAAGCGAAAAAAAACTCAATTTTCTTCATCAGTAATCAAGTAACTGGTAAATAATGAAGCTTTTTATCAGTAAACGTATTTTATTAGGTACATTAAATAAATAGTTCCAGAAATTACCCCTATTTACAGTCGTATAAATAGTATCTAAGTATAGGCACTGCCAATTTGAGACTAAATAGCGAGAATACAATTGTGTCCCAAAGTAAAGATAAATAATATTAGTTCTGATTGACATACACTGTTGTTGGCAAAGAAGCTCATACAATATTAGCTGAAAATGTAATGAACTAACATGTTATGAATGTTTAAAAAATATATGTACTAGCGGTTCTGCGCGGTTTCTCCTGCTTAGATCCCGTTCCCGTGGTAATACGGGAATAATATATAGCCTACGTTACCCAGGGATATTTTAGCTATCCATTGGAGAAAGAATTTTTTAAATCGGTCCTGCGCGGTTTCACCTGCTTAGATCCCGTTCCCGTGGGAATACGGGAATAAAATATAGCTTATGTTACTCAGGGATATGTTAGCTTTCCATTGGTGAAATATTTTTTTTAATCGGATCATTAGTTTGAGTATATTCGTAACAAACATACAAAAATACAAATCTTACCTCTTTATAATATTACTTAGTATAGATAGATATAGATATCTTAGTAATGAACCCGAACCGAGTCCGCAACTATGAGTAGGGTCTGACATACCTCGCGGCGATAACTTGGTTTCATTTGTAACTCCACTTACATGATTTGCTTCTTTTACTTTTTCATGTCTGCAGACTGCTTATAAATAAATATCCCTACATACCTATAGGTATGTAGGGATATTTATTTATAAGCAGTATACTATAGTATAAAACAAAGTAGCTTTCTCTGTCCCTGTATCCTGTTTAATGTTATTCAAAATCTTTAAAACTACGCAACGGATTTTTTTTAATAGATAGAGTGATTCAAGAGGAAGGTTTTAGTGTTAGCATTGTATCCGTGCAAAGCCGGGGCGGGTCGTTAGTATATTAGAAAGAGATTGTGTTGTGTACGTTTTAGGTCCGAAAATAATGCTAGTGAAAATTGGGTACTTATTTCCAGGAGTACTATAATTTGCCAATATTCTCGGGAATAAAACTTGAAAACTTCGATAGCGCGGCTTAGAACTTGCCAACTATGGCGCCTTAGTTAGTTCTATGTATTACTAGGTACCTTGCCGGTTTCCTAGGTTCGACTATGAAAGACTCATTGGTATATTTATATGGATATAGGTTTAAATAAGTACTTATCTATATAGATTTTAATCCCATTGAATCCCTGTAGCTATAATAACTTTTATAGTGTACTTATTAGTTCTAATATCTTAGTTTCAGAAATCCCTAGGCTGTTCGAAAAAGATAGCTAAGATCGATTAGGATATCCGTTGCATGTATGGAAAATATAAAAGAAAAAGATTATTATTATGACTGATTATAGTTTTTTTTCAAGCAATACAGTACATCGCAGCATGATAATCCATATCAATGCTGATAATGGAATTTGCCCCATGACCGTCTTATGCAATATTTTTTTTGCACACTGCTCCCTCAAGCGTGTAATGAGATTGTGAAAGTGATCTCGTTTCGGCAGAAAACCCGAAAGCGGTGGACAATTTGGCGTTTGCTCTCACAGCTCCAGCAGCCGTGATCGTCTAGTGGTTAGGACCCTACGTTGTGGCCGTAGTAACCCAGGTTCGAATCCTGGTCACGGCAGTGCCTCACTGTCGCGGCGGAGTATAACTTTTATTAAATTTATATGGTTTATTTGACTTACTTAGGTATATACACGTTCCTTTTAACATACAATACCGTGACCCAGAAATGATTCTATGAAGGAGCGGAGGTGGAATGCTCCTCTGTCGTGAAAAGGTCATCTTCCGTCAGGCGAGGTGATCGTGCCTGGGGACCGCGGTCCGACGCGACGTTTGATGATGGACAGTTGTATTTATGGAAACTCATTTAAGAACTTCGATAGCGCGGTTTAGAACGCGGCCGTCTATTGGCGCGTTCTATGTAGTGTCGCTACAATTCTAAAGCAGGGCACCGCGGTCCGGCGAAGGCAAAGAGATTTAAATATAATAGGGCATAGAGCCATTGGGAATATTTTCATACAAAACTTTGAAGCCTAAGCGTCATGTCCTTGTCATGTCAGTTAGTATGAACGCGAGCTGTCATTCGGTCGAAATTGTACTAGACTTATTCCACTTGGAATAACTTTTGACTTCAAATTTGCCTCGCTTTGTCCCCTCTATGCCCTATTATATTTAAATCTCTTTGGGCGAAGGTTAGAAGTTCGACTGATCCTAATGTACGCCAAAAACAACGTAATTTGTTATTTATGTTTACTGTATCGCTGATAATAATAATATGTTGAAATGTTGTTGTGACTCCTAAAAGTAAAAAACCGACTTCAAAGATAGCACTAGAATTATCATCGATACATAAAACTTTTAGAGTTTTGTTGATTTTGTAAAAACCGCTCTACCGATTTCCATATAGGTATACGTCCTTATAGGTACTTTAAATGGCACCGCCTCTGAAGTATTATATCAACAAAAAAATAATCATCAAAATCTATTCACAATTAGCGGAATAATCGCGTAACATGCATACAAAAAACCCACAGTTGAATTTTGAACTTCCTCCTTTTTTGAAGTCGGTTGTAAATGGGTTTCGCGCTGAAAGTCGTTCCTGTTTGCGTCATAGTAATTATCGTCTTAGAGTGAAGAGTCCACTGAGACAAAACGAACGTGGATTAAGCTTATGAAGTGGTCTGGTCTTAGGTGATAGGCGCCAAAGCCACATTTTAAATTCTATCTGAACGAAATACTACAAGGAAAATAGCATAGAACTCTAAAGGTTAAAAAAACGACTTCATTATAATAAAAAAAAAATATTTGAATTGAGAACCTTTTCCTTTTTTGAAGTCTCTTAAATAAAGAATAATCGAAATCGGTTTTCGTTATATTGAGTTATTCGTCCATTTGTCGCGCACATACTTAATGCAAATTTAAAACATAATAATATGGTTTTCTCATGGATGCCATTGTCAGAACTGGACCAAATTAAAATGGGTACACACGTGAAGCACCAGCTTTCAGATAAAGAAAGAATCATCCAAATCAGTCGAAAGTTCTGAGGTAACAAACATAAAAAAAACATTAGTGTCGAATTAAGAAAATCCTTCTTTTTTGAAGTCGGTTGATAATATCTTACTTGTGAAAGAAATTGTACATTGATATTTTATTCATGGCACGGAAATGAAGAAATAATACTTACCTTAAACATTTTCTTTTCCCTTTATGTTTAACTTTTGCTTACAATTTGGCGTTCCAAGATAAAAAATAGTAGCCTATCTCAATTTCCGGTTCTTCGTGTACCTTTACCCAAAAAATCACATCAATACCTTTTCCGTTACAAGGACTGGTTTTTGTCCTTTTTAAACACACTTTCATATTTAGGATGAAACTAGCATCACATTTTTCCTGTTTCCATTAGAAATTCGAATAAAGCTATCTGCATTCATAATTTCAGTTTCATTGGTCCAACGGTTAAGGCTGTGCGTTGTAATGTCATTCAATCAGCCGGACCATTTCTATTATACTAGCTTTTACCCGCGGCTTCGCTGGCGCACGTTTATTTCACTAACTTAGAGGTTGAATTTTGCAAAATCCTTTGTCAGTGGATGCCTACACTGTATAAGCTATCTATGTGCAAAATTTCAAGCCTCTAGATCCAGCAGCGGTTTAGGCTGTGCGTTGATATATCACCAATCAGTCAGTCAGTTTATCATTTTATATATATATATATATATATATATATATATATATATATATAGATAATATTAGATGAAATGCAATTTAAACATTTTCAAAAAGTAAACATAAAGAATTTAAAACCCATGTCACGTGTAAATTAAATATCCCAAATAAAAAAGATAACGGTGATAGCTGTTAAAGAAAGCAAGTTCGTTCGAAACTGTATAATTAAGTAAGTACCTATATATTCGAAAGTGACAGTAATTTTGAGAGGTTAGCTCACCAGCTCCGGCAGCCGTGATCGTCTAGTGGTTAGGACCCTACGTTGTGGCCGTAGTAACCCAGGTTCGAATCCTGGTCACGGCAGTGATTCACTGTCGCGGCGGAGCATTACTTTTATTTCTAAGGAAGATTTGACCTACTTAGTTTGAAATTATTCACGCAATCATACACGTTTGTGTCAGATATTTATTTATTTATTTATTCGGAATAAGCCAACAAAATACATTGTTAAGCCAAAAAGTTATCCACAGATTAGTTACAACTTGAATTCAAACATATATGTCTATGATTAAAATCTTACATACCTACGGTTGAAATTGGGCAGGCTCCTAGTAGAGAGTAGGTATCCGCCAGGAAAGGATTTTGCCTTTGGGTACTTGCTAGTAAAGAGATGAAATAGTGTGTTTGTTTGTATTGTTGGGGGATTTCCCGCATTTGGACTATAGAACCGATCTTCAAAATTCCTTCACTAATATAAAGGTAAATTATCACAGTAGAAAAAGAAATTAAAAAAAAAAACTGACGCATTGTACCCCCTAGGGGATAGGCAGAGGTATTCCTATATGGAAATACCCATATTTCACGAGTATATTTGACCCCTAAACGTGATAGGTTGTGAGACCATCGCTGTCACTGTATCTCTAGGATATATATTAATTTTGCGTGACTTATAATAATTATTTTCGTCCTTAGTATCAAATAAGAGCAGTGGCTCTCTGGTTAAAGAGTCAGCTTCTCATGCGTGAGACTCGGATTCGAATACTGGTGAGGCCATGTATTAATGAGCTTTTCTAAAACTTACTTACATATTTATCCCAAACCCGCAATTCTCAGAATTGATTCTAAGGCATGTGTAACAAAAATCCGTTCCGAAGATGGGACCAGCTGCCACATTTTGGGATCATATAAATATCAGTAAATATGAAAAGTGAGTACCTACCTACATGCAGGAACGATTGGAATATCTCTGCTTACCCCATCGGGAATAAATGCTTGAGCAAATATTTATTAGTGCGTAACTCGTTTAGATAATTTGCTTCCACCTTAGTCCGATTAAAAAGAACACATAGACAAAATATTAATTAAACTCTAATTGATTAAAGAGCTGCATTTGTTAATCAGATTATTCGACGATTCAATTCATTTACTAATTGAATCTGGAATTCTGAATTTCCCGAGTCAAGTGAGCGAATTGGAAAACAAATCAGCCATTCCCGATTAGGAGAATTTCATGTATCTGCTTCATTAACTTTATTCAATGTGGGTTGGTTTTGTAGTAATGTTGGGTTTGTAGGTTTGTACCTCTATCTATATTTAAGGTTATTTTTATTCGTATTACATCTGAGTCATAATTTTATAAACGAACCTGAACAACTTTAACTTTGTGAGCAAATCCAAAAACAATAATAAGTTTAACTTCTTTGTTTGTTAACTATACACTCCTACAACCATTCATCAGATTATGATAAAACTTTGGTCAATTGTTGAGCGGAAGTAAGGGTAGGTTTGTAAAGAAAAAAGAACAATAAATGAATAACAAAGTTCGGATAAACTAAAAATACGAGTACACACTAGTAAAGTGGTTAAAATTTATTTAAATACAAAGAAAATATACATTCATTTACAATAATTACAGATAAAAAATATCCTCCAAAAAGGAACCATGTGAGACAGTGCCCAGAAGACTGGCTGCATTCCCTCTCTGGATAGCTAGGCTGATACTTTGAGAGAGATAGCTGCCAGCCCTCTGGTCACCTGAAGCCTCGACCAAACGCACTGAGAGCTCTTTGAGGAGCTCCGCACTTCATTACAAATATAAATATAAATGTAAAAAAGAGCTGCTGACGTGCATATCATGTATAATGTGACTCTTAGAATCCCGATATCTCAGGAATGGTAAAGGAGGTAGGAATGGTAAGAAAAAAATAATAAAGACTATTTTTGTAGAGAATTTTAAGATCTACCACTTTGGCTTAAGATTTTTTTTTATAAAACTTACCGTTTTCGAGAAAAATCAAAAAAACCTCTAATTTTGTCATTTGACTCCAAATAACTTTTGTAGCACACATAGAATCGATGGGGATTTTTTTTACTTTATTTGTAATGGTAAACCCCAGCTGTCCACCAAAATTTGGCTCTCCGGGAATTTTTGTTATTTGACCACTATTTTTATGTAGGAATTGACAGGACCAATTGATCAGTTTCACGTCGTCACGGATGTAAAACGAATAAAATACTATGAAGATAATGTTCTGACTGACTGAACTACCTGTATAGGTACAACGATCTCTATGGGTACAACGCAGCTCTAAACCGCTCTCAAACAAGCGGCGCAAATAAACCGACCTCAATAAGGGCACACATTGTTTGGGCTCAAAGGGGACCGTGAGATTCTTGGCACCTTATCAAAGTGTTGCCAGCGTTTGATGAATTCTATATATAGGTCATCAAGTAGCTTAGCGTCAAAGGAACAGACAATGATGAGGTATTTTTAGGATTCCATACAGAAAGGTGCCCAGGGGTACCAAAGGGATCCTATTACTAAGCCTGCCCGTCTGTAAGTCTGTCTGTCAGTCGTCTGCATATTACGAACAGTTTTAAATTTTCACATAACCTTTATATCTTTTGTCGCTATAATAAAGTTAAAGATTAAAAGGGGTCACCCCTACAAAGGAAGCGCTTTTTTTTTTACAATATGTTGTGCTAAATATCGTAAAAATAATCTTCAGGTGACCAGAGGGCTGACAGCTATGTTTGTCAAAAAAAAATATTCAAAAAAATTCAAAAATCGTTTATTTTCTATGGGTATTAAATATACACTTAGAAACGTCAATATTTTATAATAACAAGGCATTCTCAACTCGTCCATGAAGATTGGCTAAATGCAAACAGCAGCCCATCTCCACCGATGAGTTGCTGGTTCCGAATGTAGTCAAAGGATCAGCCTAGCTATCCTAGAGAGGTTCCTAGATTCCTCTTTGGAGGACATTTTTTATCTGTCATCATAATCACCAACCCGTAACAGCCCACTGCTGAGCTAAGTGTCTTTCCTCACACATGAGGAAGTATGGGCTTTAATCTCTCACGCGAGATCACCGCGGATTGGGAGATGGTGTTATGCTAAGTTAAGTTTTTATCCGTATTTGTATCGTATTGAAAATAAATGTATTTTAACCGATTTCAAAAAAGGAGGAGGTTGTATATTCGTGTGTAAATACTTTTGTTTCTTTATGTAGGTACAGTCAAGAGCAAGTCAAGCTTGACACTACCAGTTTAAGCTGAGCTCTGATTTATACTGCTCGCCATATATAGAACTTACATGTGTGGTTTGTGTACTGTTAGTGTAAGTTGGTAAATAAATACATCTATATAAATAAAAATGAATTGATGTTCGTTAGTCTGATTAAAACTCCAGAACGGCTGGACAGATTTTGATGAAACTTTTTGTGTGGGTTAGAGTGGGTCCAGGATGGTTTATACGGTGGCAGAACGACGTCTGCCCGGGCCACTAGTAAATAAATAAAAATAAAAAAAATACAGGGCCGGGTCAAAGTCTAAAGTGTCAAGCTTACCGTGCTCTTGACTGTACACTTATTGCGGAGGCTTAGAATAATTACTTAAACTAAGTTCACTCAGAACGAACAGTCTTAAATTGAATTATTTGAGAACGGAAAGTTCAATGCGGTGTGGTCACATCCAGGATGCAATTTAAAGTAAGTTAGTTGTTTAAGACTAAATTGCTACCCGTCCTAACTCAAACTGGAGTACAACTTACCCGCACCGATTCACACAGAATTCTCTCTTTAGGAAAACACAGTTTGCAGTACGTACCTATAACTCAATGCTTGGCAGAAGTGTTATAGAGTAGGTATAGAAGGTACAAAGGAGACGTTTCATGAATGTATGGAGACTGGGCCTGCACCATGTACACCAGTTTCTTAGATAAAAAATTAATAAAATAAAACTGTAGGTTTATTCATGATTTTGCTTATATTTGTCTAGTTTCGTTGTACAATAAACTTTACTTTTCATTAAACTAGCATCGCGGCGACCGAAAAAAAAATTTGCGACCTAACCGGTAAAATGACAATTGACATTATTTTGATTTTTGTCAGACTAATTCACAATTACATGGAAATTGGGCTTAAGAAGTTAGAAATAGTATTATTTCAATATGATTACATGCGGATCCATTGAAGTTTAGTTACTTTTGTGCAAGTTAAATAGATGGAACTTTTTTTTAATATTTTTCTGATAATCACTAGATTTTTCTCTACCTTCACGCTGGTGTAGAATGTGCAGGCCCAAGATGGAACGTTTCCTTTATATAAATGACGGCCCTGTTGGCTCTGTTAGGAATGACTGTCTTCTGAGTGAGAGATCATAGATTGATTCCCGCCCATGATCAACATTGTGTACCTACATGTATATTGATGTTGGTTTCGTGTCTGTGACTTTATATGTTACTATCAAACTATCAAATACGTTTTGTACCCATAGAACAGTTTAGTCTACTATGTTTTCGATAATGGAACCGTGTGAATTGTGTCCCACAATCCCTTAATTCCTATATTTACTTATAGCACATAATAACATAGCATTAGGGTTCACAATAACAACTCCAGATTAACTAGCAGTGAGGGCAAATGCGAGCGTTAGACAAACTAGCTTACAATGAGGGCCGCAGAACAATCGAGGTCTTGTTAGCTTAGTGGCCTTAGTGAGGACAGGACCGGGTACAGGGGGCCAATTCCACTAAATGTCAACGGTTATAGTTGGACCACAAGTTCGGGAGACAATTAAATATTATTATCTAATTTCCTTGATCGCCCGTGGTAGGCTGATGTTTGACTGGATATAATATATCTTATAATAGATATAATATAAAATAAAAATCTCATGCCTTTTATCATCGAGGGGGTAGGCAGAGGTATTCCATTTCTGGATATACCCACTTTTCACTAGATATTCTTTGGACCCCTGAACGTTGAGACCGGGTTTGTTACACATGCCTCAGAATTAATTCAGAATTGATTCTGTTTCCTCACGATGTTTTCCTTCACCAGCTAGTGTTATATATATGTACATTGTACGTAAGTTTTTGAAAATATTTGGTAAATGCCAGGATTCGAACCCGAGCCTCACTGATTTTCATCATGTGATGCAGGCTCTTTACCCGTAAGGCTATCACTGCTCTGCTATAACAAATCTATAGCCTACAATCATATTACTTTAAACGAGTAATTCTTGTATGTATGTAAGTATAGGTATATTTTTCGGATATATTATCAATGGCTCTGATGAATTTGAAGAAATTTTGTTGATACAGTTTTGCATTTGAAGTTTAACTTCAAAGTTGTATTTCCTGTAATAACTCAATTAAAAAAAACCTAACTACTATATCTTTCAGTAACATAAGAGTACGTTGTCTTATTATCATAAGTTTTGAGAAATGTTTAAATATTGTTTTCTTTTTTATGGGGACCCCTCATCTCCTAGATTCAACCCTGGCTTCCGCCTTCACCGCAGCGTCCCTGCAGTTGTTTGTTCCGGTACCCCGATCTGAAACCATTATGTTTCAATGACGGGAATAGAGTGCCTTTGCTTAATCGCAGTTTCAAAACAAGAAATCAACTTCCTTCAGTATATCGCTACATAATTATGATAATACACACACCGGCACAATTAGCGGAACAGAAAAAAAAGGGAGTATTTACGCATTTTTGCGTGTTACTGGCCGGCTAAACAAGCTTTTTTTAAATTTGGGTTTTAATTTAAAAATGGAATACTAAGCGACTGCCCTTTTTTTCATTCTTTTGTTTTAATTTTCATTGATTCATTTTTTCCACCGCTTGTCCGTTTTTAGAAGGTTCGTGAATTCCATTTGAAAAGCTTTGAATTGCAGTTTTTGAGGCTTTTGAGTTTTTTCGCATATTGATAATTTACAAGCATCTAATTATGCCTGATTTAACGCCATCAGAAATCATTAGGGCAGATCAAATGAGGAGAAATGGTCAAACCTACAGATCGATTGCCAGAAGCCTTCGTCGATCGTTATCAACGATTTATCGTAGCATCCAACGATACAGATTGACGAATGCTCTAGTGAGAAGGAGAGGACAAGGCCGGAAAAGGTGTACTTCAAGGAGGGATGACCGTTTTCTCCAACTTCAAGTCCGACGGAACACGAGACTAACGGCGGTGCAGGCTCGAAATTTACTGGAAGAGGTACGAGCAGTAAGGATGAGTGAGCGGACAGTTCGTAGAAGATTCGAAGAAGTGGGTATAGGCTCGTATGTGCCCGCCAAAGCCCCAAAACTTGAGAGACATCATCGCACAAACCGTCTACACTTTGGTCGTGAACATCGTGATTGGGACTTCGACGACTGGGGACAGGTTCTTTTTACTGATGAATGCAGAGTTATGTTAAATCAAATTGATGGAAGGCAGCGAGTATGGAGACGCAAAGGAGAACGGTATATCCAGTCTAATTTTGAAAATACAGTTGCATATGGCGGCGGTTCAATTATGGTCTGGGGAGGAATATGTTTAGGAGCTCGTACGGAGTTAGTAGTGGTCGATGGCGGGAATCTGAATGCTGATCGGTATATCAGGGAGATTTTAGAAGAACATGTTGTGCCATTTGCCCCCTTTATTGGTAACAACTTCATTCTAATGCAGGATAATGCTCGGGCTCACAGTGCTCGCACAGTACAGACATACCTAAACCATGTTGGTATAACGGTGATGGAGTGGCCAGCACGGTCCCCCGATATGAACCCTATAGAACACGTCTGGGACTTGCTAAAGAGGAGTGTAAAGTCAAGAATGCCCCCTCCCAATAATCTCAACGAGTTGCGAAACGCATTACTTGAAGAATGGCAGAGGTTGCCCCAAGAAACCATTGATAACATCATCCGCAGCATGCCCAGACGGATGGAAACCCTCATCAGAGCACGAGGAGGAAACACTCGATATTGAACAGTCATTGAAATTGTTGTTAAACTTTGGAAAATCTTGAATTTTCTGCTGTTTCTCTATAATTAAAAATCGAAGAAAAATGCATTTTGTTTAATTTAATTTTTATTTTTATAAAATTTTAAGTATGTTGTTACAAATGAATGTCAAAACATGTTAATTTAATTGTTGTTTCATTTTAAATAATATATTGTTTAAAAATTACATTCATTGTTCTAAATTCCCTCTTTTTTCTCCTTTTTTTTTCTGTTCCGCTAATTGTGCCGGTGTGTGTATATCGGAAAATGTTATATTATATACATATATGAGCACATAAATACGAGTACATATAATAAAACTGTAACGAGGCCGTGTCTGTACATAAAATCGGTTGCAAAAGACGCAATTTGACTGTTGCCTTTCAGAAATTTTATTTCTTTTTTTTTTTATTTGGTTAGAGGCAGTGAACTCTATCGCAACTACTTTTGATAGCGTTTCACATATTCTGGACACTTGAGTATCTTCTAATGAGTTGAGAATCTGGTAAACTGCTCGTAGTCATTTTCAAACCATAATTACTAGTAAGACACGAGATTAAAAAGAGCTGCCCTTAAGTTTCTTGCTGGTTCTTCTCGGGGTACTGCATTTGGAAGCAGCAATTCGTCGGTGGAGATGAGCTGCTGTTTACATTTAGCCAATCTTCATGGACGAGTTTAGAGAACCTTGTTATTAGACTAATGACATTTCTAAGTGTACTTATTTACCTACAAAAAATTAATGATTTTTTAAAGCAATTTTAACTTTGTTGTGCGTTCAAAGTTCTTGCGACCCTAAAATATGTAGTCGTGACGTATGGTACCGGCTTTCGTCGCAGTACGTATTCCGCCTTATCTCTGATGATGTTTGTAATGTAAACAAACAAATATACACACACCGGCACAATTAGCGGAACAGAAAAAAAAAGGAGAAAAAAGAGGGAATTTAGAACAATGAATGTAATTTTTAAACAATATATTATTTAAAATGAAACAACAATTAAATTAACATGTTTTGACATTCATTTGTAACACCATACTTAAAATTTTATAAAAATAAAAATTAAATTAAACAAAATGCATTTTTCTTCGATTTTTAATTATAGAGAAACAGCAGAAAATTCAAGATTTTCCAAAGTTTAACAACAATTTCAATGACTGTTCAATATCGAGTGTTTCCTCCTCGTGCTCTGATGAGGGTTTCCATCCGTCTGGGCATGCTGCGGATGATGTTATCAATGGTTTCTTGGGGCAACCTCTGCCATTCTTCAAGTAATGCGTTTCGCAACTCGTTGAGATTATTGGGAGGGGGCATTCTTGACTTTACACTCCTCTTTAGCAAGTCCCAGACGTGTTCTATAGGGTTCATATCGGGGGACCGTGAATGAAGTTGTTACCAATAAAGGGGGCAAATGGCACAAAATGTTCTTCTAAAATCTCCCTGATATACCGATCAGCATTCAGATTCCCGCCATCGACCACTACTAACTCCGTACGAGCTCCTAAACATATTCCTCCCCAGACCATAATTGAACCGCCGCCATATGCAACTGTATTTTCAAAATTAGACTGGATATACCGTTCTCCTTTGCGTCTCCATACTCGCTGCCTTCCATCAATTTGATTTAACATAACTCTGCATTCATCAGTAAAAAGAACCTGTCCCCAGTCGTCGAAGTCCCAATCACGATGTTCACGACCAAAGTGTAGACGGTTTGTGCGATGATGTCTCTCAAGTTTTGGGGCTTTGGCGGGCACATACGAGCCTATACCCACTTCTTCGAATCTTCTACGAACTGTCCGCTCACTCATCCTTACTGCTCGTACCTCTTCCAGTAAATTTCGAGCCTGCACCGCCGTTAGTCTCGTGTTCCGTCGGACTTGAAGTTGGAGAAAACGGTCATCCCTCCTTGAAGTACACCTTTTCCGGCCTTGTCCTCTCCTTCTCACTAGAGCATTCGTCAATCTGTATCGTTGGATGCTACGATAAATCGTTGATAACGATCGACGAAGGCTTCTGGCAATCGATCTGTAGGTTTGACCATTTCTCCTCATTTGATCTGCCCTAATGATTTCTGATGGCGTTAAATCAGGCATAATTAGATGCTCGTAAATTATCAATATGCGAAAAAACTCAAAAGCCTCAAAAACTGCAATTCAAAGCTTTTCAAATGGAATTCACGAACCTTCTAAAAACGGACAAGCGGTGGAAAAAATGAATCAATGAAAATTAAAACAAAAGAATGAAAAAAAGGGCAGTCGCTTAGTATTCCATTTTTAAATTAAAACCCAAATTTAAAAAAAGCTTGTTTAGCCGGCCAGTAACACGCAAAAATGCGTAAATACTCCCTTTTTTTTCTGTTCCGCTAATTGTGCCGGTGTGTGTATTAAACCTATTATAACAAATTTCACCCCGAACTCGAGTTCAACAGCTGGATAACAAGTTTATCGCGAACTCAACGATATGTGGAAGGCGCGTGTTGTCATCTCGCTATTATACTGTCTGCTCGTTTTTGAGGCTGGTGAGTAATATTTACATTTGCTTATTGAATTTCCTTTTTTAACCGACTTAGAAATGGGAGGAGGTTCCCAATTCGGTTGTTTTTTTTTACTGCCCGGAGTTTAAGGTAGGTAGTGGTTTACCTTTCTAAATTTGTTGGAGTGTGACTTACGCATTCTAACATTTTATGTTTACTAAGTAGATTGGTGCTGAGATGAGATTTCAAACTCAAACTTTACAATTTCACTAAGTAATGCGAAAATAAAAAAAATACAATAATTAAAATGGATTTCAAAAAAACAATGAAATACTACATATTATATTTAACTTAATTACATGTAATAACTTAATTATAATTTCTTGAAGTCGATTGTAACTTTTACTATGTATAGGGGCTAGAAATATAAACTTTAGTTGCAGTGTCAGAAGCAGACTGCAAGAGAGACTCTACAGAAAAGCACTGTTTCATAGAGAGCACCGTGAAAGATAGGTGGCCTCACACTGAAAGGTAAATCATCATATCATATCATCATCATAATATCCTACATAGTATAAAACAAAGTCGCTTCCCATCTGTCTGTTCCTGTGTACCTATACTTAAAATATATATAAATAAAAAAATATAATCTCACGCCTTTTTTATCCCCCAGGGGGAAGGCAGAGGTATTCCATTACTGGATATACCCACATTTCACGGATATACTTAGATCTTTCAAAAACTACGCAACGGATTTTGATGCGGATTTACGTAAAATTAAATAAATAATCTCACGCCTTATATCCCCGAGGGGGTAAGCAGAGGTATTCCATTTCTGGATATACCCACCAGATATTCTTTGGACCCCTAAACGTGATAGGTGGTGAGCCCATCGCCGGACCGGGTCTGTTTACACATGCTCAGAATTAATTCTGGGCCCTGCGGGTTTCCTCACGATGTTTTCCTTCACCGTTGAGCTAGTGATAAACATGTTTTGAAAAACTCATTGGTACATGGTGGTGGATTCGAACCCGAGCCTCACTGATTTGATCATGTGAAGCAGACCCTTTAACCGGAAGGCTATCACTACTCTTATGGATACACTCTCTCTAATAATTAGTTAGGTACGTCAACAAGTCAAATAAAAAATGAGGGTAGGCAAACATCCCTGATAGTCCTCCAGCTGTTTTTCTGTAAAAGTAACAAATTTATTCCCCATTCCTTCTTTGCTCTCTCCTCCCCACTGCTCTTTTATTTATTTGTTGATTTACGCAAGTTTTAAAATTCGAACCCGAGCCTAACGAATGAAAAGCATACTCCTTAACCACAGGATGGTCACTGTTTTTGCTTTGTTTAGATTATTCCTTAACTAACATTTAAGCTGAATTCGCCCAACAAAGCCATAAACAGAGACTAAACCGTATTTTTTTATTTAGCCTCAAATAATCATTTCTCCACGATAGGCAAATCCACTACTCCTTCATTATCTAATTAAATAGGTAAGTAGCGACACTACATAGAACGTGCCAATAGACGGCCGAGTTCTAAACCGCTCTATCGAAGTTTTCTAATCAGTTTGTATAAATACGACTAATGTACGACATCAACCGTTAAACCGCGGTCCCTAGGCACGATCACCTCGCCTGGCGGAAGATATTCCCTTTTCATGATGAAGGAGCATTCCACTCCCGCTCCTCCGTAAATACAATAATTGTCTTTAAATATTTTTCTATTTTTATTAGGTACAGATACAGCAGGATTGGCAAACGATGCGTCAAAATCAGATATTCTAGATATTGCGGAACTCCGCAGGAACCCAACAACTTTGCCAGCTGGCAGGAATGCATCTATCAATGTGGGGGGTACGAATAGAGTGAAGTTTATAAAGGATGCTAAACAAACATTAATATAAATTAGAAAAAAAAGTCTTCATTATTTCACCACCCCTTGTAAGATGATCTGTCTTTGAGATGATGTTTTTACAAAATTTTCAGGATTAAGATTCAATCTGAATGGCATTCTATCGCAGTAAAATAGACCCTAAAACAACAAGATAAAATTACTGTTTAGTATTTATTTTATTTTATTGGGGTTGATAAAATAAATAAATAAAACGGAAGTTTGTGGTTTCTCATTTTAATTTTATTTAATCTTTTCACTATTTATTGTCAATATCATAATGATAACTAGCGACCCGCCCCGGCTTCGCACGGGTGCAATGCTAACACTAAAACCTTCCTCTTGAATCACTCTATCTATTAAAAAAAACGCATCAAAATCATCCGTTGTGATCCTTTGCGTAGTTTTAAAGATTTAAGCATACAAAGGGACATAGGGACAGAGAAAGCGACTGTTTTATACTATGTAGTGACTATATAGTGATAGTGATTAGTGTGGATAAAACAAAATTTTCTGTTGATCAACTGATAATTATATGACTGGATGGCAATCAAATGAAAACTCTCAAAAGATTCCTTGGTCCCAAAGAAGTCATCGGAAATATAGATATGTCGACGGACCTGTTTCTCAGTTGGTTGGTAGTGACCTTGGCTTCTGAGTCGGAAGTCGCGGGGTCGATTCCCATTCCTATGCATGTACATATATCTTTTTCCGTAAGTATTAGGTTGTATAAGTAAATTTACCTATATCAAGTATGTTTGTCATATAATAATAATATAATCTCACGCCTTTTTATCCCCGAGGGGGTAGGCAGAGGTATTCCATTACTGGATATACCCACATTTCACGAGATATATTGGACCCCTAAACGTGATAGGTGGTGAGCCTATCGCCGGACCGGGTCTGTTTACACATGTCTCAGAATTAATTCTGAGACCTGCGGGTTTCCTCACGATGTTTTCCTTCACCGTCGAGCTAGTGATAAATATGTACGTAAGTTTTTTTTTTAAAAACTCATTGGTACATGCCAGGATTTGAACCCGAGCCTCACTGATTTTCGGCCGGCTCTTTAACCGTCCGGGCTATCACTGCTGCGTGCTATGTTTGTCAGTTGTACCATAATTTATTTTATAACACATTTGCTCGTAAAAGGTGTCTTATTTCACCAATTTCAATATCGTATTGTATCTTATTACGCCCAAGTGCGGTGTGTAATGTAAAACGCACGGTTTATCAAGATGCTCCGTCTTAAAACGAACGGTACTTTTTAAAATCCCAGCAAAGAGTTTTTATGTCAAAAAAGTTGTCAACATTTTATGATTAAAATTAACTTTGGGAGATAAAATATAATAAAGAAATATTTATGTAGGTACATAATTATTTAATTTTATTAATTTTGACAGTAAATTACAACCAATTAATCGGTAACAAAAAAACAAAAATATTAATTTACTTTATTAGTAATACTGGCTGTTTGTGCCTTTGCCTAAAAAAAATGCTGATGCGCGCCGCGCGCGCTGTATTGTTTTTATTCGTTTAGCATAGTCGGAGTTTTATTTTATTTCCTCGCAAATGTGTTATAAAACGTCGTATGACATACGTGCGCTTTGATAATTACAGCCTACCGCACTTATATCATAATGTACTATTATAACACATTTGCTCGTAAAAGGTGTCTTATTTCACCAATTTCAATATCGTATTGTATCTCATTACGCCCAAGTGCGGTAAGTGTAATGTAAAACGCACGGTTTATCAAGATGCTCCGTCTTAAAACGAACGGTACTTTTTAAAATCCCAGCAAAGAGTTTTTATGTCAAAAAAGTTGTCAACATTTTATGATTAAAATTAACTTTGGGAGATAAAATATAATAAAGAAATATTTATGTAGGTACATAATTATTTAATTTTATTAATTTTGACAGTAAATTACAACCAATTAATCGGTAACAAAAACACAAAAATATTAATTTACTTTATTAGTAATTCTGGCTGTTTGTGCCTTTGCCTAAAAAAAATGCTGATGCGCGCCGCGCGCTTTTTCTTAACGCTGTCTGACGCTGTATTGTTTTTATTCGTTTAGCATAGTCGGAGTTTTATTTTATTTCCTCGCAAATGTGTTATAAAACGTCGTATGACATACGTGCGCTTTGATAATTACAGCCTACCGCACTTATATCATAATGTACTATTACTTTATTCAAGTATGTTATTTGATGTTGTCACTTGTAAAGACACTTTTCCTTAAATTACATTTTTAATTAAATAGTCAACTTCAAAAACCTCGACGTAAATTCAATTTAGAGGGCAGTTATTCAAAAATATGTATCCAACTAAGTTCGCAATCTACTTTAATATTATCTCATGAACATAACAATAAATAAAGAAGAAGTAATCAGCATTCAGCATAGCCGAAGTGGGGCAGGAGGCGCGGCGACTAATAGACTACGCGCCTAACTATGGGCACAGAGCAATGCCGGTTACAGGGACAACTTTTTAAGAAGATTTACGAAAATTATCATGGATATACACCTAGAAACTTAAAATTTGACAACTAGATTCGTTAGATGCTGCGCAAATAAAGAATTAAAGAAGAAAATTATTAATAACTATTTTTTACCAGCGCGTGCAGCGGCTTCACTAGCGCACGTTTATTTCATCCCCTTAGAGGTTGAATTTTGCAAAATCCATTTTTAGCGGGTGCCTATACTGTATAAGCTATCTATGTGCAAAATTTTAAGTCTCTAGACCCAGCGGTTTACGCTGTGCGTTGATACATCACCAATCAGTCAGTTAGTTTATCATTTTATACAACGCGTAACAGAAAAAGCGCAATTCCTCATACACCCTAATTAAGTATATTATTATAAAAAAATATGATGCAGTCGAACTTAGGTTGTGTCTAACCAATTTTCTTAAATATCGATTAATAATAGCACAATTTCCATAGAAAGCACTAAATTCTGCTACGATAATTAATTTTTTTTTAAATTAACACATATTAAAAATAGCTGAAATTTAATAAGTAGTCGATACTGAACCAACTAATTTCAGGAATTGCGATTATTCTGTTACGCGTTGTAGGTATATATAATAAAGATAGATAGATATTCACGCGGCAAACTCGCAGCAGCTGTATTATGTAATAAAAGTTACTCTGTATGTCTGTTAGTTATCTTTACACTTAAACCTGTGATGATCTCGAAATTTTTCAGGACGTTAGGTACTTAAATTCCGGAAGAACTTGAGGGATGTAATCCATAGTTCACGCGGACGGAGTTGCAGTCAACAGTAATATAAAACAATTCTAGAATAAAACCAGCACTCAAATTCGGTATGGAGGCCGCAAAAACCCCCAATAAACTTCTGCATGCAGCAAGGTAACAATCTATAATAAAAATGCAAATATATTTAAAAAAAATATATACGTACCTATACACAATAATTTAAATAAAATAATATGCTTAAATGGATACTTATTTATTTATAAGCAGTCTTACTAAAAAGAAAATTAAAACATCCTAAAAACCTTTTGACGCTTGTTGAATTAAAAATATTCCTCAAGCTTTTCGTAGAATTGCTTAAAAATAAACAGAATTGTTTACGTTTTAAATTTCAAATATGAAATCCTTGGAAACTTTAAAGTCCCTTGAGCTTTTACAATATAAATCACCATTATTATCCATATCCACAGACTAGACGCGAGCCAGGCATCCAAATGGCATCTTTGCCCTTGACACGCGCCTCTACCATCACGACTACTCTGTGCGTCACGCCCTAATCTACGCAGGGTGTACGGCCAGTGTTTTGTGACTGCCGCGGCAACAGGCTGCTTTACCGCTTTTACCGCTTTTTTTACCGAAATTTACCGGCACAGACTGATATTACTGGCCAACGGGAATGGGGAATAAAATTGTCACTTTTACAGAACAACAGCTGGAGGACTATCAGGTATTTTTGGCTACCCTCATTTTTGATTTGACTTGTTGATATGCTTACGTACCTAACTCATTAAGAAACATCGTGTATTCACAGAGACTTATAACATAGTACAAATGCAATTTATCTATACTAATTTTATAAAGAGGAAAGATTTGTAATTTTGTATTTTTTAAGTTTTTTACGAATAAACTCAAAAACAACTAAAGCGATTTTAAAACTTCTTTCACCAATGAAAAGCTAGAAGATCTCTGAGTAACATAGGTTATATTTTAATCCCTTATTCCGAGAACGGGAACTACGCGGATGAAACCGCGCAGAACCGCTAGTATACTACGAGTATATAGAGGTTAGAGAAGAGAAAATATAAGGATCTCTAGATTTGTTCCACATACGTCCCACTCATTTGCCCCACATTTTCAAATAATCCGCTTTGCAAACATTAAATTTATTTCTTGTTTCGCCCCACATGTTCATTCAGGCATGTTTAATGTATGCACATATTGAATAGAACTTTTGAGACAATTTTCAACAAGGAATCGAAAATAAAAATATTTTTTGTAATTTGCGAATGAAGGCATTTCATATTCATGATATCGAACTTGAATTGTAACCCCTCTTAATCAGTTAAGAACCGCCGGTTCCAATTGGAACCGAGACACAATTAAAAATCTATTGTGTCTGTGATTCATGGTCTAAGAGGTTAAAAATGAACCCCTCTTTCGGACCCCAAAAATAAAATCTTTCAGTTTCAATAAAATTGGTTACTTAAAACTGAGCTGTGATACATAGTATTACCATTTAGCATTATTTCTTTTTCCTGAGGCGATACAATTACTAGTTGACAAACAGAATGAACAGCCATGTTTTTTTACCAATTTGATTCGAAATCCTAAAAAAATACAATTTTTTATAAATAGGAAACATACAATTTAAAACATTTCGTAGTCATAGTTTTCAAAGCTATGTTTACAAACGCTGGGATATTAAAAAATCACATATTCACGAACAGGACTGTACATTTTTTACAAGGAAAGAGATTTTAAGGTAAGAAAAACATAAAAGGAAACACTAAGGTAATTAATCATTTTAATTAGGTATACCTATGTTATATTTTTTCCTAACACAAAAAACTCTTCTCAGTTCTAAAAGCTGTCTATATTCCAAATTTTAGCTTTCATATATAATTAAAAAATACGAAGTTATATAATAGACGTTATATAGTTTTATCCATCAACACAGCAAAGAATATTAGCATACTAAATAATAATGTGTGTCTGGTTTATAAGTTAGGCCTCAGCACAAATGCTTGCTTTTCAGTCCAGTCTAGCCCTGATTAAAAATTGTGCAAATAGAAGTAGTCTATAACAGTTTTACTTCACTGCCTCTAGTATCTAAACTATTTACAATTTGTAGTCAGTGGTTAAGGGTTTTTTGTGGTATCACTAAGACCCTAGTTTAAGTGACTTTTTAACCGATTTCAAAAAGGAGCTATCAATTCGTCTGTTTTTTTTAGGTTTGTTTCGACTAGGTAAACCGATTTAGATGATTCTTCTTTTATTTGAAAGCTGGTGCTTTCAGTTTGGTCCCATTTTAATTTCCTCCAGTTCTGACATGAGAAAACCATATAAGTTGAAGTTGATTTTTTTACTCTAATAGATGGATAAATGTACGGGATTTTATTTATTTATTTATTTTTATTGGTTTACCAACAGTCACTTACATTGAATAGAATGTGTTACAATAAAATGCTGGGAGAACAAACATAAATGTAGCAACTAATTACAGGTAAACTCCACGTGCATATTACCACTAAGTATACTTATCTGTTACAGAAATAATTTATATCTATTTTTCGGGGAATTACCAAAAAAAAAAAGAAACTAAAGAATTACAAAAAAAAAAAAGAATATACAGGGAAATAAGACCAAGACTAAATATCATTAGCCAATGCATTGTACATTTTGTTGTAAAACTGACCTAAGGAATCACAATTTATATCGACTAAGTCACTGTAAGTATTCAGCAATTTGCATAGCCTCGATATAGGGGAGGCAGCACCTAAAACAGTTCTCCTAAGGGAGGATACATTGGTGTTATCTTATTACGTGGAATTCGAGAAGGAACGCGTATATTAAATAATGCAAGCAATATAGGACAATCGATTTTATGGTTAAATAATTTATATAGGAATATTGCATCTAGTAGGTCTCTACGTATATCCAAGGAGTTCATTTTGAAGTATTGCAGCCTGGCTTTGTAAGACTTCTTTTTTCTAGCTATGCCAGCTGAGAACGACAGATAAGAAACAAAACGTTTTTGAATACGTTCCAGGCGTAATGAGTGCGTTGCATAATGTGGTCTCCACACCACGCTGCAATATTCCAAGACACTTCTGACGTATGTATTATATAGGAGGATTTTAACTTTATGGCTTTGAAATATTTTCGAGTTTCTGATTACAAAACCTGTCATTTTAGATGCCTTATTGACTGTGTTTTCCATATGAGGTAAAAATGTTAATTTTTTATCGTACAGTACGCCTAGGTCTCTTATTGTTTCGACTTCTTGAATTATATCGCTGCCCATACGAAATTCAAAATTTATTGGATTATGCTTTCTTGTAAAGGTAATTTTAAAACATTTTTTAGTATTTAGATGCATGTGATTAATATTGCACCAATCCAATAAACTATTCACATCGTTTTGTAATAATATTGCATCTTCAATAGAATTAATAATCTTAAGAATTTTTAAATCGTCTGCATACATATGAGGCTCAGAGGAGGTGAAACATTCTGGTAAATCGTTAATAAAATAATTAAAAAGAACGGGACCCAAGTGGGAACCCTGTGGAACTCCAGAAGGTATGGTCCATGTAGAAGAGGTGTACCCATTGACTACAACATAAAAAAACCTGTCAGTTACATAAGAATTTAACCACAACAACAGAGATCCAGTAATTCCGTAGGCTGATAGCTTATGAACCAAGATATTGTGTGTCACCTTATCGAAAGCCTTACTGAAATCTGTGTAAATAACGTCTACTTGCTTACCAGAGTCTATTGCTGAGATCAGAGATTCAGTAAAAGGGACCAGATTAGTCGAAGTCGATCTATGCATGCAAAATCCATGCTGACTATTTCTTAGGTATAACTTTAAATGAATTTGAAGGTACGGACAAACTAACGACTCAAAGATTTTTGAAAAAGTTGATAAAATGGAGATAGGTCTATAATTGGAAATAAAACTATTTTCATCTGATTTGTGAATAGGAACTACTTTGGCAGTTTTCCATTTAGTTGGAAATATGCCTGTACTGAGAGACTTATTAAAAATTAACGAAAGAGGCTTTACTAATACCGAGGAACAGAATTTAATAAAAATTGGTGGTATTCCATCTGGACCGGCACCTTTTCTGATATCAATGCTTTTTAATTTGTTGTGTATCATGTTAGGATCTAGTGAAGGCGCTGTTAAGCATTGGCTATGATTTCTCAGGGAATACAAAAATGTAGACTTATGTTCGTAGTTTATATCCTGATATTGGTCATAGGCTGATGAGAAATATTTAGCAAACATTTCACATATTTCTTCATTATCAGATGAAGTACATGATCCATCGGTCATAGATGATGGGTACGTACTAGTTCCTCCACGTTTATTCTTCATATATGTCCAGAAAAGTTTAGGGTTCGCACAAAGTTCATCCTCTAGTTTTTTTATATAATTGATATATAGATTTTTTGCTAAGTTATCACATCGCTTACTGAGCAATTTAAATTGTAACCTATCCATTGGGTTTTCGTATAGTTTATAACGTCTTCTTATATTATTTTTTTCTCTAAGGACTCTTATTATTTTGTTATCAAACCAAATCGGAAAGTGGTTCTTTCTGGTACCACGCATAGGTACAAATTTCTTTATAGCAGTGCGAATGTGCTCATAGAATACATTAGTCATGTCATTCACATTTTCATGTCTTTTAAATATTACTTCCCAATCTAAATCCCGCAAATAATTCCTAATCTGTTCATAATCGGCTTTATAAAAATTTGGTCTTAAGTTCGTGGTATTGTATGGGAGAGTAGGGGTGTCATGAAACTCCATTTGAATGTCAAGAGGCGGGTGGTATTGGTCTATAATGCTTAATGGGCTATTGCTGTTATTTACCATACATGAAGCGGTCGTAGTTAATACTAGATCCAATATTCTACCGTAATCATTAGTAATAAAGTTTGACTGTATGAGTTTGTTAACTCGAATAAAATCTAGCAACGTTTGTGTTAAGTTAGACAGTTTTGAGCAATACACTGGGTTATTCACCAACGTCCAATCAATAACTCCCAAATTGAAATCCCCCGCGATACAAACTTGACTGTGAGTCTGATCAAAAACTTCGTTACATTGACTTAGAAAACTCTCCAGAGATGATACAGTTACGGGTGGTGGAAGGTACATAGCACACAGTAATAGACCACGCGATTCTCTCTCATGAGGTGTATAAATCTCAACCCAGAGATCCTCCCCACTTCCTTCCCAGATTTGCTTACGTTTTGAGACAAACCGCTTTGACACCGCTATTAAAACACCCCCTCCTTCTTTACCCCTCTTTGCAGTACTTTCCCTGTCTCTCCTATAAACTACGTAACGATCATCAAATAACTCACCACTCATAACAGAGCTATTTAGCCAAGTTTCTACTAAAACAATAACGTCATAGTTGTTACAGCACAGATTCTGATAAAAGATGTGAGTTTTCGATCTCAAGCCTCTACTATTCTGGTAGTAAATGTTTAAAGTAGCGAATTTAAAGTAATATATTATACGCAATTACATGCGTTTAAAAACACGTATATATGCTTATATATATATTTTTACATCTTGTTAATACTGTCCATGTTCTTAATTAGGATGAATTTCGAGTCTTCAGTTTTTCTAACAAAGATTCTGCCATTTCGCACCCAGACAAATTTGTATTGTTTCTCATTGGCAGCACGCCTAGCAGCTGCATGTAATGCTTTGTTCGAGGGTGATAAGTGTTCAACAACATAAATTGCAGTCTTGATGTTTGGGAAACCTAAATGGGCACTATTCAATTTATCCTGCGGGTGAGCTTTGTTATATGCAATAGATGATGCTAAGAATTGGTCGCGAATCCTTGGAGATGCGAGTTGTACCACTATGGACCGTGGGCGTGTATTTGTAGTATTTTGTTTAGCGACACGTGTACAATGTAGTATATTTTTGTCATCTAGTTCACAGTCGACAGCCTTCCCAAGAAGCTTGATTAAAGTGTATAAGTTTTCTTCTTTTTTTTCGGGTACACATTGAATCTCCAAGTTATTTGATCTACATTGTTGTTCTAAATAGTTTACTCTTTCAGAGAGATCAGAAACAGTGGTCTTGAGCTTTTGGTTATCCTCTTGCAATTCTTTTATAAAACCTTTAACTTTAACTTGTTCAGTTTCAAATTCATCATATTTAGCTCCCAAAAAAGTCATCGAATCAATCATATCCTTCATCTCTTTTCTTAAAGGAGCAAGTTCTCTGTTAACGATATTGATCATACTATCCTTAATTTGGTCCACCATGGTGCTGAATTGGTTTTTGACGACATTCTCTACGATTTCCCGTACATCCTCTCCAGTGATCATGACTGTTCCCGGTGGAGAGTTCACTGCTTGTCTCTTATTGCCTCTGGAGCTAGAGACATTACGCATCGGCGTTGCGTCTTTTTTTGGAGACTTTTTTGTAACAGTGATACATGACGAACATCTCCAGTTACAGTAAGATTCGAGATTATTTACTGGTAATGATAGGCACACGGAGTGATACAACTTATTGCAACCATCGCATTTAATGCAGTTTACGTCTTCATTATTGTCGTCGTTGCAACATTCATACTTAGTGTTCGAAGCCATAATTCCGAGATTATCAAGGAAATAATGTAGTAGGGTAGTATAAACTACAACACTCACGTTGAAATGATCACCTGCGCTGACTTGCCGTGAAAAACGTCGTAAGCGCCGTGGAGATCGTATCGCTTACGCGTTTCGATACAACACAGTTGAACACAGCACCAATACTTAGGAGCGGTACGTTATAACAATTTTCTGGTTGAAATTTTGTCGAGATCTCACTGATTTCTCAAATATTAATCACAAATCATAACACAGCAACATATAAGAGTATGTGGTCACTATCCAGGTCGCTGAATTTCAATCTTAAACGATATCAAACTTATTTAATAATTCAACCGAGTAACAGAGGTGTTAACGCAACGAATGAAATGATCGTTCTGATGACTTCTGGATTAACATAAGCGATCGACTTTTAAAGCACGCAGTAGACTTCAATAGTTAATAATAATAATAATATATAATATAATATAATAATAATATATAATATAATATAATAATAATATAATAATATAATAATATAATCTCACGCCTTTTTATCCCCGAGGGGGTAGGCAGAGGTATTCCATTACTGGATATACCCACATTTCACGAGATATATTGGACCCCTAAACGTGATAGGTGGTGAGCCTATCGCCGGACCGGGTCTGTTTACACATGTCTCAGAATTAATTCTGAGACCTGCGGGTTTCCTCACGATGTTTTCCTTCACCGTCGAGCTAGTGATAAATATGTACGTAAGTTTTTTTTTTAAAAACTCATTGGTACATGCCAGGATTTGAACCCGAGCCTCACTGATTTTCGGCCGGCTCTTTAACCTGCACTGCAAATTCAATAGTTAATATTACAACTAAGCATAACTCGAAAAGCGAATGATACTTTTGTTTACCTCTTGGCTAAGGGGAAAGAAAATGTCTCATAATAGAATTTCGAGAAGGAAATTGTTTTTATAAAACCAAATTATAAAACATTTTACAAGTTCCGAAGAAACAATTTATTTTTGGATGTATCTTTTTATCACATTTCTATCAAGGATGTGTTTTACAAGCTCATTTCAGTATCACCTTACATTTGAGGGGGTGGGTAGATTTCCCAATTTTCACCAGTGATTTTTCGGAGCGTTTAACGTGGTTAACAGACGACTGAGAAGACGGAGGCTGTTTCACAATTCACATACATTAGAACCAATTCGATTTAGGGGGGGGGGGATAACCCCCGAGCCCCCTATCAATGTTCAGTTTTCAGTTCACGATAAGTGTGTCGATAAACTGTAAGCTGGTTGTGACGCACTTCGTGTTGCGGAAGCCTTACTCACGTGGGCGGAGGATTTGCGCTAATCCGAATTCGGGCGCGCAATTAAAAGTAGAGCCCTACAAGAGACTTGGCTAGGTGGCAAGGAGCCCCGGAGCACCAAATGAACAGAGGCGGACCTCCTTCAGCAAATAGCACTAAAAAGACTAGTATAATTCGTACGAGGAAACGTATTGGCACAGTTTGACAAAAATTGAGTGTTTTTTTTTATTCATAAAACCGGGTACTATTCAGAGACGTTCTAAAGAGTAAGAGGTATTAGTATAATACCTAATAATAGGTGGTATTAGTATAATACTCTTGTCGTCTTATTACAAAAACATACGAAAGTCTGTGTTTAAACCAGGACTTAATAGTCTAGGCTTATTACGGTTTTAAAGTTTATGACAGTACTAAAATTTGGTCTTATTACAAATCGTAGACTAACCAAGGACCACATAGTACCGAAGATAGTCCCTGGTTTAAATCAGATGCACAGATTAAAAGCAACAAATGTGAGTTTTCATTCACTCATTCGTTCACCGGTAGATGCACCGTTCCCTTTTACGAAATTTTGCTATGTGGTTTACAGAAATTATAATTACTAATCGTTACTTTTTAGAGTAAAATCCGTACAATTTTGTAATTCACAGTTGTTTTAATACCAGACACCTTTAATTTTGGTCCTATTTTCAAGATTAAGTAATTAAAGGTAGGTACTTATGATCAACTATTTAGCTAACGTAAAACGAAACGAATATCGGCGCGCTTAATTTGAGTATGTAGTTATAGAAATGTTTATGTTACCTACTACATTTCCTGTAAAATGAATATAGACGCTTTTAATTAATTGAATAGGTCCACTATTTTTAGCCCAAACCTTTTGGTGAACCTATATTTGTAACGAAATTCTTCGTCATCCAAATCAAACAAAGCGTTTGAACGATTTCGTTGTCTAATAGAACGCCGCCGGTGCGTTTCCAGATCTTCTAAGTAAGTACCTAGGTATATCATCCAAATTCATCAAATCAATATCCATTTATGACGATGAACAAACACGATAAAAATGCTAACACAGATTACAGAGAATATGTTCAAAATGCTCTTTGATTTGACGTTTTGAGGTTAGTACCATAGATAAACTAGGGGTCATGGCGGTTTAACTTTAATACCATAGACGATTCTCGGACTAACGTTAATCTTCGCTTTGTAATAACGTTTTTTTAGACCATGGATTAAACCTAGTAATAAGCCCGGTACTATGTTTAGTCTTGGTTTTGTAATAAGAGGGTTGGAGTCTGTGCCAACTGCAAAACTGTGTCGGTATTTCATACTAACAAAACAGTAACTCCTTAGACAAGTAGGTATATAATAGTAGATTGTGTCATAAGGGAGCAAAACGATATTTTTACGGCGAGGGCGTTTCTTTAAATCACGAACATAGTGAATGTTTCTAGGATAGAATCCCGAACGTAGTGAGGGATTCTAATGTAGAATCATGAACGAAGTGAGGGGTTTAAAGTACCTACGTAGGCTACGTTCCTCCTCACTCCGGCCTCACTACGTTCGGGATTCTATCCTAGAAACATTCACTATGTTCGTGATTTAAAGAAACGCCCTCGCCGTAAAAATATCGTTTTGTTTGCAAAATTATTTTTACCTTGGGCTACGTAACGTAGCCCAAGGTAAAAATAATTTTGCGACCGAATGATACACTCTGCTTTTCATACCTCTCTATGAGAAAAAAATATTGATGGCATTGTTTGCTTCTTTTTTCAATATTTTCCGGTGTTTAACTATCACTGCTACTTGAATTCAGTTTAAAATATAAAAGACACAAACAATGTTGGAATTCGAAAATTTGGCGTAAAATAAAATGTAAATTGTGAAAAATAACTACGAGAGCGCGCGCATTGCCACAGCAATTTTTCTGACAGTGTGGCACGACCATCGAACGCTATTCAGCCTTGTCAACCTAATTCAGCGAAAAATGGAACTAATGTTTTGTTATAGTACTTAAGCTACAGTGGCGCCAACCTAAAATGCAAACTTATTTTGCTAATCCCTTTGGCTAAGAATGTTGACGAATATTTTTAATTCTAAATTCAAAACACTTTTATTCGCACTTATAAAAACCCTATCAGAAAACACTTACTTTGCTCCCTTTTTTTGAGGACCAAAACGTCACTTTTCGAATAGAAGGTATGAAAAATAACTATTGTGAATGAAGAGTTTCGTTTAGTCATTATTATTTTTGTACACCATCCTAAATTATTAGATTTTGCTTTAGTAATGTTCTAAGTAACTAGCTTGGCGTCGACTCCTAAGAATGAAGTCAAATATATAAAAAGTCGCGTGGTCGATAACAACGATGAGCTGTAGTGCGTATAAAGGTATAACGTATTTGATTTTTAGTGGTGGGTGACGCATCAAAGACTATTTCAAAGAACAGCTCTACTACCCAAAAACATTAAATTTTTATGTAAAGTTCAATAAGGTCATTTTAAGAAATGCTTAAAACATAAGACATATCAATAACACATATTGTACGTTAATAAATACATTTTCATTTTTTGACTATAGTTAACTGTATCTATATTAAATTACTAGTAATCATAAATTAAAACGATTATCCCAAAACACCTTTAAAATATCTTGATTTTAATTTCTAATTATAGAACAATAAAAAAATAATTGAGTATTTATCTAAGATGATGACGCGGACGTCACAAGTTTTCATCTCAGTACATGTTTTATAGTAATTATTCAAGTATTTTTTTTACAGTAATTTGCATTTCCAAAGATCATAAAAAATTGCTCATAGGCAGCCTACTATAGCCAGTCAACAACCCTATTCTTCCATTTATGCCCTAAAAATTCTCAACAGGGTGTTCAAACGCTTCCGAGACGTGAATCCGGAGTTGGTGCCGAAGCGCATGACGGAGAACCAAGCCCACACCATAGCTGTGCCCGTCGAAGAGATAGAGAAGCTTCCAGAACTTAAAGTAAGCCTTTTACTTTCATACGCTGTTCTGTTCAATTTCGTTGTACATGTAAACGCACCGTAACGAAGTGGAATGGAATGGAAAATGGAAATCTGCACTGAAGAAATACATAACTTTTATTAAAAAAGAAAAATAAGATTTTCTACTAATAAAAAAAAGATCTTCGTAGAGAAACCGTGTTGGACAGTGCCCAGAAGAGTGGCCGCTTTCCCTTTCTGGATAGCTATAACTGTCAGCCCCCTGGTCACCTAAAACCTCGACCAAACTTACTGACAGCTCTTTGATAACCTGCCCACAAATTTTTATTAGTCACTACCTGACCGGGCAAACGTTCTTATACCGTATAAAGGGGAAAAGGGGATAGGAGGGTGAAATATCTGTACGACCTTCATACCTACAAATATTCAAAAAATCATCCAAATCAAAAACACCGTGACACGAGATTTTTATATGTATTTTTTTTGTTTTACTTGCTTGGAATGCCCTACGGGAAGTAGGGGACATCTGATTGGCTGTCAAATTAGACCAGCTTGACAGAAACTGGTTTACCCCGAGGTGACTGACTCCCCAATTGGAAGAAGATTGAGAATTCATCGAGCTATTGTTTCAGGAAAACCCGTTCAAGCGTCGCATCTGCCAAGTATTCTCGCACGACGGGTCAGGGAACCTCACCTTCGAAGACTTTCTCGACATGATGTCTGTGTTCAGCGAGGCAGCGCCCAGGGACATCAAAGCTTGGTAATGGAGTTCATGGATGGCTGTTGCTAGTCGTCCGCTAATTGGATAATGAAATATTATTATTCGTCCGTTTAGCAGATTAATACATTATTTAGTCGTCCGGTAAAACGGATAAAGTCGATGTTTTCGAAAATAATCATAAGAAGTGTAGATAGGTATGATTGCTACTTTTCAATAATTTTCATTTGATGAAATCCCTCATGAGTTTATTAATTTTATTAAGTCATCTTGCCAAAAGTAGTGATAGTTGCGACCTTTATTTTTCTCATACAATTGTTGCATTTTTGTACTTATGATGTTTAATAATTCCATTCGAAAGATGAGATATGAATTATAAAAATTTACACAATTTATTAATAAAGTCGACTATCTCCACTCAGGGTTTGAAACGATTCTTTTAAAATTTTGATTTTATAGGAACCGGATATATGTAAAAGATTTTTGCCGAATTAAAAAAACTGTCATAGTTAGAGACATCGTTTTATTTTTCCTGTAATATTTGCATAAACGTTTGTTAGGGATTCAGGACGCGGGAATAAAACAGAGATCGTGATAAGAATCTGAATATTGTTATTTTAAGCTTGAAACAAAACGTCTCTGAACTATGATACTTTTGTAAAAAATGTTGAATACTTCCAGGCCACTGAGCTAATTCTCAACTATTGACGGATGTGACCTAGTCAGAGCTCAAGAAATTTTGTTTGTAGGTCCCTTTTACTGCAACAAACTTGATTACCAAATTCACGCAAACTGACGATCAAGAAAGTTTGCAACTCTCTGTTTTTTCCATTAGCAGAATAACGTTATATATTTCCTTTTCTCTTATGAAACCTTGGTAACGGAAATTCTATATTACAATATCTATCTTAGAGAGTATAGCTATGTTATGAATGGAAAGAAACAAAGAAATGTTTGTATGAAGGATGGTTATGTTTGAAAGTGAATGTGACTTCACGGGTTACTTAATAATTATGGCGATTGAGAAGACATACTGTTCGAACCCCAAAGAAAAGGGTAAGAAAATGAATGTTGAAATCTGAATTAATTTCCTATACTTATGTACCTACACATATTTTGCCTTGTTATTAGACTATTGACTGTTCTTAGTTTAATTTTTATTACCTACAGAATAAAATACATTTTCATTTTTCATTTTCCACCTTAGATTTATTTACCGGGCCTGTTGGCTCAGTTGGTAGTGACCCTTCTTTTTTAGTGGCCTTCTGATTCGTCGGTCGCGGGTTCGATCCCCGCTCGGGGCCAACATTTGTGTGCAAGAACATGTATGTTGGCTTCGTGTCTGGGTGTTTAATATTTATTTAAGTATGTTTATCAGTTTTTTAGTACCCATAGTGTAGAGTAGTGGCTCTGTCTAGTTTGGGACTGAATAACCGTGTGTAAATTGTGTCCCAAAATTTATTTAAAAAAATCTTATTTTCGCCTTATTATTTACTAAAATATTAATTTGTTCAGTATTGATTAACTTTTTTACATTTAAATTTACAGGTACGCTTTCCGCATCTACGATCTCGATGATGACATGTTCATAGGTAAGATTCAAAACCACAAACCTACATATATATTCGAATATCTGTGGTTTGTAGGGATTCCCTTCTCTTACCGCAGTGAAATATCAACTAGACTTTGGTTCTTTGAATAAACAACATTGATTTATTATTAAGTCCCCTTTTCCCATACTTCACCTCCTAAAGAGGCAGAGTTAAAAAATGTTCTGTTTACTTTATTAAACACTAGCAACCCGCCCTAGTTTCGCACGGGTGCAATGTTAATACTAAAATCTTCCTCTTAATCACTCTATCTATTAAAAAAAACACAACAAAATCCGTTGCGTAGTTTTAAAGATCTAAGCATACATAGGAACCGACCGACGGGAAGCGACTTTGTTTTATACTATTTTATACTCTGTAGAGACAGCTTGACAGTTGATAGGTACTGACTTCATTTTGAGAAAGAAAAAAGTGTTGTTTAATGAGAACAGACTTTTGTGAAACTGTTACTTGAAAGGCTAGAAGAATAATAGAATAGACTTATTAATAAATTTGTTCACTCAGATTCTAAAGCAATTTGGTTTTCCAAAACTTGAGATATTATAGATATAGAGGAGCAACCATGAAAGGCATTGTGCACTGACTGTGTATTGTATAATAAACAAGAGTTGTGACAAATGATTATTACTTATTTTTCTTTTCTGTTTAGTTTTCGTATTTTATTACCCAAATAACAGATTTTAGCTAGTTTGGGAAATAGCTTGTCATGAAGTTAATCTTTTTATTTAATACATTGAATGCCAGCTACGGAATATTGCGTAGGCACTAGTACGTTATGGACATTTTCGTTGGCAGCCAACGTGTTAAATATTATGGTGAATCAGGACTGCCTCCAATTTGTGAAAATATTATATTTGAACCTGTCAGCACAATGTGGCGCCACCTGGTAAGACATGAGATTAAAAAGAGCTGCCCTTGAGTTTCTTGCTGGTTCTTCTCGGGGTACTGCAGTTAGAACCAGCAACTCGTCGGTGGAGATGGGCTGCTGTTTACATTTAGCCAATCTTCATGGACAAGTTCAAAGTGCCTTATTATTAGCCAATTGACTTTTGTAAGTGTAATTATCAATTACCTATGGAAATAAAATACATTTTCATTTAA
This sequence comes from Ethmia dodecea, assembly GCA_963855545.1. Classification (NCBI taxonomy): domain Eukaryota; kingdom Metazoa; phylum Arthropoda; class Insecta; order Lepidoptera; family Depressariidae; genus Ethmia; species Ethmia dodecea. Next base: position 16,912,584 of record OY979438.1, on the reverse strand, counting down.
ATCCTAAGGTATCCTAGCTCAGATTGGCGTCCCAAAGTGTTGACAGCGTTTTCTTGATAAATATGCCCATAGTATGTTGTAAAGGACAGATTATTGTAGTACCCATATTGTTATTATTATTGTACAACTTTACAGGCAGAGAAGACTTGTTAGAAGCGACGCGGCTACTGACCCGGGGGGAGCTACACCCTTCAGAGCGCGACGAGATTGTGGCAAGTGTACTGGATGAGGCAGACGTGGATGGCGACGGACGCCTCTCATTCATGGACTTCGAGCACGTGGTCGTCCGAGCACCAGACTTCCTCTCCACCTTCCACATCAGAGTGTAGCTTCCAATAAACGAGTTTCTATTGTTTTTTTTTACTTGTCTTTATTTTACACCAGGCAGTATGCAATCCTGAATTAGCCTATAAGCTATTTAAGTAATTTCTTAAGGCATCCCCTCTAGGGGAGCACAGAGACGACCGAGAAAAAAAAAAGAGCACACGAAAGTTGAAAATCCGAGCGTTTTAAATTGTACTATGTTTACTATATTGTAATTTAGCTGTTAGCTTCCCGAACATAATAAAAATAAAATAAAAATAAAATAAAATTGTGGTTGACGTTCGGTTCGGTCATGACCTCACTTCATACAATAATAAAAAAAAAAATCTTTGTAGTTCACTCAAGGATAGGGGGGGGGGGCCACAAGGGAATATTGCTTAGGGCATCCAGTTACTTTAATCTGGCACTGGCAGTATGTCGTTAAGTGAAAGAAACGCGCTTGTAGCTGTTGTAAAACTGACACTTTTCTTCAATAATAGCAGCGCCCCGCGGTTTCACCCGCGTAGTTTCCGATCTCGTGGGAATATGGGGATAAAATATAGCCTATGTGTTATTCTGACGTATTATAACCTGCTGCTCAACGCCGCTTGAGGCGCTGGCAAACTTATACCTAATCTAATAAGACTTATCTACTATATAAAAATAAGTCGGGTTTTCCTTCCTGACGATTTAACTCCGGAACTGACGAACCGATTTCCACGGTTTTGCATTCGTTGGAAAGGTCTCAGGCTCCGCAAGGTTTATAGCAAAGAAAATTCAGCATTGCACCCGTGCGAAGCCGGGGCGGGTCGCTAGTTTAGTATACATATATACGTGTAGTTTGTACATTGAGAGATATTTCTACAATGTACGATATTTTTCCTAACCAAAAATAATTTGTTGAGGAAAAATATCGTACATTGTAGAAATATCTCTAAATTTTTAAGTAACCTATATTTTGAGGCAGAAAAATCTTTGCAAATTACAGTATTTATTTAACTACGTAGCTGGGTTTTAGAAAGAATAACTGATATCCAGCTGGTCTAGAGGTAGTGTTTATTTTTCATGGCTGCCTCTGGTTCAGGCAGTGGATAAATGAGAATTTTCTGCAGAACATTTATTTGTCTTCACTGCTGTTGTTCTATTTCACGTCGTAGCCGAGGGAAATCATTAAGAGCTTGATGGGCAATCTTATCCCGCTTTGAAATCGAAAAATTGCATGCTATCACGATTTTTTTTTCTTTATATCCTAAGTATAACATTAAGATACAGTCAAGAGCAACGTAGAGCTTGACACATTGGACTTTGTAACTTTCATAAATCTATATCTATCTATACTTCTATATCTATACTAAAAATGGAAAAGAAAATGTAAAGAGTAAAGATTTTTATTTTTGTATCTTTGTTACCAATAAACTCAAAAACTACTGGACCGATTTTCTAAATTCTTTCACCAATGGAAAGACACATTATCAGGGAGTAACACATGCTATAGTTTATCCTCGTATTCCCACGGGAACGGGAACTAAGCGGGTGAAACCGCGCGGAATAGCTAGTAAATAATATTTTACATAGGTTGGTATACCAAATACTATTAATAGTAAATCAGATATTCCAAATAAATACTCCAAATAGGAAACCAGACATTCCTACTACTATCTCAGTCGGTAATAAACCTACCTACTCTCCGGAAAAGGGTCCTTTTGTTTGGAACAGAGCGCTTGACATCAATCTTATACACGGTGCTCGGCTGCTAGCAGAGAGGTATGAAATATTTTATCTATCTTTTTTCTTACTTTCCGTAGAGGGCTCAACTACTCTATCTGTATTTCTATTAGTGAGGACTCAAGTTATTTTATTAATACTAGTGACCCGCCCCGACTTCGCACGGGTGCAATGCTTTAAAGATTTAAGCATACATAGGGATATAGGGATATAGGGACAGACAAAACAAACTTTGTTTTATACTATCAGCAGAAGCGGGTGTCTAGCGGCATTGCGATTTGCGTGGCCCACTCGAAACTCGAGTTTTTCTGCTATTCGGGGCGAAGAAATCCAACAAATCAAAGATCATAAAAATCGGGCCAGCCCTTCTCGAGTTATAAATATGGTGTGACTAACACTAGGTACTTAGTTTTATACAACATGTGACATAATAAGCGCAATTTCTGAAATTAGTTTGTTCAGGATCGACTACTTGATCGATTTCAGCTATTTTATTAAAAATAGCTGAAATCGATCAAGTAGTCGATATAATAATATTATAATATTAATGTGTTATTTTTTTACGAACAATGAATGAGCTTAACTTAATTATGTAAAGGCTACTTTTGAAAACCATACTATTACTGCTATATATTTAAGAAATTATGATTACACAAAACTGAAGTACGAATTTATCTTTTTTTATATTTTAATTTACTAATTGGGGTGTATTTGCGCTTATTCTGTGACGAATATTATAATTCAGCCGGCTTAATAATAGATAATCCAAGAATATGACGAACCAACAATCCAATACCGCTTTTCTAAATATTTCACTGTGTATTGTGGGGACCTGTAATTGGCTTCCTGATATCTAAATTCTTTGTTCAGTTTTATTATTATAGCTGTAGGTCTTCCTAAAATTAAGTAAATAAATAAATATAGTATTAAATGTGCTCACGAATTATCCCCGAGGGGGTTGGTTTTCGGTCTTTCAGATACCGACTTTTCACCAGTATGTAAGTATATTTAACGCATCCTAACTGTGACCGGGCTGCTGTTGCACATGCCTCAGAATTAGTTCAGCAAGCGTATTCACGGAGCTTCGATATTCGATATTCGACTCGGAATCGGAAAATCTGTCGAAGAGAAGGGCTATTCAGAGATGTCGGTATTGGAAAGTCGGAAAGTGTTCGACAAATTTTCCGATTCCGAATATAGAAACTCCATGAATACGCCTACTGAATCGAACGGAAACGGTTTCGAGCCTCCGTGAATACGCCTGCTGCTCTGGTGCCTGCGGGTTTTGCCTCCACCGTCAAGGTAATCTAGGTAGGTATACCTACATAACATAGAACTCTAAGGAGTAAGAAATCGACTTTAACTTATTTGTTTTTCTTTTGACCAAATTGAAATGGAACCACACGGGTAGCACCAGCTTTTAAATAAAAAAATAATAATCAAAATCGGTTCACCTAGTCGAAAGTTCTGACGTAACAAACCTACAAAAAACATACAGTCGAATTGAAAACCACCTCCTTTTTTGAAGTCGGTTGAAAACTGTAACGAGGCCTGTATTTGCATTTTTTTTTTTTTTTTTGATTTAGATAACAAAACACATTTTTTTAAAATATTTGTCTGTCTGTCTGTTTACGATTCACTCAAAAACGACTGGACGGTTTTGATGAAATTTGGTGTGGAGATAACTGAGTAACTGGGTCTAGAGTACTTTTTACATAAAGAAACTATCTCAATCCCACGGGTAAATTTTAAAAAAGGTTACCAAGACAAATAAATACGTGTATATACTACTCCGATCACCTCACCCGATTTGAACCCGAGCCTCACGTGAGAAGAGGGCTCACTACCGGTCTACCACTGCAATCCACTTCCAATAAAATAGTTTACCATAATGGTTTTGTCGGCAATCAATTTGATTACTTTGTCTCAAGATACCGCATATAAGTCATCTCAATCTCATCATTATATCCGCGGACTCCGTTTGATTGCAAATGATAATAACCATTTCAGCTTTACGATTTCAGTTAAAAAGGTTTGATGGCGAAATCTTATTAATATCGCTATAAACTTTTAATAGTTATTGATAGCAGTTTCCGCTCCGAAAACTAATGTTGAGGGGACTACTTAAAACGTCAGTTTTTATCCATAAATTTCTCAATAGGCCGTTTATTTATATTTTAAATTGTCACTGCCCGATGTAGGTATGTAGGAGATATTAATTCAAACTTAATATGAGGGGTCTTTAAAACAACAATAGAATCCAAAATAATATTTTTCGAAATTGTTGTCTGGAAAATCCAGGAAAATGGAGCAATTAGCTAGGTACAAAAAAATTTTTTATAAGTGGGTATATATATATATATAATCTCACGCCTTTCATCCCCGAGGGGGTAGGCAGAGGTATTCCATTACTGGATATACCCACATTTCACGAGATACATTGGACCCCTAAGCGTGATAGGTGGTGAGCCCATCGCCGGACCGGGTCTGTTTACACATGTCTCAGAATTAATTCTGAGACCTGTGGGTTTCCTCACGATGTTTTCCTTCACCGTCGAGCTAGTGATAAATATGTACGTAAGTTTTGAAAAACTCATTGGTACATGCCAGGATTTGAACCCGAGCCTCACTGATTTTCTGCCGGCTCTTGAACCGTCCGGGCTATCACTGCTCTTACAAGTGGGTAATAAGCTTTGTTTCTTGGCGGTGATTCCTTTTATCGATAAATACCTATTTAGTGAAACATGAAAAAGCGAAAGGTAATAGCAGAGACCAGTTTAAATAAAAACTGGTCTCTGGTAATAGTGACATAAAAAAAATTAGACTACAAAAACTTACATACCTATTCTATAGGTACTAATTAATATTAAAAAGAGGAAAGATTTGTATTTTTGTATGTTCAACTCAAAAACTACTGGCCCGATTTTAAAAATTCTTTTGCCAATTGAAAGCTAGAAGATCATTGAGTAACATAGGCTATATTTTATTCCCATATTACTATGTTACTCAGGGATAATATAGTTTGAAATCGGTTCAGTAGTTTTTGAGTACAAAAATACAAATCTTTCCTCTTTATAATATTAGTATAGATAGGTAGATATAGTATCTCTCTGGGTAGGAAAAATATACTCGAATATTACGTTCGCGGTGTTGTCTGTTATTTTTCTGGTTCACTTAACACAGGAATGTAGATTAAAAATGATAGGAAATGGAGTAGATATTCAGCAGAGTAGAATGAGCAACTGCAGTCAGGCACGTAATTTAGCGACTGATATCTACGTAGACAGTGGCGGATTTGTTCTAAGGCCTAGTAGGCCAGGGCCTAGGGCAGTCAGATGTTCGGGGCAGCGAATCGTGAATATAATGTTTGAGTTTCAGGATAGATACTAGGTACTTATTTTTATCAAAGGTGAGTGCACCTACTTACTTAACCTTTAGAGATAAATTTTATGAATACATACTTATGTGACATTTATTTATGTTAACAGCCTCACATATAATAATTTTAAATCTACATATTTACAATAATAATAATTTAGACACTATAAAAATAAATATAACATCTCTATTCAAATCATTAGCTGTTCCACGCCCCATTTCACCCGCGTACCTAAGGACCGTTCCGGTGGGAAAATAATAGACCATGTTACTACCAGAAAAGTAAGCTTTATATTAGTGAAAGACTTTAAAAATCGGTTAAGAATTTTTTGAGTTTATTCGTTCCAAACATACTTACAAAAATACAAATATTTCCTCTCCACTGTCACTACATAGTATAAAACAAGTCGCTTTCTCTGTCCCTATATCCCTATGTCCCTATGTATGCTTAAATCTTTAAAACTGTGCAACGGATTTTGATGCGGTTTTTTTAATAGATAGTGATTCAAGAGGAAGGTTTTAGTATCAGCATTGCACCCGTGCGAACTCGGGGCGGGTCGCTAGTTACAATATAATTCTGTAGATGTAAATATGTACCTATCAGTATTAGGTTTTTATTAACATAGATAACTAATTATGCCTAACTAATTGGTAATATTAGAGACATGAAAAAAAGGTACCTACAAAATAAGAATTTACAATTTATTTTGTCATAATAAGAATTTATTTTCTCATATATATTACTTCACAGGATAAGAATATTTGAGTGAAAGGAATAAGATTGATTTTGTCAAAACAAACGTTCCCGAAAAAAGAATGCAAGTTATTTCCGACCACAGATCATTTAATGGTCTGTGTTTCCGACCTAACTCTATGACTATATGAGAGTTGAGAAAGCGGGATTTTCTTATCCTATTGTTTACTAGAACTAGGGTTTTTACTGAGCTAGGGATCAGTGAGAAATTGTGGGTTATTGATAGTTTATTTAGAGCTTGTGGTATCAAGGTAGGTAGATAACCTACTTTTGTTGCTATCTCCCGACCCCGGCGTCGTCGATTATAGTTGTTCGACAATTTATACCGTTGACGAGTGCTTATAACATAGGGGAGAGGGGGGCACCTTTGAACACTTTTTAAATAAAATATTATATTTGTCGTATTGTACTACATATCAAGGTATATTATTTTTTTATAAATAGATATGCTATTTGTGCTACAAAATAAAAATTAAATTTACTTGTTTTTACTTACTAAAGTAACAATATTATTATTTTTCAAAAACCCATTTTTGTTCAAATGTGCCCCTGGCAAGGGGCACATTTGATAACCCCAGGGGCAGTTTTGAAATACCATGATAACAAGAAAACAATGTAACATAGAATATAATCAACACTTTATTTAAGACATACAGATCTTAAATTATAATTGTGTATTGCCACTAACTTCGTACACTCACTATTGCTTAAATAAACTTTATAAAACTATTAACAGCCTGGGGCAGTCTTGAACAAGTGTAAGTAACTTATTATTTTAATATATGAGATCTAGTTACATATTGCAATTAAAATCTTTGTCGTTATATAATCTTTATAATCTTAACATTATCTTAAAACATACCATTTCAAATGGTCTCAGAAAGGCATTTAAAAAAGAATCAAGTTGTTAAACTGTGTAAGTTTGGAATATCAAACATAAAATAAACAATCCAAATCGCCTTATTGGCCAACATAAAAGTAAATATTCAAAAAAACTAACAACTTCAAAACTTTGGTAATAGTACCTAAACTATTCATAACTGCCCCACATTTTTTTTCCAAATCTGCCCCAATACCATCCTTCAGAAACAAAATTATCTAGACGACCAAGAAACTTGTATTTAATTAACTTATATTGGTAATACACTTGCTGTAATATACACAACACTATGAAATAGTCAAAACTCCAAAATAATACTTACGTTTTCAGTAATACGCTTACAATAAAAAATAAAAATGGTTAGTTTCGTCTCCGTAAAGTAACCGACAAATTTTATTCTGTTTGACACTGACATTGACGTAAATTGGCAACTGACAGACGTGTAGTTCGGTGTTACCAGTATTAAAAAGGTATTGGAGGTTAGGAAAGACAAAGGATGGGTTCATAAATCCAATAATTCAAAACTGCCTCTGTTCTAAACTGCCCCCCTCTCCCCTACCTACAATGTGTTTTTTTTAAATAAGAAAAAAAAATGCAACAAATTAAAAAGAAAAAAACTTAAGCTCCGCCGCGACAGTGAATCACTGCCGTGACCAGGATTCGAACCTGGGTTACTACGGCCACAACGTAGGGTCCTAACCACTAGACGATCACGGCTACCGGAGCGATGACGATAGTGGCGAAATTTCGAATGAGTTAATTTTAAATTTTTTATTTGCGTTCCTTTCACAATTGGAAAAGTAGATCTTTTCAACAAAGTAGTTTATTTTACTTCACGCTCGGATTGCTACGGCAAGATATTTTGTAACAAATAAATTCTATTTTCACATAAGTATTTTTAGTTTTCAGTTTATCTATACATTGATTATGTGTTAGTAGCTTAAAACTTTCCCGTGTGTTAGTAAATATTATTTTGTACTCTTTAGGTCCATTCTTTTTTTTTATAATAACATTTAATTTTTTGTACGTAATTTCTCGTAATAGATAGAATAATTCAATACAGTATAATCGTCATAATCATCAACCTAAAATGACTTTTATAGAACTTGTCCTACCTATAACGTCAAACCCCCTGTTACAGCCCACTGCTTAGCTAAGGGACTTTACTTACCTACTCATGAGGAAGTATGGACTACGAGTATAAAATCTTCCGCCCACCGCGGATTGGGTTGGGAGATGGTGATAAGGTAGTAGCCACTTAGGTAACAGTCAGAATTTTTCAAACCACCCAAGGGTATCCCAGTAGGTATGTATTCTTATAAAAAGAAATACTTATATGTATTTTTCCGTGCCCGACATTTCCCGTTCTATAATATACCATACAAATTGAGAGTACCGGTGTAGCGTTGTGTTACGTAAACTACTATTGAGGGGAACGCAGCGCGCCGGTATGGAGGACCAACAATGGCCGCCCAGATTGGCTATTATGGGATTAAATGGCTGTCTTGGGCCACAGTTGGATAAGTGGTATTAACAGCTGGTTTGTGCAAATCCGAATGAAACATGCCACAAAACATTGAGTTCCACAACGGTGCTTTGATAAACAGACACGAACGATTGGACTGAATCGTGTCCGGAGGCAGTGGCGGACTAAGCCTGTCGGAGGCCCGGGGCGGAAAAACTGAATGAGGCCCCCCGATCTTAGACCCTTTGGATTAGGAGGCCTCCTCAGGCCCAGGGCGGGCCTCTGGTCCTGGGGGGCCTCAAAATTTTGCGTAGCTTTAATCGTATTTGTATCTATGGTGCCTCCAACCAACACCCAACTGCCTTTTATCCTTGTTTAGGATTTGATTAAGAGAATTTTCGTTAAATTTGGAGGGCCCCCAAGACCAGAGGCCCGGGCGCACCGCCCCTTCCGCCCCCACTTTAGTCCGCCCGTATCCGGAGGTGTGGTACAGTCAAGAGCACGTGGAGCTTGACACATTGGACTTTGTAACGTTCTTATTACAATCATCGCAGAGGTCAGACACGCACTACAAGTGTAACTTCACGTGCTTCTGATTGCACCGGGCGTGAGACCACGAATTCGATTTCCACGTCGAGTCAATATTTGTGTCAAATCATAAATTATTCAGATAGGTAGGTACATAAAAAATCGGGTAAAAGATAAGTATTGTTCACCGCTTACTTATTTTTTAGACTTACAGTTATCTCAGCTACATCTATCTTAAGGTTGCCTGTAGGTAAGTAATAAATAACATAAAGCGGTTTTTTTATATTCTTACGTTTTTTTGTTGTTACTTACCCACCTTTTGTAATTTTTTTACGAATGGTATACCAACAACATATCTATTCATTGATCTAAGTACCTAACTAGTCGTTGTAACGGGAAACTTGCACTAAAATTATATTTAAATTATCTTAATAATTCAATAATGATAAAAGTGCCTTGCTGAAAAAAAATCTATAAGTAAGTAATTACGATTTTTTTCGCTAAATATTTGAATTCTAAGTAACGTTTTAAGAGACGTAATTTAAAACACCAATAAGCGACAAAGGAAACATTTAATTTTGTACCTATGTTTGAAACGATTATGCTCAAAAACTACTTACATACTAAATCGATTTTAAAAATTCTTTCACAAATGGAATGCTACATTATCTGCTAGTATTAATTAAATAAAACAGAAAATCTATTTGGTATTTCTGTAATAAATAATATATTCACGCGCCATGAAAAGTTTACTTCCTAAGATGATGACTGATGAGTGACGTCAAGTCAAGCCGGTAGGCGTTTACGCGCGAACTTTTAAATGTAAATTTTTTATTTGCAATAAATAAATGATTTGTGCATATTTTAACTGTTGTCATGTATCTTTATGTACCTAATCCTTCAATCTTTAAGATAAATTAAAAACTAAATTTCATGCAAGTTCCCCATTGACCCATTTCCTGCCAAAATTAGGTCTGTGTAGGATCTTGTATCAATAAATATAAAGCCCACCAATCCATTACTTATTCATGAACATTTGGGTCTATATGTTCGTCTATATTCTATTCCATGTGTAGGTACGTCAACCGCACTATCAAATACATGCAATAGGAGAAAAGCTTTTCAATTTATCACTGCGGGAGGGTTATTATTATTAGTAGGTACCTACATAATTTTACTATGGAAATGAACAACTTGGCACCTAGGTGGTTCGGTGAATGGCATTTATGGTATTTGAGAGCATAAATAAAATATTATTGTCCTGCACGAAAACATTAATTTATTTATAACGTAAGATATCGATCGATATAGTAATGTACTTCATAATTAACTAAGTTTGGTACATTTTTTGAATAGCGGGTCCTGCAAACCATTTTTGCGCTATCTAGCGGGTAGTAGCAAAACTAAAGCCAAATTTTGTGTGTACACTATCGTTTTGATACGTCAAGCAATGGTATCAAGTAAATATCAGGCATGTTAATAAGAGGGTGATCATTTGAGAAACATCTGTGACGATCTCTACACAAAAATTTACTTATTTATAAATATTATTACAAGGGCTAAAAATTATTACAAGGGTAAAAATAAAAAAGACATTTTATGTTTTATTATTGAATGCATCCATTTCTATTTTGCACGTGTTCTCTGTGGAACAAATTCTAGATTATCTGTGGTTTAAAAAATTAAAGTCCCATCGCTTTGTAGTCGCGTTTTCAGCATTATCATGGCAAAAATGCTGTTATAATTCGATAACCCAGAAGTCGTGCCTCAGGAATCATCTTAAACACGTGCAGTGGAAAGACAATTAGCTATTTTATACAATTATATGATTACTTGCTTTGATTTGACAAACTGCGCTAGACCGCATATTTAAAATGGCAGCCCTACCACGTAGAATAATCAAAGAGACACAGCGACTGATGCAGGAACCTGTGCCGGGAATCAGCGCGGTGCCCAGCGAGACCAACGCGCGCTACTTCCACGTAATCGTCACCGGCCCCGAGGACTCGCCATTCGAAGGAGGACTGTTCAAATTAGAATTATTTCTACCGGAGGACTACCCCATGTCCGCGCCTAAGGTTAGGTTTATAACGAAAATATACCATCCGAACATAGATCGGCTGGGTCGTATATGCTTGGATATATTGAAAGACAAATGGAGCCCCGCGCTGCAGATCCGCACGGTGCTGCTTTCGATTCAGGCCCTGCTGTCGGCGCCCAACCCCGACGACCCGCTGGCCAACGACGTGGCGGAGCTGTGGAAGGTGAACGAGATCGAGGCGATCCGGAACGCGAAGGAGTGGACGCGGAGATATGCCATGGACAACTGAGCGCCGTGCGCCGCGCGCCGCGCCCGCAGTGCCTGTCCCACGCGCCACCCGAGCTGGACGAAACTAACAGATATATCATTAAGAGTGCAAGTTATGTTATACACCCTACATCGAGTAACTTGTGGAGAGACAATTGTGGATACATTTTTATTGCCGGCGGGCGGAGGCCCCCGGCCGGCTCCCGCGTCACGTAGCCTCGCCTCCGTCTCGGAGCCCTCCGACGACACCACACATCATTGTTTACCTGTTCACTTGTAGCTTCGTTATGATATTAGGTATGCATATTTTTTTACTATCCTTTAGTGGATAAAATTAACTGGAGACCTAAATGTATATATTTCATGGTTACAATTTGGTTAATTTTATACAAAGAATTGGTACTGTCACAAAGTTGAATATCTTTGTAAGAGTCTTGTCGAACATCTTCTCTTGAGTGCAAAATATGCTTGAATATCAGTTAGCTGATCTCTAGTGTTACTGAATGTTAATTTAATTTTTTTACTAGAAAGTGAAGCATTTTAGGTATTTTAATTTTCACTGTTAAGCTGCATCTACATGATTTCACCGTGAATCTTTTGTGTACTATTTACGTCTTGTATAAAAAGTTATCAATAAATTGTATTTATGTAAATCTAATTTGGCTTTGTGAGCAACTTCAAAATACATAATATACAAAAGCTAATCAATATTTCATTTGTAATTAACATTTTCTTGCTTTTTATGCATCTACATTTGAACAGGTCGATGATGTCAAATCATACTTGATTTAATTTACAGAGTCAACCTTTATAGAGTGCTCTGCCTCACAATTGTGTCTAAATGTATGCCGCTGATAGGTGCAGTAATTGGTCTTTGCAGGATTATTAGTGGGATTATCAACTAGTAATCAGGTATCAATGGAAGCGATATACCTATTTAGCTTTAGAATACTACCTTAACATTTTATTTAACAGTGATGCCTGATTTGTTGTTTTATTCAAATAAATGTCTTGTTTTCATAGTCGGCAGTTGGTATCAATGCCCTTGTTATCAGATAAAGGTTGATCTTTGATTGTCCGAAAACTACGCACATTGCATGTCCTTGCTGCTGTGATGGAACCAAATAACATTGCTAATGCATTGTTTTTGTTAGATAAAACATATTTAAAACAGAATAATAATAAATATGCTGTGATAATATTAGTGTGTATATACCGCCTCACACATGAAGCTTAGGACATGGAACAAGGAGTTTTTCTAATCATACACATTTATCACTAGCTCTTTGGTGAGGGTCAACATTGTAGGGAATGGCTTTTAGGTCATATGTAACAGCACCCCAATCGAATGATGGGTTTACCATCTTGCTCATTAAGGGTTGCGAAAAATAAACGGGTGAAATGTAGATACCTGTACCGTACCTTTGCCAACCGCATCAAGGATAGGCATATTCAATTTTAATTAACGAAATGTTTTTAATAAAGGCACACATTACATACATAATTTTCAAAAAATATTTTATTACTTACTCGTATTGTATGTAATAGTAATTTCATCACACACTAGTAAAAACTAGCATAGAAAGACACAGAGTAGGTATAGGTTCAGATTGGTCGGTGAGACTATTATGCATTACAAATTGGTTCATATTTTCATTTTAATAGGCACTAGATTTTTTAACATCCTTCTTTCTTCTACCTAGTGGGGATGTGTTCAAAAACTACTATGCCACTTGTCAGCCTTAATACTATCATCTACAAATATGTATTAAATAAAAATAAAAAGTTTAAGAACAACAACACATGACTATTTATCCAAGTCTTTTCAGTAAGCTGCATATCAATGCTGCATATAATTGTTCTGCCGGTGCTTTATGTGGTAATACTAACACATGGCGTAGTCCCATGCTGCATGTACTGGTCCTATGCTACATGTACTGGTCCTATGCTACATGTACTGGTCCTATGCTACATGTACTGGTCCTATGCTACATGTACTGGTCCTATGCTACATGTACTGGTCCTATGCTACATGTACTGGTTCTATGCTACATGTACTGGTCCTATGCTACATATACTGGTCCTAGATTTCGCTCTGGCTAAACTAACTCCAAAAAAACATAGCTCCTAGATTTCGGAGCTTGAAATGAGATTTTAATTTTTATAAATCCACTGATGTTACTATACTGATGCCGAACATGCAAGTTTATATTTATAACAAGGTCTTTTGGCTGCGGCCAGGAGGACTACCGTGTATAAAGTTCTGTATTCAGCAGTCAAATAAGTTCTTGTGCACAATATTTATTGTGTCATTTATGAAAGATGTAAAAAGTATAATATGCTCTCGCCTTTTCCCCCCTGGAGTCGGCAGATTACATTGCTGTAAATACCCACTATTCATCAGTAGTCATCAGTCAATCAGATTAAATCTAATCGGTAACGACTTTACCAGTATTGAAGTTAAGTTATTGAAGCCAAGTCTCGACTATAAGTGGCAGGCTCACTGGCCACTGGGCTATCACTGCACTGCTCAACTGTAGTTACAGAAATTGACGGCCACTAATTACTGGTATTTCTCAATAGGTAGGTACATAGTTAAGTACACACCCAAATTGAGGAGTGGAATTAATTTGAAACAGTTCATACAGTAACAGTCTGATATTGATTTATTGTTAGTTTGAAGAACATCACTTATATTTAGCATCATTAAAAATCATAATCAAGTACAGACTCGACAGTCTGGAGTATACACTTAAATCTGCCAGCTCCTGCTATCTGCTACCTAATGAACAATTTATTTTAAAAAAACCTTATGAACAAAGTACAAAATAACTGCGTAATCTAGATGTATGTAACTGGGTATTTCAATTAGGAAAATGTATCTAAGGAAAACTTTGCACTTATACCTACAGATATAAGTTAAGCGTCGCTCGACATATTTGAATGATTTTCCTGTTTACATTGTGCATAATCATTTAATCAATTTCATAACTATTAAAATTAACATCGTCATTCGGCTAGAAACCATGAGAATTTTGTCGTTTATGTAGCATTTAAATTTTAATTCTGAGTGTACGACAATTTAGAAATGGTAAGCGTCTTAGAAGATCCACTTCATGGTAGCCTGGTAGGTAGGACGCACGTAGCCACCGTGCACCAATGCGCCTGGATCTGCAACACCTAAAGAAGCCTCGTCTACCGATGCGCTGCCGAACTCTTTGAGAAATCCGTTTTCACGCCTCGCGCCTTAAGAAGAACCTCGAGTCTAGAGAGGAGTAAAAGTGTTCTGTGGTCTAGAGCAAACAAGTGACAAAATCCGTCAGTAAATTGTGAAGGGAACTTGGTGAAATCTCTTTGGAGCTTAGCCAATCATAAACAAATTAAACCAAAACGGTGGAGGTACCTAAGACAATCAAAATAGTATATTACATATCCAAGGGAAGTAAAATAAGAAATGTTTCAGATCCCCTGTAATGAATAAATGTCTAGGTACAAACATTTGATATGAGGCTTCCTTATTTACTTTCCGAGGTGTGTATACTACTTTTTTTGAGCAGGCAGCGGGCCGAAAATTTACGCTTACTCCGCCCGAAGAGATGAAAACGATATTTGCGAGGCAATCCTGTTGCCATCTACAATAAATTCAACATAACTATTTTTAGAATTATTATTATTTCTGGATACTGACGTAGGTAGTTCCACATCACACTGCTGTCTCTCTGTTCTCCTAGTATTGAATGATAGCAATGAAGAGCGATTTTTATACCTCCTACTTATATGTAATTCAACAGCGAATTCCATATTCTTAGTCTTTGTACTATTATTACAAAAAGGTTTAAAAACTGACATATTTTATCAAATGAACTAAGCAGATGTATAAAAAATTTACCAGGAGAGCAGAACATAGTACGAGGTATGACGGTAAATATTTCTATTTATTTGAGAATTTTAACGAACGATATTTAAACCACTATTTTATTGTAACTACCAGGGAAGTTCCATATATGAAAAAAAATTTATCAGGGAAGTTGAATATTGTAGAAATAATAAGTTTACTTTGGGGGTAGTTATCAATAATGAGATAGAAATGTTTCCCAAGCAACAAAAGTACCCCTACACTAAATAATAATTAAATACCGCAATTCTCACTTTTTACAAATACCCTCGCACTGCCTACAACATAATTTTCTCCTGGTACCAAATTGAAGCTTTCTGTTTTGGTAAAAGAGCCATCATGCAATGTAATCTCAAAGAGATTAAAATATAATAGGACATAGAGGGGGCATTGGGAATATTTTCATACAAAACTTTGAAGTATGTTTGAAGCTCAAGCGTCATGTATGAACGCGAGCAGTCGTTCGGTCGAAATTGTACTAGACTTATTCCACTTGGAATAACTTTTGGCTTCAAATTTTCCTCTCTTTGTCCCCTCTATGCCCTATTATATTTTAATCTCTTTGTGTAATCTGTATGTCACCTGTCTGGCACGATTCTCGCCAAAACAGTGGGTAACCAATAACCAAGCACTTTCTCGACTCGTAAAGTTGCCTTGCGAGCATAATGCATGCATGTACCAACTACTTATGGGCCATTTACACGAGGGCAATCCACTAATGGCTTCGTGTAAATGGAGAGTCCACTGCAATGGATTGTCCTCAAGTTTTGTTTTGTATGGGCTTAGTGGATTGCCCTCGTGTAAATTACCCATTATAAGATACCTGTGTCATCAAATTTGATGATTCGCTATTTTATGTCTGTTGTCTTCAGATTTTTATGCTTCAGTCCTAAATACATAATGAAAGGAGACAAAAAGAAACGAAAAATAAGTTTGTTCAGTTTATTCTTAACTTTAATGCAGACTAGAATAATACTCTTAGAAATGAGAACAACAATAGTTATTTCACATGTTAGTGTACCTACCATACCAGTTTTCACAATAAAAGGCTATTTATTATCTGTGTTCCACATGTAAATAAATCTTATTCACAACAGCTAGCAATATAAAATTACTTCAGACTGTTTACCTATATAACTAGAACATACAGATCATGAAAAAGGATGAATGGATTGTTGGCCGGCGTCATAAGAAAATAAATTGACAACTATCTTGTTAGATAATCATCAATCAATGCAAGTATTTTTTTTACTAATGAATTAAAACTGAAGTTTGAATTAAAAACGAATGAATTTCTTTTTCTTTTAATGAAAACCGTCTTATAAACCATTTTAAAAACAATGGTTACATTTAAAAATTTCGATATTTTTTTAAACATAATTTCCCGCCAAATATTTAAAAATACGTTTTTAATTACTTTCACTGTGGAGTTTATTTAGAGGCAACTTCGCGGAGTAACATCCTTAAGTTGGTAGTCGTTTGGCCTCCAAGAGAGGCTGTAACATTGGGCAATATGTCATAAGGGCGAGGCTCATTTTTTTAAGTGACGCCGACCTAAGTAGCAAAGGAATTGACAGTGGGTTGGTATTGGTAAGAGACAGTACACACTTCAAAAGTATCATAGTATGGAATAATAAGGTACAAGCAGATTATTTCAGTGGAGACTAAAATGGGTGTATTACAATGAGACGAATCCGTCAGATTTTATACATAAATATATACAGGATCTTTATAAAATGACTGTCATTCTTTTAGCTACAGAAATATTATGGAAATGTATGTTTTTAAAAGATGTTATGAAAATTATTTGTAGCAAAAAGAATATCAGTATTCTATATAACCCTATAGAACTCGTCCTCAGAGCGCTAAGCTTAGCTAATAAAATATAACGTAAGACATCATACATAATATATTTTAGGTTACATAGTTATGCTATAGCGACACTATAAAATTTACAAAATATGATATATCTTTTGAAATGCTACACGAAATAATGACTTTCTTTTTAATATAATATCGACTAATCAATTCTTTTTAATATTTAACTGGTATATCGTGATTTTATGTTCTTGACCAATAAAAATTTCTGATACACATTCCTACGAGTCCGAAGGCTAGTATTAGTAAATGCAAAAAATCATTTTGCACTCAATTTCACTCAAAAGTAAATTTCAATTGAATTTAGAACATTTATTTAATTTATGAGTCAAACTGAGTTTACTAATCCTAGTCTAAAACGCGACAGATCCACTATATTTTCTATCTATATAGCTATACATTATGAGTTCTGAACTGAATTATAATGTTTGAACTATGGTGCATGCTTAAACGTCTTAAAAATACAATGTAAAAAAATATAATAAAAAAAACTTAACGGAAAATATGAAAAAATATATCAAACGCATTGAGATATATAGTAGGTACTAGAAAGGACACCGCTAACATTTTAAAATGTTCTAAAAAATTTTTAGTTCATGAACTACTGTATGACGTCCTGCACTGCATACTTTTCTATGATGATTGATAGCCACGAAGTTTGTGTCTTTGCAGTGTCTCTTTTATGTACTATACTATATTTATAATAGGGTAGTTGACTGTTTTAAAATTAAATTGCAAATAATAAAAAAAATAAGATTATTTTTAAAAACTTCTAAAAATGTATTAGGTACAATTTTAATTTAAAAATAAATCAATTAAAAAGTTACGCTATTGAATAATAAGAACGATGAGTTCAGTTTAATATTTAGGTACCGCATTTTCTATAAAGAATTTGCATTTTGACAGGTTATACAAAGTAACTAATTTGACTAGACGTCAACTACCCCATTCAATGCCAACAAAATAATAAAACTGCATTATAAAACTACGGAATGATAGGGTTTTAATAAATTATAAGTATGAGAATGGCCTACGTAAACTCGAAAATTATTTTCCCCGTAAATAAAGTATGGCTGCAATATATAGCCAATCAAATCACACACTCCAATTAATTAAAAGTAAGAGTGAGAACAATAATATACAATAAGTTATCCGTTTGCAGTATCTAAATTATGCCTGGTTTCAGAATCTACTAGGCGTATAATAAATTACAGTCGTCCATTTTCGGATACAAAGCTGTAATAAATAAACGAACTGTAGGTGGGATTCAGCCACCGGTAGGATCTGAAACCGGCAAATAGTGTCGAAAAACAGCAGATGCAATATCTAAGCAGATATGAGTGAACTCTGATATTTGATTCGTAAGTATAATCATACAATCATACCTATAATGGAGTATGTATACACATTGTCATGACAAGATTTAACTACTGCTTATACTTGCTACCAAACCTAATAAAATAAGCACCATAATCACAAAATTAATTCAACCAAAAAGTTTTTATTAAATGAGACGTTTAGAAATAGAAAACTTTTTAATAGCATAGAAAATCGTGTGTAGAGAATTAACTTACAAAAAAGGACGTGGCAGTGTGGCATTACCTTTTATCAAGTTTTTTTTATTCAGTATTTAAAAATTTGATAGCAAGTACAACACAGAGTAAGTTTAGAGAGATATACAACTTATCCTAACTTATTTTACCACATAAGCATTGTAAGCATTCCGAGACTTAGACATCACATTTCTAAGTTCATTGCGGGAGTGACTGAGTATTATCGACAGCTAAGCTAGAAGTTGGGTCCTATCCTCGCTATGAAAATTGGCTGTATCTTGAAATTTCCTTTGCCTTTACAATCTTAAAAAAACCGTTATATATGTATTTTATGTTACAACATTTAAAACAGCGATAAGTTTGTCCATAAATACTTAGAAACATTCAACAATCAACACACATTAATTATTGATTATGAGCATTTATAAAAACCATTTAAAGTTCAAGTATATTTTAGTTCGTTTTTAATCTATTTTTTTTTTGAACTGTCAAAATTGAGATTTAAAAAAAAACACCGGCAAGATGGCGCGAGGATGGGGTGGTCCAACTGCGCAGTCGCGTGTAATATCGTAAGCAGGCACTTGTAGTGAGCGCGGCGCGCGCTTAGATGAACACCGGATTCTCCTGACCGGTTAGCAGCCGAAACATTGACGTTGGCATCGTCTTCATTAGGATCTGGAAGTGAAGATATATGAGCATCTTTATGATCTTCTATTCGTAAGAGTCGTTCCCGCGGGAAAATTATAGCCTACTAGCAGCGCCCCGCCTACTAGTTTCACCCGCGTAGTTCCCGTTCCCGTAGGAATACAGGGATAAAATATAGCCTATGTGTTATTTTGATGTATAAGTAAGAATACAGGAATAAAATATAGCCTATGTGTTATTTTGATGTATAAGCTTTATAACTAAAGTATACTTGAAGTGAGGGTCGGCTTCGAATCCTGGCATGTACCAATGAGTTTTTCAAAAACTTACGTACATATTTATCACTAGCTCGACGGTGAAGGAAAAACATCGTGAGGAAACCCGCAGGTCTCAGAATTAATTCTGAGACATGTGTACATAGATCCGGTCCGGTGATGTAGTACAGTGAATAGAGACCAAATAAGGGGGGTTACCTTACAAACGGTCCGGTAGTTCTAAATTTTTTACATGTTGTCTAGGATGGTTGTTAAGTGTTTAAAATGCAAAATGCACAATTCCCCCCCCTCCGCGCCCGCCGCCATCTTGAAAAAACGGAAAAAAATCGGCACTTTTTTTAGATTTTCACTTATATCTTTGTTTCGGTGCATTTTAGCTACAAAACAGTTCTATTCAATGTTGTAGAGAATGAAATTCCCTATAATATACGTGTTAAATTTTGTTTGTAGGGCAGATAGTTCACGAGATATGATATTTTAAAAAATATAAAAAATACGCATTTTCCGGAATTTTTTCAGGGATAAAAGGCGTGAGATTTTTATTTTTTTTAAATAATAAAACAACTTGTGTCGCAACGGAGTTCTAAAAATTATGACGTCACAACTCAATACTCAATACTCAGTACATTTTCCATAGTAAATTTTCACATCATATAAAATACCTGGGGGTCGATTTTTGAATCTCACCAAGTGACTAATTCTCACTGATGTGAGTGATTTCCGAAAGTTCGTATTTTTGAATCTCATCGGTGACTTACATTTGTCATACCTATGATATCGATTTACGAGTGCCCCTACCCACTCGTAATTGAAATCACCATGCGATTGTTTTTGACAGTTGACGTATGCGACATCTGCCAAAAGTGCCAAAGTATGTTTTTCGGAAGAATTAGCAGCGGGGCTCGATTGTGATATTTTGTAAAATCTGTGTTAAGTTCTCTTTATTCGTCCTTTTCTAGTGAATTAAGTGAATTTTTCAATTCTCAACTTTAATTTTCGTTTACATGACACTGACAGATACGCTACGTTTTACGTTTGACCAATTTGATGAATCTATTTTAAGTTATGGTATAAGAAAATAAAAACCGATATCAAGGGCAACACTATAACATCTGCGTAAAAAGGAACGTAACGAGAAGATTGTCTCTGACTGACATTGTAAAATTTCTGCATGTTGGTAAACAGCATGTGACTTTCAAAAATACGACTTTTGGAAAATGGTGACATATAAGTCATCGGTGATAATTTTAGTCACCGGTGATTTTGATATCACTAGTGAGATTCAAAAATCGCACTCCTGATTTGACTAGGCAGTCAAGTACCATATTCAATTTCGATGCATGACAAAATTGCGGCAATGGCTTATAGAAAAATGTTTTTTATAGTATAAGCAAAGAGATTAAAATATAATAGGGCATAGCGGGGACAAAGAGAGGAAAATTTGAAGCCAAAAGTTATTCCAAGTGGAATAAGTCTAGTACAATTTCGACCGAATGACAGCTCGCGTTCATACTAACTGAGATGACGCTTAAGCTTCAAACATGCTTCAAAGTTTTGTATGAAAATATTCCCATTGTCCCATTTATATAAGGGAGTTTTTCGAGCAAGACAATTCTCGGCAATGATTTAATGGTATATATAGTTTTTATTTATAATGACATTTTGTAATATACTTGACAAAGCATTTATTATTTTTAAATTAATAGGTATAAATTTTATTGTAAGTGTGAATGTCAAAACCATTATTATTTTAATTATAACTGAATAGATTAATTGATAACCCACGATATGAAGATAATCTATATATATAAAAAGGAATCCCTTTTTCCCTTGGTCACGGCATCACGCGTTAATGACTGAACCGATTTGGCTGAGTTGGTGGGGAGGTAGCTTCGAACCGGGAGACGGACATAGGATACTTTTTATTCCGATATTCCCACGGGAACGGGAACGGGAACTACGCAAGTAAAACCGCGCGGGACAGCTAGTAGGTATAATAAATAATTACATATGTTAGTTCTAATTTATCTAAAAATTTGCATGCCTCAAATATCTAAATTTACTGATACATTAATCAACATTGTTAACCAACTGAAGATACGTATATTTTTGGCAAATAAATATTTCATTTCAAATACGGAATTGTTGACTCACCTCCCCTACCGAAGTGGCTAGCAGGTTGACGATGCGCTCGTGCGGGACGGCAACGACGCTCTGCGAGTTAATCTCGATGATGCGATGCCCCACTCGCACGCCGCCGCGCTCCGCGATCCCGCCGCGGAGAAGGCTGCATATCTACAAGGGAATATGGTTAACGAAACGATACTTCGTAAAAGAAGCACAATAGTTTTGACCCCTACCCTCTTCTAATCTCCGAGGGGGTAGGCAGAGGTATTCCATTACTGGATATACCCACATTTCACGAGATATATTGGACCCCTAAACGTGATAGGTGGTGAGCCCACCGGACCGGGTCTATTTACACATGTCTCAGAATTAATTCTAAGACCTGCGGGTTTCCTCACGATGTTTTCCTTCACTGTCGAGCTAGTGATAAATATGTACGTAAGTTTTTTGAAAAACTCATTGGTACATGCCAGGATTCGAACCCGAGCCTCACTGATTTTCGGCCGGCTCTTTAACCGTCTGGGCTATCACTGCTCTTCTAAGAGTTCATAAGATTTGTCGACCCCTCCCCCTGCCCCATCCCTCTTTTTACGTAAGATTGAATCTAGTTTTTTCCGAATAATAAAACGTTATAAAAGGATCAGTTACACTAAAACTTACAACATGACGTAAATCGTAAGTAGTATATTTTATATCGAGGGAGTAAACAAAGTTATAATATACCAGAGAGTCAATAAAACCAAGGGTATATTAAGTCTATTGTCTCTGCCTACCCCATAGGAAAAAGGCGTGAGATCATGTAAGTATGTATGTATATTAAGTTGGCGTTTAGTCTCGACGTGCAAACTGTACTTTTCACTTTGAGTGCCAGAAAAATAGTGAATTTAGAACATTTATTTAAAACCGAACAAATTTACAATCGACAAAAACTCAGAAATTTTCGCGGTCAGTTTTTTCTTCTAAACCTGTCACAGATTAACAAAGAGATTTAAATCTTTGTGGAGAAATCCTCAGGGGGGCGATTTTTGAATCTCACCAAGTGACTAATTCTCACGACGTGAGTGATTTCCGAAAGTTCGTATTTTTGAAACTCATCGGTGACTTACATATTTGTCATACCTATGATATCGATTTACGAGTGCCCCTACCCACTCGTAATTGAAATCACCATGCGATTGTTTTTGACAGTTGACGTATGTGATATCTGTCAAAAGTGCCAAAGTATGTTTTTCGAGATCGTCAAGTTAGAAGCCTCACCATGGAATTGAGCTGTTCTGATAATGTCAAACAACTCTTCCTAAATAGTGCCAAATAGTGCCCGAAGCATATAAATAGTGCTATCATACTTTCGGAGATATTCAGGTCGTTCAGTGAGGCTGCTATCTTGACGTCAAGATAGCAGCCTCATCTCAGTACACAAAAACCACAGCACTGTTCTTGAAGAACTATATACCAAAAAACTCTTCTTAAATAGTGCCTTGGATTTGCAAAGTTTCAGAATTAGTGCTTCAAAGGAACCGAAGATATTAGGGTACATTGATGAGGCTTCCAACTTGACGTCAAGCTGGAAGTCACATCATCAATGAGGAAGAATTTCGAATCGAGACTAATGCCAAAAATCTCTTCCTAAATAGTGCCTCCGGAATCAAAACAAATCGGAACGATTTCACTTATGTTTTCGTCAATAAATGATGATAAACTTCCACGTACATTTTGGATTCGGTACAGATAGGAATAAACCAACTAGATCAAAATGGAGGCTCAGCTTTATAAAGAGCAACATCTCAGAATGGTTTTTTTTTTAGATAGGGGTAAAAATTTGGATTATTTATCAAGTATCAGGATGTGGATTGGTTGAGTTTTTAAGATATAATTTTTTGAAGAATTATAACTTAATCATTTATAACCTCAAATATCAAAGAAAACGCAATGTAGAATGTCAAACTACAAAAAGGCGTTTAAAAAAATGGTTCATTGATAAAAAAAAAATATTTTTTAAAAATATCGCTTTTATTTAAGTTTTCTTTATATTGTATGTATTCTTGCTGAATATGTAGCAGATAACTTAAAAAACTAATGAGAGATACAAGATGTTCGATACAGGAACAAGGGAAATAAAAATGCTCTATTTTTGGGGTTTGGACAATTAATTATTAGAAAACTAAAGTATACGGAACCGAGCGTGTCTAAGGCAATTGAAAAGACAAGATGGCTTCTTTAACCGGTCTTAGTGAAAGGGTTACCAACTAAAATATGGAACTATTGCCCTAATTACAATGTGCTACTGACCTAAAATAGCATAAGAATTAAGTAATGCGCATAATGCGTACAAGTGGAGCTATACGATTGGCCATTACGGTTTTATACAAATAAATATAAAAATGTATAACACATTGATGCTCGTGCGTGCCACTAAATAATTTAATTATAAAAAAAACTACGACTAAAAGGTCTGTGGCGTGAAGTAGCAGACACAAGATAGAAAACTTAAAAGATTATATCCAAATCTTTCTCCCAAACACAAACTTTGGGTAGAACAAAGCCATTGTTTGTGGACTGGTAGGAATTCCTACTAAAATTAAATTAATTAAATTTAAAGGATCCGATGGAGAGACAGTCTGGGTATGCCTTTTCCTCTCGGAGACAGGCATGTTATATTTGATGTAAGTATAATACTGTGGTAAGTATATAAAATATTATGTTTTATATGGATTTTCATTTCCGTGGATTGATTCTTTCAATCCCATGGCACAGTTCTTTCATTGCCGTGCACGCTTGTTTCATTGCCGTGCACGTATGTTTCATCGCCGTGGCACTAAATTTTTAATCTTGTATATCTCGTTACTTTTTTAAGTTATCTGCTACATATTCGGCAAGAATACAAACAATACAAAAAAAAATACAATAAAAGAGATGATGTTTTTTAAAAAAACTTAAGGATTAAAAAAACCCACTGAAATGAAGATTTTTATGGGCCTGTTGAAATACACCCTTATCTGCTAGATATTAAGCAAGAATACATTATAAAAAAACTCGATTTTGTTTGAAAAACTAACGATAAAAAATCCACGGAAATGAAGATTTTAATGGACCTGTTGACATTCATCCTAAAATAAAAGAATATTGTTTAAACATGTTTAGGACACGGCGATGAAATAAAACTTGAATATTTTAATAAATGTATTCCGTAAAAAAACATTAACTATTCACGTATTAAATAAAAATAGGTTTTAATATAAATAACCAATAGATTTTTATCAATGAATATTTTTTTTAGAACGCTTTTTTAAAGTTTGACATTGGACATTGCGTTTTCTTTGATATTTGAGGTTATAAATGATTAAGTTATAATTCTTCAAAAAATTATATCTCAAAAACTCAACCAGTCCGCATCCTGATACTTGATAAATCATCCCAATTTGTACCCCTATCTACAAAAAAAAAAAACAAAAAAAAAACATTCTGAGACGTTGCTCTTTACAAAGCTAAGCCTCCATTTTGATCTAGTTGGTTTATTCCTATCTGTACCAAATCCAAAATGTACGTGGAAGTTTATCATCATTTATTGACGAAAATACAAGTTAAATCGTTTCGCTTTGTTTTGATTCCGGAGGCACTATTTAGGAAGAGATTTTTGGCATTAGTCTCGATTCGAAATTCTTCCTCGTTGATGATGTGACTTCCAGCTTGACGTCAAGTTGGAAGCCTCATCAATGTACCCTAATATCTTCGGTTCCTTTGAAGCACTAATTCTGAAACTTTGCAAATCCAAGGCACTATTTAAGAAGAGTTTTTTGGTATATAGTTCTTCAAGAACAGTGCTGTGGTTTTTGTGTACTGAGATGAGGCTGCTATCTTGACGTCAAGATAGCAGCCTCACTGAACGACCTGAATATCTCCGAATGTATGATAGCACTATTTATATGCTTCGGGCACTATTTGGCACTATTTAGGAAGAGTTGTTTGACATTATCAGAACAGCTCAATTCCATGGTGAGGCTTCTAACTTGACGGTCTCTGTTTTTCGGAAGAATTAGCAGCGGAGCTCGATTGTGATATTTTGTGATTGCGACGATTTATTGAAAACAGCGTGTGACTTTCAAAAATACGGCTTTTGGAAAATTGTGACATAAAAGTCATCGGTGATAATTTTAGTCACCGGTGATTTTGAGATCACCAGTGAGATTCAAAAATCGCACTCCAGATCACATGTTTGTAGACCTCGGCTTCGCTTGTTATGAGACATTGCTTATTTTACTTCCCTAGATGTGTAATATACTATATCTGCACTTACCACGCCGTTCTGCACGCTGAATCCGAGCTGGTACTTGGTGTCGGGCCGTTTGATCTTGACCTCGACGACGGGAGCGCACGGGACCACCGTCAGCTTCACCACGGTCTGGTTCTTTGAGTTCTTTATGTACGTCTGGCAAGTGGACAGAGGCAGCCCGACCAGGCTCACTCCGTTTATGGCTATTATCTGATCACCTGGTTGAGGATATTAATTAAAAAGTTAAATAGGGGAATAAAAAAATGATAGGTTCTTACATGTCTACCGAGTGAAATACTAATATTGCTGGATTTTTTACGTTTTCGATTTTTTTAAAACATTTTTTATTTTATGATTAGCGACCCGCCCCGGCTTCGCACGGGTGCAATGATAATACTAAAACCTTCCTCTTGAATCATTCTATCCATAAAAAAAACCGCATCAAAATCCGTTGCTTAGTTTTAAAGATTTAAGCATACAAAGGGACAAAGGGATATAGGGACATAAGGACATAGGGATATAGGGACAGAGAAAGCGACTTTGTTTTATACTATGTAGTGATAGTGATGTAAAAAGTGAAATCCACGCGAAACTTTAACCTATCCAAAATATGTTGTTGTACTCTGTAGAAATAAATAAAATTTAATTTAAAAAATATTATACTTATATTGTTTCTAGGTAGGAATTTTATTTTAATAATAAATATTCTTTATAAGGCTCCAAAATATGTTACATCCTTGAAAAATAGTATATTACACATCTAGGGAGAAGTAAAATAATAAATGTCTCATGTCGACCGAGGCGAAGCCGAGGTCTACAAACATGTGATCTGAGGCTTTCTTATTTACTTCCTGATGTGTGTATACTTTTTTTCTTTTCGACGGAGGCGGAAAGCGGCAACTTCATTTAGCGGGCCGAAATTTGGCGCTTTCCGCCCGGAGAAATGTTTCTCACCTATATTTAGCTGGCCACAGCGCGCAGCCGCGCCCGCTGGCGCTAAGTTGGCAATGACGACGGTTGGCAGCATTGATCCCCACCCCGATTCCACCACCACCACGCCTAGAATCTCGCCTTTTGTCTTTGGAACTACCACCTGAAAAAAAAAATTTAAGACAAACTTATTTTGCTATGAAAACTTAAATGCAACAAAATAGATTGTGCTTGGAAATAAAGTCAATTATAAAGCGTAATTTGAGGAATAAAAAAATTATTCGTTTTACTGAACTGCGTTAAAGAAATTCAAATTCCAAATATTATCATGATAACTCAGACACGGTTATTTAGTCTAAACTAAGCTGTACAAACTTATTATATATAATTAATTATGTGTAAAAATCCAAACACGAAGCCAACAGACACGCTCTGCCCACAAATATTGGCAACGGAGGGATTTGCTCCCATGACTCAGAAGACAGATTCACTATCAACTTCGCCGAAAGGCCCCCATTCAACATTGACACGGCCATTATAGTAAGATTATTTATTTTTTAACAAATTATCTTAAATAAAAACATAGCATTTTGCGCAATAGTGAGTCAAAATTTGGTACTGGATGTTACCTCTTTTTGCAATTCCTTCTTCGCAAACATTTGTAGCTCGTCTCCGAATATCTCTTGACTGTTCAGAACTTCTTGGTAGTCCATCTCCTTGACGAAGCTGTGGTCTTCGATGCCGTTGGCCTTGAGAAACTCCATGTATGCCACTTGGAACGCTTGCCCAATGGATTGGGCTATGAATTGTGCCTGAAAAGGGATAAACAATTTATATTCTGAGACTATATACTGACATTTCTACGAAGTTCATCTATCTTAAGCTTGACATATCTTTCGCGCTTCAATCATTTGGGTAAGGTTTTGGGTACACTTTGCCAGACTTTTCTTCAGTACGTCGACGATATGCCAGGCTGTTTTTCTATTTACAGCCTTAATCTCAATCGTCTTCATTTTGACGTGTTTCTTCTACCACCCGTGTCACTAATGTCAAATGAAGACGATAGCGATTGCAATTTATAAATAGATAATAAGTTCCCTGCTCGATATAAGTATGCCTATTATGTCACCAACCGACTCTTCTACTCACAACACTCTTGTATAGAAGTCTCTATATAATAAGCGCCTTTCATTCATTCACTCGATATATTATCGAAACCTAAGCATTGCTTACTTATTTAATACCTACCGACTTATTACTTATTCGTAGCCTACCTAAGAGAATACTTTTATACTCGTACCATAATAGAGAACGGTTGGAGGCATTGGCAGCGCACTTCCAGTTTTTTCTGTTCCCGCGGTAATTGTTTTGGTTCTTTTTCCGTTTCCGTCAGAATAATGGGCATTTTTCTCCATTATCCGAGGTTTGATCCCGTGGAAATATCTACATTTTCCCGTTTCCGTGAATTTCATTCGTGCACTCAACAACCAAAGTCTTAGGCATATATATATAGGAATTATTGTCAAAACTGCTCTTTTATAACAATGTAATATATATTATGCTGTAGGGGTACCTTATAAATAAATAAATAAACACATAATTGCAAAAAACTTACCTCTTCACTCTCAAAAACATGGCAGATCATCTTCGGCGTCCTATTGAGCTTCGGCTGATCAGAGTCGCTCTCGTGGGGCACGAACCTCCTCCTGGCCATGAGGACCACGAGGTCCCCAATGTCCGCGATGTAAGAAATAGTCCTAAGCGCGTGGTCCATCATGATTTCCTTCAGCTCCGTATTGAGGACCATGATTTTCTCAGTGGAAATGAAAAGGTCCACTTCTGTGCTCGGTTGGTTTTCTCCTTCTGGCGCCTGGGAACAAAGGAAGAAGATTTTTTGTCTCTTTTTTGATTTCCAATATGGCGTCGGACTTGTGAGCTACCTTCTTTTTCTGCACAAATTCATTCCTTGGTCACGATTATACAGCTATCGCAATATTTAAAAATTGGGCCTGATACCTTTTTTAATGTCAAAAGGAAAGGCGACACTACAAACGTTTCGGCCCGGCTACTTTAGGAGATATTTTGTAATTGCTTTCATAAATTTGACATGGTTCACTGAAGATTTATGTCTTCTTGATAGGAAAAAAAATATATCCTTATTACTCCATTTTCATGGACATTTGCAATATAACATACTATCACTATTGCGAGAACAAGAAGAGAAAACCCGAAAAAAACAGCAAACCGTAAATTAAAAAAAAATAAGTATATTACGTCAGGTCGCTCTCCGGTTTCCCGCCAAAAAATCCTCGTCATGATCAGAAACTTTGACAGTAGGTATAGATAGATGCAGTATGTACTGTCTGTCGGATTTCATTAAAGTATTATTTTCCGCCTGTTCTTTGATTATGATTGCCATAAGTACCTAACTACTTAACTTTTTATGCGTAAGTATATTATTATTGTTTATTTATGAAAAAAGAGGGCAAACGACTATGTCATTTCAAGAGAAATTAAATTACGTGATTCAAATAATAATATATGCAGCGTTTCGCCAACGTTCAACGCGACAAAAATAACATCCACACCATTTGGATAGTTGGCAATCCACCACTATGAGATTCTTACGAAACTTTTTGACTCGTACAACCGATCTGTGGAACAAATTGTCGCCGGCGGTATTTCCGGACCGATACGACCTTCAAGAAGAGAGCGTACTCCCACGTCAAAGGCCGGCAACGCACTTGTGACATGGACGCCCATGGACAGTCCATGGGCGACGGTAGTCACTTACCATCAGGTGACCCAGACGGGTCACCTGGTGATCTCTTGAAATGACATAACTTTCGTTAAAGGGTCAAACTACGACATTACATTAAATACGACAAAGTACTAGTGTTACATGGGTGTCAGAAGTCTATCGGAACATTCCACCATAACCGTATGCAGTTTTTTTTATGAGAAATGAGTATTTGTAGCAAAAAGCGTAATAAATCCAAATGTTACTTACCAAAGCCTGATGTTAGCCCAAGTTAGCGTGAGGAGGACAATGATTACGATTAGTGATTATTTTAGTGCGAATATTTCTAATGTAAATACTTAGAAAGATAAGATGTCAAATAACTAGTAATAAAGATGAACATATATAATAGATTTTCTTTTGTAAATTATTATACCTTTCCTTAGGTAGTGGTTTCGGTTAACAATGTACCTAGTTGAATTGTGCCTCAGAATCACTTAACTACCCACATGATGACATTATAAACTTTTCTTCAATTTCTTGTCTATTATTCATAGGAAAAAGTTTTTATTGGAAGATATTTAGTTAAATTTATTGGAAGATATTTAGTTAAAAATATAAATATCTTCCAATAAAAACTTTTTCCTATTTAGCCGTAAACAGGCAAAAAAATCAAACCGTTCTGCCTTAAAGGAAAATGAATTAAACTTTTTAAAAATTCAAACTGCCAGCCAAACCACCTTGATCTTAGTGACGGCCTCCTCGACCATGTTCTTTTTGGGCCTCTTCTTCCGGCGCCGAGAGTCCTCATCCACCTCGACGGAGCCCAGGAACGAGAGACGGAAAACCGCCGCGGGGGCCGCGTACACGCCCGAGTACGGGCCATCGCTGCCCCACTGCGGGAGCCGGCTAACCTCCTCGAAAGATACGCACCGCGGTCTCACATATCCCGCGCTTTGTATTCGGGAGGTTTTGCTTTATTTTCCGCGTGTTGTCTATGGTATTTAGTTTTTTATGTTGTCTGTATAATGTGATGTGTATTTGATTGCAGGGCCATCTTTGTAAATGTAAGACTAACTTTGTAAACATACTAATGTAACGGTTAAATTGCATATTGCATGATATTGGCTTTTTAAGAATGTAAAATAGTGACTACGAAAAATAGCGCTTCGTAGTCATAATCTATGAAAGTCACTTAAGTAAATAGTATGATACTTGAACGATTTTCCTTAACAAAAGTCAAAGTCAAGTGAAGTCAAAGTCAAAAGTTTTTTTTCAATGTAGGGGCTTAAAGTCATCTTATTGAACCGCTTCTGTATGTATAGCTAGCTTTAACTTTTCTAGTGATGTCTATGCTGTGTATCAATGTAATCTAAGGCCCTTGTAGATTTTAGTTCCACCCTGTATCTGTCCAAACGTACGCAAAAGCAAGCAAAACAACTCGAATACAACACACAACCAATGATATGTGAGAAGCGAGCGAGATCCCAACGTTAATATGGAAGCATATCTATCGTTATTAGATTTTAACGTTATAACATAACGCTACAATGAGGGTTCGTCGGTGCGTATGCAAGCGTCCGCGGTGCTTCGAGGCCACCTCCGCCGGTGTGAATCGGGTTTGTTTCATGCCAAATCGTGTGCAAAACATGAATTGATACAGTGCGTATAGAAAGCTTACTTTTTTTTAGTTATTTATAGGTTATATTTATTCCATCGATTGGAACTTGAATGCCATACTATCGTCTACTAATATGTATTTAAAATAATTAGTTTAAACTATGTAATGACTTAATTTATCAATTATTGCGACGAATACTTTATTTAAATTCTTTGTAAAAATTATAGTATTATTCATACCTATCTTCATAAACAGTCCACCAATGACATTCAAATTCTTACAAATAAATTATATACCTAAGTACATTATCATATGATACGACAATAATTTTCAACGGCACGAATACAAAAAAATTATGAACATGCCAAAACGTCAATTTAAAAAATTCACAGTACAGGGTAACTTCTTACCTTCTACTTAATTAAGCCTTTATAGGATCACACACTTTACAAAGCATAGCGTTAAGCGGATAGCAAGCGACAGAGATGTCCAGAGGAGGCTAGCCGGCCAATACGGGGTCCGACATTCTTCCGGGCCGAGGGGTGAGGAGCACACTGAAAAAAATTCTCTAGTGCCAAGTCAATAAGAGCGAAAACGGTTTGGCGGGCAGGTTCGTGGTCTGACAATTTCAATTTTGTGAGTTCAACGGGCCAATCGGATGTTTCGGGTCAGTCTCACGTTTTACGTCTAATTTCTATACAATTCGGGGTAAAGGATCAGGATATCCCACTAGCATTCTCAATACACTAATCCTAGTGAGCATGAAATTACTAACAGATGAATATGAACACAAAATTAAATATAAGTATACCAACTTGAGAAATAGTACAGCGTGCATCAATAGGGTTGAAACACAGCTTATATCGAAAAAGTTTGTTTAATATTTGTTTTGCTTGTTTAACGAAGGTGAAAAAGAGATAGCAAAATACCAGTGACTGGAAGTGTTTTAGGCACAGCAGTGAAAGAGTAGAAGTAATTTCATGCTCTTATCTCAAAAACATCTACAAAATACAACAAGTTACATTGAAACCGATTCACACTGGCAAACGTGGGGATTTGCCTTGCAATGTGTTAATTTTACATGAGAATGCGTATTGTATAAACATTTTGTTACATTTTTTCTTAGAACAAAACTTTATATTCTTATATTTATTAGTATAAATATCGTAGTGGTACCTACTAACATTTGTCTAAGCGTTATATTTTTTTATAATTCACCGATTATCTTATACCTAACAAACAAAACTTCTTTTTTAACCCTGATTTTTGGTATATCGATAACCGACATGGTCAGAATACTGCCTTACGAGTAATTTATTAGTTGGGCAAGTCAAAATATTCGAATAGATTACCAAATTTCCGAAAGGACTTGTATCCATGGTCATGAATTAAGTTTATTAAAAAATAAGTTCAGCTTACAAAAATGTCAATAAAATACAACCCATTATTTCCATTTTAGCTCGACCAAAATCAAGAGTCCACGCATACCTTGATCCTGGAAACGGCTTCCTCCGCTTGCACCATCCTCGTAGCTTTAGTCGGTTGTCCCTCGCACGCGAGCTGCGTCGAACCGAGATACCGCGCCCGAAATAACACGCCTTCGATCAGCACTGAACGGATATCTGAAATTAAAACATGATAATAAATATTGAGTACTCATATTTGAACGATCGAAATATTTTGGTCGTTTACACAGGTGTCCTATTTATTATGTCCTTTTTATTACAAAAGTGGCAATCAAGAAGACAAGATATATCTGATGATTTTAATATGACCATAAAAATATGTCAGCTCAGTCATATTGTGGAATATACTTTCATTTAAATTTTTTTTTAAACATAATTCGTACCAAAATTTAATATTTTTAATTATAAATGCAAAAGTAATTATTAAAATTAAAAAAAATATATTTAGAGATAAATGTTACCTATACATTTATTTGTCACCAATTGTAATGTTCGTAAAAGATAGATTGACTCACCGTGACATCGAGTCAAGCAGCAGAAAACAAAAAGCAGCAAAATTTAGTGAGTATTATATAATATACCTACAGTAAAATAATAAGTATATAATTTTCTCAGCAATTTGTTACTCGAAACTTTAGCAAATCGCAATTTACTCACCTTCTTTATTTTTGCTCTTTTTCTTTCCATCTTTATCCTGAAAACAAACAAAAGGCTTAGCATTAATTACACGATTGCCTATAAAAATTAATTGTAATGTTTCTAGGGTCCATATTTGTATGTAAGTATCTGTGAATTTCTTTATTCGACTATAATTTATAAAAAAACGAACCAATTTAAATCTGTGACATATGGTTTAAATCCTTGGCTAACCCAGGGAAAAATGGGCTACAGCCATAGAGGGGCCATTGGGAATATTTTCATACAAAACTTTGAAGCTCAAGCGTCATGTCAGTTAGTATGAGCGAGCTGTCATTCGGTCGAAATTATACTAGACTTATTCCACTTGGAATAACTTTTCGGCTTTAAATTTTCCTCGCTTTGTACCCTCTATGGCCTATTATATTTTAATCTCTTTGGCTACAGCCCAATATATGTTGCAGAAAGAGTTACAGTCATATTATGTACTCATCTTGTTATTTTATTTTCAAGTGATATGAAAAAAATTAGATTCGTTCGGACCATTCTTACACCACAATTACAACTAAACTTGACTAAGGGAGATATTGAATATCTCTGTGACCCTTCGGTGTTGAAACTTACTTTTCCATACAAAATCATACTTAATAATGATAATAAACAGAAATATTTACCTCCTAACCCACAAGCTCACTGGTCCGCCATCTATCGGTAAAAGTTTTAACTATAATCCGAACGCAAGTACTGCAAAGCGAATAAGGTAACTGCACAGTGAGACGGGGGAGGAAATCTGCCCTACGGCCCTCCTCCCTCACCTCTCCTTCCTCTATTCCCCTCACCTAAAGCGTACAGCGTTAATGGTCAATCTATACCTTCATTAGAAAGGCAAGTTATATATACCTTCCCATTGAGCAGTTCTTCGTCGCGGTTGTCAGTCGCGTCGTGCGTATGCGGCGGCGAGCGTGCGGACCCCGACACGCTGCCAGCCGGCATTACTGTGCGCGACTTCGGTTTGCGCCAGCCCTGGAAATGAATGTTGCTTTGTACTTGTGACGTCATTTCTTTTATCCAATCTACACTAATATTACATAGAAGAAAGATTTGTATTTTTTAAGGAATAAACTAAAAAACTAGTGGACCGATTTCAAAATTTTTTTCACCAATTTAAAGCTCACTTTTTTGGGACTAACTTGGGCTACAATTTTCTGACGGG
This sequence comes from Ethmia dodecea, assembly GCA_963855545.1. Lineage (NCBI taxonomy): Eukaryota > Metazoa > Arthropoda > Insecta > Lepidoptera > Depressariidae > Ethmia > Ethmia dodecea. The sequence goes on along the minus strand of OY979438.1, from coordinate 16,877,994 downwards.
ACCGTGACTTACGCGGGTACCAGAAATAAATCGTACCTACAAATAATTACAAAACCTTTAAAAGGGCTTCAAAAGTAAGGAGAATTAACCTCTGTTAACCTTTATCCTGTTTATTTAGGTCACTTAAGTCGTAGCCAAGACATACGTGTACTCGAGTATAGGCTCAAAAAGGATACCTTGTTATATGCTTGAAGCATTGTATTCGTAACAATACAGATTGGTACATACCTATTGTTTTTAAAATAGTTTAAGGACATATACATTTAAATCATTCAACTTTTATTTTATTTTGAAGTATGTATATTTTTACCAACCTTTTTCTTATCTCTATTCTCATGTTTAGTTTCAGAACTTTCTGTATGTTCTGCATTTTCAAATTCTTCAACGTTTTCCTCGTTATACTCTGCTATACTCGTATTTTCAGCCTCTACATTCGAATCAAAGATTTTTTCAGTACAATCTTCACTTTCAATATCCAATTCAGGATTTGAATCAATACACTCTGGAATTAGTTCACTTTTTGTATCAATACTATCCCTATTTTCACTTTCTAGTACACTACATTTTTCACTGGCCTCATTTATAGACTCTGTATTATGTTTAATATCGCTTATTTTACTGTCTTTATTGAAATTGGCACTATTTTCATTTTTGGAATCATTAGAATTCGTGGCGCCTACAGTATCATTTTCAGACTTAATTTTTCCACAAGCATTAGTTTTTATTGCACTGTAATCATCACTTTTCTCTCCGCATTCCTCACGATTTTCTTCTTTTGCATCATCACATTGTTCACTTGCATTATTACTAATTTCCTCTGCACAATCTTTGTAAACAACTGTGTCAGTGTATTCTGATAAAACAGTATTATCAACTTCATTAGCCACTAAACAAGGCACCTTTTCTTCTTCACACATTGTTAACTACATAACAACTTGTCCATGTCATATAATATGTAACGCGTAAGTAGACGTCAATAAAACGTTATCATTTATTTGGTGGTCTTGTGATAACGTATCGCGTTTGAGCGCTCATGCGAAGTATACCGCTGTCGAGTGAATACTGCCACTGGTTTACGTTTATGGTGAGTAAACATATGGTTCGCCAAAGATGATTAACAACCAGAACCGACATACTCTAATAAATCATCTCGATATCCCCATAACCACGCATTGTTTTTGTCTATAGAAAATCTTATTACCTACTTATTTAATGTATTCCCTAATGAATTATGATAGACATGGCTATCTTCGTGACTACATAGTTTGTTTCCAATAAAATGTATTTGTTTTTGATAAAAACAGAGTTTTTCACTAATCACGATGTTTATGATTACATACTACTTTCTCATCTAATCTCTCAGTTTCATCGAAGGTTGTCTAGAAGAGATCGCTTAAAGCGATAAGGCCGCCCATTATATTTTAAATAATATGTATAATATTGTTATTGGTGTCATTGTGTTGTACTTTATCATAACAGAGCCGTCTTTATCATAACAAAGCCGTCTTTATTAGAATAGAAGTTCAATAAATCATACAACACCTATCAAACGGACGGTTAAAGAGCCGGTCGAAAATCAGTGAGGCTCGGGTTCGAATCCTGGCATGTACCAATGAGTTTTTCAAAAACTTACGTACATATTTATCACTAGCTCGACGGTGAAGGAAAACATCGTGAGGAAACCCGCAGGTCTCAGAATTAATTCTGAGACATGTGTATATAGATGAAAGGCATGAGATTATTTATTTATTTTTATACCTATCAAACATCGTATTTGACCTATACCGCCTACGATGCATGCGTCATCAACGAGTAAGGAAAATTATTACATATAATATACCTACTCTTAACTTATACGTCGCGCAGAGACAACTATTCTATAGGCATACATTATATCCAAATGAGATTGCGTAATCTTTGACCGAGTATAATAGAAGAGCAAGGCCGTGCGCGGCGCATGCGTTCTCGCCGTCTCGAACTAAATAGTAGTTTATTGCGTTTGCGCACCGCAGCTGACGATTACATCATGTTTTGTTGATTCATCATGGAAACTTGTTTATTAATATAACCATTGAGGTCTTTGTTTTGTTTACCCTTGTTTAATTAAATATGTATTCTTTAAGATGACTTATGTTAGCAACTAAGGTTGCAGTGATTTTTTTCAGATTGTTGTGACTGTAACATAACTGCGTTTTATACCATGTGTAAGGGACAAGAGGGATCAACCGGAAACCCTAAAATATTATTGATTTAAATTCAATGAATTTTTGTCCATATTTTCCAATTATTCTAAAATTTACTATTTGATAAAAATACAACTAAACAATTGCGTAAACACATAAATGTAATCCAAACCTACATAATGCTACGTAAACTAACAGTTTTCGGTCGCAGCGATTTCATTGTATATGCATTGACAACAAAACAAAAATTGTAGCGTTTCCGGGAATAATTGAAAAGTATGATCTGATTTCAATGTTTCCAACCTGTCCCTTACATTCAGTATGTTCGCTTCTGAGTATATATATGTATATTATTATTATGATATAATTAACTTACTTTGTCATCGAAAAATCCTTGGTCATCAGTCCTCTGCTGACCAAGCAGTCTGTCGGTCTCTAGGTCAGTATCTGCCTCATCTGCAATTATAAAAACATAACGTTTGCTGTATTCTTATTACAACTTAAATTAAGAACAGCTCTCACTAATTGAAACAGATCGTCATTTTGAATGAATTTGTATGTCTACGCTTTCATATACCTAGTATGCTTTTATATCACCATCACGTAGACATTTTAAGGGATTAACAGTAATATTGATATTAATCTGAATTGTTTTTCTACCGTCTCACAAAAGGTTCCGTACAGTCAAGAGCACTAAGCTTGACATTTTAGACTTTGAACCGGCCCTGTAGTCTAAGGCGCTCAGTATAAATCAGAGCTCAGCTTAAACTGGTAGTGTAAAGCTTGACTTGCTCTTGACTGTACCACCGCAAAATAATAAAAACACCTTTCTTGTATGTGGAGTTGCAATATTTTCATTGATTTAATTTTTATTATTTGTTGTTATAGCAGTGATAAGAACTAGAATGCAATGAAAATTTCAACTGTCAACATTAAGGGTTCATGAGATACAGCCTACTGACTGACAGACCGATGTACGGGACAGCGGAGACAGCGGATCCTTTGGCTACGGAACCTAAAAACATGTCTGCCCTTGAGTTTCTTCCTGGTTCTCCGTACTGCATTGAAAATGAAAGAAAATGTATTTATTTCCGTAGGTAATTGCTAATTCCACTTAGAAAAAGTCAATCATTTAATAATAAGGCATTTTGAACTTGTCCATGAAGATTGGCTAAATGTAAACAGCAGCCCATCTCCGCCGACGAGTTGCTGGTTCCAAATGCAGTACCCCGAGAAGAACCAGCAAGAAACTCAAGGGCAGCTCTTTTTAATCTCATTTGGAACGAGCAACTCGTCGGTAAAGATGGGCTGCTGTTTACATTTAGCTTTAAGCCAAACTTCATGGACGAGTTAAGAGTGCCTTGTTATTAGACTATTGACCTTTGTAAGTGTACTTTTTGTACCTAGTTACAGAAAACATAGATTTTTTGACGTTTGACTTTATGACGACTCTTTCGGGATACCCGTTAAGCTACGTGATGATTAAACAATTTCTATAAGACTAATATTTGTAAAGCATTGGTTTTTAACTGGAATTTTGCAAATTTGTTTTAAATAAATAAACGCAATGACTTACCTTCATCGCCGCTACCCGGTTTTATTTCCACAGATTCTGCACTTTGTGCCGAAGAGGGCCTCTTCCTGCAAATAAGAAAAACACTTGTATAGTACCCAACATTTTATATAATGACTAGCTGACCCGGCAAAACGTTGTTCTGCCATACAAATTGGGGGTGAGGGTAGAAGGGTAAAAAATACTTTTCACACCACATGCTCGACAAAGCCGGATTATGTATCATATGAACGTCACCGAAAGCAAGACATTATATCCCTTGGCTTGCGCCGGGTCATAATGTTGTATGGAATTTCATTATAACCCTAGGTAAATAATGTAATTTTCACTTTTCATAATCCTTCTTGCTATGACGATAAAGTCTAATTTCGTTAAGCAAAATCCAAAAAATAAAAGCCAACTCGATTTTCGAAAACCGAAGCCGCGACCAACTAGATTCGCACGAACTTCATTTGTTAAATCAAGTAGGTCACGCCGGCAGAAACAAGTTGCTGTATCCATTTTATAGCTTTAACCAAAGAGGTTGGAAGAAAATCATTCTCTTTCCTAAAACTTTTTCTTTAAACGTCTTTGGCTTTAACATTTCAAAAAGAATATCGAAAATGTCGAGTGATGAAAGTAATTTGACTCCAGAGTCTATTAAACTAGATGCCATAGGCATTGTCAATAATCATTCAATAATCTACTACCATGCAATTGCATTTTATTGTCTCGCATAAGGTGAGAAAAGTAGAGTATATAACTCGGGAATAAAACTGTTTTTGTCTTGGGCGCTTAAATCCCTCACTAAACTCAGGACTCAGTCTTAATTACCTCGCTTCGCTCGGGAATTAAATAATAACTCCCTCGCTGCGCTCGGGAGTAAAACTGGGAGTCCTTCGTTACGTTCAGGATTCAATGTCGCGCCCGTGACATAAAACAGTGCTTTATTCCCTTGTTGTATAATCTACTATTACAACCTATTCTCATACCTACCAAATATAAAAAAAAAACAGTCAAATCGGTCCAGCCGTTTCGGATGAGTTCAACCACAAAAACCGTGGCACCGTGGTAAAGCAAAAATATAAAGGTAAGGTATGGTAATTGAATCTAATTTTAGAGTAACTATTATACAACGCGTAACAGAAAAAGCGCAATTCCTCATGCACCATACACAATATACAATTAGTATATTAATATAAAAAAAAATGATGCAATGGAACTTTAGTTATGTCTAACCAATTTTTTTAAATAGCGATTAATAATAGTACGATTGCCATAGAAAGCACTAAATTCAGCTACGCTAATTCATTTTTGGGAAAATTTTTACACATATTAAAAATAGCTGAAATCGAATACGTAGTCGATACTGAACAAACTAATTTCAGGAATTGCACTTATTCTGTTACATGTTGTATTTGGAATAGCGAAAAGTACTTAGTGTCTCGGGCCCGATTTTTATGAAAACTGCAACTTTGGATTTTTGAAAAATCAATATTCCTAGCCAGGAATCGAACATGTTGATTTTGGAAAAGAAAAAACATCCTTAAAAAATTACACCATGTAGTAAGGATTAAGTACTAATAAGGATTAAATTCTGGGAAGAAATGACATACGGCAAACTTAAGGAAAATGATGGATTTTAAGAAACTGATTCATATTTTAAAGCAATTCCTTTATCACCTGTAGGCAGGTACCTACCTACTAAAACCTAAAAATTTAGGGTCAGTTTTATTTTTAAAATGAAGTTTTTTTTTTCATTAGACCGTACCGTTCAAGTAATTTTCGTAAAAAAATACTCGGTAAATATATTTGATTAAATTTGAAAGTAATCATGTACTTTGATGCAGTTGTTTTGTCGGGCAGGGCAGGGCAGTTTAGATAACTCACCTCGGCGGGTATACGTCCTCGTGATGCGGCGGATGGTGGTGGTGCGGGGTGTGCGGTGTGTGTGCGTGCGGCGAAAGCGGCGCCTGCGCAGATGGCGAGGGCTCGGCCGGCCGGTGCGGCGCGGGCGCAGGCGGCGGCGGCGGCACAGAGCTGCACGCCGCTGTAATGTCACCGGTTATAGGATACATTATTCATCATCATCATCAACCTTTGAGTATTAAACCTACCGGAGACGCCACTGACAAGCGTTACCCTCTGCCAAAAAAAAAACGTGTCGGTCAACGATCATACCTGTTATATACAACTAGTTTTTTTGAGTTCACTGAGTGCTCGGATTGGTGAATGTGCATCTAGTTCACGCTAGTGTTTAACTGTTTTGTCAAAAAATGCGTTTGTTTTAACATTATTTGTGTTTGTTTCCTCGTCCCCCGCGCAGAAATTGGCAGACTTTTTTGCGAAGAAACTAGTGCGCGTGACGTCTCCTGTTGGTTTAATACTCAAAGTCATCAACACGTAACAGCCCACAGCCCACAACTTACCTAACGGATCTAAGGAATGCAGATCAGCATCAGACAACACATGGGGGTCTGTGTTTGTTCCGTTCTCCACTATTTCTTGTATCACCACCGACGTATGCGGCTGTAGAAGGTAAAACAGAAATTCATTTACAGTCCTAAACCTAGTCTATGTCATGCTTGAATAATGTACCCAAAGAGGTTGGAAGGAAATCATTAGAGAAACTTTTTCTTTAAACGGTTTTGAATCCTCTGCATCGTTGAAAAAAAATTCAGAATCGAATCAGTAACTCTTACTTTTTATTCTTTTTAAGAAAAAAAAATGGAAAAACGGCCCGGAATGTTGGATTAGACCGGGAAATCTGTAGGACATTTGAACTGAATAACGTCTATCGGGTCAGCTAGTATTATTTAGTAGGTACTAGCGGATGCGCAGCGGCTTTGCCCGTGCGCAACTCGATATTTGACGATGTTTTAATAGTTATTCTGCTATTCAACAAATCAATGATCAAGAAAATCTGTCCACCCATTCTCGAGTTCTAAACTAACTGAAACTAACCTGTTTTATACACCGCTTGATTTTTGTTACCGTCTTGAAAAATATATACTTAGTGTGATAGTTATGTGTAATAGATTCATTTGGCATTGTTACTTAATAAAAAAATCTTTACAAATGTCGTATAATATTATTATACTAAATGCATTACTTAATCTAGCGCTATAAGCCTTTTTAAGGAAATAGCAAAAAGGTTAGTCGACATCACAGAGACGGAAGAACTGGCAGCTACCTCGGACAAAGAACTAGCCATTCAAAGGGGGAACACTGCCAGTATCTTCGGAACCTTGCCTAAAGGGACTCCTTTTAATAATACCTATGTTTAGGTATAGTCATTATAATAAACAGTAATATCATAATATGCCACACCGAAATATTTGAAATAGTAAGAAGTGTGCGTACTTTTCTAGACTTCGTAAATTGCATTTAACATGACTAAAAATTTATCTTGTGAATAACTACGGCTAGATACCTTATACGTGATATTTTTTTCCAGACGGTAAAAAAAATAAACCAGTATGTAGATATCGTTTAAAGAGGGTGATAGGACTGAGTAATTTGTACTGACCTGCACGGTGAGCTGGTTATTATTGTCGTTGTCGGAGACGTGGCCCGAGGACAGTCCGTCTTCCACGATGGGCAAATGCGTCACCACTACCCTGTTAGCTTCCATCTGCTGCACGGCCGCTGGAAGTAATAATAATAATTTTTGAGACACAATTCACACACGGTTATTCAGTCCCATAGCCTGTGCATAAACGTACAATAAATATTAAACACCCAATAACAATACAAACAAAAACGTAATTGACTAAAAATTTAATAATATTAATATTCTTCACTAGCTCGAAGGTGAAAGAAAACATCGTGAGGAAACCCGCAGGTGTCAAAATTAATTCTGAGGCATGTGTAACAGACCCGGTCCGGCGATGGGCTTACCACCACCACCTATCACGTTTAGGGGACGAATATTTTCGTTAAAAAGTGGTTATTTCCAGAAATACCTTAGCAATCTTAAATAACTGACTGTTTAAAAATGAAAATAAATCAAAAAGGGTTATAAAAAATACATTGCTGATTCCAAATTAACAGCTGATTGACTAATGGTTTCTAATGAGCAATGTATTCTGAATCGAACTCTGCAGGCAGTGCTTCGAGGCGCTTCACAGTTCGTCCATCCAGATCTTACCTTTCATTTCAGAGTGCTCGTTTTCCATGAGTATGAGCGAGAGGTCGCTACCGTCGTCACTAGTGTCAGGAGAAAAGCCGTCGTCCATGCAGATCTTACCTTTCATTTCAGAGAGCTCGTTCTCCATGAGTATGGGCGAGAGGTCGCTACCGTCGTCACTAGTGTCAGGAGAAAGGCCGTCGTCCATGCAGATCTTACCTTTCATTTCAGAGAGCTCGTTCTCCATGAGTATGAGCGAGAGGTCGCTACCGTCGTCGCTGGTGTCAGGAGATAGGCCGAATGGGCCTCTCTGGTCGCGGCGCGCAGGCGCAGGAGACGCCGAGCCGCTCCACGCTGCGCCCACGCTCAACTCCGATACGTTGGGCTCGGGGTATCGGTCGCGTTGCTGCTACAGACAAATACACGTGAAGACGACCATGTATGTATCAGTAAAATTTCTGCCTGATGCACTTATGTGTAATTTATGTGGGCAGCTTTATTTTGCCACCCTATGGCGACAAAACCCTCTCTTATAGTGACAATGACAATTACAAAAAAGTGTTTCTTTCATGTTTATGGCAATTTCGTGTCGATCAAAGCAATGGATTTAAAAAAACGGTTTGAACGTTTAAAGCGAAAAAAGGGGCGGGATATTCAAATCTTGACCGTTCAAGCAAAATTTTTTCAAAATGTATCAGGCTTAACGTTTGTCGATAGTACATTATAAGTTCGAATGTATCTTTTGCGCTCTGTTTGCTCGGCTAAACCACAGATATAATCATGATGATATTTCGTTACTGAGATCTAATGAACACTTTTATTTTGAATAACAATAATGTTTGGTGTGAATTATGTCCAGCTCAGCAAAGAACTAGGTAAAACCATGTCACTTTTACTTATAATTAATAGAATAATGTATTGAGAATTTTCTTGCCCCGCTTCTTCTCAAAGCTACGAGTATACATACCGAAGCGGTGCAGTCGCAATGACTTTCAATAAGGGGACTTATAAGCCCCTACATTAAATAAAAACATATTTTGACTTTGACTAATAAAACTGATCGTTAAAACAAAAAAAAATATTTCTTATCACCACAAGTGTCAACTTGTGGCCGTGTGTGTATCATATTTCTATTATGTGTCAAAGTGTATATTATTATCTAGTTTAAAAGTAAAAAAATATATCCTACTAATATTATAAACGCGAAAGTTTGTGAGTATGGATGTATGGATGTTTGTTGCTCTATCACGCAATAACTACTGAACGGATTTTGATGAAATTGTACAGTTATATCACTATCACTATATCACTATCACTACATAGTATAAAACAAAGTCGCTTTCTCTGTCCCTATATCCCTATGTCCCTATGTATGATTAAATCTGTAAAACTACGCAACGGATTTTGATGCGGGTTTTTTAATAGATAGAGTGATTCAAGATGAAGGTTTTAGTATAAGCATTGCACCCGTGCGAAGTCGGGGCGGGTCGCTAGTAGCTTATACATCAGAATAACATATAGGCTATATTGTATTCTCACGGGAACAAGAACTACGAGGGTGAAACCGACGAGCGCTGCTAGTACTTAATACAATTATATTTTGACAAAGCCGGTGGCAGAAAGTACACAATATAAGTTTGGAATTGCAATATTAATCTACTATATAAAAATAAGTCGGGTTTTCCTTCCTGACGATTTAACTACAGAACTGACGAACCGATTTCCATGGTTTTGCATTCGTTGGAAAGGTCTCGAGCTCCGCAAGGTTTATAGCAAAGAAAATTCAGCATTGCACCCGTGCGAAGCCGGGGCGGATCGCTAGTGTTAAATAAAAAAAAGTTAGTAAAAAAAATACAATGTGGACGCAGCCTAAGGTGATGAATAAGCAGTAATACAATGTTAAACACCTGATTATTATAAGTTGATTTGACACTTACGGTTTCGAGTAACTGATTATTTTTAAAGATCGCTTAGTGTTAGTGAACTAGAAACAGATTTTTTTACACCAATAACTGCGTTTATTTAATACATGAGATCAGAATTTAAAAGTTTAATTATTGAAGATGCGTTCCGAATAAAAATCTCGTGACATTTGATTCCGGAGCGTCTTTTTGGCTGACAGCCAGATTTGGTGCTAATTTTGCAAATCTGAAGTGTTCCGTTTACATCCATTACCTACTTTTAACTAAAAGGTAAAACTGGGTCAGTTGAACAGAGAGTTCTTTGAATAAAAAGTGCACTAATTTCTAATTAATCGGCTCATGTCAACAAGCTTGTTTTTGAAGATGGTTTTACTAATTGGATATCGCAGTGAACAAGGGATTTGTAACGTTACTCCACTGACATTATTGTCATAAAAGACACAGCATCAGACTTTAAACATCGTTTTGTGGTAAGACTGAAGATGTTTACCATTCTTAAAAGTCAGATTGTGACTAAATAGTAGGTATATTACAACCCCTAGGGAAGTAAAATAAGAAATGTCTCAGATCACATGTAATTGTTGACCGAGGCTAGGCCGTGGTGTAAAAACATTGATCTAAGGCTTTCTTATTTACTTCCCGAGGAGTGTATATTTTTTTCTTTTCGACGGATGCCGAAAGCGGCAACTTCGTCTAGCGCAGCGGGCCACTTTCGGCCCGCAGAAATGTAAAAAAAAACATTTATTAAAAGTTTAATTTATTAAAATGCCATCATACCTGAAGCCCCAAGAAGTCCGTATGGTTGTGCGCGGTGTGTGGGGAGTGCACCGTGTTGGGGGCCTGCCATTCTGCCTCAGGGTGTGGCTCTGCCTCGTTCTCTGAAGCCTCAGCCTCTTGCGTCTGCCTCCTCAGCTCGTAGTCTAGGTCCTACAATTTATTTGATGGACTTTTATTGGCTGTAGTGTTAGTTACAGATTATAAGTATCATCTACGGTTCAAAAAGCGAGACTAAATTTTGAAATTGAAGATATAACAAGTACGTAACTAGTTATATTAAATTTAAACTAGATGTCGCGCGGTGCGCGAGGCCGCAAGCGGCCACGCGTGTCTCTGTAAGGTCGTATTTTGACAGAAAAATAAAGTCTAATTTTGGGCGGGCATCTTGTTTTAGCCATTTTTGATGATTTTCTATGTGAATTTTGTCTTTTTTAGTATAAGTCGAAAAAAAATAAAATTTTGTAAAATATTTCTTTTCATGGCAACACTGCTTACTGAGACCCACAATCGCTCCATACAACCCAACTTTCCAAAAAGTTGCCAACTTGCCTAAAAATACCAATAAAAATTATAAAAACCCAATTTTTTCAGTAAAGAGAGAATACCGGAGCGGCCATCTTGTTTTTCCAGTTTTTTGGATTTTTCTGGTAAACCACAGGATATGCCCTATGTAATGACACCAATCACGTCTCTGTAGCATATTGGCATCTGGGAGATCAATTCGGGTCTTTTGAGGTCTACCCTAAAAATTCAATCGGCCATAACTTTCAGTGTTGCCAGGTGAAATTAAAAAAACCTACAAAAGGTCATAGGTAGAGATAAAATGTACCGTTGACTGTTACTCGTTTTTGCAAAATGGTAAAATTTCGAGTTTTGACTTTTTGCATTCAAAGTAAAAAAATACCTCAAATTTTGGGAAAATTGTTAAACATGGCAACACTCCGTAATGAGATCTCTAACTCCGCCATACAAGCCAACTCGCTCAGGTGTCGCCATCTTGCCGAAAATCGACATTCAAAATCTGGTAAAATTCATCTTTTTCCATGGGAGCCAATCACAGGGCGGCCATCTTGTTTTTTCAGTTTTTCAGATTTTTCTGGTAAACTAAGGGATGTGTCTAAAAAGATGACGTGCCACTTGTAACTGCACGATGTTGGCAACCATGCTACTAATTCTGGTCAAGTGGGGTCTACAATAGCCTAAACTTTGAACCATTACTACATGGCCGCCATTTTGTTTTTTGATTTTTTTAAATAATTTTCGTAAATCATCTTAAAAGTTTTACAGATTACAAAAATTTGAACTGAATCGGCCAGAAAACAAAAGAGATACGATAGGCAAGCCTGGCCGCCATTTTGTTTTTTTGAAAAGTCGGAATTTTCCCTGGGTCACCCCGCCATCTTGAACACTTTTCCTCTACAAGACTTTTCTCCAAAACAACTCCTTCTGGGAGAACAATTATGTCAGTGAGTCAGTGAGTGAGTGAGTGAGTGAGTGGTAGTCCAGCTTTATATATTATAAAAAACTACATAATCTGCGTATTGGCACTGAAAAGAAAACATTACCCTCTTTTTGAATAGAATATTTCTTTATTTGCGTCAAACATGGTTAGAGATGAAAAAAAAGCGGTCTTGGCAGTGCATACATGTTCGCCGTAATTAAAAGGCATGCAAAAAAAACTTAGGTATCATAGACAATACTTATTTCATTTTAGTGAAGTCGGTAAAAGAGCCTACTAGGTATGACAAATCTAGACACACCTCCCGCTACAAATTTTTTAGGCTACAGTCTGCGCCAAAGATATGTTCAAAACATTAACCTCCTGATACAGTCGCATAATGAAGGTTATTTTTGTCAATGAGGACGGAGTTGACAACGAGTATCTCCACTTCAATTTAAAATAAGTAACTAATTATGAAGTTAAATTAACAATACAATACAATACAATAACTCTTTATTGTACACAAAAAACAACACAATATGGATACTAACATTAACTAAAGTACAATGGGCGGTCTTATCGCTTTTAGCGATCTCTTCCAAACAACCTTAGGATGGATGAAACTGAGAGATTAGAACTAGGGTAGACGGTGCACTATATATTATATTATTAACAAACCTGGAAATTAACGATCTCGTCATTGCTGTTCAACTGCTGGCCAGCGATCGCTGGACACCTGAAGAACTCCTCCAACACCTTCCTCGTCTCCGAGAACTCGTATAGGTAATCGAATGCCGCCGAGCTTGGCGGCGGAGAGACATCTCTGCTCTCTGTCACTACCCTCTGAAATATATTACGACAAATATATTGTAGGACACAAGTAACACACGATTATTTAGTCCCAAACTAGGCAGATCCCTTGCTATGGGTACTAAAACTGATAAACATACTTAAATAAATATTAAACGACCAGAGACAAATCCAACAGACATGTTCATGCTCACAAATGGTCTCACAAGCGCTTCTGTGTTTCGAAAGGCACGTTAAATTGTTGGTCCCAGTTTTCGTTGTGTTTACGCACAATGGCAGTCGTTAAGCCATGTCAGATACCCATTGGGTGGTTTGAAAAAATCTGACTGTTAGGTGGCCACTAGCCTAATACCATCTCCCAATCCGCGGTGGTCTCGCGTTGGAGATTATAGCCCATACTTCCTCATGTGTGAGGAAAGACCCTTAGCTCAGCAGTGGGCTGTTACGGGTTCATGATGATGATGATGGAAGTCAGTAAGTGGTCTTAAATGCAGTTGCAAGATTTAACCTAAATTCAAATGAATCTTTGCCTAACAAAAATTGCATTAAACCCAAACAAACCTGAGGAAACCCAGGCCGTGGCGACCTTGAACTTGTCTTCTGGGTCCCAATCCCATACCTTCTCGGGGAGCCCTCATACTCGGCTATGGGCAGCTCCCCTATCACCCTGACCCTGCTCTTCTCGTCGTCTCCCGACAACCACACTCCTGACGGACTCGCGTCATCCCTCGAGGGGGTCGAGTCACTTGCATCACAGCTCAGTTCACTCTTATTGTTCATCACATCACTATCACCGTTTTTTATATTGTCTATAGTCCTTTTTACACTCATATCTATCTCATTGTCACTAGCTTCAGGGTCCATCCTCAAACCTAGGGACACAGAATTCAATATCACTGAAAATAAAAGAGAGGGGAAAAGACATGTGAATAATGGTTAATGGGATGGGTTAACATAAGCTGAGCACACACAAAGCAAGTATACAGAACAAACGAATGTAACTGAATATCTCAAAACGGAAATCGAGAATAACATTGGTATTAGCGAGAAAGAAATGTAAGGGAAATAGCATCTGGGAAGTGTTATAGGTGTGTTGAGGGGAACATTTATAATAGTGAATAGTTTATTCTTTAAAGACTGTTCTTTTTACACATTTATAGGTTAGGTTTAGAAGCATTTATTACAGCAAAGTTAGGCTTGACGTCACGACCACATCAATTATTTGTTTAACAACAGAAATTACCTTTCCAATCGTCATTGTCGTCAAAAACTACGACTTCCCCATCAGCTACAACAGCTATGGGGCTACTTTTAGTGCTGACGTCATTAGTTTTATGGGGGTCTAGTATGGGGGAGCTGTTTTTGGGTATCCCCATAGGATTCTGTTCTATGGAGAGGTCTCTTTCCCCATTCGTGTAAGATGGAGATGTGTGTCGAGACACCATTTTTTTCGGTTCATTTATTATCCTGTGCAGCGATATCTGAAAATATTGGTAAGAAATTTGATAAAAAAAACTGAATAATGGGCTGAATGCCTAAAAAAATTGTGCATGCATTAAATGCGTCGAAAATTATTGTAACTTTAGTTAATATTAGTAACTTAAAAACTGACACACCGCGAATCGCGTCACGAAGAAAAGTCGAGAGTCACACACGGCGTCGCAGAGACGTGCATCAAAATATTAAGGGCATTATAAGTGCTGTGTCAAAGCTGCGACTTTTAATTTAAACGTAGTTTCTACTGAGATTGTATTTCATCTTTTATTTAGTACAAGTTGTTCCGCGCGATTACACCCGCGTTATTCCCGTGGGAAAATTATAGAAATGTTACTCACAGTAAAGTACCTAAGCTGTGCATTGGTAAATATTTTTTTTTAAATCAGTCCGGTAGTTTTTGAGTTTGTTAGTTACAAACAGAAAATACAAATCTCTCCTATTTTTAATAACATATCTATGGAGCTTCTTAACGAATTAAAACATTACAGTATCAGCCCTACGAGTACCAAGTGGCGAACGATAGTATTATTCGCTTAATAACTCAATCAATCAATTTTACTTGGTCGCGCTATAATGCCCATATGACAAGCTTGTGTCAATCTCATTCATTTAGAATTCTTCGAATTCGACTGACGTTTAAGTTTAACAAAGTCACTGGGCTAGGCCCTCAGTAGTACCTATTCGTACACCCAATTAGTTATTAGATCGTTTTTTTAAACTTACATCATTACTTATGTTGTCCGCTGCATAGTCGACGGTGTCCTTGTTCAGAGTTCGCACTTTATTCCGGATGTTGTGTTTGTGCGTGTTGTTGTGCCTCAACTTCCGCACTGCCTTCGTTCGGCTTTGCGAGTACAGTTCACGACCTCCTGCTATTTCTATTATCCTGGTACCAGGGAACAATCATGAGATAATGTACGTAATTCTATGAAGTTTAAGAGCAGAATTTTCCAGACGCAAAAATTCTCTTTGCTTCCTATTCTTAAAAACCGGCGTGTCAGTTGGACTCATTCACTTCAATATCAGTAATATTCGATTTTTTGTGACAGCATAATAAGTTTTTTTGTATTTTCTGCTGATTTCGAAAAACCCTGATACAGACATCGTTTTATTTTTCTTGTTATACTTGTATTTACATTTAAACCTCTGTTTACCCTAATTATAGATTTTTTTTCTTTTCAAACTTCGTATTGGAGAAACCGTACTGGTTCCTTTTTTACCCTTTTCGTACGAAACGGATCAAAACCAGGATTCAATTTTAGCGTCACCTTTTGCGTCTGGAACATTCGGGACCTAAATTCCTCTGGTTCTTAAAAAGTAAACTTTGAATATTGAGATCTTACCTAGAATCCCTGAGTTTATATGTGCCTCCCTTCGAATTGAGTATTACTAGCTGACTGTCATTCCGCTCCTCATCCGAGGATACGTTGTGGACGTTGTTCATGTCTCTCCCCTCCATCCCGGAGTTCAGTCTGTAACAATAAAATAAAACTTTATTTTGAACTATTTAGCCTGCGACTCCGTCCGCGAGAACTTCAGGTCTCCTAGGAAATGTTTTTCATGATACACTAGGCAGTGTTTATCCAGATTATAAACTATCTGTTTCATCAATTTCATCGAATCGTTTCAGTCGTATGTTTGAGTCATTGAAACATCCAAACATAAAAACTGTTTGTCTGTCCGTCAAGACCCTTGATCTCAGGAACCACCGTATTTAATTTTGTAATTAAGTAGGTATTGAATCAATTTTTAGCGAATTTTATCGAGTTTTATGGCCAGGTCTTAAAAGTTTAATTGTCTTAGACATCAGTTAGCCCTTATTACTATACAATACAATTTAGTTAATACTAAATAACAATTAAAAACACCGAATCCTACACGTGTTATTGATTGGTACTTACTATTGATTAACGACCTCATTGTTTAGGCCTTGAATTATAGCAATAAACGGGCTAATAAATAATCATAACTCAGTTGATCCTGGTCACGGCACCATTGTAAGTAACCGCATATCAACAAGTGAAAATATAAGTTATAGTTATTTCTTTGGAACACGCTATAGGTACCTAATGTTAGCGTAGGGCTATACTTGAATCTATACATAGTAAAATTGTAACTTGCTGATGTCTGTACATAGGAGATATTTAAGAAAACTTAATATAAAGGACATTTAAAATAATTATTATTTGTCTTTCTGTCCGTCTGTATGCTTGACGCGCATAACACAAACACCACTGCACGAAATTAATTGCGGTTTTCAAAGTTGTAAAGTTGCAGGTCTAACAAAAAATGTTTAATCTTGATACCCGCCTAGAAACCGAGTTATCTATGCATATAGTGATTTTAACTGGGTCATCACGAGGACGACGTCGCGGGCAAAAGCTAGTATAACAGAAGACATAAAGCCTTAATGACTAAACTCTGATTCTCAAATAAATTGTAAGTCAACTTAAGTCAAGGTAGATTTGTTAATATTGGCTAAGGGAGTAAGAAAACATACCCGTAAAGTATACAAACTCTAGGCAAACACAGAGTAAGGCAGTGTTTTCGTTTACGTAACAAGTCGATATTAGATATCTTTAATTGATATCATAATACAGAAGTATATTAACTAAAATCTATACATACAATAAAACTCTATCGGGATTGTGTCTGTACATTAAAATATTTTTAGAAAATTTTAATTTTAATTAGAGACTAAAACACAAATTCTTGTATTTTTTGTGTGTCTGTCTGGTTGTGCACGCATCACGCAAAAACTGCTGGACGGATTTTTATACGACTCCGAAACGACAAAGACGACTTAGACACTTGAAATGTTTCCATCTTTTCAACTGTCTTCAAAAAAGAGGTTATCAATTCGACTGTATGTTTTTTATGTTTGTTACCTCAGAACTTTCGACGGGGTGAACTGCTTTTGAGAAAGCTGGTGGCTTCGCGTGTGGTCCTATTTCAATTTGGTCCAGTTCTGACACTGGGATCCATGAGAAAACCATATACAATAGGGCCGTTTTAACTTGGCTTCTCTGAACATAGGCTTCGCCTGCGCAAACCAAATGGTCGTTAAAGGCTGATTCATGTTACAACGGGACGGGCCCCGTCCGGGGCGAACCATCCTACAATACGCCTCGACATTTGGCGCGGACGGGGCCCGTCCGGGGCGAACCATCCTACAGCACGCCTCGACATTTGGCGCGGACGGGGCCCGTCCGGGCCCGGACGGGGCACGCCAGGGCCCGGACGGGCCCCGTCCCGTTGTAACATGAATCAGCCTTTAAGCAGCCTGTAGGTACTGTAAGTTGAAGTCGGTTTTTACTCTTTAGTGTTCTATGTTAAAAATGAAAATGTATTTTATTCCAAATGCAGACCCCGAGAAGAACCAGCACGAAACTCAAGGGAGATTATAAGAGTTCGATTTTTAAGCAGTCGTATATTTGATTTTTTAAATGAACTCCTTTAATATCGGTATAGAGTAGGTTACCTATCGTGTTGGTGCTGCATGTTCTTCGGTCTGCACTTCGGGAATAGCAGTGTGATGCGCTCGCCGGCGTCGGAGCCGGGCGTGGAGTCGCCCGCGCCGTCCGCCCGCAGCGCGGCTGCGCTCATGTCGCCGCCACGGCTACGGCTTTACTGGCCCTGTGACAAAGCAGATGGGGTTTACCCTGGTGGCACGTGATTTCGCAACAGGGTATTCGGATGTTTTCAAAATATATATACTGGATAATTTTTTTTAAAGGTATCTAGAACCGAAGTTATATAAATAATTGTTAATTGAGTAATTGTTAAATATAGTCATGTTTAATGCAATTTACAAAATCTAGAAAACTACGCACACTACTATATAGCAGCTGGCGGTTATAGGTAGATTGCGCATGAATGGAAACTACGAACCTGTTTTTTTTTTAAATACTATTTCAAATATTTCAGTGTGTAATATTGACTACAATTGAGTAATGTATAATAGTTTAATAAATTTTATTAAGAAAAAAAATTGTAAAAAAAAAATTAAGTAACAGTGCTACACGAATCTATCATCACACCACATTTTTTTCCAGACGGTAAAAAAGTCACCTGTATATACATATATGTATATATATTAGCCTATGTATTGTCCTACTGCAGAGAATTACATTACGTCATTATTATGTTAAATTGATGGTCCCGGTTTTCATTGCATTTACGCACAATGGAAGTCGTAAAGCTATGTCAGATACCATTGGGTGGTTTGAAAAATTCCAAAGTGGCCACTAGCTTAACAGCATCTCCCAATCCGCGGTGGGCTGGCGTGGGAGATTAAAGCCGATACTTCCTCATGTGTGAGAAAAGACCCTTAGCTCAGCAGTGGGCTGTTAAAGGTTGATGATGATGATGATGACTGCTGAGCAAAGGCCTCTCCTCCCTCCTTCCACTTATCCCTATCCTATGCCTCCTCCGCTGTAAGTATCTTTCGACTGTATTGAAATTTAATTGCAAGTAATCATTCATGAGTTTTTCAAAAACTTACGTAAATTCATCACTAGCTCGACGGTGAAGGAAAACATCGTGAGGAAACCCGCAGGTCCCAGAATTTATTTTCAGGCATGTGTTGTTAGACCGGTCCCGGTCCGGGCGGGCTCACCACCTATCACGTTTAGGGGTCGAATATACTCGTGAAAAGTGGGTATTTCCCCAAATGGGGATAAAAGGCCTTTTTCTTAGTAAACGAGACCAGGCCAACGACGCGGTAGCGTGCCGCATGGCACCGCCTGCCCGCTGCCAAACTACTAGATCGATACCGCATTAGCAAGCAGGCTATGAACGCAGCGAGGGGTCATTCACTAGCTTCACGCGTGTACGTACGAGTATAGCACCAGGTGTGAAGAAGACTGTGTAGAAAAGTATTTGGGATGGGATTGAAAGAAACTAGATCAAAATTATTTTAAGAATAAAATATTTTACAAGCATTTCTGCAGCTATTGGCTGGCAGCTGAACACATTCGTATCGCTAATAAAACGATGAGCGAAATCCTACTAATATTATAAACGCGAAAGCTTGATGTATGGATGTTTGTTCCTCTTTCACGAAAAAACCACTGAACGGATTTTGATGAAATTTTACAGTTATATAGCTTACACATCAAAATAACACATTCCCTATATTATATACGCGTATTCAAACGGGAACGGGAACTACGCTGGTGAAACCGCGGGGCGCTGCTAGTATTTAATAAGTACAATAATATATTTTTCTGCAGAACCAAAACATTTCGTAAAGGATCTCGAAGTGCGTCTCATCGAGGTAACAGGAGACCCGAGAGGTGGCAGGTGGTTAATATGTCTATGGGTGGCAGTTAATTTTTGCCATCAAACTTATTTAGCTATACAGAGTGGTAACACTGCCAACCTGATGGGTCTATTTGCCTCAGTCAGGCATTGGTATAGAAAAAAGATAAAGAAAGAGAAAGACATTTATTTGTCCTATTTATTCTTCGAGCCAAGAACAAAATAGTTGCTATTATATTTAGGTAGTTATGTTACTTTTGTTTTTCTAAAGTTATATTACAATATCTATAACGAACTTTACGTTAGTTTTCTGTTAACGCTACTTTTATGGACCCTGTTTGGCATGCCGTCGGGCGTCGGGCGGCGCGGCACGCTGCATAGTACTCGCCTTTTTGCTAGCGCGGATGGATTTATACAGACGGTTTTTATTGCGGCCCGCAAGACCAAGACATGTATAATTTGGGGGTTTTATGCCTCGGGCGATACATAGTATAATGTTATTTGATATAAATATTAAATCGAGAGAGCTGGCAAGAAAAACGTTATTAAAAAATATAATAGTACATTATGGTACAAGTGAGTAAAGTTGGTGATTACCTCTGAGGCGCCATTGAGACCCGAGCCGTAGGCGAGGGTCATAAGAGAGCCGAGGACGGTAATCATCAATACACACGTGTATCATACGACGTTTTTCAACACACTTGTGAATAAATAATACTAAAAAATCATTTTAAAATAATCATTCGCAATGGCGGGGAAAATTAATTGGTTTTCCAATTTTTTATTTATATAATTTGGAAAAGGCAAAAGGATCTAGGCCCATACAGCCTCGTTTTCCTATGCGCGCGCATCTTACAATGGCGATCGGCCATGGACTAAAAAAATGAGGTTTCTTTTTCTTTGGTTTGTCGCGGATAGCGTTTTAGCCACGTACAAAATGGGGTATTTAAAGTTTTTACAGAGAAAACCAAAGTTATATTTGAGTGAAAGTTTTGTTTATTAAACACGTACAAGTTGAAATGATCTATTTAAATACGAAGTTGCATGAAATGAGCAAGCCATATTTGTGTATTAATTTATTAGTACGATTGAATACGATCTTTTTCGTATCGAAACTTTTTTAAGAACAAAGCAACTCTAGCAACAAAATTGAAAAAAAAAATCTATAACTCACTAGTGAATAATAGCAAACAAAAAGTCTCAGTTTGATTATAGGTGTCATTATGTGCCTAATTGCAGTGAAATTAGAGCCACTTTATGAGCAAGTGTGTTGAAAAAAAAATTACCTACTCTCTGTTTGTAAATTGCTTCATCTATTGTACAATACGAAAACTCTTAGTACTCTTACAAAGATTTGTATTTCTAGTTCTAGAAATACCGCAAGGGCTGGATCAAGGCTTCTAAAGGCAACTGTTTAACAATCTGTGCCTATAGGTAGCATGGATGTACGTAACGTATAAAAAATACGAGAATCGTAATTTAACTTACTAGCGGTTCTGCGCGGTTTCACCTGCGTAGTTTCCATTCCCGTGGGAAAACGGGAAAAAAATATAGCCTATATTACTTAGGGATAAATTTATAATTGCGGTGCCCTTACAGGGTTCTTGTTGATCTTATGAATAATTATTTAAGACCTTTTTTTTGTACAACCAGAAAGCAATAATAGTACATTATGGTACAAGTGAGTAAAGTTGGTGATTACCGCTGAGGCGCCATTGAGACCCGAGCCGTAGGCGAGGGTCATAAGAGAGCCGAGGACGGTAATCATCAATACACACGTGTATCATACGACGTTTTTCAACACACTTGTGAATAAATAATACTAAAAAATCATTTTAAAATAATCATTCGCAATGGCGGGGAAAATTAATTGGTTTTCCAATTTTTTATTTATATAATTTGGAAAAGGCAAAAGGATCTAGGCCCATACAGCCTCGTTTTCCTATGCGCTCGCATCTTACAATGGCGATCGGCCATGGACTAAAAAAATTAGGTTTCTTTTTCTTTGGTTTGTCGTGGATAGCGTTTTAGCCACGTACAAAATGGGGTATTTAAAGTTTTTACAGAGAAAACCAAAGTTATATTTGAGTGAAAGTTTTGTTTATTAAACACGTACAAGTTGAAATGATCTATTTAAATACGAAGTTGCATGAAATGAGCAAGCCATATTTGTGTATTAATTTATTAGTACGATTGAATACGATCTTTTTTGTATCGAAACTTTTTTAAGAACAAAGCAACTCTAGCAACAAAATTGAAAAAAAAAATCTATAACTCACTAGTGAATAATAGCAAACAAAAAGTCTCAGTTTGATTATAGGTGTCATTATGTGCCTAATTGCAGTGAAATTAGAGCCACTTTATGAGCAAGTGTGTTGAAAAGATTATTATTATTATTATTATTCGAGCTTTCCATTGGTAAAAGAATTTTTAAAACCGTTCCAGTAGTTTTTGAGTTTATTCGTAACAAAGATATAAACATACAAATCTTTCTTCTTTATAGTCTTAGTACAGTCAACAAAGTTGTTAGGGTTACATGGCCAGTAACTAAGAATTAATTTTTCTGGGGAAGTCATAAATAAATCTTATTGATTAATGTTTATTTCGAAAGGTATCTTTGATCCCTATAATTTACGAAAAAAATACTATAAATACATTTAAGGCTTTAAGAGAACAGTGAATCTTAATTTTTGGCCATGTAACACTAACAACTTTGTTGACTGTACCTATAGATATAGATTAGGTTTTTGCCCGTAATTTTGCAGTTTTGGAAAAGTATACACATCCTACCGCAAGATGTAAGATATCCTACAGCCAAATTTCATTCAATTCATCAAGATAAAGTGTGTCTGTCTATATTATATAGACAGACACACTTTCGTATTTATAATAAGAAATATCGTACAGATGTTAGAACACTGAACTCCCAATTATGTCTTAAAAGATGGAGTTTTGTGTAACGTAACAAATTTACCCTAAAACATCAATACTTCAGAAAACAAACTAAGTACCATGTTAAGAAAACATTTCAATAAAACATTATTTACACGCATAACATGTTTGGAATCATCTTAGACGTTACGTTTTTATTTTAGCTTGATCACCTCTTTCTTTGAAGCAAATTTTTTTATTCCTTTAGTTTTCGCGGCAATCAACGCGCTATTCTTCGAGTCTTCAAGATTATGGGGATTGCAATTGTGTGCTCGATTTGTACTACAGTCCTTGGTACAATTTGTTGGGAATCAAAGACGTCTAGCATAATACTCTCATTTGGCCACAAATTTAGTTTTCAATTGTAGTTTTGCAATTATTCCGAAGATTTATTATTTATCTAAAAATTTGACTGTTGGCAAAATGTTTTATACACAAAAAAGTTTTTTTTTTAGTTTTACTTGATTTTAAAGCTAAGTAGTGCATATTTTATGTTGTTTGATTAGATGCTCAGATCTGGGGGCAAGGCAGTCCCCCCGCCAAGTCGAGCAAAAAGCAGCACGGCCGTACCATCCTTTTCTCGAAGCAATTCATGCCATTTTCGTGACTAAAACTAGATACCTGAATTTTTAGTAACCAAGCAGACATTGTATAAATACAGAATATTTCAAATTTCATCCAATTTGAACCAGTAGTTTTAGAATTATAAATAGTCAAAGTTTCCTAATTTTGTCACTCACTGACTAACTGACTGACCGATCATCAAAACTCTAAGGCACTTCTAGCAGTCGTAAAAGCTTCAAATTTAGAATACAATTAGTGTTTAGTGTATAAATTTTTGATTTTGAATATCAAACGACTAACAAATAGAACACATTCTATTTTTTAACGAATACTCCAAAATGTTCCGAAGTCAGCTTAGTATGTAGTATGTATTTAGTTTATAACGAAGTTGTTTAATTGTATTGCAGTCAACAGAATAAATATTCTAATATTCGCTTACTTACCAGAGAGCGTAAGTTCATTTCCATCAAACGCAAAATTGCATGATCAACAAAAGTAAATTACTCAACGTTCAGTCCAATTTTAATGCAATTTGCTTGGAAAATTGTAAAATCCACTCCAACTTTATGGAAATGGAAACTTAAATAGAGGATAATATAATTAAATTTCGCCTGACTAATTGTCGAAAGAGATGGCTGGCCCTTTGGCTGTCACTACATTTCACCAATTACCAAGGGCCCAGCAGAGCCCAGTTATTTAATGAACTCGCGAAAGAATGGCGGGCACTCGACCAGGCAGTAATTAAAAGCCCATTTGGAGAATAGGCTGAGAGCATCTCGGCTCTTTCACGTTGATTTCTGAGGCGCGTTTATATGAAAATTGTTTTTGAAAGGGGCGTGGCGCTATTTTGCATTACAATAGTGCGGGCACAATACGCTTAGAAATAGGAATTTACGGTCGTACTACCCGTGTGATTATTTCCTTGTACTTAACCTCCGTGGTTAGATATCACAGAGATTATTGGACTTTCTTTGAGTATTGTGTCAATCGTCTCATAGATCTTATCTACATCTACACTGATATTATAAAGAGGAAAAATTTGTATGTTTGTAACGAATAAACTAAAAAACTACTGGACCGATTTTAAAAATTGTTTCACCAATGGAAAGCTACATTGTCACTGAGTAACATAGGCTATATTTTATTCCCGTATTCCCACGGGAACGGGACCAAAGCGGATAAAACCGCGAGGCACAGTTAGTCTATAGATAAAAATAAAAACTTTTTAGGTATTGGGAATAACATCGATCTACATAGATTTCTAGATAAGTAACCTCTCAGACCATGAAACATAGTCACAATTGATTTTTAATTGTGTCTCGATTCCAATTGGAACCGGCAGTTATTAACTGATTAAAGAACTACATTAGTAATTTATATCTAAAAGGGACTTAATTTCGAATATCGTATTGCAGCTCAGTGGACAATTTGACTTGACTAAGATACTAATCAAAGTGTCGGCTATCTATGGCTGCTGCGGTAAACTATTTGCAGATATGAACATAACTATATATAGCTTAAAACATAATTATAAATAATAAAAAAGAGGTCTCACAATCATAAAAGATATTTTCACTGTTGGAATGTAAAAACATATTTTTCTACTATATAAAATAAGTCGGATTTTCCTTCCTGACGCTATAACTCCAGAACGCACGAACCGATTTCCATGGTTTTGCATTCGTTGGAAAGGTCTCGGGCTCCGTGGGGTTTATAGCAAAGAAAATTCAGGAAAAAATTGAACAGAAAAGCGGGAAAATGTTATAAGCATTGCATCCGTGCGAAGCCGGGGCGGGTCGCTAGTTATTTATAAAAAGAACCAAACAGTCTGTGACAAAGAAGAAAATAGAATATTATATTAAGCCCGAGCGACGGGGAATTCCCCCTCCTTAATTAAGCATTGAAACAAATGAGCTGCAAAAAATGTTTGTACGCATCGCAACTTAATAATATTACCTAAACGACCTCCGTAGCTTATGAAAGGGAATGTTAATCTTTGCGCTCAAGTTGGTTAAGTTGGAATAAGTGTACCCTTTAGTACCTACTTGAGATACGCACAAAATTTAAATTACTTCCAACTTTTTTATGGCGATCTTGTTACTTTTGAGGAAAAACATTAAAAAATTCTATCGCGCTTGGAGTAGGAAGCTATGTACAAAAATTAATAAATTTTTACTTTAAGTTCAACTTAATGAAACATCTCAAGTTACCTTTGTGTAATTTGTAGTGGTTTCTTAAAAAAGTATATAGATTACCTACGCTACGTCACCATAATTTTATATAGATTTAAAATAAAAACGTACTTATTAAATTTTTTATCCATCTTTTATTTATATAAGTATAAAAAAAGAATGTGACTGGATGAATGACTGATCGGTCGACGCACAGCCGAAACCGCTGGCTCAACAAGCATAACATTTTGTACATAGATCCCTTAAATGACGTAAGAAGGAACTACGAAGGGATTTTTGAAAAAAGAAAAACGGATTTTGGACCAAACGCGGGCAACGCCGCCAGGAGTCTGCTAGGTATAAATCAAATCTTTGTATATTTATACATAGATGGATAAAACATTAGTAAGTTTGACTTTTATCTTATTCTGTTTTGAAATAAACTGTCTTTGACCTGAATTAAAAATACGAATTACAATTTAAAAGGAATTTGAGCGCAGTGTAACCACACGATGGGGTGGAAAACAAGCTTTTTTAGAGCAGCAATTTTATAAATGGGTCGAGCGAGCGCCGTTGTTCGCAAGCACTGTTAGGCTGTGGACACACTAGAGCAAAGACGAGTACGAGTGCGGAAGATATGTCGACGAATATCTATTGCCTGAAATATGACATTAGAAAAACTGCCCTCGAGTTGTTGCTGGTTCTTCTCGGGGTACATTTGGACATTTAAGGGGGGCATTTGAAACCAGCAACTCGTTGGCGGAGATAGGCTGCTGTTCATATGTACATTCATCCAATATCCATGGGGCATGGACGAGTTTAGAGTTTGATTTTTCTATTGATTCTTCTAAGTGTAATATATTGTCTTTACCTACAGAAATAAATGAATTTTGATTAGACTTACAAAGATCAAAGACTTGTGACTTTGTCATACGCTCTCATTTAAATAGTTTCTAATAAATTTTTCATTAATGTCATACTGTGGAGTTTACTAAGAAACCTCTTAGATATTTTCTCTGTTGAGATTATGCATTTTATCATTGAGGGTTTTACAAAAATTATATTTTCTCTAATATCTGAATTTAAGATTATTAAGACTAAGAAAAATTACAAACATTTAAATGGTATTCGTTAATTACATATTGTTGTTGTTTTAATCATCAAACAGAGAAATAGTCAGATCCAACAAATAAGATCTACATAATAATATTATAAGCGGAAAGATTATTTTCTACGATTTTTATTGAATAGGCTCCGAAACTCGTACACCGCGTTAAAATTTTTTTTCACTAATAGAAAGCTAACTTTTCTGTTTGTGACATAGTCTATTATTTTCCACGGGAACAAGACACGCGGCTAATATCGCGGAAAATAGCTAGTAGAATATAGAATTACTAAAGGTCAACCCGAGACTACGTTGCCAGCACCGTTATTTTCTTAAATTCGTACCGCATTCGTAATAGATGCGTTAGCCGCACTGGCCTCAGTGTATCCAAGGCCTAACTGTTTCAACATCATTTCTTTGCTATTCGGGTAATGGTGGTCGCTCGGCGGCTACGTCAGTTCATAATGCACTGTGAAATTAGACCATTTTTGCACTCAACCGCTAGCCTGGGAAGTTAGTTTAGTATTACCGCTGTTTGCTTAAAAAAATCAAGTTTTTATAATATTTTCAACGGGCGTATTCACGGAGATTCGATACAATACAATACAATAACTCTTTATTGTACACCAAAAACAACACAATATGGATACCAACATTAACTAAAGTACAATGGGCGGTCTTATCGCTTTTAGCGATCTCTTCCAGACAACCTTAGGATGGATGAAACTGAGAGATTAGAACTAGGGTAGACGGTGCACTATATATTATTGAACATACTCTTACATACTATTACATACATAAATAAATAAATATATAAATAATATATATATTAAATAAATTAAACAAGAATAGAAAATACTTTCACACATACTTAAGGATAATAATAGATAATAATTATAACATAAATAAAGCAGAAAATTAATTTACCTCAATGCTTGCAAGATAGTGAGCCTTCAGTCGAGTTTTAAAAATGTGAATCGATTCAGCACTTCTGACACACAGGGGTAATGCGTTCCACAAGCGAACAGCCTGAACGGTAAATGAGTTACTGTAAAATTCTGTTGTATTACGAGGAAATTGTAAAAGATAATTTCGAGACTCTCGCAAAGACCGATCGGTGGAATCGCCCTGTCGTTTAAAAAGAACTTTTAAGTAGGGGGGGGTAGAAGGAATAAACAGCACAGAGTAAAGCAGGGAGAGAATGTGAACATTCCGGCGAAGACGAATTGGAAGCCACTTGAGCTGAGATCGAAAATGAGAAACATGGTCATACTTGCGTAGCCCATATACAAAACGAATGCAGAAATTTTGGAGACGCTCAAGTTTATCTAGCTGGGATTCGGACAGATCAAGATAGCTGGCATCGGCATAGTCTAAAATTGGCAGAAGGAGTGATTGAGCAAGTGCAATTTTAGTGGCAGTGGGTAGGAAGTTACGTAGCCTCCTGAGAGACGCAGATGCCGCAAACATCTTCCTGCTGACCTCCGCTACTTGAGGAGCCCAGGACATCTTTTTGTCCAATAGGATACCTAAATTTTTTACTTGTTCACAGAAAGGGATGTGCACGCCATCGAAAATAATATGTGGTACGGAGTTCCAGTCCAACCTTGACAATAGCCTCGGGCTACCGAGTATGATGGTTTGGGTTTTTGACGGATTGACTTTTAAACCGAACCGATTACTCCATTGAGATACCCGCAGTAGATCCAAATTGGTGGCTTGTATGGCGTTATCTAACTCACTAAGTGAAGCATGTTTATATATTTGGAGATCATCTGCATAAAGGTGGTAAGAAGAAGTAAGATTCGAGGTAATAGAGTTGATGAAGATAGCAAAAAGAAGAGGAGATAGGACGCCACCTTGTGGAACTCCTGAGGTAGTATTGCACCATGCAGAGAAGGACTCTTCAGTACGGATGCGCTGCCGGCGGCCGTGCAAATAACTATGAAACCAATCAATAACCGTTGGAGATATGTTAAGAGAACACAGAATACCTGGGTATTCTGTGTTCTCTTAAACGTCAAAATCAACTGTGTTAAACGCATTGCTAAAGTCAAGCAAGGTTAGTACCGTGAGCTGACGGTTCTCCATAGCGAAACGAATGTCGTCAGTTATCTTAACAAGAGCTGTAACTGTACTATGACCAGACCGGAAACCAGATTGATAGGGATTAAGGAGATTGTTGCTTGACAGGTATATACTCAATTGTTGATGGACAAGGCGTTCAAGGACTTTTGACAGGAAAGGCAGAATGGAGATGGGACGAAAATCAGAAAAGGACACTGGGTTTGATTTTTTGGGCAAAGGAATAATAACAGCTTCCTTCCAAACAGTAGGAAACGTACCAGTGGATACCGATCTGTTCAATATACAAGTTATAACAGGAACTACAATATCGATAATTGGTATTAGCATATTACGACTAACATTGTCATTGCCCACAGCATTGGAGGATATGGACATAATGTTTCTCTTAACATCACAATCGGAAAATTGATTAAAAGAGAAGGGTGAATTGTCCGGAGTTGGAATCGATGAAAGATGAGTAAGTGTGTTGGCTTTCGTATTAGCGTCAAAGGTGGAAGAGCAAGAAAAGTGCTGGTTGAGTAGCTCAAAATTTAGATCTTTTGGGACTGTGTCGTGACGTGATTTACCAACTCCTAAGGACCTGAGAAACTTCCTGACCTTGGCTGGATCTCCATCATTAACTGATTGATGTATATGACGCCTTTGTGCATCCCTACACACCTTGTTGCAGTGATTCCTAATATTTTTATATTTATCCTTATTAAGGTCCGTCGGTCGGTGCTTCATTTTTGATTTTGCAACTCCCTTTCTGTGCATAATAGTTTTTAACTCGTCAGTGAGCCAGGGTGCCGGAAGATGTTTTATTTTAATGGCGCGAATAGGAGCATGGACGTCGTAAAGCTGTTTGAGGAGAGAATTAAAAGCATTTATTTGCGCGTCCACAGTCTCTGCTCCAGTGACTTCTGACCAGTCCATGTTTAAAGCATCAGCGTAAAGTAGATCGTGATCCATACCACTAAAATTGCGTTGCATAATAATTTTCGGTTTAGACTTGGGGGGACGAATTTTATAAGAGAGATAAAGCAAATCATGATAGGAAAACGCATCAGCAGAACACTGGCCGTGCTTAGAAACATGGTTAGGAGACGACACAAGAATTAAATCAAGAAGAGATGGGGTACAGTTGGGAAAGTTATGAGTGGCCCTAAGAGGAAGGACTGCCATGTTGCATGCATTGAGAACTGAATGTAAACTATAAGATCGAGAATCATTTTTAAGAAGGCATGTATTGAAATCACCCATTATTACTGTGTGACTGTATAACGGAGTTACGTTTTCAAGCAGTTTTTCAAAAGAAGTGAAATAATCAACGCGTAAAGAAGGGCTGTAATAAACGCCAAGGAGTATCTTTTTGTTGGAAAGAGAAATTTCGATGAAGAGATGTTCGCCGGCGTTGTGGGGTGGAGGTTGGGCTGATATGCTGACAACAGTAAATGGGATATGGGCACGCAGGTAAATTGCGACACCACCACCTCCACAACCCGTGCGATCATTACGAATAAGTTGGAAACCAGGAAGGGAGTAAGACGTAGATGGCAAACATGGCTTAAGCCAGGATTCGGAGACAAGAATTGCGTGTATGTGGTTATGGTCGAAGGTTGCTAGTAGGTCAGCGTAATGAGCAGGGATACTTTGTGCATTTATGTGAACAACATTGAAATTATTTTTGACGTCAGAAAATTGGGAGACGAGTGCGTCAGCGGTCGTGGGAATACTTTGAAAACTACTGCTCTGACTAACAGAAGATGAGATGGAAAAAAAATCCTCATTTTCACTATCACTGTCGATCATAGACATAAAAAAGTATGTGTTTCAGTTATATAATAATACTAATAATGTAAAATAATATTTAAATAAAATAAATATATATATAATATAATATAAGCAGCAAACTCAGTCACACTACAGTGACATCCATCCGCCAGCTTAATGACAAAAATATAAAAGAAAATATTAAATAATAAGTTTACATGCATGTCCGGGTAGGCTAGGACAAAGAACACAAAGAAAGAAAAACATTCATGAAACATGGCAGAATGGTTAAACACCTTAGCTTGTTCTAAAAACAGGAACGAGAGAGAAAAAACAATACAATGAAATGTCAAACTTCAAAGTTACAACAAATCATTTCAAATGTAAATACCTCAGTATTTTCTAAAAAATTACTGGTAAGGTAAAAAAAAAAAGAAACAATCAAAGTACCTACCTATAAAATTTTTTCATAATAGTGAATATACCTACCTACCTTTAATTAAATACCCGGACATTACAAACACAAAAACAAACAACTATGACACTAATACTTCTTGACGGTTCCACGTCTGGATCTCAACGGCGCTGGTCTTGCGGTCCTCGATTCCTGAGGTGCCGGCGGCACGACAGGCGAAGCATTGGCTGTCGTGGAGCACGGGATTTTGTTGAGCTCTGCAAGTGTGGTGATCTGGTGACGCACACCGTCCGCCGTCAGCACGAACACGAAGCCGTCCCTCGTCCAGCACTTCGAGATACCATGCCGCTCTCGTGCCTCCATAAATGCAGCATGTCGCGCTCTGGTCAGGAACTCTGACAAAGTGAGGCCCGAGCCCTTTAAGTTGGTTTTGCTGAACCACACCCTGTCCCGAACAGTGACATCACTAAACTTCACTAGTATAGGCCTGGTCTTGTTGTCAGCAGAGCGACCCACACGGTGACAACGCTTGATGTCACTACTAGACACACCAGACAACTTTAGCTGTGCGTTGATGATATTCAGCACGACCGCAGATGTATCTTCTTTGGTCGTCTCAGCAACATTATGGACCAGAAGCATTTTTCGCCGACCCCTCATTTCCAACCGGTCAACATCACGGCTAAGTAACTGAACCTGCTGTTGCAAACTCTCCAAAGCCGCCATGATGAACGAGCGGAATGTCTGAAAATCTGTAGCCAGGCTTGAAGTTGTAGCGGGGGTTGTTGGTGCCTTTTGGAGCTCAGCTTCGAATGCTGACATCCTTGAGGAGAAGAGTTCCACTAAATCTGACAGTGAGTTCTTGACGGAGTCCATAGTGCGATGATGATGTAGAACAGTTGTGTGTAGTGTAGCAGTGAAGAGTGTCTTAATCACCAGGATAACAATTGCTGGCAGGTAGATGCACTTATTGACTATAATTATGCATTGAAAACTAATGAAAGTCAATTCCTTTAATTTTAATACAATTAATAAAGATAAGAGGTTACAAAATGCTGTTACTTTTTTTGCACCTACCGTGAATAGCAAATCCAGAAACCTTTCGACATATTTTCCGATTCCGAGTCGAATATCGAATGTCGAATCTACGTGAATACGCCCGTAGGTTTGATAACAGCCCCCCTAGCCAAGTGCCATTGTACAATCTAATCGAATGTTCTTTTAGATTGACATGTATGGGATTGACATAAGCACTTGCCAACGAACGCTAACACTAATGTCAATCCCATACTTGTCAATCTAAAGAACGTTCGATTAGATTGTGCAATGCCACCTGGCTAGGGGGTCTGGAACTACATGGTGATTTTACGTGATAATTTTGACGGGTCTGTTCGCTAAGTTGGTAATGGCCCCGTCTTCTGAATCAGAGGTCGCAGTTTCGATTACCTAAATATGATTGTTGGTTTCGTGTCCCGGTATTTAGTATTCATATTATAAGATTATGAACTAAATAACCGTAAGACAATTGCGTCCGACATTTATAAAAACAAAATACAAAAAGATTTTAAATTCTGAGTCGTTGAAAGCGAGAGGCGCGGCCGTTATTTTCGCCACTGATCTATAGCCCAAATTAAAAGGATTTCCACGTAGCATCCCATTACGCAAAACAAGTTACGATAACACCTAATTATTTATCAGCTTATCGTTATTTCTGAACAAAATTTCGGGTTTATCTACGGCTTAGGAAGAAGTGCCCCACCCAAAGCTACGGCTACGAAAATATTAAGTATGAAGATCACGTACATAATAATAATCCATATTACTTCTTCTTCCAATGTTCAGCAGTTGCTGCCTTGTTGGAAATGAGTCCGCCTGTTATACCTAAATACAGAGTTGCGTGTACCAATCAAGTTTATACTCAAAGAGGCTATAACAATTCTTTTTTTCAAAAAGTTACGCTAATTTGGTCGAGCGCCCGGTTCCAATAGGCACCGTAATAATTAAAAATCAATTGTGTTTTATTTTAT
Organism: Ethmia dodecea; assembly: GCA_963855545.1. Classification (NCBI taxonomy): domain Eukaryota; kingdom Metazoa; phylum Arthropoda; class Insecta; order Lepidoptera; family Depressariidae; genus Ethmia; species Ethmia dodecea. Next base: position 16,845,368 of record OY979438.1, on the reverse strand, counting down.
TGGCTTGAGAGGTTTCACATATTTATCACTACCTCTTGTAATAGCGTATGAAACTCTGATCTTATCCGATCTGGTAACAATTCTGCGACGTAATAACGTATCGTTACCGTGCTCCCGCGGGAATCCAATATTTGACCGGACAAGGTAAACCGCTGAAAAGATCTAAAGATAAATGAAAGGCAGATGGATAATTTACATCGTGAGGTAGAACATGTCTTGGATAAAAATAATCTCACGCCTTTTATCCCCGAGGGGGTAGGCAGAGGTATTCCATTTCTGGATATACCCACTTTTCACGAGATGTTCTTTGGACCCCTAAACGTGATAGGTGGTGAGCCCATCGCCGGACCGGGTCTTTTACACATGTCTCAGAATTAATTCTGGGACCTACGGGTTTCCTCACGATGTTTTCCTTCACCGTCGAGCAAGTGATAAAGATGTCTTGGATGTAATCTTAAATAACAAAATGTACTCACCATGTGATAAGCAAATAAAGAATTAAACATACTTTGTACGTAGGCTATTCTTTATCCCATCTACCGATCTGATTCCATCATCAACCCGTAACAGCCCACTGCTGAGCTAAGGGTCTTTCCTCACACATGAGGAAGTATGGGCTTTAATCTCCCACGCGAGCCCACCGCGGATTGGGAGATGGCGTTAAGCTAGTGGCATCTTAACAGTCAGAATTTTTCAAGCCACCCAAGGGTATCTGACATGGCTTAACGACTTCCATTGTGCGTAAACACAACGAAAACCGGAACCAACAATTTAACGTGCCTTCCTTTCGGAAGGCACGAAGGCACCGATCTGATTATGTACTCACAAAGAAATGATTTTGCGAAATCCCCACTGGAACTGGAAAAACGCGATCCAATAATCCTAATTCATTCAAAGTCCATTTGTTAGCTAAGTCGAGAATAATCTTCTATGTCATTTCCAGATAAACTTGTCAAAGTAGTGTCGAACTTTATACTTGCTTCTATTTACCATTTACTCGGTGAATTTCGTAGTAGGCCCCTAAATCAAAGGAATGAGGTTGCATACAGGACTGTACTAAGGATCATGGGTCGCTAATATAAATCAATGATCAAATCGTAAGAGATAATACAGAAAAAATAAAACGATGGCTTTAACCATCACATACATACATAATCCAACGCCTATTTTCCATCGGGGTTTGCAGATACCATAGACTGTCAATTGCTTCGAACCTGGCAGATCCCTAGTGCTTCATCCACATTCATCAAACGACTCATGCGTGGTCGTCAGTTTCAAATACTCCTTATTTGCCTTTTCTTGATACATAGCCAATATGGTCAATGTAAATACCCCTAGGATCTTGTTCTACCGACTTGCCCATTCACAACACCCTTGATCATTAATTCATCAGCTTAATGTGACGAAACTACCAACCTCAGCATTTCTTATCACAGTTTTTTTTAGAAATCAGCTAAAAATTTTTTAATACTAAATTAGCAATGCGCACCCAAAAAAAACATATTGCGTGCTAATAATACCCATAGACATTATAGAAAAGTTACGAAATCCTCCGTGTGTGAGCCCGACTGGCACTTGACCGGTTTTATTTATTTTCATAAATCTGTATGTACGTATTACTATCACTACATAGTATAAAACAAAGTCGCTTTCTCCCTATGAATGTTTAAACCTTTAAAACTACCCAACGGATTTTGATGCGGTTTTTTTTAATAGATAGAGTGATTTAAGAGGAAGGTTTTAGTATTAGCATTGCACCCGTGCGAAGCCAGGGCGGGTCGCTAGTGTATGATAAAGTGAAGTGAGGAATGACGAGTGACCATTCACAACGAAGTAGTGATACTTTTCGGTAGTAGGGGCGCATATTTTTCAAAGTAGTTAGCTACTATACTACCTAATAACCTACGCATAAAACCTGCCATTTAAAGGTCGTAAATGAAAGGTCAACATTGTAAATGAGACTGACGTCATTTCGCTAAACTTTGTCCACTTTCATTATTTGAAGGTTTTCCTTTTACTAATTGTTTGTCCCAAAGTTTCTCCGCAAGCTTTCAATTTGGAATCCATAATATTTTTGAACGTTCTTAATTGAAATATATTTGAGTTAATTAATTTGCAAACACTTGCTCTGGATACTTTATGGTGCAAAAGTTATCTATAGCCAAAGAGATTAAAATTATATTTAAATCTCTTTGTCTATAGCCATCCAGCGAGGCAACGGAGCCAGCAATCAGCATTATGGGTATCTTTGCGCCGGGAATGGTCAAAGGCGGGCTTTTTGGGGACTAAAATGACATTGTTTATTTAATCGTTTTGACTTTTTTATATAATAAGAATTGTATAATAACTTTTGCATTTGCAAATCTAGTTCCTGCGTCAATATTGGCTAGTGGAAAAACTATATTGTAACTTTATTTGAATTGTATTGATCTAAGAACTCATATATTTAACCGACTTCAAGAAAGGAACAGGTTCTCAATTCGTCACTTTTTTTAGCTATGTTAATCCATATTTTTGTCAAATTTGAACCGATTTCGAAATTTGTTTTTAAGCTATTGCATAGCTTCTATCGAGGGCCTTGAGCGCGGGGACCGAATCCAGAAATTCTGTAAAGAAAAAAACCTCACGCTCCCCACTCCGACTGGCACGTCGAGTCCGAGTCCGAGTCGGAGTCGGACTCCGAGTCGGAGTCCGAGTCCGAGTCCGACTCAGAGTCCGAGACCGTCCGAGTCCGGGTCCCGGTCTCAGTCCCACTCCCACTCTGACTCCCACTCCCATTCCCACCCCACCCCCAACCCCACTTCCACCCCCAATCCCACTCCCACGCCGACTCCAACTCCCACTGCCACTACCACCACCACCACCACCACTACTTGTAATGGTAATAATAATTATAATGATAAAAGTTGCATAATCCAAAGTCCTTCTTAATCTTTGTAAGGAATGCGCCCATTTTGCGCATGACAAGTTTGCTACTTTTATATGCAGATCAAAAAATATTTTTTGGCTTCCCCTCTGAGTGCTTACCAAAATTTTATTAAACAGTAGCAGCTCATTGCAGCTCAAAAATAATTACAGCCATCCAGAATGACATAAAATGCTGATAGGTTTTGGTAATGTTTGCTGGCCATGAGTTGCTGACCAATTAGCTCTTTCTGCTTACAGATTATATTTTTCTGCTTACAAAAATTAAATAACACCCGTATGGCTTGAAGGCCGTGCATTGTCTAACGTCGTTTCTTTTCGGCAGTCTTGTTGATACAAAATGCTATGCAATAGCTTTACCGCGGCAGTCCCCGAGTGCCACACGTCTTTTTTTTTTTAACTGGTAAATCTCAGGGGTGGTTTGGTTACCATACAAGTTTTGTGAAAATCTGATTTTAGAACTTTAGGTGGAGAATGTAACTCCTCAATTGTCATTGGCTAATCACTTTCAACCTGTAATAGGTTTAGTAACAATGTTGTTGCAAACTCCTTTTATATGTTTGTTTTTTATGTTTTTCTTTCTTTAAAAAGCGCTGACGTTGTCATATTATGATCTTTTGTTCTCTGGTTTTACTGAATATATTTTTGTGTGAAGAAAATTATCTTATTCTCATTATTTCAATAACATTAGAGACCTCCCAGGGTCAAGTTTCTTTCATCTGGCGACCGTGACAGGACTAATTGATGCAGAGTATGCAATAATAGTAGAGTCATTATAATTTAACAACTTCACTAGGATGTAATTGTTATTTTTTATTAGTGAGTTTCGTTGAAGTAGGTTGTTAACTCTTATGACTTTTCGTATTTCCCAATTAAGATTCGCGTGTTTAGTTAATACTTACTGTTTCGCAACATTTCTTCTGTCATACACCTGTAACAAACAAGAACAATCATTATATTTTTTTTATAAGAGGACACAGCCCAACAAACAAATTAAGCTTATAAAATTAAGTCTATAAGGTCTAAACTTTTATACTTGTTATAAAAGAGCATTTATTATGTTAATGTTCCTTATAATGGCACATTATTAGAAGATTTGGCTAATATTACCTTTATTCTTATAATTTGGCTGGGTAAACGTTAATAAGTTTAATTAATACGGCTACAATAAGGGTTCGAAATGTGTTCTTCTTATAGAGGCAAGTTACATTGCTTTTTAGCCTTATAATATTCAAATTCATATAAAGGCTTTTTACATGGTCAATTATTCTTAGAAAAGTAATTTACAAGATAACTATGATGTTTTTTAACTTTTAGGAGCATTTGATAAGACGTCTATCCAACAAACGAATTCTAACATTGTATAAGATCTTTACAAGAATTAAGGCAATCCGTATTCCCTTATACAGTGATTATAAAAATATTGTTCTCTACATGGTAACATTACAATGTTTTATGTAACTAGATTCGCCATTTTGAAAGTACAGCAGATTGTGTGAATTTATTAAAAAAAAAGGTGGTTACAGAAAAAAAGTAAAAAAAGTTTACGAAAACATGTTTGGAAGCATTACACCCACCACCTCTACTCCTATGATGCTACAAAATGATCAAGCAGAAACCAACGAATCAGCCAGTGGTTCCGCAGAGGATTATTTTATAGAAAATGAGAATGAAAAGAAAACCAGTGAGGAAGAATATAATTGTAGCGATAGTGATAGGTATAGACATATTTTTAAATGAAGACCTGAAAAATATTGATATTCGTAGTAACATCAGAGAATGGGCAGTGAAATTCAGCATTTCCCATATCGCTTTAAGTGACTTATTAAAAATATTACATCAGGTAATGCCAAACAAATTGCCACTGGATGTACGTACATTGCTCAAAAACAAATAAAGTAGAAATATGCATTACTGAAATTGGTACTGGACATTATTGGCATAATGGATTACTTACACAATTACAAAAAACCTTACAAAATTATAAAGTGCCTAAGAAAATAACCTCGAATATAAATATCGATGGTTTACCGATGTATAAATTAAGAATGAAAATCAGCTTCGATAAAGTGGTCGTAAATCAAATAGTCTTTACAATTTTGGCACAAAATGAAAGTAAATAGTTGCAAATCCTTTATGTTTTCACGACCTATCACGAGGTAAACTAGAAAGGGTCGGATATGTACAATTAAAACATTCCTTTCTTAGAATAAAATGTGTCCACTTCCATGGCCATTGCATATATGTATACTACCATTGAAATATCTGAGGACAAACATATTATATATATATTATTTAGTGTGTTCTTATTGTAAGTATTAATTATATTTCAAACTTAAAATTAGTGCACAAAAGCAAGCTTATTCCTATAAAGAGATTTCTTCCAGCCAGCCCACCCATAGTGAAACATAAATTTTATACATATGAGAACAAGACTAGCTAGGTACAGGATTTTGTTCGTAAGAAAGGAACCCTAACAGTATGTAAAATGGCGATAGCATAAGCAACAAACGTGGCCATTATAAAGTCTTTAGTCTCATAGACTCCTTGTAGACAATGTGCGAATCGTTTTGCTCTTATAATAGTACTATTTACAACATGACTAAATGATTAATATCGTTTGTAGCACAAAAACAGCTTTAATTCAAGGGCGGGTTGATACTACAACACACAGCGTACCACATTTTATCATGCATTTGAATTCCCATACACTTTTCACTATAAACGAGCACACAAATCAGGTAAATAAAATACATAAAATTCCCGTTCACTTTTCAGTAAAATGGTTGCCGTTTCTCTTCATTTCGCCGAACTGTTGCGAAAATGTAATAATCACTAAGAAAAAAACTTATTGCATAATGTTATACAGACGGCTATAAGGGCCTACGGATTTTTAAGAGCCTTTGTTTTGTCGCAATGAGTTTAACTTCCTTGTATCGGACTATAATAAAACACGTATAAGGGGGATATCCCTTATTAACGCTTTTTATATGCTTCTTTCTAGTGTGTTGGATTTTTAGGAGCTTTTTTCTTGCCATTATAAGTTTAATTCCCTTGTTCCTTGTCATAATATGACACGTATAAGAAAAAAAAGTTGTCAATAAAGCAACTATTAGGGGGGTATAAGGATATTGTCCTTATAATTTGTGCCCAAACGCACCCTTATTAGCGATAATGCGGATCTTATAAGAATATTATTTTTGGCAATATAGACCACAAGAAGAGCAATTTTTGTTTGTTGGGAGAGAGGCATATGTTTACCTGTGGAGGTCTGTGGCTGAAATGACTATGATGATGACAACTGAATAAATCTTAATTCTGACAAAAGTTTGAAGTTGTACAGTTTTTTCAGGACGCTTTTCTTCAGGATAATAATAATAAGAATAGGAAGGGCAGAATTTATCTCATATTGATGCCTAAGTTAGATGCAGATAAAGGCTATGTAAAATAAAAAATAAAATAAACAATCTAACGCCTTTTATCCCGGAGGGGGTCGGCAGAGGTATTCTTTTCGGGAAATACCCCCTTTTCACTAAAATATTCGACCCCTAAACGTGATAGGTGGTGAGCCCATCGCCGGACCGGGTCTGTTACATATGCCTCAGAATTAATTCTGAGACGTGCGGGTTGCCTCAAGATATTTTCCTTCACCGTTGAGCTAGGGATAAATGTGTAAGTTTTGAAAAACTCATTGGTACATGCCAGGATTTGAACCCGTGCCTCACTGATTATCATCATGAAAAGCGGGCTCTTTAACCGTAAGGCTATCACTGCTCTCTAAAAGCTATGTAGTTAAACGATAGGCACTGTTGGCACCGCTGCCAACACAATAGCAGATTGAGAGCCGCCTTCCTAAACGTACGAATATGTAGAAAATAGACCAGTAACGTAAAAACACCGAGAAATGCAGGTTTATCATAGCAGAAAACTATTAAAAAGAAAATAAAAAACGGGAAAGTGTGTTTTAAAAAGAGCATAATAAAACTAGCAAATGCTGTGGGAGATGAATAAAAATATCTTATCCAAGGTAGTTTCCATTTATGGCATCTTTATTCTACTTTAGACGATTATAAAGACGCTAGCCAGTGTTTAATTTATATTATAACGTAAGACCAGCTCTTTTTTTTCCTTCAACAGAATTTCGTCGTTCGTTCGTAACCCAACGAAACCCAGATATTTTCTAACAAAAAAACTTAAGACACGATAAGACTGAAATATGTGAAATCATATTTGTAGTTGCATTTCAGAAAGCAAAGACAACGGTTGAAAGAAGCACTTTACACTGGAAGACTGTGTAACAACTGCTTTCGTGTTGCAGTAATGCATATTTTAGACCTACATCATGTTTAAAATTGAAGTTGAAAACATCGCTGTTTCAGTATGCACTGAGGTGTTGCTTAAAATTCTAGCTTCGTGCTAAACTAGTGAACACTTTCAAAGCTTTCGTGAAAACCGGCTTGCACTAGAATTATTTTATGAAAAGTTTTCACCAAGACAACATGCATCTACATATTCATAGATGACTAGTTTTTGCGTGTGACTTCGTTTCCGTTATGACCCAGTAAAACCCGGTATGTGTGTATAGATAACTCGGCTTCTAGGCGGTATCAACATGGAAAATGTACCTACCAACATTTAGGTTAGACCTGCAACAACAACTGTAAGGTTTTATTGTGTTTAAGGAGAAATTTAGTAATTAAAAGTAGTTTCATTGACCATTCTGCTGACATCATAGTAACTGTCATTATCGTGAACGGGTAATTTTGGCGGGAAGGGGTAATTTTGGCGGGAAGGGGCATTCTTGATCGGACGGTGCAACCGAACGGACGTACAAATTGTGAAGAAAGTAGTTTTAGTAAAGCAGTGAATTTTAATAAAGTAGTGAAGTACGAAGTGATTTGTAATTAATTAATAGAAATAATAATAAGATATACGTTTACAAAGTTTCTCCGAGTTGGTTATTTCTCTCTCTACACAACAAAGCATCTAATTTGGTAGAGTGGGTATTGACCAAAATCCTACTTTAATTGGTTTGGCTTGCCCCCTCTCATATTAATTTTTTGCAAATACCTCCTACGTACGTACGCCAGATACAAATTTATTATTTGTATAGATTATATAGCAAGTAGTAGCAGCGGAATAGCTATAAAGAAGCAGAAATAAAATATTTAACCCATCCTACATTACCGTACAGCTTTTTTCTTTGGAGAATTCGAAACTCTTTGTTCAAGCAAATGGAATAACAAATACGCCTTACTATGGCCGTGTCGCAGAGATTATTGGTGCCCTGGGATTTTCATTCCCCTCCGCTAATCTAGATGCAAACAGAACGCAATAATGTTACCCGGTTCTATGTAGGTGAATTTAGCAATTACTTAAACCACTTTTGTAGCATTCTCGATTTGTCTATCTACAATAATACCTATACTTAATATAATAATATAATATAATCTCACGCCTTTTTATCCCCGAGGGGAGCAGTGATAGCCCGGACGGTTAAAGAGCCGGCCGAAAATCAGTGAGGCTCGGGTTCAAATCCTGGCATGTACCAATGAGTTTTTCAAAAAAAAAACTTACGTACATATTTATCACTAGCTCGACGGTGAAGGAAAACATCGTGAGGAAACCCGCAGGACTCAGAATTAATTCTGAGACATGTGTAAACAGACCCGGTCCGGCGATGGGCTCACCACCTATCACGTTTAGGGGTCCAATATATCTCGTAAAATGTGGGTATATCCAGTAATGGAATACCTATACTTCTACACTAATATTATAAAGAGGAAAGATTTGTATTTTTGTGTGTTTGTATGTTTGTTACGAATAAACTCACAAACTACTAGACATTTTAAAAATTCTTTCACACATGGAAAGCTAGAAAATCGCTGAGTAACATATGCCATATTTTATTCCCGTATTCTCACGGGAACGGGAACTACGCGGGTGTAATATATTTTGTTTGTAGTAAATAGGTTCCGCAAATACAAGTTCGACCTTTAAGACATCATCCCTAACGGAGCTTTTTTTTTTGGGAGTAGCATGGGTATAATTTTCCCGCGGAATTTTCCAAAATAATCGTGGGTGAATCTGCTCAAATAAATAAAGTTTCTAATAAATTAAAAAGATCTTTATAAGAGGTTTCACGGGTATTTAATCTTCAACGACCGAATAAAGTTACCGTTCGACGGTTTTTACAATTTACATTGGGATTTGCCTAACAGGCATTTTTGCCGAGGCCGAGCCATTCCCTTACCTCCAAATCCTCGAACATATAAATTAAATTAACGTTTATGGGTACTTCTACAGATTGAAATGTCTTGCTGACGTTGTCTTGGGTTAGCGCCCTCGGCGGAGGCCCTTTAGCTCTTCCCTAGCAACGGTAGAGGCCTCGGGCAGAGGTATTCCATTTCTGGATATACCCACTTTTCACGAGATATTCTTTGGTAACCTAAGCGTGATAGGTGGTGAGCCCATCGCCGGACCGGGTCTGGTAAACATGCCTCAGAATTTAGTCTGGGACCTGCGGGTTTCCTCACGATGTTTTCCTTCACCGTCGAGATAGTGATAAATACTTACGTAAGTTTTTGAATAGTTCATTGGTACATGCCAGGATTCGAACGCGAGCCTCACTGAATATGAGCCTTCTCTCTTTAACCGTAAGGCTATCACTGCTCTAGGCAGAAACTACAAACTTTATTTTCGTACTGAGTTAAGATGTATTGACAGATCCCCACTTTCACCATAACAACAACAGGTTTGTCAAAACCGCTGGGTTAATGTTGACTGAAATTTCATTAAAATTATATTACGAACTTTGTGTGCTTACCTAAGTAAATACGGCGTATTAGTCTAGCAATATTCCTGAGGGCACTGCCCTTTCTTATTTAATATTATCCTACCCAATTACGGTGGTACTAAATATTATAATGAAAAAATAATGAACACGTAAGTTTGAATTTGATTTTTTAGCCCGAGAATATAACCAAAACGGCTAAGTTCTCATGGACCGAGGGCTCCATACGTTTTTAAAAATAATAAGAAGCTTCTGAGAAGATTATAAATTTTTTTTCACTAATAGGAAGCTACAATCTCACTGACTAATATAGGCTATGTTTGAGTGTAAAAAAATAAGTTGACGGTTCAAAATCTCGATATTAGTGAATCAATTACGTAAAAAACTCTGCTTGGCTGCTTTACCGGTGCTCAACTCATATAAACCATAAACCCAAGCGAAGACGGGTCGCTAAACTTTTATAAATATTAAAGCCTAAAGGAAAAGATAACGACTTCGACCCAAAAAAATGTTGAAGAAATATGTATCGCATCAAATCACATTTTTTGCTAACGAAAGCAAGTCAACCCTAACTAAAAGATTTTGGTCCAAGGACCCGGGCCAAGGCCGGTCAGCGAATTATATAGCAAAAAACACAGCAGCAAGTCATCTTCCTATATGGTTCCGTATATCTGTTAGAAAGGCCCATATTGGCTCGCATACATTTTTTCCTTCCTGTAATTTTAATCATTATTATATCCATTGTTTTTGGTGTACAGCAAAGAGTTAAATTATTCTGGTTTTATTAAAATTTGAAATTGAAAGCTCTGCTCTTAGACATCTACAATGTCACATCTCGGATAGTATGGCCACAAATTCCTGGATAATTGGATCGGATTGTCAGTTACGATAGTTCAGCGAATTGTTACCGTTGTATGCGAAACCAACAGGCATACGCAAGACGTTTTAGGTCAGCGTTGCCAGACGTCCCGATTTTGGCGGGACGTCCCGATTTTTAAATCAAAATTTAGTGTCCCAGGACAGACTCAGTCCCGCTTTTCGGGTACAGTATAAGATAAATTTAATGAGAGCAGAATTACTCGTCCAGTATAATCTACAGTTATCCTGTAAGGAGTTCTTCAGTTTTATTAAAGAGAAAAAGGTTACTTTAAAAGTTAAATCATCACAAAGAATATAAGTTGCAATTTGTAACACTAACTCCCCAGATTATTGAATTAAAAAAATCAAATGAAAAGATAAATAAGTAGATAGGTATTTAAAAACTTCTATTTATATACGTTTTTTTACTATGTCCCGCTTTCGACGAAATAATCCCGCTTTTTTCACTTAAAAAGTTCCAAAATTCTGACTTGGCAAAAAAAAATCTGGCAACGCTGCAGTTTAGGTAGATTTCCGTGGGTCGCGGCCGAACGCAGTAGCGCTCGACTGACGCGCGCGGTTGATGCGACAAGTCAATGTATGAAAATGACAGACGTCGCGCGTCGGCCGCACATTTTCATACGTTGACTATTGTCGCGTCAGTTGCATTGCATGCGAAAGATCGCGCGCCGGTGCAATCGGCCGCGACTCATGTAAGTCTACCGTTTACCCATAGAACTGTATCTATAGAAAAAAGAATGATAAAAGTACTACTAGGGAGGTAGTACATTTATCAAGATGTACGCTAACGAAAGCGAAATTTAATAGATTGACGTGTATGGGATTGACATAAGCCTACGTTGCCCACGTTGGCAAGTATTATGTCAATCCCATACATATAAATCTGTAGAATCATTCGCATCAGACATCTTGACTCGGCTGGATTAACATATTACGCTACAGAAAAGTCATGTAATGTTTATCATCTGTTGCTAGGATACCATTATAGTGCGACCGAAAATATATTTGATTTACGATGTGATACAGTTCCCAGAAGACTGGTCGCTTATATGGATAGCTAAACTGATCTTTTGAAATAAAACAAGGTTTCGTTAGAAACTTGTCTTACTGTTTATGGCTATACTGTGATACATAACATTAATAGATAGAGAAGGGTTGTGAGTCTAATTCTACTATTGTGTAGCTATTACTGTTATTGATACGCATTTTTGGTCTATTTCACAAATATCGTTATTCAATTCATTGAACCAAATGATACATTCAATGAAAGGGCTGGTCTAAAACCCCATACGTATGAACGAAGCAAAATATTAGACAATCACATACGTAGGTATACTTTTAACAGTTAAAAGTTTAATGTGTGACTTATTAGATTTTGATTCGTGTGAAAACTCTGCGCTCTTCGAAAGTAGTTTTTTAAACGTAGTTCAGACAAGATAACATAAAGCTTTACAGTTGTAGTGCTATCGGACTTCTAAGGCGATTTTAATAAGCACGATACAATGTTCTGTGTGTCATTCTCCACGTGTTCTTGACTGTACATATACAAATTGAATATAAGTAGTTAGATACTACAGAATTATTTATGAACACATACAATTTTAAACAACCTAAAGACAAACGACATGAAATTTATCAAACTATTGAAAGAAATGCTCTATAAAAGTTAGCACGTTCCCTCTCACGTATTGCAGTGCCTTAACTAGGTCCTTATTGACACTGAAATATGTAAATACTATCTATGTATAACATAAGGATTGCAATAAACCATTTTGATTTGATTTGAAACAGTGTGGAACCGTACCTAGAAAGGCTTGCAGCATTTTATGTATAGGTATCTAATTTTATTAATGAACATAACATTTTCATTGCTCTGCAAAAAGGTCTTTAACCGCAGTGAACAAAACACGAAGCAAAACAATTAAACAGGTGAAACCAAAACAACCGAACATCACAAATGTGCGGCTGACGATAACAAAAGGCGTATAGCGAACCCCCAACCTAATAAGGGCTCCCTAAAAGCACATATATCGCTTTAAAGCCCTTTAAATGAAGCGATAAACGAGCGAAAATCACACTGCTCACACATAAACAAACATTTATATAAGAACACAGTCGTTTGTATGCCTGTACAATGTACATATCCCATAGCGACTGTTGTGTTGAGCCCCTGTATTTGTAAATTGGATTTACGGATATGAAGAAAAATAATTTTGGGCGCCACGCGGTGGGAATGGGAGGCACAGAATTTTAAAATATTATGATTAACAGGAATATTTCACGTCACAATAGGGTATTTGACTGTATCGAAATTAAATAAGAAACAATAATTCTATCCAAATTCTATCAAAAAAATAATATTATCCAAAATATGTACCTCCAAAATGTATATTACTTATTTACAATAATGCTATATTTATTTTACAATAATAGCAAAATTTTAAAATAATAAAAAATATCAAAGTGATGGAATTGCGTACCTACTATGAATGATGACGTCACAGTTTATGCCTAAGTACATTACATAATAAATTTTCATTCAGTTAAACAGTTATTCATTTGACTAAACACTAAAATACCCTATTGAAAGTACGTGTAATCTGTTGTAAGGAAGCGTCAATACAACTATCTGCATGTAATATTCACCGTGCAATGGTACGTGGCATTCAATTACGATGCACCAGTGCCTCGCCAAAGCTAACGAACGTGCCTGCTAGTTAATTAATATGTAAACATAGCTAACAGCCTGCACTGCGCAGAGATGGTTTCTGCTTCACCTGACGATTCTGCAACTATTATTTAGTTAGAGTCAACTTGTATAGAATTTCCTGTAGACGTAATACGGGAGCGATACAACTTTAAAAAGCGATCATCATCATCATTTTCTGTCCCTATTCATCTTGTTTAGGGTCGCCGCAATATGTTTTCTCTTTCATATCAACCGTACTTTCTACATTCATTTATTACACATATCGTCCTTCAAACAATCTGTGCATATTGTTTTTGTATTTTACCTCTTCATATAACTTTCTACATTCATCAACATATACCGCGTATCTTTTCTTTGAATTAGTCCCATTATATTTGTTGCCCTTTCACGCAAAAACTACTAAACGGATTCTAAGGAAACTCTATAGCTTATACATCAGCATCCATTCTCACAAACTTTCAAGTATATCTATAATGTTAGTAGGAACTAGGATTTGTTGAGTGATTTGACGTCTTTCGTGATTGATAAAAGGTATAATATCTGATTCAAGAAGAATTACGAGACATCGAATTCAACATTCTAGAGAGATCAGTGGGTCTAAAATGGCCACTTTGAGCAATTCCTCTGAGCAATTCTCCTTTTCTGAATTCTCAGCAAATCCTAAGCAATTCCTCTAAATTTCGTAAACTGGTCCCATAATTTAGTGATTCACTGACAATTCAATTCATTAGCAGATTCGTATTTGGTGAAAAATTCGAATATGAATCGAAATAGAATTCTATTATGATTCACCCGAAACGGCCTTTTTAGACCCGCAGGAAGGTTCCAGAAGTTTCTATACAAAGGAACTCAGTGATTCACGGAATATATGTTCAGTGTACTTTAGTATAACACAAATTCTCGGGTCTTTTACATTTTTCGTCGTATCTGTCTCGCGTGTCTTACAGTATCTCTGAGCTATTCAGTGAAAGGTATTGTTGAAAATCTGAAGAATACAGCTGATTGTTTGAATAACATTATTTTAGAGGAACATTTTCTATTCGTATTATCTTTCCTGCCTTGCCTGATTGTGTTTTTAAGTATTTTGTAAGGCGTTTTTGACACATGACAAACAAGGTAGGTAATCGTTATCCTACCTCCTTTTTTCTTAATCTTATTAACTTTTTGCACTTTAACTTCTTTATCTAGCCACATATTTTACATTTTGAATTTGAAATTAGAATTAAATCTTTCTCTTCTATTTTTTTAAACGGTAGCATCAGTACTTACCTGAAATTTGAGCTCGACGGTTCTTCCAAGCTAACATCTAAATTTTTTACTTCTCTGCATACAGAACTCCTGTATAAATAGAATATATTTTGCTTCAACCAAATTGTGCTACGACGACCACAGAAGCCTGAAGATGAAGAAGATGATGAAGGAAACACAATATTGTGTGGTGATAAAATTGTTTCCTTCATCTTCAGTCCTCTTCATACAATAAATCCCTTTGGATGCTAAACTTCTGTTTTTTTTTAACCCCGACCTTAACTCTGTCTTCGTGCTCTCCATCTCAACGTGCCGTCTAGTTGCGAGAAGTGGGCCGCATTAGTATGATATCAGAGCTGCCCTCGAGATTCTTGCCGGCTCTTCTCGGGGTACTTTATTTGAAACCAGCAACTCGGCGTTGGAGATGGGATGTTTACATTTAGCCAATCTTAATGGACAAGTTACTTGTTATTATAAACTATTGACGTTTCAAATTTTTTTCTTTTTACAATGACGTTTGGCAAAGGCAAAGGCATCATCACATTCTGCCTATTTTTGAGTCACAATATTAAATGCTTTAATACGAAAGTACAACGTTACAGTGTATATTCCATACCTAAAGAAAATAAATGAATTTTGAGTTTGAGTTTGAATTATGTTACTTTGAATTTCCAAACAAACCTGATTATTAGTTGACAACACGTCTCCATCATGGAAGGTATACTTACACACGACGATGCGGCCGCATGTGTACACGGTAAACATTTTAAGCCGGGCGTGCTTTCCCGCGTTATGAAGTCATAATTACCCGCCCTCATGATGTGAATGTGGATGGAACAAGCCACTAATAGAACACGAATAAAACTCTGATCGATTGCGTAGTTACCGTTTAGGCGCGATTGGTCCAACGATGAAAAAAAATACAAATTTGCGATTGATCCAACGAATTATAAGAGTCAAAGTGATTTATGCGTAGTTGTGTACAATTCATTGAAATAAATAGAAATAAATGATCTTATAGTTTAATTTTGGAAATTCTTTTAGTTTGGCCCAATCGCGAATTTGACCAATCGCGAATTTGTATTTTTTTTTCATCATTGGAGCAATGGCGAATTGAACCAATCACTCCTAAACGAGTAGGTACCTGACTATCTGTCTTTATGTCGTTTTCCAGTAATAGACAAAGGGTCCAAGGACTGTCTATTCAATTGAAACTGTTGTTTTTGAATCAGTTTTGTCCGTTAGTGTTTCAGGCTATCTATATAAGCATTTTTAGAAAATGGATTCTAATATGAATGTAATAGGGGATGAAAACTTGTATCTGAGTCACTTTATTTTTTAAGTTTGGAACTTGAAAAGAAAGGATTTGTCAAAATCCCTAGAAACAGGAAAAAACAGGATTTAAGATATTTTAACTACGGAATTTACCTTTTACGTACTTGTAGGGCTACAAAAACTCAACACACTAGCTCTATCTTAACACGTATAGACTTTTGTAACCTATAAATAATGCAGTGCGCATTATTTTTATTTAAGTTTTTATTTAATTTTTAAGTTTTTATTTATTGACTTCCTAAACATTAACTATTTATGCCGAATAATTACATATTACATTATTTATTGCATACACTTGTCATAAACAATAGTTCGACATCAGTTTATCGAATGAGCAAATTTATATAGGTACCTATTCCAATATGTCAAAGAGCCGTTTTATATAATACCTCTTTTTACAGTTTGTCGGTTTGCTAAATTTAAATCGAGATAGTTTATAACGTTTTGATTTTAATTAAAATAATGATTATCCTTCTTAAGTTTGCACTAATCGCGACAGAGCAATGAAGCAATGTTTCCTTAGTGCAATCGACGATTCTAACTGTTTCAAATAGCAAAGAACTCGTATTTTTGAAAAGCAGGAACATTGCCATTTGGCGAGTTGGTGTAACTTCCTACTTTAGTGCAGGCGTCCGGAGTTTTGAACTTTCGCATTCGTGTACTGGCAAGGCGTAAAGTAGCCATTTTCTTTAACCAAGTAACCACCCGCGGCGAACTTCTGAAGTGGTTGTGTATAGGGAAAATGGACTCGTGTTTTTAAAACATAGACTAGTTTATACCAGTTAGGTTGTTAGCAGCATTGATATACTTATAATATGTTTAGATCGCAGTTGCCTCTGTTGTTGCAGTTCTATACTATTTTATATGTCGAAGTGTTATTTTTTTTTAATTACTTTTAGGAAAAGTCTAGGCTACACGGAAGCTGGTTGAAAGATATTGCACTGCGAAGTAGAAAAGAGTGTTGCCTACAATTTGTTTTTGCAACAGGTACAATAAGTAGTGGTTTATGCCTGAAACTCAAGTGATAAGTGCAAAGATTAATTTTAGCTAATAAGTCTGCACTGTCTATAGCGCCGTCTCATCTGTTATGGTAAAAAATATTATAATTTCACTACTAGTATATTTCATACTAGCACTTTCACCCGCGTAGTTGCCGTTGCCGTTGGAATACGGGAATAAAATATAATGGTGAAAGAATTTTTCAAATCGGTTAAGTAGTTTCTGAGCCTATTCAATTCAAACAAACAAATCTTTTGTCTTTATAATATTAGTGTAGATACTCGTCATATTTTCGACAACATTCGCATTCACATTTTAAATTCTGGCTTCTGATTGGCTAGTATTATTGCAAGTCATTGGACGAATAAATGCGGGATTTTTTTCTTTATCAAATGGCATTCAAAAGTGAAAAACGAAAAAAATGCATATTCGCGGTATTGTAATATAAGCGATGCTATGTCAGAAACTGTTTTTTTGTAATGTCGAACTACACAGACATTTTCTGTATAAAAACATTTTATCATGAGTTGCCGAATGAAATATTTCATTCACCAAACGCACCAATCCTATACGTATCATCACTACATAGTATAAAACAAAGTCGCTTTCTCTGTCCCTATATCCCTATGTCCCTATATCCCTATGTATGCTTAAATCTTTAAAACTACGCAACGGATTTTGATGCGGTTTTTTTTAATAGATAGAGTGATTCAAGAGGAAGGTTTTAGTATAAGCATTGCACCCGTGCGAAGTCGGGGCGGGTCGCTAGTTCTACATATATCTAACTACAACGAGTATTGTTAAGCAGATCTTTTGTTCATTGTACCGTTATCTGTGAAAACGTCCCTGAATACCGGAATTCTGCAAAAACCGGGACATTCATCGTCCAAAAAAAACTTCCTCAAGAAAACGTTACTGTATAGCGATTAAAGAAGGACAAGTGTGACTCGAGTTCGCAAACTGAAAGTTCAGTATAATAGAAGTTCCAAAGATTATGGAAATAATAAATAAATGGTGGGACACCAATTACATACGGATTAGTCCCAAACTAGGCAGAGCTATGGTCACTAAACAGTATACATACATACATACACAACAAGCTAAAAATAATAACCATAATTTTATTTGCTCATTTTCTATTAGGCACCATCTTTCACCATTGTATTCTTTGGTCCCTAAACGCGAAAGGTGGAGAGCATCGGGTCTGTTACACATGCCTTAGAATTAATTCTGGGATTGGCAGGTTTCCTCACGATGTTTCTCTGCGCCGTCGTCGAGCTAGTCATAAATTTCTTCGAATACTGGCATGTACTAATGAGTTCACATTATTCGAACAAATTTCGTATTCCAATTTTAAAAATACAATATTTTTCTTTGCAGCGACAGGGTCTCAATCAGGGTTGTGTTCGGACCTTTTGGCTACGGAACCAAAGTCCATTCTTTGCCTCTATTTACTTCGAGACATTTACAACGCGGAGTGGCTTAATAAAATTACATTAGGCGCATCTTTCTGCGCCTTAATTACAAGGGCGAGTTTGCGCAGAACTAATTCGTATAAACGGCTTTAATGTCCTTCTAAACGACAGTTAAGCTAATCGTGTTTAAACAGAAAATGGGCGAGGAAATTCTTTATTATTTTTGTCAGGGTTCCGTACCTCAAGACAGAAAGAACGGAAACCTTATTTGTGTCTTTAAGGCTCACTATGTCGTTACTATTCTTTTTCTGAGAAATGTCTAAGTTTTAAGGTCTTATAGCCTCATACTGGTGTTAAAAAACAGTGGTTTTTAACAAAAAATTAAGTCTACATTAATTTCATTCCTTCGTAAGTACTTTCGGACTTAGACGTCTTGCTTTTTGTTTATTAAGTAAAAACCGTTTTAAAAGCTGTACCTATACACACAAATAAACCACTTTTTTACTTTTTAATTTTTAATTAAATCTGTTTTGGTGTTTATAAAAAATATTTCGATTCTTTAAAACAAATACATTTAAAATATGTTTTAAAAAAATTTCTTTCTTGCACTGTCTTAGCTTCTGCCTACGACTGTCTGCATTCTGGGATGAAATTCAACATGCAAGTTATTTTTCTGTTAAATGTATTTAAGATCGGTTCAGCTGTTTAGCCGTAAAAAGGTAATACAGATGGAGACACTTACTTTCGCATAGGTATATTCTGTTAGCAGGGATTTATCTATTGGTATTTTAATAGCTAGCAATGAATTACGCCTCAAACAGATTTGACGGTACATAATAAAAGAAAACATTGGGGGCGATTCTGCTATACACCGACTAAACTTATTTTGGTTTAGTCCTGTCTTTGTCTTACCTCAAAAAACTAAAAGGGATAGAAGATAACCTAACGAATTTAGTCCTGCCAGAGGCTGGTATTTTAGTCGTGGCTTCTTTACTCATGCAAAAACACGTTATAAAATGCCTTAGTTGACAGGACTAATTTTAATTTGCCAGGACTAAATATCTCTCGTCTCTTTTCTTTCCTAGGAGAAAGAAAATGACATTAGAAGTGAAAAATAAATTTAGTCGCTGTAAAGCAGAATCAGCACCATTATCCTGCTAATACATGCCGCATCACGCGCGAGCTTACTGAGGCTTACTGATTTTGTCATCGTTCGAATATTTTATTTTTATCAGTATCAGAGACTTTTGAGATTTAATATCCGTACCCAACAATGGCTACCATAATAAAAAGACTAAAACGAAAGAAAACGAAAAGATTAAAAAGAACTAATACCAACTACGAAAAATAATTGGAAAGTGATCTTTGAAGTTGGTTACTAAATAAAATGTGCAAAATAAAAATAGTATAATAAAATCGTATTTGGACTCTGTAGGAACGACACTTTTTCTACTATACCTGAAAGTTCAATACAGTTCTACAAAACAATGAAATATGTACATACTTATCTGAAGATAATTGTTAAAATACCTAAATATTAAGAATTACAATTGACTTTGAGTGTTGACCACATCTAAGTACGTATATGAGATGCAGATCTGTGGTTTTGACCCTTTTCAACATGTTGCATTAAGCCCGCCGCGACGCGAAGTGGCTAGTATCATTTCGACTGATATTTAGGAGTCCGAATACCTCTGCCGAACCCCTAGGGGATAAGACATGACAGTATTATCATTAGTTATTATTGAAACTCGAGCCTTTTCATCCACACATGATAAGTAGATTCTTCACTTAATAGCCTGCGCAGACGACGCACTTTGTCCCCGTATTTCTTTGTCCGCCAAAATAGAACGCTTACAACTGTATCGAGTAACGCACACGAGGGATTCGTACAAAAAGTCCCCCGAATAATCGCGGACACCGACGGGCGGTACAAGACAAAAAGAGACGGACATATTTTTTTACGATTTGGGGGACTTTGTCCTTCGGGGACAAAGTCCGTCGTCTGCGCTGGCTATTAGTCTGCTAATATTTCGTGCTTTGTGTTGTTGAATTTTATTTATGATCAACCTTAATGACTGAACCAATCTACGATATAGGTACAGGTCTTTATCATCAATAATTAATATTCACATTCAGTAACGTGGGTGGGTATTAAATTTGTGTCACGCCGGTACTACTAGCAATTCATCAGTGTCACATTAATACAGTGCTGCCGCTGACATCGAGTGGACACTACCAAATTATTGCTTTTGGCGCCAGTCGAAAGCAGAGATGAAGGGGAGGGAGAGTATTTCATTTAACAAACAACTCGTATTATAACAGTAGGCGGTAGGTAGCAGTGATAGCTCTGTGGTTAAAGAGCCAATTTCTCATTAGCAGTGATAGCCTTACGGTTAAAAAGCCGGCCGAAAATCCGTGAGGCTCGGGTTCGAATCCTGGCATGTACCAATGAGTTTTTCATAAACTTACGTACATATTTATCACTAGCTCGACGGTGAAGGAAACCCGCAGGTCTCAGAAT
This sequence comes from Ethmia dodecea, assembly GCA_963855545.1. Classification (NCBI taxonomy): domain Eukaryota; kingdom Metazoa; phylum Arthropoda; class Insecta; order Lepidoptera; family Depressariidae; genus Ethmia; species Ethmia dodecea. The sequence continues at coordinate 16,824,540 of OY979438.1, read as the reverse complement.
TAATTCTGAGACATGTTTAAATAGACCCGGTCCGGCGATAGGCTCACCACCTATCACGTTTAGGGGTCCAATATATCTCGTGAAATGTGGGTATATCCAGTAATGGAATACCTCTGCCTACCCCCTCGGGGATAAAAAGAGTGAGATTATCTAATTTATTTATTATTTATTTCTCATTAGGTTCGAATCCTGGCGAAGGCAGATTTATCAATCTCCGACGATAAGGGAAACATCGTGAGGAAACCCATCTTGTTTAGGGGTCCAAATAATATATTGGTGAAACGTGGGTATTTCCAGAAATGGAATACCTCTGCCTTCCCCTTCGGGATAAAAGGCTTTTTTTTATTATAACGGCGTAGACATTATTAGTAATACCAATGTTATTACTTACAAAGAAGTTTACCTCTTTAAAATGTTAGTACAGAAGAACAGAAAAGTAACCTAATTTTTTGGAACCCTAACATAACAAGTCATTAATAACTAAATCTTTAAATATTTCTTATTGTGATATCATGGTGTAGACGTTGAGAAAAATGTTGTACACTTATATAATGTTTCTTAAAATATAGTACCTACTGTACCTAATAATACTGCACTAAAAATTCTAGTTATCATTAAATCGTTTAGTAAAATTTCACCACCTATCAGCTGAAAGGTTCACGGATGAAAAGTGGTTATACGTCCCTAAATGGAATACCTCTGCCACTCTACTAGGAGATAAGACTTGAACAATCAAATACAAAAGGTAAAAGTAGTGCCTTTGTTCAAGTGGACGTCTTGCGGCTGATGATGATGATATAATAGTAATCGGGATGTGGGCAATATCTCAAACACAGTGTTTAGTCGTCGAACGCTTCAATTAACACCCAGCCTTATGACGTCATCCATCTGTTCCATCGCTGACAATTTGTGGTCTGTCTATTTTATATATCGCTGTTGTGTTGCAGTGCTGTCGTCGGTTGTTAAGCGGGCAATTAGAGTTGTGGACGTCGATTTCACGTCTCTGACATTACGTGATAATTTCTCTATATCTAAGGGAGCAATCCACATAATAATAATAATCTCACGCCCCCCCTCGAGGATAAAAGGCAGAGGTATTCCATTACTGGATATACCCACTTTTTACGAGAATATTCGACCCCTAAACGTGATAGGTGGTGAGCCCATTGCTGGACCGCGTCCTAGTGATCAATATGTACGTAAATTTTGAAAAACTCATTGGTAGGTACATGCCAGGATTCAGAGCCTCACTGATTTGCATCATGTGAAGCAGGCTCTTTAAACATAAGGCTATCAATGCTTACTTCAGCGAGCAATCCAGATTGTTTTTTTAAATAGATTTTTTAACAACGATAATGTATTAATGCGTAGTGTGTTTATATAATATGTACATAACTATAGTTTTCGAGATAATTGCAGAACAGTGAGCGACGAACGAGCGTAGGTACTAATATTAGCTACTCTGTGGACACTTAGAATAAGGGACCAGCAATAGCAGTTTTGTTTCATTGGCTATACTTGGGTACTACTATATTTTTTTATTGCACTCCAATAAGAAACCGGAGCATGAGGGTTAGCAATAAATTGCATTCCTGGGTCCGCGAGACCACTGTCGGGTTACGCCGTCTATTCAATTCTATGGTCGCTTGAAAATTCTCAAGTTATTTATTTTGTCTTAGAACAACACACTTCTTATATGAGCTTGGAGTATTTTGCTTGTTCTTTCAATACAGAAGACAATCGATGAATAAAAATGTCAATTATAAAATTTACATGTCGTAAAAAAAACTGACGCCTTTTAACACAAGAGGGGTGGTGGTCGCTTTCTACACAGTAAGCCAGTTTTCGGGGAGCTGGTCCCATTCCTCGACGCCTATGTATTCTATACAGCACTCTTATCTGTCTGAACGTGTTCGAAATCCACCCAAAATAAAATAAAAAAAAAAAAACACAAGAGGGGTAGGCGAGGGTATTCTATTTCTGGAAATACCTTTCATTACTTCTTTACATTTCATTAGTATATTCCTTAATTACATGTTATAATGAACTAGCGACCCGCCCCGACTTCGCACGGGTGCAATGCTTATACTAAAACCTTCCTCTTGAATCACTCTATCTATTTAAAAAAACCGCATCAAAATCCGTTGCGTAGTTTTAAAGATTTAAGCATACAAAGGGATATACATAAGGACATAGGGATATAGGGACAGAGAAAGCGACTTTGTTTTATACTATGTAGTGATTACAATTACATGTTTTATATAGTAAAGTCAGTAAAATGGCATCATATTAATGTCCGAAAATTACAGTGGTAAAAATTGTGTACCTACTTCCAAGAATGGAATCTCTGTCAATCTTTTCGGGGAAAAAACCCGGGGGCAAATTATGATTATGTAAGTCGCTAGGTACGTATTTGGAAACATAAAAAAAAAAATTGTGCAGAGACTCTGAAGCAGAGTTAAAAAATCTTTAATTTTGTGTTTGGTGCTGATGTTTCAATTGCCAAAGCCTTAAAAGAAACAACAAAAGAATAAAAAATTATCGAAGGGATACGTTTTGCTTTTTATCTTCTAAATCAAAATCAAAGCAATTTTAGACCTTACAAGTCCCATTATTAAGAGTTATTTTTGAGCAACCACTTCGGCAATGTTGTAACTGCGAGGGAAATTCGAATATTACTCGTTTAGTGAAAACACGTTCACAATTTTTAACACGTAAGTAAATCACCCAATAAAATTGCAGCGACGCGATAAAAGCACTAAACGCTGTGAATGAACCCCAATGTATGCAGATAAGGGTAGCCTTACCCCAAATACCCGTAAAACCAGAATAAATATTCTTCGAAGCTCTCCGTTGCTTAGACATATGAACATTTCGTGCGCAAGACGAATTTGGTATTCATGGTAAAATATTTGTATGAGATTGTATCAGGGATTTAAATAATAGGAGTATATTTTTTTATTTCAAACACAAATTATTTGTATTAAAGAGGTTTTTTGAAGACACCAAAGAGATTTACGTATATGACATCCAAGACGAACAAAAAGATTTTATTAAAATATTTGTTTTTTTTTTTTGCAAGGGTTTCATATATCATATGAATGGAAGAGAAGAGAGGGCCGGCTCTTCTTTTCCATTCATGTGATATATAAAACTTTTTCTCTTTTATCGCTCTTTCGATTAGTGAAAACTACATCAAAATCCGATAAGTAGTTCAGGAGTAATGTAAAGATTTCGTAGAAAAGAGATTGCATTTTTAGTATTTTTGATAACTGTCCTATGTGTCCGCTATAGCTTGTTTTAAAAGTAAACAATATTTTTTTCTGTATATCATTTAAAACTTTCTTCTCGTCAACACGGCCAGTTATGTATGAAGTAACCCATTCACTTTGAAAAATTGCATTAATTTAATAGGTAGTAAAGTACCTAAGAGCTTTGATCACTAATAAATCTGTAGCTATCGATCCCTATTAAAACAAAAGTATATTCAAATCTTAAGTTCAATGCTTTTACAGCAATTATTGAATTTTGTGTATCCGGTTTTAATAGTAACAGTTTAGGTGACATAACGATACTTTATGTATCCTAATCTAAGATTCTAAGACCTTATTTTAGTATCTTTTGAAAAATATATTTCGGATTATCTAAATCTCAGAGATCCTCCAGAGACAGTAGATTAGATACACTGTGAAAAGTCCAAGCGTAAATCAATTCGCTTTCTCATTTCCCGTACTTTGAGAACAAATGAGAAAAAGCCAACTTTCTTTTATTACCTCCATGGGAGTTGTGTACTGATACGTTGTCTAGTGCCGCAGGCTGGCGGTAATTTTACCGATGGCACCAATTTCTTTTGTGTCAAACTGGCACACGCGGTAGAAAACTTTTTTAATAAATTACCAACAGACAGGACTCTCGAAATAATAACGTCATATTGTGTAAAGGAAACTGAGAAGTCCTTTAAAAAGGACAAACAAACGAGAGATGACTTAAGCCAAACATTTGACAATATAAAATTGAAGGCTAATAGGCATTAGTTGATCTGTAGGTGTGTTCTTTGAAACATAAGGACATGGCAAGAATATATTTTTTGACAGATTTTCTACTATCGAAAATGTTATATAGGTAAGTATAGAAAAGTAAATACAATATACTGAAGTTAATACCTACACCTACCAAACCAATGTACCTACTGTAACAATATTGATTATTTTAACATTTTAGTCAACGCCATTTTATTTTCTTATGATTACCCTAAAATAAACGGGATAGCCGTTGATCTGTGCCCACTGGGAATCCTTTCCATTCCCCTCTAATCCTTCCATCTCTGGCAGCTCGGCACTCATTATTTTTTATTTTCTTTTTTAATCCGCCGCCGAGAGCGGTGAAAATCTCGTACTTCAATCAAAACGTTTTCATAGCGATTCTCGGAGCGTTGGACTGGAATAAGGCTCGATTTTACAATTCGATGCAGAATAAACACAATATGTAGCTCTTTAATTCGTTTTTAAATTTTTGCTGATTAAATCCGATTCTATTTACAAAAGAGATTGAAGAATTCATAATGTACAGACAAGAGCACGTGGAGCTTGACACATTGGACTTTGTAACGTTTTTATTACAATCGCCTTAGAGGTCAGACTTGCACTACAGGTGTAAAGCTTCATGTGCTCTTGACTGTACTTACTTACATAGAGTCTGCGTAAAATAATAATAATTTAATTAGTTAATTGACGGTTAATTAACTTTAGTTAAAAATACTAAATATTAAAAACTTTGTGTTACTCGGTAGCACTTTTACGGTATTTTAAGAACTGTAGGTATATAAACATCTAATGACTTTTTAAAAGGATATGTCAATCAAATACATTTTTCATTCTGTCCTACAGCGTTCGTGATAAAAGCCACTTAGGTCCATAGGTTGCACATTGAAAAAAGCTACTAGTACCCATCGCATAAGGTAAAAAATTTAATTATTTTAAAATACTAGTTAAAAGACTTCAAAATAAGGAGGAGTTTGTTACCTCAGAACTTTCGACTGGGTGGACCGATTTTGATGATCCTTTTATTATTTCAAAGCCGGTGCTTCCCGTGTAGGCCCATTATAATTTGGTCCAGTTCTGACAAACGCATAAGAAAACCATATAGTTAAGTCTTAAATTTGCATTAAGAATGTGCTTGACAAATTAACGAATAACTCAATATCACGGCAACCGATTGCCCGGTTCCTATATTCGAGAAACCAACCGTTTTGCTTACGGACTGTAGAGTTATCTACGAGGCGTAACTCAAAAGTGTTCCTATAAAAAACTATTCGTAAGCGAACTTACTGACAGCTTGGTACATACGGATGAGAGGGCTACAACTTACGGATAGTAAGGGTAATGTATGGAGATGACAGGATAGAGTGTTCCTATAAATTTTTTGACACGTCAACTAGCTGTCAAAGTTACTAGGTGTTTGATATTTAGTTACTGCCCGAATTCGATCGGTTGTGAACCACAATTTTGGTAGTTTCACTACTGCCCGGTTCCTATATTCAACGAATCGTGGTTGTACTTCAGCGACGGACCGTTTGTCAACTACGAGTAACGAACGGATAGAGACGTTCCTATATGTTTTCACGTCATCTACCTGCGACGAACGGTTGTAGGTAACCAGCTTACCGAAGCCCTCCGCTGCGTTTCGTTAAAGCAAAAACAGAAAAATTACGTTCTAATGAAAAATAAAGCAAAATATTTTTATTTTACGTATTTACGGTAGTTTTATTTGTAAAACGTCTTTTTCTTGCACTATTTGATCTGATTTTCTGAAAAAGTAATTATAAATCGTTGAAACACAAATTATACTGATATGAACGAAACGCTACTGAAATGTCCACACGCCGCTGACCTATCTTGTCATCAAAGACGTTTAAAGAAAAAGTTTCTATCTCATAGAGATAATAATTTTCTTCCAATCTCTTTGCTTGTCATATTTTTGCGTCAACAGTTGCTTGAATCTGGGGGCACGGCAGTGCCCCTTGCCAAGTCGAGCAAAAAAGCGGCACGGCCGTACCATCCTTTTCTCGAAGCAAGCCATTTTCGACCCCATATAACTTCGTTGTGGATCACTACATAGCGAAATAAAACATTTTCATGTCATATCTTTTCAATAACCGTGTGTAAATCATTACATAGTACAAAACAAAGTCGCTTTCTCTGTCCCTATATCCCTATGTATGCTTAAATCTTTAAAACTACGCAACGGATTTTGATGCGATTTTTTTTAAATAGATAGTGATTCAGGAGGAAGGTTTTAGTATAAGCATTGCACCCGTGCAAAGTCGGGGCGGGGCGGGTGGCTAGTAAAACTATATGCCTAAATTTTCAGTATCCAAGCAGGCATTGTATAAACACAGTATATTTCATCTAATTTGAATCAATAGTTTATTAAGAGTTATAACTAGTCAAAGTTTTCTATGTTTTTCACTGACTGACTGATCGATCATCAAAACTCTAAGGCACTTCTAGCAGACGTAGAAGCTTCAAATTTAGAATACAATTAGTGTTTGGTGTAAAAATAAAGAAAAAACTCAAATATTTTGCAATTTCGGTCCAGGTTTCTAGATACACCAAGTGCATAAATAACTGTAATCAAATACCTATAAATGTATAGGATTACAAAGTTATTTAAGAAGTCGAAGATACCGGAAAGGAAATAAGTAGGACTATCTACAAAAAGAAATGACATGCCATAGAAAACAATTTACTTTAATCACAAAAGATTTTTAATATTGATATGGTCGCTATAAGATGTTGTTAGGTTAGCTAATTAAGTAATAACATAAGACAGAAGGTCTTTTAAGTAGGGACTGAATAAATTATGGTATTACCGACTTGGTATTACATGGATCTTACAACTTTTTACGGTAAAAGAACTGAGTTGCGAGTCTTGGTTTTTTTTACAAGTTATGTTTTTTTGGTATTTTGTTTCGATATAAAACGAACATTTTAATTAAAATTTCCTACTTCCTCGTACATACCTGACTAAAAAGTAGGTACTAAATCTATACATATAATAAAAATCTAACGGGGCCGTGTCTGTACATGAAATATTTTTTGAAAAATTTAACGGTAGTGTATATAGTTATCGATATAGATACCGAAACACCAATTTTTGGAATTTTTGTCTGTCTGTCTGTCTGGTTGTGCACGCATCACTCAAAAACTACTGGACGGATTTTGATGAAATTTGGTAGGGAGATCACTGAGTACCCGGGTCCACATCTAGGGTACTTTTTATTCCAGGAAAATGTCTCATTCCTACGGGAAAATATAAAAACTGGTTAAAAAGAGAAATACGTACTACTCCGAAACGATAACACCTAGAAACTTGAGAAATGGTATGCAGGTGTCTTATATGTCGTAGGAAACCAGTATGGAAGGATTTTTGGTAATTCCCACTAGAACGGGAATAAACTGAATCCACGCAGGAAAACGCCGCTGGGCACCCGCTATTTGAAATATGGTATGTAGGTGTCTTAAATATGTCGTAGGCAACCACTATGAAGGGATTTTCGGAAATTCCCACGGGAACGGGAATAAACGGAATCCGCGCGGGCAACGCCGCTGGGCACCCGCTAGTATGTTATAATACACACACCGGCACAATTAGCGGAACAGAAAAAAAAGGAAGTATTTACGCATTTTTGCGTGTTACTGGCCGGCTAAACAAGCTTTTTTTAAATTTGGGTTTTAATTTAAAAATGGAATACTAAGCGACTGCCCTTTTTTTCATTCTTTTGTTTTAATTTTCATTGATTCATTTTTTCCACCGCTTGTCCGTTTTTAGAAGGTTCGTGAATTCCATTTGAAAAGCTTTGAATTGCAGTTTTTGAGGCTTTTGAGTTTTTTCGCATATTGATAATTTACGAGCATCTAATTATGCCTGATTTAACGCCATCAGAAATCATTAGGGCAGATCAAATGAGGAGAAATGGTCAAACCTACAGATCGATTGCCAGAAGCCTTCGTCGATCGTTATCAACGATTTATCGTAGCATCCAACGATACAGATTGACGAATGCTCTAGTGAGAAGGAGAGGACAAGGCCGGAAAAGGTGTACTTCAAGGAGGGATGACCGTTTTCTCCAACTTCAAGTCCGACGGAACACGAGACTAACGGCGGTGCAGGCTCGAAATTTACTGGAAGAGGTACGAGCAGTAAGGATGAGTGAGCGGACAGTTCGTAGAAGATTCGAAGAAGTGGGTATAGGCTCGTATGTGCCCGCCAAAGCCCCAAAACTTGAGAGACATCATCGCACAAACCGTCTACACTTTGGTCGTGAACATCGTGATTGGGACTTCGACGACTGGGGACAGGTTCTTTTTACTGATGAATGCAGAGTTATGTTAAATCAAATTGATGGAAGGCAGCGAGTATGGAGACGCAAAGGAGAACGGTATATCCAGTCTAATTTTGAAAATACAGTTGCATATGGCGGCGGTTCAATTATGGTCTGGGGAGGAATATGTTTAGGAGCTCGTACGGAGTTAGTAGTGGTCGATGGCGGGAATCTGAATGCTGATCGGTATATCAGGGAGATTTTAGAAGAACATGTTGTGCCATTTGCCCCCTTTATTGGTAACAACTTCATTCTAATGCAGGATAATGCTCGGGCTCACAGTGCTCGCACAGTACAGACATACCTAAACCATGTTGGTATAACGGTGATGGAGTGGCCAGCACGGTCCCCCGATATGAACCCTATAGAACACGTCTGGGACTTGCTAAAGAGGAGTGTAAAGTCAAGAATGCCCCCTCCCAATAATCTCAACGAGTTGCGAAACGCATTACTTGAAGAATGGCAGAGGTTGCCCCAAGAAACCATTGATAACATCATCCGCAGCATGCCCAGACGGATGGAAACCCTCATCAGAGCACGAGGAGGAAACACTCGATATTGAACAGTCATTGAAATTGTTGTTAAACTTTGGAAAATCTTGAATTTTCTGCTGTTTCTCTATAATTAAAAATCGAAGAAAAATGCATTTTGTTTAATTTAATTTTTATTTTTATAAAATTTTAAGTATGGTGTTACAAATGAATGTCAAAACATGTTAATTTAATTGTTGTTTCATTTTAAATAATATATTGTTTAAAAATTACATTCATTGTTCTAAATTCCCTCTTTTTTCTCCTTTTTTTTTCTGTTCCGCTAATTGTGCCGGTGTGTGTATTAACGGGGCTTGAGAGGCTTACAGCAAAATAATAAATAATGGATAGGTAGGTATTACACCGGTATGGCAAAATAAATAATTGGTGATTTGGAATAAAATTGTTTATTAATGCAATACTCTGTAAAACAATCACTTTTTAGAATTACCTACAACGATGACACATCGTATATACCTAGTGCATATTTGAAAGTTTCTTCAGGTAAATATAACACTAATATCTAAATAGCAACTGGTCCAAATGTTGGATACAAAATTGATCATTTTGATACAGTGCAAATGTTTAATTTTCATTCCAATGAGGACCCCGAACAAGACAGGCTGCTAAACCAGGCTGAAAAAAAGTGATAACTCATTACTATAAATCTGATGTCAGTCTTGATATTTCTGTAGGTATAATTCGGATCTTGCATTATTTGCTACACTACTGGAGCATATAAAATATATATTAAATATTGTAGCATCATGAGCGAACCCAGGCCAACGGGCTACTACATTCATTAGCAACAAATTTGCATTGCATACTGCCAAGAAAAAGTAGCCTTTCCAGTTTCAGAATTCCTCTCCACACACATCTCGCACTATACCACAAGCAGATGATTTGGATACCCCAACAAAGTCAGCCACTGATAATAGCATAGTTCCCAGAGCATAAAATCGTAATGCCAATAGCAATTGGTGTAAAGGACGTATACCATAGGAAAAAATGTAGGTTCTTATTGTAAAGTATACATATCAACAATACATATTTGTTGCGTTACTTTTTAAACGTTTTGAGGTTTCAAATAATACCTATTACATACCTGGCTCCCTTCACTGTTAAATAAGGGTATATTTCAACTAGTAACCGTTGAACAGAAGGTTTATCCCACCGAAATCTGAGTTGAAATTCGTAAAAATACAAGGTAATGTAATGGTCAACCGTCGTTTGGTAATTTCGGCGATTAACAAGTTCTTCATTGAATTCTCCCAGTCGGACAACATTTGTAGGCCACTCATTTCACTATCTGAATGAGACATTGTTATTTTTTACATCTTATGTAGTGAAACTACCAAAATTGTGGTTCACAACCGATCGAATTCGGGCAGTAACTAAATATCAATCGCCTAGTAACTTTGACAGCTAGTTGACGTGTCAAAAAATTTATAGGAACACTCTATCCTGTCATCTCCATACATTACCCTTACTATCCGTAAGTTGTAGCCCTCTCATCCGTATGTACCAAGCTGTCAGTAAGTTCGCTTACGAATAGTTTTTTATAGGAACACTTTTGAGTTACGCCTCGTAGATAACTCTACAGTCCGTAAGCAAAACGGTTGGTTTCTCGAATATAGGAACCGGGCATACATAAGATGTGAAAAATAACAATGTCTCATTCAGATAGTGAAATGAGTGACCTACAAATGTTGTCCAACTGGGAGAGTTCAATGAAGAACTTGTTAATCGCCGAAATTACCAAACGATATTGAGACATTTCAATACCTTGTATTTTTACGAATTTCAACTCAGATTTCGGTTGGATAAACCTTCTGTTCAACGGTTACTAGTTGAAATATACCCTTATTTAACAGTGAAGGGAGCCAGGTATGTAATAGGTATTATTTGAAACCTCAAAACGTTTAAAAAGTAACGCAACAAATATGTATTGTTGATATGTATACTTTACAATAAGAACCTACATTTTTTCCTATGGTATACGTCCTTTACACCAATTGCTATTGGCATTACGATTTTATGCTCTGGGAACTATGCTATTATCAGTGGCTGACTTTGTTGGGGTATCCAAATCATCTGCTTTTTGGTATAGTGCGAGATGTGTGTAGAGAGGAATTCAGAAACCGGAAAGGCTACTTTTTCTTGAATGTGCAGACAGTATGCAATGCAAATTTGTTGCTAATGAATGTAGTAGCCCGTTGGCCTGGGTCCGCTCATGATGCTACAATATTTATTATATATTTTATATGCTCCAGTAGTGTAGCAAATAATGCAAGATGCGAATTATACAGAAATATCAAGACTGACATCAGATTTATAGTAATGAGTTATCACTTTTTTTCAGCCTGGTTTAGCAGCCTGTCTTGTTCGGGGTCCTCATTGGAATGAAAATTAAACATTTGCACTGTATCAAAATTATCAATTTTGTATCCAACATTTGGACCAGTTGCTATTTAGATATTAGTATTATATTTACCTGAAGAAACTTTCAAATATGCACTAGGTATATACGATGTGTCATCGTTGTAGGTAATTCTAAAAAGTGATTGTTTTACAGAGTATTGCATTAATAAACAATTTTATTCCAAATTACCAATTATTTATTTTGCCATACCGGTGTAATACCTACCTATCCATTATTTATTATTTTGTTGTAAGCCTCTCAAGCCCCGTTAATATTATAACATACTAGCGGGTGCCCAGCGGCGTTGCCCGCGCGGATTCCGTTTATTCCCGTTCCCGTGGGAATTACCGAAAATCCCTTCATAGTGGTTGCCTACGACATATTTTAAGACACCTACATACCATATTTCAAATAGCGGGTGCCTAGCGGCGTTTTCCTGCGTGGATTCAGTTTATTCCCGTTCCCGTGGGAATTTCCAAAAATCCTTTCATACTGGTTTTCTACGACATATAAGACACCTACATACCATTTTTCAAGTTTATAGGTGTTATCGTTTCGGAGTAGTACGTATTTCTCTTTTTAACCAGTTTTTATATTTTCCCGTAGGAATGAGACATTTTCCTGGAATAAAAAGTACCCTAGATGTTGACCCGGGTAATCAGTGATCTCCCTACCAAATTTCATCAAAATCCGTCCAGTAGTTTTTGAGTGATGCGTGCACAACCAGACAGACAGACATACAAAAATTCTAAAAATTGGTGTTTCGGTATCTATATCGATAACTATATACACTACCGTTAAATTTTTCAAAAAATATTTCATGTACAGACACGGCCCCGTTAGATTTTTATTATATGTATAGATTTAGTACCTACTTTTTAGTCAGGTATGTACGAGGAAGTAGGGAATTTTGATTAAAATGTTCGTTTTATATCGAAACAAAATACCAAAAAAACATAACTTGTAAAAAAAACCAAGTCTCGCAACTCAGTTCTTTTACCGTAAAAAGTTGTAAGATCCATGTAATACCAAGTCGGTAATACCATAATTTATTCAGTCCCTACTTAAAAGACCTTCTGTCTTAAGTTATTACTTAATTAGCTAACCTAACAACATCTTATAGCGACCATATCAATATTAAAAATCTTTTGTGTTTGTCATTTCTTTTTGTAGATAGTCCTACTTATTTCCTTTCCGGTATCTTCGACTTCTTAAATAACTTTGTGATCCTATACATTTATATTTGATTACAGTTATTTATGCACTTGGTGTATCTAGAAACCTGGACCGAAATTGCAAAATATTTGAGTTTTTTCTTTATTTTTACACTAACCACTAATTGTATTCTAAATTTGAAGCTTCTACGTCTGCTAGAAGTGCCTTAGAGTTTTGATGATCGATCAGTCAGTCAGTGAAAAAATTAGAAAACTAGTTATAACTCTTAATGAACTATTGATTCAAATTAGATGAAATATACTGTGTTTATACAATGCCTGCTTGGATACTGAAAATTTAGGCTTATAGTTTTACTAGCCACCCGCCACGACTTTGCACGGGTGCAATGCTTATACTAAAACCTTCCTCTTGAATCACTATCTATTTAAAAAAAAATCGCATCAAAATCCGTTGCGTAGTTTTAAAGATTTAAGCATACATAGGGATATAGGGACAGAGCAAGCGACTTTGTTTTGTACTATGTAATGATTTACACACGGTTATTAAAAAGAAATGACATTAAAATGTTTTATTTCGCTATGTAGTGATCCACAACGAAGTTATATGGGGTCGAAAATGGCTTGCTTCGAGAAAAGGATGGTACGGCCGTGCCGCTTTTTTGCTCGACTTGGCAAGGGGCACTGCCGTGCCCCCAGATTCAAGCAACTGTTGACGCAAATATGGCAAGCAAAGAGATTGGAAGAAAATTATTATCTCTATGAGATAGAAACTTTTTCTTTAAACGTCTTTGATGACAAGATAGGTCAGCGGCGTGTGGACATTTCAGTAGCGTTTCGTTCATATCAGTATAATTTGTGTTTCAACGATTTATAATTACTTTTTCAGAAAATCAGATCAAATAGTGCAAGAAAAGGACGTTTTAAAAATAACCCTACCGTAAATACGTCAAATAAAAATATTTTGCTTTATTTTTCATTAGAACGTAATTTTTCTGTTTTTGCTTTAACGAAACGCAGCGGAGGGCTTCGGTAAGCTGGTTACCTACAACCGTTCGTCGCAGGTAGATGACGTGAAAACATATAGGAACGTCTCTATCCGTTCGTTACTCGTAGTTGACAAACGGTCCGTTGCTGAAGTACAACCACGATTCGTTGAATATAGGAACCGGGCATTAGATGATTCTTTTTCTAGACGACTTCAAAAAAGGAAGAGGTTCTTAATTAGACTGTTTTTTTTTAGTATTATTCGTTGAAGTCTGTTTTTTACTCTTGAAAGTTCTATGTTATCTGCCTTTCAATTTGTTGACGAATTTCATACAGGCAACAAAGACGCGGCATAATACCTCCTCTAAATATCTAATAAATACCAACAAAGCACTCAATTTATCGCACAATACGCTGTATTGATACGCTGGGTGACTTATTAGCCGCGGTCTTTTGTGTGAGCCATAATCAGTAGAGGCAGCGAGGCCTGTACACGAAATCTATTTCCCACAAAATCTGTTCTAGGAAAAGGACATATTTATAATCAAAACTGTTACTTTCTTGACAATAACCTTAATAAGTAATTATAGTTTATGAAAATTAAAAAACAAGCTTTTGTACGTATGGCACGTGTCATAAAAAATCTACTGATTCCAAACTCGAGGGGTTTACAAGGAGCCATTGAGGAGCTGCGATACCGACCTCCTGGCTCCATCATCAGATCAGCTCTGTAGTACCATAATATTGCATTGTCACTAAACTTACATAAGTATGCTAAATTTCAAAAAAAGTACTTGACGATATCTGATTCAAAATTGAATTGCTAGTTAAAAGCTTGGAAAAACCGACAGCATCAGTAGCAGCGACGCGCCATCTTCGGATAATCTTGTATTCGGTATTTGTAGGACATTTTGAGTGTGCTGTAGGCACTCTTAAAAAAAGTCAGATGTAGAAGGCCAAGGATGGTCGCTATTACCTTATTAGGTGCTTATATAGCACTCAATTTATCGCAGGATTCGCGGTTTTAATATCCACGTAGAATTATTAGCTGATGTGGTATTTTGTCAGTCATTAACGTTTTTAAGAAAGCAATATACTTACCTCTTTTATAAAAAAGAAAAGTATTAACTATTAGAAATTTATTTTCATATCACCGACAGCAATACCTATAAGATGTACCTACAGACATTATTTTCACAACCGTTTATTTGCCATAAACTTCTTAGTGAAGCATTAGCAAACAAGTAAACCTATTTTATTAAGGCTGTTTGTCTTAAGTTCGTTGCCAAATAAATATAAAAGGAACCTACTACACGAAAAAAATTTTAAGGCATTTAAAATTAAATTACGACAAATTCTTCTTTTGATTCGGGCAACGAAAACGCTCTGCAATTACTCGACTAACGTAAATAGGTTAACTCCTTTTAAACTATAAAACTGCTTCTTAAACATTTTTTTCCAAGTTAACCTAAAAATAAACCTACGAATGCCGTACCAAATACAATCCAACCAACGTCAAAGTCACAATGTATCTTTTCTATTATAAGGTGGAAATCCCTGAAGATTACAGGGGGTTGAACTTCCTTGTCTAAAGGGTCTCCCCCTGGAAGAAGAGGGGGGATGACGTGTCACTACCCCTAGCGGGTGTAAGACGCGCAGAATCCCGTTAAACTTTCCCTAATACATTCTGAACGTGACACATTCATTTGATGACTAGGTGTTTAACTTAAGGATTTGACATTAGCTAACACGTTTACGGAGCTGCCTAAAGTTTTTGTAATTAAATACTCGGTTTAAGCAAATAGAGAGTAAAACTATTAATCTGTCTCCCCAAAAGTTTCGACTTACCAAATGCTTAGGTACTTCTAATAGGGCAGTTAGGTGAATTAAGAACTTACCTGAAACAAAATAATAAAATATTAAATGAAGTCATTATAAGGATTTCCTATAAACTTTATACTTTTTTAAGGTTATAGTAACAAAGGACCTATGACCTCGAATGTCGAATGCACTTAGACTAAATAAAAATAGAAAAGTTTTTATTTATAGGGGATTACAAGTCCACTTATTGAAAATTATTGCAGCTACTACCGGTTCGGCATGTGTATTGTTCAGGAGAAGTGGCACAAGAAACTGAATTCGTCTAACGTAGAAAAACCAGTACCCTACTGATAGATCACAAAAAGGTTTTCTTCGTTTGATGAACCCAACCTTAACCAAATAAAAATGGCGCCGAATCTAAGCAGTGATAGTAGACTGTGGTAATGCTCATCCACAGCCGAAACTTAGAATTGTCGTATTTCGTCTGTAGCATTTGATACGAGTTATTCATGCATACTCGAGTCCATTAGCGAACATGTTGAGTCACGGGGCGCGCTAGTCAACCCTCGGACTATGAATCAGGCAGCGGTCAGCGACCTTACTAACGGTTGTAACAAGTAGGGGTGACAGGAATATTGGGATCAAGGACTACTGGGAACAAGTGATTCATAGACTAAAATGAGGTTAAGGACTTAAGACCGATCAAATCAACTTCAAGTTTGTCTTGGGATTTGCATGTTACATTTATTTACAAAGAAAAATACCTACATTTAATATTATTTTTTGCGAACCCAAACACAAACACACACAAACCCCCTTACACCCTTAAACATACGCATAAACACACATTATTTTGCAAACTGTCTTAGATAGTAAGTACATAAGCACAAACAACAAAACAAAAACCTATTATTTATAATTACGAGGAACTCTGTAATTAGCCTTACGTACTGTACTTTAATATTTTATGTACTACTAACGGATGCCCAGCGGCGTTGCCCGCGCGGATTCCGTTTATTCCCGTTCCCGTGGGAATTTCCGAAAATCCCTTCATAGTGCTTGCCTACGACATATTTAAGACACCTACATACCATATTTCAAATAGCGGGTGCCCAGCGGCGTTTTCCCGCTTGGATTTAGTTTATTCCCGTTCCCGTGGGAATTTCCAAAAATCAGTTCATACCAATTTTCTATGGCATATCAGACACCTTCAAACCATTTTTCAAGTTTCTAGGTGTTATCGTTTCGGAGTAGTACGTATTTCTCTTTTTAACCAGTTTTTATATTTTCCCGTGGGAATGAGATATTTTCTTGGAATAAAAAGTACCCTAGATGTTGACCCGGGTACTTAGTTATCTCCATACCAAATTTCATCAAAATCCGTCCAGTAGTTTTTGAGTGATGCGTGCACAACCAGACAGACAAAAATTCCAAAAATTTGGGGTTTCGGTATCTATATCGATAACTATATACTACCGTTAAAATTTTCAAAAAATATTTAATGTGCAGACACGGCCCCGTTAGAGTTTTATTATATGTATAGATAGATAACAATTGATGTACACCGTTAATTTAAAATAAAATAAAATTTACAATATTTAGAGATAAAAAGTGTCCTCCAAAGAGGAACCATGTGGGACAGTGCCCAGACTGGTCGCAACCCTCTCTGGATTGCAAGGCTGATCCTTTGACAGATACAACTGCCAGCCCCGTGGTCAGCACCTGAAGCCTCTACCAAACGCACTGACAGCTCTTTGATCCCCACGGACTTCGGTTCCAACGGTCCCATAGTGTCCATCCCATATGCAAACTTGTAGCCCTCATTGAGTTTGGTATATTTCGGCAGAAATCTTGAGTTTCAACTCAAGTTAGATCACAAAATAAAGTAATTCAATTTATTCATACAAAAAACTTGTACTAATAAAAATACAGTAAGAGCTCTAATCAGCAAATTATCAAAAATATTAGTAGATTAATTGGTGGGATTCAAGAAACTTTGATAAAGAGAAGCGAATGAAAACAAGTTCGACGATCATTACCATCTATTAAGAGTAGAAGATACATAAATTATATTTTTGTTTAAAATTGTGGTTTTCTTTTGTTTACTTGGTACTTAATAAACAAAGATATAGAAAGTCGTTGGTTTTGACATTCAGACACACACAGAAATAAAAACATTCATATAAAAATATAAACGATTTAAAACGTAAGGGTAAAACATATAAATACAACAACCGATCAATAAACTTTTATTGTTACTTTTTAATACCTTATGGGAGAAATTATTAAACATTTTTTCATTTTCATTTTCAAATGAAGACAGCCAGCCAACTGTGAGATATGTGTATTGATTGCTGAAAATAGGTTTTGAATCGACGCAGCCGGTCACAGACCTGTTAACGATCGCATAAATGTAACCATGCTTACACAGACAGGCCAGGGAAAGTAGCCAATTTAACTTTAAAAGCATTTTAGTTAACGAGTCCCGAGTAAAATCAATTTCGTTGCACTTGCTTCATTGAACCAGCAAAGCCGGTCAAAGAACCGTCTCGTAAAAGCGAACTCAAAAAACTTCAGCCGATAAATTGAATGCAACTACGAACAACACTCACAAAGAGCCGGTCAACGACCTCACTAATGATCACATGAAGAAAGAAACATGTGGTTGTTACACACTGCCACACAGAACTGCGGACGTGAAGTTAGAAATATTAATCATCATTCTGAATCCTACAGCCCAACAGCTGGTTTTTCCTCATATGAGGAAATATGGGTCTTAACCTAACACTGGGGGCGATCTCTCTCTCTCTCTCTTGCACGCTTGGCTTCGGCGGAACGTTACACTTTTTCGTGCGTGCAGCCGGCGTTCATTTATAATCTATCTATAAGAGTCCTTAACAAAACAACAAAATCACAATGATTTTATTCAAAGTAGGGGCGCATAAGTCCACTTATTGAAAGTCATTGCAACTCCACCGTTTCGTAGTGAAGAAGATTGTCCTACATCACCGAGCATTGATACTGGGTTATCACGAGCCTAAGGAGCCATTTACACGAGGGCAATCCACTAAGACAATCCACTAAGACTGCATACAAAAAAAAACTTGAGGACAATCCATTCCATTGTCCTCACGTTTTTTTTGTATGCATACTTAGTGGATTGCCCTCGTGTAAATGGCTCGTAAGGAAATGTTGTCAGCACCCCATGTCAGTGCGTCCTCCACTGGCCAGTGGGGCGGACAACCCGCCGCGTACAGACTTCGACGCACAGTCACTACATTCATCACATGAAGCTAGTATAGCAAGTGATGTGTGACTATTTGAATGGTTCTTATAACAAGAGCCATAAGAGTTTTAATCGTATGAGTGTACATACGACGTGGTTTATGTTTGTGATGTCTCGCGTCGGGGGTATGTTACGTAGGTACCTACACCTAATTTGTTATGGTTTCATATTATATAATTTAAGTATATATTTTATAGCAATATATTTTTTTCTGTATACATATCTACTTTATAGGTTCTGTAAATACAAAGGTATTATTAAATTTTTAAATAAGTCTCGCTTTTGTCAACTATTATATACTTACATTGTACTGTTGTGTAGTTTAAAAAAAATATTTTCTTTCCCATAAATTAGTAAAACATCGAGGTATAAATAGAAATTAATACTTAAATAACCTATCTGTGAAGCAGCGTGCGGTTCCAATGCGCGACAGAACAATTAAAAATCAATTGTGTCTCATTTTCTTGACTGAGGTGATTATAATAAAAAAAAATATTATCTCGCAGAGATGTGAAATATGGAGTATTCTCCTATGGGGATGTCATTATTTTAGGCGATATTTAATCCCTTGCTGCAATCAGGATTCAAGTCGCTTTGCTAGGGATTCAACATGAAACACTGCTTGATCCCCTTGGTAAATAATCTACTATATTATTCAAAAACGAAACTCTTAAATCATTTATAAGAAAAGTTTAGTTGAGTTTGACATTATACATACTTTTTCAGCTTATTACAGACTGTTAAATTATACTCGAATTCTGAGCAACGCTTGCTTCACTCCACATTAATTATTCGGTCGGTAACTTTGTTTTTTCGTGCAATGACACGGGGGATGCTAATGACTTGATGTAATTAATTGTAACGAGAGCCTGGTGGCCAGTTTTGTGATGGCAGCGCCATAAAGTTATAATTTAAGGGTGTTTTATGAAGGATTGTAATTTCGGATTTATTTATGCTTGGACAGGGTGTACGAAATACGTAACACGGTACTTACACATAAATCTAAACGTTGTGGCGTTTTTAAATGGTTCTTTATTTGAAAATAACGAATATGAATTTGAAACAAGGGATTAATTTGAAATTTATTAGGTGAAATTTTATTTACGTATGGTAAAGCGACGTCATCACATTACTCAGATCCTATGAAGATAAAGAATAGACTAAAACCAAAGAGATTAAAATGTAATAGGGCATAGGAAAATTTGAAGCCGAAAAGTTATTCCAAGTGGAATAAGTCTAGTACAATTTCGACCGAATGACAGCTCACATTCGTACTAACTGACATGACGCTTGAGCTTCAAACATGCTTCAAAGTTTAGTATGCAAAAATTCCCAATGCCCCCTCTATGTCCTATTATATTTTAATCTCTTTGACTAAAACCTAGCCAAAATTTACTTAAGATACATTTATCGTGTAGAGAAATTGGATCATATTACATTTCTGATACAGTTGTCTAAAAGAGATCAACTTCTGCATAAATTATGACCAATGAAATATGAAATAGTGGTTATTTCATGTACATTTTTTCGATATGAGATACAAAAGTCGATCAGCACAAATGGTATAGATATATCGTAAAATATTTTATACTAGCAGCGCCCCGCAGTTTCACCCGCGTAGTTCCCGTTCCCAGGGGAATATGGGGATAAAATATAGCCTATGTGTTATTCTGATGTATAAGCTATATAACCGTCAAGTTTCATCAAAATCCGTTCTGTAGTTTTTGCGAAAGAGGAACAAACATCCATACATCTATATATCCATACATACAAAGTTAATATTAGTAGGATCTGTTTAATATGTTAGAAGAGTGACAGCAATTATTATTAGTCTATTTTAGACAGCGTCTAACTTTAAATAGAGTTCGTCTCGTTTGTCCCGGATCTAATGCCGATCTGTGTCACCCTCCAGGGAGATAGCCGTACGCGTCACAAAGGCAACGGGCTTCTCGCTTCATAAAGCCGTATACAGAAAGAAAGCCGAAAACTTATCGGCGCCGATAAGCGCCGATCGGCGCCCATCGGCGCCGGTCTACGCAGGTAACCGGCGCAGGCATTTATATGAACAAGCGCCGACCGGCGCCTATCGGCGCCGACCGGCGCTTGTCGGCGCCGATAAGCGCCGATCGGCGCCGACACGCGCCGGTCAGCGCTGGTGCCGCCCGCCAATCATCGTACGACATTTTGCTCGCTCTGCTTCAATCTGCTTGCTTTCTGTAGAATGGACCGGCGCCGATCGGCGCCTATCGGCGCCGACAAGCTTTCAGCTTTCTTTCTGTATACGGCTTTAGGTTGAAAGTTTTGTTACACCTTTCTTTTGAGGCGATACATTGAGAGTGTTGAGTGTAAACGCAATACATTCAGAGATTATATTTATATACTTTATCTTTATCATATTGTAGTAGCTTTAAAGTCTTAAGTCTCGACAACAATATTGCAATAGGATTTTGGAAAAACTAATATTAAAAACGCAGAAGGTTGTGAGGATTGGTGTTTTTTACTTATTCCCAAAAACACTATACACTGTGAGAATTTTAAGTGTCTACCTATTACGACTTATGAGATAGAGCCCTGTGACAGACGGACGGATAGTAAGCGGAGACTTAGTAGAGACGTAATAGACATTGTCACCTTTTGGGTAACGGAATCCTAAAAATCTAAATTTTAATAAACTCGTACATTTCTTTTAATTAAGTAGGTTCTAGAATGAATTGCTTTGAAATACTAAGTTAATTAACAATTTGAATGTTTATTAAGAAAATTTATAAGGTTTCGCTAACGAATACAAATTTGATAAAAACAATATGCGTTAATTAGTTTTTAACCCTTCAGCCCATAGATTCGCCTCGAGGTGCTTTTTTTGTTTATAAATGAATACATTTTCGTTTTTATTTCTCCGTTCCTTAGAAAATATTAGCGTTAGTTGTAATAGGTCATATTATTTAGCCCATTGGGTATTTGACTGTATCGAAATTAAATTGCAAGTAATCATTAATTAAAAGATTCTCCCAAAATACCTCTAAAAATGCATTTCGATTTTAATTTTACAACTATATACAATTTTAAAATAATAAAACTTTCAAAAAAGTGTCGCAATTGAGTACTAAAAGAGATGACGTCACAAATCAGGGGGCCAATTCTACTAAATGACAGCGGTGATAGTTGTATGACAATTACATGATTGTGGTCACTCAATGGTGATTTGAAAATTTGACATAATATCACCATTGAGTGTCAAAATTTGACATAATATCACCATTGAGTGACCACAATCATGTAATTGTCATACAACTATCACCGCTGTCATTTAGTAGAATTGGCCCCCAGGACTCAGTACATTTTGCATACTAAATTTTCGTTTGGACAGATCATAAAAAGTACCTCATTTGACTAGGCAGTCAAATACCCTATTATTTTATTACTAGTGGTTGAGCGCAAAGGTTAAATATAGAAAAAGGTAACAGACAAACAAGCAGAGTTACCTTCGCATATATTAAACTAGCAGCGCCTCGCGGTTTCACCCGCGTAGTTCCCGTTCCCGTGGGAATACGGAATAAAATACAGCCAATGTTACTCAGGGATCTTCTAGCTTTCCATTGGTGAGAGAATTTCTAAAATCGGTTCAGTTAGTTTTTGAGTTTATTCGTAACAAACATACAAAATACAAATCTTTCCTCTTTATAATATTATATTAGTATAGATAGTTATCCCGAAATGCAGCGCCCTACCGCCATTGATAGTTGAAGCGGAATCAAGTGGTACTAAGCGTTTCAATTTGGAACATCGCTTAGCACCGCTTGACGCTTTGGAAGTTCCAAATGTACGCAACAGTACATCTCCTCTCCGATTTGGTGGAATTCGACCCTTACTGCGTTCAATGCCGTGGTTAGTTCGGCTGCGAGTTTCGTTTGGGGGAAGTTGAATTATTCACGCGTATTTTCGTTTTCAATTATTGTGTTCTTTATCCCTTTGTAATAAACTTTGCAATTTGATTAATTAAATCCATTCAAAGGCAGGCATACTTGTTTAAAAATTGTTTATTTATACTCGCAGTAATTAATATAATTACAATGAATCATTGTGAACATTTGTCCAAAAAATACGCCGGTAGCAAAGATAAGGATGAGTTATATTCATACTGCTTGCGTTTGAAAATTGATCCCCTACGAGTGTGCTACAACATGTACATACTTACTTCTTAGCGTATTTATAGAATACAACAATGACGGGGAAAGATGATACGGAACGAATAATAAAGAAAAATAGAGCTATCTGTTAAGAGCTGCCCTTAAAATACGACTTGAAATACAATGCGACTAAATAAAATGTGTTTAATTAACTACATTTGTCGGCCTCATTTTCAGTAACATATCTATTGGCCGGTAGAAAGCTGGCATTGGCTTAATTATTATACTAACTATTAAGAAGTACGTGTCAGTTACTATAGTAATTGAGAGTTTTGCGTCAATTTAACTTGGTCGAGCTATAAAGCAGCGCATGACTAGTCGAGCGCTAATGTCAAACGCATACAATTGTCATTCTATTCGACCAATCTTTACGGTTTACAAGCCACTTGGCTAGGCCCCCTGGAGTTTCTACGTTGACATTTTAACATAATTATGATGTAAGCGAGAATCGCGTGAGACAAAACACGCGACCACTAAATTAAGGTGTTTTGTACGAGACTGTACGTAAACTAAACTTATCTTATGTTTTGCCTTTATACTTTAGAATTTCTGTACCAACTCTCAAAATCCTTTCTTAGCGAGTAACTACATTGTATAAAGAACCTACCTGCCCAATATTTGGTTTGCAGTTTTTATAGTTTCGAAGATTTCATGATAAGTGAGTCTGTCAGTAGGATTTATCTTTTACGATACACTACTAGCAGCGCAGCGCGGATTCACTCGCGTAGTTCTCGTTCCAGTGGGAATACGTCAATAAAATATAGCCTATGTGTTATTCTGATGTATAAGCTATATAACTGTAAGGTTTCATAAAAATCAGTTCACTAGTTTTTGCGTGAAAGAGCAACAAACATACTCATAACTTTTTCCGTTTAAAATATTAGATAATAGATAAAATTGGTACATTTATAAGTAACTAGCTTTTCCGCACGATTTCACCCGCATAAGTCCCGTTCCCGTGCAAAAATTATAGCCTATGTTACTCCCAGAAAATAAAGCTTTGTATTGGTATTAAAAGAATTTTTAATATCGCTCGAGCAGTTTTTGAGTTTTTTCGTTACAAACACAAAAATACAAATCTTTCCTCTTTATAATATTAGTGTAAATGTAGACAGTGTTGATTTACATAAATTATATTAAAAATTTGTACACATTTATAACTTCTTATCATAGCTTCACAAACGTATTATAACTAGAAAATAGACGCCGACGGCTCACAGCAACAAAAGTATAGTAAAATCGATAAACAAGAGAAAAACCCCGACCGTCCAATTTCGTTTCCAATTTGGTTTCAATGAGTATAAATTTCCGACGGTGTTACCTCACAGTACCCTTTACAAATCTATTGCGCCCTTGTCCGTTCCTGAGACCGTTTTCAAGGACGAATCCGATAAGCCACCAAGATATTGGGATCATATTGGAACTTTATACATCGCACCAAAGAGGCCACATACATATATTTCTTTCTCTAAAAACCCAAGGAGTTTATAACCAAAAAATATGTTTACGTAATTGACAATCAACTTACATGTAACTTATCCTGCGGAACTGTTTTAAATCCTCATTCACACACCACCGCACACAAGGGTACCGTTACACAATCATAATTAAAAGTAACGCTAAATGATAACGTTATGACGACTGCAGTGCTACGAGCTAGCTACGGCGTAGAGGGCGCGTAGTAGATTCGAAGCCTGGGGGCAGACTGCGGCGGGGCCAGTCTCCGCGCATGCGTAAGCCTGCGTAAGGCATGGATTCGCTCATGTCAAACCTCTTTCGGTTTCCAATGGATTCTAGTTATTATTCCAATGCAATGTTACACGTCATTGTGTTAAAAATAACCGATCATTTTTTTGCTGTCAATATTTATAGTACTATTTATGTATATTATGTTGTATGCTGTGGAAATTTTGAACATATCTGTCGGCTTCGTGTCTGAGTGTTTATATTTATTTAGGTATGTCAGTTGATTAGTCACCCATTAGGACCCATAGTGCAGGCTCTTTGGGACTAAATAACCGTGTGTTAGTTTCGCACAATTTATGATTTATTTATTATTAGTGGAAAACATTTATGTAAAAAATTTTGTTTTTTTCCTCACCTTGTCTTCACCTTGCATTAAAAGAGTGTATTAGTGATGGAGTGAGTGATTTAGTAGTCACTACAACGTGTAACAGCATTGACCAGATTAACTCACATATCATTTTTTTTTAAATAGGAAAAATCAATAAACTATAACTTTTTATAGGATCCTAATGACTTCGTAAATTACCTGCCCTTACTGACCTTTCTCAAAAACCCACCCTGTATAGCAATATCATCTCCGTCAGAAAAACAACATTTTGGAAACTAATATAATAATATAATTATAATAAGACTTCAAACCTAACCTAAAAATACCTCACCTGCTCATGATTCCAGCAAACAAAAACGTGGGTACAAAGAAAACTGTGGCAACCCACAAAACCCTTAAATTTCGGCGAAAATCTAATCCCGATTGGAGGTGTCAAACAGTCCCCGCCGAGTGTACATTAAAAAACAATTGGGGGTCGCGAGCAAACATCCCGAAAATACATGCACATTTCACAGCTACATGCTGGCGGTGACGTACTTTCTGACGTCACGGTCGGTGGGCACAAAAAATGCTGATAAAGGTATCTACAGAGGTTAGTCGGTCGAGATCGTTTTAACCAAATTAGATACTTCATAAGCTTTGCTCGTTAGGAAAAGGCCTGTAGGTGCCCATAGATTTTGACTTGTCGCTAAATTAGTTATTACCAGCGGTTGTTTTACCCGCGTAGTTCCGCGTAAGAATAAAATAAAGCCTATGTTACTCAGGGATCTTCTAGCTTTTCATTAGTGAAAGAATTTTTAAAATCGGTCCAGTAGTTTATTCGTAACAAACATACAAAAATACAAATCTTTCCTCTAAGTATAGAAGTACAGAGAACCTTCATTTGGAGAAAACAGTCAAACTCGAGAATATGGGCGACGGAGCTAAAGCCAATGTCCCTTTTAAGAATACGTTTTGATACCTCTACCGAAAGTAACGAAGTCAACAAACGTTACTTCAAACCCTCTATTAATAGGTCAGATTATTGTTTTATGTACCGCAATTTTTTAGATCGATATCGTCATTCAACTGCATCAGACGTTTTCTATAACTCATATCAAGTACGTGTCGATCAACTTAGTGTCTGTAGGCACCTTTAAGGTATTTTATACAAGCGGCGACCGTCTCTTTGTACTCGTTCGACTGTACCCAACTGATTCTCCGCTTTTCCTTTTAATATTTATGTTACCAGTTTAGGGATTATTCTAGCCAAATGCATAAGTAAGTACTAGTAATTATGATCTATAGTAATTATGATCTAATATGTGAAAACAAGCAGAGATGAGCTAGCTCAATTTTGCCCTTCATTGTAATCGTGAGACTTATTTTCGAGAACATAGCTGCTGTGGCGGTAAATTAGTGAAATGGAAAATCAGTAGGTACATTTACGATTGTAATAAGAGGACAAGAAAATAGTAAAAACAACAAAACAGTAAAAACAACAAAACAGTAAAAACAACAAAACATTAAAAACAACAAAACAGTAAAAACAAAACAAAAGGATTTTGTTAATTTTACAAGATTTTTTTTACAAAAGCACACTTATAGGATTTTAGAAGGAAATTTATCTAAACCTTATATTAGTAATATATTATTTTTTTCTTAGTAGTTATGTATGATAGATAGCTTGTGCTCGCGATTCCGTCCACGTTCCCGGGTAAAAAGTTTCCCACGTTATAAGCTACTAGCGATTCTGCGCGGTTTCACTTGCGTAGTTCCCGTTCCCATGGGAGTACGGGAATAAAATATGGCCTATGTTACGATTCAGATATTCTATATTTCCATTGGTGAAAGGATTCATTAAATCGGTGGAGTAGTTTTTGAGTTTATTAGTAACAAACATGAAAAAATCCAAATCTTTCCTCTTTATAATATTATTATAGATTTGTGTAGCAAATTTCATGAAATTCCATTCAGCAATATTAGTGCGGTTGAGGAACAAACATCTAAACTGTCACATTTATAATATTAGTAGGATAATTGAAAGCATGCATCACACAACTGTATACAAAAGAAGAGAATTCAACATAATATTTGAACAATGAACGTAAGTATGTCGTTTTCAATAAATCAATGTGACAGTCAGGAAACGTCGCTGCCGTCACTTCGATCGGAACAAATGAAATATCTGTAGTATTCGTTGGCTACTACTGTTGGCAGTCTGACAGCTGGCTGCGCTGACAGTGATCCTTCATTACCCTTATTCAGTTTCTGTGCAGTTTGATCGGAGGCTGACGTTCCGGAAAAAAAACCAATCCTAACAATAAGTATGGTCGATTGATGAGAGTTAAAAACAAATATTGTAACGTCATGCTGTTTTTACTTATTTTTAGAATCAGATACTTGACGCTATGTCGCTATCCTAAATTTTTACCGAATATTACATTCTCCGCACGTAGTTTTTCCTTTACTTCGACATTGGCAAAAGTCACCAAAACCACGATGAGAAGCCATTATCATCTAAAAGAAGAAGAAAATGTTCTTTCAGTCTCGGAAATAAGGATTTATGTACCCATATTTTAGCATTTGCCATGACTGCCGTGAAATAAGATTAACCAGGTGATTGCAGATCATTATTAGAATTGCTTTTTTAAATAAATAATTCGGACTTTTACTTTCATCGCTTGGCAAATCTTGACATTTACAACAGAATTAACTAAAAAACAAAACTAGATACAATTTTATTTTGTTTTTAATAAAAAAAAAAAAAAACTTTTTATTCACTCCGTCCTAGTTGCTGCGTGAATTATTTATGCCATTTTACAACAACAAGCCCTATCGCGCATTGCGTTAAGTTCATTTTAGTCTACCATTTCTCGTAAAGTTTATATAATTTAAATATAAATAGGCGATGGGCTCATGTTTAGGAATCGAAAGAATATACTGGTACAACGTGGATATTTCCAGAAATAAAATACCTATGCCTTCCCTTCGTTTCTTTTTTTAGTTTTTTTTAAATCAATCAATTCAAATTAATAAGCGGGACTGAATACGGAAAGAGGAATATCATGTTTGAGGGTGTCCATCTATTTATTAACTACCTGAAAATATTCAAAACGCTGAAACAGTCAACGTTTTTAAAAAACTAGCAAAAATGAACATTTTCAAATATTAATCTTATTTAGCACTGTACAAACTTCGACCATACAATTTTGGAAATAAATGTTTTTAAACCTAATAAATAACACAATAAAACTAATTGAATTTGAATGATCTAAGCTAAGTAATTTCTGCTTTCTATAGTTATACCTATTTATTAATGAATGAAAGGCATAATATCTAAAGAGACAAAAATATAAGGAGACTGAGTGGCCGATCGATCAAATCGGCGATGAATTGAAGAAAATTCAGTTAAAGAGTACCCGAAACCGTCGAGCATGTATGAACCGATTGATGGATGTACATGAAGCGCAAGAGGTGTGCCGGGATCATAGCAGGCGGTCTATAGTCACTGCCTACCCCTTCAGGAGAAAGGCGTGAGCATATGTATATATGTATGTTATTAATTCCAAATCATATCACCGACATTAGTCGCAGTGACGCAGCGGAAACATATACTCGAATCATAGTCGGTAATTTCCTTTGCGTGTACTTCTCATTGTAAGCCACCTGGTACAAAGCTTTTAATCTAAAATATACCTTTTGTCCCGCTATTTTCACTATCCCTTAATAACTGCAGCTTGGAAATATTTTCATTCGAGTAAAAGGCTCTTTTCCCTGTGGGAAGCTAATGAAAGAATTGCAGTGTCTCTGCTATTATTTCTCTTTCGGATTATATTGCAACGCAAGGGAATTATTTCCGCTTGTAATGGGAATTAGTTCCGCTTTCGTAACTTATTTATTTATTTGTTAGGGTAATCAACAGGACATACATTACAAAACACTTATTCTACATTACAATAAAAGTTAAATGCTGTTGCCTACTTATAGACTACCACAGCATGATCAATCATTGACATGATTAAATTGAGTTAGTAGTTAACTATTAACATACTTTAAGAACAAAACAAATTTACAGAAAAAGAACGTTCAAAGTAAAGTTAATGTTGTATAACTCACTAGCTGAATTCTACATACAATATGGACTCAGCAGCTACGGTCGTACATACAAGTCTTATCTAAATCAAATATATAAACTAAAGTAAAAATTCTTAAAAATATTGTATCCACTAAAAATAAATATCAATTTCAAAGTGACGAACTTCTACTCTTCAACCACTGCAAAATCTTACCTATCTTTACACAACTAAAATATATGCTACTTAAAGAACATTTTTTTAATGATAACTTAAGAGAAGTGATTCAACATCCTGTATACACGCGGGCTGTCGCTCAAAACCGGTTGCGTACGACTAGCGCAAACAATACCTACGGCGAGCGGACGACGTCGTATCTGGTTCCTCGCCTGATTAATAACCTACCTAATGAATTGCGTACTAAAATTACTCGTAAAAATATTAAATCTACTCTTAAGACCTATTTCCAGCAGCACACTGAACTGTCAATGGCTTAGAAATGTACCCACCGATTCCAGTCTGTATGCTAGCTACTTACCTAGTTTGTAATTTTTTTTTATATATATATATATATATAATCTCACGCCTTTTATCCCCGAGGGGGTAGGCAGAGGTATTCCATTTTTTTTTTTTAAGTTTGTTATTTTTATTTAATGCCGATGCAGACTGCTGATAGCATTAAGCAAACCTTAGTGGTTTATAAATGCTATGTATGATAATGTTTTGCCTATGTTAAGATGTTAAATAAAGCAAAAAAAAAAAAAAATATTTTTGAAAAGATAAATAAATTAACAATTTATTTATCTTATATCCCTATAATAGTTAGGAAAGTGTTATGCACTGAAAAAGGATGGGTAGGGCCGTCCAATTATTTGTATTAAGTGTTCTAGGGAAGAAGCGCTCGTAGCCCTGCGGTATGAGCCTAGTGGCATTTTTATCAAAATTCCCAAAGGAACGGAGAAAAACGAGATCCACGGCAACGGTTTCATGGTAGACCTTGCGAAATACGTTTTTATGTGAATACGAGCGGAACTTCACAGTTACACTGTACAACGTAAAACACAAACATCTGAATTGTGAAACCTAAACTAATAGTGAACAGCAACTCCGCCACAAATGGCGGTAGCTATGAGTTTAGTTGTAACACAATTTGTTAGTGCACTAATGAAATTAATTAGAAAACCGGCGTAAAGGAAAATATTACCGTAGGGACTTTGTGTCTAATTCACTTGTAAGTACATCGCCCTGGAATACTTCTTCGTAGTCAGAGTTTAAAAATATTTTTTTTGAAGTTTAAACATATTTTTTTCACAATATTTACAGATAAAGACTATTCATATTTATTTATCTTTTTCTTTACGACAAAAAGATGTAGACTGATAGATTTTCTGTTATCTTGTACACTTACTTTAATGTACCAATTACTTTTTATTTTATAAAATTACATTTATCTATAAAGAAAAATATATTTTTATTTACAATTTTTACAGATAAAAGATGACCTCCAAAGACGAACCGTGTAAGACTGTGCTCAGAAGACTGGCCGCATTCCCTCTTGAGATAGGCTGATCCTTTGACAGAGACGACTGCGAGCCCTCTGGTCACCTAAAGCCTCAACCAAACGCACTGACAGCTCTTTGATAAGCTGCCTCGTCTCCGGACCTCACGGTCCCATTGTCTCCACTCTAAACGAGTCTAATCTTTTCTATATCTTAAAACAGTAGATAGACTGCTAGAATACAATAAATTTACAATTTATATTTCGGACCAGCAGGCGTAATCACGGAGGCTCGATACCGTTTCCGTTCGATTCAGATCGAGTGAAAAATTTTCCGAATCCTTATGTCACATATTACATTAGTTTTCGATACCAACATCAGCCCATCTCGAAAGTGTTCGACATTTTCCGATTCCGAGTCGAATATCGAATATCGAAGCTCCGTGAATACGCCTGCAGTGACCCGACAGACGTTGTCCTATACAAGTGACAGTTATTACAAACGCCGTAAGGTTACATTA
This sequence comes from Ethmia dodecea, assembly GCA_963855545.1. Lineage (NCBI taxonomy): Eukaryota > Metazoa > Arthropoda > Insecta > Lepidoptera > Depressariidae > Ethmia > Ethmia dodecea. The sequence continues at coordinate 16,793,604 of OY979438.1, read as the reverse complement.
GAAAAGTTAATATGGTCGTTAAGTTTTCTTAAATTTTCTTATCATAAACCTTCTCCTGACGATAACAAACACAACAAAAAAGTATTAGCGAAATTGGTCCAGCCGTTCACGCGTGATGCCGTATAAGCCTATTGAGGAAGTATAAGTGCTTCGACTGTTATATTACCGTAGTAAATATTTACTCTATTTATATATACTTGATACTTACTAAGCCGATAAAACCCACTCTCATAGACCGATTGGAATATGTATAGCAAAATGCAGAACAATCTTTGAGTATTAAACCAACCGGAGACGCCACTGACAGGCGTTCCCCTCTGCCAAAAAAACGTGTCGGTCTTTGAGCATACCGGTTAAATACAACTAGTTTGTTTGAGTTCACGGAGTGCTTGTATTGGTGAATGTATTTGTGTGCACCTAGTTCAAGCTAGTGTTTAATTGTTTTGTCAAAAAATGTGTTTGTTTTAACATTATTTGTGTTTGTTTCCTCGTCCCCCCCGCAGAAATTGGCAGACTTTTTTGTAAAGAAACTAGTGCGCGTGACGTCTCCTGTTGGTTTAATACTCAAAGAGAACAATAGATAGGTCGCGAATCGGAACTGCGGTAGTTGGGAGATAACATCGCGCTGCGGGCTGCAACCTCATTCGATATCCAAAATAATTGTTTACATACAAAATCGAATAAATAGGTCGTCTTTTCGAATAGGGGCCTTTCTGTATCTGTCTTTAAAAACTTACGCACATATTTTTATTTACCTATCAGTAGCCAAAACAAACAGGTAAAACATCGTGAGAAATGAAACACGTGTAGCGACACTACATAGAACGCTCCAATAGACAGCCGAGTTCTAAATCGCGCTATCGAAGTACTCGAATGAGTTTTTAGAATCGGACATTTTGCGAATGTGGCATTTTACAATCTAAAATTTAACGATGTGACACTTTGCGAATGTGAGAAACTGCCAAAAACAACCGTGACATTTTGCGAAAGTAACATTCTGCGAAAAACAACTGTATCGTTCTACATCTGACCTTGTCCCTCCCGCCCTACTCCATTTGATACAACAGTTCGGCTGCATTAGAAAATTATTCCAAATTCAATAGAAATGTTTTCATCTGCCACTCATAAGATAACCCCTCGCTCGTTACAGTCGCACGTGACCCCCCCCCCTTCCCACCACCGCATAAAGCGAAACCCCACTTCATTAACTGTTCGACGAACTCAGCGATTAACTTGAGAGATTTACTTTTATACGGTCCCAAAGGCCCGTATGTTAGAACCGTCGAAATTGTTGTGGACGTTTCAGTTAAAATGAAGTGTTATTGTGACAATAAATTTAAGGAATTGCCAGGAAATGTTGGATAAGGGTTTTTATACCGACGTTCTGAAAGGGGGGGGGGGTTAAGACTAATTTATGGTTAAGTAGAATTTCTCAGCTGAATTCTTTTATTGCAAGATACTTTAATGTTTGCTGTCGAATATTACGGTAGTTTATTTAACAAGATCATATAAAATATAAAAAACCTGTAAAAACCATATTAAAACCAGGTTAATATGTCACTCAGAAGGTAAACTAACCTTACCATAATTCAAAAGAAATTCTCAAACATACACCCTAATAAAACTAAAAGCTATTTTATACGTGTTTATTTATTATTTTTATTTATTATTTTTATTTATTATTTATTTCATTCTATCACAATATGCATTCTATTTGAATATTATATTATACATAATTATGAATTATTAAATTTACTGCAATATGAAAATTATAAAAATTAAAAATTATATACTAAGCTACCTAACTTACTAACTAACGAACATTACACATATTCCCATCCTCCATAAAAGCATTCACGGAATAATAACACTTTCTCAACAAAAGGGCCTTCAAACTCTTTTTGAATTGCTTCAAGTTAGCCTCACTCTTGAGATCTATGGGTAGCTTATTAAATAGTAATATAGACTGATATCTTGGAGTATGTTTAACTACCTGCAAAGTTGGTCTAAATGTAAATACAAGATCTTTTCTGCGTGTGGCCAGCCTCGCAACTCTTTGTTCTTGAGTTTCTAATGAATGTTTTACAAGATCACAAAGAAGTACAAAGATATAAAGACTTGGAGCTGTGAGTATTCCTAGTCTGCTAAAGTAGTCCTTGCAGGATTGCCACTGGGGAATGCGCACCATTGTTCTTATAGCCCTTTTCTGGATTATGAATACTTTTTCCATATTATATTTGTAGCTATTGCCCCACTGTCTAATACTATACCTAATGCGGGATTCCACCAATGCATGATATACGATTTTTAATTGTTTAACCTCAGCCTCATCTCTTAAGGTTCTTAGAGCGTAACATGCAGAGCTTATTAAGTTTTCTACGCTAGCTGTTTCTGTTTTCCAGTTGAGTCTTGAGTCTATATGAATCCCCAAGAACTTGATCACCTCAACATGTTTTATACTTTCACCGTTAATAGCGATTTGCAATAAATGATTGTTTCTAGATGTTGTTCGAAATAGCACTAGGTTAGTCTTATCTGAATTCACTTTTAAATTATTCAGGTTAAACCTTTCCAGGGTCTTGTTAATCTTTTCATTTAACTGTTCCATATTTCCACCGGAAATTACTGCATTTGTATCATCGGCAAATAATACTAATTTTATATCTGGTATATAGCTTTAGTCATAAAGTCAATTAAGTCATTGGTAAATATTACAAATAATAAGGGTCCCAAAATTGAGCCCTGCGGTACACCTCTCGTTATTTGTTTGAATTTGGATCTGTGTACTTGCTCACATCTTGCCGTCATGGTCTTGATCTCAACAAATTGTTGCCTGCTCGATAGATACGAATGAAACAACTTTAATGCTTCACCTATTCGGCACCCATTACAAAAAAAATCCTTTATCACTTTATAATATAACGCAAAGGGACAATAGTTACCACCATAAATTGAACTTTATGTAATTGAAATAAGATTCAAAACCAATAAACATTTATTTACTTAATTTAAATTCTACAACAATAACATAAATCTACAAAGCGGTCGTGTATTCTGATATTGCTGTGAGTATATATCAGTCGCGCACCACACGCTATAGCGCACGCATGCGATTTGCGCACGGGGTAGTTTTTTTTTTGTTAATAACGATGTCTAATTTTGTTAAGTGCGCGTCATGTAATTTAGTGATTAATGAAGTACTTGCATTTATTTGTAACAAAATTGATGTTATGGACGAGGAGAGTATTAGCCGAATATGTGTTAGTGCTTTCTCTGATAGTGAGATAAAATTAGCGAAACAGTTGCTATTTGAATCTTTAACAGCAACAAAAACAATGAAGATACGTAAGAAAGCTGGAAAAACCTTACGGGATATCGACGATATTATATGTCTCATAAAAGAAACGGATCCTGAGAGAATACCTACATTCGTCGCGCGAGAACTACATAAATTACCACCTGTACTGTTTGACCACGTCGATGTTACTCGACTTCTCAAAGACCTGCTAAAAATGCGCAATGATATGGAGAAATTTAATGAGGATTGTGCCACTAAAAACGAATTATCCGAACTAAAATTGGAGCTTGAAAACCTCAAGAAAGCTTCCCTTGTGAATAATTTCCCTCGAAATATAAACACGAAGCGGGGTGCAGGTTTGATGAACAGTTACGAGTATGATAGTGGTCCTGTAGGATTGCCACCCATGAGTACTGGAAGCGAAAAGTCAGTCGTTCACTGTACTTCGCCCTCAGCAGTACCTAAACCACATATTCACCCGAAGTGCGTGGAGGGTAGTCCGAGTGGTAGTATTTCTCCGCTGCGGGTAGTGAGTATGCCGCACACGGTCGATACCGATAAATCAGCTGCGATCCAACTAGCGGCCGCGGGGAGTGCGCCTGTGCCGAGCAATAACTTGATGAGTCACGCCGCTCCGGTACCTGCGCTTACGCCGAGACATACGGTCATTCCGAACGTCGGTGAGATTTTTATAAAACGTTTCTCGGATGTTTTACAGGAAGGACAATGGAAATCTCCGAGTCAGGATGAAAACTGGACTCTTGTTCAAAAAAGGAAGTTGAGAAACCGTTTTGCGAGTAATAAGGGCAAAGCAGTTGTTGATTCGCAATTTAATTTTAAAGCTGCGGATATCAAAATACCAATTTATATTTACAATGTTGCGAAGGACACGACTGTGTGTGACATATCGAATTACATTCAAAGCAAGACAAATATTAATGTGACACTAGAAAAAATGAATATGAAGCTCATGAAAGACTATGATGCATACAAAATTTATGTGCCGAAACATAAAATTGATATATTTTTGAAAGATGACTTCTGGCCTGACGGGATTTCATATAGACGGTTTGTTAATTTTGGAAAGAGACAAGACGGAACTGAAGTTCCGAATTGGAGACAGAATTAAAAGCAATATAAATGGCAATGTCAACATTTATAACATTCAACTGTAAAAATGTGATTCGGTCGGTGGACTGTGTGCGAAGGCTCTGTCGTACTGCTGATGTCATCGTCTTGCAGGAAACCTGGCTTTACCCGCATAATTTATCTTTTCTTGGGGGCATAGACAGCGACTTCGCTTACACCGGTAAGTCAGCAATCGACACCTCCGCTGAAGTGCTCAGAGGAAGGCCGTCCGGAGGATTGGCCATACTTTGGAGAAAGGATGTATTTCCGTGTGTATCAGTAGTAGAATGTAGCAGTGTGCGTTTAATAGCTATTAAAATTGTGCTTCCTGATCGTACGATATTGTTGATTTCTGTGTATATGCCTACGGACTCAGCAGACAATCTAACGGAATTTACTGACTGTTTGGGAGAAATAAGTGCTATTATTGAAAGCAATAATATTGATACCGTATTTGTGTTAGGTGACTTCAACGCCCATCCCGGTGAAAGTTTTTCTAAAGAATTATTAGATTTTAGTACTGAACAGTCATGGTCCTGCATTGATATGGATGGAGTGACTCTCATGACGGTTGTCTGCGTTGGCTTGATCACTGTATAGTCACAAGCGCTGCGCGACAGATAGTTGTAAATGCCTCGGTTTTACATGATGTGTTCTGGTCCGACCACCGTCCATTAATAATAGAATGTAATATTAATTTAATCAAAGCTAAAGTTGTGAAGACGGATTTTCCTCATAATAAAACCAAGTGGGGTGAAAGGGATACAACTCAAATAAACTTATATCATGAAATTTGTAACTCAAAATTGCGACTTATAGATTTTCCACCCGAATTCTGTGATTGCGCCGATAGGCCCTGTGATAATGTAAATCATAGACTAGTATTGGATAACCTATACAGTCAAATTATATCCATACTTAGCGAAGCTGCAGATAGTTGTTATATTGATAAAGTTCGTAAAAAATATAAATATATTACGGGTTGGAATAGACATGTTAGTACCGCTCATAGGGAGGCTCGGTTTTGGTTTCAACAATGGGGATTTTATGGGAAACCTAAGTCAGGGTATGTGTATAGTCAAATGTGTGAATCCAGAAGAATTTTTAAATCGCGTTTAAAATATTGTCAGAATAACGAACAACAAATGAAAATGGATATTATTGCAAAAAACCATGCTGAAAACAATTTTTGTAAATTTTGGAAGAATACTAATAAACTAAATCCAAAGCCGAGTCTCCCTGTGAGCGTAGCGAGCGCGCACGAGCCTGTTGATATTGCCAATGTTTTTCAGCGCCACTTTAAAGTCCAATCTCCACTCGCGCAGCCAGCACAGATGCTCGATGGTGAGGTATGTCACAGAGATGTGAAAGCTAGATTTTCAGCAAAAGAAATAGCATCAGTAATTAGAAAAATGGTGAAGGGGAAGTCTCCTGGTCATGACAACTTGAGCATCGAGCACCTGAAATATGCTGGATTTCATTTGGCTAGGGTGCTTGCTATGCTGTTTAATCTGTGCGTGAGTCATTCTTACCTACCGGATGACCTAATGTATACGGTTGTGGTGCCAATACTGAAGAATAAAACTGGTGATGCCTCCGATGTTTCCAATTACAGACCAATTTCACTGGCCACTATTGTTGCTAAGGTGCTGGACAGTCTGCTCGACAAGTACTTAAGTAAACACATCGAATTGTACGACGCTCAGTTTGGTTTCAGGCCCGACTTGTCAACTGAAACTGCAATCCTATGTCTCAAGCAGACTGTTCAGTACTACACGGCCAGAAAGACGCCAGTCTATGCCTGTTATCTGGATCTGTCGAAGGCATTTGATTTGGTTTCCTATAACATCTTATGGAATAAGCTTCAGAGTGAAACCAGCTTACCGCAGGAAATCACGTCAGTCTTCAGATATTGGTACAGCAACCAAAAGAACAGTGTTAGGTGGGCAGGCGCACATTCGGACATGTACAGGCTGGAGTGCGGTGTGAGGCAGGGAGGGTTGACCTCGCCCAAGCTCTTCAACCTGTACATGAATCGACTTATTGGTGAGCTCAGCAGTACAAAGGTCGGTTGTCATGTAGATGGTGTTTGTGTTAACAATCTCAGCTATGCTGATGATATGGTGCTGCTGAGCCCATCTATCGGTGCCCTGCGGAAACTGATAAATGTATGCGAGTCTTATGCAGTTGCCCACGGATTAAAATACAATGCCTCAAAAAGTGAGCTAATGGTGTTTAAAGCTGGTTCAAAGTGTTATAAAATTTCTCATCCCATAACACTGTGTGGGACACCATTGAAGCTCGTAGAGCATTTTAAATATCTGGGTCACTGGATTACTGACAAACTAAGCGATGACCTTGATATACAGAGGGAACGAAGGGCGTTGTGTGTTCGTTGCAATATGTTGGCCCGCAGATTTGCACGTTGTAGTGGGCAAGTCAAAGCGACCCTTTTCAAAGCCTATTGTCAATCCTTCTACACGTGCAGTCTGTGGGTCAATTATACGCAGAGGGCTTTTGCAGCCCTGCGAGTACAATATAACAATGCGTTCAGGGTGTTGTTCGAGCTGCCACGTTTCTGCAGTGCATCGTCCATGTTTGCCGAGGCGCAGACTGACTGCTTCTATGCAATCATCCGCAAGCGAAGCGCCTCGCTGCTAAGACGTGTGCGTGGCACCTCGAACAGCATTCTGGACGCATTGGCCAATAGGTGGGAGTCCCCCCTATTGGAGAAATGGATGCATCTGCACGCGTCGGGCACTCAGCCCGGCGCTAGACTTAATTAAATTATTTTATTAAAATAATATTTACTAACACTAGGCTAAGTATTTTGTTACTAATATTTATGGATTTATAATCTGAAATAAATTATTTGAATTTGAATAACTGGTAGGTGAAAATAAAATATTTTTTTGGCTATAAATTTTCTTTTCATTGGTATTTCAGTTTAATACATAATTAAAGATTCGGTGATTGCCACACTATCCCCCAAAATGGCGACGAAAGTGGAGTAGGTTAGAACAACATTTTGAAATTATTATTTTTTTCTACTATACAATTTAAATTTAGTTCAATTTCAATGTGAATATTTCAAGAATTTGGTAGGTGTAAAAGTTCCTAGCCCATTTTAAAATATCTCCTTTCCACCAAACTTTTTCATCAACCGTATTTTCCACAAAAGAATTTTATAAAACAGAATGTTATTTGAAATGCACAAAGCGTAGCAGGACGTTAAGGCGTGAGACGGCTAAGCTCCCCAGACCCCACCTCAGAGATATTGGGCGAGTTTCTCGAGGGTTCCTTGACCCCCAGACAGGAAGAAATGTCTCCAGACGCCCATAATTTACAGTCATACTACTATTTCAAGATATATCACCATCCCTACATAGTATAAAACAATGTCGCTTCCCGTCTGTCTGTCACTATGTATGCTTAGATCTTTAAAACTACGCAACGGATTTTGTTTCGTTTTTTTTTTAAATAGATAGAGTGATTCAAGAAGAAGCTTTATATGTACAATACATGCATAAACTAGGAGAGAAACACTGATAATATCATATAAGCCGAAGCGAAGCGAGGGCGGGTCGCTAGTAGAGTAAAATATTTAGAGCTTTGTATGTGTTAGCAAAACGACAAAGAATCGAAGTCCGATTAATCCTCTTACCGCCGAATATTAGAACGTGATTTAGGCTTTAGGTAAGACTTAACATTAAGTACTGTTCCAAATTCATACAAAAATTAACAGATATTTTTACATAAGCCGTACAACTAAGATTCATATCAGCTATCTCTCTGTCTATAACGTACGAAAATAAGTTTATTGCTATATTGGTTTTGAGCTTCTAACAGCCAGCAACGGATTTATGACGAACGGAGTCACGGAAAAAAAAGTGTTAATAAAGAAACTATTCACTTTATTCAGAAAGCTGGATTACATCACCGACCAGTGGTCTGTGATTGCATCTACATCTACAAAAACAAGAATCCTCATTTTTGACTTACGAGCTCAATTTCAACATCACTTCTAGTATTTCAACAGATTTTTCACAAACCCCGACCTTCCCGAATAACTTAGTAAATAAGTTAACACACCGCAATTTCCAGAGTAAGTGAACAATGCAACAAAACCGCATCTACAACGTTGTGGTTTGCAACTTGTTATGTTTATGTTTGCTCGCTGACGTCCTGGTAGACTGGGACTAACTCCGCAGTACCGGGTCGCACGCGGCCGGAATGTAAAGCGACCCTCTCAAAGACTGCGCTCTGTCATTTTAAATTGGGCTGCAAATTGCATTTCCTTCTCGAAACCCTTTTTCAGAAAAATTGCGAGCAAATTGGCACAGGTCGATCTCTGCTTTGAAATTTTAAATTTTAATCCAGATAAGTGCAAAAAGCACAAGTAGGGTTTGAGAGAAGTAACCCTTACAATGCATAGCGAAAAATTTCTAGAATTTTCTCCGCAGAATGCGCTCCGTTGTTTCTTTAGTTCTTTGAACAAATATGCGTTCATCTTAAAAGTGCTTATACAAAATTGCTAGATTTTTCTGAATAAGGTTTGGGGACTAGTTATTTTACAAACCTCGATTACGTTGGCGTATGTCTCAACACTGGTTGACATTCTTGAATTGCTTTTTATTAGTATTTATATCTTTCGGATAGTTTTCGGGATATAGCCACTAAGCACGTTATTTTCGAATTCCCACGGGAACGAGGAAAAACGGGATCCACTGAGTTGTAACTTACTCGTACTATAAAACATTTTTGATAACATAAACGTAGCGTGTATGTATATGTTTATATCGTCGGAACATTGACTTGTGTAAATAGACCCGGTCCGGCGATGGGCTCACCACCTATCACGTTTAGGGGTCCAATATATCTCGTGAAATGTAGGTATATCCAGTAATGGAATACCTCTGCCTACCCCCTCGGGGATAAAAAAGGCGTGAGATTATATTATTATTATATATTATTATTACATTGACAGCGACAGTTCACATTACGCGGTTTAGCCGGCGCGATTCCTGTGTGCGGTTACGCTATTGCCGATACCTTATCTATATAATAGGGCTTGAATCGCCACTGTCTGTTCTTTGTCTTCCTGAATTAATAACTCTATAGCAACCGCTTTGTATGAACGGTCGACGTAACGGCGTAATGTGAACTCGTGAAATAGGTACGTTTCGATGGCCGCTCGGGTCATCACTATTTTGCCCGTAAGCGATCGCCATCTGACGTCATATCGTGATTTCCCTCAGGCATCGGTACTACACACAAATCACACTCGAAAGCGTTTGGTTCGCACATGTTAGTAAGTATAGATTGTACCGTGAGTCAGGGTTTTATCACCGTTTATTGCAGACGAATGATATCGCCGATTTGGGCGGTTTCCGAGGGTCGGAAAATGTTCTGGATTCTGTACAAATAACCAATTTGTTTCCTTGCTATAACTAAACATACAACTAGTAACTAGTTCTCTTGTTGATCTAAATGGAATAGTTATTATTCAGAAAATAAAGTACAGAAAATATGTACCTATACAATAACAATTTCGGTTCACAAATAAAAATATACTTGTTAGGTATTTATTTTACTTTATTTATTTAAAATATACTTGTTAGGTATTTATTTTAAGTTTTTGGTCTATTTTTTCTTGGTAAACAGCTAAATACTTCCGCGCTGCAATCAAAGTTTTAAATTGGGTACCTACCTACTTGACTGTATCAAAATTAAATTCTGAGTAATCATTAATTAAAAAGATTATCCAAAAACATCTTAGCAAAGTATAACGGCAATAACCCTTCAACAGCTGCGTTCCGATATTAATCGACACGTCCAAGCATTGAAATAAACGCGACGGAGACTGATCGTAATAGAATTACCCGTGTGATCGTTTACAAGGGAGTCGTTTAATCCCGTCGATCGTCTGTAACGCGCTCAAAACTTTACTCGCTCGATCCAATAATACTGCGACGCGAATTGTAAGGAGCTTCCACTCGCTATTACTATTCAGAATGGTCCGTGATTTATTTGGCTTGGATTCCTTACAAACGGAGCTGGGTTAGTTAATAGGACAGCAAAACTAAAGGACGTCTCAAGCTGCAATAAATGCGGAATAAGGCTTAGTCTGCGTTCGAAACCTAAATTAGTTAATTTATAAAAAGTCATCAAGACGATAAGGAGGTTATACAACACTTTTAATATTTGATGATTTCATATTTTTTATATCTCATTTATATTTGGGCTAAAACTAATGATGCGCGTCTTCACTACATAGTAGGTATTTGTCCTAACCACTCGAGCACTCTAAAGAGTAAAAAAAACCGACTTCAATGTTCAACTTATATGGTTTTCTAATGGATGCCATTGATGAACTGGACGAAATTATAATGGGACCAATCTGGAAGCACCAACTTTTCAAATAAAAAAAGAATCATCCAAATCGGTTCACCCAATCGAAAGTTCTAGGTAACAAACATAAAAAAAAAAACAGACGAATTGATAACCTCCTCCTTTTTGAAGTCGGTTAAAAATAAAATCGCTTTCTCTTTCCCTATATCCCTATGTATGCTTAAATCTTTAAAACTATGCAACGGATTTTGATGCGGTTTTTTTTAATAGATAGAGTGACTCAAGAGGAAGGTTTTAGTGTTAGCATTGCACCCGTGCGCAGCCGGGGCGGGTCGCTAGTATTATTATAAAAGATTCGTTTCTTATACATCAATACATAAGATCACGCCTTTTCCCCGTCGGTAGGCGGAGGCAATAAACCGCTATTATCTTCGAAACCGACAATTTAGACAAGTCCGACGGAACACGAGACTAACGGCGGTGCAGGCTCGAAATTTACTGGAAGAGGTACGAGCAGTAAGGATGAGTGAGCGGACAGTTCGTAGAAGATTCGAAGAAGTGGGTATAGGCTCGTATGTGCCCGCCAAAGCCCCAAAACTTGAGAGACATCATCGCACAAACCGTCTACACTTTGGTCGTGAACATCGTGATTGGGACTTCGACGACTGGGGACAGGTTCTTTTTGCTGATGAATGCAGAGTTATGTTAAATCAAATTGATGGAAGGCAGCGAGTATGGAGACGCAAAGGAGAACGGTATATCCAGTCTAATTTTGAAAATACAGTTGCATATGGCGGCGGTTCAATTATGGTCTGGGGAGGAATATGTTTAGGAGCTCGTACGGAGTTAGTAGTGGTCGATGGCGGGAATCTGAATGCTGATCGGTATATCAGGGAGATTTTAGAAGAACATGTTGTGCCATTTGCCCCCTTTATTGGTAACAACTTCATTCTAATGCAGGATAATGCTCGGGCTCACAGTGCTCGCACAGTACAGACATACCTAAACCATGTTGGTATAACGGTGATGGAGTGGCCAGCACGGTCCCCCGATATGAACCCTATAGAACACGTCTGGGACTTGCTAAAGAGGAGTGTAAAGTCAAGAATGCCCCCTCCCAATAATCTCAACGAGTTGCGAAACGCATTACTTGAAGAATGGCAGAGGTTGCCCCAAGAAACCATTGATAACATCATCCGCAGCATGCCCAGACGGATGGAAACCCTCATCAGAGCACGAGGAGGAAACACTCGATATTGAACAGTCATTGAAATTGTTGTTAAACTTTGGAAAATCTTGAATTTTCTGCTGTTTCTCTATAATTAAAAATCGAAGAAAAATGCATTTTGTTTAATTTAATTTTTATTTTTATAAAATTTTAAGTATGGTGTTACAAATGAATGTCAAAACATGTTAATTTAATTGTTGTTTCATTTTGAATAATATATTGTTTAAAAATTACATTCATTGTTCTAAATTCCCTCTTTTTTCTCCTTTTTTTTTCTGTTCCGCTAATTGTGCCGGTGTGTGTATTTGAAATAGTATTTTAAAAAGAAACAGGCTCGTAGCTTCCATTTATGCGCAATCTACCTAAAACCGCCGGCTGCGCGTAGTACTGTGCGTAGTTTTCTAGATTTTGTAAATTGCATTAAACATGACTATATTTAACAATTAATCTCGTGTATAACTTCGGCTCTAGATACCTTATACGTCATATTTTTTTCCCGACGGTAAAAAAAGTCATCCAGTATGTACATCTATAGGCTACTTTTTGTCCCAAACCCGGAAACAGTCGTGGGCTAAAGGTAGTTTGATATAGAAAAGTTAAATTATATGCAGAATTATTCAAAGTTTTTTCTAATAACAGTGCTATGCAGACCGTAGTTAACCCTACTAGTTTCGGTGGGAATATTACTGCACATTTGCATACCGCGCCACGCGAGTGTACACCCGAGCTTAGATTAATAAACCAAATGCATGCATTAATGAAAATAGCACTTGCCTTAAAATTACGGTGTAAAGTCGGTGTGTTATGATTTTGTGGGACATAATATAACGTTAAATATCGTATGTGTTTTAATTTTTGAATTTAATAGATAATCTTACTAACATCACTAGTCACTAGTCACTAGATAGTATAAAACAAAGTCGCTTTCTCTGTCCCTATATCCCCATATCCCTATGTATGCTTAAATCTTTAAAACTATGCAACGGATTTTGATGCGGTTTTTTTTAATAGATAGAGTGACTCAAGAGGAAGGTTTTAGTGTTAGCATTGCACCCGTGCGCAGCCGGGGCGGGTCGCTAGTATTATTATAAAAGATTCGTTTCTTATACATCAATACATAAGATCACGCCTTTTCCCCGTCGGTAGGCGGAGGCAATAAACCGCTATTATCTTCGAAACCGACAATTTTTTCACGCTTCATCCACATCCGTCAAACGACTCTCAACATGCCAGTTTCGGGTACTTTTTGTCTGCATTACACATATTCAATATATTGTCTGTAAGAAAAATATGTTTAATTAATAAATAAATAATTGCGTCAAAACATTTAAAATCAAAAAATATGGACATTTATTTCATGCTATTTAGCCCACAGTCGTAAGACTTATAGGTACTAAAACCTTCCTCTTGAATCACTCTATCTATTAAAAAAAACCGCATCAAAATCCGTTGCGTAGTTTTAAAGATTTAAGCATACATAGGGATATGGGGATATAGGGACAGAGAAAGCGACTTTGTTTTATACTATCTAGTGACTAGTGACTAGTGATGTTAGTAAGATTATCTATTAAATTCAAAAATTAAAACACATACGATATTTAACGTTATATTATGTCCCACAAAATCATAACACACCGACTTTACACCGTAATTTTAAGGCAAGTGCTATTTTCATTAATGCATGCATTTGGTTTATTAATCTAAGCTCGGGTGTACACTCGCGTGGCGCGGTATGCAAATGTGCAGTAATATTCCCACCGAAACTAGTAGGGTTAACTACGGTCTGCATAGCACTGTTATTAGAAAAAACTTTGAATAATTCTGCATATAATTTAACTTTTCTATATCAAACTACCTTTAGCCCACGACTGTTTCCGGGTTTGGGACAAAAAGTAGCCTATAGATGTACATACTGGATGACTTTTTTTACCGTCGGGAAAAAAATATGACGTATAAGGTATCTAGAGCCGAAGTTATACACGAGATTAATTGTTAAATATAGTCATGTTTAATGCAATTTACAAAATCTAGAAAACTACGCACAGTACTACGCGCAGCCGGCGGTTTTAGGTAGATTGCGCATAAATGGAAGCTACGAGCCTGTTTCTTTTTAAAATACTATTTCAAATACACACACCGGCACAATTAGCGGAACAGAAAAAAAAAGGAGAAAAAAGAGGGAATTTAGAACAATGAATGTAATTTTTAAACAATATATTATTCAAAATGAAACAACAATTAAATTAACATGTTTTGACATTCATTTGTAACACCATACTTAAAATTTTATAAAAATAAAAATTAAATTAAACAAAATGCATTTTTCTTCGATTTTTAATTATAGAGAAACAGCAGAAAATTCAAGATTTTCCAAAGTTTAACAACAATTTCAATGACTGTTCAATATCGAGTGTTTCCTCCTCGTGCTCTGATGAGGGTTTCCATCCGTCTGGGCATGCTGCGGATGATGTTATCAATGGTTTCTTGGGGCAACCTCTGCCATTCTTCAAGTAATGCGTTTCGCAACTCGTTGAGATTATTGGGAGGGGGCATTCTTGACTTTACACTCCTCTTTAGCAAGTCCCAGACGTGTTCTATAGGGTTCATATCGGGGGACCGTGCTGGCCACTCCATCACCGTTATACCAACATGGTTTAGGTATGTCTGTACTGTGCGAGCACTGTGAGCCCGAGCATTATCCTGCATTAGAATGAAGTTGTTACCAATAAAGGGGGCAAATGGCACAACATGTTCTTCTAAAATCTCCCTGATATACCGATCAGCATTCAGATTCCCGCCATCGACCACTACTAACTCCGTACGAGCTCCTAAACATATTCCTCCCCAGACCATAATTGAACCGCCGCCATATGCAACTGTATTTTCAAAATTAGACTGGATATACCGTTCTCCTTTGCGTCTCCATACTCGCTGCCTTCCATCAATTTGATTTAACATAACTCTGCATTCATCAGCAAAAAGAACCTGTCCCCAGTCGTCGAAGTCCCAATCACGATGTTCACGACCAAAGTGTAGACGGTTTGTGCGATGATGTCTCTCAAGTTTTGGGGCTTTGGCGGGCACATACGAGCCTATACCCACTTCTTCGAATCTTCTACGAACTGTCCGCTCACTCATCCTTACTGCTCGTACCTCTTCCAGTAAATTTCGAGCCTGCACCGCCGTTAGTCTCGTGTTCCGTCGGACTTGAAGTTGGAGAAAACGGTCATCCCTCCTTGAAGTACACCTTTTCCGGCCTTGTCCTCTCCTTCTCACTAGAGCATTCGTCAATCTGTATCGTTGGATGCTACGATAAATCGTTGATAACGATCGACGAAGGCTTCTGGCAATCGATCTGTAGGTTTGACCATTTCTCCTCATTTGATCTGCCCTAATGATTTCTGATGGCGTTAAATCAGGCATAATTAGATGCTCGTAAATTATCAATATGCGAAAAAACTCAAAAGCCTCAAAAACTGCAATTCAAAGCTTTTCAAATGGAATTCACGAACCTTCTAAAAACGGACAAGCGGTGGAAAAAATGAATCAATGAAAATTAAAACAAAAGAATGAAAAAAAGGGCAGTCGCTTAGTATTCCATTTTTAAATTAAAACCCAAATTTAAAAAAAGCTTGTTTAGCCGGCCAGTAACACGCAAAAATGCGTAAATACTCCCTTTTTTTTCTGTTCCGCTAATTGTGCCGGTGTGTGTATTTCAGTGTGTATTATTGACTACAATTGAGTAATGTATATTAGTTTATGCAAGAAAGAGTTTGAGAAAAAAAAATTTTTTTTAACTAACATTGCCAAATGAATCTATTACACTTACCTATCACACCACATTTTTTTCCAGACGGTAAAAAAAGTCACCCTGTATAATAAAGGTTCCATCAAAATCCATTCAGCAGTTTTTAAGTGAAAGAGTAACATACATCCATCCTTACAAATTTAACATACCCTAAATGGGATGTTTTTTTTAGTTCCAACATTTGTTTTATGTTAGATTTTTATCTACATTAATCCTACTAATATTATAAACGCGAAAGTTTGTATGGATGTCTGGATGTCTGGATGTCTGGATGTTTGTTCCTCTTTCACGCAAAAACTACCGAACGGATTTTGATGAAACTTTACAGTTATGTAGCTTATACATCAGAATAACACATAGGCTATATTTCATCCCCGTATTCCCACGGGAACGGGAACTACGCGGGTGAAACCGCGGGGCGCTGCTAGTAATATTATAAAGAGGAAAGATTTGTATTTTTGTTACAAATAAACTCATAAAACTACTAGACCGATTTCCTCCGAATGATTAAATATCTCAACATTACATTAACTAACAAAGCACATATCACCGCACTGTAATTTTTTTATTCAGCAGTTGCTTTTAAATGATCGGAGAAAAAAAGAATATCAGAGAACGAAATTATTAATAATGTTTTTTAAACAAAAGGAGATTTTGAGAAACAGATTGATTGAGATTTTTACAAGAGATGAGATGGGAGACAGAGGGAAGAGACATAGACTACTATTTTGTCTGTGTGTTGTTTACATGTTGTTTGGGATAGTGATTTGTTTGCAAGATAACTAACTACTACAGCCACGTATGAGAAGCAATGTAAGAACCAAGTTCTATTATTAAATTATTATGAAGTGAAAAATGAAAATATATATATTTTATTTCCGTACGTAATTGATAATTACATTTATAAATAGTCTAATAATAAGGCACTTTGAACTTGTCCATGAAGATTGGCTTAATATAAACAGCAGCCCATCTCCACCGACGAGTTGCGGGTTTCAAATGCAGTAAGAAGCAACAACGGTCGAAAGTATACTCCGGAATCTCGATCAATGTCCAACGCTCCTCTTAAGACGGTATTCAAGTCCGCTTTTACGGACTCTTTGTGATGTCTAGAAAAATGCTTTTGTTAAGACACCAAAGTATTTTAATAAAATAATAAAATATCTTTTGAAATATTTAGCTTTCAATTTTCTATTTTTATCTCCTTTTACGTCTATAATAATAATATAATCTCACGCCTTTTATCCCCGAGGGGGTAGGCAGAGGTATTCCATTACTGGATATACCCACATTTCACGAGATATATTGGACCCCTAAGCGTGATAGGTGGTGAGCCCATCGCCGGACCGGGTCTTTTTTTACACATGTCTCAGAATTAATTCTGAGACCTGCGGGTTTCCTCACGATGTTTTCCTTCACCGTCGAGCTAGTGATAAATATGTACGTAAGTTTTGAAAAACTCATTGGTACATGCCAGGATTCGAACCCGAGCCTCACTGATTTTCGGCCGGCTCTTTAACCGTCCGGGCTATCACTGCTCTACGTCTATATTTTACGTCTATATTCGGTATATAATAATATTCTAAATGCAAAAGTAACTCTGTCTCTCGGTTAATGTATCCTATCTTGATGCTATTCGGGAGGTAGACAGCTTGTATCTTTAATAGCGGATGCCCCGCGGCGTTGCCCGCGCGGATTCCGTTTATTCCCGTTCCCGTGGGAATTTCCAAAAATCCCTTTATACCAATTTTCTATGACATATCAGACACCTTCATACCATTTTTCAAGTTTCTAGGTGTTATCGTTTCGGAGTAGTACGTATTTCTCTTTTTAACCAGTTTTTTTATTTTCCCGTGGGAATGAGATATTTTCCTGGAATAAAAAGTACCCTAGATGTTGACCCGGGTACTCAGTTATCTCCATACCAAATTTCATCAAAATCCGTCCAGTAGTTTTTGAGTGATGCGTGCACAACCAGACAGACAGACAGACAGACAGACAGACAGACAGACAGACAAAAATTCCAAAAATTGGTGTTTCGGTATCTATATCGATAACTATATACACTACCGTTAAAATTTTCAAAAAATATTTAATGTACAGACACGGCCCCGTTAGAGTTTTATTATATGTATAGATATAGATAAAGACAGGCTACTTTTATCTCGTAACGCAGACAAAGTTGCAAACAAAATCTTGTATAGTAGGTATTGTTAGCCCATAAATATCGATACGGGCAACTCTATTGGAGTTACGTCTCCACGCGTGACGTCACGAAGAACTGTCAAGAATCCCGCGCATTATGTCTGACGAACTAGGCTGTGGCGCGTATAGATAATTGATATAAATAATAATAATAATAATAATAATTGTGGGCACAAGTCACACACGGTTATTTAGTCCCAAACTAGGCAGGGCCTGTACTATGGGTACTAAACAACTGATAAACATACTTAAATAAATAATTAACGACCAGACACGAAGCCAACAGACATGTTCATGCACACAAATGTTGGCCCCGAGCGAGGATCGAACCCGCGACCTCCGACTCAGAAGGCAGGGTCACTACCAACTAAGCCAACAGGCCCGTCAAATGTGTGCAGAGTATCTGAAAGTCTGTAACTTAAATAGTAAATCATAATAAGTCTATCGTGTTATAAATTAACCCTCCAATAGTATTAAATTTGAATGTATAAAATAGTTAATTATAGTAGAATATACACCGATTGGATAAAGCACTGTTTTATGTCACGGGCGCGATATTGAATCCTGAGCAAATGAGGGACTCCAGATTTAAATAGCGAGGTAATTAAAACGGAGTCCTGAGTGCAGCGAGGGATTCAAGCTCACCCAAGACGAAAACAGCTTTATCCCAAAAGATAATACTCTTTTTTCTCACCTTTTGCGAGACAAAAAAGCAAGGCTACTTAATATGGCATCTAGTGGCCAGTTCGACTTCTTTTGGCTGTAGGTTTCTATGGAACAATTTTTCATACGAATTCATTATAACCCACCGGGTCATAAGATGTCGAGCATTTGGTGTAAAAATATTAATTTTGTGCTTGATATTCAATGGATCTGCCATCCGGCGTTTGAATGTTTTGAAGCTACATTTAGTGTATTGTAAAATCAGGGATACCAATATTTATTTTCATAAAGACTGTATCCTTTACTATTCGTATTCCCGATAAGATAGATCCTACCTTCCTGTGTTTATCTCAGTTACATCCTCCCTGAGGCTGTCTGGAAGAAATCGCTTAAAACGATAAGACCGCCCATCGTACTTTTTTCTTATAATTGTGTCACATGTCGCATATTTTTATTGGTGCACAATAAAGAGTTACTTAATTCCTTACTTTGATATAATTATCTTCGACAATAAGAACAAATAAATGTAATTTCTTCACACAGCTCTTGTAAAAGATCAACGTTCCAGAACAACGGCAGCAAAGTCGAAAATTCTTGCTAAAGTCGTCACCTTATTAAATTCCGCATCGGGGCATCGTCGAGATAAATTAACGGGTACCAACTGCCGCCTAATGAAAATATATAGGGGAAATAACGAACCGAAATTGTAGGCACGTGGTTAATTTTTAATTCTCACTGAGGTAATTCCAGCTATTTCTGTATCTTTCTTGAACGTTCTCGAATATTCCTTTTGGAAACAATAACTTATTCATACAGCCTTCTTAGTTTTCTAAAGAAATAATGCGGACTCGTCCAGTTTTAAGGATTGAATACAATTCAATTAATTTGACGAATCCTTTGATGTACTTCCAGTGAAAATATTAGAATGAGAAAGAATTTACAAGATGAGATATGATGATTACTGACATAAAATCTTTTTAAGCGTAAGTCCCTCATATGCGTTACTAACAGTGCGTGGATAATCTTAGTCATACATACATTCGTAGTAAATAGTATTTTTAGGTTATATTGTTGTTGACAGCAATATCAACCTGCTGTTTACATAACTCCATCAAAGTAACGTTCTGTCGCTTCAGAGTATATCGCAGTAACGTTATGTTACTACAGTGTATATCGCAATGACGTTTTGTCGCTACAAACAAACTTCGTCGCTACTGTTTTTAGACCGATAATGTAATGGTTAGTTTAATAATTCTTATGTGGGTATAATTTATGTCGTTAAGCCATGTTAGATACCCTTGGTTGGGTTGGCTTGGAAAATTCTGATATTTAGGTGGTCACTAGCTTATCATACATACATACATACATACATACCGCTCACGCCTTCTTCCCACACGGGTAGGCGGAGACGATGGATCGCCACTTTGCCCGATCTTTGCACACTTCCCTCGCTTTCTTTACATCCATAAGCCTTTTCATGCACGCTCTTTTATTCTTCGCACTCTTTACACCAGATTTTTTTTCTCTAGCTTATCACCATCTCCCAATACTATACTTCTTCATGTGGAGGAAAGACCCTTAGTTTTAGGTTGATGATGCATGACGCATATACAACATGTAACAGAATAAGCGCAATTCCTGAAATTAGTTTGTTCAGTATCGACTACTTATTCGATTACAGCTATTTTCAATATGTGTTAAATTTTACAAAAAAATGAGTTATCGTACCTGAATTTAGTGCTTTCTATGGAAATCGTGCTATTATTAATCGATATTTAAGAAAATTGGTTAGACACAAATAAAGTTCGATTGCATCTTATTTTTTTTTATATTAATATACTAATTGGGGTGTATGAGGAATTGCGCTTATTCTGTTACGCGTTGTATGTGGGATTCAAAATAAACACGTGAACACGGAAGCAGCAAAACAAAATCCGATTGTAAGCAAGCAAGATTACATTGAAACTCATAAATTTCATGCATTCATGTGCTTTCAACATAATGAAAAATGTTTTACATTACCCACCACTTCCCAAATCGGCTTAAATGGAGGTAAAACCTGCACTCAGTGAAATAAGTCTGGAGGCTGAAAAGTGTAGTACAGTCAGCACATGAAGCTTTACACTTGTAGTGCGAGTCTGACCTCTAAGGCGATAATAATAAGAACACAAGCTCGAAACCAGATGAATACCGTTCCCAACTTTCAACTAACTCATAATTGTAAATCGCGAGTAGCAATGTTGTAGAATTAGAAGGAGTTGTAATCTCATTTCAAGTCATGAGTATGAGTATTTGTTGATTTAAGGCTGGATTCGACCATGTAGAATGAAATTAGGTATACTAGTTTACATTACAGAGTACTACTGGACAGGACACTATATTTTTTATAGTTTAAAAAATAACACGACCAGTTCGGTATAGTATCAAAAAAAATTCTGCCTGTTTGAATAACTCGGCTTTTGTTTAGGAATTTTTTGCACCCTAGAAAAATTGTAATGTTGCGACTTTACAGGAACTACAACTATGCAGTTGAATACTGTATCTGTATTCAAATTTTCGACAAAATCGTTTGAACCGTTTCCGATATAACCGAAATATAAATGCAGAAATACATACCTAGAATGTTACAGGTAATAATATAGGAATCTAGTGGGATTCCACTTAAATAATAAGGTACCACAAGAACCGTAGTACGAATTACATTATTCTTAAGCCCCATAACTTTAAAACTGTATTGCACATGAGTACGACAAAAATAATGAGATTTAAATGTCTTGGCTGCATGAAATTAATGGCTTGAGATAGAAACGGTTGAAAGCACACCGTAAAACTGCACTATTTTATGCTCCTCTTAACTTTACTCTTATAAAATATGAAGCTGGCTTTTTGAGGTTCACGGGACAATGATAATTTCGATTTAAAAGATACTAGAGTTTTGCACTAAAACGCCACTTTTGTCGGTTTTTTATTTATTTTGTTACTTTAGCGCAATTTTTATTGGGTAGTGTGCGTGTATTGTTTATGTACAACGTTTTCGCTTGTTTTTATTTTTTTGTAATAATCGATTATCTTGTAAAGTAGCATATTGATACCGACAATAGTTGTAACATTGTAAATTTTTTGACCTACCCTTTAAATATTTGCACTAAATTTAAAATTATGTAAACTAAGTATAAGGAACTCAAGTGAAAATTTCTAGGTTCAGGCTGAACATTTTCCGTCAGCAAGGCAGTAGAAGAGTTTTATTAAGTAGACGATACTTCAATTACACTAGATTTCCCTACGCTTTCAAGTTACAAAGTAATTTTATTTGATTAAGTGTCTTTAGACATTGCGAAGATGATGATGCCCTACGATTTCAAACACAGAAAATCCCTTTGTTTAAGAACAAATTTTACATTTCTTATTTTTAAAGCTAGGTTAAGCCGTATACAGAAAGAAAGCCGAAAGCTTGTCGGCGCCGATCGGCGCCCATCGGCGCCGGTCTACGCAGGTAACCGGCGCAGGCATTTATATGAACAAGCGCCGGTCGGCGCCGATAAGCGCCGACACGCGCCGGTCAGCGCTGGTGCCGCCCGCCAATCATCGTACGACATTTTGCTCGCTCTGCTTCAATCTGCTTGCTTTCTGTAGAATGGACCGGCGCCGATCGGCGCCGACAAGCTTTCAGCTTTCTTTCTGTATACGGCTTTATGGTCGCAACAATAAAAAGCTTTGTCGATTTTTAGGTCGCAAATCTTTCTGCCAATTTGATAATTATGCGTTTAATCTCTTCTGATCAATGTCGCCTGAACTTTTTTTAATAGTTACATTTCTAAGATGTAAGAATTCAAAAGTATTTTTTGTTGTCTTTCTCATGGCGCAATTGATTGTTATTGCAAATAGTAAATAGTTAAAGGAGCGGGAAGTGTCATAATATGCTACTTTTTATCGAAAACGCAAAAAAAAAAAAACACATAAAAAAACCCGTAAGTACACCTACGGAAAAATAAAATTAATAATAGAGTAGGGTTAACAATGTTTCGCAAAGAGCCCTTTTCGAGACCTGACTTTTGACCACGAAATCCGATTGAAAAGCAACTGAAAAGGAAAACTCTCAAACGTAATCAATTTTACCTTCAAAAATCTAAAAAAAAGCAGGAAAGGGGACGGAAAATTATTCCTGCGTTCCGCCGACTTTGATTGGCTTCGTTTGCTGGCTCGGACGCAGTTGGGTAATGAGGCTTTCGCAAAAATCAACTTCCATTTGCATGTTGGTGTTTTGGGGTTCTATTGTGGTTTTGTTCCGTAGAGGTATATCTATTTTCAGATTGTTCAGCAGTCTGTGCTCTATGTAGGTAGTTTCAAAATATACATACATATAATGCTCACGCCTTTTTCGCAAAGGGGGCAGAGACAATAGATATCTGCAATTGAAGTAATATAACATAAATTAATTATACAAATTTAACACAGGATCACTCTTGAGTCTGTTCGTCTGCATCTGCCATTTTACAAGCTTTTATTTGATTTGCAATAAAATCATATTTGTTCGGGTAGGTACTTAAATTTGGAGAAGATAATTAAGCTGAAATTTTACATAGGTACTTATGTAAGTTCGGTGACAAAGCACTACTATGGCACCACCGAGCTGATGTGAAGATGGAACCAGGAGGTGGATATCGTAACTCTTCAATGGCGACTCGTAAACCCATCGAGTTTGGGCTCATTCGAACTTTTATGACGCTCGCCAGACATACAAAAGCTTGTTTGTTACTTTCATGAACTATAATTACTTATCCTTATTTTAAAATGCACAGTTGAGTTAAAAAATATATAAAAGAAAATATACCGAAATCGTGCCTTCGGTCCTTTACTGCGAAACTTTTGAGGCTTAAATAGTATATTAAAAAGGTTCACCAACTGTCTTTATAGGTACACAATTATATATATATATATATATATATAATCTCACGCCTTTCATCCCCGAGGGGGTAGGCAGAGGTATTCCATTACTGGATATACCCACATTTCACGAGATACATTGGACCCCTAAGCGTGATAGGTGGTGAGCCCATCGCCGGACCGGGTCTGTTTACACATGTCTCAGAATTAATTCTGAGACCTGTGGGTTTCCTCACGATGTTTTCCTTCACCCTCGAGCTAGTGATAAATATGTACGTAAGTTTTGAAAAACTCATTGGTACATGCCAGGATTTGAACCCAATTAAATATTCCATATTATGTATATTGTGTTATTTGGATTGATTGATTGATGTGATATACTTAGATGCAGATTGTTTACGGTATTGTGGACGACATATCAAGGTATCACAAGAATAAAATGATGAGGTGCAGTTTTTAACATCATCATTCAATTACATGCGAGAAAGAAAATTAATAACAACTAACTGAATATGTTTAAAGCAGCAAACATTTTTTACCTTTCAGGTAAGTACATTTATTCCAAAAAATATAATATTTAGTTTCAAATGAACCAGATTTTTACACATAGTATCACATAGTCACCGCGCCTAATACAACGCAACGTGGGCAACGATAGTCACTTACCATCAGGTGACCCGTCTGCTCGTTTGCCCCTTTTTTCTTATAAAAAATAAATAGAAATAATAATATTGGCACCAATGTTGGGCCAACTCACACGCCTTCGCATAAAAAATTAACGGACTTCCAGATAAACCTCCTGGTTGATATTGTGGCACAGGAAGATTAATTTACTTGTCAAGGCGAGAAATTTATTTTAAATCCGCGACCCAAAAAATTGCGTAAAACGTCGTCAAAACGTGTTTTTCAACCGACTTTAAAAAAGTAGAAGGTTATCACTTCGATTATGTTTTTTGTTGTTTGTTACCTCAGAACATTCGACTTAATGAACTGATTTTGATGATTCTTTTTTTATTTGAAAGCTGGTGCTTCCCGTGTGGTCCCATTTTAATCTGGTCCAGTTCTGACAATGGCATCCATGAGAAAACCATATAAGTTTAAGTCTTTTTTACTATTTAGAGTTCTAAATTATTTGTTTGCATATTAAATAAACACAACCATTTGGTGATGAGTCTCTTATTATATATAAACTTGTAGATTTATATTAAATTCCTTGTATAAAAAAAAAACTTAAGTTTGTGGAGTGTGACAATCTATGACTATGACATTTATTTCAATTTACAAATCCATCTATAAAACATAAATGTGGTTTTCTAGTCAAAAGGAGTACCTACAACAAACTTTAACGTTAAAACATTTACGTAGTTCCCTAGCAATTAAAAAGCTTACGAGTTAAACTGAACTCAGTTAGAACTTTGGAGCTTGGATTCTATTAACCTAAAACGTTTGCCATAGGTAATGTTTTTAAAATGGAAAATCTGACGAAAAATTACAAAATAATATTCCACCTTGTCTAAAATGTACTGCTTCAAAAACTTGCAAAGAGTCTTAGTTTTCTTTTTATTTTCAGAAGAAGTAGGTCGAGGTTATGAGGCCAGACTGCCAAATAGAGATCGGACATGTCATGAGTAGCAAGTGAAATATCATAGGTATGAACTTGAATTGTGAGACACAATTCATACACGGTTATTCAGTCCCAAACTAGGCAGATCCTGTAATATGGTTTTTAAACAACTGATAAACATACTTAAATAAATATTAAATACCCAGACACGAAGCCAACAGACATGTTCATACACAAATGTTGGCCCCGCGCTGGGACTGAACCCGCGACCTCCGATTTAGAAGGCAGGGTCACTACCAACTGAGCGAACAGGCCCGTCCGTAATAAGGAAATTAATAAGAAAAAAACCGCCTTTTATCCCCATCCCATCGCCGCACCGAGTCTGTGACACATGCCTCAGAATTAATTCTGGGACCTGCGGGTTTCCTCGCGATGTTTTCCTTTACCGTCTAGTTGAAACACGAATGAAAATGATCTATCCTAGCGATTACTAGGACGCATACACCGTTACCTCACTTACCACTCTTACCAGTAGTAATCCGAAATTTTTTTGCTTCTTCTCCACAACTATCTACATATCGAAATAGTGGAGTCGCAATTACTTTCAATAAGAGGACTATATAAGCCCCTACATTGAATAAAATACATTTCATTTGATTCACCCGGAAACCACACAGCATGTAGACGATGTCAACAATAATAACTTAACCGAGGACACAAATTGCATCTTCAATGGAGCGTCTACTTGTTTAATTCTGCGTGTGATAACATGCAAATTCGTCTCAATTAATTATACACTCGCAGCTTGCGCTGTTATGACGCCGGCCCAATGAGAGGAGCCTGGCAAATATTTCACCGGCGATAGTTAGGGGTGTAAAGGAAAGCTTTATTACTTCTATGACTCAATAGCAAGATTGTAAAGCGACAGCCCTGTTGGAAGTGAGATCGTGCGTATATTTCACGTATGGGTTATTCTGCGTATTCAAAGCTAGAAATTAAATTGTCATTTTTTGTATTGGTCTGGTGCGTAGGTCTCATGTGGGCCCGAGTTCGATCTTGCAGCCTTACCTTGTGCTTACAAACTACTATAGACCACGAGTACAATGCAGAAACCAAAGACGTTTAAAGAAAAAGTATATCTCCCCGAGAATGATTTTCTTCCAACCTCTTTGGCAGAAACACTTATATAGGTGCCCTCATTAACAAAGATGAAATACAACTGACGCATTGCTTGGCATTTGATGAGTGTTTAGTAATAAAGTTATGGCCAGAATACAAATGTGCGACGCGCTCTCGGTCGATAGTCGTCATCTCAGCTGAGAGCATGCAATTTGTATTCGTAGAAAGAATACATTTATTGTGAAAACTGTGTGCATAGGTTGGTAATATAATACACATAGTAAGTACCACTGCTAGGCCCGATTCGGACATACGATGTCCCAACAAAAATATTGTTATGTAAAATGTTGCCAAAACGAGATCATATGGCACTATCAAAAAGTTATCAGATAGCCAAGCTTCTAACTCTACACGCCCTAACATCACAAACTCTACACCTAAGGTTGTCTGGAAGAAATCGATTAAAACGATAAGACCGACCATTGTACTTTTTTTTATCATTGTGTCACTTGTTGCATATTTTTATTAGTGTACAATAAAGAATTGTTAGACCTTAGATTATCACTAGCTCGACGGTGAAGGAAAACATCGTGAGGAAACCCGCAGGTCTCAGAATTAATTCTGAGACATGTGTAAACAGACCCGGTCCGGCGATGGGCTCATCACCTATCACGTTTAGGGGTCCAATATATCTCGTGAAATGTGGGTATATCCAGTAATGGAATACCTCTGCCTACCCCTCGGGGATAAAAAGGCGTGAGAATATATATATTCGACTAGCCGTTTCTTTCATTTACTAATCACTACATAGTATAAAACAAAGTCGCTTTCTCTGTCCCTATATCTCTATGTCCCTATGTATGCTTAAATCTTTAAAACTACGCAACGGATTTTGACGCGATTTTTTTTAATAGATAGAGTGATTCAAGAGGAAGGTTTTAGTGTTAGCATTGCACCCGTGTGAAGCCGGGGCGGGTCGCTAGTTTAATATTATGTAATTTATTCCAAATTTTTATGTGGTAGCAATTATTTTTATATAAACTAGCCCTGGAACAGTGGCCAAATTCATTACATTAACGTACCACTTATAGCAGTACGCATAAATAATCTAGATACAGGGAACTTATTGTCTATTGACACTCTTAATCGCTTCTACATTGCTTCTGACGTATATCTGTCGTTACGCGAGACAGAGCGTAATAAATGTCAAATAAACACAATTCAGTTTCCAATTTATAAATAGAAATTAAGGCCCCGGATTAAATTAAGATAAAAGCAAAAGAGGAAGATACGGTATAGTCATAGAAATCATCGTTGACATTTGGACTACATACAACTACACGCGCAAATAAAAAAAGAGATAGAAAGACGTACTCGGGCACAAGCGCGAACGAGTTGACTACAACGAATTACGCTACTTGCACCTAATTTAAAGGATCCACGCGCGAGGCGCCGGTACCGTATCTTCCTCTTTTGCTTTATCTAAGCCCAGTTCCCAATAAATAAAATAAGACAGCGGAATTGTTAGTTTATTACATTACTAGCGACCCGCCCCGGCTTCGCAAGGGTGCAATGCTAATACTAAAACTTTCCTCTTGAATCACTCTATCTATTAAAAAAACGCATCAAAATCCCCTGCGTAGTTTTAAAGATTTAAGCATACATAGGGATATAGGGACAGAGAAAGCGACTTTGTTTTATACACATACGTCAGAAAAAAGTTTTCTCTTTGAATATACCAACAATGTTTATCAAATTGAGGAAAACCTCTTGGGTCAGCTTTTTGACAACCACCTACTAAAATGAAAGGATTAGCAGTTTGGTAGGAGAAAAAGAGATCAATATAGAGATGACAGCTTCACCTGTTGTTCTACTGCATCTATGATTGGTCAGAACGAAATTTTTGAATTTCGAAATTCTAATATCTCTTGTCAACTGTCTAATTAGACATTTGTCAACATTTGTTGTCATCATATTTAGTGATGGGACAAGTAATGAACTAGGATTCGATAAATTTAACTAAAGCAAAGGAAATATTCATTTTTGTGTTTTTTGCAAAACATTAAATAATTTTGACAATCAACTGTGTTACTTTTTTATGCAAAGAAAATGTATAAATAAAGCCATTTAATAATGTATTCAACTGAGTTTTTAATCATAAACCAAAACAAAAAATAAAGCATTATTTCTACGAGTACTTATGGTATTATTCACGTTATGAATGCAGTAGCAGTGGAGAGTAGTGTAAAAATTAAAACAAATTATTTTTAAAGATTGTTCATACGAATACATGAGGCACAGATATAATAATTACTACATGAGCTATTAATTATTTAATGTTGGTTACGCAATAAGAACAAGTAAATTGTAAATAAAGATAAATATATTGTGTAAAAAATATGTAACGTCCCGCCCCAGGTGGTTGAAGTACCACGTATTCTGTTTACGTTTATCTGTGTGTATCACCTTCCTGCAAACTAAAATTGGTCTCGCCGTCTCAGCTAATAAAGATTTCTTTTTAAATTTAGTAATAAGACTGCTTTCAAAGTGTTTCGAACAAATCCTTGAAAATTTTGTTGGAATCCAGCTTTCAGGCCTTCTTGTTGCCGCAACCCATATTCTTTTTAAAACTGGATCCTTAGGAAAACTGAAAACAATATTGATTTAATCAATATATTTTAAAGAAGTTAGCAAATTTAGCTAAAACCAAATGAAATATTAATAACCTATTTTTTTTTCTAGATAAACCATTTAAATTTTAAAATTAAATAACAGAAACATGTTTTTTATCTTACAGAACTATATCTAAAAAAGTAACAACATTTTCAGTAGTATTATTTTTTTTCGATTGTCGATAATTTTTAAATCAATGTTGGTACATCACTATCAGCCATTTTTTTCAGAAACAACAATTTATTTATAAATAAAATTAACATATTTAAACACTTACCAGAAGTAAGATACTGGTGTGGTAGACTGGTTAGGACCACCAGTTCGACTTTGGCACCATAAAACTGCACATGAAGGCATATTTGAAGGTGTTTTAAAAATAATAAATGTGACAGATATTCGTGCTTATCATTCGGTGTGCGCAGAAGGAATGACTCAGCACTTTCTTGATTGTCAATCATTGGGGCAGCGTGCCCCTATGTTGGTTGAAACGGCCTACTTGTCAGTGAAAACATTGTTGGTATATTGGTTTTATAGGTTTTATACTATGTAGTGATACTGATGATTTCAAACCTCTTGTATTTTTACAATTAATGTTTCTTTGTTTGTCCTCTATGCTGTCCTAAACCATTCAGTCGATTGCGATGAGCTTTAGTGAGTTGTTGTAAGGTTAATATGACACATTCCCACGGGAAAGGGAAAAACAGAGGTACAGTACCTACTTCACTTCAAATAGGTACTCTTAACGGCCAATTGCACAAATATCATTTAAAACTGAAGTTATTTGCCAAATCAAAACTCGACTCAATAAGTTACGAGCTTTCTACTCAAAGAATATTAACGCAACTGTCTAAGCAATATAATCTAAAAAAGTAGATGATAAGAATCGTAAAATTGTACATACGAAACAACCGTAAATATCGACAGCTATAACATTTTAGTAATCGTAACTTAGTTACAGCTATCGCCCTTTTTCCTACCCTTGTGGTCCTGTAAAGGTGTGTTGTGGTCAACAGCGCAATAGGGTATTTGACTACCCTGTATAGTTACTTTTTATGAGCTGTCAAAACACATTTTTTCTATGAAAAAGTTACGGAATATTGAGCTGCGGTGTCATAGATTTAGATTTTTTTTTGCTACGCAATATCTGTGGACGTTATCATGTTTTTTTTACCCAATTGCGTCACTTTTTAAATTGATTTTTCCAAAGATTTTTTCTAATTTGCTAGAATTGTAAAATGAAAATCGAAATACAATTTTAGATGTGTTTTGGGATAATATTTTTAATCAATGATTACAAGATATTTTTTTCGATACAGTGACACAGATACCAAAACCACTTTTGAAAATTATTTTTCCTTCACACTGACACTGACAGTAATAGTTGTTTGACTAAAAACGTTCCATTGCACTCTAGTTGACTCTAGAGAAAAAAAACCACAAATTCAAAATCATAATAATATGAGGTATACGCGTTCAAACGAACACCAACTGGTACAAATATAATAAATCTCCGTATCATCGAATCGTAATTCCGTCAAGACGTACTCAACCCTTTCAGCGTGCACGGCATCCATTGCGACCCACATTCAGCCGGATATCTGTCAGGCACAGCCGCCAACGCATCTGCAGTGAACAACTCGATTTGTGCGCTACACCCCATTTGGCAAGCTCGCCGGCAGATTTGAGAGGCTGGCGTTGGATATGTTTGTTGTTCTGCATTTGATGTTCAGTTGTATTATAACTTATTGTTGGGAATAGTAACAAGATTGTGTCCGCACTGTAGCAATTTGTGGGACTGCTAACTGCAACAGATAATTAAGAACGTATTATAAGGCTTAAGAATATACAATTTATTACGATACAAAAGGACAAATACCTGTTGAATACACGATTTCTTGTACTGAGATGCCTAGCTATTGCCCGCGACTCCCTCCGCGTCAACTTTATGTATCACGTCCTCTTGGTGTGCTATTCGAAATACTTCCATAAAATATAAACTGTCGTTCTGTCAAATTTCATAAAGACCACTCCACCGTTTAGCCGTAAAAATGTAAAAAAAAGAGATACGTATACTTTTGCATTTTCAATATTAGCAGCCCAGCGGCTTTGAGCGAAAATTGTGTCCTAACTTTCCAAACACCTCTAAAGGTAATCAATACCATTTTATCTGTATCCCCAATAGGCCTTTAGTTGCAAACTGGAAAAAGTTTCATTAGTGAGGCTATTAAGGCCCGTTCGCAGTTTCACGCGGCAGGTTGCGGTATTGACCGGGCGAATTTATGGGCCAATACAATTTATTGACGGCGCTGAGGGAGGGCGGCACGGGTAGGAATGTCGCGACGTGCCGCACCGGCTAGGGGTTAACTTTTTTAAGGAATCCGAGTTTTAGGAAAGCGAAGTGAGTTTCATCACTCGCTAGTCTTAACAGAACCTGGAGGCTTATTGTCCACTAACGGGTGCGCAGCGGCGTTGCCCACGCGGGTCCCTTTTATTCCCGTTTCGGTGGGAATCCTACTAATATTATAAACGCTAGATACTAATAACGCACATATTTATCACTAGCTCGACGGTGAAGGAAAACATCGTGAGGAAACCCGCAGGTCTCAGAATTAATTCTGAGACATGTGTAAATAGACCCGGTCCGGCGATGGGCTCACCACCTATCACGTTTAGGGGTCCAAGGTATCTCGTGAAATGTGGGTATATCCAGTAATGGAATACCTCTGCCTACCCCCTCGGGGATGAATTTTTGTGAGATTTTTTTTTTTTTTATTTATACTAATAACCTACTAATATTATAAACGCGAAAGTTTGTATGGATGTTTGTTTCCCTTCCACGCAAAAACTACTGAACGGAGTTTGATAAAACTTTACAGTTATATATCTTATACATCAGAAGAACACATACGCTATATTTTATGCCGGTATTCCCACGGGAATTGGAACTACTCGGGTGAAACCGCGGGGCGCTGGTAGTTTCCAATAATTGGAATTATATTAATAAAATAGACAATAAGGCCTCTCTTATTATGTACATAGATTTTATTGTATGTGTTTAGATAGCCAGTTAGATACTTACGGGGTTTGAAGTAAGACATTGTTTAAAAAGAATTGTCAGAAAAGTGACAGCATCTGTTTTAATTTATACTGTTTTGTAATAATGCCCATAACGTTATTCGGCTTTAGCAGCCCAAACAAGTAAATTAAAATTATTAAGCCCCGAAAAACTCAAAAAATTTACACCTTAATGTCCTATTTGTACAGTCGGGTGGAACCATCGCAAAATGTCAGATACGCAAAATGACGGATTCGCAAAATGTCGGGTTTGCAAAATAAAGATGTGGCTGTAACACTTCGGAGATTAAGACGAAACTAAAGACACATCGCACTATAATCCGTAATTCATTTCGAATATTCCCAAAAAAAAAACTAATAACATCACTCGCCAATTAGGAAGTTTGGAGCTTCAAAGTTCTTAATGCTGTAAGTTGGTTCCTCCGGGAAGGAGCCGTCGACAATGGCTTTGGCTCAAATCCGTTCATCCCTACGGACTTCAAGTTGCTATCTCCGAGTTCAGACTGATAGTTATTTATGGGCAATATGGACCAGGTAATAAACTATTGTTTACTGTTGCTTTGTGTGGCTATCAGCAAACTATAGGTATAGAAATTTATATTTAAACTATAGTTAAAACTTCTGTAGCAGTCAAGCATCGTCTTCTCATGGGCTATCAAGGACAAGGACAATCAAATTGTGTCAGTATTCTGTTACGAGATGGGTTAAAATCAGAATGCCGATAAACGATTTATATAAACGCCATTTTTAGACATTACAGTTGCATTAGACCAACGTGGACGTTAATGCAGAACTTAGTTTAAAAAGTCTGTATTGTACACTAAAAATAAAACCCAAAGGCATTCTTGTCTTGTTGCATTCTTTTTATTGATCTCTTCCAGACGTTCCACTATAAAAGTTTTTCAATATAATTATGAAATGTAGATTGACTTTGTGACCCGAATATGTAGTACTAAGTAATGTACAGTATAGTATAGTAGGTATTACTTAAATGAACACCTGGCGACTCTCATAAATTCAGAGAATTCTATTATTTCCATTATGCTTACAATATAAAGCCCAAAGGTCTCGATGAAAAATCTTTCCCATAAATCTTAAGCTCTAAAAGTTATAAAGGACAGTGATGCATAATTTTAAATTCAAATGTTGCCATAAAATTAAGTTCTACTCGTGTTGCGAGTTATTTTCGTCCTACAGATCATCTGTCATCGAGAGCTTACACCCGGGCATAAATGACGGTGCATACGGAACCGGATAACCGGATTACAGCTTCACTCTGCGGTTTTATTAACAAATGACAAAATATTATCCGGGATTTGAGAAATTCTTGAAAGATGTCTTTGAAATAAACTTCGAAGTTATTGCGGAGAGAATTCAGGTTCGTTCCAAAGTAAGGAGGATATTTTCAAGAAGATTCTAGAATTTTCGTCTCGTCAAGACTAATAAATAACTCAGTATAATACAGATAAATATAATTATTATAAAATCATTATCATTAGCAAAGAATTTTTTTGATAAATATATTGTCGAGCAGCGGAGTAAACGGGTTCACTGTTCAATTACGTTTTTATTTCGTATCCTTTAAGACACATAGTACTTTTTAATTTATATTACTGTTTACATGTGGAAGCTTATAATTAGCGTTTGGACATATACTATGCTTACTATATTGTGATACTTAGCTGTTAGCTTCCCGAACATAATAAAAATAAAATAAAATAATTATACAAAGCCTCACTAGCTATTATTGTACATGAAGGAAAATGGAGTGAGGAAACCAGCTTACTACCTTTCATGTTTAAGAATCCGAAACATGGACTACACAAAGGAGAATTGGGTACCTACTACTAGAAATGGAATACCTTGGCTAATCCTTTTGGGTATAAGGCGTAAATGCTATTTACATATAGTTTATGTATTTAAACAAGTTACAATATCTACAACGTCGCATTGATGTAAATGTTTATATTCATTCAATAGGTAAATGTTATTTGACAATTTCCAAAGGGAAAACCGAAATCTCTCCCATGCATTGAAATTGATATTTCAATTCTTTGTCACTCAACCCTCATACTTTTTTTATTCGTACGTCAACCACTCCTCGAGCTGTCACTGGCAGCCACCACTTGGCGCCGTTCCGCGCCAAACCGGTTAACCGGATTACAACAGCGCTCTGCGGTTTCATCCGGGCCCGGTGACAAAACGTGTGTATTCGAATTTCAAATTTTGTCTCCGCACGCCTAGATTGAATATTAACAAGCGGCGAGAGGGTTAAACCGCGTCAAATTCTATGGAATTTTGTTTACGTTCACTTGATTACATATTATGTTTCTGTGGCTAAAACGAAAACCAATTATCCGGGTCGCTTTAAAGGTATATTTAAATTAAAGGGGTGGAATAATTTAAACTTATTTGTAATCTAATTTCAATTCTTTTTTCTAATGTAGCTTATGGCTACACTGAGGTATCTATGAAAGTACATGCAACAAGCTATCTTTTGACATAGGCACCCACTTGGATTTATAGAAATCCGTAATGGGATGGAAAAAGGCCGATCGCTCAGTAAACGCACATGAAGGCAGTTAAAACTGTAGAACTAAATTCATGTGATAGTAGTGTCTGAACGGAGGACGGACAATGAACACAGATTTGTTGACCCAAGAATGTAAGTGAGTAACTGCAACATGTAAATCTTCCAGTTTCAGTTTTCATCTAAGCAACAAAATTAAGTTGTAGTTGTAGTATTAACATGAGCAGTGATAGCCTTACGGTTAAAGAACCCGCTTTTTATGATGATAAATCAGTAAGGCACAGGATCAAATCCTGGCATGCACCAATGAGTTTTTCAAAACTTACGTACATCTCTAAAGTGAAGGAAAACATCGTGAGGAAACCCGCAGGTCTCGGAATTAATTCTGAGGCATGTGTGACCCGTTCCGGCGATGGGCTCACCACACGCAGAAATTGGTGACAAACAGAACTACTGAATCGAATAGTTAAATTAGGTTACAACATTTCTAGTTTGAAATACTTGATCCTTGTTATCTCTACGACTATTTATTCACTCCTACTAATCGTATGTTTCATTATATTATTTGATTAATGTAGCTCACAAAAAAATATTGTTGAACTAAAACATCAATAATTATTGCATCTTGAACAATAATTATATTAAAATGTATATAATGTATTGTAAGTACTAAGAAACAGGGATTAGCAATTACTAAATGATCTAGTTCCGGTAAATGATTTACAATGTTACTGGTGGACTACGAGTGAGTCTGTAATCAAAACAACAATGTTTTTATTAAAACTACATTATAGTTTGCAGTACATATCGTTCTAAGTGTCGTATAATATTCGTTTAGTTTGGTTTACTTTTTAAGTAGTGTTAAGGTTTTACAAATATATTATAGTAAAAACCACCCCGGAAACAGTAAATGGTACAATCTATGTACTAATCCGTGCTATTCTGTTAGCGTGTTTTAAAATATTTAAAATAATACTGTTACAATAACAATCGAGGTGGTATTCATAGCTAAGTATCTTGTTCTGTTTATTTAAAACTGTGTTTTTGTAAACAATCAAAAACCTTGCACGACAAAACGTTGACTGTCCGCCATTGTGTTTTTGACCGCGCTCATCGTAGTACTCCAATTTGAGTTTGTTTGCTTATTAATTTTTTTGTGTAAGTAAAACAAATATTTGACGTGATGTATGATGACGTTCATACAGATATCCCACAATTGGTGCAGTGAGGGGGTTTACCTCAGTATATTCATACTTTTAAAGGTAAGTTGGTACCTCTATATTTTGTGCCCCCGCGCTGAGTCGTTTCTGGTGCAAAGACTGGCCATAGCCATCCAACGCGGAAATGCCGCTAGCATAATAGGTACCTTTGCCCCAGGAACGACAAGGGGCGGATTATTTGACTGAGT
This sequence comes from Ethmia dodecea, assembly GCA_963855545.1. Lineage (NCBI taxonomy): Eukaryota > Metazoa > Arthropoda > Insecta > Lepidoptera > Depressariidae > Ethmia > Ethmia dodecea. The sequence goes on along the minus strand of OY979438.1, from coordinate 16,757,670 downwards.
GGACTATTTTGCATTAACATTTTGAATCATTATTTGTAGGATATTAAAATAAATCTACCCTTTAATGATAAAATAATTATTATTTTTAACCTCTTTATTATGTTGTCCTTAAACAAAACTTTATTGTAATTACCTACCTAATTATTTTAATAATATTTTTTTGTTTTTTTCAGCCGTTGAAAAATCTACTCTTAAAATCAAACGAAGGACGGGATCTGCTAAATTTATATTCAGAACAAGGCAAATTATCCAATAATGGGCGAAGAAAAGTTTGCAATATAATATTATAAGATCATATGTAATGAAATCAGGCCCAAATAAAAGATAGTTCTATACTAAATAATATGTACTTACAAAAGCACAAGAAATAACTGCAGTATACGGAAAATATTGTGATGGTGGTGATTGTGATAATTATAAAATAAATGTAATATTTCAATCTATATAATATTGTTTATTTTGATTCCAGGAAACCTAAACCTGCCTATGGAGCCGTAGTACGTGCGACGTCTTAACAATAATGCCGATAACCTCAATTTCTATGATTCTAACACCTGTTGAACTTAGCATTAACTTTATTAAATCTGTGTTGACTTATTTTTATTATGATACTAGCGGATGCCCAGCGGCGTTGCCCGCGCGGATTCCGTTTATTCCCGTTCCCGTGGGAATTTCCGAAAATCCCTTCATAGTGGTTGCCTACGACATATTTAAGACACCTACATACCATATTTCAAATTGCGGGTGCCCAGCGGCGTTTTCCCGCTTGGATTTAGTTTATTCCCGTTCCCGTGAGAATTTCCGAAAATCCCTTCATAGTGGTTGCCTACGACATATTTAAGACACCTACATACCATATTTCAAATTGCGGGTGCCCAGCGGCGTTTTCCCGCTTGGATTTAGTTTATTCCCGTTCCCGTGGGAATTTCCAAAAATCCCTTCATACCTATTTCTTATGACATATCAGACACCTTCATACCATTTTTCAAATTTCTAGGTGTTATCGTTTCGGAGTACTACGTATTTCTCTTTTTAACCAGTTTTTATATTTTCCCGTGGGAATGAGATATTTTCCTGGAATAAAAAGTACTCTAGATGTTGACCCGGGTACTCAGTTATCTCCATACCAAATTTCATCAAAATCCGTCCAGTAGTTTTTGAGTGATGCGTGCACAACCAGACAGACAGACAGACAGACAGACAGACAGACAAAAATTCCAAAAATTGGTGTTTCGGTATCTATATCGATAACTATATACACTACCCTTAAAATTTTCAAAAAATATTTAATGTACAGACACGGCCCCGTTAGAGTTTTATTATATGTATAGACTAGATAGTCTGAGTCTGAAAACGGCATTTTTTATTTTAAAGACGTCACACTTACTGATGGCTCTATGGACTGCGTTTAGATGGAGCGCCTGCAATCCAGTGGACTGTCAGCACCAACAACGGATCCCTTATAAGCTTTTAATAGAGAAAATACAGTTTTATTTACTTATACTAAGACAAATAAAATTGTTTTTTTTTCTTCTAAAAGCCTAAGAGGACCAGTTGGTACTGTAAGTGCACTAGATTGCAGGCTTCATCTAGAAACCAGTAGGCACTGCATACGAAATAGTAGCTGTAACAATACCTAGGATGCTAGCATTACAATGTGTATTGTACTTGTTACAAAAACCAACAGCTAGCGTTGCAATACGAATAGTTATCATTACAGTTCACGTCGTTATGTTACACAAATTCATTAGTAGATACAGCAAAGTATTTAGTAAATCCAAAAAAAATTGTTTATGCTTACCAGGTTGCATAGTAGTCCTTATAATCGATCTAGTAATGTCTACTTGACGTATGGTTACAATTACATTGGTATTGTAACAGGCGCGTTCTTAACTTATAATCAGTATTATATTGTTTGGTCAGTGACACAAAACATCTAGTTGTCAGTAATAAACCGATCGGTAAAAATAATAACAGAATGGTTTTTGTAAAGTCAACTAGCGAGTCTTGCTGTCACGGTTGCAAGCAGAAGTTCTAGTTACAGTAGGGTTTTTTCTCGTAAAGGTAGCCAGATATTTCTCTGCGTGCACCTATCACGTTTAGGGGTCGAATATTCTCGTGAAAAGTTGGTATTTCCAGAAATGGAATACCTCTGCCTACCCCCTTGGGGATATTAGTCGTGAGATTTTTATTTATTTACATGATTTAATACCTACCTTGCACATAAGCAAATAAATCAACTCAAATAAGCTTTATTTGTAACACGACTTCCGGTCGCTATCATTGTCAATATCATTTCTCTAAACACCTCTATCAACATCCGTTAGGGAAATGGCAAAATGGCCGACCTTAATAAAAATCAAGCTAACACCAATGACGACATTTGAACCCCTTCCATTCCAATTCCTCCGCTCGCAGAGGATGTTGTAAATAACATCGGTAGTAGTACATCCATCTTCCCGGAGGTTGGTCGAACGTCGCAACTCGTAACATTGTACTATCGGCCAAAGATCCGACAGATAAACGTAAGGATCATTTTTGCAAGCAGCCTTCTCTTTCCACGTCGGTATAGCGACCAATTTGAGCCGACCCATGGCGACTAAATCCCTACTTACAGACATACATTGACAATAACAAACGAAACTAAATCTTCCATGTCTATAACCTTGCCGTGCCGATGAAACGGAATGGAATAAAGTAGTGTTACTGAGTGGCTTTTGGTTGTTTAACGCTAATAAGGTGTTTGACTATATCGAAATTTAATTGCAACTAACCATTCAATAAAAATATTATCGCAATACACCTATTAAAATAATAAGACAACTAAAAAAAGTAAAGCGATTGAACACTTAAAATGATGACGTCACAACTCAGTACATTTTCTATTTTCGTTTTGACTGATCAAAAAAGTAACTCATTTGACTAAGCAGTCAAATACACTATTAGGGGCAAGGTAAATGAAAACTTAAGCTTTCAAACGAAAATTCTAATATAATAATAATATAATATAATATATAATCTCACGCCTTTTTTATCCCCGAGGGGGTAGGCAGAGGTATTCCATTGCTGGATATACCCACATTTCACGAGATATATTGGACCCCTAAACGTGATAGGTGGTGACCCCATCGCCGAAATTCTAATATATCAGGGGGAAATTTTGTCGATAGTACCTCGTCTTACAACGTAGTTCAATGTTGCAAGTCGACAACGTCGCCTGAGCGCGAATAAAATATATTGGCGTTATAAACAAGTTTTAGCGGCGATTCCTAAAAGGATTGTGAACTGAGCTCGCTATATATCTTAGTTTGAAGCAATTCGTGAACCAAACAACTATAATATGGTCTGTTACCACGTTAAACATTTTGGACAGATTTCTGACTGGGAAACCGTATACATCATGGCTGAATAAATTATGACATTGTCAATATTGATAATAAGTGAAAATATACTTGTTTATCACCAAGTTTCCAACCGTCTTCTATATCCTACTAATATTATAAACGCGAAAGTTTGTTTGGATGGATGTCTGGATGTATGGATGTCTGGATGGATGTTTGTTCCTCTTTCACGCAAAAACTACCGAACGGATTTTGATGAAACTTTACAATTATATAGCTTATACATCAGAATAACACATAGGCTATATTTCATACCCGTATTCCCACGGGAACGGGAACTACGCGGGTGAAACCGCGGGGCGCTGCTAGTTCATAAATAAAAGAAGAAGCTGATTGAGTGATCGAGCCCAAACGAGCCACAAAAACGCGCCAAAGACTCATGAAATTTTGCGGGGCCTTAAATGACGTAAGTGAGCACTAAGAAGAAATTATTAGAAATTCCCACGAGATCGGGAAAAAATGGATTCAACGCAGGCAACGCCGCTGGTCCCCAGTCTTTAAAATTCTAAAATATAACATAGTATCGACTTAAGAGCTCTTAGCGCGAAAGCCAGTTTCCACGGCCCGTCACATGTCTGTGATTGGGGCAAATCGCCGGACTTGAGAGCTAAATGGAGCGGAAAAACATTCAGCCCTTTTGGGACTGACGTAGAATCCGCGAGCTGTGGGCACAGATTGTAGCCGAAGGGCGAATGGACCATTACTGGAAATTCCGTGTATTTTGCTGGTATAACATTTATTTGGATAACATTTATTCGGTCTGCTATTACAGAATTTAGGTTAATTTGTAAGTAAGTAACAACTCGTTTTGAACACCGACAAGAATATGCATGACACAATGATTTAAAAAAGTAACTGGGAGTTCTTATAACTTTCAGGGATTTTTTCAGACAACCTTTGGATATTTTAGTCCCGTTTTCTTACATAAAAGGGATCTACGCGAGTGAAAATGCGCGGAACAGCTAGTATAAAAGGGAGTTGCCTCCGAGTGACTCACTCATTCCCCCATTACGAAATCTCACATAGAAACTTAAAACTTGGCACATACATTCCTTATGTTGTAGGCATCGGCTAAAAAAGCATTTTTGGAAATACCCATGGGAACGGGCCTGATGATTGACTGGTAGATAATGCCTTTAGGCATTAAGTTTGCCATGTGTGCATTTTCTTGGTACATGAAGTTAAATAAATAAATAAAATAAACGGGGGAAAACGTTACAGTTTTATTATATGTACCTATATCTAGATTGCAGTCGGTCTTCCTAATTTAACTTAATCCATAATAAAAAATACCTAACAAACAAATGAATCGAAATACAAATAGGGCTAAATAAAAGTTTAAGGCCCATGTCACGTCTCATATAACAAATGAGCATCAAGCAAGTCATTAAAAACCGGCGCAAACGCTCATGAATTTGTATGAGCGAGCGCCGAAGTTGGCACAACACTATCTGCCGTGTGTTAAGTCTTCTCAGCTGATTTATGGTTCACTTCTACGTTCTGTTCAAGTCATAAGAGAACAAAAAACTAAAATTGTTGGATCTTAAATGATTTAAGTTATTCCTGCTCGGGACATCGAACTTGGGAGTAAGTTTTTGGCTGTTCTAAAGATTAACTTTAGCCATACTTTACTGTATTATTTGTTGTTGATAGCTTTAATGTGCCTACTTACGTATAAACTGAAGCTTCCAAAAAGTCACAGAACGAAATCCAATATTCCTTCTAATACGAGTATACGAAATTGTATTTTTAAGCTATTGCATAGCTTCTATCGCGGGCCTTGAGCGCGGGGACCGAATCCAGAAATTCCGTAACGAAAAAAACCTCACGCTCCCCACTCCGACGGGCACGGAGGTCCGAGTCCGGACGCGGTTTCAGACCCGGACCCGGATCCGGATCCGGACCCGGACTCGGACCCGGACCCGGATCCGGACTTGGACCCGGACTCGGACCCGGACCCCGACCCGGACCCGGAACCGGACCCGGACTCGGACTCGGACTCGGACCCGGCGTCCAAGTCCGAGTCCGAGTCCGAGTCCCAGTCCGAGTTCGAGATAAAAGTTGCATAATCCAAAGTCCTTCTTAATCTTGGTAAGGAATGCGCCCATTGTGCGCATGACAAGTTTGCTAAGATTATTTTTGCTACTTTTATAATATGCAGCTCAAAAAATTTTTTTTGGCTTCCCCTCTGAGTGCTTACCAAAATTTTTTAAACAGTAGCAGCTCATTGCAGCTCAAAAATAATTACAGTCATCCAGAATGACATAAAATGCTAATAGGTTTTGTAATGTTTGCTGGCCATGAGTTGCTGACCAATTAGCTATTTCTGCTTACAGATTATATTTTTCTGCTTACAAAAATACGAATACTCTGCTAACCTTTTAAATAACACCCGTGTGGCTTGAAGGCCGTGCATTGTCTAACGTCGTTTCTTTTCGATACAAAATGCTATGCAATAGCTTTACCGCGGCAGTCCCCGAGTGCCACACGTCTTTTTTTTTATTTGTTAGTTTTCACCTCTGATCGTGATCAAATTTGGCAGTTTGAAACCGAAACGTGGTCGATAACAAGGCCAAGAGCTCGTATTTTGTAAAGTTACTCTGTATCATATCGTTTTTACGCGGTTACTCCGAGTGGCTGTTTATTTTATTGCTAATGCCTTTACTGTTCACACTTAACCGCGGATCTAGAATTATTGTTTTCCCCGAGACATGGTGGCCGCAAGGGTAAATGTGATAATTTATAATTAAAAGGAGTTTAGGTTATACTATTAAAAAGTAAAAAAAATAAAGGAAAAAAATGCATACATTTTTCATTCCTTGATACATTTTTCTTCAACATGGCGTCAAATTTCAAAAATCTAGTTAAAATTCAAAGATTTTCTAACGCTAAACCTGCTTTTTTATTATTTCCCTGTATTCACAGAATGTTTTCACAATATCTTCTTTCTATATTTTATACTAGCAGCGCCCCGCAGTTCCACCCGCGTAGTTCCCGTTCCCGCGGGAATTAGGGGATAAAATATAGCCTAGGTGTTATTCTGATGTATAAGCTATATAACTGTAAAGTTTTACCAAAATCTGTTCAGTAGTTTTTGCGTAAAAGAGGAACAAACATCCATATATCCAAACTTTCGCGTTCATAATATTAGTAGGATGTTCAGCCACGCAAGAGTCAACCGCAGGCTAACAGCATAACGTAGGCTAAGATCGCATTCATGTCCCTATTTTATGTTACATCGTCTAAAATCTGCTGTCATCTATAAGTTGCACCACGGCCCCATGTCGGGCGCCAAGTCGCATCCTTATGAATTTAATAAGACTGCGGAACAAATTACGGAGCGAACTACGAGTATCAACCCGTCCGTACGTCGGCGTTATTAACTTCTCTCTGATCCAGTTAAGAAACTCATGTTTCCTACTAGGGGGATTAAATTAAGTTGTTAGTATATTGAAGCTTGTAACATCATAATTCCTACTATTAATTTATGTTTATAATAGCGAATTAGCGCTGTTTGAGTTATTCATCGCGAGATCTACCTATGGGACCTAGAAACCTAAAATTTGGCGGGTAGATATGAAGCCTAGTCAGCCAAGCCATGTATATACTTAAATAAAGTTGAGAGAAACGCGTTTCAAAAGTATATCTCGGGTAATAAATATGCGAAAGTTACAATGTTTCCAGTTAAATATGGATGAATCGCTGTACCGATCTTAATGAATAAAATTTTGTTTGCACGAAGGAAATAAATGAAAATATAAATAATCTCATGCTTCCTATCAGTGAGGGCGTAGGCAGAGTTATATCTACTTTTCACCCGCACATTCTTTGGACCCCTCAACGTCACAGGTGGTGAGCCCATCGCCGGACCGTGCGGTGTGCTGTTACGTGTGTCTTATCTACATAGAAGATATTCTTATAACTCAAATACTAGCAGTAATAAAACAAATCGAATACAAAGAGTAGGTACTTATTCACAAAAGTTTTATTCGGATAAAACCGCAACAATATGAAACGTAAAATTAGTTTTGACTCGAATGAGCGTCGACGTTGAAACTTTGAATAACTTAGGCGGTTTACTCAGACAATACCATCACAGGTCCTCTGAGTTTAGATTGGTATTCTTTACAAAGACAATACAATGAATGACAGTTCCGAAAAATGAAATATCGCTTCCAAAGTATTAATAAAGTCCTCGTCACAAGAAGCTATACCTAAATTGTTAAATAACAAATAGGGGTTGATTAAAAAGAGCTGCATGCCTTTAAGTTTCTTGCTGGCTCTTCTGGGGGTACAGCATTTAGCCAATCTTCATGGACGAGTTTCGAGTGCCTTCTTATTAGACTATTGACTTTTCTAAGTGTATTTTCTATACCTACATAAAATAAATGATTATGAATTTGCTACATTTTGACAAAATAAAAAATAATTTTTTTGTACCTATTAATTTTTATTTGACTACGACGCGTCTACTTCAAATGGCCGAATATTTAAAATCCAGGCGTGCCTGTACTACAAAACATTGAACGCTAAGAAATATTCTCGCTCAACTCATTGTCGCTACGTTACTCAGTAAAAGTTCGTTGATGGTCATTTATAGCTTCTCGTGGCAGGAATCTTTCTTTAAAAAGATAACCTCAAAACACATCTAAAAACTTATTTCGATATTGTACATATAATAAACCAATCACAACCGTCGCGGTGTATTCTGCACATTATTCTTGATAAATTTGCGTATTGTCAGCTTTTGACAAATGATAAAAAAATTATCAAAGATACAAACATACAAATCTTTCCTCTTCATAATATTACTATAAGTATAGATATAGATTGTCAAAACAAGTAACTCCGGCTACTGATGACGCAAGGCCCCACAAACACACGCACATAAACCATTTTTATCCCATTCAACAAGCTCCCACCGGACACATTTCAAACTTCAAAGGCAATCCAAAAGTTTTAAGCCGCCGTCATAATATTCCGTGTCACCCAACAACAGGATTACGACAAACATTTCCATATTCCGGACGGACCGGGGCGCTAGATACGGACTATCCGGACAAAAGCATTGCTCGGGGCCCGGACGTTGCAGCCGGTTATCACGACCCGCCAGATGTGCGACCGGATTTGACGTTACGAGTAACAAAAACTGCCAAACCTCATTCTGGGGTTTAGCGAATATCATGACTAGAACAATAGACTGGCCGTATAAGAGTATTAAAATATGAATGTGTGTTATAGAAGTTGTTGAATTTATCGCAATAAATTAAATGAAAGTTACTGTTATAATATACCCAGCATACATATAGTGGTGTTTGAGTTTATTTGTTAAAAACAAATAGAAAAACACAAACCTTTCCTCTTGTAATACACACACCGGCACAATTAGCGGAACAGAAAAAAAAGGGAGTATTTACGCATTTTTGCGTGTTACTGGCCGGCTAAACAAGCTTTTTTTAAATTTGGGTTTTAATTTAAAAATGGAATACTAAGCGACTGCCCTTTTTTTCATTCTTTTGTTTTAATTTTCATTGATTCATTTTTTCCACCGCTTGTCCGTTTTTAGAAGGTTCGTGAATTCCATTTGAAAAGCTTTGAATTGCAGTTTTTGATGCTTTTGAGTTTTTTCGCATATTGATAATTTACGAGCATCTAATTATGCCTGATTTAACGCCATCAGAAATCATTAGGGCAGATCAAATGAGGAGAAATGGTCAAACCTACAGATCGATTGCCAGAAGCCTTCGTCGATCGTTATCAACGATTTATCGTAGCATCCAACGATACAGATTGACGAATGCTCTAGTGAGAAGGAGAGGACAAGGCCGGAAAAGGTGTACTTCAAGGAGGGATGACCGTTTTCTCCAACTTCAAGTCCGACGGAACACGAGACTAACGGCGGTGCAGGCTCGAAATTTACTGGAAGAGGTACGAGCAGTAAGGATGAGTGAGCGGACAGTTCGTAGAAGATTCGAAGAAGTGGGTATAGGCTCGTATGTGCCCGCCAAAGCCCCAAAACTTGAGAGACATCATCGCACAAACCGTCTACACTTTGGTCGTGAACATCGTGATTGGGACTTCGACGACTGGGGACAGGTTCTTTTTACTGATGAATGCAGAGTTATGTTAAATCAAATTGATGGAAGGCAGCGAGTATGGAGACGCAAAGGAGAACGGTATATCCAGTCTAATTTTGAAAATACAGTTGCATATGGCGGCGGTTCAATTATGGTCTGGGGAGGAATATGTTTAGGAGCTCGTACGGAGTTAGTAGTGGTCGATGGCGGGAATCTGAATGCTGATCGGTATATCAGGGAGATTTTAGAAGAACATGTTGTGCCATTTGCCCCCTTTATTGGTAACAACTTCATTCTAATGCAGGATAATGCTCGGGCTCACAGTGCTCGCACAGTACAGACATACCTAAACCATGTTGGTATAACGGTGATGGAGTGGCCAGCACGGTCCCCCGATATGAACCCTATAGAACACGTCTGGGACTTGCTAAAGAGGAGTGTAAAGTCAAGAATGCCCCCTCCCAATAATCTCAACGAGTTGCGAAACGCATTACTTGAAGAATGGCAGAGGTTGCCCCAAGAAACCATTGATAACATCATCCGCAGCATGCCCAGACGGATGGAAACCCTCATCAGAGCACGAGGAGAAAACACTCGATATTGAACAGTCATTGAAATTGTTGTTAAACTTTGGAAAATCTTGAATTTTCTGCTGTTTCTCTATAATTAAAAATCGAAGAAAAATGCATTTTGTTTAATTTAATTTTTATTTTTATAAAATTTTAAGTATGGTGTTACAAATGAATGTCAAAACATGTTAATTTAATTGTTGTTTCATTTTAAATAATATATTGTTTAAAAATTACATTCATTGTTCTAAATTCCCTCTTTTTTCTCCTTTTTTTTTCTGTTCCGCTAATTGTGCCGGTGTGTGTATTAGTGTTAATGTAGATGTAGTGTAGCTATTTGTACTCTGTTAAAATATGCATGCTGTAAGTGATTTTTGCACTTGGAAATTATGTAAGTACTTAATCCTATCCTAGGAATTATCCTACTAATATTATAAATGCGAAAGTTTGTATGGATGGATGTTTGTTCTGTCACGCAAAAACAAATGAACGGATTTTGATGAAACTTTACAGTTATATAGCTTATACATCAGAATAACAAATAGGCTATATTTTATCCCCTTATTCCCACGGGAACGGAAACTACGGGGTGAAACCACTTGGCGTTGCTAGTACAGGATAAAGAACAAATCTTAGGTAAACTTAAATATAAATAAAATAAAGATAAATAAATAATACTATGTAAGTGGTGAGTAGGCTAATGTATGGCAAGTGACGATCGTGGCAGTGACTAGCGGGGTGGTATCTATAGCTCAGAATAGAAATATGTAGTAGGTATAAGTATATGTCTATGGGGCAATAAATAGTGTCGTTAGTTTAAACTAATACTAATTATTATATAGTACCTATTGTTTGTTAATAAAACGGCTGTGTCACACAAATTGCATAACATATTTTTTATATATTTACAGCTTCTAATTGCTTCTGACGTAATCGTAATCTGTAGATCAATCAGTGGGCTCATAACCATCGTCATATAACGCCTACTAAACTGTATAGTTGTCTAACTATAGAACTTCATTATAGGTAGATTTCAAATGCCTTCCTTCATTGTTTAACTCCTTAAAACGCGACTAAAACACGGAAGTATGTTTGAGCATAGTTAAAAGGGACAATTTTATAACATCTCATTTTGACTGTCCTCAAGTGAGTGCTTAAGTTATGTTCTGTATTATGACCCTTAAAGACAGGTATGTGGTTATTTGCCAAATTGATTAGAGCCCCGGAGCCAGGAGAACTCGAAATCCCGAACCAGGACGTTATTTATTCTGCAATCGAATGCAAACCCGTTTCGCACGGCAAGCTGCAGCTGATGACCCGATTTCTATCTCAGACTCACTGATGTACTTGAGCACAACTGCGAACATGATGCGAATAACTTATAGTTAATTTTAGACGTGATTTCTAGCTTGTAGCGTTCTGTAGACAAAGTACGGGACCTTAATAATAAGCTTACACGGTATATCTATAAGGAATATCTTTTATTTTTGATAACGTGACAAGAACAAACGGAGTAGGTAAATCTTCCTAAATTTAATTACCTAGTTACTTTTTCAAATGTAAATTGGGTTTATTTTACTCACTCTGAGTTCTTTACTTTAATAGCACTGCAAATCCTTTTATTAGAGAAACATCTATAAAATCCACATTTCAAAACCATTCCACTTTCTTATTAACAAGCAAGTAATTCGCGATCTAATTTCAAATTGTCGTGCTAATCAGAAATCATTGAAACAGCTTCTATTTTTAAAATTTGCACCGAAAGCTCAGAACAACACCAACAAAAACCATAAAGTGTTCTTATTTTAAAACCGAACTGCAGTAAAGCGAACGTTTGAAAGCAACCGCAGTCACTTGTTATTGGCCACAACTGGCTCGTGACAGTCTCGATATTATCGGCACGACCGGTTTTGCAACTGGCCACTAACTTCCTTATTAAAGTTAGGGTACCTACATATAAGGGTCTTATTCCTGTGGGAATCTTGGTTCTTTCCGGGCCCTATTGCTAAGCCTCCTTTTTTCTTCCGTTCGTCCGTTTGTCTGTTCGATTGTCTATCTGTCGTAATAGGTAGACAGACGAATTTTTTACAGAATGTATATTTACATTGTGTGCAAATCTGACTCGTTCTTCACAGGTTGTTCTAGAACTTTCTGTGTATCCCACTAATAAATGTCGCAATTCTACTACAAAATGCGATTATAGATACTACAGAAAAAAACATTATAACTTAGGAGTTGGGGAGTTTTACATTAGTTTCATTGTCATAATAGTAAAAAAAAATCACAACTATTTAAAAAAGGTAATGAAAAAAGCGACCGAGCGAATGGGACCAAGTGCACAAGGCCGCGGTTGAGGCCATTGAGGAAGTGTCACACGTAAAACAATCATGCTCATAATCGAATAACAATCACTGTGGTTATATAACGGACTTGAGAATAGAGCTGCGTCAAGGGTACTTTATAATTACATAGAACTCGATAGAGATTCTATTCAAGAACTCTGAAAAGATCTGATTTTCTCATGGACGCTATTGTCAGAACTGGATCAAATTGAAATGGGACCACACGGTAAGCACCAGCTTTTAAATAAAAAAATAATCATCAAAATCGGCCAGTCGAAAGTTCTGAGGTAACAAACATAAAAAAAACACATTCGAATTGATAACCTCCTCATATTTTGAAGTAGGCTAAAAAAGAGAACGGGTGGTTTTTATCACCAAAAACTTTTCTATAAAAACACCTTTTTTACGACACCTGCTTAGTGTAACGGAAATAACAAGCATTTCATATTCATACTTACATAAATGTTATAAGAATTAGTAGTGTTTGATAGTGTATGATTTCAATGGGCATTTGCATGTTCGTTCCATAGAAATCTAGTTTCTTTGGAAACTGATTTTAAAAGGTCAATAAACCGTTCGTTTCATGGCGTTTTGTTCGAAGCAGTTTTTAGAACATATCTAGGTACTTTGCAATCGCTACAAGATCAAACAAAGAATGAACCAACTAAATCTACTTTGCTAACTAGTCAGACTACCGTAAAAGGTTATAAAATAAAAAGGAATTACAAAAGGAACGAGCTAAAGATTTTATGACGTAAATAAAGTAAACGAATCGCGCTTTTAGTACAACAAGAATCAGGATCATAGCAAACATTAAAGGAGTAAGAGCGAAACAAAAACTCAATCTGATAAAAAGCCCGCAAAACCCGAAATAAGGGCACTCTAGACGAAGGGCTGTAGGAACAGCCATAACAATTTTCCAAAAGCACTTATTCTTGAACGTTTAACGGACAATGTAAATTAGACTTTGGTAACCGTGAAATATGCTTAAAATTGCAATTAACGAACCAACTTGAACGAGGGGAAGGGAAGACAGTAAGGTAGGGTCTCCGCTAGTTTAGCCGTTTTCTGCAGAACGTGATGTCTTTTTCAAGATTCACAGAGTCATTCATACAAACTCCCAAAACATACAATATTTACGATCCTACTATTCTACTAATATTATAAACGCGAAAGTTTGTATAGATGAATGTTTGGATACATGGATGTTTGTTCCTCTTTCACGCAAAAACTACTGAACGGATTTTGATGATTTTGATGATTTATATAGTTTATACATCAGAATAACACATAGGGTATATTTTATCCCCGTATTCCCAAGGAAACGCGAACTACGCGGGAGAAACCGCAAGGCGATGCTAGGTATTAATATCTCAACTTACTCTCTCGCTCTCGCCTTTGTTCTGATGGCATGATGATTTATACTCATCCACTCAGACTCATAAATTAATACCTTGAATGTCCGTGCGTCACGAGTTACCATTCGTAAAAGACATTTACATATTTAATTGGACCCTGGTTTTCCATCGACTGGCACCACAGCCCTGGTTCCAGGAATTAATGGCAGCGGGTGGACAACGCCCTACAAGATTGCGCTTTACAATTAGCTCTCGGAACGTTTCCTGCCGAAGATAGCGCAATAAAATCAACGCTTTAGCTTCTCAGCGACAGTTGCTGGCTTTCAGCTATAATTCATTCTGCGTAATCTGTTTCTGCAAGACTACTTAATTGTTTTGGCCGAGATTGTTCCTGCTTAAATCCTAAATTTGCTGAATATTATAATTGTCCCTTGTTTATCATCTTGGCATTTTGTTGAAGCTAGACTTGTTCTTTTGTATCATCACTTAGTATAAAACAACAATGTATGCTTAAATCTTTAAAACAACGCAACGGATTTTGATAGAGTGATTCAAGACAGGTGCAATGCTAATACTAAAACTAAGTATTTTAGTATTAGCATTGCACCCGTGCGAAGCCGGGGCGGGTCGCTAGTATAATAATAATGAGTAGACGAACCATTTTGAGAGTAAACGGTCATCGTCGACCATGGACATCTGCAACAACGATTCGTTTCGTCGAATGTTGACACATTTGAGAAATCTATTAACACGCCTTTTGAAGAACCTTGTGTCTTATTGCAATGGGAAACCTCAAGAGCTTATTCCGCAGTTCAACAGGTTTGATGCGTGCGGGCGATTGAATCAGGTCCTGACAGCCAGCCAGCCAGGTCCAGCAGAACTGACTTCACGTTCGCATTGAAAGATAAAAACAAAAATATGTAGGCATGTTATTTTCCAATTGTCATTTGAATGTGCCCTTGAAAAACCGCAAAGCAATAAAGTCTTCTTTTTATTTTTTATTGCCATATTTATGTGATCGAATGAATGAATATCACAAAAGAGAAGCGAAAATTATATCCAAAGGCAGTAGTGTACATTCATCTGGCATTAATTGAATTGTTCAGGTACTTTTGGGATCAATTTCTGAAGTATTGTTTTCGTTACAATCCGATTTTGAAGGATTGAAATAACTAACTTAAACTTTCCGCAATATCAAAATCCCTCCTCCAAATTCCGAACGGCTTATTGGATTGATTATGATTACGAACAATTTCACTTCTCGAGTATTGAATAAAAAATGTTGAGAAGTGAAGTGAAATGTCGCAGTAAATTCAATATTTCCGCTCATTCCGTCACTTGCAAATGCAATCTTACAGAATTTACTAAAGATTCCATTCCGGGCGCAATCCGCTTACCGGCTCGATAGTCACTCACTATCTTTTCGCAGTGCATTAGTAGTCCATTAGTAACATCGTCTGTCAGGGAACTCTTCAACAAATGAAATTTGCACCACGCTGGCGCTAGTTACTTTTACAATACTGTTAAGCTTAAAACTAGTTTTGGAGAGTGAAATGTGCAAGTTTTTAAACAGAATCTGATTTGGCTTCTAAATGCCATCACAAAAAATTGTTTTAGATAAAAATATTAATGTATTGGCTGATACTGCTTCATAAAATTAAACGTAATAATTTATGTTAACTCTTCTTGTCTCTCTCTCTCTCTATGGCATCGTGTTCTTGTTGAATGAAGATCGTGATTTCTAGTTTCATTATTTCATTTTACAAAATTAAATTTGATTCAACCCATGGTCAACCGTACGAAATCGACGCGCGACATCCTCTTATGATAATATGATCACCTACGAAGAGGGAATATATTATAAACAAAACTCCGATCCCTTCTCATGATGTCATAAAAGTGGGTTTATTCGTATCAGGAGTAATTAAACTATTTCAAGATACCAAGCAAGATGTAACTACATTATATGTGTGATACAAGTCGGTTTCTTTTAATCTAACTCGATTCCGAGCTACGATTACTTATGTTTTAGGAGATTTATTCGGACGAATAGTTTTGTACAGTATATGTAGGTATTTTGCGCATTGATATTTTTTTCCTAATAAAATCAGAGCATAAAAAAAGAAAATTATCAATCGACTTTTCGCATACAACTATAATATGTTATATTTCCTTTGTCATCTTAGCTAGCATCTACCTAAAAGATATAAGATAAGCGTTATCAAGAAAAATCGTTATCGAGGGTCTGACTACGTTTGTTCGGTTTGAGTTCTAAAGGGGACGCGACGTGACTCATCGGTGAGTGTACCAAGGAGGCTTCTTTCCGGTTTTTACGTAAACGGCCCAACCACTGATAAATATTTAACAGTTTTAGCAGGTGTACAAAAGCTCTGTAGTCTTTACACCACTTAAAACCTCTTTTAACAACTACGGTTCGCCGGTACTGGCAACTTTATTTTAAATTTAAAACAAAAGGTCTCTTCGGCACACTTTAAATTTCGAAGTTCGCCGAATTATCCATAAATAATAAATGAATTTAACTCCTTAATTTTTCGTACGGTTTAGTATGGGTTCAACTACATAAACTTAAATTTTTATAAACTTTCTATTACTATATAAAAATGCAATAGATTTACCCAGAATAATAATTCAACTTCCCTACTGGAAGCGAAAACGTATAAGAAAGCTCCACCAATAACTCTCCACTCCATCGGCGAAGTGGATCATAATAGTAAAATATTTCCTGATCAAAAAACGACATCATATAGGGAGACGAAAACGCATGAATAAAATATGGAATATATTCCGATCGCTAAGATTATTTATGATGTGAATCGGATCGCTTGTGTGGATAAAACAAAACATCTGCGTCGGGGGAGCGGTCGATAGTAAATATTGTAGACGCAAGAGTGAAAACGAGGACGATATATCAGATAATGGTCACCAGTATTACCGGAAAGGTAGGCAGCCATAATACTTGCAAAACATTTTGGCGGGTACCTAGATGCGCACCACATTTTTTGTCACTCTTGCAGTAAAAGTTAAACATGATTTGAATACACTGCGATGCATATGCAATAGGTATGCATGTACTGTAATCCAATAAGTGCTTGAAATAAATCAACTAGGCTTATACAAATATTTTTTATGTCGCCATAATTTCTAGTATGCCAACGGGACAAGGTATTTAATAATCTAGTTGTACAGACTTTTAAATTAAGAGTATCGTAGTTTTTTGGGTATTTGGCAAACAAAGAACTTGAAAACTTTCATGCTGACAGCACTAGAGGATAGAGCAGAAACTAAATAAGTAAATATAAACATGACTCTAAAACGAATCAAGGCATACCTATATAGGTACTTCATAAAAAAACCAATTGAACATTTATTTATCTCTGGCAACACTGAGGAAACAAAAGCAATGGCGGACGTGCCCACAAGAATGGACTGATAGACTGAACGATTACGTAACTCCATCGATTGTCACTTACCGAAAATAGGACTTTGCCGGAAAGCCCTTAAAAGGTGCCTTTAAAATTGCTAAGACTTGGGGTTTAATAATAAAGGAGGCTTTTCGTAGAGGTTACCAAAGGTCATTTATCAATTTTGTTAGTAGGTACGTTAGGTCGAGGCTTCAGGTTCTGTCAAGGGATCAGCCTAGCTATCTAGAGACTGGGTACTGTCGTGTATAGTTCCACTTTGAGGCTAATTTGTTTATCTGTAAATATTTTAAATCAATAGTATATGAATTGTGCCAACTAGTCTTTGTATGTATTGACATGGACTTTGAAGTGAAATCCATATTACCTACATCATGTATATATAAATATAGATCAGAGCGATTGGGCAAAGTTCCTAAGAGTATAAATAAATACTTATTCATGAATTTACTCCTGTTTCTGCACCAAAACAGCAAAACTTAAAGCCTGGCAACCCCACCTTGTAAATCAGATAAGGCTGCACGCACTCGACATAATTACTGCCTCCCTACTGCCGGCTGACCCAAAACTGCCAATTGTTCCCTAATAGACCCGATTCCTTCACAGTCCGTGGATTTCTTTGTGCTAATGTAAATTAATGAGAATTCAAAGTTCGATCACAATAAATCGTCAAAGAACGTTTTTTATATAGTGACATTTTTCGACAAGAAGGGTGACTCTCTATTAATGAAAAAAGTTTTAATAATAGCATAGAACGACCTACTCAGAAGAAACCTTTTTGGTAGCGCCATGACCGAACTTTTGTACTGGCAGCATATTATTTATTATGCTAACTGATATTCTTTTTACGATTTTAATTAAACAAAATTTCCACTTCACCCATCTTGCATTACACTTGTAGTAATGGATTGGATTTTTACTAAGGAAGGTATGCATAGCCATATATATACTTACATTAATCCCATATATTGCTAAAATGATGTTTCTTCACCCGTGGAGAATCTGTAACAATATTTATATTTTTTTATTAATTTATTTTACACAATAAACATGTAAAGTCAATCTAAATACTTACATTTTTTTATATTACAGAAGTCGTTTTTGTTTTTTTTTATTTATCTCTACACCTCTGAGGCGATTGTAATAAGAAAGTTACAAAGTCCAATGTGTCAAGCTCCTAGTGGTCTTGACTGTACACAATAGTAGACAACCTTTGGTTTGTCTATTATACATACATACATATGCTCACGCCTTTTTCCCGAAGGGGTAGGCAGAGACAACAGCCCGCCACCTGCTACGATCCTGGCATACCTCACGTGCCTCATCCACCTCCATCAATCGGTTCATACAAGCTCGTCGGTTTATGTATGTATGTAAATTTTAAGCCCAATCCCTGAATAAATAATCCCGATGAAATCAACTGGGTATTCGTGCAAAGAGACTGAATCAATAGGTAATTAAATGTGTGAGTGGCCTGGATTAAGTAAGCACTAAGCAAGCCCCGGAAAATCCCTAGGGATTGCCCCTGAAATGTTTTTCCTTTAAGTAAACGAGATAACCGAATCAACCTGGAAAAGAAAATGTATGTAACGGTACGCGCCGTAATAGACACAATGATGGGGCCCGCGTCAGATTCCTTGTGAGAATATATATACCAAGGAGTTTTTCTACAACTAGGTACATATTTATCACTAAGACAGACAGTCAAAGCAGAACTGATTTTGTGGAATGTTTAACAAGCTCTATACATTCATTACCTGTAACGCTTAGGTGTCCTGGTTAATCTGGGTACTTTTAGAAATATAATATGTACTTACATTCACTACCTCAACGCAGATAAGGCCTGACCGTATTCTATTTATATTTTTTAAAGACAAAAAGCGGTGCCGATTTTTGTATCAGCGTATAAATATCAGCTGCTCTAGACAATTATTAGTAACCGATATTAACTTAATTACTGAAACGTGTATTTTTAAATCAGGTCAGAAAATACGTATAAAATGATAACGAAAATACGGGTATCAAACGATCAACATAACGTTCACATCGAAATAACCAAAGTATCTATGTATTAATAAAAAAGGATCCCTTTCATATATGCGCATAATTTCCTCGTTTTCATTTATTAAACAATTCCAGTTTTCAGCGAACACTTCTGATAACGGACCGGACGAAATGTCGGCCTGAAAAAGGGCAGGATGGGTGTCCTAGCCATAAAGATAACCAGACTCAAAGTTAGATGTTTTGCAAAAGGGAAACGGTATGAAAAGGAAAATTGTGATATAGTTATATCTGGCAATCAGGCTTATCGTGCCGCACGCATTGTGTATTAAATATAATATATAAAATATACCTTACTGGTGAAAATTGGGTAAATATATATGAGTAGGTAGTTACTAGCTTTTACCCGAGGCTTCTTTCGCCCCCTTAGGGGGTTGAATTTTGCAAAATCCTTTCTTATTGGATGCCTACACTGTATAAGCTATCTATGTTCAAAATTTCAAGTCTCTAGACCCAGCGGTTTAGTCTGTGCGTTGATACACCACCAATCAGTCAGTCAGTTTATTCTTTTATATATATATATAGATGAGATAAAAGGCGTGAGCACACATATGATAAAAGATGGGAGTATATCGGGGTAGGCAGAGGTATTCCATTAATGGAAAGAAATTTTAACCAGTTATTTTTTTTACCCTAAACCTATCATCGGACTGGGGTGATTCTACATATGCCTCAAAATTAATTCTGGGACCTGCATCACACACTTTTCCTTCACGGTCGAGCTAGTAATAAAGTACCTACCTAACTATGATTTTGAAAAATCATTGGTACATGCCATGGTGTTTAATCATTGTTTAATCTAATATCTGACACATATTCTCCGGTTTCTGGCAGCGGAACGATAGACGACTCGGTTTTCTGGAACTTGCGTACGAAATTTATCGGCACAAGAAGCCGTCAAGAGTTGCCAACCCAAGAATTAGAGTTTGAAAAGGGTTGAGCGTGTTAAGCCGCCTAATGTTCCATCTTCGTCTGATCTTCAAAATTCTCCCTTTGTATTTATTGTAGTTGAGTTATTAAAAGAGCAGACACGCCATTTCTAAAAATATTATAACAAAACGATCGGTAACTAAAATTCGAAATTATGTATACCATCCAGTTTTATTTACTTAGGTACGAATTTTGTTATAAAAAATAACTTCGAAAATCCTGTAAAAGATATTTACAGGATTTTCGAAGTAACAACAAGTAACAACTAACATTTACTACAAAACTTCATAAATATCTATTCAATAATCCTTTAATTTACTCTAAAAAATAGTTACAATAATTTTATTAATGATCCCATAAACAATTACTAGAACAAATTGCGAGATTAACCAATCAGCACCTGAGCTCAGCAGAATTTAAGAGCTCATCGATTGTAGAATAAATTAAAATTGAATATTTGGAAGCTATCGGATTTCTTTCTATAGATACTAACCGGAAAATAGTGCTCAATATGTTAGATTATTCATGCACTTGTATAAAGTTATCTACGTCCAAATAATCCCGAATATTCGCGGTACTTAAACGGAGATAAGATTAACCATTATCTTATCTTCTATAATCCACTTGTTTTCATCCGAACAGTAAAAGCAAACATCATTCCATCCTAATTCAAGTAGGATGAAAGCAGCCAAAACTTTATGGTAAAGCTTTTCTAGGGTAGGGGACCCTATTACTGAGACTGCCCTGTCCGTCCGACTGTCTGTCTGTCCATCTGCCACCAGGCTGTATCTCATGAACAGTGATAGTTAGTTAAAATTTTCACAGATGATGTACATATTTCTGTTGCCGCTATAGGTATAACAACACTTACCTACCTAATAAAAAAACAGAATAAAATAAATATTGAAGGGGCTCCCATACAACAAACAAATGGTGCGCCTCGCACTTGTCCGGTGTTTAAGTTGCAGCACTGGGTGCGGCACTTACTTTTTTTTAATATTATAGTCAAAGTCGTATCTTTGACAAAAAATTATATAGTTATAGGTAGTTTTTCATTGCTTCATGGTATATCATAACATAAATATATAATGGAGTAGCATTTACTTTCATTAAGTGGACATATACCTACTCCCTACTTTCAATAAAAGCGTTTTGATTTTGATTTGAAAAAAAAACATAAATTATGCGTATACGAAAGGTTATGTCTGTTTTCCATTGTTCTATGAAGACATACTAAATTAACTTTAAAAATATGAATTACCATCAATCAGTTGCCAGATTACACGAGATTACTATGAGATTACTTAATTTCGCTTCCGCTATTTGAACTAGACGCTCTAAAAAACTTAATAAGAGTAAACGCTCCGTTTCCCGCAGACCGTATCACTTTCAAAAGGGAACCGTCGGGATCACCTTCAGCGTCGAAACGTTCCGTTTTATTTTTGTTTCAATTTAAACTTGCTCGCTTTGAGCTTGGAAATTCAGGTTCATCACGAACGACGGTGAGGTCGGGTTCTTTTAGGGCCGTCGGTTCAACGGATTGACTGCTGGAATCAAACGGGGTAGGCAGAATCCGTTCACTTTTAAATCTGCAACTTTACGGTTGAACATCGGAAAAAAACATTTTAGTTGTAGATTCGATTTTTAAAGTCCAACGTTTCGCCAATCACTTTATGTTCTAGCCTACTGCCTAGTTTGGAGCCTTACCTAGATATTGTTATAATCTGAGAAAGTAGGTAGGCCTAACACGGTACTTTTAGCATCAACAGTCCGCGATTTAGTTGCTTTTCGGAAGCTCGATGCGGCGACTGAATGCTACACTCCGCAATTATAAAACGCTAATCGCTGCGATCAAGTTTCTCTCGATGCATCACTAAACGCTACACTCTGCACACATTCGGATACCGGTAGCAGCAACTCAATCAGGCTTTAGCCCCTCGCTTTAACTACACGACGCAGTCGCTAAAACGACTATCAAACACAGCAAAACGCTAAAACGCGATACAGTAGCAAAATCGCAGATGCTAACTTACCGAGACTTGAGTCTGTTTTCAGACCCTAAGTCAATTTTTAGAGGTAGGTAGGAGAAGCCTATAGGTGTTTCCCATGAATAACTAGAGTTTACCCCGTTCCCGTGAGAATGTCGAGAAACCTGAAACCATCTTTAGTAGGTTCCTATGTCCTAAAAGCTACCTATATTCCAAATCTATACTAATAATTATAAACAGGAAAGATTTGTATTTTTGTATCTTTGTAACGAATAAACTCAAAAGCTACTGGACTGATTTTAAAAATTATTTCAGCAATGGAAATCTTACCCAGTTTTCTAGAAGTAACATGGGCTATATTTTATCCCCGTATTCCCACGGGAAAAGGATTAACGCGGGTGAAATCCCACGGAATAGCTAGTAGCAAATAAAACGGAATAAGTATGTACTACATATTTATTTTTGTTTTTATAAAATTTGGTTCAATAATCTAATTCATATGTCTATAGTTATGGTTTTATTTAGACTTACGTCTGGGAGAGCTTTAGAACCTAAAGTCAAATGAGGGTTAAAAGTATTTTAGGCCTCTATCTAAAGCTTAAAATAACACCAAAGTCGTAGCATAATATTAAAGTCAACCTTTCAATTATTATTTTTGGCGAGTATATTATCAATTTTCTTCATAATTCCGTTCCATTTTGTGATTCACTGTAAAATGAAACCAAACACGAACCACTAGATCGCATGTCAACAGGGAATTTCGAATATCGAGCGCACTTTGAAACTCGAACCGGGCCGCAGCCGGTCATAGCCGGAATTAATCGGTGCAATGAGATAGAGTTTGTTAGGTTTACGGATGTTTACGGTTATCGGACTCGTTATTAGGTATTCGAACTCCGGAGGCTTGTGATCCTCTTACTAGATTACTCGTCTACTGGCTAGATCTAGATACTAGGTCATTATTAATCCCCACTTCAGTGTGTTGTACTTATATGTGTGTATTGATATTAGATGTCATAATTAACATTAACAGCTGATCGAAAATTGTAGTCGCGGCTGCCAATGGCAGTGCGTGACGTCACCACGTGCACAGTTCTTCATCAAATATTTTTTTAGCTTTGCAGTTTCCTTTGATGTCAATGGTACAAGCATTTTCTTTAGACTAAAACCAGCTCGAAGCAGCATAGTCCTAGTACCTCAGCTTGTCTTAAAATAGAGGCCACTGACAAACGTTTGAAGGATATTTTAAGGACAAGAGGTTTTATGAGCTTGAGTAGCTACAAGAAAATCTTTGGACATGCGTGCCAACAGATTACTTAGGTACTCATTAAACTATACTAAATTGTTGTCAATTTATCAACGTAATTCTAAACACTCGTAATTTTACCATATCTAGTAATTTCGAACGGAAACATTTACAGAATTATTATTACCATATTCCGTCTATCATTACCAAAGTTTTAATACCCCAAAACAGTTTCGCGTCTCTACGAGGCTTCGTAATCTAGGTTTAATAAATTCCGCACTACATTTCGCTCACATAGGCGTATTCCTCGGTAAGTACTGTAGAGGGTTTACTTTACTCCCTTTGTGGCGAAGCGCTTTTAGCCGAGCTCAAAACTACACACGTTAATTAAGTGGTTGGAGATGTTGGATTATTAAAATATGGCGATTGATGTCGAGTACTCGGGGTTGAGGACGTTGAGTACTTTGAAGATGAGAAGATTCCCCGATTTATTAGGTTGAGTACTGCGGTTTGGTGCTCGGACTTATTTTGGCAACTGCCTACTGGAAGTATATCCGAGTGATATTTTTTTATTATTTGATTAAAAATTACGGATGCCTCGATAGGCCTTTGTGCCGATACCGATACGCTTATTGAATTCAAAAAGGAAGGTAGAATAAATAAAACACAATTTATTAATAGTTTTAGTAATCAAAATTTACGTTTATAAATACAAAGCGCGGGGTTTCCCCGAGCATAGTTAGTTCGTGCCTTGTTTGCAACAAAATAGATGGGACAACACGCGCGTTTACATTACATTTTTAAAGCGTGAAATTTGAAAAGTATCGAATATATCGGCAAACCTGAAGTATCGCCGATATATCGGTATCGGATACATCCCTAAGTTTAATAACGAACATTGTAATGGATGTAAGTAAAACTTTTGAAGTAATTAAAAGAACGTGGGTAAAGCATAAGGTACACAGCTAGGTAGTGTACATAAAACTGCTGTTAAGGCGACCCCGATATCAAGCAATAGAGCTGTAATATTTAATAGTTAAATATGGTTTTCGATGGTTTTACACCGTAACGGAAGAGAGGAAAACGCTTTAAAGGTTCACAGGTTAATAATGTAAATAAAACTGCTGCTGAAACGACCTCGATTTCTAGCGAAATAAAAAAAAAAACAGTTTACTTTGTGATCACAGAAAATCTCTGTACAAAGGAAACCCTACGTTATTTTATATTTAAAAACTTCGGGTAATTCAAATAGATGATTCCGTGGACGCTGGAAACAATTTACCTTTTAAATAGACACAGCAGATACCGACGAGGCTAATTTCAAGGGATAGCACTAATTTAGAGGGGAGGTGCTGGGAAAATCGCTCAACTAATTGGCAGTGACTTGCTGCAGAACATTCTAATTTTATCGTTCTGAATGCCTAATAATTTAAATTAAATTAAAATCTGCTAAGTAACTTTTTCAATTAGGCTCTAACCAGTCACTTTTAGTCTATCTATGTAATAAATAATTTTATATTGAATTTTGAAAATAGTTCTAAATATCTTTCCAACCATTTTTACTGTACTATTTGAAAACTTTTACAATATTACTTTTTGTTTTTAAGATGTTGCTATACTGTTTTCAATATGAATGATACGAGTACATTATTAAAACTGTGATTGAAATTATTTGCCGCTTTTTCTATGAAACTAATTTTATTAGAGTACAGGTCTTCCCTTTATAATCTCTGATTCACAGCCTAATTATTCGAACATTTGTCTTGAGTAAGGTGTAATATTTGACAAATTTCGCAGCAATTTTTTGAATTGGTAATCATCATTAAAGTAGATAATACCTAATAATAAATAGCGGGACACAATTCACACACATTAATAAATAATGAAGAATGTTACTAGGTATGCCAAATCGGTTGAAAGTTTGTTACAGTAAAGCTTGTATGTATACAAATACACTAGTTTTTGTTGTAGTCAAAAATACCCATTAGTTTTGATTTTATGGGCATTTAAACTTACGATAAATATCGAGTCCCGCTAACAGTCACGTGACCGCATGTGACGTCATTTTACAACGCTCCGCTTAGTAGCAAGTCGCCAGCGGTGACAGTAGCTCAGTGGCTAAGGAGCTTGCGCAGTATTTTGTTTTGTTTTCATCAGCGCATTATGTTAATAGTGTTTATATTCGATTAATTAAATGGATGAAGCATTCGAAAAAGGGCAATCGGATAATCTGCCTGAAATGATGCACTAACCCATTATTTATCAACAAAATTAGTGATTTCGTTGCGGCCGAAATGCGAGGAATAAAAATGCAAAGTTAACTTTTTTTGCTCTTTAGAAAATAATTTATCTGTTCAAAATTGCTTTCAACCGACTTCAAAATGAGGTTATCAATTCGACTTTTTTGTTTTTTTTTATGTTGTTACCTTAGAACATTCGACTGGGTGAACCGATTTGGATGATTCTTTTTTTATTTGAAAGCCTGGTGGCCAGATTGGTCCCATTTCAATTTCGTTCAGTTCTGACAATGGCATCCATGAGAAAACCCTATAAGTCTTCATTTTGCATTAAGTATGTGCGCGACAAATGGACGAATATCTCAATATCACGTCAACCGATTTCGATGATTCTTTTTTTAACCTACTTCAAAAAAGAAAGAGGTTCTCAATTCGACTGTATTTTTTAGTAATATTCGTTGACTTC
Organism: Ethmia dodecea; assembly: GCA_963855545.1. Classification (NCBI taxonomy): domain Eukaryota; kingdom Metazoa; phylum Arthropoda; class Insecta; order Lepidoptera; family Depressariidae; genus Ethmia; species Ethmia dodecea. The sequence continues at coordinate 16,731,555 of OY979438.1, read as the reverse complement.
GGTTTTTTGCTCTTTACAAAAAACAAAATACCCAAATAATGTCATATAATAAATAAAAACTTACGTACATATTTATCATTAGCTCGTTGGTGAAGGAAAACATCGTGAAGAAACCCGCAGGACCCAGAATGAATTCAGAGACATGTGTAAACAGACCCTGTCCGGCGATCGGCTCACCACCTATCACGTTTAGGGGTCCAAAGAATATCTAGTGAAAAGTGGGTATATCCAGAAATGGAACACCTCTGCCTACCCCCTCGGGGATATAAGGAGTGAGTTTTTTTTTATTTTTAGGGTTCCGTACCTCAAAAGGAAAAAACGGAACCCTTATAGGATCACTTTGTTGTCCGTCTGTCCGTCCGTCCGTCCGTCTGTCAAGACCCTTTTTCTCAGGAACGCGTGGAGGTATGAAGCTGAAATTTATATCAATTACTCAGGTCTACTGTCCCTTGAAGCTGTGAAAAAATCAAACTTCTAAGCCAACGCAATCAAAAGATACAGCCGTTTGTGCCGCAAATTTTCGACACAAAGGAATCAAAACCTACAGGGTGCTTCCCGTGAACTCAGAATCTTGAAATTTGGTACGAAGCAACGTCTTATAGCATAGATAAAGGAAAAATTACGAAAACCATAAATTTGCAAGGTTGTACGGAACCCTCGGTGCGCGAGTCCGACTCGCACTTGGCCGGTTTTTTTATTTGTAACTTATTCCAGGTCGGCAAGAGACAGCAACAACAATAAACTGTGCTTTTATCTCCAAATTGATCTAACCTCTTTATAGCTTTTATCTATTTCTTTCGTATTTTTAAGTCCTCTTGGAACCTTAAAAAACTATTTGGAAGGCGCATTGGTTGTTGTATTTGTACATTTCTGCACAACACATGATTTCCTAGTATTTGGATTGGACATTTTTGAAAGTATTTATAATTTCTAATGAAACGTAAGACGGCACCGTGCTGAGAGCGCGAGCGGTCTGAGCGAGTGTTGTGAGATGACGTCACACCGGCACACGCATCGAGTACGAGTTTGCGTCGCACGTTTACTTCAATAAATCGGAAACTAATTGACGTATCGAAATAATTTTTTCACTTGTATTTTTTATTTTTGACAGAGAATACGGAGAGCTAATATTCAAAATTTGTTAACATTCTTCATTGACCTTTTTTACTGCTTAGATAAAGAATTCGAAAGAAAAAACGCATATTAGATTACATTAATTAGGAATTATTCAGTAATACTGACTCCGTGTTATTTGATTTAATTAAATATAAATGAATATTATAAAAATGATTTTCTTTCAGATTTTGAGATCCATAGTTTGTTATTAAAAAACAATTATAAAACTAATATATGTTAATATGTTGTAGCCTAGGTACTTATTTTTTATAATATGCAAGTCGGTGTAATTAAAGATTAGCCAGTGAAGTTATAAGTATATAAGTAGTTGTGTGTCGAACGTGCAACCCTCGCCGACTACAAGTTTATCCGCGAACCTCTCCAACTTTACATTTTACGAGTTCCCAACTAGAGGCTAACTAAGCGAGTAGCTTAGTGCGAGCGAATCAACAACGCTTTAAACGTGAGCTGCCACTGTAAAAGTACCCACAACATCCAGGAAGTATTATATGACACGACACACCAGTAATGAATGAAGTATGAATGAATGATAAGAAAAGTTCTTTTTGGTTACTGGAGCGTAACTTTTATTCTGTTAAACATTACTTTGACTCCAGGGTATAATAAAAAGGTAAGCAAATATTTGCATATCATCTGCAAAATGATTGGGCTGGACATTATACGATACAATACAATAACTCTTTATTGTACACCAAAAACAACACAATATGGATACCAACATTAACTAAAGTACAATGGGCGGTCTTATCGATTTTAGCGATCTCTTCCATACTATGTAATGTGCAAGCCTATTCTAAGCAAATAAACGATTCTGTTTAGGAAGAAAATTATATACAAATGACTACATATAATATGAATCGATAAATAAGTGCTTCTAGTAAGTAGTAAGTAAGCAAATATTTGCATATCATCTGCAAAATGATTGGGCTGGACATTATACGATACAATACAATAACTCTTTATTGTACACAAAAAACAACACAATATGGATACCAACATTAACTAAAGTACAATGGGCGGTCTTATCGATTTTAGCGATCTCTTCCATACTATGTAATGTGCAAGCCTATTCTAAGCAAATAAACGATTCTGTTTAGGAAGAAAATTATATACAAATGACTACATATAATATGAATCGATAAATAAGTGCTTATAGTAAGTAGTAGTGCATCTGCTAAGTAATTCGTTTTTTTACCCAAAACATATATTTTTGTAATCAAAGTGTCGTCCCTTTTGACTATCTGGGCAAAATGAATCCTTCAAGAGTCACACGTAATGTTTAAATTTGCATCTAGCTCGTCAATAACAAAGACTCAATACAATGGAGATTAATTACCTACTATCGTTGAATTATACATGAGCATGACGCATTTCTATAGGTAGTGGGGTAGTCGACTGTATCCACGTTAATATTAAAAAACATAAGGTATTATTCGCAGCATTGTAGGCCTTACGCTTAAAGAGCCTGCTTCACATGATGAAAATCAGTGAGGCTCGGGTTCGAATCCTGGCATGTACCAATGAGTTTTTTCAAAAAATTACGTAAAATATTTACGTATTTTTTTGAAAAAACTCATTTATATCACTAGCTCGACGGTGAAGAAAAATATCGTGAGGAAACCCGCAGGTCCCAGAATTAATTCTGAGCCATGTGTAAACAGACCCGGTGGGCTCACCACCTATCACGTTAAGGGGTCGAATATTCTCGTGAAAAGTGGTTATATCCAGTAATGGAATACTTCTGCTTACCCCCTCGGGATTAAATGGCATGAGTTTTTTTTTTAAACACTGATAAAATATAAGTGACTGATTCGACTCGGTAGTGAACTACCCATAGACCTATTAACGACGGGACACGAAACGATCGAACATTTGTATGAAATCTACTTCAACCACTTTTTTGACGGAATGGGGAAATGACATGTTATACTAGTGATGTTCCGTGAATAGAAATCGATACACATTTGAATAAATGAAGGATCAATCTATCGAATAGAGATTTTATATTACAGAAAAAAGGCTTCTTGGGTATATAAATGTTGAAAACGATGCTAACGTTGGTGAAAAAAGGATAGCAAAAATATAATAGTTAAGATAACTAATATGATAAAATATGAACTATTTAATTTTACAAGCTACAGCTAAGTACGCCACAGTAAAGTATTAGCTTTTTACACACTTTATATTAGCTTTACATATTAACTGTTGGGACTTGCGTGTTTCCTCACGATGTTTTCATGAATTGTTGTTATGAATATGCACGTAAGATTTTAAAAAACTTAACGCTTTAAACGTTTTCCTAATAATAATAATACAAAATTATTTCAAGTAACAATGACTCCTAAGTGTGTTGCGTTAAAAGCCATTTTTAACTATAATGGCTTTTATCTATACTAATATTATAAAGCTGAAGAGTTTGTTTGTTTGAACGCGCTAATCTCCGAAACTACTGGTTCGAATTGAATAATTCTTTTTGTGTTGGATAGTCCAGTTATCGAGGAAGGCTATAGGCTATATAACATCACGCTACGACCAATAGGAGCAAAGATATAGTGGTAAATGTGTAAAAAACGGGAGAAAATATTTCATCTTACGGGAACTACGCGGGTGAAACCGCGCAGAACCGCTAGTTATATTATATCGGTAGTCTTTATTATGAATCCATGTTTGCAGTTTTCGAACTGCTTCCACCCACTTTCTTTTTCTGGAAGGATCAGGGGGCCAATTCTACTAAATGACAACGGTTATAGTTGGGTGACAATGACATGTCAATGGTCAGTCAATGGTGTTATTTGTATACGAAAAGTGCCAAATAACACCATTGATGGACCATTGACTTGTCATTGTCATCCAACTCTAGCCGTTGACATTTAGTGTAATTGGGGCCGTGTTGGGAGTCTAAAATGAATGAATAATTACTGAAGTGACGTACAATATCATTAAATTAATACAAATAAATAAACACATTAATAAAATAGATTACCTACATTACATTTTAAAAGTCGAATACATTTTATTACAGCATACATAATTTTGTGTAATAAGTCCATAATACTTCATTCGTTCACATCGATATCTTTTTATCGATAACGGCAATCACTAATTGATGTTAAATGTAATGAACGAATGAAACATTGACCGATATAATTCGACTAGTTACAAGAGAACAGATTTTTCATTACAGTGCATTATATAATGAGTATATTTAAATTTACCGTTTTATTTGGCAATTTTGTACCGAATTTAATTGATTTTGCCAAAAAAAACCACTAAAATAAAACAAAATTGTACTTATTGGTGAAAAGAAACATAAGGTGTTCGATTGCTGAAGATTTTGCAGAACAATACAGCGCATTTGGTCATTTTTACAAGTTGTTGTTATTACGGACGCTCAAATCACACTGACGTTACAATTTCATCATTTTCATCTGCTAAGGTAAAAAGTTCCTAGCACGTCAAAAAAGTACTGTAGGCGAGAACGACTACGTTTCGTGTCCCGTGTGTTAATATGTCTATGGAACTACCCTATTGATACTTTCTTTTGTATTCCATTTTGGTAGTCAACAGTTCCCAAACTAAGTATTTATTGAATTTAATTAAAAGTTCTCCATCGTAGCTTACAATGGGATCTGTAACTGTTCACTTAATGTCCTTTGGAGGACAAATAGAGCGAGTGATTATCAACAAGTGAGTACATTAACCAGAGTTGATTTATGTCATTGTAATTATTGATCATATTGTCTGACATTGACAATTATTATTTCTGCTAAGGGATGTTGAGAAGTCGATAAATTTTCTGGTTGGTCATCTTAATTTATGTTTTGATAGTAAGATTAATCTCCCAAAAGTTTGATGTGAAATACGAACCATTATTGTATAAAGTGTCAGAAAGCAAAATTGGGTTCGAATCCTGGTAGTTACCAATAAGTTTTTCAAAACTTACGTACATATTTATCACTAGCTCGACGGTGAAGGAAAACATCGTGAGGAAACCCGCAGGTCTTAGAATGATTTCTGAGACATGTGTAACAGACCCGGTCCGGCGATGGGCTTAGCACCTATCACGGTTGGGGGTCCAAAGAATATCTGGTGAAAAGTGGGTATATCCAGAAATGGAAAACCTCTGCCTACCTCCTCGGGGATATAAGTCGTCAGATTATCTATGTATGTATGTCAGAAAGCACTTTCATAGAATAGCTGAAATAATAGTGAAAGAAAAAACTAATCTGAGAAAAAAAACCCCAAGACAATATGTCTTTCATCATAAAGGTTTTATATTAATCCGGTATAAGTTTACTAGAGAGTGACGTCACACAACGCTCCAACTGCCTTGCCTCTTTGGGATAAGCACTGAACAAATTGTATCGACGCGACAGGCGCTCTGTAATAAATGGAGCGTGAATTCCTGTACTCGAGTATCCGATTCCGATGAATACGTCGTCTTTAATGTACATATTTACAGGTTTTTTTTAAAATAACATCGTGTGTAGCTGTAGGTCTATTTTATTGAGTTATTTATTGTGATAAATGTAATTTAGTAGTTTTATCATTACGCTCTGTCGTCCCTATTTTGTGCCAAAGATGTGTCCTGCGCCTGTAATTATTACACATAATAATAGAATTATTTATTTTAAGTGTTCTCTGTGCAATGTTTTTCTATGTAGTGCTGGTGGTGTACCATAGTACACCAGTCCACCAACAGCACTACATAGAAAAACAGTTGGTGTACTGGTGTACTATGGTACACTACCAGCACTACATAGAAAAACATTGCTATATGCATTATTATATGTAACTAGTGGCCCGGGCAGACGTCGTTCTGCCACCGTATAAACCATCCCTGGACCCACTCTAACCCACACAAAAAGTTTCATCAAAATCTGTTCAGCCGTTCTGGAGTTTTAATCAGACTAACGAACATCAATTCATTTTTATTTATATAGATTTATATAGATAAGTAACTAAGTATGTACTCACTATGCAGCACAAGCTTTATACCTACCTGGAAGAATCGTCAAATTTAAGAACGACTAAAATAAAAATATCCGTCACGTCGCGTGTCTTGAAACCTTTGAATGTGTAACGATAGATACTTGACATCTTTTGAAGTCTTAATTGATTGCCTGACGAACATTTGAGTATTCCGCGAGTAGGTATTTCGTTTTTTCAAATCATATAAGTAAAAGTTTTATTTTGTAGACATTATTTTTAAGAATAGCAAGTAAAAGTACTAATGCAGAATTTTACGTGGAATGTCTTTTAGAATTGATGTAAGTCTGAATAACTAACATCATAATCTTAGGTTTCACAATATAAACCAGATATTTTCTCAGGTATTTGTATAAGCCCAATCAACCAATCCAATCTACTACAGATCTAGTTTATGGCATCAACAACACCAATAAATGGACTGCAAAATACCAATAAGTGAGTAGAAATCCAATCCGAGCTGAGCACTACCATCGGAACATAAAATAGGTATTGTAATCCGACGCACGGCACAATAGGTTTGTTGTACTCGATAAATCTTCGGTTTGTGGGTGTCAAGTGCACGATGGGTACTGCACAAGCAGAGCTACAGGGATGAACGTTCTATTGTGATAATAGATGTTTTTATGATCAATATTTTCATACAAAAACTTTGAATCTCAAGCGTCATTTCAGTTAGTATGAACGCGAGCTGTCATTCGGTCGAATTTGTACTCGACTATGACCTTAGGTAATAATTTGTGGCTTCAGATTTTCCTCGCTTTGTCCCCTCAATGTACTTCATAAGGACGTTATGCTGCGAAGTAACTAAATACAGAACAACAGGCATGTACGTACATCTTAATTTTAATTCCACGACCACAAACAGACTTAAGATATAGACGGCAATGACACCCTTGCACTTATACTCTCAGAGAATCCGCTCTGACGTTAGTATTGTATTACCGAGAGCGTCTAGGTAAGCCTATCACAAGAGTACGTGGTACAAGGTTTTGCACTTTCGGAAGAATGATTAATACAGCCCCAAATGAGAATAACCCACTTAGGCCGACCTCGGGAGAAAAGTGCAGTTGTTTAAACGCCCATCTGTCTTGCGGAAGTTCGATAGAATTGGGGTGTGAGGATTAGATTAGGTAGTACTCTAAGATATACGTATAAATAGTATATTACACATCTAGGGAACTAAAATAAGAAATGTCTCATATCACATGGAATTTTCGACCGAGGCGAAGCCGAGGTCTACAAACATGTGATTTGAGGCTTTCTTATTTACTTCCCGAGGTGTGTATACTTTTTTTTCTTTTCGACGGAGGCGGAAAGAGGCAACTTCATTTAGCGCAGCGGGCCGAAATTTGCCGCTTTCCGCCCGGAGAAACGAAAATACCTTTTCACACCACATGATCGACATTGCCCAATTATAGGTATATCAAATCTCACCTAAAGCAAGTCATTATTAACTAGCGGGTTATAATGAGATTCAGTACAATATTACGACCCAGCGCGGCGGGTTATAATGAATCCGGGTATGAAAAATTGTTCCATAGAGAGAGACCTACAGCAAAAAGAAATTATTTGAAAATCGAACTGGCCACTAGGTACAAGCCATATTAAGTAGTATTGCTTTTTATTGTCTCGCAAAAGGTGAGAAAAGTAGAGTTTTCTCCTTTGGGATAAAGCTGTTTTCGTCTTGGGCGACCTTGAATCTTGAGGCGACCGTGACATAAAACAGTGCTTTATCCTTTCGGTGTATAATGTACTGTATTATGTCGTGTGTTTTCTATGACATTAGGCAAATCATCTGACACTGTCACTTTTTGTCAAGGGTTCGTGATATGGTTTGTTCAAAATAAAAACCAACGGCTTCGTCCCGCGTTCGCGATAAAGAACATTTCCATGAAAAAGATCATGTCGATGGGTTGCTCCGTTAGGTCTAATAGGACACACCTATTTTTCGTATTTAGGTACTTAAAGGTATAGTAGGATATGAAAGAATAACTGGCCTAGTGGTATTAAATGGCGCAAATATGTTTTACAGTGTGCAAATAAAGTCTTTCAATTTATAAGTAACTAGCGACCCGCCCCGGCTTCGCACGGGTGCAATGCTGAGACTAAAACCTTCCTCTTGAATTGCTCTATCTATTAAAAAAACGGCAGCAAAATCCGTTGCGTAGTTTTAAAGATTTAAGCATATATACAAGGTGTTACCGAAAGGGTATATCAAGCCGAAAGTGGGTTGTTAGAGACAACATTTGGAACAACATTCACTATGGGACCAACTTGATCAGAGCAACTTTATTTTTCTCATCTCAGTACATTTCGGGTTCAGCGCTCAGCTGATTTGTATGGTGGAGTGAAAAATAAAGTTGCTCTGATCAAGTTGGTCCCATAGTGAATGTTATTCCAAATGATGTCTCTAACAACCCACTTTCGGCTTGATATACCCTTTCGGTAACACGCTGTAGGGACAGAGAAAGCGCCGACTTTATTTTATACTTTATTTTATGTACTGATTATATAGCATATAATCTTCGTTTCAAAATTTTTTGTTTCTTATGCAAAAAAGTTGAGCATCAGACAGAGCGGCACAATATGAGTTATTTTTTATTCTTCCTTGGTACGGAACCTTAAAACCATTAACGTAGTTTCTCGAAGTAAATAAGCAATCAAATGACATTAAAAACCCGTAAATGTGATTACTTTTTAATGACACTTTTTTTTTTTTTTTTTTAAATCATTTTTAATGACACTTGATCGATGTACTTTATTAGGGCTATTAATAATACTTTACAAGCACCATTCAAGAAACCGTCATGCTCTCACGTGATAAAAGGCAGATAAGGATGTGTGGAGAGCCTCTACGCCGAACTGCCTGTTGACCTAAAAGCCTATTTCCTTGATACCGCTTTGTGTGCCTCCTCTGGGCCAAATTTAGCTCCACGACTTCTTAGCTCATGTAGCTCCATCATTGTATTAAAAGGTATATGCTATACGTAGCAGATATTTAAAACTTACGTACTTAGGTTAATAATGACATTAGCACGATCTGCGATTTTATAAGGCTATGTGAAAGAGAGTAGCAGGTGCGACGTATGATATTTCATTTCATATGATCTTTCACATGCCAATCATGAAATGACCCTTTAATGAAATACAAAATTCAAATTCGTTTATTTTCTGTAGGTATTGAATAGGTATACACTTAAAAAAGTCAATAGTATATCATAACAAGGCCCTCTAAACTCGTCCATTAAGATTGGGGAAATGTAAACAGCAGCCCATCTCCACCGACGAGTTGCTGATTCCAAATGTAGTAGGTACCCCAAGAGCCAGAAAGAAACTCAAGGGCAGCTCTTTCTAATAAATATTGCCAACTGTATTGAAGTACGTTGAAGCTAAAACGTTATTCTTTATTGGTCAAAGTATAATAGTAAATAGTTATCTTCATTTATTTGCCCTTTTCCCATTATTTGGGGTCGGCGCAGTATGTTTTTTCCTTCCATTTAGATCTATCATACGTCATATCTACATTCACTTCAATCTTGCACATATCATCCTTCACACAATCGATTCATCTTTTGTTTGGTCTACCCCTATAACCTTTCACATTCATATCAAGCACTCGCCTTACTTAATAGTAAATTAACTACTAAACTAACGTTTTCCACGTAAGTAAATATTTATCTCTATAATAATTTCTTTGGCGGTAAATTCAAGATAGGTATTTCTACCGTTCCGAAGTACCATAACATTTACACACATATGTACATATACACATTAAGGTACATAAATTGCAGATGCCGCGCGCGATTCACCTAGCCTTGCAGACTAAGTAGGTATGTTACAAAACGATGCTAGAAATAATATACGAAGCTATAAGAGCAGAATTGCAGATACCTGTCTACACCAATACTATATTATAAAGAAGAAAGATTTGTATTTTTGTATTTTTGTAACGAATAAAATCATAAACTACATGACCGGTTTCGAAAAATTCTTTTACCATAAGAATGCTACAACATCTCTGAGTAACATTCCGATCCTGTTCTATATAAATAAGTATATTTACATTTAGGAAGATTTACAGGACAGCAACATCATCATCATCAACCCGTAATATCCCACTGCTGAGATAGGGGTATTCACTCACACATAAGGAATATAAATACAACCAGTAATAGTACCGCAACTAATTACTATGATGGACTTGGACGTCGAATCTTTAGTAGGTACCTAGGTATTTGGGCGAAAACTGTTTTTGTAATAGGGTTGTGTCCTACCTAGTCAAATCAGTTACTTTTTACGATCTGTCAAAACGAAATTTTACGGAAAATGTACTCAAATAGCAAACCGTGACGTCATAGTTTGTAGTACTCAATTGCAGCACTTTTTTTGATTGTTTTATTATTTTTAAATTTGCTATAATTGTAAATTGAAAATCGAAATACATATTTTGAGGTGTTTTGGGATAATCTTTTTAATGTATGACTACTCGCAATTTAATTTCGATGCTGTCAACTACCCAATTGGCCCACGTATTTATAGCTTCATATATTCATATATATATGTACGTATATTATAGCGTCGTCAGCACCACGCCACGCTTACGGCGCGGCACGTGATCAAAATCTTATGAACGCTCGTTTGCACGCGCCATTTTGGTATTCACCCCGAGCACCTATAAACAGGGCAAATGGTAAATTAGGTTTATTCAAAAACTCTTTGCACGCAGGTGCGGCAGATTTATAATATCATGCTGGCATATTCCTGCCCGCGTCTTCGTGTGCGTGGACTTTGTATTCTATACCGTTATGATCTTATTAATGAGGAAAGCCTCACTCTCGATGAAAGCCTTTATAAATTCTGCCTAGTTGTTTTATTCGATGCAATAACGACAGAGAAATTAAAGATTGAGATGAATAGGTTACAAGTTTTAAAACCGAAGTCATATCAAAATATGTCCAAAAGTTTTTGCGTGATTCGGTAACAATCAGACAGTCCGAATAACAAGAATTGGAGAAAATGTTGATTGGATTCTAATCGATCCCAAACGTTCCCCTAACAGATTTTTTTCCGAAAATATTACATAGGTTTTTTCCGCGCTTTTTCCGCGACTTCGTTCTCATGGATTAGTTACTTTGGGCAGCATTCTTAATTTGAAAGGATGCAAGCAAGCATGCAAGCAACCCTATGATGGGTACCCTGCCACGGGGGCCTCATTTTTTAGATCTTCTGTAGAGTACTTAGTTCAGTTTGTAGTGTTAGTTTTAGTCAAGCTTTATTATTTACCGACTTGTCTGATTTAAATATCATGTTTTTGTTCAAAAAGTGCACAAAAAGTACCTAATTAACTAACTACTTTAATTTAAATATACCTATGTATTACATTGTAAGTATTTTTTTCCAAACTTCTTGTTAACTAAATTGAAAATCTAAAGGGATTAAACATTAAGGGCCAACCAGTCCGAGACCAAACTGGATTCAATCTTCATTATTTCCTCTTCAACTCTGCGGAACTCCAATCCTGTTAAACCGAGTTCGTTAGGCAAACAAGGGAATCAGATTCAAAAAACGCATAATTCCCTCATAGAAAGCGTTACTGGTTAGTCTGGCAACCCTCGTTAATCGGACCCAAACTTCCCCGACCGTTCGTTTTGAATGACGCCACAATAAATATAAGAAAAACAACCTATGAATTACTGGAATTACGATGCTTGAATTTGTAACATAAGCCAGAGTAAGCCAGCAGTAATTCGCGCCGGAATTACTGAATGCCGGTAATAATATTCTATAATGTATGCAACAGCAAAATACCACTCCCTCATCACTAAATCGCTAAAACTATAACTAACAACTAAAAAATTGAAATTTGGAATGTAATTTTCTTTGTTATACGATACTAGGGACCCGCCCTAGCTTCGCGAAAACCTTCCTCTTGAATCACTCTATCTATTAAAAAAAACGCATCAAAATCCGTTGCGTAGTTTTGAAGATCTAAGCATACATAGGGACAGAGAGCGGGAAGAGACTTTGTTTTACACTATGTATTGATAATCCGTGAGGGTTTTTTTAAATTCGAAAACGAAGCTAGGCGTACTAAATTACGTACCTATTATGTATAAGTATCTGTTTCTCTTGAATCAAGAAAGAATTAAAATAATGTAGTACCATTTGCTTATCTGCCTATGCTTATACGGGCATCATGTAGGTACATACGCACATTATACAAAATATTTACGAATCTACTCTCTACAAGCATTAGCTGATAAGTAAAAAATTATTCTTGCTATATTCACATATGCTCACGCCTTTCCCGAAGGGGTAAGCAGAGACAATAGTCCCCCACCTGCTACGACCCTGGCACACCTTTCGCGCTTCATCTTCATCCATCAATCGGTTCATACATGCTCTGGTGTAACCAGATCCCGTCTTTAGATGAACCGGATAAGAAGCAAGGAAAGTTGAACAAAATAACAAAGATTAAATTTATTCCGAAAATACATATTAGGCATTAGTGTTATAAACAGTGATCGGAGTAAGTAGAATGATTTGAGGTCAGTGACATCAAACGTACCTATGTTATACTGATATGCCTCAGAAATTTTCAGAATTTTAAAGTTTCGAAACTATCAGATGAAGCCGAGTGTAGTGTAGTAGTAAGTACCTACTCTCAAGTAGGGTTTGCAATCCGAATATTCGAATATTCAAATTATCCGAATATCCGCCGAAAATTATATCCAAATTATTCGGATAAATAATATCGAATTATTCGAATATTTCGGATAATAAACAAAATACACTAATCTTTATGTAATATTAAAAATTCGTAAGAAAATAACATAAAAGAGTAAAACAGGTTAAAATATTGTATTCCCTAAAATGACATTTAATAATAAGATAGGTGGAGGCGGTTGGTATATCATTGAACACAATACAATAACAAAAAAATATAATGAAATATTCACAACATAACTCTGTATAATATGATCATACTACTGATTATGTGTTTTGATCTTATACAGAGTTGTGTTGTGACTATTTCATCATATTTTTTTCACAGTTATTACTGTAATATAACATACTACTGTATTAATGATTAAATACAAGATAATACCAAAAATATATAATAAGATATAACCACAACAAAACTCTGTATTAGATCAAAACACCGTATAAATCAACATCTGGAAAAAAAATATTATCTAAATCAACATCTAAAAAGTTAATAAAAGTAATTTTCAAAATCATTAAAGACAAGAAGAAGAATACCAAAAATGTTGATAAAACACATAAACAGTAATATCACTATAATATAAATATAACATACTACTGTTTATGTGTTTTAATCATTTTCAGAGTTTGGTTGCGATTATTTCATCATATACTTATTTTTTATATTGTCTTGTAATTTAAAGATTTTGAAAATTACTTTTGTTAACTTTTTAAATCTTGATTTAGATACTAACTTTTTTTCCAGATGTTGATTTATACAGATTTTCATTTTTCACTTAGTATATGCAAAAATATACGACTTGCGATTGTCATTTTGTATTATTTTTATTAATATTCAAATTATCCAAAATATCCTTATATTCGAATTTTAGGAATTTGACTATTCATATTATCCGAATACTAAAATTGGACGGATATTGCAAACCCTACTCTCAAGTAACTGTAGTGTTTAAAAATGTAATAAAATCAATTCAATTTATGAATCTATCTATATAATATATATTAAATGATAAACTTACTGACTGATTGGTGATGTATCAACGCACATCCTAAACCGCTGGGTCTAGAGACTTGACATTTTGCACATAGATAGCTTATACAGTGTAGGCCAGGCATCCACTAGGGAAGGATTTTGCAAAAACTCAACCCCTAAGGGGGTGAAATAACCGTGCGCGAGCGAAGCCGCAGGTAAAAGCTAGAAATACAAATGAGAAACTAAGGATGTATTTTATTCCCTACTAGCTGTCCCCGCGCGGTTTCACCCGCGTTCCCGTTCTCGTTCCCATTTCCGTTCCCGCGTAGTTCCCGTTCCCGTGGGAATATTATTTCATAATTATGTATTCGTCAAGTTTTCATTGTTTTTAAAATGTATTCTGCTATTCAGGGCGGAGACAAATCCAACGAAACAAAAACCATGAAAATTGATCCAGCCGATCTCGAGTTATAAGTGTTGTAACAAACCCGTCTTTGTTTTATATATATAGATAGATTATGCAATCAGGATGGCGAAGCGGCGCCACACGTCCTAAGACAACTCACATACTCGTAGGTACCACGTAGGGAGAGGTTTCCCTGTCTGTGGAGCCTATCATATTATTTGGTGAAACTTTTACGACGGGTTTATTTAGATGTTATTTATGGTTCTAGGGCCGGAGCGACGCCACCTGCTCTCATATTTCTTAACAAATTACTTAAAGTCGTATTCATTTCGTTCGGAAAGCCAGAGGATGAAATTCTCGCAATAAATTATAAGATAATGCTTTGTCGTAAGGGTTCTGAATAATAATACGCTTTACGTGAGTAAGGAGATTCGCTAATAACTGAGGACATTTCTGAGAGTCCCGCGTACCTAATTGCTTATTATATTTTTAACTAGCTTTTATCCGCGGTTTCGCTCGCGCACGTTTATTTCACCCCCTTAGGGGTTGAATTTTGCTAAATTCTTTCTTAGTGGATGCCTACACTGTATAAGCTATCTATGCGCGAAATTTTAAGTCTCTAGACCCAGCGGTTTAGGCTGTGCGTTGATGTTGATACATCACCAATCAGTCAGTCAGGTCATCATTTTATATACATAGATTTAGTTTAATTTTCATTGTCGTCTTACACTTTTTATCGTGCTTATCGATTGCGGGCAATGTTGATAATTTATGAACGACTTTCTTCAGAAGCGGCCGTTGTCCGGAAAACATAAAAGCTTTCAGTACGAGCAACGTGATTCTGTGGCGGTTGAACGCCATTAAAATGAATTCTAAACGCCCTGATGTTCACCATTTAGAAATATTATCACTGAGACTGCCATAAAAATATTCCGGAGCGATAAAGCTATGAAAGAAAATCTATTATATTGGGGCAATTTTGAAAAGAAATCTCTTAACAGGTCTGGCTTATTTTAGCAAGTAGGTATGGTATATTATGTACTAGCGGCCCGCCCCGGCTTCGCACGGGTGGACATTTATTTTTTCAACATTTTGGGATGCACAAAAATATTTCTCCTAGCAACCCATAGTAAATTATCAAAAAAAATTAGACTTTGTATGGAGACTTTTAAAGAATATTTGTGCCCAGTTTCAAGTTGATAGACGCAAAAAACCCCTCTTCTCTATACCAACTTCAACCCCTAATTTAACCCTTTTAGGGAATGATTTTAAAATAATACAAAAATACGTTTCTCATCATTTATTTTTAAGAGTACTTGTGATAAGTTTCAAGTTGATAGACGTAAAAAAACCACACGTTTCCATACAATCGCCAACCCTGTTTCACCCGTGAGTTTTGAAAAATCGAGATATACCTACTTGTCTTGTTGTTTGTTTTGAGGAGTATTTTTACAAAATTTCGAATTGATACATCCAAAAATGAAAGTATTCATGCAAACTTCAACCCCCAAGGGGATGAAACCCCTTGGAGGATGGTTTTCGATAAATCCTAGAACTAATATATCAAGTTTATTTTCAAGAATATTTGTAAAAAGTTTAAAGTTGATACACGCAGAAATCACAATATCCCATACAAACTTTATCCCCCTCTTTCACCCCTTTAAGAGATGATTTTCAAAAAATCCAAAAACACGTGTCACATCATTTATTTCTAAAAGTATTTGTGCCCAGTTTCAAGTTGATAAGACGTAAAAAACGTCACGTCAAAACACGTCTCCATACAAACTCCAAATGCTACTTTCACCCCCTTAGGGGATGATTTTCGAAAATTCCTAAAACACGGGTCTCATGGTTTATTTTTTAGAGTATTTGTGCCAAGTTTGAAGTTGATAGACGTAAAAATCAAACACGTCTCCATACAAACTCCAACCCCCTGTTTCACCCCCTTAAGGGGTGATTTTCGAAAAATCCAGAAATACGTATCTTGTTATTTGTTTTGAGGAGTATTTTTACAAAGTTTTGAATCGATACACCCAAAAATGAAGGTTTTCCATACAAACTTCAACCCCCACTTTCACCCCCTTGGAGGAAGATTTTTGAATAATCCTAGAACTAATATCTCATAGTTTGTTTTCAGAAGCATTTGTACCAAGTTTCAAGTTGATGGACGCAAAAAATAAACTTCTTCGTATCAACTTCAACCCCTACTTTCATCCGTTTAGGGGATGATTTTCGAAAAATCCAAAAATATGTGTGTCATAATTTATTTCTAAGAGTATTTATGTAAAGTTTGAAGTTGATAGACGTAAAAAACAACACGTCTCCATACAAACTCCACTCCCCTGTTTCACCCCCTTAGGGGATGGTTTTTGAAAAATCCGGAAATACATGTCTTGTTTTTGGTTTTGAGGAGTATTTTTACAAAGTTTCGAATTGATACACCCAAAAATGAAGGTTTTTCATACAAACTTCATCCCCTACTTTCACCCCCTTGGAGGATGATTTTCAAAAAATCCTAGAACTAATATTTCATAGTGTGTTTTGAAGAGTATTTGTGCCAAGTTTAAAGTTGATACACGCAGAAATCACACTATCCCATACAAACTTCAACCCCCTCTTTCACCCCCTTAAGGGTTGAATTTCGTAAAATCCTTTCTTAGCGAGCATTTACACTATAAACGTAACCTACACACAAAATTTCATGTTTCTATGTTCAGCGGTTTGGGCTGGACCTTGATTTTTAGATTTAGCTTCTCCTTTTATATATATATAGATTAGACTAGCAGAGATGCCTGCCTTTAACTTCGAGGAACCCGTTTTTCCCCGTTCTCATACGAATTTCGAAAAACCCTACATCGTATAATACTTACTGTATAATAATAGTGTTCTTAATAGGAGATGGAGAAGAAACAGAGTAAACAATTGTTGGTCAACCTAAATAAATAAAAAAAAAACGTATAAGCAACATTGATTTTCATAGATTTGGTGATGAGTGAAGTTTGAATGCGTGAATCAGTGGTGTTTAGCTTTTTTCGAACGAATAAATTGATTTTAGTTATGATTGGTTTAATTAAAGTGCATATATCAAGAATTTTGTACATAGATATTTATACGTTGGGTATAAATATCTAGGTGCATTTGTACAAAATTCCAACAACACCATATGTGACTTTTCGCTCAAATAAATAGAATATAATTATAACTACAAGTTTACAGACTCATTTTCCAACCTCCTCCAAGTTTGATGGTTAACTGACGCTGACATATTACCTTATACTTTTTTCATGATTCATCTTTAAAGTAACCGCCTAACAGCCGTCGAGACCGTCCGAAAACGAATTTCACTTAACAAGTGTCAAGAGCGAACTATTAATCTTGCAGATGTTTCCCAAAACAATTTATTAAACAGACAAAGGAACGGTAAACGTGTTCTCTGTAAATTGGGACGGTAAGATTAGGTGGGACACTGCAATAATACATTTTAATGCGCGGACAAATTATTGAGGGCAACTATTCCCTCGCATGCTTGTTATTGCGGTTAACAAGCACGAAATACTGAAAAGTGTATAAAGCAATATTTTTCTCATAATTGCATATGCCACAAATAAGACTTCAATTTGAAAAGTTAAAATTCGAATGAAATCTCGAGTTTATTCAAAAATGGAACAGGACACTATAGGCAAAACAAAAATTAACGGAGGCGCGATTCCAAAAAATGTGAAACAAGTGACGGTGTTGAGTGTTTTTTTTTGTGAGCAGAAGGTATGAAACGTCGAGTATTCATCTATGGGATAAAGCCTGTTTTCACTCAGGACTCTACATTACCACCGGGTCCAAAATGCCGTCCACGATGTAAAAGACTGTTTTACCCACTTGTTGGTGCATAATATACTATTTATTTTGTCGGCGGTCAGGGTATCAAACAAAGTATTTGCAAGATATGAGTTCAAACTTTCATTTATCTAAGAATAAATTAGAACAAAATAAATTACCTACTGATACATTCATTGATATCCTTGTATAGGTATATCAAATGTGATAGGGAAATATCCGAAACGTACAGTAATATTATAAATAACACGGTCGACTTAATAATTAAGACAGAACCAAAAAAACTATGAAATAAGCCGAGGGATTGATGTCATACGATGAGTCAATACCTGCCTCAAAGACATGACTCAAAGTCTGATATATTGAGCGACCAGGCTAATATCTTATGTCATTTGCATAGAACCAATAGGTATAAATCCTTGTAGTGCCTGTACGCGACCCATGCTTTAACTCCGGACACTAACAATTTCACAAAGGCATATTATTAGGACGCTAAGGCATAATATATGACGGACAGGTTATGAAATGGGCGCCACCAATATGTGCGCAGCTCTCACCGCCGTCCATCGCAAACTTGTTCAATATCACGCGATATTTTCGCAAGTCATGTGTAAGCAATTAAAGTTCCATACAACTCTGGGAGTGCTGTGAAACCGCTTTGTGAAAACCGAGCTAGGCTGTCATGAAAATTGCCGGATAATAGTTTCGCAAAGTTTAGTTTATCATCCAGTGAGTTAATGACTCCGAAACCGAGGTTTTTGTTGTTGGAATATTGTTTTGGCGTACTTCATACGTTAATGTAAACCAATTAGTAGTTCGAGTGTTAGATTTTAATGCATGTAATCGTTTGGTCCAGACAACGAAAGGCCTAATAGGGGGTGTCGAGTGCGAGTTTGTGAATGAGTCACTTAGAACCCTGCTCACGCACTCAACAACTTTTTTGTTGACTGAACTGTAGTGCAATGTCACTTGTGTAAAGTAAGATTTTTACAGGAATCTACGAATTATAATAGACGAAGTCTAAACAAGGAGGCGATTCTCCTATCGCTGTCTGTCGTTTCAAAGTTAATCAGACAGGCAATCTTCCAGCCCATAGCGTCCGAATTAGACCCACTCTGTGTCTCGACAAAAAATGGACCGGAAAAATGAAGGTTTAAGAAATAAAAGAAAACAGAGTAGATCATTCGATCAAAGTATTTTAATTGTGACATTGACTTTGTTAATATTAAATTCCCTTTCAACTCATAAACAAGCTTGCGAGCTTTTGAATGGTGTTCTTTATAATAATAATATAATCTCACGCCTTTTATCCCCGAGGGGGTAGGCAGAGGTATTCCATTACTGGATATACCCACATTTCACGAGATATATTGGACCCCTAAACGTGATAGGTGGTGAGCCCATCGCCGGACCGGGTCTGTTTACACATGTCTCAGAATTAATTCTGAAACCTGCGGGTTTCCTCACGATGTTTTCCTTCACCGTCGAGCTAGTGATAAATATGTACCTACGTAAGTTTTTTATTTAAAAACTCATTGGTACATGCCAGGATTTGAACCCGAGCCTCACTGATTTTCGGCCGGCTCTTTAACCGTTCGGGCTATCACTGCTCACTGGTGTTCTTTAACTTTCCTATACTAATAAATACCTACCAATCCTAAAAATATATATGTAGTTAACTACACACACCGGCACAATTAGCGGAACAGAAAAAAAAGGGAGTATTTACGCATTTTTGCGTGTTACTAGCCGGCTAAACAAGCTTTTTTTAAATTTGGGTTTTAATTTAAAAATGGAATACTAAGCGACTGCCCTTTTTTTCATTCTTTTGTTTTAATTTTCATTGATTCATTTTTTCCACCGCTTGTCCGTTTTTAGAAGGTTCGTGAATTCCATTTGAAAAGCTTTGAATTGCAGTTTTTGAGGCTTTTGAGTTTTTTCGCATATTGATAATTTACGAGCATCTAATTATGCCTGATTTAACGCCATCAGAAATCATTAGGGCAGATCAAATGAGGAGAAATGGTCAAACCTACAGATCGATTGCCAGAAGCCTTCGTCGATCGTTATCAACGATTTATCGTAGCATCCAACGATACAGATTGACGAATGCTCTAGTGAGAAGGAGAGGACAAGGCCGGAAAAGGTGTACTTCAAGGAGGGATGACCGTTTTCTCCAACTTCAAGTCCGACGGAACACGAGACTAACGGCGGTGCAGGCTCGAAATTTACTGGAAGAGGTACGAGCAGTAAGGATGAGTGAGCGGACAGTTCGTAGAAGATTCGAAGAAGTGGGTATAGGCTCGTATGTGCCCGCCAAAGCCCCAAAACTTGAGAGACATCATCGCACAAACCGTCTACACTTTGGTCGTGAACATCGTGATTGGGACTTCGACGACTGGGGACAGGTTCTTTTTACTGATGAATGCAGAGTTATGTTAAATCAAATTGATGGAAGGCAGCGAGTATGGAGACGCAAAGGAGAACGGTATATCCAGTCTAATTTTGAAAATACAGTTGCATATGGCGGCGGTTCAATTATGGTCTGGGGAGGAATATGTTTAGGAGCTCGTACGGAGTTAGTAGTGGTCGATGGCGGGAATCTGAATGCTGATCGGTATATCAGGGAGATTTTAGAAGAACATGTTGTGCCATTTGCCCCCTTTATTGGTAACAACTTCATTCTAATGCAGGATAATGCTCGGGCTCACAGTGCTCGCACAGTACAGACATACCTAAACCATGTTGGTATAACGGTGATGGAGTGGCCAGCACGGTCCCCCGATATGAACCCTATAGAACACGTCTGGGACTTGCTAAAGAGGAGTGTAAAGTCAAGAATGCCCCCTCCCAATAATCTCAACGAGTTGCGAAACGCATTACTTGAAGAATGGCAGAGGTTGCCCCAAGAAACCATTGATAACATCATCCGCAGCATGCCCAGACGGATGGAAACCCTCATCAGAGCACGAGGAGGAAACACTCGATATTGAACAGTCATTGAAATTGTTGTTAAACTTTGGAAAATCTTGAATTTTCTGCTGTTTCTCTATAATTAAAAATCGAAGAAAAATGCATTTTGTTTAATTTAATTTTTATTTTTATAAAATTTTAAGTATGGTGTTACAAATGAATGTCAAAACATGTTAATTTAATTGTTGTTTCATTTTAAATAATATATTGTTTAAAAATTACATTCATTGTTCTAAATTCCCTCTTTTTTCTCCTTTTTTTTTCTGTTCCGCTAATTGTGCCGGTGTGTGTATTTCCTAATTGGCAAGGGTAGCACGAAGGGGGTATAGACAGTATGTTACGCACGACTTAAATCTTTGTCTTGTTACAGGACTTACAGGTAACGCAGATGACGACACTTTCGAGACATAAGTGTCAGTTGAAGGTAAATCTCCTTTCGACCGGCTTCGTGCTACCCCTAAATGTTAAGTAGGGGAGACCGAGGGGTTTTGAAACAAAGGTTAGTTGAAACAGCGCTTATTACGAGGAGCTTGTAACTGTTAGAGAGGTGGCCACTTCCATAATCAACCAACTTTTACGCACATATCATCCTTAAGTACATATCCGAGACACAATGCTCACGGTTGCGTCGTTGTAGCTTACCCATCGCAAAAATTGCCGAAAGTAAGTTTTACACGGTTTTTTTCGGGAACTATATTTACATAACCCAATTATATTTTGATTTTAACTCTATATGTATGGAAAGTTAATTTACTCAAGATTGAATTTACGGGCCACGTACTTGTAATTTCTTCGTATTTTTTTATTATATTTAATTTTGTCAACTTTGGTGTTATTTTTAGACCTAAGGGGATTTGAAACAGGCTGTTTCAATTCACCTCGTGTAGGTTTTATTAGACAGTTTTGCCTTATAATGGTGTGGTATACATATATATTTTTGTTTATTTTATTCCAGTATCCCTACAAATTATAAAAAGAAGTATTGCTCAGCCTCTAAATATACGAACTCGTATGGTGGTGGTATACATATATATTTTTGTTTATTTTATTCCAGTATCCCTACAAATTATAAAAAGAAGTATTGCTAAGTCTCTAAATATACGAACTCGTATCATGAAAACTTACATTGCATCATAAAAGTCTGTGACGCGGTTTCTAGAAATACCTTCACTTGTGTAATGTAAATTTTTCGATAAGCATAAACTAAAACATAAACAAAACTAAAACATTATATTTTATCATCAAAATGAAGACTTAATATAACGCCAAAACATTTGAAATTAAGCTGTATGGACATTCAAAGAGGTTAATTTTAAAAAACTTGTAAAGCAAACTTTAATTTTATTTCTAATTAATAAACTATTTACAAGAAATTATTATTTATTTAAGTTTGAAAATAAAAATAAATAAAACTTGCTCGCTACTGTTTAAAAATAATATAAATAATAATAATATTATAATCTCACGCTTTTTTATCCCCGAGGGGGTAGGCAGAGGTATTCCATTACTGGATATACCCACATTTCATGAGATATATTGGACCCCTAAACGTGATAGGTGGTGAGCCCATCGCCGGACCGGGTCTATTTACACATGTCTCAGAATTAATTCTGAGACCTGCGGGTTTCCTCACGATGTTTTCCTTCACCGTCGAGCTAGTGATGAATATGTACGTAAGTTTTTTGAAAAACTCATTGGTACATGCCAGAATTCGAACCCAAGCCTCACTGATTTTCGGCCGGCTCTTTAACCGTTTGTTTAAAATATTGTTGTATAAATAATAATACTATATTGTCAGACATCATTTACAGAACACGTAGATATTTAGTCTTTGACTAGGCTAAAAAAACTAGTGTCTGGTACTATGAGTTTTTTCTAAATATAAGCACTTTCATAAATTCTCGCGTAAACACCCAGACACAACGTCAACAGACATGTGTGACAAATATTGGCCCCGGGTGGGAATCTTACGCGCTCACCTTTGACTCAGAAGGTATGGTCATTAACAGCTGAGCCAACTTCCCTATAAATTATACTATCGTCTCTAATGTACGGCCTTCAAATCCATTAAAAAAACAGCTGTTTCAATTTACCTAGACCCCTGTTTCAACTTACCTCGGCATAAGGAGAGTTGAAACAGAATGACTTATTACGTTCAAATCGATTTTTTGTCCCAGATTTTACTGTTACCTATTCTTTGTGGCCATTATCTGAAAATATAAGAAACAAACTATCGATTGAGCCTAAGTTCACGCGGTTTGTGCTGTTAGATTTTTTTTTATGAAGCATAATGTAAAATTTGTTTCAACTCCCCTAGGTCTCCCCTAGGTACGACTTATAGTTTTATAATAGAGTTACTTTAATACCCTTTGAAATGATTTCTTGCAATATACAAATCCGACCGCAGAGCATAATCTCCACAGGGATGATCAGACCACCGGAGCTCGGAGGAGGCTTAGTTGTGGTTTTAATTACCCGGGCGGTGCATCCTGGGCATTAAACAATGTCGTGATCTGGGTCACTCGCAGGGTAATCGCAGGTGGGCTCTGACAGCTAATATATCGAGAGCTTTTCTCTTGAATTAATAAAATCTCCTTACGTTAAACCTCTACATAAGTCTACCATAAACAGCAATATATTTTCTTTCGACCTTCTGCTCTTTTTTATTGTACCGTTACGAAAAGGTAGTACTTTCCACGTGTATTATACTTATAAAAAAAACGCAATAAAATTCTCCGCTTCGTAGGTACACAATGAAATGGGAACGGAATGGATCGTGAAAAACTTGTAACTGCGGATTGAGAGCGAAGGGCCAGAGGCGGCCAAAGGGACTGTGAAATTGTAACCAGTTATAAATAATAAACTTACAAAAAGGAAATCCATGGAATGATGGATGGATGAATCAAAGGATACCATGGATGTTACGGAGCTTCGACTCCGATTCTGATATGTCGGAACTTCCGATTGATCTTACACCTCCGTTTCTGACTTCGGTTCCGATAGGTACTTTTAAATCGGTGGTCGAAGCATAGCAGCGGCGACGTCCGCGTGGCGGCTCCAGTCAACGTGTACGAAAAGGTTTAGGTACGCATCTTGCCCGGGGAACACGCATTCTGTCATCGATTAATATTTCACTTGTTGTTACGCCATAATGGATGGTTCATTTCGTTTTGTGCGGAGTGTCAATTAATTGATTTCGACAAAGAAGCCAAAATCAAGTGTTATTTGGACACATATTTCTTAGCCACCATCTCCGACTCCGAAAAACTAAATTTAAAACTCCGACTCCAACTTCGGTTCCGATAAAACCACCTCCGTAACACCCCTAGTGGATACTATAGAAAGAAAGGAATGATCAAGTAAATAAATCTAACCAAAAATATGCGCATTAAGCCTTAAATCTTTTATCCCGTCCGTATTATAGGGACTAAACCGACCCTGTGTCCCACAATAACAAGAAAGCAGACCCAACGAATAATGGGTTATTCAAATTTAATGTCGGAAAAACCGCAGTTTGGAAAACGATCGACGCTGAGACCACCTGCGCCAAGCCAGACCTCTCAAACATAACTGAACGTATTTGTATTGATTCAGAATTGCTGCGATTTTAGTTTCAAGGAGAATTTATTTTATATATTTATCGCTTTATAAGGCAGAGGAAAAATTTTTACCACCATAAATTGAACTCAATGTAATTCAAATAAGATTCAAAACCAATGAAAAAATTAAACTGCCTATGCCCGTTAAAGGGATACGTATGAGCCAGACAGATTGTTAATTATGTTAGTGTAGTGAGATATGCTAGACAAACTGCTACAAAATTTATTATCTCCATGTACCTACTTAACTACAACGTTAAATCTCTTACTTACCTATGTGTAAATTAAGTATGTCTGATTTATATACTTACCTACGCGTCTTTATTGGTAGCAAAATAAAACTAATAATAAGTAACTAAACGCAATACGATAAAATCAATATATAAGGACATATAATGTACCTACATCAAGTAGGTAACTTCCAATCAGTTTAAAATTCACAAATACGTCATTTATGTGAATTTTTTTCAATTACAGACAAAATATGTAGTCACGTATGATTGTTCGACTAAATTAAACAGAAAAAGTTTACGGCCTCGCGTAAAATTAGGACATGCGGTTGTTAAATACAGAATTTTAAGGCTTCAGAGTAATTCAAGAGCCCCATGAATGCGCGTTCGTATCTACGGAATTACACGCGTCGACGTGAAAGGAATTTTGATGATATCCGAGTACGATACCGGTAGAAGGGAATCATTCCACATGGTACCTAGGTACTTATATAAGTACGAGAATTCGGTACTTTTTTGGGACTTTTTTTTTAAACAATGTCAATTTTTTTGGGAAATTTTATATATCAATTGATTTTTAATTGTTACGGTGCCGATTAGAACCGCGCGGTGCTCGACGAATTAAACGACGCCTTATCTTATGACATTTTTTGAAATCTTCTATCGAATAGGCTCCGAACCTGAGTAGGAGTTCATCCGTTACAGTACTTACATCCGTTTGAACGTCAATGAAAATTTTATAGAAATTTGCGTGTATACATTCTGTGTAATAAGTATCGGGACTTTGTCAATAAAACAAAAAATACAAATTATTCATCTAAATTTATTTTATCGCCTTCAAAGTAGGCCCCATCGCTTGCAATACAACACCTCCACCGCTTCACCCAGTCTCCCATACATTTTTCATAGGCTATTTGCGGTATGGCCTTTAGCTCATTCAGCGAATTTTCTTTTAGGACTTCTATCGACTCAAAACGTTTTTCTCGAAGTGGTAATTTTAACTTGGGAAATAAAAAAAAGTCAGACGGAGCCATATCAGGTAAATACGGTGCTTGGTCGAGCACTTTTGTTGAATTTTTCGCTAAAAACTCTGTCCCTATAATGGCTGTGTGTGATGGTGCATTATCATGGTGCAGCATCCATGAGTTGTGTTGCCACAAATCGTGTGCATCTGGATTGAGGGCCCACTTTTTAAATTATGGCGAAACGAAATGATACTTTCAGGGCATTTACTTAAAATTTTGTAAAACCTAAAGCAAAGATTCTTAAATTTCTTAAACGTGAATCAAAAGAGTTATGGTCAAATAGCTTGGGCCCTCAATCCTGACGCCTGCATAAAACGGCATAGTCGAATCTCAGAAAGTACTATCCCTGGGATAATAATTTTTATTCGAGTATTTAGTTAGGAATTTGTTAAATACATTAAGAAATTGTCAAGTCTTAAGAATGCGACAATATAGATTTATGGCGGTTTAGCTTGGGCCCTCAATTCATCAATTTTGATATTGTAGAATCAGCAAAAAATATGAGTTTTTCTAAGGAAAGATATTAATACGACTTTAATATATTTGAGTTCCATATCTCGGAAAATTTGTTAAAAAGAAATAACGACACAAAAGTTAATTGTTAAAAAGTTATTGAAATTCGTATTTTTTCAAAACGTCTGAACTGAGGGCCCAAGGTTTTTGTCAGTATTGACTAGACTAAGCTTTCTACACTACCGCACTTTAGGCTAAGTATTTTAACAAATTCTTAACTAAAAGGCTACAAAGCGTCCATTCTTCTAAATGCCGTACTTTAGGAGAAAATTGATTTTCGATGTTTTATATGAGAAAATTCAGTAGGGTGTATATGATTTTGTTACTTTTTTGAGACAAATCAGCATGTACCCTCTTAGAAGATATTTCATAAGTTGTTGTCGGAAGCGATTACGTTTTGTGTGATCCAAAAATTAATAAAAGGTGTTATTTAAATGGTTATCATAGTATTCGTATTTTTGACGCCTGACGTACGCGCGTCCCCGTCATGTTTTTTGTTTAATTTTCATTTTGCTGTGTATTTCGGGTTTTGACTCATATTAGTGATAGTATAATATAATTATATACATACTATTTCATATGTTTTGGCAGATTATAATGTAAAAGAATAAATATTTTGTCAGGGTTTCATATTATTTTTATTTTCTTGTTAAAAACAAATTAAGGTTACCCTTATTTGTAAGCTAAATATGTAAAAATGTTATACATAAAACAAAACTCTAACGGGGCCGTGGCTGTATATGAAATGTTTTTTGAAAATTTTAACGAGTCTATTTTATCTAGTCTATATAATTATCGATATAGATACCAAAACAACATTTTTTTAAATTTGTGTCTGTCTGTCTATATCTGTCTGTCTGGTTGTGCACGCATCACGCAAAAACTACTAGACGGATTTTGATTAAATTTGGTATGGATATAACTGAATACCCGGGTCAACATCTAGGGTACTTTGTATTCCAGAAAAATATCTCATTCGCACGGGAAAATATAAAAACAGGTGAAAAAAGAAATCGTAGTCGACCGCTATGAAGAGATTTTTGGAAATTCCCACGGGAACGGGAATAAACCGGATCCGCGCAGGTAACGCCGATGGGCACTCGCAATTTCTAATATGTTATGTAGGCGTCTTATATGTCGTAGGCAACCGCTATGAAGGGATTTTTTGATATTCCCACGGGAACTGGAATATATTGGATTGAGGAATTTTAAGATTTTTTGTATTGAAAAGGCTCCAATACTACCGGTTTTACCGATTTAAAAAAAATGTTTTGCCAGTGGAAAGCGTACTTTTCTGGGAGTAACATGTGCTATAATTTTCCCACGGGAACAGGCCTAAACCACGTTACCGATTTAAAAAGTTCTTTTAAAAATGGAAAGATACATTACCAGGGAGTAACAAAGGCTAAGGCCGTATTTTCACGGGAACGGGAACTACGCGGATGAAACCGCAAGGCAATGCTAGTTGTTAATATACAGGGTTATAATTTTAATACGTCCAATAGGTACATAATTTCATTGATTATTGGCACTTTCTTATTTTATTTTTCCACGCATACGTAGGTGAAGGCACAGCACAGCTAATCGTTTATAATTATATCGAGCTTTATACAATATGTATCAGAAAGGTGAAATAATATTGAAGGGTGTATATGTATATCGTGTAACGAAATACCTACAAAAATATCAGATCTAATATAGCAACTTTTTTCTTTCATACAAACTTAATAATTACTTTTTATGTGTGAATTTTCGCCAACCCTGTGATAGAAGAATAAAAGCGTACGGGCTTCGTACGCACTAGTGTCGTTGACCGTAGTAGTGGTAGGTAGCGCTGCGCGCGCAGCTGATCGCTCGCGCCGAGCGCCGGTCGCCGCCCGCGCCTTAACATACCTACCTATTTTATTCTAGGGTAAATGTTATTGGAAATAAGAAAAGTTATAGCAGTAATCATTTTTTTAAAAAAATTTAAAGGTAACAGCGTAGTTTTTATTCAATAATAAATTTAACTGATCAAAACATTGTCATTAAACAAGTAATACCTACCTACATACTAATTATGTAGTTTCATCAAACTTTTACACTTTGGGATTAGGGTCCAACCTACTATTTGGTTTACACACACATTAATACCGCACAATAACTCAAAATGTCCACCCGTGCGCAGTGGATACCACCAGCCGCAGGTCCCGGCACCACGAGTAGGCGTACAGGTGCGCGACCTTGGGGGGTTTGAGCGCGGAACGAACCAGCCTCGCGCAGACGCACACACACACCTGACAAATTCTCCCGAAGCAGCTGAAGGATAGCTTCCGCTGCTCATCCAGCAGTCTACCTTCAGCGAAGCGCACGTGACACAGCTCCCTAACTTGACTGATATTGCCATCAGGAGCACCGACACAAAGTCATTTCATAAGATTCACTTGAATAATCGCGAGACACTGTAGCGACTGTTGCGAGTCATATTCTTTGATTATAACACGTCTTCACTCGTTGATAGATAGGAAGCAACTAAGTTCATTGATTTGAAAATGAAAGAATTTGCCGATTTTCTAAAATTTTGTTGTAGGGTTCAGTTGAAAATTAAATATAACCCTATGAAAATAAAAGACGTAAAAATAATTTTATGCGATACAAGGATAATGAACCAATTAATTACACAATTTACTTTTGCCAATTGTGAAATAATAATAACGTGAAATAAGATAAAATACTTAGAATTAGGAATATTTTTTAAAACATACGGAACTACTCAATAAATAGAGGGTGGAGCTAGAGTCTTTAGTAACGCCGCCGCCGGCCCTTTGACCTTTGCGCAGTGTCCTTATTGGCCAAAAAGGAGCGCGCCGGCGTTCCTAGTGATCAATGGATTTTTCATTGATCTAAGACCGCAATCCACGTGGACTAACAAAATTCTATCAAAGACTAATAATGTCAGATATTTACGTAGGTAAATTAGTAGGTTTTCTTTAAAACTATGGGAAAAAATTTAAAATAATGATGGAGTATTATCGGGCCTGTTGGCTCAGTTGGTAGTGACCTTCAGAACCGGAGCTCGCGGGTTCGATTCCCACTGAACAACATGTTGGCCTACAGTTGTGTGAATGAACATAGGTATCATTTTTCTTCGTGACTGGGTTTTCAATAATTATTTAAGTATGTCTATTGGTTATTTAGTACTCATAGTGTAGGCTCCGTCTAGTTTTTCGTAGGTAAAAACACGATGTCTTATCTGTACCATGTTTAGTCACTTAAAAGAGAGTTCAACAGCATTTAGCAGCTGATTTAAGGGTTGAAAATGATTTTTTTTAATGATAACTTCAACGTTGTTTTACTCCAAATTTATAGTATATATTAAACAAGAGACATTTTTCACGAACTGTATATAAGCTACTTTATATGACCCTTAATTATTATTTCACCTTTCTGATACATATTGTATATTATATACAATATGTAACAGAATAAGCGCAATTCCTGAAATTAGTTTGTTCAGTATCGACTACTTATTCGATTTCATCTATTTTTAATGTGTTAAATTTTTCCGAAAAATGAATTAGCATAGCTGAATTTAGTGCTATCTATGGAAATCGTGCTATTATTGATCGATATTTAAGAAAATTGGTTAGACACAACTAAAGTTCGATTGCATCTTTTTTTTAGTATATTAATTTAGTAACCGGGGTGTATGAGGAATTGCGCTTTTTCTGTTACGCGTTGTATAATTATATATATTGTATCTGCGCTTTACAAAATACTACTTACATGATCACGACGAATACTTGTTTATACTTACGATAAACATTATGGTCACCCTACTGAATTTTCTCATATAAAACATCGAAAATCAATTTTCTCCTAAAGTACGGCATTTAGAAGAATGGACGCTTTGTAGCCTTTTAGTTAAGAATTTGTTAAAATACTTAGCCTAAAGTGCGGTAGTGTAGAAGGCTTAGCCTAGTCAATACTGACAAAAACCTTGGGCCCTCAGTTCAGACGTTTTGAAAAAATACGAATTTCAATAACTTTTTAACAATTAACTTTTGTGTCGTTATTTCTTTTTAACAAATTTTCCGAGATATGGAACTCAAATATATTAAAGTCGTATTAATATCTTTCCTTAGAAAAACTCATATTTTTTGCTGATTCTACAATATCAAAATTGCTGAATTGAGGGCCCAAGCTAAACCGCCATAAATCTGTATTGTCGCATTCTTAAGACTTGACAATTTCTTAATGTATTTAACAAATTCCTAACTAAATACTCGAATAATAATTATTATCCCAGGGATAGTACTATTTGAGATTCGACTATGCCGTTTTATGCAGGCGTCAGGATTGAGGGCCCAAGCTATTTGACCATAACTCTTTTGATTCACGTTTAAGAAATTTAAGAATCTTTGCTTTAGGTTTTACAAAATTTTAAGTAAATGCCCTGTAAGTATCATTTCGTTTCGCAATAATTTAAAAAGTGGGCCCTCAATCCAGATGCACACCACAAATCTGGATGTTTTCTGCGGATAATCTCACGCAAACGCTTCATCGCCTAAATAATATTCTTTATTCACTGTATCTCCCTCTGGAAGGAATTCGGAGTGAACCACACCACAGTAGTCAAAAAAAACTGTCAGCATCACCTTGATTTTGGAGCGACTTTGCCGCGGTTTTTTGGGTTTCGGCTCGTTTTCGAGACGCCATTCTGAAGACTGTTGGCTTGTTTGCATGTCGTACTCATAAACCCATGTCTCGTCGCCAGTATACGTATACGTTTCATAAAGGTCGGATCCGTAGAAGCTCGGGAAACCATGTCTTCAGCGACATGCTTTCGCTGTGCTTTTTGAACAAAATTGAGCTCTTTTGGAACTAGTCTAGCGGCGACGCGTTCCATGCCTAAAATGTCAATAAGAATGTTGTAAACGGACTTAAAAGATATGTTCACCTCACTAGCCAACTCCCTCAGACTCATACGTCGATTTTCGAACACTAGCTTCTTGATTCTGTCGATGTTTTCTTTGGTCGTAGCGGTTGAAGGTCTACTAGAACGAGGCAAGTCTACTACTACTTCTCGGCCTTCTTTATAAGCCTTATACCATTCATAAGCCCTTGTTTTCGATATACCTACACGATTCGCCGTAGGTTTTTTGCAACATTTTCAGTGATTCACCACATGAAATATCATTCGAAACACAAAATTTAAGGCACACTCTTTGTTCAACAATATTTTCCATTGTAAAAATCGCCGAGAACTCAAAACTATGACCAACAAAAAGTGAAGTTTTAAACAAATTAAATGACAGATCCCGCTCAAATTTTGCGCCGTGAATCAGTACAGTGCTACCAACATGCAGTAAAAAATTTAGAACGACCTCTTTTATGCGGGTCTTTTTATTGACATATTCCCGATACTTTTTACACAGAGTAGTATATGTTCTAATTCGACATAATATTCTCGTTTCAGAAGATACATGTATTTTATTTTAATAAACCGAAGCAAAACTAAGGGGGGGGGGGGAAAAGATTTCGATTTAGACACTAGACTGATCCTTAAATTGGTTTAGGATTGCAAAGGTCACCCTAAGCTAAGAGTACCAGAATGTCAACGTTTGAGCTAACCAAGTCATCTTATGGTAATCGCTTCCAGCCGTTGAGGAGGCGCATCGAATACCGAATAAGACCTTACAATGACAAGTACTTAGTTTACATTATTATCACTGACACATTGTATTGTAAACTAGCGACCCGCCCGCTCTTCACTTCGGTTTATGAAAAGAAAATAGCCATATCTGCTGCGCACCGCAAGATATCAAATTAATACGAAAATTTCCCTAAAATTTTCTATAAAATCGATTGAGCCACTTCAGAGCTGTGTCGAGACGAACTCTCAGATAGACAAACATTCTAAAAGCGGTCATATATGAATGACCTGTTCCTCACGATTTCTTACGACACGAGGATGACACGACTATTATTGACTATAGCAGCGCCCCGCGGTTTCACCCGCGTTGTTCTCGTTCCCGTGGGAATACGGGGATAAAATATAGCCTATGTGTTATTCTGATGTATAAGCTATACAACTGTAAAGTTTCATCAAAATCCGTTCAGTAATTTTTGCGTGAAAGAGGAACAAACATGCATCCATTCAAACTTCAGTAGGATTCATGCCGTGCTTCTATCCCCACCTTCCCAGTTTTAGGTCTGTGTCAGTGTTTTTAGTCTGGCGTGTGTAACCCGTATTGTATACCCTGGCATTAAGAAATTAAAAACATTTCAAGCATTAAGGTGTATAATCAAACTGAACACGACAATCTATCAAATGGATGTGCGCTTCAATAGCATTAGTAACTAAATGAGTTTTCCAGCTATTAAACTGAAAGCGACCCGATTCACGATCAAAATGGAGTGTGTATTGTCGAAGATAACAATAACATAAAAATCTGTGAGCCGCGGAATTCATAGGCATAGGAATTAATCATAAAATACGTCGCCCTAATGCTTTGTGCCATTAAGGAGAAATTAATCAAAGAACGAATAAAAGTCCTAAAAGATGTTTGGTGTTTCCAATAAACATCATTAAGAATTTTGTGGAATCTAAAACATTTTCGATCGTAGTTTGGCAACTTTGAGTGCATATTTTTACTAATATACCAAAGTATCTACTTACCTAGAATCCCTAGAGATCATTTTAAGTATCGTCTCCCATATTTCTATTCAGTCTACTTAGAATTTTGTCTGAGTATTTTCCTTATCTATATAAATTTAAAATGATCAACTGAGTTACTGATTGGTGATATATCAACGCACAGCCTAAACCGCTGGGTCTAGAGACTTGAAATTTTGCACATAGATAGCTTATACAGTGTAGGCGTCCAGTAAGAAAAGATTTTGCAAAATTCAACCCCTAAAGCGGTGAAATAAACGTGCGCGAGCGAAGCCACGGGTTCAAGCTGTGTATTATAAGAATGAGGGATGTGGATGAAGCATGATAGGTGTGCCAGATTCGTAGCCAAGGGCCTGAGCATAATATGTTTTTTCTTCATCTATAAAAGTCATCTTTTAAATGTATCCGAATTCAACCAAAAGCATTAACGCTTACTACATTGGTCAAATATAGCCTTAATGATCTACACTTCTACACTAATATTATAAAGAGGAAAGATTTGTATTTTTTTTTTATATGTTTGTAATAAATAAACTCAAAAACTACTGGACTGATTTGAAAATTCTTTCGCCAATGGAAAGCAAAATCACCAGGGAGTAACATAGGCTTTACTTTATTCCCGTATTCCGACTTTCGGGTGAAACTACGTGGAAAAGCTGCTATAAAATAACTTAATACAATTTAATATTTGAGGACAAAAATTAAACAAACAGAAACTCTAATTTATACAATATATTGCCCATTTTTCCGAACTAGGCTGGCACTCTGCTGCAAGGCTTGACTACAGGTCAGTGTCTCAAAATTATTATATATCCAGGATAATAGGAGAGGCAGGAGTGAGCAGGTTGGGTCTTGTGCTAAAAAACTGAAACACATGACGGATTAGTTGGAACACTCTATCAATATTGCTGTTATGTTAGTTAATCTCTTTTGTACTATTGTTTTGCCATTGGCTATTTCAATTGAGAAAAAATGAGATATTTATATATAAAAATTATTCATTATGGTGTAATGGAATGGCTTTATCCAAGTGAAGGTAGTTAAGTAACAATCAGATTTGTATTTCAAATCAATATTAGTTGAATTTTATTATCTATTTCTTTAATTTGTGGTTTGTAGTTCTGTTATGCACAGAATGGTCTGATAACAAGTGAAGGAAATTGATTCAAATCAAAGGCAGAAACAGGATTTTTGGGGACGGAACAAGGGCCACATAATTTAAGAAAACCTAAAAATACTTTTCTTGGGATTCATTGATTATTTTGTAGTTTGTTTGCCCAGTTTAGGCTGTCTGCATCTGGGCTAACTAAACACCAAGCCTTGTTGGAATCTTACTGAAGACTATACTACTATTTATTTATAATTTTGATGGAAAATACACGATGGTACATTTAAAATAACATTTATTTCAAAAAATTAATAACATTTCACGTTGTAATTATCCTACCGGCAGTTTAAATGACAGTAAAACAACAAAATTGAAATTTAAGACAAAATCAAACATGAAAAGATACATATCATCGAACTTTAGAGTTGTACAGTTACAGCTCTAAACAACAGCAGTTAGCAAAACCAGTTTCGCAATACCTACATGTTCTGATTGCAGTTATAAAATTTATGGTAGGACTGGTTTGATAAAAAATATTGATTGAGTAGAATACCTACTGTTAATAAAATATTAATAGTTAAGTACTATCGTATTAGTTCGTAGCTCCGCTTACTGAAGCGTGTGTGCGGAAAGTAGGCAATTTCTTGTACCCTTAGAAAGTTGCGGAAAGGAAGAGTATGATAAATGAGTCAATAAATTTCAACGTGTCTATTACGCAGTTTACACCCACGGCTAGCAATTCTAGACACAACGAGATCAATTTAACCATTAAAACTTATGTTTTCTAATATCGATCGGCTGTGTTGGTGTCAGACGATAGAAACTAAGGCACGAACTTACCTCAAAGCTCTGGTTTGCCGGGACGACACTGTTCTCGCTCTCACACTTAGTCTCGTTTTACAGCTATCGATCACATAAACAAATGCACGTTACACTGGTACAAAAAACTAAATTCTCATGTTTTCTTTCAATGTAAACTCCAAAAACGAACAAATCGCAAAAACGGCGAAGAAACCAACAGCTAGGAGGGCGCCACTAGAAAAACGAAGTGACGTTTTGGTTGGAGTTGCCAGTGTAGATAAAATAAAACTAAATAGTAATTTTTAATTTGAGGCAGACGCCACAATCGAAATTGAAAAGGAGTTGTATTTTTTGAAATGTAGTTTCACCAACATCATCTCCGTATTTTTCATAGAGTAACTCTTTTTTATTTGAAAGGCTCACTCCAACTCTTGATCTTTGTATAATAATTACATTCTCACGCCTTTTATCGCCGAGGGGGTAGGCAGAGGTAATCTGATTATATATAGATTAGAGGTTATCTGTATTATTGGATACCCACTTTTCACGAGATTTTTTTTGGACCCCCTAAACGTGGTAGGTGGTGAGCCCATCGCCTAATCATGAGAGAATTTTCTGTTAGTTTGGTGTGAGCGCAGTATGTCTTTTCTTTACATTTCTTTAGCTGACATTACTTATCATTAAGTTCAGTTTGTTCTTGCGCAAGTCAAGTCATGGACAGTCCATTCATATTTTCTTTAGTCTTCTTCTCTTCCTATAATGTTTCAAATTGTAAGTTAAATATACAATCTAGCCAAAACCATACTAATATTATAAATGTAAAAGTATTTGTTCGATTGTCCTTCTTTCACATTAATAAATTAGGTGTTCTATGAGGAACGAACATAGACATGGAACGAATTATTATCGCCATTAGTCTGTAAGTGGAATTTATTTTTTAATAAACAATAATAATTATAAAACACATAATATTTACAAACTAAACTAAAGATAAAAAATTTACTGTCTGTAAGTTAACCTATTAACCATAAAACTTAGTAAATAAAAGTCTTTATGTTTACAATGGTACTTTTTTTACTATAAAAATACTTAAAATATTTGTACAAAATACACGTTATTTTTATATTTAATTGATGTTATTAAA
The DNA here is from genome assembly GCA_963855545.1 of Ethmia dodecea. Classification (NCBI taxonomy): domain Eukaryota; kingdom Metazoa; phylum Arthropoda; class Insecta; order Lepidoptera; family Depressariidae; genus Ethmia; species Ethmia dodecea. The sequence continues at coordinate 16,695,439 of OY979438.1, read as the reverse complement.
ATAATTAAAATTATAGAATATTATGTTACACATCCCTGTTTTCCTACGAATAAATAAATGCAAAAATAATTCTGTTTGTTGGTGTTTTCCGATTTCACTGCTAAACCGCTGAAGCGATCTTCATGAAATTATCAAATAAAGTCTGCGTCTTGAAGAAGAATAATGTTACGCCTCTTTTAATCTCAAAACGAGGACGTAGTCCCATGCAGAATCTAATACCTGCCTATTAAAATCTCACGCTTTTTTGTAGTCGAAGTAGAGTAGGAAGAGTCTCTTCCGAAAAGACAATTACTTAGATATATTATATAAAAATTTAAAATATTATGGTTTCAAAAATAAAAATAAATTATTCAATCTATATATATAAAGAGAGAAGTCCTGACTCACTGACTCATCAACGCCCAGCCTAAACCCTTAGACCTAGAAAGCTGATTTTTTTCACATATATTGTTTTTAAGACGTAAAGTAGGAATAAGAAAGGATTTTTAGAAATTCAACCCTTAAGGGGGTGAAAAAGGGGTTGAACGTTTGTATGGAAAACCTTCATTTTTGGTTCTATCAATTCGAAACTTTGTAAAAATACTCTTCAAAACAAACAACAAGACACGTGATTCCAGATTTTCCAAAAAACCTCATCTCAGGGGTTGAAACAGGGGGTTGGAGTTTGTATGGAGACGTGTTGTTTTTTACTTATATCAGTTGAAATTTGACACAAATACTCTAAGAAATAAATAATGAGACACGTGTTTTTAGATTTTTCTCAAATCGTCCCCTAAAGGCGTGAAAGTAGGGGTTGAGTTTGGTATGTATGGAAAACCTTCATTTTTGGGTGTATCAATTCGAAACTTTGTAAAACTACTTCTCAAAACATAAAACAAGACACGTGTTTCCGGATTTTCCAAAAAAAAACCCGTAAGGGGTTGAAACAGGGAGATGGAGTTTGTATGGAGACGAGTTGTCTTTTACGTCTATCAAGTTGAAACTTGACACAAATACTTTTAGAAATAAATGATGAGATACGTGTTTTTGGATTTTTCTAAAATCGTCCCCTAAAGGCGTGAAAGTAGGGGTTGACTTTGGTATGTATGGAAAGCCTTCATTTTTGGGTATGTCAATTCGAAACTTTGTAAAAATATTCCTCAGAACAAAAAACGGTTTCTGGATTTTCCAAAAAAACCCCTAAGGGGTTGAAAGGGGGTTGGAGTTTGTATGGAGACATGTTGTTTTTTACGTCTATCATGTTGAAACTTGACATAAATACTCTTAGAAATAAATAATGAGATAGGTACGCATGTTTTTGGATTTTTCTAAAATGTCCTCTAAAGGCGTGAAAGTAGGGGTTGAATTTGGTATGTATGGAAAACCTTAATTTTTGGGTGTATCAATTCGAAACTTTTTAAAAATACTCCTCAAAACAAAAAACAAAACACGTGTTTCAGGATTTTACAAGAAACCCCCCCTAAGGGGTTGAAACAGGGGGATGAAGTTTGTATGGAGACGTGTTGTTTTTTACGTCTATCAAGATGAGACTTGGCACAAATACTCTTAGAAATAAATGAGTAGACACGTGTTTTTTGGATTTTTCGAAAATCGTCCCCTAAATGGGTGAAAGTAGGGGTTGAGTTTGGTATGTATGGAAAACTTTCATTTTTGGGAGTATCAATTCGAAGCTTCATTAAAATACTCCTCAAAACAAACAACATGACATGTATTTCTGGATTTAAAAACCCCCTCTCACGGGGTGAAACAGGGGGTTGGAGTTTTTATGGAGACGTGTTGTTTTTTCGTCTATCAACTTGAAAATTGGCACCAATACTTTCAGAAATAAATAATGAGACACGTGTTTTTGGATTTTTCGAAAATCATCGCCTAAAGGGGTGAAAGTAGGGGTTAAAGTTGGTATTGAGAAGTGTGGGGTTTTGCGTCTATCAACTTTAAACTTGGCATAAGTATTCTTTAAAATTCTCCATACAAAGTCCACTTTTTTTTGAGAATTCACTCGGGGTTCCTTGAGGAAATTTGTTTGTTATCATGAGCACATGCAATATGCATACCCTTTGGTATCAAGAACTTATTCGAAAATCATAAACCAGAGAGTGTCCTAGGCTTTACAATACGTAACAGAATAAGAGTAATTCCTAAAATTAGTTTGTTCTATCTAGGTATCGACTACTTAATTGATTTCAGCTACTTTTAATATGTGTTATTTTTTTTTTTTTCCGAAAAAAAATATTAGCATAACTGAAATTAGGGCTACCTATGGATACCGTACTATTATCGCTCTTTATTTAAGAAATTTTATACAAAACTAAGGTAAGAAAGAATGCATCACCATTTTTTTATATTAGTATAGGTACTAATTGGGGTGTGTGAGGAATTGCGCTTATTCTGTGACGCGTTGTTTATAGTGTGTTTTTAATAACAAAAATATAAATAGCAATGATAGCCCAGTGGCTAAAGACCCCGCTTATCATTCGTGAGGCTCGGGTTCCAATACTGGCATGTACAGTCAAGTTTTAGTAAGGATCCCTATTTCTTTTTCATCATAGATATAACCTATATGTAGCATTGAATTTTTGAAATCGGTTCTGTAATTTTTGAGTTTATTCGTTATTAAATACAAAAATACAAATCTTTCCTCATTACAATGTTAGTGTACATAGTGTAGATAGATAGATAGTGTCGATTATCCTTCTTGATATATTTTCGAAACACAAAGAAATAACAAATTCCACGCGGACGAAGTCGCGGGCATCAGCTAGTAATAAATAAATAGATATATAAGTATTGAATTTAAAATTCAGATCTGATTAAAACATATAAAATAACTAAGTTATATATAACAATGAAAATATATAACAAATCCAGTACACATATTTAATTTGGCAGACTCAAGAGTCAAGACTCATTATTAACTACAAAACATCGGTTGATGCAACTTTAAACATAGAGTAACATCACAACTTAAATAATAATAATCTCACGCCTTTTATCCCCGAGGGGGTAGGCAGATATTTTTCAATTCTGGATATACTTACCCACTTTTCACGAGATATTCTTTGGACCCATAAACGTGATAATATCACAACATCTTGCTTGTTATTCTTAAATATAAAAAGTTAATACAAAATAATTAAAGATACCTTCGCATAGATTTGTCCTTTAGAACAATAGGCCACATAGATTTATATTACTGAATTTAATATTTCAATGAAACAATGTTATACTAATACTCTTCTTCTTAAATTTTGATATGATACATAGATAGATGTTATATAGATACTTTCCAAAAACATGCATATGACTACTTACTTAACTATTTTATTAATATCTAATTATTGATTTTAAATTATGATTTTTTGAATGATAATATATAAATAAATTAAGTTGTGTTACGTTACCAAAGAGTAGGTAAAGATGGTTTTACGACCTGACAATCTTTAGTTGTACCCTTTTAGCTGTTCATCGCTGTAAGCAATAAATTCTTGGATAGCAACTAAGGATGTATTATGGCTGGTTTACACACGGTTTAGTTAAGTTGGGCAGTATATGAACAATGCTTGCCTACTATGAGATTTGGTATTCATATACTCGTTTACAGAAGCGATGTTCATCTACTGACCAACTTAACTAAACAATGTGTAAACCTATTACGCAAAGTCTACTCCGGTATCGAGAAGATCCCTGATGAGCACGGTCGCCTTCCGCGGCAAGATCCGCAGAAGGTGGCCGAGGTACAAAAGGTGCTTAGGTACTGAAGCCTCGGGGTAGTTCCGACGTACGCTCTCCAAGATTGCCTTGGCCGCGTCGCTGGGTGATATCGTGCCAAAGTAACTGGGTATTCTGTAAAGACACATGGATGGCCTGTGTGAAGGTCATGTGCAAGAAGGAAGATATACTGCGTCGGCGCCAAATAACGGGAGAACAGGAAAAATATTCGTGGGTATTACATTATTTATATTCACCTTTTTAAGGGGATGACATGCCAATCTCTTCAAATCAATGTCATTAATAATACCATACCAAGTATTTTGGAACCTATTGTATAGATTAAGACTATATTACTGGCGTAAATTATTTTACACAAGTTTAATATCAACACTTCAAAGTTTTGCTTAAAAGTGATAAGTTTAGGGGTCGAATATTCTCATGAAATTAGGGTATTTCAAGAAATGGAATACCTCCGGTTACCCCCTCGGGGATAAAAGTCGTGAGATTATTGTTTTTATAATTTTATTTTATATGTAATAAACGCTCAGGGCTTTTTCCAGAAGAGGTAGACAGAGGTATTATTTTCCTGAAAATACCCAATTTTCCAGTGTATTTGTGGACCCATAAGCCTCACAGGTGAGCCTATCGCCAGACCAGAGTACTGTTGGGTACTGTTACACATGCATACCTCAGAACAAATTCTGGAGACAGCGGGTTTCCTCACGATATTGAATAGGTGACTCACCTTAATCGTAAATCTGAGCTTTCTTCACTAACAATGAATGGATATACATGCGTCAAAGTGACATGGACTCCATCAATCTTATTGATCCTCAGATCCTCCATCAGGGACTCAGCCAGACCTTGGACGGCAAATTGTGCTACGCTGAGTGGCATCTGGTCCTTGATGTAGCTAAGACCAGCCACTGATGTTAAGGCTACGATGTGACCATGATTTTTAGCTTTCATAGCAGGCAGGAATTGGTCAAGAAGCTGTAATAAAAGACATTAACATAACTTAAATACAGTTTGACCTTATTTTATGAATGAGCAACCCTCAAAGCTTCAAGAGAATAAAACGAAAGCACCCTAAGATCTAATCTGAGATTATATACATATTTATGTCATGTATGGTATGATATTTATGTATGAAACACTGGTCCCATACCTTGCAATATTATATATATTCTATCATCAAAATATTGCTGAATGTCCAAGGACAGATTGCATTAAATACAGGGAGAAAAATATATATGTTTGACCAATTAACAAAGATTGTTGTAAGTATAAATAAGTATTATAAAATCAGGGGGTCAGTCTATTATTAATGATATTTATGGAATATGACCAGTGTATTTTTCGGACCTCTGAACATGACAGGTAATGGTAAGAATATGAGAGGTAACATCGTTCGACTGGGGTGTCTATCTGAATAACTTCAATCTAAATGGACTCCCCAAAAAAACCTTTAGTAATTTTGAAGTCAAGATCTTATTAGCGCTAATTATTAAGTTTGATGATTAAATTACCCAGAAATAAGATGTCAGTGTCAGATCTATGGTGTCATGTATATCCTGTGGGGGCTGTGTCAATAAAGATCTTGGACTCGGTATGCCACAGCAATAGAACAGCATACTGACAAATCCTAGGTCCTTCTTCACATGGGCCCCTAGATTTTCGACATTGTGTCGTTTTGTTATATCACAAGTGTAAGCAGCTGCAGAACCACCATTATGTTTAATAATTTGGACGGTATCTTCGTTGTTGTCTTTATTTTTGTCTACACATAAGACAATTGCACCTAAAGCAGCCAGTTGTATTGCAATTTCACGGCCTACCCCTCTACCGGATCCGATAACCTGGAAAAAGAGATAAGACCAAGTTTATTTAATATGCTTAAAATGTTTATTAAGTTACAAATTTGTTAAAGACAAGGCAAAAAAGGTTAAGGGATACAATAATTTATTTTATTAATTTTAGAACAGAAAAAAAAGTATCTAATTTAAAAGTTTTAAAAATGTTACAATATAAAGGGACTCTTCCCTCAGTCTAGTCGGTAGTAACCTTGCCTAGTAACCCAAGATGGCAGTTTAAATTCCCATTGAATTAACATTTTTATGGATGAACATTTTATGTTTTCTTTGTCTATTGTTCATTTCAGAATGTTCAAATTATATCCCGCAAATTAAGAATTTAATAAAAAAAAAACTCACCAAAGCAGTCTCCAGTCTTACAGGTTTCAAGGGTGGTGGTTTAAACACTTCGAATATCGCCTGCAATATTGCGTACGCTGTATTCATCACCACCCACACTATGTCCACCATCAAGATACACAGGGAATATATTTTGAGCAACATCTTGATGGGAAACATGAGATTTAACAATGCACTTAGAATGCCGTCGAGCAGGCGATGCTCCTGAAATTAATAAGCAAGTATGACCTAAGACCAAAGAAATTAAAATATAATAGGACATAGAGGGGGCATTGGAAATATTTTCATACAAAACTTTGAAGCATGTTTGTAGCTCAAGCGTCATGTCAGTTAGTATGAACGGGAGCTGTCATTCGGTCAAAATTGTACTAGACTTATTCCACTTGGAATAAATTTTTGGCTTCGCTTTGTCCCCTCTATGCCTTATTATATTTTAATCTCTTTGCCTAAGACACAAAATAATTAATTGGATAAAAATTCGAGCCACGCACAGGAGTGATTATAATGGCTCTGCAAGCCAAATACTGACACTATGCGTGAAGTAGAGAATTTTAATCGATTGATTAATTTAAAATTAATTACAATCATAACTAAAACTACGTACAAATATAAAAGTATATTTTCTTACCATTGCAAAATTCTAGTTTCCTTGAAAATTATACAGTATTGTTGCAATGCAGCCACTATGATAACTTTTTTTTAAATTAATTATTGCAATAAAATAACTAAATAAGTAATACTTATTAAATTTACGTCTTCTTTGATTTTAAAAATGTATTTAATTTACACATGTACGATTTAATTTAAATATGCAGGTACATATGTTTCTATTAGCAATTTTGAATTGATGGCAGTCGTACCGTCAAATTAAAAACTTCTTACCGTATGCAGGTACAAGTTTATGAAAGTACTTATTGCAACTTTACAGCTGTTGACTGATTCAAAACGGAACTAAAACTTATCACAGTTATGTGACCGCTACAGCGATAATAATACCCATACGTCCGCTGTTATCAATATCAACTAAAATTAAAAGTCGATATAAGGCGACATGGTAGCGATAACATTATAAGTATCCGCTATCTCAATAACTCTAAAGTCCAGGATTATATAGTCAGATTAAATTATCCACTGATGTCACGACATTTTGCTTAACTGTTGCAACCACACGGCACTAAGTAACTTGACCAAAACTTAAAACTTGACTCAGCAACAAACAAACTTGACCGTATCACTCAATACAAAACCTAATCTTTATTTAATCGTAGGTACATGTTTACAATCGAACTGTTGACGTGCTGTTGACATATATAATGTACTTTGTGCTGTTGACCGTGCTAATATTTTAACGTTGACTATTGTCAATGTCAAAGTTCTGTCAGCATTCTGACAATGCTTTGTTTTTGTAGGTATTTTTTTGAAATAACATATGGTAACATTTGTATTTCATTTTCACTTACTATTCGTCGTTGGTTGAATACTCTGTGTCCGTCAAACTGCGATAATGGGCCATTTATTCGAGGCCATTCCACTGACACAATCCACTAAGAAAGACTAAGACAATCCACTAAGCCAATCCAAACTGCATACAAAAAAAAAACTTGAGGACAATCCATTGCAGTGGACTCTCCATTTACACGAAGTCATGGATTCATCATCATCAGCCTACATTCGTCCATTGCTGGACATAGGCCTCCCCTAATGAGCGCCATAGCCACCTGTCTTCGGCTTGACGCATCCAACATCTGCCTGCAGCCTTTCGCAGATCATCATCCCATCTGACCTGAGGGCGTACACTACGTTTGCCAAGTCGCGGTCTCCACTCCAGAACACGTTTACCCCAACGGTGGTCGGTTCTTCGCGAGATATGGCCGGCCCACTGCCACTTCAGCCTTCTAATTCTTTGAGCTAGGTATGTCGTTAACTTTGGTTCTCTGTCGGATTAGTGGATTGTCTTAAGGGAATGGCCTAGTGTAAATGGCCCATAAATTATGGTGGCACCATGTCTAGCAACAAGGTATAAATTGTAGGGGCTTTTTGGCGGGAATCCGAAGAGGGACGCCGTGTTTTTTGTATAATTTTCATTTTGCTGTGTATTTCGGGTTTTGACTCATATTATAGAATATGTGGCAAGGGCCCGTGAAAGTGTGCAGTGAATGGGAAATTCAATAAAATGCCTGGGATGAACATTATTGGATTGCCTCAAGAAGTCTTAATGAAATCTTCAGTATATTATTTTACTGTTGGTAACCGAGGGAAGGATGAGGAGAGTGTTGAAGACACAATATTTTTGTGCATGGGCTCTGAAGCAGAGCCATTTAACTAAGATTAATAAACGGAAAGTAATAAGGACTAGAATCCAAAGGCCGTTAAACAATATTAAAAAAGGGCATAAATTTCAAAGAAAGAACAAAAACTCATTCGGTCTACATCTTTGGTCTACATCAAAGAGATTAAAATATGATAAGGCATAGAGGGGACAAAGCGAAGAAAATTTGAAGTCAAAAGTTAGGTATTCCAAGTGGAATAAGTCTAGTACAATTTCGACCGAATGACAGCTTGCGTTCATACTAACTGACATAACAAGGACATGAAGCTTAGGCTTCAAAATTTTGTATGAAAATATTCCCAATGCCTATTATATTTAAATCTCTTTGGTCTACATGAATAAAATAGTAATATGATTTTATTTACAGGACCGTTATTTGACTATACTCTAACCAAAAATCATAAAAAAATATTATATTTTCAAACATGTTACATTTCAATCCATCAACAACTGCTACACTCATACCCTTTTGCCATTGCGTCCTAATCCCCCATTGATGATACTAGCAGTGCCCCGCGGTTTTACCCGTGTAGTTCCCGATCCCGTAGGAACACGAGGATACAATAAAGTATGTGTGTTATTCTGAAGTATAAGCTATATAACTGTAAAGTTTCATCAAAATCAGTTTAGTAGTTTTTGCGTGAAAGAGTAACAAAAATCCATACTTACAAGCTTTTGCGTTTATTAATAGGATTTCCCTTTTTACTCAACCCTCCGCATAATTTAGCATTTGTGATTGGCTCTGTTACATTTCTAAGCTACTGGCCTTGTAGCCAAAGCTAAATAAATATTGAAAAAAAAATGGTTCTTACTCTAACCGTCAATGTCAGTGTCACTCACTGCTGCACTGACACGTCTGGCACTTGTTTTTTTTTTTTTTTTTGAAATTGTTTATTGGCCTTTGGAGTCTGGCACTTGGCTTCACCAGTATTCCCAACTTATGGGGTTTCACCCCAAATTTAGGGGGAAAACAAGTGCGTTGGTTTTTTTAGTGCTCTTTAATTATTCGTGTTTTTTTTTTTTTGACTTCGCATATTCTATTTTTACAAGGAAAAACAAAAGGATAAAAGTATAGGGAATGGAATAACGCAATCTAGCCAATCATATTTATTTGTTCTCTATCCAGTACGGTTTTTCATTACTCGGAATGCGGAGTTGAATGAATGAATAACATTGTCACCACATTATATTTTTTTCTTAGTACCAATAAGAATTTAAAATTAAGATTTTCATATTTAACAAAAATTTTAATCATTCTTAGAATGACCGTAAATATACTGGTCATATAAAAATACCATAAGAAACATTTTATTTAAAAAAGTAAATTTACGACAATGACAACTATTTTGTTTAAGAAGTCCAATATTTTTGCTCTCTTAACAAATATTTAAACTATTCATTTCAAAATTTAAAGGCAAAAATGTTAAAGCCATTTTTTTTGTAAGATTATTTTATTATTTATTATTTTAAATTAGGGCAGGGTCTGAAAAGCAGCAGGCTGAGACTCTAGCCGTTTCATTCACATTGTGTTCTTACTCTAGTAACTAAGTTTTTAGTAGAGTCTAGTTATAGCATTGTGTGGATCAATAAACGTCTTATATTTTTTTTTATTAGAGGGATTTTAAGGGTTTTTAACTTAATGTAAGGGACAAACATTTTTGAGGGTTGGTAACACTGGGCTTCACTTCACTCGTAGCATCTCTACTAAGTCTGTGACTTGGCTTTTCGATGTGTTGAGTGTTCAGTTCTGTTTTTGTTTATTTATTAATTGAGGAATGAAATTATTTAGATTCCTAAGGAATTGTATAGAATTGATGTAAAATACTAAGTTCTGACAAAAGACATTGAGTCTGATCTGTTGTCCAAAGTGTCAAATAATAACCAATTCCAAATCATCAGAACCAGCTTTTGGTTCTAATCACTGTCTACCATGGCATTCGTTTACCAAGGAGATTCAGATTTAGAAGCCAAAGCTAAAAAAGGTACCCGTTCTTTATTTAAAATAATTTATTTCTCACTCTACAAACCAAATATACTGAACCAGATAAGCCAACTATTCTATTTGGATTGTAAAGTACAATACAATACAACAGCTCTTTATTGTACACTAAAACAACACAATATGGATACCAATATTAACCATATTACTATGGGCGGTCTTAGCGATCTCTTCCAGACAACCTTAGGATGGATGAAACTGAGAGATTAGAATTATGGTAGACTGTATTACTGATAAAGTATTACTGACCAATAACAAACTATATTTAGTTGGTTTAATACTCAGATATTTATAGATAATCTGATTATTAAAATAATGGCCTCATCCTCAGTATGTTCTTAGATGTGTAGGTATTATGCCTTATTTAAAAACTTCAGATAGCCCCTCTAGTGTGGCGAGCCCCGCTGCGGGGTTCTGTCAAATATCAATCAAGTGTGGCAAACCCCGCTGCGGGGTGCTGCTTACCCGCTCATATTTCGCGCCCATACACACTGGGAGACTGTTTTTATCTCTGTTTCACTAATTAAAACGTGTTAAGCGAGAAGGGAGACAGCTAGCAAGCCGTCGTTTATGTACTTTGTAGAGGAAAAAACCCACTTGAGAGTGTTTTAAAGATAGGCACCATTTTTGTTCTACTGTTAAATCTTTGATTGTGTAAAATATTTGTATGAGAGTTATAGATATTGTGCTTTTTATTTGTAAATAGTATTATAAGGTTTTCATGAAAACGGTCACTAAGCTCAAAAGTGGTTTTAAAAAAAAATATAGTCCTAAACCTCTTCTACATTTAGGTACCCCGGTTATACCACCTGTACAACTTTATTACTACACAAATATAACAAAAGTACTTATTTCTTGGTAGCAAACTTAATTATAAAAACGTTCAGTTCGATAAAAGGGCTTCTGCTAGACCAAGGGATAATAAAATGCAGTTTTAGTGGAGGTTGGGCCCCTAAAAACCCTTGAGTGTGGCGAACCCCTCTGCGGGTTCCACACTCAATGCAAATCGGCCATTTTGACTCCCACACTTGAGGGGATAAGTACTCATAAGAAACTTAAGTAAAGTTTTATTTATAATGTATTAGCGACCCGCCCCGGCTTGGCACGGGTGCAATGCTAACACTAAAACCTTCCTCTTGAATCACTCTATCTATTTAAAGAAACCACATCAAAATCCGTTGGGTAGTTTTAAAGATTTAAGCATACAAAGGGATATAGGGACAGAAAAAGCGACTTTGTTTTATACTATGTAGTGATTATCTAACTAAATATAAATACTGGAAAAAAAATACATTTAAAAAAGTTTTCATTACTAATTACAGCGGCAGAGCGAATATCAGAGAACATGCACATAGTAGCAAACGAGCCATCATTGGCCCTGTACCGACTACAGGAGCATGTGAGAAAGGCTTTGCCCCCAATGGTGGAGCGGCGCGTTGAGGTCACCAAGCTGCAACATGAGCTCCAGGGACGCTGTTATGATGTAGAATATGCTCTCAGGTGAGGGAGACTTTGTGCATCTACGCTAATATTATTGTGTTGTAATTTGTCCTTTCTTTAAAATGCCTATAAGTGTTACATTTCATTTTAGATCTACATGCGGAAACTTGTAAATGGCTTGTAGATAAACATATCTTTTCTATTACATTAATATAATATAGCTGTAAGTTTTCCAAAGATGTTAAAATAAATAGATAAATAAATTATAGAGAGAAAAGATTTGTACGTTTGTAAGAAATAAACTCAAAAACAAATTGACCAATGTTAAAAGTTCTTTCACCATTGGAAAGGTACATTATCAGTACATAGGCCATATTTTATTCCCGTATTCCCACAGGAATGAGAACTATGGTGGTGAAACCGCGAGTAACAGTTAGTAAATTATAAAAATACTTTAAACACCATAATACTCCCATTTGTCTAAGCTGAGTAAAAGGACCTATGAAGAGTAGTGACTAGCCGTTGAGGTGGTAAAGTTTTGTCTTAAAAGTTGTTTTGGATGATTAACTTCAAATAAAAATGTTTACCGTTTGATCCATTGTTCGTTGCCCCTAGTACAGGCTCTGCCTTGTTGGGGACTAAATAACAGTATGTGAATTTGTGTCCCACCATTTATTTGTTATTTCAAATTGGCTAAGATTTGTTATAGTAAGGCTGTTTGTAAGTACTGCTAAGAATAAATAAATAAAGATATTTTATTATTTATTTATTTGGTTGCAAAATGTACATTGTGAGCTCAAATTAGTCATTAATTCAATGAAACCTATTTTTAATTGTATCTATTTTCATTTCCAGTGCAGTGAAATCAATGGACGGTGCAGCAACAAGTTTCAAGAACATACAAGAAATGTTAAAACAATCAATATTTCTAAAACAGCAGCTCAAATATGAGGAAGGTAGACGAAATAAAAAAGATTCAAGTTCAGTTTACAAACGGCTTTCTGCCCACATTGTTTTGGACCTCCCAGATTTGTCAGAGTTCTCAATGGTCCGTGAGACCACTAACAGGATAGAGAATATGATGGCGCACGCTAGAGGTTCATCTGCTGAGTTGCACAGATCACATACTACATTGCATTGATTTTGTATTCTAGTACGATCGTAAAAAAATTGCAGCACAGTTTGTAGCACCCTGTAGGCATGTATATGTTGCTAGCTGCCTTATAAAAATCTTACTGAAGAAATAGCTAAGGAGTAGGAAAGGAATGCAATCTACAGAATTAGAAATGCTTTATAAATAATTCCAATTCCAAATAGACTACGGTGAGTAAACCCATTGAAGGTATGTTATAGGTAATAATTAAATATACTCCATGTACAGTCAAGAGCATATGAAGCTTTAAACTTGTAGTGCAAGTCTGACCTCTAAGGCGATTGTAATAAGAACGTTACAAAGTCCAATGTGTCAAGCTCCACATGCTCTTGACTGTACCACGAGGGGTACGGAGTGTCACCAGTTATTTACCAATTCAGTATTACTCTTGTATTCGCACAAGAAGGAGCGAGACATGACGGTAGATACAATTTTGTCGTGGCGTAACTGTTAGCTACACAGTTAGTGATCGTGGGAAGCCACTGCATTGATTGGTTGCTATTGGAGACAATGTCTTATGGCCATGATGATCGAGTCACTAAATATAAATATTATAGCGTTCCTTTATAGCGTTAATTAAGTATACTTATTCTATTTTGAGCTCTCGTATTAGAATTTAGATAGAGGTATCTATCTAGAATGTTACTTACCTAATTCTTCTTAATTCTATCAAGAGCAGTGATAGCCCGGACGGTGAAAGAGCCGGCCGAAAATCAGTGAGGCTCGGGTACGAATCCTGGCATGTACCAATAAGTTTTTCAAAAACTTACGTACTTATTTATCACTAGCTCGACGGTGAAGGAAAACATCGTGAGGAAACCCGCAGGTCTCAGAATAAATTCTGAGACATGTGTAAACAGACCCGGTCCGGCGATGGGCTCACCACCTATCACGTTTAGGGGTCCAATATATCTCGTGAAATGTGGGTATATCCAGTAATGGAATACCTCTGCCTACCCCCTCGGGGATAAAAAAAAAAAGGCGTGAGATTATATTATTATTATTATTCTATCAAATACACACTACGATCTGCATCAGTATTCAAGTGGAATGCGGCGCTGCGGTCGCATAATAAAATACTAACAGTAGGATTGATCCAATTCTGAACATTCTTTTACTGATAGAATGCTATAATAATAGTTCGGACATATTATAGCATACGGTTTATCAATGCAGGACTTGAGCGGTGAAGAGAATTCTAATGAAATTTTATTGGCATGCCAAAATCTTATTTCGAATTTAGATATTCTTATGAAAAGGTGACTGTATGTGTATATTATACCAAAAATACTTCATACGAAAATCTTTTAGCTTGCTCGGTGGTGGTCTGTCATTCGCACGCTTATTTGTACAATACTACATTGTAAAACACATTAATAAAAACAATGGCTATACTATCATCTTTTATTATTGTTCTACTAACCAAATCACACACTGCTATGTTTTATAAATAAATATCATTTCTTATCTTAATAATTGCAACTAATTAAACATTGTCGAAAAATAACTCCATGAATGCAATTTTCGCGTAATCGATTTCAACTGTGAATTGCATTTGCTGTATCTCTAGTACAACATCTCGAAGATCGAAGTATTTGTTTGAATTTTGTATTTTCAGTATTACCAATCGAAGCAATTCGAGCGGTTTGCCTTCGAGAAATTTCGGGCGCGAAATTCCCGTGGATTAACATAATTTTCGATAGAGATAATTTAATTACATTGACGAATCGAAGATTAAGTCGATTGCTCGAGAATTGCCTCCCTGACCTGACCTCAGCGAAAGTCTCCCGATTTTCGAGATATTTTGACTATATTTTCTTAAAAATCACTACCTTTTTCTGTTGCCCTAGGCTAATGACTTGATGCTTCTGCCAACTCGAAATAGTAAAAAACTGTCCTTCCTACTCATATTAAATATGCGAAAGTTTGTGAGGACGGATGGCTCTTTGTTATTCTGACACGGAAAAACTACTGAACGGATTCTGATAAAAAATCATAGGAATATAGATTATACATCAGACTAAAACATAGTTACTCGAAGACGTCGCGGGTTTTTACCCTAAACCTAAAAGGGTCATATTCATTGTACCTACTTATCTGATACATACAAGCTACCTTCGCCTAAAGGCTGATTCATGTTACAACGGGACGGGCCACGTCCGGGGCGAACCATCCTACAATACGCCTCGATATTTGGCTTTTATTATTTATATTATTATCATTATTATATTACGGGGCACGTCCGGGCCAGCGCTTCATACAAAAAGTATTTGAACGTGCCCGTGCCCGGACGGGGCCCGTCCCGTTGTAACATGAATCAGCTGTGACGTCTCCTGTTGATTTAATACTCAAAGTAGTATGCTAGCTTAGCGAATAAAATTTTTGCTTGCCGCTTAGGTTTTTATTAGGACACACCAATAGGTACGTCAATCGAGCATAACATTCACTCAAGTTAATTGCGCACTAATTCAACCTACGAGTAGGTACAGGTGTATTATTAAAACACCTACTTGAGAACTGAACGAACCTAAGACTTGAATATTCCGACTTTTAGTACCGTACCTAAAAAGGTACTAAAAAGACAATCAAAATAAATTCTGGTTTGGAGTGCTATAAACCTACCTATAAATTAATAATGCATTTATCGATTAAAAATAACGGACCATGGCAACTCCTTCAGCTTAGTAATATCATATTTCTTGTCGTACTTTATGAGGCCTGCTAGGGTCTCTTTCGTTGGACATATCCTGGCTCTATGCTTTCTGCATCTTCTAAAGCACGACGAGACGTAGTCGGCCGACTTCAGGCCGTGTTCTCCGCTTAAGATGGAGTTGTATATATAGTCTATGGGCACAGCGCACACGATGTATGAGTATACTAACTGCTGGTGTTCTGCTTGAAGCTTCTCCATCTTCTCGAAGATTGTCGCCCACGTTAGGTCTGTGTCTAACACTTGTACGTTTACTAAAACCTGCAGGAAAAATGGGCGCTTGCAGCTTTGATTTGTGCGCTGGTTGATTATTTATTTGGGGGACTAGAAAGACATTTGTCGAGATAGAAAGGGGTATTTATTCGAAATCTTATTAATATAAAAATAAATGCTTAAGTTGGTTTGTTCTTTTACGCAGTAATGGAGCAACGGAGCGACGTGAATTTTTGTATCATATAGATAGTTGGAGGACCGGGAAGTGGCATAGATTACTTCTATACCGGAACGCGGACATACCTACTCATGGGCAACTAGCTGTTGCTTTTATAACTTGAACAATTATTTCGGACCGTTTGCATATTGCGTTCAATAATTGCATGAAAAGAATAAATACGCTCGCGGCTATTTTAGCGCCCCGATCTTCGTTCTTTTCATGCAATTATTGACCGTATGTCCAAGTCGTTAAGGCTTTTATTAAATTGTTGTCTTCAAAATGCGCTTCGCTGCGCTTCCAGCAGTGAGCGCTGGGCCTAAAGGTTCCCTTCTTAATAATGGATGTGTGAACAAATTGTCCCAAAATGTTGTTTCTTGTAGCTGCTCTGCTAACCGAAAATCCTCAGAAAATCTTCTGATTGCCTGACTGACAGACCCGGTCCGGCTCACCACCTATCACGTTTAGGGGTCCAAAGAATATCTCGTAAAAAGTGGGTATATCCAGAAATGGAATACCTTTGTCTGCCGCCTCGGGGATATAAGAGATTTTTATTATATTTAGCTGACTGACTGATCTATCAACGCACAGCTGAACGCCTGGGTCGACGAGCATGAACTTTGCACGAAGGTTCCTTAAATGACATAACTGAGCACTAAGAAAGGATTTTTGGAAATTCAAACGGGAACGGGAATAGATAAACAGGATCGCTGAACGCTGCTGGGCACTAGCTAGTCTGGTCATAAATCATAAAAAAAAATATATCGTTAGGTAAAAAAATACACTTAGAAACGTCAATAGTCAAGGCATTCTAAACTCGTCCATGAAGATTGGCTAAATGTAAACAGCACCTCCACCGACGAGTTGCTGGTTCCCAATGCACCCTCAGAACTATCAAGAAACTCAAGAGCAGCTCTTTACCTCAGTGGTGTCATTAAGAACGAAATTATAGAAGTATTTGGAGAACATCGCGTTGACATCCGCCTCGTCCTTGAGGTGCACCGCCACGGTGTACCCCTTGTTGCTGTATCGGGCCAGCAGATTTTCCACTTGGTCAATGTCGAAGATCTTTCCGTCGCGGATGATGGCCAGCTGGTTGGTCACTGGCATGTGGCTTTCCACGCTGAAATTAACGTGTAGGTACAGTCAAGACCACATGAAGCTTTACACTTGTAGTGCGAGTCTGAACTCTAATGCGATTTTAATAAGAAGTAAGTTTATTCCCTCACTAGCGACCCGCCCCGGCTTCGCACGGATGCAATGCTAACACTAAACCCTTCCTCTTGAATCACTCTATCCATTCAAAAAAACCGCATCAAAATCCGTTGTGTAGTTTTAAAGACTTAAGAATACAAAGGGACAGGGATATAGGTACATAGGGATATAGGGACAGAGAAAGCGACTTTGTTTTATACTATGTAGTAAAGTGTTGTCGGACCTCTTGGAGGTCGATAACTATTGGTCTACAACTCAGGGCCGAGCCGCCATACAGGCGTCACAGCCCAGGGCAATAGGGGCTGATGAAATGCCAGCGCCAATTAAGTACCTACTTATTTAAATTAACTTTGTCACATTACAACATTTTCTTTATACTTAGGTTGAGGATTGTTAAGTACCTAACAATTATTCACGTATGTGGTTTTTTAATCATTTAATTTTACACTATTTGATTGACCTTCTGTAGGTAGGTAATGTTGCGTTTTATTTTTCGCAGAAATGGCTAAGCGGAAGCAAACCGTTTTCCTACTTACTTAGATAAGTAACTATTTGGGAAAATACTATATATATATATAAAACTAGAGAACATAGTTATTTTAGTCTAATTTGAAAACATTAAAATAATAGGTATTAATGTCGAAACACGGACAAAAAAAGAGGCGCTTCTTAGGATTCGCACCGGCTGGCTGCTTTAACTATGTAGGTCTATGTAGGTACATGACAGCTGAGGTCACATACAACGCACCTGGCAGAACTAATAAGCACCGCGTGTCCCCTCTTCCTCAAATGGTAAAGGATGTAGTACATGGACCGCCGAATGGAATACTTCTGGTATGCTGTTAATTCGTCCAGAATGATGATCGGAGGAGCGCCGACGATCGCTGCTACAAAGTTGAACCGCTTCTTGTCGCCGGGCATCAGTCGGCAGATTGACAGGTCGGATTGTTTGCTTAATTCTGGAAGTAAGTCAACATTATTTAGTTTTTTTAATATTACGGTTAAATAGCCTGCTTCACATGATGCAAATCAGTAAGGCTCGGGTTCGAATCCTGGCATGTACCAATGAGTTTTTCAAAACTTACGTGCATAATTTTATCTTTAGCTCGACGGTGAAGGATAACATCGTCACGAAACCCGCAGGTCCCAGAATTAACTCTGAGACATGTGTAAACAGACCCGGTCCGGCGATGGGCTAACCTCCTATCATGTTTAGGGATCCAAAGACTATCTGGTGAAAAGTGGGTATATCCAGAAATAGAACACCTCTGCCCCTCGGCCTAAGGCGTGAGACTATTTCTCTACCGTCTATGCTTGAATAAAAATAGCTCACCAAGGGCCTCAATGTAGTCTGTGACCTCCTCAGCTCTATGCTTCTTGGGCACCCCTCGCATGGTGGCGATGAACTCTAGCGCATCGTACACCGTCATCCAGGGCGGCAACGGCTCCCGGTCGCAGCAAAGGGTTATGTTGCTGCAGTACTGAACATAAGACACTATCGATTCATGATCAAATCAAAAATGATCAAATCAAAACGAACCCTCGTGCGATGCGTCTACAAAGACCAATAAGTTAGATGAATATTTGAATGACAATGATGTGTGGTGTAAATTTTCTCCAGCTCAGCAAAGAACTAAAACCATGTAACTTGTTATTTGTATTATCTTGATTGTTTAAAAGAATAATCTGTTGAGGAGTTTCTTTGCCCCGCTTCTTCTACTCAACTAAACATACCTACCGAAGTGGTGGAGTCGCAATGACTTTCAATAAGAGGACTTATAACCCCGTACATCAAATAAAAACTTTTCAATTTGTGACAGTTTTTCTCGGAAACCCGTGGAAGAAGAAACAAGCTAACTAAACGCAATCGTAATCATCACTCAATATGACGATTTATGCCGACGTCATTCCACCATTAAAAGATAATGAATTCGTACTTAAAGCCCTATACAGACAAAACTCTAAAACCCAAAACATACACGACGTACCTTATGTGGGTTGCTTTTGAGTCGCCACCTCGACATGCCCCATACCCGTCCTTCTGTGTTCAACTTGTACCCGGCCATGATCTCGCACAGAACCAATCGCCCGTGCCGCTTCAGCCCCGAAAGTGCTAGAGCTTCGCCCTTCCCGACTCCCAGATACACATTCCGCAGTGTGTACATCCCCCTGTACTTCTTCGATACATCCGAAGCCAGCAAGTACTCGCCGAAGGTGTTCAATTGCAGGTTTTTGAATGCTAAATAGACAATGGGTTCGATTCTGCTTTACAGCGACTAAACTTATTTTAGTTTAGTCCTGTCTTGGTCATACCTCAAAAAAAGAAAAGGGATAGAAGATAACCTACCGAATTTAGTCCTGTCAGAGGCTGTATTTTAGTCGTGATTTCTTTACTTATGCACTAAACAAGTTATAAAATGCCTTAGTTGACAGGACTAATTTTAATTTGACAGGACTAAATATATCTCGTTTATTTTCTAGGAAAAAGAAAATGACAGGAGTACCTACTTACCTAAACTAAAATAAGTTTAGTCGCTGTAAGGAAGAATCGGACCCATTATACAACCAGTTTAATCTTTCTAATGTAGGATCTAGGTACCTATTGCTATCATGTACCCAGTGCTGAATTAACAGAAGAAGAAAAACAGAAAAAGCCAAATAGGCTAAAGGCCTTATCATATGGGAATTACCTAAGTTTGGAAAAATCTACCAACTTAATGTACACGTACTTATTGTAACCCATTAGAAAGACGATGGTGTGGTGTAAAAATCAACTGTTGTTAACAATAACTTTACTATATTTATACCACACTAAGTTTAGGTACATCGATACAAGGAAATCTCTGAATAAGACTAAATCTACTCTTAAGCCGTATACAGAAAGAAAGCTGAAAACTTATCAGCGCCGATAAGCGCCGATTGGCGCTTATCGGCGCTGGTCCATTCTACATAAAGCAAGCAGATTGAAGCAGAGCGAGCAAAATGTCGTACGATGATTGGCGGGCGGCACCAGCGCTGACCGGCGCCTGTCGAAGATTGTCGGCACTTATCGGCGCCGATAAGCGCCGATCGGCGCTTATCAGCGCTGGTTCATATAAATGCCTGCGCCGGTTACCTGCGTAGACCGGCGCCTATAAGCGCCGCGGCGCAATTATCGCTGATAAGTTTTCAGCTTTCTTTCTGTATACGGCAGAGGACATAGGGCTACAGCACACCCTACACCTGTATTGGTTAGTATTAGTTAGTATAGTAGGGACATTCTCTTTTATTCGTTTTTGCTGGACACAATATACCTACCTTTTGAATGACCAGTTGCAAGAATGTCGGAGCCATCTACTGATCCCATTCCGATCCCTATAAACTAGGACGGCAATAAATTCACTCACACTTCTTCATCTTAATCTGCCTTTCTTTATCCAACACCTCAAACTTCTCCCGCATGGCGCCTTCTGTCTCCACTTCGAACTCGTGATGTTGTGTGGTCTGAGTTGACATGTTCCATATCCGCTGGATTACCTTGTACTCCCACAGCAGTAGGAGTGTGGTGAATAGCATTGCGTCCCCAAGAGTCCAGAAAACTTCATTGCGGATGCTCTCAAGGTAGGATCTTCGAGCAAAACATTCTTCGAGTACGCCACATTTAGCTGGAAAGAAGACTTCACGATGAAGATGTACAGTTATGATGTTGTACCTGATAGTTGTATCTGTATGATAGGTAGTTCATAATAACTTATTCAGTATGTGGCAGAGTCTAGCGCCTGATTCTGTATCTTAATTAAACTATTCAGTGAACCCTTTTTGACGCGTTCGTATCGTCGTAACGTGAAAAAGATGTTCAAAAAAGCTTGTCGTTTGCAAGCAAATCCTATGTACAGTAAAATGCAATGGTTATCAATTATACCTACCTCTATAAAAAAGTTGCATTTACGCTTCCTTATCCGGCACAGAATATGTGGAGGTATAAGTGCCTGCCTATCTACTTAATATATTATTTAAGTTATGAGCAAGCAATCGTTTCTTTCACCGCAACATTTATGAAGCGTCTTAGAGGAACACAGTTTCTTGATCTGGAAGATTGTGCACTCGCTGTTGTAGAGAAAGTTCTGTCGGATCTTGACAAAAGCGTAGGCCATGTTGAATTGAGGCGAGAGAGCGATGAATTCCAGAGCATAGTGGTACGCATTCCCATAAAATAACTTCGCTACGATCGTTGCTTCACCTGTAGAAAGAAAGTACGTAAACACTTTCATCTCGAATCTCGATTAAAGCCCTGTTGTAAGACGGAAGTCGTCCTGCCTTTATGTGGTCTGGCTTCAATCCGGTAGGGTAAATGATTTTTTTTCTGTTCTGTAACATCACCATCGTTCGGTGATAGATTCACCGCACCACCTCATATGTTGGTATTGTCAACGAACACTTTCGAAAGAGTTTGAATTAAGTGACGATTAATACAATTACTCTTTATTGTACACCTTAGATCTTGATCTTAAATTTTGATATCACTGAAATGAAACTTAGTGATACAAAGAACTTCCTAACTTACCAAAAACTATGTTAACAATAACGAGAGCCATGGAGTTGAGTGTAGGTCTCGGTCCCAAACTGAAGAGGTACGCCTGTGGGACGCATCCCACACCATACACGATTAGCATGAACGGTAGTGCCACTGGAAACAGATCCTGCCTAAGGTGGTGATGGTTAAATGTTCCTATAGTATTCTAGTGATAGCCCGGATGGTTAAAGAGCCGGTCGAAAACCAGTGAGGCTCGGGTTCGAATCCTGGCATGTACCAATGAGTTTTTCAAAAACTTACGTACATATTTATCACTAGCTCGACGGTGAAGGAAAACATCGTGAGGAATCCCGCAGGTCTCAGAATTCATTCTGAGACATGTGTGAATAGACCCGGTCTGGCGATGGTCTCACCACCTATCACGTTTAGGGGTCCAATGTATCTCGTGAAATGTGGGTATATCCAGTAATGGAATGCCTCTGCCTACCCCCTCGGGGATGAAAGGCGTGAGATTATTTATTTTATTTTATTTATTTTATAGTATTCTATTTCCTACACCAGCGTTGTCGGTTTTAACACTAGATGAGTAGATCTTTCGCCATTTGTTATGCTGAGTAGATGCCTTTTTGGTGCCTAACTCTTTAGTTATAAGTTTCTAATAAGTTCCTTTTGTAAAAGATGCGAAATGAACTATCTTATTTCCTAGTCTTGTTTGTGAGGTATAAAAGCTTCACCATATTCTTGCTCGTTTTCTGCTAAATGCAAAAGTTTGATATTGTATTTGATCTGTAGAAAAGGTAAAAAGTTTGTATTTTTCATAAATGAACTTGCCCCTCGTTCGGGAATTTAGCGTATTTTTCCACCTTAGCTATAGCCAAGTTTATAAAAGTAAAAGCAATAATAGGAAACAGCTCACAAAGTTCTTTGTAATGCAAGTACTGATACGGCGCTGCCAAGTAAAGGATGCCGATGATGGTGCAGCTCATCAAGCCGACCAGCATCCAGTACAGGATGAGGTCCCAGAAGTACATCGTGATCCAATAGCGTGCCGGGGAGAAGTTCAGCGTGTGACACTGGATGTAAGGGAGCACCAAGATTACCTATTAGTTAATGCGGACCCAAGGATACTATATGTATACTGGTCATAATGATTTATCTGAAGTGATAAACGTTAGTTTGTTGAAGTCCACTGATGATTGGGAATAAAAAAGTGTATTATAAATAAGTGTATATGGAATTTATGGAGCAGTGATAGCCCGGACGGTTAAAGAGCCGGCCGAAAATCAGTGAGGCTCGGGTTCAAATCCTGGCATGTACCAATGAGTTTTTCAAAAAACTTACGTACATATTTATCACTAGCTCGACGGTGAAGGAAAACATCGTGAGGAAACCCGCAGGTCTCAGAATTAATTCTGAGACCTGCGGGTTTCCTCACGATGTCTGATGAGCCCATCACCCACCACCTATCACGTTTAGGGGTCCAATATATCTCGTGAAATGTGGGTATATCCAGTAATGGAATACCTCTGCCTACCTCGGGGATAAAAAAGGCGTGAGATTATGTCGAGGCGGCAACAGTGGGTCACTTTTTTTTTCAGTGACCTGCACTTGATTTGTAATAGTGTTAGGAAGATGTAAAGGTTACTAGTATATTATGTAACTAACGTATTTTCATTATTATATTAGATTTTGCTCAACAAAGTGATATATTAGGAGATATAACTTATTTAAAAAAAAAAGGCATTTGAGCCACTGTGGACTGGTAGTCGGATACAGTGAATCGGAACTTAGTTCAAAGTGGATCATCCATAATATTAACTAAATAAAATGCAGTTTTATGATTTTTAAAAGTCTTTATTTACTAATTTAACTCAGTATCTTAAAATATCGTAGGCCTTTGACGCTTTTCGGACACTCATACGTTTCCCAATATGTGTTAAAGCTGCTCTCATGTTGTCAGCCGTATGATTGCCACTTTTGCGTGACTTTGATAGACGAGACTTCCTGTAGAAGAAAATAAACAAAATATACGACCTTTTATTGAATAACCGGGGATTAAATTAATGAGTGGGAATTTTGTTGGTATTAATATAGCTGGTTCATGATCCACTGTGTACTCTAGTGATTTGAGCCACTGTGTACTAAACCGCCATTTTGGGTATACCTCATTCCACACGCCACACTGTTGCGTAAACAGAAGTGCAGTAAACGCCAAAACAATCTCAATTAAACTTACTTTTTATCACAAACATCACTTTTTAAATGTAACAAAAGTTTAGTGAACAAATACAAAGTATATCTTACCTTTAAACTCACTTTTTCGATGGTCAAAACAAAAAATTACTCGCAACATGCATTAATTCCGTCGCAGATGAAAGCCGATTGGTTGTGATGTGTTTGTGTTTTGAAGCCTTGCGAAGAGTGAGAGAGAGAGATAGCTATCTCTAATACTTTCTGACAAATGGCCACTGCGCCACTGTTGTCGCTATAGCCACTGTTGCCGCCTTGACCCTATATATTTTATATATTTATATATATATGGAATTTAAGGCGCTCATTAGGGGAGGCCTATGTCCAGCTGTGCACTGATGATGATGATGAGGGAGTTTAACACAAAGAATACAAAATGCCTCGAGTTGTTGTTTGTTGAGCTGATGCGCTTCTGAGATGATATGTAAGCGTCAACCTTCACGCATTTGTAAGTCATTTTGAAAATTCGGCGTTCTGCTTGTAAACTTTCACTTCTAGCATAAAGTAAGTTTTTGAAACGAGCATATTATAACCGCTCTGGACCCGCCCTTACTACTAAGGGTCAGGGTCTTAGAGGTCAAGATGGTCCTATTAACTTTGTGTAATCATGGTAATAACATTTGTTTATACGGCTTGAATGCATTGAAAGAGCTTTAGCGATGAAAGATTAATATTAGCTTATTTACCTACCTGCAAATGCCGTATTAGCCCGTATTCCTTAGAAGGTATCAGCGTGATGTGAGATATGGTTAACACTAATAAGAACTGGATCAAGAGAGGTGGCGTCGAAGCCGATTTCATCCACTGAAATAGAAGAAGGGTCTGAGTCTTCAAATGGAGCGTTTCTAATTTAAAGTGCAGCGTTATTTATAGTATTTCATATGAGCGTATAGTCTGACCGCAAGCGCTCTATAGGTCCTTAGGTAGCAGATCAGTCCTCCCACACACTTACCTCACCTCTCCCCTGCCCTTGAGTTTCTCGGAGGTTCTTCTCGGAGTACTGCATTAAAACCAGCAACTTGTCAGTTGTCGGTGCAGATGTGCTGCTGTTTACATTTATCCAATCTTCATGGACGAGTTTCGAGTGCCTTGTTATTAGACTATTGACCTTTCTAATTGTACGTTGTGTACCTACAGAAAATAAAATGATTTATGACTTGATTCTCCTCTGTCTCGGTTTTACTCCCCGCTTACATACGAGTATGTCACCACCTAAGGCGCGGTACAGCGCTAGCGGTCAAGTTATACCTAGTCAGAGATTGAGAATTAAAATAAGTGTAGTTAAATAATTAAACATCTATACCGGCGCCTGGTCCAGAATCAGGGGATTGTTGGTGATCACGAGAGAGGCTTCCTTGTCGTTGGTGTAATGTCGAATCAACGCCATGTAGGCACGGGCAAGGGAGCGGACAGCGGCGCTGTGATCGTTGTGTAGAGGACTGTACAGGACTTGGACCTACAAATTAGGATTATGAATCATGATATAGTTAGACCTATCCTTAGTTTCGACATCGATGTCCTTCAAAACAGAGAGAAAAGGTATATGTACCTACCTAGTTAAAGTCAAAATGTTTTATTCAAAATAGGAACTCACAAGTCCACTTATTGAAAAAAAAAAAAAAAAAAAAGAGTTTTGAACACACTTTCAGGCAATTTCAAATAACATTTTTAGTGTAGACAGTATTGTGTGCTGTTGCATATGCCTTAGAAGCAATTCTGAAGGAAGCGGGGATTCCTCACAATACAACCAAGATAGCACCAAGAAAATTTTTGTACCTACTTACAACTCATTGGTAGAATCTTTTCAGGTATCAAATCGTGGCCATCATTTCCAAAAAAGCTAGTGCTTTACTTTCATAATATCTCAATGCTAGACTGCAAATGTAAGATAGGAAGTATAGGAACTACGAAAATAAAGACAGTAACATACCAGAAGCACCCCTTCACTGTTATTTGACACGTCGATCCCATACGCGTACTTGTATACGTAGTCCTGTGGCGAGTCGATGGCGCAAGTAACTAGATACTCCGTCAGGCTCTGACAAGAAACAAGAATCACATCTTTGAGTATTAAACCAACAGGAGTTGTCACGCGCACTAGTTTCTTTGCAAAAAAGTCTGCCAATTTCTGCGCGGGGGACGAGTAAACGCACACAAATAATGTTAACACAAACGCATTTTTTGACAAAACAATTAAACACTAGCTTGAACTAGATGCACATAAATACATTCACACACAGAAACAACCAATCCGAGCACTCCGTGAACTCAAGACAACTAGTTGTTACCAGGTATGAGCGTTGCTCATAACTTTTTTGGCAAAGGCGAACGCCTGTCAGTGGCGTCTCCGGTTGGTTTAAGACTCAAAGACTCACATCGAACAAATTCAAATTTACACATTAAAAAACAAAAGGTCTATATTTAAGAGAGAAAACACTGCCAATGACTTACTTCTGTGTTTGGCAGAGCTATGTATGTCATGTGTTCTACATCTTTAAGCTGAGCATAAGTTTGTGATAGAACGTAACTGCAACAGGAAAATTGTGAGTGGCTATAGTATCTGAAATAATGTTGGTAGTATTAGCGATAGCACTTTTGATCAATTTCGAAAGGTTATTGAGAGCTCAGACGTCAGTAAGTAACTCTATCAACCTCAATACATGTGAAAAGGGCATTAGGTACTAATTAATATTAATAATGTTTCAAAACATTCCACACGCATCTAGATATGTACCTAACTGTTAATATAGTCCAACCGCAAGCGTTGTACCGCGCCTTGTAACTGCGCACAATATGTTTTTTGCCCTAATTTATGCAGGTGCAACAATTTTTCTCATTTTCGATCAACGTTTCATACAATAAATTGTTTAGTTTCATTACATGAATATATCCTTAATATTTTCTAGTACTTATAATTGCGGTGAATTAAGAAAACAAAACTATTAAAAAACACGTAAAGCAAAAGATCCCTTAATTTCTTTAGAAATAGTATAAATAAATAAAGATCGCACAACTTTATAGGTATATACATACATACATAAACTCATGACCGTAATCCCTTATGGTGTTTTCCCTTTCACTTTATTTAGGTACATAATGTAGGTACTAGTCTAATCGCTAACTAGAATATTATCCTGTACAATAAGAATAAGACAAGGACAGGACATTTACAAAATAATAACAATATGACCAGAATAAAGTTGTACAAAATGTAAAAATAAAAAATACTCACTGATCCCACACTTCCCGTAACCGTCAAAGGGCATTGAAAATGTCTCTAGATAGTATGCGTTAATAAACAGAGATCGAATTTGGTTAAAAGCTGAATAGGTAGGGTAAAGTAAAGTAGTGACCCCCTAGGTGACAACCCTGACGGTATTATTTGAAATGCGATTTTCTCAAAAGTTAAGCGGAGTTCGCGAACACTGCTTTGGTAACTTTATTGCTAACATCTTGTAGCATGTATATGTTAAGGAGAGGGATGCTACACTGGCCTTAAAAACATTTAATTAAATAAAAACCAAAATTTGCAAAAAATCAAGGTAACTTCGCTTCTATGTGACATTTAGCAAAGTTGAAAACAGGATTATGTGCTGTCATTATAGCCTAATCAAATAATATCCCAAGAGCCCAGGCTTGTCAGACCTTCGTCATTCTGTAAAACCTCAAAGTTTGTCTGTGTATGTCCCTACTACAGGTGTAAACGATCCCCGAATATGAAGTTTGGATAACGGTTGCTTTGGAAGTTATCAAGCAGCAAAGGTCCATAAAATTGCACCTCAAATTCGTTAAAGTGTAAAGCCCAGTTTTTATATATTTTATTCGGATTGATATTAGAAATCACGTCGTCCATTGTCAGACACTTGGTGCGGTGGAAACCCCCTGTCAGACACCCTTGAATCATGGTGAATTGAGGGTATACTTTCGTCATTTTGTAAAGGTTGAATTTTATATATGTTACTTGAGGAACTATCAGAAGATGTTTTCTCAGATGTCAGACAGTTCCGTTGGTGGGTACGCCGTGTCAGACGCATTAAGTATTAGTCGGGGCACTATGTGCTCATGACATGATTTCTGCCCACATATCGCTACTAGGCCGAGTTTGATGTCATTTTCGTATAATTCGAGGATGAGGAATTCATTTCTGGAATAAACTTTTTATCAGTCCATAGAAAAAAACGGAGTAACTTACAAAAAACCAATTTGTCGGAACTATTTTTTTCAGAATTTCGTCGCTCAGAAGTACACTATAACGATTAAGACTAAATAAAAAATATTATATTATAGCCCCTTTATTGTACAATATAAAAAGTATCATTTCAATAACATCGTCAAAGTATAGAAGTGTAAAAAAAACCGGCCAAGTGCGAGTCGGACTCGCGCACCGAGGGTTCCGTACAACCTTGCAAATTTATGGTTTTCGTAATTTTTCCTTTATCTATGCTATAAGACGTTGCTTCGTACCAAATTTCAAGATTCTGAGTTCACGGGAAGCACCCTGTAGGTTTTGATTCCCTTGCAAGTGTCGAAAATTTGCGGCATAAACGGCTGTATCTTTTGATTGCGTTGGCTTAGAAGTTTGATTTTTTCACAGCTTCAAGGGACAGTAGACCTGAGTAATTGATATAAATTTCAGCTTCATAACTCCACGCGTTCCTGAGAAAAAGGGTCTTGACAGACGGACAGACGGACAACAAAGTGATCCTATAAGGGTTCCGTTTTTTCCTTTTGAGGTACGGAACCCTAAAAATATCTTGCATAGCGCGACGGAACTGATTTCTTTATTTGGAGTTCAAACTATGTTCGAACTATAGAGCTACCAACTATAGAGTTCGGTTACACGCATGTGTCATAGTCGTAAGGTACCTACTCAGTGCTATGTGGTTTTTCGATTTATATGAAAATTTCATTTTATAGAATTATTTCTAAATAGTTTAAAGAGCCCGCTTTTCATGATGATGATCAGTGAGGCTCGGGTTCGAATTAGCAATAAGTTATTCAAAAACTTACGTACATATTTATCACTAGCTCGACGGTTAAGGAAAATATCTTGGCGTATGTAACAGGAATAATATATAAAAGGCGTGAGTTTTTTTTAATAAATAGTGATAATTAGGAATAACTATCACTACATAATATAACTATGGACTGATAAAAAGTTTATTCCAGAAATGAATTCCTCATCCTCGAATTATACGAAAATGACATCAAACTCGGCCTAGTAGCGATATGTGGGCAGAAATCATGTCATGAGCACATAGTGCCCCGACTAATACTTAATGCGTCTGACACGGCGTACCCACCAACGGAACTGTCTGACATCTGAGAAAACATCTTCTGATAGTTCCTCAAGTAACATATATAAAATTCAGCCTTTACAAAATGACGAAAGTATACCCTCAATTCACCATGATTCAAGGGTGTCTGACAGGGGGTTTCCACCGCACCAAGTGTCTGACAATGGACGACGTGATTTCTAATATCAATCCGAATAAAATATATAAAAACTGGGCTTTACACTTTAACGAATTTGAGGTGCAATTTTATGGACCTTTGCTGCTTGATAACTTCCAAAGCAACCGTTATCCAAACTTCATATTCGGGGATCGTTTACACCTGTAGTAGGGACATACACAGACAAACTTTGAGGTTTTACAGAATGACGAAGGTCTGACAAGCCTGGGCTCTCACTCTATAAGGTAAATAGAGAAATTCTGTCGCATACAGATTTCCGGAAAAAAAATATACTTAATAGATATTTTTTGGTTGGGGGGTCAAACCGAAAAAAATTTATTTCTCAAAAACTACTTGAAATTGACGCGCGAAAGTTGGACACACACATTTAGAATTAAAAGCTTCGTCGAACTATGCTATAAAACGTGGGTGTCACTTTTTTAGGGCAAAAAACATACTGTGCTGCGTGGTGAGACGAAGGAGCAGACCCCGTCCCACCATCTCTCATAAACAGTATTGTTTTAGTATTGCTGTCTTCGTACCATGACGTCCTTATAAAGTAAGATTGTTTTAATATTGTTTTCTGTCGAATAAAATAACTTGCATTATTTAAGCTGGTTTAGGAATACTGTGCAAAAGTGATCACACTATTTGAAAACGAGGCTGCATTATAGAATAGACATTTTTGAGACAATATTTCGTTCCTTTACATCACTATGTAGCAGTAAAACAATATTGCTATAAGAGGTCGTGGTACGAATCTGAATAACGTTGTTTTTAAGCTTGAAACAAAATGTTCTTGAACTATGATAGTTTTCAAGAAATGGTGATAGGCCCCTGAATAATCAGACCTCCCACACGTTCACTTTACCTCTCCTCTCTCTAGGTTCCCTTCCCCGTGCACTAAAGGCGCATTACAGCACGATCGGTCAAGTAACTAACTTGGTTGCCACGGATCTCGCAGTTGTGGAATTGTCAACTCGCAAAACCATTTGTGTCTCCTGGCGCAGAGCTTCCACGGTGAGCACCTTCGAACAAACATTTAATGAAGGTCATTCTTGGCGTAGGATACGTCTACCCCGGACGATCTCGAGGCTATTTGGTCCTGAGATAGTTTACATCTTGATGAGAGACGCAGGTAAATGCTTACGTAGCTGTAGAGCTTAATTTTGAGAAAGATGTGTTTGCATTTATTTATGAGGGCTGACGAGGATTGGCTTGTGTACTTACCTCTCCATGCAATATCAGAGTAGCCTGGTGGTCTCTGTCCAGCTTCATTAGCAAATCTGACAGCGACAATCCTATGAAAACCCCTGTGACCAGTGCCGATATTACCTGTGTGATAAATTATATTAAAACTATATGCAAATTATGATCTTAAATGTATATTAAACCATACTCAAAAAGAAATTTATACTTACCGTAACAATGAAAAAGAATCTGTAATGTATGTAGAAACTGAAGAACTTCCATCCGGTGATTCTTAGCAGCTGAAGGTAATTGCACATCCTTTTCTTCGTCTGCCATCCTCTTTGTTCTTTTCTCGGGACAAAATAAATGTGAGTGCATAATAAATCATCAAACATAACCTTCCGTGCTACTGAAATAATGCCATGCATGGTTAGGTATACTACTAACAGTATTCTCAAGGATAGTTGGCATCAGGTAGGCTGATCGTAATAAATGATCCCCAAAAAATTTTACAATAGGTAGGAAGACATATTTTTATAGGATACGATAATGAATGGAGGATTATTCTTGCTTATATACGGCCTGAAAGTTTTAATTCAAAGTTGATCTTACTTGCAATTCTTTTCAAGGCTCTCTTCACGGTCTCAGTAGACTCTGTCATCGTCGGGGCCCTCGATGCATAGATAGCCCTGCGATGATTAGCTGTTTTATTTTAATTCAATTTTGGCTATAAGTTTTCATAGAACATCTCATGCCTGAGGCTCGAGTTAGAGCTTACGTAACCTTAATAGGTCCGTACTACGGTATGAGATGAATTAGGTAAGTAATAAGATATACCACGCTCCTACCACCATTTTTATAAAACTATTATAGTTCAGAAACGTTTCCAAACTGATTTTAAAAGATGTTGGCACGGCTAGGTAAACTTCACCAAAAAATCCATTACGAAGTTCTAGAATCACCTTCTAAACACCTCTTCAGAATCTGGCAGCGTGATGTTCATTGAGGAAATCCCGTACTGCGTCGAGTTTTCGTACAGGTCTTTGACCAGAGCGGCGACAGATGCCGTGGGGGTGATAGGCATCTTCAGCAGCAGGAGAGCGCCGAGATGGGCGCGGACTGCGGCTCCCAATTCTTTAGCCTTTTCCAGGAGAGCTTCCGTACTCTCGTCGTCAACGCTCCCACCACTCCGGAAGTTTAGTCGCAACCGGTATTCCCGACCTTTGATTTATCGATAAAAAATAAATAAATAAATAATCTCACGCCTTTTATCCCCGAGGGGGTAGGCAGAGGTATTCCATTACTGGATATACCCACATTTCACGAGATATATTGGACCCCTAAACGTGATAGATGGTGAGCTCATCGCCGGACCGGGTCTATTTACACATGTCTCAGAATTAATTTTGAGACCTGCTGGTTTCCTCACGGTGTTTTCCTTCACCGTCGAGCTAGTGATAAATATGTACGTAAGTTTTTGAAAAACTCATTGGTACATGCCAGGATTCGAACCCGAGCCTCACTGATTTTCGGCCGGCTCTTTCACGGTAAGGCTATCACTGCTCTTGATTTATTTTTTTGACATGAAAAGGACAATTCGTGATTTCATGCAAGACTATGCATGAGGCCCGGGTTCTACGGCTTGTACCCGAGATTTCCAAAAATTACAGCTTGAGAATGAATTGGTAATGGAAGTAGGTAGAAGTGGGAAAAGAGGATACAGGAATGGGCCAATGTAAAAATATTATGATGTGATTATAGTAATTATGACCTCACCAAATTTGAAAAACATGTAACCCGGGGTGCCACCGAACGCCAGAAGTTTGTTGTCAAAAAGGAACACTCGATCCGGAGACTCTAGATGCAAGCTGGAGAAACTTATCATCACAACGGTCAGGTACGACTTATATTGCTAGAACAGAAGAATTTGATTTGAGTGTCCAAGAATGTTGAAACAATTTATACGAAAAAGAAAACTTAATAAAAGGAGTAACAAGCATATAGACACGAAAAAGGACAGATGACTTTTTATCAATCATCCGGAATAATGTCCTTTGAAAACTATAATTACATACTCACCATTATCTTATCTTTTATGACTGCCATGTATCCAGGTTCGTCAGTAAAGTTGGGCAGGATAATTATCTGAAGAACAAACTTTATTTAATGTTGATATTTAATATTGATATATCTAATGTTGAATTTAATATTGATATATCTAAGCCAAACACTTATTTCAATAAGTTTTGTATGTGTGTAATCCCAATGAAGCGTTGTGTGTACTTGTTAAATCATGCAGTTAAGAATTGATCCTTCGACCCCTACCCTCGGCTCCAGCAGTATGGCGATAGCCCAGCAGAGCTGCGCCTTGTAGTAGATGTGCAAGTCGCGGACATAGGCGAGCCGGACAGACTCCAAATCACACTCTTGCAACAACTTCTTGATACGAATCTGTCCGTACTCGAAAGCGAAGGCGCTCCTTTCGTTCCACAGGCACAGCTGCATCACGAATTAAAAGTAAGTTTAGTAAAATCAGAGTACAACAAGTAATTTCATAAGGATTTGGCCAATTTTCTGAAAGTTACTATAGAAATGAAGATTATTGAAGATGCTTACGCAAAGGTCTCGTCACTTTAGGATCATATAACATCGTAAGCAACAAATCTATTGTTTAAAATAGTTTCCCTAATACCTAATTTAAATAATAGAAATTAGCCCCTTTTCTCGTTCACTTAAATATATATTTCAGTCGGAAACTATATCTAATCTTATGATTTTTTTTTAATGAAAAACCGAGGATAGGGCAAATTCATTCAAACTTAGACTGCTCATTTGATAAATGTAATCCTCTTTTAATATGATCCAAGTAATAAAACTCACCCGTTTTCGCAAAAATATAAGCAAGTGTAAATAGCTGCTAGAAAGACACATAGAAACGTTAAATTGAAGGTACATGAAGTGCGTAGCAGACTTACAAAGGCAAGACTAACCTCAGTGAACAAAGTGAAGTGCTCTTCAACTGTGAGCGAGTCAACGAGGAAATCGGAGCGGTTGCAATAGCCCATCATGTGTTGCTCCGTCATGTAATTGTGGCCGGGCTTCAAGTCCGAGCCCAACACGTTGATAGTGCCGCTGTCAGGGAATGTGAGGCCTGCAAAATTAGGGTGAAGTAACGTGAAGGTTTTAATTTGGCTGGGGCAAAGAGAAAGACTTTTATATAAATATGAAGTTTATCGCATCATTCGCAACCTGCCTTCAAAAACTTTACTCTATGAAACTATTTGTCGGAATAAAATGCTTTTTTGAGCTCACCCGTAAGCAGATCTTCTATAGTATTCATCATCCTCTCCTGGATCCTTTCGGCGAACAGCATCGTGAACTCCCCACGGTAAATATCAAACGTAATGTTGTTCAATACGGACACATTCATGATGTTCTAACAAATACAAGTCACTTGTAACATACAATGTAAATAATTCTTATCTTCTAATAATAATTTCTGTACCTACCTTGGAAACGTCACGAAAACTTATTGCTTTTGCCGTTAGATCGTCAACTTCTTGCAAATTTTCTCGTTCTTTCCCTGTTGGGGTATCTATCGCCTTTAATTTGTTTTTATCCTAGAAACACAGTTTCCAAAATACAAAAGTGTCTGTAGTGACACTTGTGTTACGGCACATGATTATAATTAAAGACATTGTAAAAAGATTTATTCCAAGTTTCCTGCTAAGCAATTCCTTCTTCTTAAAATTCATATTTAAAAAGGCAGAATTTCAATTTTCATTTAGCTATTCAGCTACCTACTTAATATCGCAAATATCGTAATGCCATGAAGGAAAGTCATTTTGGACGAAAGATAAGTATTTTGTAACAACATCTGTCACTGATTAATTTACAAATTGTGAAATTCATCCAAATTATCCAAGTAGCAGCAGCAGTAGTACCTCGGCTCTCTTGAAGATGATGGATTTCCATGACACCTGACCGCCTATAGCCCGCTCCTGACCGATTGTTCTCTGCAGCAACATCAGCAATTGGAAGTACAGGAAGATCATGCCGCACCACAACAAGATGGTGTATGTTGAGCCGTAGGCGGAGGTGATCCCTGCAAGATGTTTCATGGAAATACTTTTGAGATATCGAATTTGCCTTAGGACATTAAATTTAAAATGAAACAAAAAAATAGAGATTAC
Organism: Ethmia dodecea; assembly: GCA_963855545.1. NCBI lineage: Eukaryota > Metazoa > Arthropoda > Insecta > Lepidoptera > Depressariidae > Ethmia > Ethmia dodecea. Next base: position 16,660,638 of record OY979438.1, on the reverse strand, counting down.
AAATAGACGTAATCTTTCAATTCATTTAAAGAACATATAAACACAATTAAATAAAAAAAAAATACGCTCACGCCTTATCCCCAAGAAGGCCGGTAGAGGTCTTCAATTCCTGAAAATACCCATTTTTTACCATTATTTTTTTGGTCCCATAAACGTGACAGGTGGTTAGTCCAAGTCAATTCTGGAGCCTGGGGGTTAACTCACGATGTTTTTTTTCATTTATTATTATTTATATAACAAGTATTTGTTTAAAAAATTGTGCTACAGCTGTAGCTGACAAAACTAAAAATTTTAAGACAGGTGTGCACTGTAATCTAGACGTCGTGATTCGATCTCTATACTTTAAATACTGTCTTACTGCTAGTCTGTAGCAGCGCAAAATGATTGAACCCATGGACCAGTCCTAAAGGTGGGACCAACGTGTGTACTAGGAACTGCTGAAAGCCGTGCTGGTCGTCGTACCCATGGTGCATCATCAGTTCTGCCAGAAAGGTCTGCAGCAAAGTGAATAGCGTGCTCCAAACGCACGCGATCCATGCTGCAAGAATAATTAGCTAAGTCTATTCATCTATATTTTAAGGGAGTCCCTCTGCCAACAAACTGTCTTGCGGTTTGGCAGAAGAATTTTGCTATAGAAAATCGGGTTTATTTATCCTGAACTAGCAGCGCCCCGCGGTTTCATCCGCGTAGTTCCCGTTCCCGTGGGAATATCGGAATAAAAAGTATCCTATGTCCGTCTCCTGGTTCTAAGCTACCTCCCCACCAACTTTCAGTCAAATCGGTTCAGCCATTAACGCGTGATGCCGTGACCAAGGGAAAAAGGGATTCATGTTTATATATATAGATAAATGATTTATTATTATTAATATTGTCATCACGCCATGTTTACTGAGCTAGGAGTTTTTCATGACCATTGAAGAAGCATGAGGAGCTATTTCCAAGCTTACCATGGTTATACTTGTTTACAGAATTTTTGACTGGGTTGATGCTGGTATCGGCCTGTGTATTAGTTATCCAATGCATCACTTAAATCTAAAGTCATAGTGCTTTAAATACTGTTAGAATGAGATTGCTACATCAAGTACGATAATAAATAAATAAATAAACAAGTCGTCATTCATTGATCCATCGCAAGACTGTTTAGTGGTATTTTATATTATCGATCGCGTCAAAGGTATATTTATGTATTTTAATCATTTATTTTCTGGAGATCCAAGAAGTACCCATACAACTGTCAATAGTCTAATAACAAGGCGCTCTAAACTCGTCCATGAAAATTAGCTAAATGTAAACAGAAGCCCATCTCCACCGACGAGTTGCTGTTTCCAAATGCAGTACCCCGAGCAGAACCAGCAAGAAACTCAAGGGCAGCTCTTTTTAATAATATGTCTAATAGACTTACATAGCATATTACTGCACTCACCCTTACTGTGAAACATGGCCATGATCATAGCGAGCATGATCATGACACAAGTGTAGGAGAGCAGCGTTAAGAGCGCGAACAGCAGGTGGATCCAGCGGAAGATGAGGATCAGAGCGATGGCACCCAGCAAACAGATCGGCAGCGCCGTCATCACGGCGTACAGCAACCACCCGATGTACATGGTGCTGTAGTCCACGTTCAGGATGCGGAGAGCACGCTGAGAAACAAAAGTGTAACTGTACCAAGTTATGTCATTCAAAACGACTCCATACAGCATTTCCAAGAAAATAAAATAAACATACTATGTGAGAGGTAAATCTGCCTATGAAACTAAAAAAGACTAAGATCCTTTTTTATAATCACTCTCAATTTATAGCTTCTATTCTCCTTCTCCACTCTACCTATAATTGAACCTAAAGGGATATTATATACTATCAACATCGTATCAGTTATCTCACCTCCACTGCTGGACATAACCCTCTTCCATAGATCTCAACAAGTCCTTCGCATCAATCGATTTTCCAAGCCTTCACCAGGTCGTGGTCTCCTGAAAACGTTTCCCCCCACCAGCCATGTTCTTCTGGCTATGTGGACCACTCAACGTCACTTAAACTTTGCTATTTTGCAAGCTACGTCAGAGGCTTTGGTAGATCTATCTAGCCTGTTGTAAGCTTTCTTATGAGAAGACACCAGGCGATATGCCATACAACTAAAGTATACCTTGAACCGGCTATGAGTCTCGGTGACGACGATGGCCTCGGTCTCAAGCACGGGTGATAGCAGCGCGATGGTGAAGCACATGAGTATAAGTGAGATAGCACGCCGCACCTTCACCTCTTCCATCAGCGGGGAGACTGGCATTGACACCAGGCTCAACTGGACATAGTCAACCTTGCATTGGACAGAGCCCGATTAAAGGCCAACATCCAACAGGTGGGAAAGGCAAAACGGTCGGGATCTAGGATGTTTTTTTTGTATTCCACTGGTTTTTTTTTCTACATTTCCCTGTGGGTTTTGGTCTTAACGGTTATAAGTACTTAGAACACATACCAACTCAAAACTGATGAGCGCGATCAAATACAGAGGCACGATCTAAGATTTTGCAACAGCTTTTTAATACTTATTTGATTTTGATGGGGTCAGCAGGCGTATTCACGGAGACTCAATACCGTTTCCGTTCGATTCGAGTCGAATAACCACCAACTGTCACATATGACATTAGTTTTCGATACCAACATCAGCCCATCTCGATAGATTCGTTTCCGATGTCGATAGATTCGACTCGAATCGAACGGAAATGGTATCGAGTCTCTGTGAATACGTCTGCAGGGCATAAAAAAGTGGCCTACGTAGGTCCTTCGTCAAGACTCAAGTTCTCTGCAAAAAATCGAGATAGGCTCTATTTTATATATGTTAAGTAGTGTACTTGTGTAAAAACAAATAACGGCAGCGCTATTTATCAATCTAAAGTCGTACAGTACACATTTAAATTTTAAGTAAGTATGAGTACCTAACCTAAGTAGTGTTTTTTCCGTTCACCGCTAAGTAGGTATTAAGCTGTGCATAAAATTCGATAACTTATAAATAAGTACTTGACTCAAAATTATATTTTACAAAAGGGGTTACTGAAGGTCAATCTTGATTATTTTTAAATGATAATTATGATTATTTATAATCTACATAATTATGTACATAGTAATTAATTTCCAATTCAATATTGAAACAATTCGTCAAAAGGAGAAAATATTATGCATTTCTCAATTTTAGTGATTCAGTATCAGCCGAAATAGCTCAGATGGGAGAGCGTTAGACTGAAGATCTAAAGGTCCCCGGTTCGATCCCGGGTTTCGGCAATTTTGATCATTTTACTGTCTTGTCCCGCGCGTTTACTCTCAGTGAGTGAATGGGGAAATTAAAGATATGCTATACTGACTAGTTAAGATAAAAGTATAGCCATTTCTTAAATTGAGAGTTCAATGATCATAAGAGTGGCGACTTAACTCTACATCAAATCTCGGAACTTTTTACGGCTAATTAGCCTAGAATTTATACGATAGTTGTAACATATCTGTTTTTGATACGATTTCCTTTATATATGCAGGCAATACGTATTTAAATATTCTTCTCTTTTTTAAATGAAATAATAAATTTAGAGGTCCAAAGAATATCTCGTGAAAAGTGGGTATATCCAACGTATAGCGTACTCGTATGTATAGCGGCCTCACAGAAAACCAGCGTAAAGCAATGCATTGCGTTTCGCTGAGTGAGTGAGGTAACCGGAGGCCACAATGCCCCTCCCCCCCCCCCCTCCCCACCCCTACTCCCTAGTCAAAGGTCGGCAACGCAGTTGTGACTCTCGAGTTGCAGGTGTCCATGGGCGACGGACGTCACTTACCATCAGGTTATCTGCTCGTTTGCCCCCTTTTTTATAATAATAATAAAAAAAATGGAATACCTCTGCGGAGATAAAAGGCGAGAGATTTTTTTAATAAGGCAGCATAAAAAATATATGCTCACGCCTTTTATCCCTAAGTAGGCAGAGCTATTCCCATTCTGGAAATACACATTTTTCCCCTCAAAATATTTTTGACTCCTAAAGTTGGTGATTCAAGCCTATCGACGGCCCAGTATAAACCAGTATAATCAAACCAATAGCAACAGAAGACTTGAAGGCAGATTAATACCATTTGAAATAAGTCAATATACCAATTCCCATCACGAGGCAAAGTACTCACGGAGACAAATTAAATGATACCACAAGTCAGTGGGTCTGCGCTTTAAAGTCGTACGGTTCCTGTTGCCACCTTATGGTTTTATCATCATCATCAATACACCTATATGGAGACAAATAGCCTGAATGTAATAATATCTCTCGAAAGTCGAACAGTAACTTGAGGCTACAAATCTTTGATCCAACTAATAGTAGAGAATATCATATGAGTCCAAGATCGATGGACTTACTGCTAATAGTCACGGTCATCGTTGCCATTTTCTGACTCTATCATCAGCTGGTAAGCACCTCAGATCAAAGTGTGTAGTTATAGGATACTACTTATGTAGGAGACCAGTCAAATGAGCCCATACTCCATGTAATCATACTGCTCCTACTGTATTGCAAAGTCAATACCAAATTGTCAAAGTATTTCGCTCATCGATACCATAACGACTCTACTCTTGTGACTCAAGATAACATAACTCGTATTAATCACTTTCATACATTAATGTTCAATGCGATGTCACATTTTGCATGTGTGTTGTAAAAAGCATTCTAACTTTTTTGATTTCTGTAACAACAAGAGCAAATTGCCGAAACCCGGGATCGAACCGGGGACCTTTAGATCTTCAGTCTAACGCTCTCCCATCTGAGCTATTTCGGCTGATACTAATATCTGCAAATAGGTCTTAATTTTTCTCCGCCAGTATCTAAAAGATTTATGCTGAGCGGTTAAAGGTGAATAATTTTGTGATAAACTCAAATGATCTCGTAAGTCAGATTCAAGTGCTTACGTATGGCCTGTCTGACGGCCAGCTACACGGCCTTGAAGCCTACAAGTGCTCGTTGAACGTCGAATGTAACTGACTTCCTACACTGTACCGTACTGTAGTCGGGACTGGCGAATTCAAGGACGACCTGTCTAATAGCCAGCATGAAGCCAGCACACATGTACCTACCTGCTGATGACCGCTGAATCTCACCTCGTAAGTTGGTGCCTCAGGACTGGCAAACTCGAGGACGGCCTGGCTAATAGCCAGCTGGACGGCCATGAAACCAGCGCGGAGGTGCCTGTTGGCGTCCGACACGGTGGCCACCTGCGTCGCGTACCGCGCCAGCTCTGAACTTCGGATGCTAACATTGAATATATTGCGTTCCTGCATAACAGATCGGCATCTAAATATCTAGGCTTTAAACACGCGCGAGACATAAGCCGCGTTATCACTGTACGAGTGCACTCAGTCCGAATATCAGTTAAACACTTGAGCTCAATTTAATTGATTTATACAATTTTGAAACGTCAATAGTCTAATAACAAGGGACTATATTGGTTCATGAAGATTATCTGAATGTAAACAGCAGCCTATCATCACTGACAAATTACTCTTTCCAAATGTATCATAGTACCCGAGTAGTCAGTATAATACGAGTGAACTCGGACGCCACTACCAGTGGATAGGATGTTCTATTGACAGTTGACACATGAGCAATCCGTCCGAGCGCGCTCGTATCGGCGAAACACGGCTACAAAAATATTCTCAGTATTTATCAGAACTGAGGACTCCAACCTTCTTTTCCCATAAGATCCAAATTACTTTGTTCAGAATTTGACTGCCCCTGGAGTGGTTGTACAAAATATCATTGAGGTCTTGCAGTTGGGGTGCAGCCAGCATTCCTGGCATGAAAAATAAAAATAAAACTAAATTGTTTTATATTGTAATATAACGATTTATATAAAATCAAGCTAAAAAAATTTTCTCAGCTGATGCTTACATCTGAAAAGCTACATGCCAAAGACGTTTAAAGAAAACGTTTGAGAATGATTTTCTTCCAACCTCTTTGCTACATGCATTTCAAAGTTTAGCATCCTAGTTCCAGCACCACTATATTATAATCTGTGATCGGGTACACCGTACCCCCGAAGGGACTGGCCGAACCACCCGCTTTAGTCCTTCTTAAGTGTTGAACCCAACTTCAGACTGGGATGCTTAGCACACGCCTTTGAATCGGTTCTGTAAACTTCTGTGGCTTACGGGTTTTCTCACGTTTTTCCTTAACCGTCAAGCCAATAATACGTACCTTTGTAAGCTCATTGCTACATCCAGGGATCAAAATTGGACCTACCTTAATCTTCAAAGAACAAAAGGACTGTTAACCCTTTAGCGGGAATAGGCAGTTCAAATTTTTCATTGGTTTTGAATCTAATTTCAATTACATAGATTTCAGTTAATGGTAGTAATATATCGAAACTTTCGATTATATTGTCCAAAACTTATTTTAGTATTACATGTAGGTACTTTGTGACATGTGTGATGTGTGGAAGGCTAGATGCTCGGGGAACGACTGGCGCGACAGCGCAGCATGATTTAAATGAATGAAGCGTATGCGACATGGTAGGATGTACCCATATACCTATAAAACCAAGTTTTTTCTGACGTATGTGGATGTAGAGTCAAGAGCACGTTAAGCTTGACACTTTGGACTTTGACCCGGCCCTGTATTCTATGGCGCGCAGTACAAATCAGAGCTCAGCTTAAACTGGTAGTGTCAAACTTGACTTGCTCTTGACTGTACCTATGTCCCTACAGGACTCACTAAGTTTATTTAGTTTTAGGAAATAATCTTTATCAATATACTCACGACTTGACAATAGCTCGGCAGCCCTATTCATAATGGTGACGTAGGGCTCTATGTCAGGAGCGTAGCCGACAATTGTGTCCTTTTTCAGGGACGCTAGGATGTCGGAGGAGGAAAGAGGGGGCTCCGGTTCCGCTTGCAAGGGGGTCAAGAACACAGGCTTGGCTATAAATACCGCTATTAGGAAGCAGATCGCTGCAAATGAAGTCTCCACTAGCAGTAAGCGCCAACTACGCCTGCAAACAAGTACCTTCATTAATTTATATCGATCAATCCGACTGCTTTTAAAATGCTCTTGATATGCATTCATCACTAGCTCGACGGTGAAGTAAAACATCGTGAGGAAACCCGCAGGTCTCAGAATTAATTCTGAGGCATGTGTAACAGTTTAGGGGTCGAATATTCTCGTGAAGAGTGGGTCTTTCCTGAAATGGAATACCTCTGTTTACCCTCTCGGGGATATAAGGCGTGAGTTTTTTTTTTATTTGATGTGCATTTTAGGCAAGGCCGCCTGTCATGTATGGTCTGGGTTCGATTCCCCAGCCAACCTAACAAGTGCGCTACGACACAATTTTGTCCACTGTTTTGTCTCGCTCTCTCTCGTGCGAATACGAGACAAATGCACGAGGTAAGCTTCGAAAAGTATCAAAGATAAAAGAAACAGATTTTTTATTGTACGGTGGTACAGCCCATAGGATTAGCCTGGGAAAGGTTGTAAGTACTTACTGTCTCATCATATATGATTTCCATACGAGTATATTAACGTGTTTTTGAAATCGAATGCTTGATGGCTTCTTTTGCAATCCTTGGGATTCGGTCATTTTTCAGCGGCGATAAGCCCAATTTTAACATAAAAACACTGAATTATAATGTAATGGAATAATACTTTATCACAATGTATCACAATGATGTAAGCACATAACCACCATACCACCATTTTCGCAAAATTTTCTTTCTCCGGTTATACCAAGGTTCCCACCAAAGGGGTTGAAAGAAAAAATATAGAAAACTTTTCTTCAGACGTCTTTGGTTCCCACATACTTTTTAATATTTTACTTTGTATCTGTAACTATGATTTAACCAAAGAGGTTGGAACAAAACATGCCCCTTCAAACGTCTAATCATCTTTTTTATGTTCACCGTCCCTTTGACATCAAATTTATTTTATCTAAAGAGATTTAAATTCTTTATTATATTATTATATTTAAATTCTTGTATACATTTAAATCTCTTTAATTATATCGAAAAAAAGGCTCCCTCGAACCGAAATAGTTCTCAATCCTCAGAACTCTGAGGATTTTAGCTTTTTAATCAAGGAAGGTTATATCTCCAACAAATAAATAAACTGAAATTACGTACATTAGAAAGTATATTTCACTCGTTGATATTGAATAAGTATACATTTATATTATATGATAGCAGTGATAGCCTTACGGTTAAAGAGCTGGCCGAAAATCAATGAGGCTCGGGTTCGAATCCTGGCATGTACCAATGAGTTTTTCAAAAAAATTACGTACATATTTATCACTAGCTCAACGGTGAAGGAAAACATCGTGAGGAAACCCACAGGTCCCAGAATTAATTCTGAGACATGTGTGCATAGACCCGGTCCAGCGATGGGTTCACCACCTATCACGTTTAGGGGTCCAATATATCGCGTGAAATGTGGGTATATCCAGTAATGGAATACCTCAGCCTACCCCCTCAGGGATAAAAGGCGTGAGATTTTTTTTATTTTTTTTTTTATATTAAAATAGTTATCTACTGTGATTTCACCTGCAATCAGAATCGGACACATAAATCGTACCAAAAATACTTTGCATTAATACAAACTAGTCGCAAGCTAGCTGCAAATTACAATCCTAATATTTGTTTAAAATATGCGGTAATCCTTAGACCAGCGTTTCCATAACTGGGAACAAAGGGGAATTACTTACATCAGTTGAACTTTTGAAACTGATATACTATAGGACTACCTACTCAACTAAATTTTTTTAAATTTAAATATACAGGTACCCAAGTTGAAGCGTAACTAATTAAGCGTGTCCTAGTTTTTACCCGACTGCGCCAAAAGGAGGGTTATGTTTTAAAACTCTGCATGCTATAAATAGTGTATTTTAATATTTTTCTAATATGCAAATGAAATCTTCCTTAGGATACGTAGCTATTTAATAACTCTACCTTAAAATTTTAGAGATCTCTAATTTGGCACCCGTTAAAATGTTTTTAACCGACTTCAAAAAGGAGGAGGTTATCAATTCGTCTGTATTTTTTTTTTATGTTTGTTACCTCAGAAATTTCGACTGGATGAACCGATTTGGATGATTCTTTTTTTATTTGAAGCTTTCAAATGCTTCTAGATTGGTCCCATTTTAATTTCGTCAAGTTTTGACAACGGCATCCATGAGAAAACCATATAAGTTGAAGATTGAAGTCGGTTACTCTTTAGAGTGGTTATTATAGTTTGCAATATGCAAGCATGATTTAAAACTATTTTAAATTTGAAATCTGATATTATATTTAATAGTTGCTGAATTAAGCAACTGTAGTCTCTGCTCAAACAGACGGAGTCGGATCAGGTTTTTACTTTTTGATTTACCTTCCAGGATCATGTGAAAAGTTTAAGAACCACTGCTCTACACGAAAATTATTTGTAAATAATTAAACAAAACCAACATAACTTGATCTGTCATTGCCGCTTATTATTATTAAATTGGAGATCTTATAGAGTACTGAAAATATGTTAAAATTCTCACTTAGGCTCGAATTCTTGAGTACTACCGTCGGTTACAGTATAAATTGACGGTAATAGTGTTATCGACATCAGTAAGACGAAACAATACAAGATGGCGCGTTTAGGTTTCGCCGGACTTTTGGTCCTTCTCGTTGTTTATTTGGCACAGGTCGATGCAGGTAAAGTTTTATTTTATTTTGACACATTTTATGACGCTTACCGGGTTAATTTTTTGATACATTCGACAGTTGCAATGTCTGTATTTTATGCGCTTGCGCTGTAGCCCGCATAGTGTGTAGTGTACCCACCGACTATATTTTCTTTCTGTTGATCATTGGTGTCTCTATCTATAGTAAAAAAAACTGATGGTACCTATATCCAGGAATGGTATAGCTGACCCCCTCAGAAAGGCGTGATATTTTTTTTGGTACGATTGATTTATAGAATGAGCAATAATCTAAATTTCAGAATAAGTTAGGGATTGATAGGATCGAAAAGGGAAAGGAGTACTGCGGGTGTCCAAGTGTATGTACAGTGTCCAAGAAAAGTTAGCAGACCAAAAACGGCTAGTACGTAAATAAAAAATCTTAGTCATGATTTATAATTCATCTTTGCTTTTCCAGGTGTACCTAAATTGGGTGTACAAGCTAGTTCTAGTGCTAGCGCTGGTTCTGGTCCTGGCGGCATCCAAAGAAATCAGGGTCCTTCACCACCTAAAGCTGTTGGTGGATTCTCGGGCAATTCTGGCTACTCTGGCCACGGACAAGATTTTGGCCATGGGTCCAGCCACGGACCAGTCTCAGGCCCTGGGTCGAACCGCGTTCCAGTCTCGGGCCCCGGCTCTAACTCCGGTCCTGGCCGCAACATTGCCCCCGTTTCTAATGGACAAAAGTCTGGAGCGGTCTCCATCAGTATTTCGAAGAGTGTCAGTATTGGAGGCGGCAGCGGCTCAGCGCAGTCGAGGTCTGTTGCCACTGGAAAGTGATTGAGTGATGACGTCATTAGGATACAAGCAACCTTCAGATCATGGCTATAAAGAATGTAATATTGATATAGTTTTGTACCACATAAACTTTACTTAAAATTAGAACACTGTTTCTGTGATACTTTATATAAACTCAAAGATTAAGATTTCAGAAAACGAGTAGGTATAATATACCATTGTTCAGAATGTGAGTATCATAGATTTAGTATACTTAGATTGGCAATGCGAAAGAGAAAGAAAATAGGTACCCGTGTGTTAGAGCGAGATAGCGAGCGGTAGATAGACGAGACCATTTTCGTAAACGTTACGGGGCTATACCGGGCCGACGTCAGTTGTGAACAAAACAAATCTCGCTTATTTTAATTAATCTCGCGTATTAAAAGAGTAAGTTTGATGTTTAATAGACGTAAACAGCTATGGTTACGTGTGCAGTACCGGTTGTAATTCATCTAGGAAAGAAAATCCACAGAATTAGTCATTTTACATGTGAGTGCGATTGAAAGATTTAATTCTCTAAATTCAATGATTATAGAAAACTGAAAAACAAATCGTGCACAAATAGATAGGTAATAACATTGCTTTTTATTATATAAATGTTCTGAATGTATAAGAATTGATTTAAGCGAAAAATAAAATACGTGAATTTCTTGTATTTCTAACCTCAATTTTATAGTGATTGTCGTAATATCGATTAACCACATTTCGATAACGTGACTGGCAAAGGTATTAACTACACAATATACCACACGCCCATTTGTTATCGAGAGCTACAAGTTTAGGGAGAGCACTATTTGTCTTGCACACATCCACGTTACACGCACAGAAGTGTCAATTTTCTAGGTCTCGCCGTACTGGCTCTATTGCCAATCTTTAACGTTAGTATACTAAATCTATGGTGAGTATTTTCTTGTCTAGTATAATAATGAACTACTCCTAACCTATCCAATAATATCTGTAATTAATATAGCCATTTCAATATTTTATGGACTCATGTATTTTCAGTTTTGGTAAATAAATATTGTTATGTTAATAATGATTTGTGTTTCCTTTTTGTTCCTTCCTTATAATGAAACCTTTTGTTTCGTAGAGTCTGTTCAAATATGTAAGCTATTGAAAATAACATAGAACTAAGAGTAAAAAACTGACTTCAACTTATATGGTTTTCTTATGGATGCCATTGTCAGAACTGGATCAAATTGAAATGGAACCACAAGGGAAGCTTTCAAATAAAAAAAGAATCATCAAAAATTGGTTCACCCAGTCGAAAGTTCAGAGGTAACAAAAATAAAAAAAACATACAGTCGAATTGAGAAGCTCCTTCTTTTTTGAAGTCGGTTGAAAATGTAAGTGAAATGATTATGTAACTAACACATTCGCTGCCAACTAAAATATAACAATAAACATAACGATAGGTACTACAAGTATACTCGTAGTTTGTGCGAACGTGTTAAATTACTTAAACAGGAGAATATAAAATAAATGAGTATGCTCTCGCCTTTTATCCCCGAGGGGGTAGGAAGGAGTATTCCAATCTTGGAAATGTAAATACCGGGGCTAGGCAAAATAATGGAATACCATTCCTGGATTTTCATTACAATCAATAATAATCATAATAAATCTTTATTTCAGGCAATATTTACATTAGTAGATCTTAATAATAATCTTATATCTTATCTTCTTAGATCTTATAATCCTATTGCAAAATCAAACACGTATATAAAAGACTAAGAGTTTCCTCTTCTAACAGAGTTGCATGCATTAATAAAAAATACGTTCACATTTATTTTTGGACCCCTAATGACAGATGGTGAGCCCATCGCCGGTACGGAATGCTGTCTCAAAATCAATTTTAGGACTTAGGGACTCTGTCTCTACATAATTTTTGGGACTTACGTACTCTGTCTCTACATCAATTTTGGGACTGAGGGACTCTGTCTCTACATCAATTTTGGGACTTAGATACTCTATCTCAAAATCAATTTTGGAACTTAGGGATTCTGTTTCAAAATCAAATTGGGGCCAGGTTTCCTCATGTATGCACATGTATATAAAAAAATCACAAAAGTAAAGCTAATTTTCTGATAAGGAAAATCATTTAAAATATTTGTGAAATTTTGAATAAACCAAAAGATTCCTAGAGGTCAGTAAATATCACTTAAGGTCAGTAATCTACGATTATTGCTAGCATCATCAATCATTTTTCTAAGAAAACATTAACCAAGGAGTTTGAACCTTACATTTACATCTAGCTAGTCAAACCAAACATATAACTAGCCGACCAAGTGCGAATCGAGGAGGCGTATCATTGGTTCCGTACCATGGAATCTAGATTAATATTTGTTGGTATGTTTAATATGTATGTTCTTTAAATTTATTTGTCATAAAAAAAATATACAATAATATACTAAGTAAAGTTAATTAAATAACCCGCCCCTAATCGTTCCCGGTGCAAAGGTGCCCATCATGTTGGCCGCGTTTCCGCGCTGGATTTTTAGGGCCAGCCTCTGCACCAGGAACGATCCGGCACGGGAGTCACCGCTTTTTTCGACGAGCCTTTTCCCTATCTCTTTTACAAAGCATTTGGCCTCATTGCCCCATTAATATGTATACCTTTTAATATAGTACACGAGGCATAGGTACATATTAAAAGGTCTATGACACGAGATCTCGAAGTTATGTGTCGGGTAAAACTTAGATATGAATTTGGGGCTCCGGCTTCCTCATAAATCGGTCTATGAATTACTGAAAACAGCATCAAAATCCCTACTGTAGTTTCTGTAGTTAACCTATACCGACAGAATAAAGGATATAAAATGCAAGACCTTTATTGAATAATATCATCTAATATTATTAATGCTGTGATGATTGCAGCTTCAAACGCGTAGCGAAACTACATAAAACGCGCCAATAGACGGCCGAGTTCTAAACCGCGCTATTGAAGTTTTATAAAGAGTTTGTGAAAATACAGCTGTCCAACATCAACCGTTGGACCGCGCCCCCCAGGCACAATCACCTGTTCTGGCGGAAGATCTTCCCTTTTCACGATGGAGGAGCATTCCACCTCCGCTCCTCCATAAACGTAATAGCTTTATCAAGATCAAAGAGATTAAAATATAATAGGATATAGAGGGGGCATTGGGAATATTTTCATACAAAACTTTGAAGCCTGTTTGAAGCTCAAGCGTCATGTCAGTTAGTATGAACGCGAGCTGTCATTCGGTCGAAATTGTACTAGACTTATTCCACTTGGAATAACTTTTGGCTTCAAATTTTCCTCGCTTTGTCCCCTCTATGCCCTATTATATTTTAATCTCTTTGATCAAGATAGACGTAATGGAGCATTTTTAAAAATATGGTCGCACCTTCAAAAAATTGCAGTTTTTGGACTTTGTGTTAAATTTGTATTATAGTAATTGAATATGAAACCTTGTACTGTCTAGATTACTAAAATAAGTATGGTTCTCAATTTAAATAGGAATTTTCTGAAATATTTATTAAAATATAAGACCACTCAAGAAATTGCTTCGGTTTTGTTACCATAGTAAATTTGAAATAATAATAAAAATGCAAGTGATTATAACATTGTAAATAGATTTTTCTTGAGACAACAGTAACAGTTATTGAATTCAACTACTAAATACACTTTATGGTTACATAAAATTAAATAAATTGTCACTGATGCAGTAACAAAATTTTTGGTTCCAAAACGACATCAATTTTTCCTATAATTGCCATAAAAATTTACTGTGGACGATTAATATTAATCAGTCACCTTATAAGTATAATTTATTTTCAATTGATGCTATCTTTCATTGTAATTAATGAATAATTTACGGAGAAAAGACTTGAAAACATGATGTGATTCGAGGGACAGTAACGAAACTGACTGTAACAAAATTGTAAAGCAGGGTATACATACTAGGTAATCATTTCCTAATATGCAAATCAAAATTAATTACTTTTTCAATATTTTTATTATATAATTATTAAGTTAAGGCACTTAAGCAGTCTTGTTTATATAGACGCGTTACATTCTATAACACCTTACCTTACTTTCTATAACAATTCTTTATTACCAATTTCTGATAAAATATGTTTCTTTACTTAGGTCTATTAAAAAAACAGTTTTAAAACTAAAATACCTAGGTATGCAGTAACGATAAATATTATAAAAGTAAAATAGTATATCAGTTCAGCAGTCCCTAGATTTTTCGACTTGCGTTTAGCATATTGTTACACCTAGCATATCACACCCATTTACAATGTAGCAGAATTAATCAAAAATTCAAAAACTAAAAATGATATATTCCTAATATAAAATCGATGAATTTTATTATATCTTTTTTAAATTCCTATTGCCGTATTTACTAGTATTTCTTTAATAATCAATCCCTTTTTATTTTACAATGTAGGCCTAGCTTAATAGTTCGGTTTTGTTACTTTTCATTGTCAGTCTATATGTGACCGCCATAAAAGTAACAAAACCGAAGTAACGTTGGTCTTCCTGGTTGGATACATATTTTTTTATTTAATTATTAAATTATCGCAACATATTATGGAAGCTATTGAATTATTCCTTAATAAACACTCCTTTCTTCAAAACCAAACATATTTTCAAATAGTTTCTTAAAATATTGAAAACCTTGATAACATTCCTGACTATAAAATTTGTTACGGGCTCCAATCACACTGTACGACACCTCACAAAGTCAAACGAAAACCGACAATGACGGTTTATGAATAATGGCCGCATGAATATGTTTAAATGTTGCCATATAACTCTTTAAAAACTGTTTTTGGTAATTATTTCTGTTCAAAAATACGGTAACAAAACCGAAATGTCCGGAAGTGGCGAATTCCAGGGACAATCATTATATTAATTTATATCTTATAAGCTGGGGTTAAAGGTTAAATTCGTTTATACAGTATCAAAGAATAAGGGTTATTTTCCTTAAAAAACACAGCTTAGTGGGGTGGCCATACAGAAAAAATACTAGTAATTTAAAGTTGAAGGTTTCAATATTGACTGGGGACAGCCAAAAACAAGGGGTATCTCTAGACAAATAATTTGTTAATAATTAATCCTTATAAATTATCTCAGTAAAAAGTGTCTCAAACTAAAGTTAAATAGATATATTAATTATTTTGTACCCAATCTAAACACAAAAATGTCTAGATTTTCTAAAAAAAAATTGTGAACTTCAGGGACACACCGAAATCGGGGTGCGACCATTTAAAAAAACATGCCCAATGTCAAAAGCTTTTGACAGTCGGACTCAATTCACCATGTCAACAGGATACAGTACGGAACCCTAAAAAGCATGACAAACAAAATAACCACAAGCTCTACCTGTAAATGACCAGAAATGTATTGAATCTAAATATTTGTTTAATATGTACGTAGTACGTAATCCCCTAGCCAGAACAATTTGCAAATAAGTCAAGTCCAACATAACATGGTCTGTGGTTTTCCTTTATTAACATTTAGTTATGGGTCTATGAACTGGACATTACTTTAAAATTCTCACTTAGGCTCGAAACTAAACGTTTAAGTGCAATATAAATTGATGATCAATGTTGCAGATATCAGTTCTGTTGTTGATTTGAAGAAGGAACAAGATGGCGCGACTATTTTTTGTTGGACTTTTGACTATTTTTATACTTTATTTGGTAGAAATTGATGCAGGTAATTTTTTAACAACATTTATTGAATAACCCTTCGAGAATTTAACATATATATGTTTATTTTGAAAAAATATGTAATTTATTTTATCTTTCTTTTATATAAAAATCAAGCTGTTTGTTAGTCTCGCAAAATCTCTAAGATTGCTGGATCGATTTTGTTGTTTTTTTTTCGTTTAGGCACAGAATGTCCAAATTCTCCAATTCGCAAAATGTTGCAAAATGGCGGGAATTACGCAAGATTTTTTAGTCTTACGTTTTTTAATACGAGAGCTTTTTTATGATACTTACTTCGATTTTTATTAAAGTACTAGCCATTTTCACTTTGAAAAAAGGGAGGGGGTGTCTGTCTGTATGTATTGTATTAAACATTTATTCATCTTTTCAAATTCCATTCGTATTTCTAACTTCCCTCACAATCAAAATTCCAGATGTACCTATAATAATAGACTCGTTTGCTTTCCAGGTGTTCGCGTAGCCCGATCACCACAATTCGGCAGCTTTAGTCAAGCAAATGCTCAAGCTGGTGGGTTTGGGTCCCAGTACCGCCCTAGGCTTCGACCTGGCTTCGGTCAACAGGGTCCCCGCTTTGGGTTTGGGTCTCAAAGACCTGGCGGTGGAGTCTCCATTAGCATATCCAAGAGTATCAGCATTGGAGGCGGCGGCGCAGCGCAGTCCCAGTCTAGTGCCCTTGGAAAGTGATTTACAAGTAGTTTATAGATGTGCAGTAATTTAAAAAGTTTGATAAAAACTACGTTTTTGTATTGGTTTAGCCATTGGTCTGTTATACAACATGTAACAGAATAAGCGCAATTCTTGAAATTAGTTTGTTCAGTATCGACTACTTATTCGATTTCAGGTATTTTTAATATGTGTTAAATTAAAAAAAAAATGAATTATCGTAGCTGAATTTAGGGTTTTCTATGGAAATCGTACTATTATTAATCGATATTTAAGAAAATTGGTTAGTTTATGTCTAATCTAAAGTTCGATTGCATCATATTTTTTTATATTAATATACTAATTGGGGTGTATAAGGAATTGCGCTTTTTCTGTTACGCGTTGTATAAAAAAAAGACATTTATTCATAAGTGCCAGTCAAGCATCAGTGGACAAAGATAATATATAATCCAATCGTATGTGGTTATTAAAACGGATAGTAAAGATAAATATTAAATTATTATACTCATAATATAAAGTGTTTCATTGAATTATATCGATACTTGCAGCCTTAGATAACAGCAGCCTTGTACAGTCAGAGCACATGAAGCTTTTCACTTGTAGTGCGAGTCTGACCTCTAAGGCATTTGTAATAAGAACGTTACAAAGTCCAATGTGTCAAGCTCCACGTGCTCTTGCCTGTACAACAAAAAAGTTCTTTCGTTTTCTTTTATTAGGTAATGTTGTTATAGCGGCTATATATACTTTAATAGACACATTCTGTGAACATTTCAACTGTTGACTCAGATACAGGCTTGATACAGGCCACTGACAAATACAAAATTTATTTATTTCTGTAGGTAAAAAATAAACACTTAGAAGACCCTCCGACAGACAGACGGATAAAAGGGTCCCTTCTTGGGTGTTATAGAATCAAAAAAATATGTTGATTCGTTGCTCCGTTGCATTGAATTAAAGAAAACTAACTATTATAATTTAGCATTTTTAATATTATTAGGATATCAGTAGTATTTGGCCTGAAAATATATTTAACACAAATACTTTCTTTCTTTCTCACGTGTCTCACGATGTTTATTCTACATTTATTTAGATAAAGACACGCCCCCTTCTATCATAACATCACACACTCACATAATTCTATATTGTATATTGTTTTTAGGGTTCCGTACCTCAAAAGGAAAAACCGGAACCCTTATGGGATCACTTTGGTGTCCGTCCGTCTGTCTGTCAAGACCCTTTTTCTCAGGAACGCGTGGAGGTATAAAGCTGGACTTTATATAAAATACTCAGGTCTACTGTCCCTTGGAGCTCTGCTGTGAAAAAATCAAACCTCTAAGCCAACGCAATCAAAAGATACAGCCGTTCATGCTGCGAATTTCCGTAAATTTTCGACACTCGCAAGGGAATGAAAACCTACAGGAGTTTCCTGGTTTTGATCCCACCCAGAAACTCAGAATATTGAAATTTGGTACGGAGCAACGTCTTAAATGGTACAGATAGAGGAAAACTTGCGAAAACTTTAAATTTTTAGTTACATCATATAATAAAATAATTTTAAACTGGAAGTTGCAAACGAAGCGTGAACTTTTACTTACTCGTATATACCTACAGGTTTGTACGGAACCCTCGGTACGCGAGTCCGACTCGCACTTGGAAAGTTTTTTTTACTTTTTGTCTGTATAATTTATTAAAAAAGTTAATACTGACATAATATATAAATATATACTCATTCGATATGGAACAGATGACTGGACTAAGGCATTCCATTTCTGGAAGTGGAACTACCCATTTTACATACTTACATTATTTATTGGACCTCTGATATTGACAATGGTGATGCCAGTTTGCTCTTAGTGCTATAAGGCAATACAAATAGAAAATTATGGTAAAGCAACTCATCGGTGGAGATAGGCTGCTGTTTCTATTCAGACAATCTCCATGGACGAGTTAAGGGTCCCTTGTTATTAGACTATTGACTCTACCATTTTTCTGACGCTCTCGGACTTCTGGAAAAGGGCAAAATATGAACTAGGGAGTATCCGCGTGAACTTTATTATTGAGTCACCTAGGAACTATGTGTTTTTCTGGGACGTAAAGTAGCCTATGTAATTTTTCAAGAAGTAAACTATCGTCCTGCCATATACCATCAAGATCGGCCCACGGCTTAGCCGTGAACAGGTAACAGACAGAGTTCCTTTCTCATTTTTAATATTAATAATAATAAATTGTGTGACACAATTAACACACGGTTACTAAACAACTGATAGACGTACTAAAATAAATATGAAACACCCAGACACGAAGCCAACATACATGATCACATTGTTCATGCACACAAATGTTGGCCTCGAGCGGGGATCAAACCCGCGACCTCCG
Source organism: Ethmia dodecea (assembly GCA_963855545.1). Classification (NCBI taxonomy): domain Eukaryota; kingdom Metazoa; phylum Arthropoda; class Insecta; order Lepidoptera; family Depressariidae; genus Ethmia; species Ethmia dodecea. The sequence continues at coordinate 16,641,407 of OY979438.1, read as the reverse complement.
ACTCAGAAGGCAGGATCACTACTAACTTAGCCAACAGACAGACAGGGATTCATCCGGTAACTCAACATTTTCATGACAACACTGAAATTAGACCATAAGCTGCGTCAACAACAAACCCTTTACATAATGATATCATTCAATTTTCACTAAACTATGCAGTGTCAACATGCTGTGCGAATCTCATCCAAAGTGCTACTTTTAACGTTTGCATTATAAATTGTCTACTGAACAGTAGGTACAAGCTATTCTCGGAATTTGTATCTCATCGTCCTACCTTGCATATAAAAGAAGGATCTAAAATCACGAGTTCAGATCAAGTCCGATAGGTACTCCAGCAAGATGTCAAAGCTGACTATAGTAGCATTAGCTATATCCATTTTTGTGGTTCAAGGTGCTGTTATCGACTCTAAAGGTAAAGAAATGTCTAGGTAATAATAATAATTCATTTATTTGCCAACAAATTACAGCAGAACACTTTAAGTACAGGGTAAGAGCAAAGGGATAGTCAGCGACCTCTTCACTAGGCACGGAGACTGTATCGCAGAGGCCAATCTTTGTTTATTCTGTCCTTATTGAAACATGCTCTACTGATAGATGTCTCCATATAAATGAACTAAATTGATTCTAAGTCAATTTAATAATCAGCAGCCGTATCACCTAATTTTCTTTACGAAATATTTAATTTGACGCCGATTTATTTAGCAACGATAGACAAACATAATTTTTATGCAGTCGGCACCAATTCGATGCAAAACCAAATGCTATGTGATGCTGCCAGATATCCAATGATTGTCTTATATAGTAGGTCTGAAACAATCACAATAACTATCATTAATTACATGGTTTGAATTTTCAGATGTCATCTTAACGAGGATAGCTAGGGCTCCTTGCGAGACATGCGGCCACGTTCGTAGACATGGCCCACCTTTCTTCCATTCACATCAATGGAGTGGCATGGCCAGGACCAGAGACGGTAGCCAGCAAGGAGTCTTTAGCGGAGCTGAAGTGGCTGCTGAAGGAGGGACAGGGTCTCAGGCATCTGGACAAGCCTTCTCGATCGCCTCTTCTGCAGCTGGAGTTGGTAGCACTGGTGGTTTAAGTGCAGGGAAATATGGTGGCCAACAACAAGCAAGTTTTAAAGAATCCCATTATTCGGAAAATAGTGGAAAACATTTTGAAACCCAAGGAAATGGTTTCGGTGGACAGCAACAGACAGAAGGATTTGGATCTGGAGCCGCTGATTCACAAAGTTCTGCTAGAAATGGTCAAGGTGGCTTTAACGCAGGCGGTCATGGTGGCTCCAAGGGTAGCAATTACGTCGGGAACGAGCAACAAGCTCAGAGTGGAGGGTTTAGTTCTGGATCCACATTTGAAGCGCAAAGTTCTACGGGAGGTGGACAAGGTGGCCTAAGCGGAGGAAGTTATGGCCATGGTTCTAAAGCTCAATCTGGCTACAATCATGGAGCCTCTAATGAAGGCAGTTTCGGCGGGAATGAGCACCAAGGCCAGAACGCAGGATTTGGATCTGGAGCAGCCGCTGAGTCACAAAGTTCTGCTGGAAATGGTCAAGGCGGTCATGGGTATGGCTCTAATAGTGCTTCTGGCAGCCATGGTGGCTCCAAGGGGAGCAATTACGTCGGGAACGAGCAACAAGCTCAGAGTGGAGGGTTTAGTTCTGGATCCACATTTGAAGCGCAGAGCTCTACCGGAGGTGGACAAGGTGGCTTAAGCGGAGGAAGTTATGACCATCGTTCTAAAGCTCAATCTGGTGGCAGCCATGGAGGCTCAAATGGAGGCAGTTTCAGCGGGTATGAACATCAAGACCAGAACGCAGGGTTTGGATCTGGAGCCGCATCTAAAGCGCAAAGTTCTTCTGGAGGTGGTCAAAGTGGCTTTAATGCAGTGGATCGTGAAGGTCAAGGAATCTATTCAGGTGGTCACAGCCACAATACAGACTCTTCCGGGGGTAAATATCAACTCCATGGTCAAGGGGGTAGCTTCTCAGAAAACAGTCAAACTGAGCAATTCAGCAAATACAGCGCTGGATCTGAAGCCCATGGCAACTCGCATGCCTCAGAATCTGGAGATGCCCATGGATTTGGATCTCAAAGTGATGGAAATTTACAAGGTGCTTCCAATGGATTTTCGCAACAGGAACATAGGGGAAACTTTGGATCTCAAGGTTCAGGCAGCTTTGGTTCTTCACAATTCGAAGCTGGCGGTGGACAAGGCTTTGGAGCTTCAGTTAAGGCTGATGAATCAGCTCAATCCACTCTAGGTGGAGCTCTGAACTTGGCTTCTCAAGGTCTCCAGACTGCTCAGCAAGTTGGCCAGCCAGGCTGCAGCACGTGCGGAAAAGGAAGCTATGCCTTTAGTAACGCCAAAAGCCACAGCGGCTCTGCAGTAGCTCTGTCCATTGGTGGATAAATCTTCTTAAAAACTTAATATTATGATGATTAAATGACTCCATGATTCGTTGCCACTAATTTATTTTTGAATGTGTACCGTTAAAGCAACTGTAAATATTTTGTTTGTGTTGTTAGGCGATATTATTGTTATGTAATAAAATTTGCTTTATTAAATAATGCTGTATGTTATTTATAGTTATTTTACACACCTACACATATTAATTATTACTCTGTAAAAGTCTTGAAATAATAGTACATTATGGTACAAGTGAGTAAAGTTGGTGATTACCGCTGAGGCGCCATTGAGACCCGAGCCGTAGGCGAGGGTCATAAGAGAGCCGAGGACGGTAATCATCAATACACACGTGTATCATACGACGTTTTTCAACACACTTGTGAATAAATAATACTAAAAAATCATTTTAAAATAATCATTCGCAATGGCGGGGAAAATTAATTGGTTTTCCAATTTTTTATTTATATAATTTGGAAAAGGCAAAAGGATCTAGGCCCATACAGCCTCGTTTTCCTATGCGCTCGCATCTTACAATGGCGATCGGCCATGGACTAAAAAAATTAGGTTTCTTTTTCTTTGGTTTGTCGTGGATAGCGTTTTAGCCACGTACAAAATGGGGTATTTAAAGTTTTTACAGAGAAAACCAAAGTTATATTTGAGTGAAAGTTTTGTTTATTAAACACGTACAAGTTGAAATGATCTATTTAAATACGAAGTTGCATGAAATGAGCAAGCCATATTTGTGTATTAATTTATTAGTACGATTGAATACGATCTTTTTTGTATCGAAACTTTTTTAAGAACAAAGCAACTCTAGCAACAAAATTGAAAAAAAAAATCTATAACTCACTAGTGAATAATAGCAAACAAAAAGTCTCAGTTTGATTATAGGTGTCATTATGTGCCTAATTGCAGTGAAATTAGAGCCACTTTATGAGCAAGTGTGTTGAAAAAGTCATTTATTTTGGTGTAGGTACAGAAGTACACTTAGAAAAATCAATAGTCTAATAACAAGGCACTCTAAACACGCTCTAAAGGCTAAATGTAAACAGCAGCCCATCTCCACCGACGAGTTGCTGGTTCCAAATGCAGTACCCCGAGAAGAACCAGCAACAAACTCAAGGGCAGCTCTTTTTAATCTCATGTCTAATAATTTATTGATCCTACAGATTCGACATATAAGATAACTGGAAATAAATAGTATCTACATTCCAAGCTGCATGTTACAGAAAGTAGTTTTAATTTTTCTTCAGAAGTAAAATATCACATCGATTTAAAATAAATATTTTTAAAATATCACTAGACATTTTAACCGGGCATAATTGGCATTCAACATTTTTCGTGTTTCTAAAAATCCACATTACACTTAATAAATCAATATGCTGTACAGTCTAGTATTGGAGGTATTAATGTTGGTCCCATAAATCTATAAAACACGTTTCCGTGTAGAAAGGGCGACACAATATTTATTTAAGTTTTCATCAAGAAGAGATTATTGATCACCTAACGCCGGCAGCAGTTTTATAATCATAAGCATATTAAATTTATTTTTAGCAATAAATTTTTTAATGATTTTTATGTTTGTTTATCACTATTTCTCAGAAGCTTCGCCGCTTGGAACCTGGTTTTTAATCTCTTTAATGTTTTGACAAATGTTTTCTTAGCCTGTAGGCTCCTAAATCCTAAAATAACGGGACTCCATTTAGGGTTGTTATTCATTAACAAATAAATGAAGTAGGTATTTGAAAACCAGTGATGGCCGTGTGGTTGGAGCCCGACTCATACGTGAGGCTCGGGTTGAAACCTGGCAAGGGCATAAATCATAGAGTTTAAAAAAATACTTATAAAGGAAACCCCGGTAGAACCCAGAATTAATTCTCAGGTATGTGTAACAGCACGCCCACGCCAGTCCGGCGATGGATCAAGTGTCAAGCATCAATCTATCAAGTTTATTGATTTAAAGAATAATATAATAATAATAATATAATCTCACGCCTTTCATCCCCGAGGGGATAGGCAGAGGTATTCCATTACTGGATATACCCACATTTCACGAGATATATTGGACCCTTAAACGTGATAGGTGGTGAGCCTCTCGCCGGACCGGGTGTGTTACACATGTCTCAGAATTAATTCTGAGACCTGCGGGTTTTCTCACGATGTTTTCCTTCACCGAATGTATTCAAAGAATGTATTCCAGGAATGCAATAGGTACCTCTGTCTACGCCCTAGCGGAGGATTATAGATTATAGTATTAGGCGTGGGATTATTTATTTTTAACTAGCAACCCGCCCCGGCTTCGCACGGGTGCAATGCTAATACTAAAACCTTCCTCTTAAATCACTCTATCTATTAAAAAAACTGCATCAAAATCCCGTAGTTTTAAAGATTTAAGCATACATAGGGATTTTTTTTGTCTCCTTCTTTCCCGCAATCTGTCTATCTTGACATTTAGCTGGAGGTTAAGTAGGTCTAGCTATTGCTAGCAGGCTTGCATGGTGCATGTCCAGTGACACATCCATATTTTCATTGCCTCTGTGTTACATCAGCAGGTCTTGAGGGGTCTTTCTCTTAAGTCTTCTGACTGTGTATGGTTGCATAGTATCCAACAGCGCCTGGGCAAGTTGATTTGGATGTTTCTTAATTCTCTCGCTGTATGTTTTGAATTTGGCTTTTATATCCGCCTTTATGGTCGGTATGTGAAGATCATGATGCAAACGATCACTTGTGACGTACCAGGGTGCATTTGTTATCATACGTAAGATTTTTGACTGGAAACGCTGTAGTATTTCGACATTCGAGTTCGCTGCTGTGCCCCACAGTTGTAAACCATATGACCATATCGGTTTGATTACGCTTTTGTACAGGAGGAGTTTATTTTCCAGGTTCATCTGTGATTTGCGATTGATTAGCCAATATAATTTTCTGACCTGTTGACTTAAAGCTTTACGTTTAGTAAATATGTGTTTGCGCCAGGTAAGTCTTTTATCCAGATAGATTCCCAAATATCGGACTTCTTCCGACTGCGGTATTTCAACTTCATTTAGTTTTACTTTGGGGCATACGTCGCGACGGAGACTAAATGTGACCTGTACGGATTTAGTTTCATTTGCCCTGATGCGCCAGTCCTTTAGCCACTTTGATATGACATTAAGGCTGTTTTGTAGTAGGCTTGATGCCGTCGAGGGGTCATCGTGTGTGGCAAGAATTTCCGTATCATCTGCGAATGTCCCCACTAGGACATCGTCTGTGGTTGGTAAGTCGGAAGTGTAGACGAGATATTATAGAATCGGGCCCATTACACTGCCCTGCGGAACACCAGCCTGTATCTTTTGTAATCCGGTTCGGTCTTCACCATGTTTAACATAAAAGTGGCGAAAGGAGAGGTAGGATTGTATAAACAGGTAGTAGTTGGTAGTGCGTTGCGAATCTTGTAGAGCAGCCCCTCATGCCAGACACGATCAAAGGCTTGCGATATGTCCAAAAAAGCAGCTGTGCAAAACATTTTGTGCTTAAACGCGGAGTTTATTTTGTCCACTAGACGGTGAACCTGTTCGATAGTGCTGTGCGCTGTACGAAATCCAAACTGGTGATCCGGGATGAGATTTGCTTTTGACACAATCGGCAGGAGTCGTTTTAGGAATAAGATTTCTAAGATTTTCGATGGTATCGGTAGTAGGCTAATTGGGCGATATGATGTCACATTATCAGGGCACTTGCCAGGTTTAGGTATTAGGATGATTTCAGCTATTTTCCATTGTGGTGGGACAAAGCACCTCCAAAAGCAAGCATTTGGGTGAGGTATCCAATTGCAGCATCTGGCAGCTCCCGCATTAGTTTAGCTGTTATGAGGTCGTATCCTGGAGCCTTGTGTTGGTCTAGTTTTTTGATGGCTACTTTGATTTCGGTTTTGGTAAATTTTTTAAATTGGTGGTTCTAATTGATGTACAAGAGCCAGGTTTTCCGCAACTAATCCCGCTGCTGTGGATCCTATATCGGGATTTGGTATGGAGACATTGCATAGGTGTCGAGCAAATAAGTCCGCTTTTTCAGCGTCACTTTTAGCCCATGTGCCGTCGTCTGTTCGTAGAGGAGATTGGAATAACTTTGGTCTTTTTAGTTTTTATCTGCGCTCCAGAGTGAATAATCTGTTGCGGCTGTTGTATCTAGACTTTTTAAGTACCTCTCTGAGCCATGGTTTCTATTTTCTTTTAGTACTTCTTTTAGTTCAGAGGATAGCCGGTTGTAGATTTTTTTATCCCCAGGGAATCTAGTAAGTTACCATTTTTTCCTAGCTTTCCTTTTCTCTTGTAGGAGGTCTCTTATGGCTACAGGGTATTCTGAGGAACAAACAGATTTTTGTGTCTTTGGTGGCGTGGCTTCCCATGCTGCCTTCTAGACACATTCATTAAATGCTTCTACTGCTGAGATGATATCTTCTTCTGATTTCAGTGATACTCTTGTTTCAAGGGAGACGTCTACTAGGTCACGAAAACAGTCCCAGTTGGTTTTTTGTGTGTGTAGTCTACAGCTTTTATCAGTTTGTGCGATAGTACCATCTAATTTTGCAATGACTGGAGAGTGGTCTGAAGACAGATCAAATATAGACTGACATTTTAAATATGAGTCAGGCAAGCCTTTTGTAATGAAAAAATCCACTAAGTCCGGCTGTTTTTTTGGATCAGTTGGCCAGTATGTTGGCCTGGTTGTCAGTTTCGTATTACCCGTAAGTAGGTATATTAATTAAGTTGAATGAATTTGTTAACTCATAGGTTGTCGTTACGGAAGTCGTAACTCAGAAGTTCGTTGATGCAAGCACTTTTTTAGCTTCTTGTGTAGGTGAGACTTTCGCTATGCCTCGTCTCTGGAAAACGTCGATTTATGCGAGTTTTCACGAGTAAATTCCCGTCCCACATGTTGGTAATATCTATTAACACTACAAAAATATCAATTTTCCTCAACAACTACAACCGCAAGTTAACCTAGAACTAACAGTGCTAATATGATCTGTCAACTATCGTATGATGCGAATTTATTCAAACAAAAATTTCCTTCCACATCAAAGCGATATTACATCATCATAAACACATGGAAATCACATCAACAGTGGTCTACGGGAATCACTTACAGTGCCAAGTTTTGAATCCAGCGGCCAAAATTGGAACTAACTTCGTTGTATGAATTTGTAGAGCTAAAGACGATGGCCGCGCCACTGTCACCGGCGCATATAAATTTGTGGCATTGTAGCATCATAATGTGTACCAAACCACTTATCACGGTCCTGTGACAAGAAGCTAGTGACATTTTCTTGGTATATTGATGTTTGAACATCAGGTGATATAAAAATGTTACATTTGACGATCGCAGTGCAAAGACATCTCCAATATGTGGCGATTAGGTGCTGTTCTAGTTTTAGCTGTAGTGCTTCCAAATTCGACTTCAGCTGATGAAAGTAAGTAGATAAGTCTTTACATTTTTTTACCTGAATAGAAACCGCAGCCAAAATAAATGTTTATTTATATCATCGGTGAAAATTAAATACGAGAATTAATTCTGGGACCAGCGGGTTTCCTCACGATGTTTTCCTCCACTGTCGAGATAGTGATAAATAGTGTAGACGTAAGCTTTTTTTAAAAACTCATTCGTACTTGTCAGGATTCGAACCCGAGCGTAACTGAGCATCATCATTAGAATCGGGCTCTTGAATCACTTGGCTATCACTGCTCTTATTTATTTAATGCAATTTAAAACAAAAATTAAAAAATCTCACGCCTTTTATCCCCGAGGGGGTAGGCAAAGGTATTCCATTTCTGGATATACACACTTTTCAGATATTCTTTGGACCCCTAAACGCAATGCAGTTTATTAGTATCTATAATCAATTTACTTATTCTTTTAGGTGCCATCATAACTCGACTAAGACGGTCCCCACACTATTGCCCTCCGGACTACCCGCCGCCACCACCACACTACTGGCCACCGCGCAGGTTCCACCACCACCACCGAGGATATCCGCCACCACCATATTATGGAGAAGCTCTAGCACAAGCTCGGGTAACTATCGCTAAATTATAATCAGTATAGGCGACGTAGGCGTGCTTACAAAGATTAAATCGGCTATGTATTACTGGTCTCTGGTATTACTGAAAAAAGCTAGATGAAGAATACCCTAAGCTGATGAGCATGTACGGTACATAAGCTTTTTGAAAAACTCATTGGTATATCTCAAGAATGAACCCAAGCCTCACGAAAGAGAAGCGGTATCTTTAACCTCTGAGCTATCACTGCTTTATTGTAGAACATCATGGTGTCCTGTTAGAGTTATTTCCGATGATAATTTCATATCTTGAATATGTTACAAACTCAAAAATATTATTATAAATATACTCCATCCGTCATTCCTCCCAAAAACCACGAGAGTAAGATTTTTTTAAATGGTATTTATATTAATCAAATTGATTTCAGGCTTCAGCCGCCGCTCAAGCGCAGTATGAGGCTCAAGCTGCGGCTGCTGCTCAAGCCGTGGTTGCAGCTCAAGCCGGAACTGCAGCTCAAGCCGGAACTGCAGCTCAAGCCGGAACTGCATCTCAAGCCGGGGCTCAAACGGTGGCCTTGCCTCAAGGACCTCCAAATGGCCAACCCCAAGCCCTCACACAACCTCTACCAGGCCAGCCGTGCGAGACTTGCAACCAAGGAAACCATGCCGTCAGCAATGCCAATAGTGATACGGGGAATGCAGTTGCTATTGCTATCGCCAGAGCCACTGCTCCCTGAAACAGATGACGATGGAAATTGACCATGGAAATTAACGATAGGAAGAGACCTTCGTCTTATATAATATAGAGCGAATAATATAAGTGTATGCTTTGAACAAAAGACGAAGCAATGGACATAGAGATCATCTTTGTATATTGATCGTGTGAAAGTGTAGTTTGTGTTACGTTTATTGGACTGAATTTATTCTCTTTATTAAATATTGTTTGTAAAGACATTTTTTCTTACTCTTGTAGTTCTTGAACGTTTAGGCAGTAAATATATGTACGAAAAAGACGTATAAACCTTACGTAAACGTATAATATTTACAAGTTTTTTAACATCTTCGTCTTCTAAAAGGTAGCAAAAGAAAGAGATATAAATATATCCAGAAATGGAATACCTCTGCCTACCAACTCGGGGATATAAGAAGTGGGATTATTATTATTTTATTTATTTATATTTATCGCTAGCTGTTCTCCACGGTTTCACGTAGAAGATTATAGCCCATGTTACGTAGAGAAAAGTAACCTTTCCACTGGGGAAATAATTTTTAAAATCGGTTCTGTCTGTAGTTTCGGAACCTACTCCGTACAAACAAACTAACAAAAAATCAAATCTTTCCTCTTTAGATACTTCAATAAATGCAATACCTCTGCCTAGCCCCTCACTGATAAAGCTTAGGTATCTACATTTGATTATCCTATCGGTCGTCCGTTTTTAAATTTCACGCGAACACGTGTTAAGTGAACGGAAACTAAAATTAATAGAAATCAAATTGAACATTTCGAAAAAATCGATCTCAAATTACATTAACACAATCATGAACCTTAGCACAAAAAAACAGCCAAGTGCGAGTTTGGCTCTCACACAAAGGGTTCTCTACCATCCTTCATCATTCATCAAAAACGCCAAAAAAACACGTTATTCTTGTATTATTAATATTATTATCATTTAATAGAAATACAAATTCTGTTAAAATTCCAACTGTATACAGTAACATGGTTTATAGGATATTGTTAGAGGTTGCAAACCTTATAAACTGCATCTTGTCTATGCTGTGGGTGTCTTAGCAACGTTCGTTTATAAAACTCTACGAATATATTATTTCTTCCGAACTAATCCTTTTTAATCCATCTTTAATAGATATAAGCTCATTAAGAGACAGACGGACAACGGAGGGTTAGTAATAGGGGTTGGCTCTCTTTCGCTGCGGAACCCTAAGAAGGCATGCAAAAATAATTTTTAAATTGACTGCATAGTGGGACACTGGGTCACTCAGAAATCAGATCATCTAATTACTTGAGACTCGGTACAGACACGGCAACTTGTTATTGAACACGCTCTATTGAGCATTTTATTGCTTTTACGACCGTCGGTAATTTTATTGCTTCCATAAGATGAGTGCTGAGAGCATCGATATGATAGGTAATGATCTAGTAGATAACATGGTCTTATGGGTGTAAAATCGGACTGGATGGATGGATTATATAATTAATCTAACAGTGAACTGCAACGACATGATTGATACAAATAACATACTTGTCAGCTTAGGCCTGTTGGTTCAGTTGATACTGACCCTGCCACTATCAACTGAACAAAGCCTGTTTGAGAGCTCACGGAATCGATTCCTGCAAGGAACCAACAGGTAGAGACACTGTCTAATTAGGACCTTTTTATATAGGACTTAGGGTCTTTACCGTGTGTGATATATTAGATGACAGAAAAAAAGAACTGACTATTTTGGACGTAAATCTGATAGTGTAGTACACCTCAGATGTGCACATGCGCACTTATTTTGATACTAACAGCGCCCCGCGGTTTCACCCGCGTAGTTCCCGTTCCCTTGGGAATACGGGGATAAAATATAGCCTATGTGTAATTCTGATGTATAAGCTATATAACTGTAAAGTTTCATCAAAATCCGTTCGGTAGTTTTTGCGTGAAAGAGGAACAAACATCCATCCATAAAAACTTTCGCGTTTATAATATTAGTAGGATTTACATAGATACTGGATACATAATATGTTATTTTATAGTCCAAAAAGATTTAAATATAATAGGGCATAGAGGGGGCATTGGGAATATTTTCATACAAAACTTTGAAGCCTAAGCGTCATGTCCTTGTCATGTCAGTTAGTATGAACGCGAGCTGTCATTCGGTCGAAATTGTACTAGACTTGTTCCACTTGGAATAACTTTTGACTTCAAATTTTCCTCACTTTGTCCCCTCTATGCCCTATTTTATTTAAATCTCTTTGTTATAGTCTAAAAATGAGAAAGCTGGCGTGCAGCGGTTTGCGTAACTCACTTGCACAGATCTATTAATTCAGTGGTCATATCGATGACCGCGAATGATCCTCGCCAAATAAGTTCAAGTTCACACGATTCAAGGTTGCATTGACTTAATTAGTTGAATGTTGACCAGTGCAAGCTATAAAAAGCGATTTACACACATTGACTCATCAATCGACTACTTTTGACAGTGTTTTTGATGCTCGGGCTTGTGACATAGAATGCGACAGTAAACTTAAAGAATTAACAGAAAAAAAATCAACGTTTTCCCACAGGTCTTACCCCTATTATTTATACCAAAATAACTCTGTCTGTCTGTTACCGTTTCACGGAAAAGCCAGTGGACGGATTTTATCAGGATGACAATTTATATCTTTAGAAAGAAAATAGGCTACTTTCCATCACAAAAAAACACACCAACGGGACGCGATACCCTAAAGTTCACTCAGATGGAGCTGCAGGCAACTGCTAGCACTATATTATTAGTATAAACAGAGGTATAAACGAGCAATTCTTGTATGTAGGTAATCGAATGTACCTACTTATATTTCAGGTATCTCGGAACCGGTTCTAGGGATTTTGATGAAATTTTGTATACAGATACGGTTTTGCAGTTTAAGTTCAACGTCATATTTGTGTTTCCTGCAAAAACACAATTTTATACAAAAGTAAAAAAAATACAGCCACTCACCGGCAAACGGCGTTAGCGACACTGGACGAGAAGCTCGGTCTACGGTACTGTATAATAAAGCCTAGAAAAATTATGCAAATTGTGACAATTGTTAACCGGGTACTTTGAGAGAAGTTGTATGAGACCATTTATTTGCCTAACTCGTAAAAGTCGAATGAAAAAAATAACATGAAAATATGCAAATGTAAGAAAAATCTCTTCCATCATCACGTTCTTCCATGGCAACATAAAATATAATCGGAGCATGCATAAAATTAAAAACAAACAGTTACAGCAATAAACTACGATTTAACTAATAAAACGAAATCAATTTGCAATACGAATATTCGCATAAAATAAATTAAATTATTATTTTCTAATCCAGCCTCACCATAACAGCAATAAAATGCTTTTGTAGCAGCTTCCATCAAAAATTGCTCGAGGAGATAATTATTTTAACATTCGAGTTCTGCCAATTATAACAAGACGTGATAAATGGCAATATTTTTGAGTTAAACAAATTTTACATGCTCAAAGTTATAATTGCTTTTCAAAAATAAAACCGGTTCCCGTTCCCGTGGAAATACGGGGACAAAATATATCCTATGTGTTATTCTGATATATCAGTTATATAACTGTTTGAAGATTCATCAAAATCCGTTCAGTAGTTTTTGCGTGAAAGAGGAACAACCATCCATACACCCATACATGCATAACTTTCGCGTTTATATTATTAGTAGGATTATTTCTGGACACACAAAATAAAAAGATTAACTTTCGAAACTGTGTTACTACATGTATAGCTCGTAATAGTATTCACTGGACAAATGTCAAGCATAGACGCCCACGCAGGGCCTCGGCGCGTCTTTTATTGGCAAAATCTGATATTATACTTAGGTAATTATGCAAATAGCCTCAAACCCAAGGAAAAAGGAAACAACGCGAATACATTTCGCATTTCCGGTCTTTGAATGTGATGACAATCGGATCTATTGTACTTTTAACAGAACTTTACAAGGTAAAGTGGACTTGTGGAATTGGATCATTACATTAATTAACCCATTATAATACTACTTAGGGATCAAAATTTAATATAATAGGGATATTTTACTATACAAGATGCTATCGGCACCGATTCTAATCTAAAGTGTTCTATCGCATTTTGAAAACTGTTCGCGGTAAGAATGCCCCTAATAATCGAGCAATCAACCTACTCAACTCCTGTTCTGAAAGCAATTCCAGATGCTGACCTATATGGATCTAAGTGTAATACTTTTAGGAAATTATGCAATAGTTTTTGTGATAGTCTCATTGCTAACTGCTGTTAACTATAAATGTAAAATGTATATAAATAAATAAAAGTCTGACCCGCACATGAAGAGTTTCGTACCACCGTATACAATAAAAAAAACTATTTTCGCTGCACAAGTCTCTCTTGCACTTGGCAGGATTTTTAGTCTCTGTGGCCCGTTTCGTCTAAATCTGCCCTTGACTCTCTAGCAGATCACTTATAAAGCCTATATAGGACTTTCTTTTTAAATAGATTGTATAATGCCTACAAAACATGATGTGGATTCTAAATAACGGAGACGGACGACTTCCTTTAAGCCTATTTTGTCAGATGCATCAACAAGTCCTATCTAAGGTAAACGCAGCTATTAACGACCCATCGAAAATCTGCAGGTATTGCCGACCCATTCTGCTTATTCTTATTTTTATCGGTTTGGAACGATTTGAGTCACAAGAGAGTATAATATACACACATGTTTGTATGTTTCCTAATTAATTTACTGGTGTTAGTGTACGTAGGTACACGGGAATGTGACCAAATACGTTAGTTTCTGTGAACGTAGCGAGTGCGCCGATCGTGTCATACTAACCCTTACTTCCTCAGGTAAGTACTCAAATTTTTTGCTTAAGATATTTTATATATAAATATTTACGTTAAGTTTATTCTGAATAACTCAACATATTCCTTTATTTGTATATTCCACATTTCGCAACTAAATTATTGTGTTTTAAGGGATTTCAAAAAGTATTTTTGAAATTAAAATAGAACGGCAATAGCTGCAGTGCATTTTAGTAGTGCAGTCATTACCGACCCATGGATCGGCAATGGCTGAGAGGTTATTCTTTATTTTTTCCCTTTTTCGTTAATGCTTATAATAATTAAACAAGTTTTTATAACACCATTTCAATCTTAAGTATTCTAAAATTATAAGCATCTATTAACGACATACTCCATGTTATACTATAAACTTGTTTTTCCGCGATAAACTGCCACGAATTATTAAACATTTAGACGTGGGGTATGAAAGAAACTACTTAGAGTTTTCTTCGCATTTATATGAAAATGGTGTATTTTTTTATAGTTTAGGACTAAATCAATAAATTATTGTATTAAAACGGATGGGGAAATATATTACAATTAATATCGATTATTTTTCGTGGCTCGGTAAAAGATTTGTTCATTTTTTTATTTAACACTAATTAACGATCCATATGAATCGGAAATTGCAACAAAGAGAAGCTATCACCGATTCTATACCGATTCATTGGTATTTTTTGATTAACGGTATGTAATGTCTAAAAGTAAAGCTACTAATTTGTTTCATTATAATGATTTGATTCAATGAGTTAGGTTAGGTTTAATTTAATTTAATGTCATTATATTTCATTTTCATTTCATATCCATAAAAAAAATCTACTGAAGACTTGGCTGTATGTATAGTTCCCTTTGCCTACCCAGAATGGGTGAAGAAAACAAAAAAACCTCTTTTAATCTTTTACGGTTGTCGCGATTTTCCAAAAATGTTAGTTGAGTTTATTGTATTTTTATTATTTTATTAAATTGCTTAATTTTTTCGCAACTGTATTAAAAATAGTTATTAAGTACACGTGCGCAAGTGTCATTGCAACTTGTTCCGACAGTCAACCCTCACCTTCGGCTGCGCTAAACTTGAGAAGTTCGAAAAAAATTATAGGCTTTTTGGCAAATAAAAAAAAGGGTTTGTTATTTTGAAATAAAATTGTCTAATTATTTTTATTCAAAACATGTAAATTATATATTTATAATAGTTTTTACTTTTATTTTCAGGTTTGTCACTTTGACTTAAATAGTATAAAGTATTAGTGCTAGCCACAGTGGAGCAAATCATGATTCATGTGTGTAGAACCTCCAGCCGCTATCCCAACTTGAAAAAATCTGTGCTGAAAATAAAACAGTGTGTTTTTATTTTATTAACATCTACACATTTACAAAATTGTCTCTGAATTTTGATAGTGAATATTTATGTTTCAGGTGATTCAGTGATCCCTTATGTCAAACACAATTGACACTAGGACCAATTCCCTTTAACGGCACTACATGGAACTGCATTGTGAAGTAACAGCATTGACATTGTTTTAAGAAGTAATTACTATTATGCAGGCTAATCAATTAGAAAGAAAGGCTATGGTAACTATGGTTTGCACTAGCTGGCCAAGCAGCAGGTTTCCTGGGGCGCAAGATAACAATACATGACCTAAGTTCTCAATTTGATTTAATGAATGTTATTCTATTTACCATTTCTATTAAAGTCTATTTTCTTATATTACTAAAATTTCATTTATGTCCACCGAGAAATCAATACCTTTATTTTTATTGAGGTCCAAATGTGAAAACAATCTTTTAAAGAATCCACAAGCATTCCGAGCTTCACTGCGATTAGTTGGAAAGCATGGGCACTAGAAGAAGAAATCTACATAACAATGAATTTCATGTTGGTTCTATTCATTTTTTTTCACCCCTTACAGGGTAGGCAAAGGCATTACGCCATGCAGCCTCGTCATTAGTTAATGATATCCTTGAGTAAATGGCTCTGCTTCAGAGTCCATGCACAAAAATACAGTGTCTTCAACACTTTCTACATCCTTAACTTGGTTATCAACAGTAAAATAATAGCATTATTACTGAAGACTTCATTGTGACTTCTTTTATCGAATTTCCCATTCACTGCACACTTTCACGGACACTTGCCACATAATAAACTATCACTATTATGATGAGTCAAAACCCGAAACACACAGCAAAATGAAAATTATACAAAAAACATGACGTCCCTCTTCGGATTCCCGCCAAAAAGTTTAAAGTCAAGTTTATCTACATTTTCAGATTATTTTAGTAACTATAATTATTGTAATGAATCAAGTACAAAAATGAGAAGCAAATAAAAGTAAACGGGACATTTCGAAAACGGGATATTTTGGGAAAGCGATATTTTGCTCAAATTAATAATTATTTTGAGAATCGAACGTGTAGGTAAGTATTCTGTGAAAAAAGTATGCTTTATTTACTTACGGGTCGGTGTTAGATTCATAAAAATCGGTAATAGCTTCAAAGCGTTTCGGGTGGGTCGGTAATAGAAACAATTGACTTCAACAATCCTTTGATTATTTTTTAAATGAAAACATGATATTTATAAACAAATGAAAATATAAATATAAAATATACAATCCATATTTAAATATAAAATAAAAAAATCTGGTGTGTTTGCAACCACTACCCTTAATTCTAATAATCAATTTCAAAACTTGCTTAAGGGGGTCGGTAATAGCTGCGTTTACCTTAGTTTGTCTAGAAACGACTGATCAAGTAATTATTCCTCTCTAAGATAACGAGTGGTTAGATTAATGTTTATAAAAAAATACAACTGAGTAAAACGAAAATGTTATTTTTTTTTATAATTTTAAACGCTGCTCACAAAAAATAGTGTGGCTGCAAATTTCTTCTTTAAGTGTTGAAAACTGGAATCTAATATCCACGCGTACTACAAGTTCAATATTCATGAGGCATACCATATATCATTAGAATGTTCAAAGACGAATAATCCAAATGTATTCCGTTTCCAATTTCGCATTTGTTAAAAACTTCCGTGGGATATTCTCCAAAAGCGTATTGTGCGGCGTGGGGGATGACCTCGTAGTGTCGACCTATAAAACCATTTTGACCCGCGAATTAACCAACATACAGTTACGGCACACAGAAACATGATTCGCTTTTGTTTGTTACCGTTCTTCTTAACCGTCCTACTGGACTGGAGCCCGGTCCTCGCCAAAGGTAGTAATTTGTTACACTATAATCTAATAGTGATTGTCCGATAAATTTTGCAGTATCGATTGTACTTGTAACTGTAAATAATTGCTGTATCCCCTTTTGAATGTTTATTCTCATTTCCAGAGGAAAGTGGAGCGGTCGGTGTGAGGCAGCCGCGAGGTATCATTAGAAGGCTACTCTGCAGGAGACACGGGACTTGTGGGGGGGAATATGGGGGATATGGAGGCTACCAAGGCGGTCACCAAGGGGGATACCCATACCCACCCATAAACATAGGCATCAGTCAGTCGCAGTCCTCAGCAAATTCTGGAGGCGGTGGTTACAATGCAGAATATTACCCCAACAACTACCAGTACAACGGAGGTGGTTACGGAGGCTACCCAGGACAAGGAGGGCCTGGAGGTCCAGGGTACTTTGGCCACGGGAAAGGAGGTTATAACAGCCAGTTCAACGGGAACTATTACGGAGGCCCAGGAGGCGGGAACGGATACAACGGTTATGGCGGCAACGGATACAGCGGTTATGGCGGCAATGGTGGATACGGTGGCTACGGCGGCTACGGCTTCCAAGGACCCCAAAGACCCTTCGGTAACGGCTACTACGATGAGAGTGGAGATGATGGCAATAGACCCGCTCCTGAAGACGACAATGCTGGAAATGATATTGGAAACAATAACTATGAACCAGGACAAGAAAATGATGCTGAAGCCGGATCGTACGCATACGCTGGAAGAAAGAATCAATAGATACGAACAACTTCTAACCGCCCTGTGATAAATTACTAACAAGATGATATTATTTATAATTTATCTGTATAATTGTGTAATAATTTATTTCTAATTTAAAATAAAACTACTTATATTAATACCTTAAACGAACTTTTTTCTGAACTAGTGATAAAAATCGTATAAATTTTTGATTATTAAGACAAATGGGTATTTGCAGTCTATAAAAAATGCACTACATGATAAAACTTTTTAATAGGACATCCAATTTCCGAAAACAGATCACGCAATTTGGCTAAAAACGTATTGGAGCTTATATGGTTCCATTTCCTCCATAAAATTAAGAATTTTGTTTCTTTGAATGTAATTTAATGAATAGGTCCACGACCTTATACTTGAGATTTATGGGATGTTTAATTACATGGTTTAACTCTAATCTCCAAAGAGATACCTATCTAGATTCTATGGGATATTTATTTCCAGTTTCCAAACAAAAATTCCTTATAGACAGATTGGCATTGGCAGCACAAAAATAAAAGTAGGCACTTAAATTTTATTTTGTTAAAACAAAGAGATGAGTGTTTCATTTCAAATGAACAAATGACAATGTCAGTCCTCCATTGAGAGTTTGTTTATGAATGAATAAAGTGATAGAACCCGCTTCTGATGATGATAATCAGTGAGGCACGGGTTCAAATCCTGGCATGTACCAATGAGTTTTTCAAAAACTTACGTACATAATTATATCATCACTAGCTCGACGGTGAAGGAAAACATCGTGAGGAAATCCGCAAGCCTCAGAATTAATTCTGAGGCATGTGTGACAGACCCGGTCCGGCGATGGGCTCACCACGTGTCACGTTAAAGGGTCGAATATTCTTGTGAAAACTGGGTATTAGGAGAAATAGAATAGCTCTTCCTACCCCTTCGGAGATAAAAGGTGAAAGTTTTTTTAATAAAGATACATGACACTACAATTACTCAAACAATACCTTGGTGGAGATAAATGGAGATAAATTTAAGAGATAAACCTTGGTTTTATTTGTACGCTATAGTAATTATAGCTATACAAGCCGGATACATCCTAATTTATCACATTGTTTACTGTTTGTCCAAAATATTTTTTCGAAAAAGCTTATAAACATTTATGTACCAAATAGCTTTAACAACTCCCGCGCCAAGTGCTTTCATTAGAATACTATATTTAAAAAAGGTAATTAAGTTTTATAATATGGTTCGTGTTCAGGAATCAAACAATTAAACATAATTTGTTATGCCAATAAAATCTTTGCTATCGGTTAATGAGTATCAATCAGTCAGAGTCCTCTTCGTGTTCTAAAAATGGAACTATTTACAATCTTCCATAGGACCACGCAATTCGGATCATTTTATTGACAACGACTTAATTAATGATGATGTCTACAACACCTTTTTTCCCAGTTTTATAATATCCCACAAACCTTGACAAATCAACCTAATGATGCCACCTGTCTTCTCAATTAAATCACCGATACCTATTCCTCAAATTTATAGTATCAAATCACCGGGACGATCAAACAGTTTTACCGTAACTTGGAAATTTATTAGTGTCAATGGCTTTGGGTGGATCGGAGTGACCCAGTCAGGTTCCAAGTGGGGGGAATGATGTTTCTAGTATAAAAGCTCGGGGAAATGATTCACTGGCATCCATTACTCTCTCCAGCGAAAGGCTTGAGTGTGAAGAGCAACCGAGTCTTGTACAGGTCCTGAAAATGGCAGCTAAGTTCTTAATTCTCGTTTTGGCCTTCACCGCAAGCCACGCCGGGCCTGTTTGGATCAACGGTAAGATATCGTAATAATAGTGGTCTTGAACTTGAATGCTGTATTGATTTATACGGTTGAGTAATGATTGGGCGGAACTGCAACGGATATCGTGTAATTTTTATCGATATTTTTTTGCAATGTTTGGTGCCTTATAGCTTTTATACCGTACAAGTTTATAAAAGTAAACACTTGTGTTCCTGTAACTTCCTAACTGATCTAACTAATTAAATTTAATGCTGTACCTACACTTAACCTTTTGTAATTCAAAACTGCTACATACTACGTACAACACTCTTTTTATAGAAAATTATGTTTATAAGTAATGAACGTTTATATTATTTGATCAACAGATGGCAGCGGCTTCCTTCCAGGCATGATCCTGCGGATTGGGCGCTCCCCTAACATGGCGTTTGGATTCGGCAGTGGCTTCAGCAGCAACATCGGAGGGATCAGCCACTCCACCAGTATCGGTTCCTCGTTCCAGAGTGGCGACGCTGAAGCGTATGGCGGTGGCCTTGCCGGCACCAACGGCAACGGAGCCTTCGCCCGCGGTATTGGCATCGCCAACGCCGCACCTTCCTACCCTCTTCCTTACCAACAGTCAGCAGCCTCAGCCTTCAACGGCGGTGGCCGAAACTCATTCGGTTCCGCTGCCTCATCTGCTCAGAACTTCGGCGGGAACTACGGCTCGGCCATCTCCTCTGCACAAACTCAGAACGGCCTCCAGTACGGATCTGCAGTATCCGCTGTGCAGAATGGAGGCCCAGCCCGCTACCAATCCGCTGTGTCGTCCACACAGAACCACCGCGGCCTCGGATACGGGTCTGTCACTTCAACTAACAACAATGGACTGCAGTATGGTTCGGCTGTCTCCAGCGCGCAGAATGGAGGTGGCAACTTCGGATCAGCTGTCTCGAATGTGCAAAGTGGCAATGCTTATGGCAATTACAATGCTGCCGTATCAGCTGCCCAGAATGTTGGAGGTTACGGTGGTAGCACCTCACAGGTTGTCCAACAGAATGGAAGCTCTCTTCGTCATAGTGGAGCCTCCAGCATCAACGGACCTGGCGTACAGGCTGCGCAATCCCATGCCATCAACACTGGATATTATTAAAATGTTATTGTAGTCATGGAATAAGTAGCTTCGGGTATTGTTAAGTGAAGATATTGAGACGACTGCAAAGCACTTGTCTCCATACCTTTTTGTCAAGTGATGTAGGTATTAAGTGCTATGGTTTGTAAAACTGCATCAATAAAAGACTATGTCGAATAATTAATGTTTATTACTTCATATCCTAGCCCTTGTTATTTACATCAATCGCTTTATTATTATCAAAAGTTACAGTTTTAACGTTACCGTATACGTGGCCATTATCATTGACAGCCGTAACTGTTCTTATTTCTCCATTGCCATTTAAATAAGGTTCATGGATATTCTCTATGTTTTTAATCCAACTATTTAGAGACCCAAAGCTGTCTAGACCAAGTCCTTCTAAATTTAAAGGCATAAAGAACAGTGGTAATGAAAAAGGATTGAAATTAGAAGTAGAAACGAAACTCCGTCCCGTGCCAGCTGCAGCTTTCCCAGGAGCCGCAAAACTAAAGCTTCCTTTAAACGAATCTTCTGGTACAGTTTTTAGTACGGAAGCTCCTAATCCAGTTTCCGAAGCAGTTGGAAAACCAAAAGAGACATACTTTTCTATATCCGGATCAGATGATGATATCGAAATCACTGTATCTCCAGAAGGCGATGATCCTGTTTAGAAAAAAAAACAATTATTGTAGGTTAGAATAATGAATTATAGCAGCACGCATCCAAAAAATAATATCTACCATTTAACGTTATAGGTTTTGCTTGAATACAATAAATAATAGTTGTAAAAAACGTGACTACTAGTATTTTCACGGCCTTAAACATTTTGTATGAGATTTAAGAGGACAAAATTCCCTTCAGAGTAAGTACAGAAATGAGGCCGTAGTATATATTCGGCGGCTTATATAGATTGGTACTTGATCAATAATTGCCATAATTATAGTAAACAGTAATAGTGGTTCACTGAACCTTACATTGTACGCCACATAGGTCTGTATGATAATGAGATATGATTTCTTAGTAAGCTTTTATTCACGTCAAAACATTTATGGTGTTACCTCACTTATACTCTATGGGGTTGAAAGATGTATTATATTTCTGGCAGAGCCTGCTTTTCACCATTTGGATCCCTTAAGTCACTAAACCAGGGTGCCGTGACACATGGCTCAGAATCTGGAGCCTTATTTTATTTTTATAATTGCAATCGAAATCGTCTTTATTTGGCATTTGTTACGCGGTCAGTGCTTGCTCTACTTATACTGGCAGTAATGACAGATGTACGGAAGACGCAACGTACGTCAAAATGGATACGGTGGCGATTATAATAAAATTATAAATAGACAATTAAGGCTGATTCATGTTACAACGGGCCAGGCCCCGTCCAGGCCAATTGTCGAGGCGTATTGTATGATGGTTCACCCCCCGGACGGGGCCCGGCCCGTTGTAACATGAATCAGCCTTAAGGCCCCTGTTCTGGAGCATTCGTGTTAATTGACATAATTTCGTAATTGCTATTTCTAATCAATTAGTTCCTCACATAGTAAAAATAATTTGGAACCTACTATTAATTGTATTGTCTAAGTGAGCAAACACACTTGGCGGAACTTACGCGCGGAACTTTCGGTGAGCAACATACATTACGGTTGACGCAGGAGGCAGATTCATTTATATTTAAAGTGAAACGTCAATGTATGTTGTTGACGGAAAGTTCCGCGGCGTAATTTCCGCCAGTGTGTTTTGACCCTTAGACTGGTTTTAAAAGTGCCTACTCGCATCTGTGTTCGTTCAAATTATCACGATTGCACAGCTCGATAGTATATTTGCTATTTACAAATGGTATCGTATCCTAGCAATAGACGACATCACTAGGATTTTATATAGGTTATGTTCATTTTAATTGTATTAGCCTTTGTGCACTTTTCAAATCAATAATTAAATACTTGTAGCAATCAATAAATTTACTGCTATCCTTGTCTCCTTAACTTTTGTGTAATATCGAAAAAAAGACAGAATCGGCACTCTAAGGCTGGGTTCTTCCTACAAACAATAAGGCGTACTTACATTGAGATCATATCGAAAAAAGGATATTATATAATAATCTATATATATAATCTCATCTTTTTTTATCCCCGAGGGGGTAGGCAGAGGTATTCCATTACTGGATATACCCACATTTCACGAGATATATTGGACCCCTAAACGTGATAGGTGGTGAGCCCATCGCCGGACCGGGTCTGTTTACACATGTCTCAGAATTAATTCTGAGACCTGCGGGTTTCCTCACGATGTTTTCCTTCACCGTCGAGCTAGTGATAAATATGTACGTAAGTTTTTGAAAAACTCATTGGTACATGCCAGGATTCGAACCCGAGCCTCACTGATTTTCGGCCGGCTCTTTAACCGTCTGGGCTATCACTGCTCTAAAAAAAGGATATACACTTAATTATTGCAATTTATCTTCGGGATAAGGCTGCACGTCGGATAAAACCAGGCTTAGACCTGTTGCTGTTTTTCCTTAGGATTATTAAGCTAGTCGGTTAGGATTGCTAAGTTATATAGAAAAATAAGTATCTTTGGAACCACTAAACGAGACAGGAGCCCATCTCCTAAATGGGTTGGTGTTACACATGCCTCAGAATCACTTTTGGGACCTGCGGCCGGGGTGCACGTTGCATCTGTATATTTTTGGGACCCCTAAACGTGATAGGTGGTGAGGTGAGATAGTACATGCCGTCATCAAGATTCGAACCCGAGCCTCACGTATAGGTAAGCGGCGGGCTCACTACTCTCCAGAAAGTAAACTTTGGCTATGGCTAGTTTATGTCTGTTTCTTGTACTGTAAATAAATGTTTATCAAATTGGTCAAACGACTTTTCATAAACCCACTTTCATCCTGTTTTTTAATCTGTCTTCAATAATTTGCATCGATGTGAGATCGTTAATCAAAGCTAGGTGTAAGTGCCCCGACTGCATTTTTTTTTACTTATTTATACCGGTTTCATTTAATATGGGTAAGTACTTTTATAATTAAACTCAGTACTGGTTTTGCGACCCGAATACATAATGAAAGATATGAGATTAAAAAGTGTTCTACTCTCTACTTTATTATAATTTTATTGTTTTAAAAGTAGTAGCTAACGAAACTTTTCATCAGTTGGAAGTCCTTGGTATATATTTTTTTTATAGTATTGTGTCCAATCGTAGCTGTAAATTATGAAAAAAAGGTTCAAATACAATATCAAAATGGTTTTATTCAACATCATCATAACTACAACCTTACAGTTTCACTGCAGACCAATAGCCAATACTCCTAAATTATACATTTATAAACGTCAACCATTATGTCTGAATGACTATATTTAATATATTGTACCTACTTTCAAAATGACCACTAGGTCATAATGAATTCAGAGTGTTCAGTACTACCATTGGCGAGTTTCGTTGGTATAAAAACTAAGAACGAAAAAGGAAGTATTTCACTTTGAATTGTTAAATAGTTAGGGGGTTGTAATAGTGCTTTGGCTTTCCCCTTATCGGCGGAAGCCAGAGCACTTTACAAACTCATTAAAGTTTATGTATAATAAAATTTTTGTAATCATCATAATATATGAGAACCTTACAGAGCGACATAGTCGCTATATTGTGACTAAGCTCTTAAATTAAAGATTAAAAAAAATCGTAAAAGGAAGTGGAAGCTAGTAATTAGTTCGTACTTGTCCATAAGGATTACAAATTTGTAAATGTAGCTGTAAGCTCAACGAACATTAATAAATAAATATACAAGGGTGTTGTGAATGGGCGAGACAGTAGAGGACTACCTCAGCGTACCAACATCGATAGTCGATATGTTAAAGAAAAGCCAGATAAAAAGTACCCGAAACCGACGAACACGCATGAGTCATTTCATGGAAGTGGAGGAAGCCCGTGAGATTTGAAAGGTTCGTAGCAAGTGGCAGTCTATTGTCTCTGCTCTGCCTACCCCAATAGGAAATAGGCGTGAAATTATGTATGTATGTATGATAAAACGGTGCAGTACGGGTCGTGTCATCGCTGTCAAGTTTGTCTTCTCATTACTCTTCACAAATAATGTGGTATTTTTTTATAATATAATATATTTCAAAGTGTATATCGCTTACATTTACCTCGGACTGGAGCTCACAAACTTAACATAGAGCCCAAAATATATCTGGGACTCACGGTTATACAACCGTTTGTAGAAATAAAATCGATGAATTTCATTTTACATTTGTCGAATGTAGGTGAACAGTGTCTCAAGCAAAAAGGTTGGAAGAAAATCATTATCTTTCCTAAACTTTTTCTTTAAACGTCTTTGGTCTCAAGTAATGGCTTGATCAGATAACGACAAATTAACTTCTCCGGAAAAGCAGACTACCTTCGCATTTAATGTACTCAACGATAACCTTAAGCTATGTATCTGTCTACGTACAAACATCTTAATATCGATATCATCGAATAGACAATCGTGAGACAATCAAAGAACAGTTACTTCGGTACTACTTTTTTCATTGAACTATTGATCTTAGATCTTAGTTCAGCTCTGAGCAAAAAGTCTGATTGCTAAACAATTGACGACAAGCCGGCGTGTTATTAACATTTTTTATTTGGTACGAATATCGATATCGGGTTCGGAGATACGGCTGCTAATACCAGTGTTAACATCTTAATGACGGAGAAATTATAGTCATAGCTAGGCGTGAAGGAAATTGGTTCAGACGACAGGTATCATCAATATTTATTAAGAACCGTTTCTGGTTGTGTTATGGGGGCTTATAATTTTGGGATGGGATATAAAGTGGCGGCGCCGGGGCAGATTTTCATTCGGAACTCTGTGTTTGCACCATGAGGACATTTTCGTTTATTTTCTACGCATGCGTGCATGCATTTGTCATTGTTGCAGCTGCATCGGGTAAACAATCTTTTAGTTTGCAATTTTCCTTTGTTAAGATAGTCAAGCTTTTCTGGAACAGAAATTTATTTCTTGACGAGCCTTCAAATGTTTGAACTAAATTTCAACCTGAAGTATGGGATCGAGACTAAAACTATATGAATTTCCAGTGCTGCAATTAGAAAGCTTAACTTACAGCTTATTAAATTTAGATAAGAAGTTTGTAGGTATTACGAGCCATAGCAATGTTACAGAAAAAATCTAAATAGAATGGATACCACGGTATTTCTATGAACACAAATTTTAATTGCCACATTATTTCCAGACGAACCCGCTCCGAAATCAGAACACATCTTCAAAGAGTATGGACCGATCAACAACAAAGATGACATAGTGGGTGTTGCAAGCGTTGCCGGCATCGCTTCCCGCAACGGGCGAGTTTCATCTATCGGCGGCATCAAGTTCTATCCAAACCTAGATTCTATATCTTCAAAAGACCAGAGATACTACTACCCACTCACAGTGTCTGCAGAGAAAGACGGAAGATATGCTTCAGGAACGGTGCAAGTACTACCGGGATATGTTTCAACAACTGCCAGAGCGGGGTATGCGCCACCTAATCAAAAGAACCCATTCCAAAACATCTTCTTCCAGCAGCTCCAACCTCAAGATATGTTCAACAGAAACCTCGAGTCGTGGTTTCCAAAAAACATGTTCCAGAACTTCTCTCCTCAGCCTGACGTTTTGAGGAACGGTTGGTTCTACCCTAGTTTTGATCCGTTTGTAAACTTCTGGCGATAAATCATGTTGGATAAATAGTTTTTGTTTTTTTTTCCCCTTGAAAATCATCAACTTATTTTGGTATGGCTGATATCGCTCCTAGGACCTAGCTATAGCTGTGTTTAAGTTATATGGAGTTATAATATTATTGACATAAGCTTTAAACAAGTCACGTGATGCTTTTAAAGACTGTCGGCAATTAAAATTAACACAACCTCTCACAAGCAGTAGAGGCACTGATTGGTAGTTTTTTATGGTCAGTATTTCAACTAAGAAGCGAATGTAAAAACATTTACACTAGACGAGGAAATTGTGTTACGAGTACAAAGCATGACAAGCAAACGTAGTTTAGTGTGTCACTTCGACTCGTCGAAAAGACTGACAGAAACATATTTGTGTGTCTAAAGTCACAAAAGTAACAAGAAAATTGTGTTTAATTGCGCTTCATCATATCATACATACCTACATATAGGTTCATCGTCGTCATGATAGTGATAACTATGAACCTATAATGTATATGATCATCCACACGGTACCAGCTTATTGTTAAACTAGGTACCTACCTATATATATTTTCTAACAAGTGTAAATAAAACCACAATAGTGTTATGCCCGCTGGGGTCGTCTGCACGGACCAATGGGACTGTTTCTCTCATAAATGTTTTTGTCACAGGGTATCTAGTACATAAAAAGAGACTTTGTAAACGGTCACTAATCAAAAAAATGATGAATGAGCACTTTTGCAAATAATAACGGAGCTATACTATTACTAAAATTGAGGCCCAAATTCGGTATCCATAAACCGATCATTGCCCCTGATGCATTTGCAGAAAAAGTAATTTAAATATTAGCCCAACGATCCATCGTGACTATAATAACCATTTTGCAAACAAATAATTATTGGTGAGTAGCATATTCGTCAATGTTATAGCAGTTGTTTAGTTTTCAGTTGGAATTACATGTTACAAGTTTATTTATTAGATTAAACAAGTTCTGGAAATTAAAAAAATAAGTATATGTTTGGACAACTGCGTATCCCTACTTTTTGTTAAGAATTTACTAGCTATCGCCCAGCGGCTTTTCCCGTGCGGATTCTATTTATTCCCGTTCTCGTGGGAATTTCTAAAAATCCCCTTTTAGTGCTTTGCTAATTCATAAAAAAATTTCTTCTGTATTTGTTTAAGTTACTACAGCGCAAACTCTCTTCTAATTTATGAAAGAAATATTCACAAGTCTAATTTTCTATCTAATAGCTTTTACCCGCGGCTTCGCTCGCGCTCGTTTAATTCACCCTTACGTTTAGTTTAATTAGGGGCTGAGTTTTGCAAAATCCTTTCTTAGTGGATGACTACACTGTATAAGCTATCTATGTGCAAAATTTCAAGCCTCTAGACCCAGCGGTTTCGGCTGTGCGTTGATACATCACCAATCAGTCAGTCAGTTTATCATTTTATGTATATATATGTTTGTCGTCAGACAGATGTTAAAAGGTAAACAACACAATTTTAGTATGAATTCAGATTAAATGTCCTTCCAAGAACTTGGTTAAGATGTATATATATGGTGACTGCGACATAGCAAATGTACCGCGTTGTGCAATCGTGTGTGATATGTACCTATTAGGCTTTGAGAAGCGATCAGCGGAGCGAAATCGTGATGCGTGTACATTTCAAATCTATCGAATATATCGGTTTAGACAATATGAGTTTATCTAGAAAATATGAGGTTAGTTAAAAATATTGTATTAGAGCAGTGATAGCGCGGACGGTTAAAGAGCCGGTCGAAAATCAGTGAGGCTCGGGTTCGAATCCTGGCATGTAACAATGAGTTTTTCAAAAACTTACGTACATATTTATCACTAGCTCGACGGTGAAGGAAAACATCGTGAGGAAACCCGCAGGTCTCAGAATTAATTCTGAGACAATTGTAAATAGACCTCTGCAGACGTATTCACAGAGACTCGATACCGTTTCCGTTGGATTCGAGTCGAATCTATCGACATCGGAAACGAATCTATCGAGATGGGCTGATGTTGGTATTGAAAACGAATGTCATATGTGACACCAACTGTCATATGTGACATTAGTTTTCGATACCAACATCAGCCCATCTCGATAGATTCGTTTCCGATGTCGATAGATTCGACTCGAACCCAACGGAAACGGTATCGAGTCTCTGTGAATACGTCTGCCGGTCCGGCAATGGGCTCACCACCTATCACGTTTAGGGGTCCAAGGTATCTCGTGAAATGTGGGTATATCCAGTAATGGAATACCTCTGCCTACCCCCTCGGGGATGAAAGGCGTGAGATATTTTTTTATTGTTTTATTCCATTAACTTTCTCAGGAAACCCTGTCCCAAACTCGTTTTCCTTAAGTGTCAAGAAACGCTTCTCGCTAATCGCGATCCATGTCCTGAGGCTGTCGGGAATGGAAATCGTACACCCACACCACTTAAATGTTATGCAACTTAACGTAGAGTTATTCTGAACACTTTACTTACTTTACTTTAGGACGATTTAATTCGAATTAGAACTACGTTTCAACAACAAACACAACACGATACAACTTTAGGACAACAATTTAATTCAAATAAAAATATAAATTCTGCGTACCTACCAACTGCGCAATACTTAAATGCATAGGTAATACATTACAACTTAATTTCATATTCATACCTTCAGCCCTACCATCTAAGTTTAATTACGGGACATCTAATTTGACGCCACTTTATTTAGAAATTATAGACAATTAGTAAACAAAACAAACTGTTGATATCTATTCTTTATGGGCGGAGGGATAAACTCAGCTCAATTCAAATCGCAAATGATCTATTGGACGTTGAATGGTAACCAAATGCCATTTGACGCTGTTAGTCTGGTCAATAACGGTTAATTCCTCACATTAATTCCTCAGTCGATGAAACTTTACAGGATTGTAAAGTTTCATCGACTGAGTGTGTATGAGACAATACTTGCATAAAAAAATCCAAAAAAAACCTAACCGAAGTTAGGTCTTTATACTAAAAAGATTTTTTTTTTGTGGTTGATAATTTGATAATTTCTGAAAATAATATATCGAGACGGTTTTTATTTTGGATTTTCCTATTGTAAGTCCACAGCGACTATAAAATGACATTCCAGTTAAAAAAATGGACAAAGCAATTTTCCCGTGCAAGGTATATGTCTGAGTTTTGGGACCAGGAGATTTTTTTTTTCACTGACGAAAAAATCACTGGGTTTCCGCTTCCTACACGAATACTGCATCGGTAACAGACTGTAGATGCCTACAAATAAACCAGCTGCATAATAAAGTTCTTAAATATTTTTTTTTAGCAAAATATATTTTTGAAATTAATTTCAAAGTTTTAGTAACTCCAAAAATTAATTTCAACATCCGTAATAATAAGAAATCCAATTTTCTTTATAGTACCTACTTTTTCCCACGCGACGGTTACTTACAAAAAACTAAATTGTCGGACAAATTTATAATAGACTTTTATTTAGTCACTAGCGGATGCCCAGCGGCGTTGCCCGCGCGGATTCCGTTTATCCCCGTTCCCGTGGGAATTTCCAAAAATCCCTTCATACCAATTTCCTATGACATATCAGACACCTTCGTACTATTTTTCAAGTTTCTAGGTGTTATCGTTTCGGAGTAGTACGTATTTCTCTTTTCAACCAGTTATTTTATTTTCCCATGGGAATGAGATATTTTCCTGGAATAAAAAGTACCCTAGATGTTGACCCGGGTACTCAGTTATCTCCATACCAAATTTCATCAAAATCCGTCCAGTAGTTTTTGAGTGATGCGTGCACAACCAGACAGACAGACAGACAGACAAAAATTCCAAAAATTGGTGTTTCGGTATCTATATCAATAACTATATACACTACCATTAAAATTTTCAAAAAATATTTAATGTACAGACACGGCCCCGTTAGAGTTTTAAAATATGTATAGATAAATTCCGTGTAGTACTATAGATAATAAAATAAAAAACTCATAAAAATTATATTTTTCAATCGTATTGCACTCAAAATGTTGACCATGAGTAGGAATCGATCCCCTGTCTCTAAAGGTAGGGTCACTCATAACATTTAATATATATTTTTGTAGCTTTACTTTCTATATTTCTATATCTATTTTGTTAATTATTACCAACATTGGGAAGGATCATCAAATGCATCCGTTAATTAAACTGTAAAATAAATGCCTTCATTATTTTGTTTATTTAAAACAAGCACTTAGTTTACCGACATTCTAAAATTACGTAACTTCCAAGAAAGTTATTTGAGAATGGCGCCCGTGCACGTACGAGCGCCAGATCAAGTGCGCAAGCCGCAGCGCACGCGCACGTTATTATGCGCGTCCTCCTGGTGCTCGCTGTGTTCGCTGTCGCCGCCTGCGCCGCCCCGCAGCGGTCCAAGCTGCAGTTCGGGACTAACGGTAAGTTCATTATTTTCTTTCAGATAAATCAAATTTTTTTGTTTCAAACTGCCCCTACTCTGAATCTACTCTACTGTAGGAGTTACATTGTAAGATGAGTTGATAAGTGGAATATAGTCCACTTATTGATAGTAATTGCAACTCCATCGCTTCGGCATACAATGTACTCGTAACTCCTTGACATATTATTCTTTTAACCAAATTATTAGACTTTATAATACTAGAGATTATAGACTAAATCGAGTTAAATAATACGGTGAGGGAAAATCTGCTCCAAGCATTATTGACATCATTTATTTGTCTGTCTCTTTGTTACCTTTTCACAGCTAAATAACAAAAATGATCGTAATGAAATTTAGCAACAAAAGCTTCTTGAGGAAGGTTATTGGCTGCTCTTCTTGGAAACAAATTATTCAGAAATTCGCACTTAAAAAATGCTTAGGGTGTGAATAAAGGCCACGGGTATATAATATCCAACGAACCAACCACAGATTTGGGGGACGATTTTTGAATCTCACCAAATGACTAATTCTCACCGATGTGAGTGATTTCCGAAAGTTCGTATTTTTGAAACTCATCGGTGACTTACATTTGTCATACCTATGATATCGATTTACGAGTGCCCCCACCCACTCGTAATTGAAATCACCATGCGATTGTTTTTGACAGTTGACGTAGTGCCATCTGCCAAAAGTGCCAAAGTATGTTTTTTGGAAGAATTAGCAGCGGGGCTCGATTGTGATATTTTGTGATTGCGACGATTTATTGAAAACAGCGTGTGACTTTCAAAAATACGGCTTTTAGAAAACGGTGACATTAAAGTCATCGGTGATAATTTTAGTCACCGGTGATTTTGATATCACCAGTGAGATTCAAAAATCGCACTCCTGTATGTCTTTATGAATACTTATAGGTAACTAGCGCGGTTTCACCCGCGTATTTCCCGGTTCCCATAATACGGAGATAAAATATAGGCTATACTCAGGGATATTGTAGCTTTTCATTGGTGACAGATTCTTTTAAATCGGTCCAGTAGTTTTTGAGTTTATTCGCTACAAACATTCAAAAATACGAGAATACAAAAATACAAATCTTTGCTTTCTTTATAAAGACGTTTCGGTATGAAGATTGCAATATTAAAAGAATGAGTTATAGAATATTGTTTTAGTAACTAATACGAGTAATAAATCGCCGTGCATGAATTGTCTCTCAATATGCTTCATTTGAATGCCAAGTAATGAAAGTTGCCAAAACAGATGTTTTATGACTAATATAAAGCAAAACCAACGTTTTGTTTACGACCAAATCAACCTCGGAGGTCACATGTTGACATTGCTGATATGATAATCGCGGGGATTTACGTCTGTATATGTCCCACATTTTATACAATCACGTTTCATTGAAATTTGTTAATAAACAGTGATAGGTACCTACATACACCTACTACGAGTACATATTAGTTATATTTATTATCTCTTAGACAGGCATAGCCTTTTAAATTTTCCATTGATTTTGAATCTTATTTCAATTACATAGAGTTCAATTTAAAATACCTATTCGTCCACTGCCTGGCTAAGGGTTAAAAGGGTGAAAAATTGGTATTTCCGGGAAACGACACCCTTGAGGATAATGTCGTGAAAATGTCATTTGTTAGTATAGAATTAATTTAGAAAAAGATTTTTAATGGATTTCAATTGTAAAAACTTGGAAATAAAATACCTCGCAGATGAATTATTATTTTTGTATGTACTCCTTATGTCGGCGGAGGTATTCCATTCATGGGAGTACCTATTTTGGTGTATTTTTCGGACCCTTAAATGTGACAGGTGGGGTGAGTCGATTTCCAGACGCGATCTGTCAATGCCGCGCAAAGCGACGTGCTCTCACTTTGGAGGCGCGTGGCCGACTGAATTCCGCGAGCGTTCGCATTCGTATTTGAATTTGCGCGCCGCTCCATAGTAATTTGTATGAAGATTTTGAGCGAAAAAATTGGTCAAGTTTGTGAAAAAATGAAGGTTTTATCGCCTGCTTTATAGTTTTAACTGTATTATGTAATAAAATTCATTTAATAATTCTTGATAGTTACGACTCAGTTGTTAGAATACGGGAGTGCGATTTACGCGTTTTTAGTGATTTTCTGATTTTTTTTACACTTAACTGTAAGCATGATCTTAAATTCGAATGTTTCAGCGCCTAGTAACATTCATTGGCTAGCTGTGTGATTTTTTTCAAGGTTGCGGAGCATCGTTTTCTATATAATTCTATGAGAATCCCGACCCTTGATTGCCTTGTATCTGTAAGCATGATCTTAAATTCGAATGTTTCAGCGCCTAGTAACATTCATTGGCTAGCTGTGTGATTTTTTTCAAGGTTGCGGAGCATCGTTTTCTATATAATTCTATGAGAATCCCGACCCTTGATTGCCTTGTACCGACCCTTAACAATTTAAAACACGTGGCGCCACCTTCTATGCGGAAAAACCATGGAACTAAAACTCTCAACATTTTCGCAATGAAGATGATCCACACTCCACTGATATTTACTGGCTGTTTGAGTTTGTCTACATCTCATTATGGAAATTAAAAAACGAATTACTTTTTACTCCCTAGAGACTAAAGTGGTGACTTTAGTCCCGCATCGTAGGCTATATTGGCGTACTTTTAGAGCATGAAAAGTGAAAAGAGTTGTTACATACTTACTTACCTTTTCCAGATGCAGACAAACAGCCTTTCATTGAGGAGGTGGTGGTGGAGTCAGTGCTGCACGTGCGAGGTCCCAGCGGGGGTCGCCAGGCGCGAACTGAAGCACAGATCAATCTACAAGATGGCGCCAGGGTTGCAGAGATGAAGAGCAAATAGCATTATAATCATAAAATAAAACACAATTGATTTTTAATTGTTACGGTGCCCATTGGAACTGCGCGGTGCTCGACGAATTAAAATCTTGTTTTCACGAAAAGAGGCTAAAGCAAACTACAGATTACGAAGCCCTGAAAGTAATTTCTCTCTAAGTTAAGTATCTCTAAGGTACCTATAATTTAGAAAATTAATAAGATTACTTACGTATAGAAAATTGAGAAAAAAATAACATTGAGAATACTTATTGATTTTTTCATTTTTATATTACTAGCGGGTGTTTATTCGCGTTCATGGGGAAATTTGCACTGTGTTTCTCAATTAGGTACTTCATTTATGGAACCTTTGTAAAGGAAATTACATGTTAATCCGTCACCCAGTCAGTTTCTTCTTATAAATTTAAAAATAATAGTAGTTTTATTATTTTTTAAATACTTAGATAACGAACTGTATAGTGGCATTTATATTGACCGGCTGAATCACTCACATGAAACTCACGATACATTTATTGGTATAATAATAATAAATTGTGGGACACAATACACACGGTTAGTTAGTCCCAAATAGGCAGGGCCTATACTACGGGTAATACACAAATGATTAACATATATAAATAGATATTAAATGAGCAGACACGAAGCCAACAGACATGTTCAGTTCACACACAAAAATGTTGGTCGCGAGCGAACCCGCGACCTCCGACTCAAAAGGTAGGTTCTCCAACTGAGCCAACAAGCCAAGTAGATAATTTTATCATTTAACCAAGTAGATAACTGTACTTGCTTTGTCTATTTTGACATGAGTTCGACCATGAGGATGTGTTAGTCCTCGTAGCCAAATTAGTTAGTCGAAATAGTTAGGCCACGAGGAAAAAGCCGTCATATATTTATGTACGAGTATATTTAGATTAATGTTTTCTTCTTTGCGACCGTGCCTCAGAAGCATTTATGCCTCGAGGTCATAGCAGAAAAGGTGTTAGGTAGGTTCTCTGTTTGACCAAAACCATACGCTCAGCTTTTGCTGAGCTATGCCCCATTTGCACTGCAGTTTATCTTGTTTGTTGTTATGCAACTAAAGATACCAATAAAGGTTTTATCTATCAATGGAAAATAGCAGCTATTAACAGTGAGCGCCTAGCCATTATAGAAAAGCAAAACTTTTGCTATGTAAATTTTTAGGCGTTACAAATTATATGACGTAAAAGCTGTGGTAGAAGCTAATCTAAATGAGAGGTAACAATAATATTATAAGAAACTAAGTTGATACGTTTTATAAACTATCACACAACGGTGAGAAATTCATTGAGTTAAAGTCTCGTTGACGTGTTATGTGTTGTCGACGGTAGCTATTTATTGGATCACACAAAAGACATCAACGAAATTACACTTGCTTGGTATATCCACAGCCTTTCCTTTTCAGTGTATATTTTCGTTAAAAGCTTAACATTTTAAAGATCTAAGTAGATACACTTTCAGTACCTAATTTAAATAATGTAATTAAGCAGTAATTATATTCACTAGTGTATACAATGTTCGCGTCTTTATATATTTAACGTCATTGCAATGTACGCATGTCTTTTTTGTACCAATTAGTTTTTTCCAATCATACGTACATATTGATAGAGTACAAAACACCAGGTTTAAAGGTCCAAAAATATACTGATGAAAAGTGAGTATTTCCAGGAATGTAATAAATATATACATTGTAGGACACAATTCACACACGGTAATTTAGTCCTAAGCTAAGCAGAGCCTGTACTATAGGTCAGTGGTCTGTAAATGACGTCATCCGGACGGATCCATGACATAGAAGTTTGACACTTCAAATACAAAGTGTCGCCGGCATGCTGACGTCATTCAGAGGTCAAGCGGCGATAGATTTTCGTAAAAATAAGCACTTTGGCATAAGTGATTACTAAGTAGATGTAAACATAATAATACAGTTTAGAAATATAGGTAATATTTCGAAATTGTTTCGATGACCATTTTTTTTTGTACAATCCGAAATATGTTAAGTATTTGTTATAATAAACCGAATACTCCTATTACTATACGAACCGCGTTGCACGCAGATGAAGAACTGGCGTGTAATGGTATTCATAGAGCAGCCGACATGACAATGACAAGCGCACGCGCTGCGAATAACGTAGCTCTGCGCGCGCATTCTATACATGCGGATGGTATTTATTGGTTACTGGTGTTTTCATGTGCAGCGTTTATGTTTGCCTTTATATTTGTCCTGTGGGAGTTCATTCTGGATGAAAGTAGTCTTGTCCATATACAGACAAGATGCAATTTTTAGTTGGACGGCCATATCTCGCGAAGAACCGGCAACCATTGGGGTAAACGTGTTCTGGAGTGGAGACCGCGACTCGGCAAACGTAGTGTAGGACGCCCTCCGGCCAGATGGCATGACGATCTGCGAAAGGCTGCAGGCAGATGCTGGATGCGAGCTGAAGACAGTATAGGCTGATGATGATGATAATGCCATTTAAAAAAAATAGCTTAGTTTAGCTCCATTCGGACGTTATTGTGTAATAACTTATGAACTAATAAACTTTTATGAATCTATATTTACATATATAAAAAACAGGTAAAGTTTTATGTGTGTTTATAAGAGGTAATCTCTGGACTAGGTTCCGATTTCTAAAATTACATATTTGGCAGAAAACTATGAACAGCGGGGCTATAATACTTACGGAACATCATCATAATATTATAAAGAGGAAAGATTTGTATTTTTTTATGTTTGTTACGAATAAATTCAAAAACTACTATACCGATTTTAAAAATTCTTTCATCAATGGAAAGCTAAAAAATCTTTGAGTAACATAAATGCTATATTTTAGTCCCGTTTTCCCACAGGAACGGGAACTACGCGGGTGAAACCGCGCGGAACCGCTAGTTAATTATAATAGAAGATGGACTAACTACTACTATTCATGGTGTTACTGGTGAATGAAGAATAGGTATTATACATTAAATAAATACGAACAGACAGACAGAGTTACGTTATAAGTAGGTGTAGGTATAATTGAATTGCCTGACAATTGACAAATTCCTGGCTACCGTAGAAAGTAGGCATGCGATTTGATTATATATAGAACATACTGTATAAAAGCCGAAATTAACTAACAATTTGAATACAATCCAGAGCCCGCCAAAGTTAAAGCATGCGCACGCGCAGCCGTCTCACGTTGCCACTAATTTGTATGGAGTAGAAATGGAATTCCTAGAATGTTTTTATCACACCAATACTTTTCTTATTTAAATTCTTCCGTAATGTGACTAGAATAACAAGACATTTCTTTATAAATAAAATATTTTTTTTTCTTACCATAAAAAAGTCATCCTTAGAGAAGCCATGCCCACAAAA
Source organism: Ethmia dodecea (assembly GCA_963855545.1). Taxonomy (NCBI): domain Eukaryota; kingdom Metazoa; phylum Arthropoda; class Insecta; order Lepidoptera; family Depressariidae; genus Ethmia; species Ethmia dodecea. Next base: position 16,604,185 of record OY979438.1, on the reverse strand, counting down.
CTGAGCATTCCTTCTCTGGACAGCAGTTGCAACTGCTAGATCTCTGGTATCCTGAAGTCTCAACCAAACGTGCTATCAGCTTTTTTGTACGTAACGTAACGTAACGTTGATAACGTCTTATAAATCGATGAACGCCGGCTGCACGTATGAAAAAGCATACTCATTGTCACGTTCCGCCTGAGTGACGCATCTATTTCTTATGACGTTACAGACAACAATTTTTTTCCCTTTAAATTAAGATCTATTTCTATTTATCGGGAATGGAACGGAGGAGAAAAACCTTATAATTTATATCTGCAGACTGTAGAGTAGGAATCTTCAGTTATATGCTTGTAAGAAATAAATCGATTTAACAGCTAAAATACTGCCGAGGGGGTAGGCATAGGGAAATACCCAAGCTTCACCAGTATATTCTCTGGACCCCTAAACGTCATAGGATGGTCAGCCCATCGCCGGATAGGGTCTGTTAGACATGCCTCAGACAGGATTTGAACCCCGAGCCTCACAAATGAGAAGCGGGCTCTTTAACCATTGGGATATTACTGCTTCAAGAAAAATAATAACCTATTTAAGAAATAAGGAAAGGGTGCCACCCTGCTTCTTTGTTTTTTTAAAAAAAACTTTTATGAACACTGATGTAGAGGAAATACAACATCACTTACCAAATAGACCGTAACACCTGGAGAATATTATTGAAATTTATTCCCCAAAAAACACAATGAAATATTCATGTAATTGTTCGTTCCGTACTTTTATTGTTTAGCTGAATTTATGACCTGTACCGACAAAGATGTATTTTACCTTTAAAAATCCGCAATGACCTCCATAAGAATTTGTAATCAGACAAGATTATTTATAGGATTTATTTCAACTGAAGACAATAAAATTGGGGAGACGCATCTTGCATCTAAACTAGCATATCTCGCATCTATCATTACATCTATAAATTAAAAACTTGAAACAGCACTTGAATCCTCAATGCAGCTTCTTGAGCAACCCATGCCTAGTAAATATAAATTTTTTTAAAGAATTATATTTTTATTACTCAATCCTTCCTACTGTTGCGGTTTTTAAAGGTGAAGACGTCTTGTAAAAAGTTCTTGTGCAAATTAGTAGTACTAGTCTCTAAAAGTGATAGTATGCCCCATAAGTTATGAGAAAAGCCACACTATAATATGTTAAACTAGACCCAAAATTTATGGTAAGATAAAAATATAAACAAAAGAAACAATCTAAATTTATAAAAACGTGGATCAGTAAAATATACTGCTGAAAAGAAGGTAGGTATACTTCCAGATATAGAGTACCTCTTCCAGCCCCTCGGAAAAACTTGTTAGTGTTTATCTAATTAACATATTTTTATAAAGAAAATGTTTTTTATTATTCTTATAAGTCGAATAATAATTTTTTTGGGAAACTTGAATTTTGATCTCAAGAGACACATTCAGATAAATAAAATAATAATAATAATATAACCTCACGCCTTTTTTATCCCCGAGGGGGTAGGCAGAGGTATTCCATTACTGGATATACCCACATTTCACGAGATATATTGGACCCCTAAACGTGATAGGTGGTGAGCCCATCGCCGGACCGGGTCTGTTTACACATGTCTCTGAATTAATTCTGAGACCTGCGGGTTTCCTCACGATGTTTTTCCTTCACCGTCGAGCTAGTGATAAATATGTACGTAAGTTTTTGAAAAACTCATTGGTACATGCCAGGATTCGAACCCGAGCCTCACTGATTTTCGGCCGGGTCTTTAACCGCACGGGCTATCACTGCTCTATAACAAATAACAACTGCATAAATAAAACTAAAAAGGTTTCAAGAATATTTTTTAATTCCTTATAAGAAATCCAATAAACCACCCAAATAGAATAGTGACAAGGATAAAAATATCCAATGCAACGCTTGTATTGATCTGGAACCACAAATCAATATCGTAATCGGAAACTTTGGCACGTCGCATGCGCACATCGAACATGCAAATAACCACATCGGGCAATACACGGAGCAGGAAAATGTCTACAGGGTTGTTATTTGTTTTTGATCAACAAAATGACCACCCGCTTTGTTTTTACATGGCTTATAAATATGCAGGTGTAAGTATTTAAATACTTTATTAGAAACTAAAAACTAACCGAGTAGAAATAAATTTAAGGTTGCAGAGAAATCAAAAGCGAAGTAGTTACTACAAAATAATTATAAAAATTAAATCATAGTTTTTGGGAACAGGAACTTGATTTAGAGTCTCAAACCGTCGTCTGCAAACCGAAACACACTAGCAATACAACATCAAAATACAACTTGCGAGGCAACACTACTGGTACGATTATTTTTTTATATTGCGATCTTCGAATAGCAATATTATATTGACAGCGTCATAATAAAAATAATTCTGAACGCACATTCAAATTACGGCTACTTGATGAGGATGACGTGGAGTATTTATAGCTACCCAAACATTCGAAGAAACTACCATTAGATGATATTAAAATTTCTGATGCTGCGACAACGGGGAAGTTTAAAAAAAATTGGCGCCATTAACAATTGCCCTTGACCAATCAGAAACAAGCAAAATCAAAATGGTGCTCCAATAATCCAATCAGAAACAGGTAGAGTTGCTTCTGACTAGTCCACAATCTGTAATAGTTTTGCTGACGAAAGTTAAATTAAAAAGGCATGTAAAATGTTTATGGCTAGGAAGCAGCCCTATTTTAAATCTGATAGCAACTGACGTCAAAATGCATCCAATATACATTGAATGCCAGCGCCAGACCATCTTCAGACAATGCAAGACGGGCTTGACGTCAGCACTTCACATGGTAATGAACCCGTGGGAACAAACCACTTTCCTTATTCGGATTTGCTATTTTGAAAAGCTATATTTAGATTTGTTGACTCACTATACTTTCTGCGATTGTTCTTTAACAGGAATCGCATGGTTCTTTGGAAGCATGAGATATTTTTTTACCATTGTGTATGTAAATCAAGTTATGATTTAGTAAGACGGCAGGCTTGTGGTAACTTATTATCTGCGCCTATTTTGCGTGGTGTTGGGAATGGCACTCTTGCCATCCCAGCTACTCCACTAAACCCAAAGAGATTAAAATATAATAAGGCATAGAGGGGACAAAGCGAGGAAAATTTAAAGTCAAAAGTTATTCCAAGTGCAATAAGTCTAGTATAATTTCGACCGAATGACAGCTCGCGTTCATACTAACTGACATGATAAGGACAGTCATGACGCTTAGGCTTCAAAGTTTTGTATGAAAATAAATATTCCCAATGCTCCCTCTATGCCCTATTATATTTAAATCTCTTTGACTAAACCCAACAAAGTATTCACGCACGCCATTGATGATTCAAAGGGATCCAAGGGAGATCCAAGGTGCTAAAACCTTTACATCAACGCATTATCTGCTTACAGCTGCCTTACAACTATTAGGAAGTTATGTATGTAGGCACAGGTCTAAGAAATTAATAAAAATCCGTTTTTCTGTTAAATCACTGCCATCTATTATTTCTGACTCTCTGCCTTCGCTTTCACAATTTGAATTAGAATATACGTGCCTGTATTAATCATTTGATAGTAAAAAGATCCTACAGGTATGAAGCATCTTTGCAATTTATCAATAAGTACATGTCTTACCACCTAAGATTTCATTTGTAAGACCTTACCCTTAGTCAGTGCAGGACCTGTTGCTTCTTCGGTGGTGGCGTATATGGACCCACCGGTGGGCTCACAGTATAAGGGTGTACCTAACCATGTGACATGCAAAAAAGATAATTAATGAGTAAGTTAGCTTAGATTTATCAAACGACTGTATTTTAAGTAAATACTTGTGAGTAAATGCCACAGTAGCATAGCCCCACATGACACTTTGAATAACACAGGTTTGCATGACGAGTTCTAAGAACTAACAGTACTATTCGGGCTTGCGACTGATCAGCAGTAATCGCGGCATCTGGCTCCCGTATCGTCTGATCGACGATCGCGCCCGAGCGTCTGCCGCGCTTGTATGCAGCACATGCGGTGCAGTTCGCGGAAATACTTACTTGGAATATCTGATAGATTGTACTTTAAAGTTACATTTCTTTATTTTATACTAATTCTTGATAGTTTGGTAGTCTTGGGCATAGTAGTTCACCATTGGGAGCGCTCAATTTAGTTCACAGTCGTACCGCGAACTAATTGGTTTATTTAGTTCGTTTTTAAATTTTTCGATAGTAATTAATATAATACGTAATTTAGAGATAGTTCAATAAGGAAATGTTTTTCATATTATAATTGCGAAAAACTTTAACTATAGATGTAATAAGAAACTAGCGCAAGAGTGGCAGGAGTAAAAAAAAATGTCGGTTAGCCATGCAGCGCCGCAGTCAATAATAGAGCGGACGTCAGAAAAATACATATTTAAAAGAACTAAGAGCGAGACTGTGGACGGACTAGTTCACATAGTTCACCTAAAAGAGCGCTCTTTCGAACTAGGTCATTCGCGAACTACCCAAGACTAGCACAACACTGAGACAGTTCGAGCTTCAAGAGTAACCTTAATTGTTGATGTCATCAGCCAACAGCGCGGACTGTCGACGGAGAAAAAAAAATATTTTTTCACTTCTCATGCTCTAAAAGTACGCCAATATAGTCCTACGAAGCGGGACTAAAGTGACCACTTTAGTCCCTAGGGAGTAAAAAGTAATTAGTTTTTTAAATTTAATTATTGAGATGTAGACAAACTCAAACAGCCAGTAAATATCTGTTGAGTGTGGACCATCTTCATTGCGAAAATGTTGAGAGTTTTAGTTCCATGGTGGTTCCGCATAGAAGGTGGCGCCATGTGTTTTAAAAGAGATTTAAATCTCTTTGTTAATCTGTGACAGGTTTAGAAGAAAAAACTGCCCTCGAAAATTTCAGAATTATTGTCGAGTGTATTTGTTCGGTTTTTTATTTATATAAGTATTAAGGGTGTGAAAGGGAGCAGTAATGGAAGCTCGCACCGGGCGCATAAAAGGCTAGTTTTAGCGTTGATTAATTTCAGGCCAAATACCTATAGATAATAAAACAAACTAATAAAACTAAATGTAATAACGGGCAGTGTCCCACTCACGCCACCCAGTATTAAGAGTCTTTTGAAAAACGCACGAATGTCAACGCGGCCTTGTCTGCCATTTTCCACTGTCTGCGCCTTTTGAGCAGACACTACCGAATTCCCGTAGTATCATGAAATAAGTGACAGGTGTTTACATGTACTCGCATACTTTAAAGTCCGCCGGGCGTGAATCGGGGTGCGTTGCTCGCCATACTAATTTAAATCTTACGAATATTTCCGGCAGCGCTATACAGTCAAGAGCACGTGGAGCTTGACACATTGGACTTTCTAACGGTCTTATTACAATCGCCTTAGAGGTCAGACTCGCACTACAAGTGTAAAGCTTCATGTGCTCCTGACTGTACATACCTTAAGCCATGTTCGGGACTTGACAATTCGCATGTTGTACGAATTTCAAATTAGCAATTTAGCATTAAAGTTCTTAAACATAAATTTTTTGGACACAAAAAGTTGACACCGTTTATTTTAAGCACTGAATAAGTTTTGGCTATATTATTCTAGATAGGAAGAAAAAATATATATATATAATAAAATACATAATGTATGATGATTTTTAATCATATTTTAAAGAAAACTCCTTGTTTCGGATGCCTAAACTAGATAAACAATCAATGCCTTGAAAATGGAGGGAAACTGTGCACTGTAGGTTTTCCAGGATTAGATGCATTGCCTTACATATGTATATGTACTTATTTATAAGTTTATGTAGCCAGCACTTTGTATGTGGCTGATTATCAAGTATTTAAATGATTTGTTCGAAGTTCGGATAGCTTTATCTCAAACTAACTGTTCCTCGCGGTTTTACCCAAGTAGTTCCCGTTCTCGTGGGAATACGGGGACAAAATATAGCCTATAGGTTATGCTGAGCTGTAGCCCTTTCGGCATACAATTGTTGTATTTCTTAAGTACTGTGTTTTCTGTTTTTTTGTTATTCTATGCTGAATAAAAAGTTTCTTTTTTTCCTTTCTTTCTTTCTATGCTACTCCATGATAATGTAGCTTTTCATTGGCGAAATTGGGTTAGAAATTTCTAAAATCGGTTCATAGTACAACCAAACAAAACTTTCCTCTTTATAATATTAGTATAGATCAAATTCCATTTTCCAATCGCGGCAAGAGATGAAGGCACTTGTTTTGCACTCAAACGTGTGCTCTCCCAAAGTTGACTGTTATGACCACTTTAGCTGATTTGGTGCCGTGGGCGCAGATTTTATCTGTCAAATTGTGGAACGGACTGATCTTATCGGGCACGGAGAGATGCCGTGGCTGCAATACTCAATAGGCCGCTGATAGGGTCAATTTGTAGTCGCTTTTGGTGTTGGACAAGAGACGGTAGTGAATGATTTATTAATTGGAGAACAATTTGTGATATATTATACAAAATACACAGCGGTTTTTCCAATAGTTACAAGTGGGCAAAGAGATTAAAATATAATAAGACATAGAGTTGTGGTTTCGTTTTATTTATTTATAGAGGGGGCATTTGAAATATTTTCAAAAACTTTGAAGCTCAAGCGTCATGTCAGTTATTACTTATTACGAACGCGAGCTGTCATTCGGTCGAAATCGTACTAGATTTTTTCCACTTGTACTTTTGGCATCAAAATTTTTCCTCGCTTTGTCCCCTCTATGCTTTATTATATTTTAATCTCTTTGCAAGTGGGCTTGGGGTGACAGATTTGGTTTGTTTATGCTTGAAGCAGATCCTAAGAGATGCACAGCGCAACACAACAGTGAAATGTATGCATAGGTTTATGTAACTTTAAAAAAACCGGCCAAGTGCGAGTCGGACTCGCGCACCGAGGGTTCCGTACAACCTTGCAAATTTATGGTTTTCGTATTTTTTCCTTTATTTATGCTATAAGACGTTGCTTCGTACCAAATTTCAAGATTCTGAGTTCACGGGAAGCACCCTGTAGGTTTTGATTCCCTTGCAAGTGTCGAAAATTTGCGGCATAAACGGCTGTATCTTTTGATTGCGTTGGCTTAGAAGTTTGATTTTTTCACAGCTTCAAGGGACAGTAGACCTGAGTAATTGATATAAATTTCAGCTTCATACCTCCACGCGTTCCTGAGAAAAGGGTCTTGACAGACGGACGAACGGACGGACAGACGGACAACAAAGTGATACTATAAGGGTTCCGTTTTTTCCTTTTGAGGTACGGAACCCTAAAAAAGCTACTCCTTTATTACCGAAGGGGTAGGGCGAGGAATTAAATTACTGGATAAGCTTACTTTTTCACTAATACGTATATTTTAGGATGAAAGGTAGAGTCAGGACAGTCATTCCAGATAGAACAGTCAAGCATTAAAATTTTTTCATGGACAAAATACTGCACCGATCTAAATAGTAGGAAAATGATGATATCAACCACCACTAGTCTGCCGTAGTACAATTTCCAAGAAACACTTAGCTGTAGTAAACAGAGGGCTATAAATCGATATGAATGAAGCTCTTTACCATGCCACGTCCACCGCAGGACATGCGATGCACACGGGCGCAGTATAATGTGCATCGCCTTCTGCAACCTAATCTGCCTTATTTATAGCGTTCAGGTTGATAATTCACAAGGTTGCATACACCTGGTTGTTCATAAATCACGATTTTTTTGGGCAAAGGAGCAGACAGGTCACATGATGGTTAGTGACTACCATCGCCCATGGACACCTGCAACTCAAGTCACTAGTGCGACGCCGGCCTTAGAGGTGGAGTACGCTCTTTTCTTGAAGGTAAGAAGGTCGTATAGGTCCGGAAATGTTATCAAAGAATATTAATACTGGTAACCTACCTCCCTTTGCCAAACGAAAGTTGTATTTGCTCAGTTGGCAATACTAAATATGTCGCAGTTACTGATCTTCTTTATTAGAATGTTGCGTAAAGGAGACGTTCCATCTTGGGCCTGCACATTGTACACCAGCGTGAAAGATAGAGAAAAATCTAGTGATTATCAGAAAATTATTTTAAAAAATCATTTCCATCTATTTAACTTTCACAAAAGTAATTAAACTTCAATGGATCCACATGGAATCATATTGAAATAATACTATTTGTAACTTCTTAAGCCCAATTTAAATTTTATTGTGAATTAGTCCGACAAACATCAAACTAATGTCAATTGTCATTTTACCGGTCAGCAGACGTATTCACAGAGACTCGATACCGTTTCCGTTCGATTCGAGTCGAATCTATCGACATCGGAAATGAATCTATTGACATCGGAAACGAATCTATCGAGATGGGCTGATGTTGGTATCGAAAACTAATGTCACATATGACAGTTGGTGTCACATATGACATTAGTTTTCGATACTAACATCAGCCCATCTCGATAGATTCGTTTCCGATGTCGATAGATTCGACTCGAATCGAACGGAAACGGTATCGAGTCTATGTGAATACGTCTGCTGGTCGCAATATTTTTTTCAGTCTTAATGAAAATTCAAGTTTATTGTACAACGAAACTAGACAAATATGAGCAAAATCATGAATAAAACTATAGTTATTTTATTTATAATTATCTAAAAAACTGGTGTAAATGGTGTAGGCCCAGTCTCCATATTCATGAAACGTCTCCTTTTCACATGACAAGTCGAGCGCTATGTCAATCCTATATTCATTTGTCATTCTATTCGACTGATCTCTACATTTTACAAAGGCCCTCGCCTAGCCCTCTGTATCGTTATTGAAGTGTATTTTGTTCAACAAATTACGGACGTAGGTTAAGAGCAGGTACCCTGGTCTGAAGATTCTGTCCTTTACGATGGGGTTTCGAATTTTATAGTGGGGTTACCCAGGCTAGTAGGGTGAAATAGAGAGTCATGAAAGGGCTTCATTTGCACATCACAAAATATTCATTATAGGTATAATTAATTATTATAATCTCACGCCCTTTATCCCCGAGGGGGTAGGTAGAGGTATTCCATTACTGGATATACCGACTTTTCACGAGAATATTCTTTAAATACTTTTCCCTTTTTTGTTTTTGTTTTTGAATTATTAAGAAAAATGTCTACAAAAATCCCCGCTTGAGTTTGAGCTTAGCTCACAGCAATCTCCTTCCAAAAACACTACTTGGTCTCAAATTGATAAAAACAGTCCACTTAATATTCACAAGCAAAGATTCTGACTCACTAAGATCTAATTTTTAAAAGAAATGCAAAAAGCTCAACGGTCCATCTAATAGACGAAGTACGTGTATCGCATTCACCAGTTCTTCACGATGGTACAGTCACTAGCTCCACGTGGAGCTTGACACATTGGACTTTGTAACGTTCTTATTACAATCATCTTAGAGTTCAGACTCGCATTAAAAGTGTAAAGCTTTTTATGCTCTTGACTGTACATGCCGTAACGGTTGGAGAACACAGGAGTGGTGTAAAATGACGGTCAAAGCTGCGCGGACGCAGGCCGGCATCCGTGAGCCGCATCCCAATGAGTACAGCTAGTCTGGACTATATAACGCGGCATTTGGGTCTGAATAACACTGCCTCGATTGCTTTGCGTCAGACATCACCCTTACCACCCAAGGGAGTCATAAAGTAAAAGAAAAAAAAGAAATGAAGATCGCCGCTCTTGTGTTTTTGAGTTGCGTGCTGTGGGACGTGAATGGATATTCTTATTATCCGTATTATGGCAATATGGACTCCCGTAAGTTCCTTTGTTTAATTTGACATTACCTTGTTATATCACTTGTCTTCATCTACCGATAGATCAGCTATTGCGGATAGATTAACCTGATGATGAACAGGTTTTGAAAATAACTTGCAATAAATAGAAAAATCGTTAATGTGTAAATTAAAATACAGATGATACACCTCTTATAGCGAACATAGACCTTGTAATTTTATAATAATATGCAAAGACAGTGAACCTTACGGAAACTAATCTTGAATGGGCCTGTTGGCTTAGTTGGTAAAGTTCCTGCCTTCTGAGCCGGGGGTCGTTGGTTCGATTCCTCGAGGCCAACATTTGTGTGCATGAACATGTCTGTTTGTGTCGTTTCTGGGTGTTGTCTACCATTTTACATGTCTAACAGTTGTTTAGTATTAGTACCTATACATTGCTATGCCTAGTTTGGTACGAAAATTAAAACTTTGATAAATATTCGTAGGTAATAGGTACAATACAATTCAACGACTCTTTATTGTACACCAAAAACAACATGTTACGGATACCAACACTAACTAAAGCACAATGGGTGGTCGTATCGCTTTTAGCGATCTCTTCCCGACAACCTTAGGATGGATGAAACTGAGAGATTAGAACTAAGATAATCTAATGAAAAATAATAATTCTTAATTCCTAATAACTGTTTTCCAGTATCATACGGCGCGAGCAACAGCGGCCCCGGCGGAATGGTCATGAGTCGGTACTACTCCCCCTACTACAGTCCACGTGTCGGTATGGCCGCCTTCATGTACCAACAGCGCGAGGACCAAGCCAACCAGCCCAGCCAGTACTACCTCCCCGACAGACGCCGCCAAACCCCCCAAGATGTCAACTACAACATTCCTCAGCAAGAAAACGAGGTCTTCTACCAACAGCCGGAGAACCCTGTAGTCACTGAACCGACTGAACTTGTCGAACCTACTGGCAAAACTGACATCACTACAGTCAAAGCTATAGTGCCAGAAATAGTTGAGCCAGAAGTCGAGCTGGAGGACCCAGAACGGAAGCCAAGGAAGCGGGTACCGAAGAAGAAACCGGTCTACAAGCCCGTTGAGTCGGAGGAAGATGATGACCAGAAAATTCCTAAAGGTGCGTTCTTCCCGATGTTCTTCGGATGGGGGAGGAAAGGTGGAGATGGAACGCCCGGTGGAGCTGTGGCCATTGCCAATGCCTTCAGCATGGGCAGGGGAGAAGTTAGAAGTCATGCGACAGCATACGGAGCACCAAGACCTGACCCACACATGTACCAATAGTGTTAAAATTATATGCTATCTGTATCAATTTATTTTAATAAATAAGTAATAATATAACGTTTAGTGATATTTGTTTTCTGGTAAGGCGCCCTCTAACGCGCAGATACGAAACTATAGGTATGTCGTACAAGCTACTACAGTACTCTAAATATCTTTAGTCTCTGTTTCCGTGTAATGGCACAAGATGACGCTTTAGCGCCAGAGGCCCAGGTTCGATTCCTGGTGAGGGTTCTAAATGAGTTTTTTTTAAACTTATGAACATATTTATCTCTAGCGCCACTGTGAAGGAAAACATCATCAGGAAATTTGCAGACCCCAAAATTGGTTATGGTTGGTTTAATACTTAAAGGTTATATGCATGAGGTATTATGTGTAACAGCATTCCAGGCCGACGATGGGCAACCACCGTGATGATAAGGGTTCCGAGTTCACCACTGCCAATCCCCTTAGGGATAAAGTGTACTTATTTATTTATTTTTTAGTATCTTTACTACATCAAGGTTGTTCGCTGGCTAAGTTAGAGTACGTAACTAAGAAGATTTCTTGTTGCAATTATTTTGATTCGAATAAAAACACGAATTACTTATCGAAGAAACATAAAAAGGACAACAGACACGGGCACGTGAATACGTAAAAAAGACGCCGGAAACTTAAAGTATAACGTAATACGAGCCGAGCAAGTCTAATAATTGCGGTAGGTGTGTCAGCCTGTCTGTCAGGGCTTTTTCTCAAATTTTTTAGACGTATCTTAATATTGACGGCGTCATTTATTTTCAAGGTATACTTACATACATAAGCTGACGTCTTTTTTCCAACGGGGTAGCCAGACAATAGACAGCCATTGCTACGAACCTGGAACACCACTCACGCTCAATTTACATCCAACAATCGACAATGCTCGTCGGTTTTGAGTACTCTTTACCTGGCTTTTCTTCAATGCAATGCTGATCTGATCGAACTAGGTACGCCTAAGTCGCCCTCTGCCGACTCGGTCACTCACAATCCCTATATAATATATAGCAACCCGCCCCGTCTTCGCACGGGTGCAATGCCAATACTAAAACCTTCCTCTTGAATCACTCTATCTATTAAAAAAAACTGCATCAAAATCCGTTGCGTAGTGTTAAAGATTTAACATACATAAGGATATAGGGATATAGGGACAGAGAAAGCGACTTTGTATTATAGGTACTATGTAGTTAGTCTTACGGTTAAAGAGCCGGCTGAAAATCAGTGAGGCTCGGGTTCGAATCCTGGCATGTACCAATGAGTTTTTCAAAAACTTACGTACATATTTATCACTAGCTCGACGGTGAAGGAAAACATCGTGAGGAAACCCGCAGGTCTCAGAATTAATTCTGAGACATGTATAAATAGACCCGGTTCGGCGATGGGCTCACCACCTATCACGTTTAGGGGTCCAATATATCTCGTGAAATGTGGGTATATAGAGTGATGGAATACCTCTGCCCACCCCCTCCGGGATAAAAGGCGTGAGATTATTAATTTATTTTATGATTATTAATGGATGTAAAAGAACATTACATGGTCCACTTGTTATATTAATTTCTTTTATGGACATTGAGATATTGGGCCGTCAAGAGAGAGGATGAAAGGAGACTGCATGCAGCTGCAACGATTAGGAATACTATAAATGCGACTTACGGTTTGTCTGTTACGCAAAAAAATATTTTACCAATGGAAAGCTACATTATAAGTAACATAGGCTATATTTTATCCGGAACGGGAACTACAAGTATAATATAATGCAGAGGAATGATATCTAGTAATGTTATCAGAAAAGTGCTTAATATTAAGAATGATAGAAAGAAGGCAAGACCAAAGAAAAGATGGAAGAATTGTATTAAGGATGATGTGCAAGACAATGACGGTTGACAGGGATACATTGAAGAAGACATACTCCAAATAATAAGAAAAAGGTAAGAAAATGATAATGACCATTGAACATTTTGTACCACTTACCTGCTTACTAGAAAAGCAACCGCAGGTGTTAAAAGTGGACCAAAAAACAGTTGTTCATGAACTTCTATTGTACAGACTATATGGAGTGACGTCACGCACTAACTCGTTCTATGACAACTGACAGCCGCAATGAAACAATTCGTTCCGTCTCTTTGTATTTAGCTCTTCTATTGTATGTTAGTTTGTACCAAAGCTCTATGTAACATGTTTTGAATTATCTAGCTTGTACCTTTCAAACGTAAGGCTAAGAAATCCAGCAGGCGTATTCACGGAGCTTTGATATTCGACTCGGAATCGGAAAATCTGTCGAAGATGGGCTATTCACAGATGTAGGTATCGAAAACGAATATCATATTTGACATAAGAATTCTGAAATTTTTCCGTTTCTGTCAAAAACGCTTAGAATACAATTTCCGAAGTCGATAGATTTGAAGAGCAGTGATAATAGCCCGAACGGTTAAAGAGCCGGCCGAAAATCAGTGAGGCTCGGGTTCGAATCCTGGCATGTACCAATGAGTTTTTCAAAAACTTACGTACATATTTATCACTAGCTCGACGGTGAAGGAAATATCGTGAGGAAACCCACAGGTCTCAGAATTAATTCTGAGACATGTGTAAATAGACCCGGTCCGGCGATGAGCTCACCACCTATCACGTTTAGGGGTCCACTGTATCTCATGAAATGTGGGTATATTGAGTAATGGAATACCTCTGCCTACCCCCTCGGGGATGAAAGGCGTGAGATTATTTTTTTTTCTCTTTGACGTGGAGCTTGACACATTGAACTTTGTAACGTTCTTATTACAATCACTTTAGAGGTTAGACTCGCATTACAAGTGTAAAGCTTCCTGTGCTCTTGACTGTACTGTACCAATTAGTTTTTCAAAAACTTACTTACACATAGTAATAAATTTTATTACTCGTGAGGAAACCCACACTCCCAGAATTGTTTATGAGGCATGTGTAACAGCAACCCGGCACAGAAATGGGCTCACAATCTGTCACGTGAAAAGGACCAAAAAATATTCTGGTCAAAACTGGGTAGGTAAAGGAATAGATAATAGCAATAAAGTAAAAAGTAATCTAAGAGTATTCTTCAATCTTCATTGAATTCCAGCCTTTTTCCTAGAGTCTTCCCAGCGAAATGAATTAAATTCTGACATATCAGTGCTTATAATGTATATCATCACTACATAGTATAAAACAAAGTCGCTTTCTCTGTCCCTTTAGCCCTATGTCCTTATGTATGCTTAAACCTTTAAAACTACGCAACGGATTTTGATGCGGTTTTTTTTAATAGATAGAGTGATTCAAGAGGAAGGTTTTAGTATTAGCATTGCACCCGTGCAAAGCCGGGGCGGGTCGCTAGTCATAAATATTCTACAACTTCGTATACGTACGAGTATATTGTGATAAGTGCATAAAATGAACTAATGCGGTAGTTATTATTAGTTCAACGTAACTGATCGCAATGCCCGCAAATAACACTTAACGCGGGTCATAAACTCTGCAATTATGACCTCATGCAATTAATTAGGTACCTATCTTATACAAAGATTATAGGGAAACCCAGTTTCTGTGTTATCTTTCTGACGTCATCATTCGTCAATGACGGTATCTCCAAATCTTTGACCTGGGGACTACCAAACTTCTCTAGTGGAACTAATTTATGGATATAATTATTAAAATGTAAAGATTTTTATATTGTTATTTCAAGCTTATTAGATTGTTAGTTATTCACTGCTGTGCTTATCTAATGTTTTTATAATATGTAGCTGATATTTGTATAGGTATTTAAAAATTGTTTAAAAATAGATTGAACATTTTTTGACGTGGTTTCTTATCCTACTAATATTATAAATGCTAAAGTTTAGTATGGATGGATGTATGGATGTATGAATGGATGTTTGTTCCTCGTTCACGCAAAAACTACAAAACGGTTTTTGATGGAACTTTACAGGTGTAAGCTATATACACATCAGATTAACACATAGGCTATATTTTATCCCCGTATTCCCACGGGAACGGGAACTACGCGGGTGAAACCGCGAGACGCTGCTAGTATTATATAAACTTATGTGGTCAATAAGAAATAAGCTTCGAAATTTCATCCCCTGAAGTGGTTAAATGGAGGATGAGAGGCTAGTGAATATGTTTGCGTTTTGAAGTTCAATGAGTAAAAAAAGAAATAAAAAAAACTTTTATCACTTATTCCTTAAATACAAACAAAAATGAGACATTTCCAGAAAGTAATAAACTACTTGTGTTGGGGTGAAATGAGTACCTACTTATTAAAGTCTGTTATATATTGGGTTACCGACGTTTTGCTTCATTAATTTTACAGGTATATGATATTATTTACATACCTACTATTTTCTATTATCATCATATGACAAATTAAATTATTTTTGTTCACAATAATCCTGATACATATACTCGTACTCTAGATTAGTTAATGAAAAAAAACTACGTCATTAACAGAAAAAATAAATATAGAAAGATCATCAACGACCTCTCGCCTCTAACAATGTTTCTCAAATACATGAACCAAAGAGGTTGGAAGAAAATCATTCACTTTTTCTTTTTTAAACGTCTTTGTCATGAACATTGAACAATGTACCTACTTACATGATGAGAGCGTTAAACGAGGACTAAAACGGTAAAACCTAATGTTGTAGTAAGTAGACAATTGTATTTTTGTAATACAAATGTATTATTTTCAAAAGGATTTCGGGCAGATACAATACATCTCTTATTCTGTTTTTGAATGAGATTACGAATGGACGAGGTCAATGGCCAATCCAAATGGCGAAGCTAAGGAAAAAATAGACTACCAGCCTTATTGTCTATTTACAGTCGGAATCGGTTTTATACTCGTATTACACATACATTGCTCGTTCAATAAATAATTTTGGATAATAATTGAAATTAGGAAGCATTAAAAAAAATTCAAGCATCTCTAAAAATAACCACTCTAAGGAGTAAAAAAAAAACGACTGCAATCTTCAACTTATAAGGTTTTCTCATGGATGCCGTGGTCAAAACTGGACGAAATTAAAATGGGACCAATCTGAAATCCCCAGTTTTCAAATAAAAAAAGAATCATCAAAATAGGTTCACCCAGTCGAAAGTTCTGAGGTAAAAAACATAAAAAAATACAGACGAATTCATAACCTCCTCCTTTTAGAAGTCGGTTAAAAATAAATAAATTCGGATTAACAAAGGAAGCGCTGCGTGTGCAATATAACAATGCCTTCAGGGTACTGATTGGGTTGCCACGGTTTTGCAGTACGTGCTTCTGCTATGTTCGCCGAAGCTCGTATCGACAGCTTTATGGCTGTGCTACCTAAAAGTCGGCGTCGCTACTGAACAGAATTCGTGTCAGTCCCAACAGCCTCCTGAAGACCATTGCGGAACGGGTTGAGTGTTCAGTGATGAGGCACTTAGCCCAAATTACAAAATCACTTGTAGAATATAAGTACTAACATAGTTTTAAGCCTAACTAACAACCTAATGGATCTCTGTTGTCTGAAATAATAAGTTTTGAATTTGAATTTGAAAGGAGCATGGCTGCATTAGTTTTGCCAAGCAACGGTGGATCGAATTTTTGGGCAATATTAGATTCAAAAATTGGAAAATATCGGTTTGATTTTTCAATCATAAAGTTGTCTCTAAGAGATCGCTAAAAGCGATAAGACCACCCATTGCACTTTAGTTAATATTGGTATCCTTATTGTGTTGAAAACAACACAGTCGGTATGATACAATACAATACAACTCTTTGTATTGTATTGTATTGTATCATACCGACTAACCTGCATGACATGACGTTCGCCTAAACATCAAGTAACTTTGAACCCTCTTATTTCGTTAATATTGTGACAGTATTTTTACTTCAAAAAGGATCAATACGTCACGTTTTTTTTAGGGTTCCGTACCTCAAAAGGAAAAAACTGAACCCTTATAGGATCACTTTCTTGTCCGTCTGTCCGTCCGTCCGTCCGTCTGTCAAGACCCTTTTTCTCAGGAACGCGTGGAGGTATGAAGCTGAAATTTATATCAATTACTCAGGTCTACTGTCCCTTGAAGCTGTGAAAAAATCAAACTTCTAAGCCAACGCAATCAAAAGATACAGCCGTTTATGCCGCAAATTTTCGACACTTGCAAGGGAATCAAAACCTACAGGGTGCTTCCCGTGAACTCAGAATCTTGAAATTTGGTACGAAGCAACGTCTTATAGCATAGATAAAGGAAAAATTACGAAAATCATAAATTTGCAAGGTTGTACGGAACCCTCGGTGCGCGAGTCCGACTCGCACTTGGCCGGTTTTATCTATGTTAATCCATATTTCGATCAAATTTAACCGTGTAAATAGTACGAAGCAAGAGTCTTACGAAGCAATGTAGATTAAAATGAAACCGATTACGTTTGGGAATAGACAATAAGCCTAACTAGTTAACCGTCGTATTTACGTGTAATAAACGCGGATGTGGTTTTTGCATTTATATGAGATGTGCATTTACTGGTTCGTGACTTGTCGTAGGCAGCCATTTTACTTGGAAACCTGATGGCTCGGGAGCTGGTACGCATGTTTACGCTCTAAATTAATAGCTCCTCTCCACTCTGGTTTATTCATGAGCTACATGTACTATCACTAAAAGTTCTGCTTGATGCAGCTAAGTGTCATTTTTGCGAGCAGCTATCTTTTCCCACATAGGTATATATGCAACAAAGCCCTCTGTTATAGTAACAATCAATTACAAAAAAGTGTTTCTTTCATATTGATGACTATTCTTGTCGATTATAAGAGCTTGAGCTTTCAAACGACAATTCTTGCAAATGTATCAGGTTGAGCGTCTCTGGATAGTACGTAAGACATTGGTACCTAAATTATGTTGCACTACCTGGCTCCCTGTGGCAAACAAACATCATTCTTTTATGACGTCACGAATGTAGTCAAAATTAAAACAATTGAAGCCGTGTAACTTTTATGTATTTGGTGATATAAAATGATTGTAAGTCATTTCATAGCAAATGGGGAACTTTCGAATAAGCTCATATTTTTTTTAAATAATAAAAAATGCCTGCTACCTATTGGCCCAAGTGGATTGAATTTTAACACACAATAAAGATCATAATAAGTTTACGGTTAATAACTTTATGCAGGGTAAAAAATTACTTTTAATTACAAATGTAATAAAACCTGCGCAATGTGCATGACTCATTTTGTTTCTATTTATCTATAGAAGTATAGATTCACAATAACTATACCAAGGTCAAAACTATCAGACACGTTTGATCTTATCAGACCTCCACGGTTTCGGAGCCTTCTCGCTAATCGAATCCCGCCACAAAAACTCCCACAGTACTCGGTTCCGAATAATTCTGCTCCGAGAATAATTATTATACAAAAACGAATTGTTTTCCCCATCGTCGTTACATTGCTCACGTAAGTACGCATGATTATGATGATATAAAAGGATGTTTAATCCACAATAGAGTTAGTTAAGGCAAAAGGTAGACATGAGGCAGACGATTCTCGCTGGGGTCGTCATTTGCCTATTAGGCACAGATGCATCAGGTAAATTATTCAAGTTTTTGCCAAGCTTATGATTAGAACAACTTTTTTTATAGTTATAATCATTATGTTTTTAAACATACTGGTACTTTTATGGGGTCAAAGTGACTGACTCACGTTGTGTTTTGTCAAATTTTAGGTGGATTTTGAATTGATTTGACGTTTTTTTTTCTTTTTGCAGTAAGAGTCCAAAGAAGCTATGGCGGCGGTGGCGCCGGCGGCGGGGGCGGCGGAGGTGGCGGTTTCGGATTTGGAGGAGGCTACGGAGGTGGATTTGGAGGAGGCGGTGGAGGTGGTAGTGGCGGAGGGGGTGGATTTAGCCTCGAGGGCATCAAGGCCGGTGTCGACGGTATACTCGGAAAAGTCCACGAAGGATTCAGCCATTTAGGAGGCGCTGGCGGAGGCATAAGTGGCGGATTTGGACTCGGGGGCGCTGGAGGTGGAGCCGGTGGAGGCGCTGGAAGCGGCTCTGGAGGTGGAAGTGCATTTGGCGGAGGAAACGAAAAAGTCGTATACACGAAATCCGATGATGGAAAATCTGGCGGATTTGCTTTTACTGGTACCCTAGACGGCGGGAAAGGAGGCTACGGAGGAGGAGGTGGCTACAGTGGCGGAGGCGGAGGCGCATACGGAGGTGGTGCCGGATTTGGCGGAGGATCTCGTGGAGGTGCTGGAAGCAGCGGAGATCACGGCAGTAGTGGCGGTGGTGTTTATAGCAATAGCGGAGGTGGAACCTATGGCACTGGAGGCGGTGCCGGCCATGGAGGTGGTGCCGGTTTCGGAGGCGGCACTGGCGGTGGTGGTGGATATGGAGGTAGTCACGGAAGTGGAAGTTCTGGTAGCGGAGGTGGTATCATTATAGTCCATGGAAGTGGAGGTGGCTTGGGAGGAGGAAGCCATACCGGCGGATTCAGCGACAAAGGCCACGGCAGCAGTGGACATTTAGGCAGTGGCGGTGGTGCTGGCCACGGAGGCGGAGCCGGTTTTGGTGGAGGAGCCGGCCTGGGAAGTGGTGCCGGCGGAAGCGGTGGATACGGAGGCAGTACTGGTGGCGGCGGAGGATACGGAAGCAGTGGCGGATTTGGAGGTAGCAAATCTGTATCTAGCTCCTTAAACATTGGATTCTCCGGTGGACTTCTAACATCAGGCGGCGGTAGCGGCGGCTATGGTGGCGGCGGAAGTGGATCCGGAGGACACGGTGGTGGATTTGGAGGGGGAGCTGGTGGCGGCCACGGCGGTGGTCACGGCGGTGCTAAGGGCATTGGAAATGGGGGTTGTAGCTCTGGCTCCTGTGGCAAGCCTGGTTTCGGTGGCAGTGGAGGAGGAGCGGCTAGTTTCGGCGGAAGTGGAGCTGGTGGTTACGGTGGTGGCAGCTACGGCGGTGGCGGTTACGGCGGCGGTGGCGGCCTAGGCGGTGGAAATGGAGGCGGTGCCGGAATTGGCGGCGGACATGGAGGCGGCGGCGGCCTTGGTGGCGGTTTAGGTGGTGGACACGGTGGCTCTGGTGGTTACGGTGGTAATGGTGGCGGCCACGGCGGGTCCGGTGGTTGTGATGGTTCGTGTGGCGGTTCGGGTGGTTCTCACGGTGGATCGTTTGCGTCCGCTAGTGCTATGGCCTCAGCTTCTGCCAGTTCCAGCAGCTATGGCAAATGATAAGACTATACTTATTGTCTTATACTGATACATTGTTAAGGAGATGTCGATTTCTTGTCATTGTATTAAAGAAACGAATTTTGTAAATAATTTTCTTGGTCAGTAAAATGTTGTTATTTTTAGAGGCCATATTTTTGTGATAAGCAGTACTTGAGTATTTTTATTTTTGTACAAAATAAATTATTTATGTTTAGATTCAAATATAAAAAAAACTACTTAATTCCTTCCTCGTCATCCTTTAGACTGACTAAGCGAGTAAATAACTAATATTTTTAAACTCAAGTTCAATAAAAAGACTGGGTAATCCCAAGAGGTCATTTGATTACATAATCACTAGACCTAAGCAAAAACCTAGCGTAGGTACGGTTGGGAACAAAAGTCAAGGAGTTCTAGTACGTTCGAAATATTGTTAACCATAAATAAAAATATACATTTGAAACACTTCTAAGAATAATGTACTATACATAAAAGGTGATCTTTTTAAGTAGGTAAATAATTATTAATTATATAAATAAAGACAACCTATGCTTACGTCATCATCCATCACTCATCACCCTAAACGACAGGTGACAGAGGTGGTGAGCCGCCAGATTGGAGTGCTGTTAAACAAATTCAATACATAAGTAGTATTTTTATAGCCAGCTAGCAACTAATGTCGCGTGATTGATGACACAATTGTTCTTCTCTTCATAGTATTCATAAATAAAACAACGTCCCCTCCCGCCGCGTCGCTCCACGGATTTTAATGCGGTTTCCATCAACGGACAGAGTGATACAAGAGGAAGGTTTATGTGCATAATAAGAATAAGAATAAATTTTTTTACTTTACCAGCGACCCGCCCCGGCTTCACACGAGTGCAATGCTAATACTAAAACCTTCCTCTTGAATCACTCTATCTATTAAAAAAACCGCATCAAAACCCGTTGCGTAGTTTTAAAGATTTAAGCATACATAGGGATATAGGGACATAGGGATATAGGGACAGAGAAGGCGACTTTGTTTTATACTATGTAGTGATGCATATACTCGTAAACCGACGCAAAGCGAGGGCGGGTCGCTAGTCTACACTTCTACACTAATATTGTGAAGAGGAAATATTTGTATTTTTGTACGTTTTTAACGAATAAACTCAAAAACTACTGGACCGATTTGAAAATTTATTTTACCAGGAAAGCTACATTATCAGGGAGTAACATAGGCTATATTTTATTCCTATATTACCACGGGAACGAGAACTACGCGTATATGATTAAGATTGTATATTTGTTTATACTGGTGTGGTGATATGTGAGTATTTCCTGAAATGGAATACCTCTGCCTACCCTGTCGGGGTAAAAGGGCTTGAGATTATTTATTTTATTTCATTCTCTACTAGGGGCCCCTCCCTGGCTTCGCACGGGTGCAATGCTAATACTAAAACATTCCTCTTGAATCGATCTATCTATTAAAAAAAACGCAACAAAATCCGTTGAGTAGTTTTAAAGATTTATGCATACAAATAGGGACAGAGAAAGCGACTTAGTTGTTTTATACTATGTAGTGATTCGTCACCTAAAAGATGAGTTATATTTTATTAGGTACTAGCAGCGCCCCGCAGTTTCACACGCGTAGTTCCCGTTCCCGTGGGAATATCGGAATAAAAAGTATCCTATGTCCGTCTCCTGGTTCTAAGCTACTTCCCCACCAACTTTCATCCAAATCGGTTCAGCCATTAACGCGTGATGCCGTGACCAAGGGAAAAAGGGATTCATTTTTATATATATAGATTTGTAACCATACAGGTTGATTACAAATACTACATCACTATAAATAGATGTTTCTATAGTAGGTATATAAATTTTTATTAGGTACCTACTTACGAGTACTCAAGTTTTTATGACTTTGCCGCGTAAAAAACAATGTCTCGCATCAAATCATTGTTTTAAATCCGTAATTTCATAACCTTTTTTGCTTTGTTGTTTTTATAACACAGTAATAACCAAAACATAGATGTTTTGCGACGTCCCAAAAACAAACTTACTTAATTATTATATTTTTATAATTTAATGCAAACTGCATTTAGTATTTTAATTTTATATTGTACCTACTTATTCGAAGTTTAAAATCAAGATAATTAAGTTTTTTTAACAAAAAAAATCTATGCAATTATAATTAAAGCAATCTTTAAATGCACCAGATAGGTACTAATATTATTTCACTATATTATGGAAAGCTTACCTTTTTGAGTGCAGCAACATTTGTGATCTAGGAACTTTTCACGTGAATTCTGTGCGAGATATATATAGATCTGTCTGTGATGGCCACACCACCTCACTTTATTACCTATGATAATACCCATATAATAAAAAAAAAAAGTTTTGGTAAGAGATTTTTTTCTCCAAACCCATCTTTGGATAGCCTATTATTATATCATGTTTCGTGCCAGTATATTATTATGTGGTTTCTTTGCGATTGCCAAACATTAGCTATGTAAATAAAAACTTGAAATCATCAAATATAGCTAAAGAAATTAAAAAAGAACACGATATATTATAATACTGGTGGGAGAATAAACAGTCTTATATAATTATAGTTATTATAGTATTGTATTTCGTTGATTGGGAGACAAAGCTTGGGACAAAGAATAATCTGTAAATAGTATTTAGGGCGTGCTGGCTCAGTTGATAGTGACCCTGCCTTCAGATCCTAAGGTCGTGGGTTAGTTTGGGACTAAATAACCATGTGTAAATTGTGTTTATCACAATTTATTTATTTATGTACAAAACGATATTGCTGTTGGCCTCTGTCTGTATCTCCGCTTACTTCTCCTTTATACCACGTTAAGGATTTTGATATAGTTTTCAAAATCCTTAACGTGGTTTTTGTTAACGTTGGCATTGTGCCTAGCAGGCAGCCAGCATTCCCGCGCTGAATACTTGGCTAAACTCAGCCTTTGCGATAGGTAGGAAGCCGGACGCTCTGCGCCGCGCCCAAAGAGATTTAAATATAATAGGTCATAGAGGGTGCATTGGGAATATTTTCATACAAAACTTTGAAGCCTAAGCGTCATGTCCTTGTCATGTCAGTTAGTATGAACGCGAGCTGTCATTCGGTCGAAATTGTACTAGACTTATTCCACTTGGAATAACTTCTGACTTCAAATTTTCCTCGCTTTGCCCCCTCTATGCCTTATTATCAGTGATCGAATATTCGGATGCATATTTACCTAAAGTTCATTTTTGGTTAGGAAATTATGGAAGCGGCTTCTTAAAACATATTTTTTAAATATAAATCCCGGGATTTCAGAAAATTTGGGAATGCGAAACTAGTCTGTAACATGGTGAAGAAACGTCGTCTTTAGCATTTGTTATTTATTTTAAAAAAACAGGGGGAAGTTATTTATTATTCCTTTGAGATAAATGTTTTGAAAATTTAAGAGAAATGAAGAGGAAGTTATTATTTATAGTTTTTTAAAATATAACAGTTAAAATAAGTAAATATACCTACACCCGATTTGATTCTATAATAAAAACAGTAAGTTTATTGAATCCGAAATCCCGGGATTTTTTCGAAACAAAAGTGCATTCCATAATATTTCCAACACTTTAAACTAAGTAAATATTCCTACACCCGATTTGATTCTATTGTAAAAAAAAATTGTCGATTCCGAATTCCCGGGATTTTTTTGATACAAAAGTGCATTCCATAATAACCAACACCTACACTTTAGGTAAATATGCATCCGAATATTCGATCACTGCTTATTATATTTTAATCTCTTTGGCCGCGCCGGACACCTCGACCACATGCGTTGATAAGTGCCTAGGTTAAGGTTTATATATACATAGGTTCAAATATACAGGTAGGTAGGTACTTCCTGAAACCAGTCCATCTCCTCAAAATTGTCTGAATTTTTTTTATTTTTTTTTATTTGGTTGTTTAGATAAAATGCAGGCATACCTTTGCTTAGGTACACAAATCAACAAAATGTCAATGTCAATCTTATGTCAATACAATGATAAATGTCAACGTTGACTTTTTTTTATTTTCTGCAATTAGCCTAAGACTCAAAGTAAGTTGTGCTTGAGTTTTCATTTTGGGCATATTATTAAGTAATTATTGATTATCTTTGTAAATAATAATCAAAAAATTCTGACAATCATATTTGTCCATTAACAGCAATTTTACGGTTAATAAACAACATTTCATTTTCACCGAGGAAGCAAAATAAGAAAACCATTTGGGGGTATTAGCGTGCCAAATAAAATATATGATTTTCAGAATTTTTTGATTATTATTTACTAACAAAATCACTCCGTTAGATAGTAACCGCAGTTCATACGTTCAAAGATTTTTGAAGTGAAAACTTCTTTAGCGGTGTTGAGCACTTTTGTGGGATGGGTAAAACTGTGAAACTCGCGTCAGGTCACGTGTGCTGATCGAAAAACCGTAAGACGGTTGGAGAGTAGTGTTGTAACACCGAAATCGATAATCAAGTTTTCACTTCTGCCGGCACTCCCGGAGTGCAACGCGTGTTTTTTTTTTTGAGAAATAGACAATATTTTTTCGACTTCTTTGGCTAGTGCATACCTATAGTTCAATGTTGCTACGAGTAATAATGGTATATACCTATATTTGAATACTGTAATAAGTTTCACAGTGAGCTAAAAAATAAGGGTGTTGAAAAACATTCAACTCAAAATTCCAATCAAAATTAAATACCTACGTATAACTTTTAATTATGCACCAACTATAGGTAATTATAAATTTATATTACGAGTATACACAGTGAGTAAATAACATAGGCAATTAGCTCGTAACTAATGCTTGATCCCTGCAGGTTATGCGAGTTAATAAACAAAGTACGTCACGCAGCTAACTCTTGTATGATCCCAAGTCACGGAGTAACCAACCAATCTACAACCAACCGTTAACAGACTGTTAAGAGCCAGAAAAGGTAACACAAAGTACTACACAATAAATTATTTATTTATTTTTCGGAAACTTACAGCTAAAATAACATTGTGAGAAACAATAATGAGCAACAAAGAGCCAATTACAAGTTTTTACAATTAGAAACAAAGGCACTATAGGTTTCGACAAAGGTACTGTAACATTATGCTAGATTTTGTTTTGAAAGTTTCATATTTCAGCTACTACTATACGCCCAATCCTATTTTTTGCCTTTTTTCCTTACTCTACCGAAATTATTCTTTTGTTCCAACCCTTGTTCTGCAGACGTATTCACGGAGACTCGATACCGTTTCTGTTCGATTCAGATCGAGTGAAAAATTTTCCGAAGTCGAATCTATCGACTTCGGAAACTTTATTCTAGACGTTTCTGACAGCCACGGAAAATTTTTCGAATCCTTATGTCACATATGACATTAGTTTTCGACACCAACATCAGCCCATCTCGAATGTTTTCGATACCAACATCAGCCCATTTCGAAAGTGTTCGACAGATTTTCCGATATCGAATATCGAAGCTCCCTGAATACGCCTGCTGAAGCGTAAAGTCCATTATTCCAAACGAGACCAGAAACATTTACTAAGTGTAAATACTTTATCGTTGGCAATTCTAGTTTTTCTATGGCGCAAGACAGTGGTTCCATTTTTTTTCTCGCCAGTGTGTATTAGAGGCACAGATCTAGAATCGCGCCATATAGGCACGCAGTTACGTATTATGTCTACTCGTACAGTCAAGAGCACGTGGAGCCTGACACATTGGATTTTGTAACGTTCTTATTACAATCGCCTCAGAAGTCAGACTCGCAATACAAGTGTAGAGCTTCATATGCTCTTGACTGTACATAGTAGGAGCTAGAGATTGGTAATTTCATGATTAGCATGTGAAAAGTAATATAAAATTTAATGAATTTTCATACGTTAGGTACTACTGCTGTAACTCTCCTTCATCTAGCCTGCTACATGCAAAGTCGCCATACATGTGAATTTCATTTAACTTTTTAATTTCATTTCCAGTAGCAACAAGTTTGATTTTTATTGACTATTGACTGTTCTTAGTGTAATTCTTATTACCTACAGAATAAATACATTTTCATTGTGAGTTCCTCGTTACTGCACGCGTAGAGTCGTAGCCCCAGTAGAGTCCTATTGAATCGACTAACATTACGTATATATTTATCACTAGCTAGACGGTGAAGGAAAACATCGTCGGAACCCGCAGGTCCCGTTGATTGCTTCTGAGGCATGTGTAAGGGGCCATTTACACGAGGGCAATCCACTAAGACAAGCCACTAAGACAATCCACTATCTGCATACAAAAAAAACTTGAGGACAATGGAATGGATTGTCCTCAAGTTTTTTATGTATGCAGTTGTAGCGACACTACATGGAACGCGCCAATGAAGGCCGAGTTACATAGAACGCGCCAATAGACGGCCGAGTTCTAAACCGCGCTATCGGAGTTTTCTAATGAGTTTGTATAAATACAACTGTCCAACATCAACCGTTGGACCGCGGTCCCCAGGCACGATCACCTCGCCTGGCGGAAGATCTTCCCTTTTCACGATGGAGGAGCATTCCACCATCCGTTGCTCCATACTGGTGACCCTCGACACCTGGACATCAGCGCAACCTTCTGGAACACCTGGACTTCAGAAACAGCATCGCATCGCCATCACACATCACTCAAGGTCAGCAGCAGCAGTCGCACAGCAAGCCAGAATCCGCACAATCAGGTCCATACGCAGCCACCGCAGCGTGCTACCTGGTCCTGCAGGCTCACCACTCACAGCGACAGCACTCGGCCCACGCACAGTTCACCGCAGCCCACGTCCGGATCTACAGCGGCTGGTCACCCTCGCCGGCGTGGCGGTCTCTGCACACTGAACTACGGGCACATCAACAGTCGCAGCAACCCGCTCAGTCTCGACTCACCGCAGACTTGGAGCAGCACTGGCACTTGCAAGCACAAGAAATCGAATCGACCTCCGGTCTTGGAGGGGGAGTGATGTAGCGACACTACATGGAACGCGCCAATAGAAGGCCGAGTTACATAGAACGCGCCAATAGACGGCCGAGTTCTAAACCGCGCTATCGGAGTTTTCTAATGAGTTTGTATAAATACAACTGTCCAACATCAACCGTTGGACCGCGGTCCCCAGGCACGATCACCTCGCCTGGCGGAAGATCTTCCCTTTTCACGATGGAGGAGCATTCCACCTCCGCTCCTCCATACAGTCTTAGTGGATTGTCTTAGTGGATTGCCCTCGTGTAAATGGCCCGTAACATGGCAGTTGACGGGCGACGGGCTCACCACCCGTCACGCTAAGGAGTCCGTAAAGGCTTTTTGGCGGGAATCCGAAGAGGGACGTCATGTTTTTTGTTTAATTTTCATTTTGCTGTGTATTTCGGGTTTTGACTCATAATAGTGATAGTTTATTATGTGGCAAGTGTCCGTGAAAGTGTGCAGTGAATGGGAAATTCGATAAAATGCGAGATATGGACATTTTTGGATTGCCTCAAAAAGTCACAATAAAGTCGTCAGTAAAAGTGCTATCATTTTACTGATAACCAAGTTAGGGCACGTTAGGGTTGTAGAGAGTGTTAAAGACACTGTATTTTTGTGCATGGACTCTGAAGCAGAGCCATTTACATAAGGATATCATTAACTAATGACGAGGCTGCATGGCGTAATGCCTTTGCCTACCCTGTAAGGGGTGAAACAACAAAAAAAAAAAAAGGAGTCCGTAAAATACAATGGTGAAAAGTGGGTATTTCCTGAAATGTAAAACCGCTGCCGATCACCTCGGAGATGTGGCGATATTAATTTTTTTATGTGTCTATGTGAGTGACCTTCCAATTTAGGAGAGAACAGATTAGCTACAAGTACAAAAATATATTCACAAATTCGATATTCGGAGTGATGAGTGAGTGATTCGAGAGCAGTGATAGCCTTGCGGTTAAAGAACTTGCATCACATGATGAAAATCAGTGAGGCTCGGGTTCGAATCCTGGCATTGTGAGGAATCCCGCAGGTACATACCAGAATGAATTCTGAGACATGTGTAACAGACCCGGTCTGGCGATGGGCTCACCACCAATCACGTTTGGGGGTCCAAAGAATATCTGGTGAAAAGTGGGTATATCCAGAAATGGAATACCTCTGCCTACCCCCTCGGGGATATAAGGCGTGAGATTTTTATTTTTTATTTTATTCGATATCCGGAACACTGCCGAAATTGTCAAAATTATCTTTGATCCACAATCCCTGAAATTGTATAAAATTGAGACGACTGACAAAAGTCAGTGAAGTTATAATATCACGGATTTTACAATAACACTTCAACTATGCAATGCGACGTCTATTAGAGACACTACAACAGTACAATGTGTTGTAATTGCCAACTTTAGTTAATAGATCTGCCCCCTAGCCAAGTGGCATTGCACAATCTAATCAAATGTTCTTTTAGATTGACATGTACGGGATCAAAGAGATTTAAATATAATAGGGCATAGAGGGGGCATTGGGAATATTTTCATACAAAACTTTGAAGCCTAAGCGTCATGACCTTGTCATGTCAGTTAGTATGAACGCGAGCTGTCATTCGGTCGAAATTGTACTAGACTTATTCCACTTTAACTATATACTTTTGACTTCAAATTTTCCTCGCTTTGTCCCCTCTATGCCCTAATATATTTAAATCTCTTTGTACGGGATTGACATTAGCGTTAGCGCTCATTGGCAAGTGCTTATGTCAATCCCATACTTGTCAATCTAAAAGAACATTCGATTAGATTGTACAATGCCACTTAGCTAGGGGGGCTGTAAAGCAAGTGCTTCTGAAACAGGAAGCTGTATAAAGAATATTAAGCAAGTTAATTATATGCACTTCCATAAATCACTTTTAGTTCCTGCTTTTGACTTGAGGTTATTAATGTTATAATTAAAATGCCGATTCTAGATACGCTTTACGCTACGAGTAACTAAATGAGTACCTAATACCAAATACTAAAATATACGCCTCGTGTTCTTTACTTATTTGTTTTTTCGAGGTTTTTTGTGATAGAATCTATTTTTAATAACCTTATCTTCTGAGTCTGAAAATAAGATAATCTATGATATTTTTAGCTATAATAAATTCAATGTCTGTTTAGTGTCAAACAAATAGATTTCTAATAAGTGAAATTATATTAAAAGAAGAAGTCATGGATAAATCTAACGGTACAGTAAGAAAAAGGTATCTCTTCCAGAGAAGATTCCAGTATCTCCTCATGTGTTGATGTTCTCAAAATGCCATGGTCGGTTCTTATTTTGAATCCATCCCCTAGATTATTCCCTTTGATCTGTTACACACTATAAAGATTAAGGAATAAATAAATAATCTCACGCCTTATATCCCCGAGGTATTCCATTTCTGGATATATACACTTTTCACGAGATATTCTTTAGATCCCTAAACGTGATAAGTGGTGAGTCCATCGCCGGACCGGGTCTGTTTACACATGTCAGAATTAATTCTGGGACCTGCGGGCTCACGATGCTTTCCTACAACGTCGAGCTAGTGATAAATATGTACGCAAATTTCGAAAAACTCATTGGTACATGCCAATATTTGAACCCGAGCGTCACCGATTTTCATCATGTGAAGCGATAAATATTAACCGAAACCGTTTTCATTTAATTTTTTTTCTTGTTACTACTTATAGGTACCTACAGCTTATTGCCTTTTTAGTAACATTTCAACCAGCGGTCCCTGCACTAAGCGCAGCTTGTATCGCAGGGCCCTCATAATCAATTGGCTACTACATAATACATTGCTATGATATCTGGAAAGGCTAAATTGTTTCAAAGATGGCCACATAAATAACTCCGATTGAATAATACGTAAATAACACAACTAACCGTCCGCACCTGTATGCCAAGGGCGGGCGAGGATGCAACGGGTAATACGCGATTGTGTCTTGATCTTGTTGCTTGACGGGTACAACTTGCTATATCCAGTATGGAACGAGGAGGATGGAGCTAAAGTTACATCATAACCAGTTAAAATGTGGTCGTATTTGTCACTGTGTATTACGTAGTCCTACATACTCATATCAAGGACAATCTCCCTGACAGTCGGAGAAAAGAACAGGGGCCTTATTGTCAATTTATAATTGGAATCGCAATCGGCTTTATTTTGAAGTTTATTGCTTCTGATGTACATCTGTCATTACCGACAGTGTCTAAAGAGCAAGAGCTGGCTGCGTAATGAATGTTAAATAAAAACGATTTATTCTTCCCGTTGTCACCCTTTGGGTACGTAACCCTAAAAACAGTCATAACCTGATCTTATATAGCCAATGCATTAACCCAATGACATTTTATTATACTTTACAATCTTACGTAAAATTGCATTAAAATGGAGACAATACCAAGTACCACGTTTTTCCAGATGTCAGAGACAAAAGTCGCACGATTACATTTGAATCAGAATCTCGAAATATATTTTTATTTTTATTAGGTACTTTATTTTAATTTATTTTATGTATTAAAGCAACTCACTAAAGTCAGCGTCATGAGTAACTATAAATTATATAAACAAAAATTTATGAATTTGCAACATACTTAATCACTACATAGTATAAAACAAAGTCGCTTTCTCTGTCCCTATATCCTTATGTCCCTATGTCCTTATATCCCTATGTCCCTTTGTATGCTTAAATCTTTAATACTAACGCAACGGATTTTGATGCGGTTTTTTTAATGGATAGAGTGATTCAAGAGGAAGGTTTTAGTGTTAGCATTGCACCCGTGCGAAGCCGGGGCGGGTAGCTAGTGATTTTATAAAAAAAAAATATCTCCAGTTGGAAAACGTCAGCTTTTGGTCCGCTGCGCTGAACGAAGTTGCCGCTTTCCGCCTCCGTCTAGCAGAAAAAAAGTATACACACCTCGGGAAGTAAATAAGAAATCCTCAGATCAGATGTTTGTGATCTGAGACATTTCTTATTTTACTTCCCTAGGTATGTAATATACTATTGAGCAATAATTTTTATTTCAACACACCGCGTCTACTTAAAATGACCCGGACCTAATATTTACAATCCAGAAGTTGGACATGTCCCGAGCTGTACCACAAAACGCACACTTGTACACTCTATGTATAAAATATAATACAAATTAAAATCGCTTGTTAGTTTCATATTACCAGTAAATTAATTTAGGATGATTGTACCTATTATTATAGTTTAACTTATAATTATTGTCGCTACCTACTATGAGTATACGTAACATAGAAGTTCGTGGTCTAGTGACGGGAACTTTAGTAACACATCTACCTCACCTTATATAGAATATAATTGCATTAACCCGACCAATAAAAGCTTTACTTAAACTTAATTTGCAATTACTATTGTTATTATCTTTAAAATGGAAGTGGCGCTCAAAATGATTTCATAGAATCACTAACAATAACACAATTATTTTCCGGGTTCGATTATAGGTACACTTGATGGTTTTTAAGAAAGACCGATACAAAAACTTTGTGCGAGTAAAAAATATTGGATCGATTGACCCTTGTGTGCAGATACAAGTATAAATAGACAAGGTATTGTGCGTATTGTATGGCGAATGATACACTATGACGTTGACATACTACGTACGATTTCAGCAACGAACTAAATTGAGTGAAAGGCTTATAGGGCCTAGCAAATTGCCTTTGTAAAACGCAACTATTCTATAATATATACTTACCTACTTCTTTTTTATATAATGTTTCTTATGAAATGAAATAAAATTATATATTTGCAGTAAATAAGGTTCAGTTCTGGTGTTTCAAGTGGTATGGTATCACATATTTAGTCTATTAGACATGCAAATATTAATAGTGACATGCAAAAATTTAATATTCAAAGTATATGGACACAAAAATATCACATTAAAATTACATTATTACAAATTTAATTAGAATAGACATAATCGATTACTCAATTTTCATTTTAATTTCAATGTCAGCATTTAGGTACATTAAATTACATTTTTACAATAACAATTTTCGGCACTTATAACAATATCAAACAATAAAAATTAAGCCAAGTCAAATAAAAATTAAGTATGTAGGTACTTATAGTAAAAGAATATACTTATAAATGGGGTAAATAAACAATTTGAGTCGTCGTAAAATACGCTCAAGGAATATAAGCTTTTTACGTTACCTACCACTCCTACAAGACTTTAGAAAATCTTGGATTTCATACGAAAAAGTCTTGTACGGGATTTATTGTAGCTCACAAGCTCTTAAAAAACTAACCCACCCCTACACCAGAGACAACATAGCCTAAGATCCGGCCGCAAAATTGTGTAGGGATCGAGTACACGCTACAAACCAATTTTTTTTTTTATACTTGCGGCCATTTTTCGACCCTATTACCCTGATAAATATATATTCTCCTAATCATAAATATGCGTAAAAATTTGTTTTGTAGCGTGTACTCGATCCCTACACAATTTTGCGGTCGGATCTCGTACTAACACTACACGAAGAGAAGTAAATTTATGTGGGACGCAAAATGTATGCGAAATGCTTTCAGTCATTGGAAAAATGAATAGGTATTCCATTCTATATCATTGAATCGTGAAGAGTCGCAGTCGAAGCAACTCACGTCATAATTTTGTGTGAATAATAACAACCACACATTTAACGGGTGGATGAATTTGACCAAACGTAATCTTATCTGAATGTTAAATTGCAAAAAACCAATAGCGAGCAATTCATATAAAACTAGATTTTCTAGACATGAAACGTATTAATTTCTCATCCCTGAAATCCCCCATCTCGTAGCCATTACAAATTCAAATTCTGCTCATTAAAAAAAAATCACGGGTTGCACTCCGGGAGTGCCGGCAGAAGTGAAAACTTGATTATCGAGTTCGGTGTTACAACACTACTCTCCAACCGTCTTACGGTTTTTCGATCAGCACACGTGACCTGACGCGAGTTTTACAGTTTTTACCCATCCCACAAAAGTGCTCAACGCCGCTAAAGAAGTTTTCACTTCAAAAAACAATGTCACGTCTTTTATCTCCGAGATAGTAGGCAGAGGTATTCCATTTCTGGAAATACCCACTTTTCAGGAGAATATTCGAAACCTAAACGTGATAGGTGGTGAGCCCATCGCCGCCGCGCCGTACCGCGACCGGATCAATTACACATGCCTCAGAATTAATTCTAGACTTGCGGGTTTCCTCAGGATGTTTTCCTTCACCGTCGAGCTAGTGATGAACATGTAAGTAAGTTTTTTGAAAACTCATTGGTACATTCCAGGATTTGAACCCGAGCCTCACCGATTATCATAATGAAAAGCAGGCCCTCGAACCGTAAGGCTATCTGCCTAACCCCTCGGGGATGAAAGGATTGAGATTTTTATTTTTTTCATTTAAGACAACATAGGGTATCAGTCCATCTGCAGCTGCCCAATGATAAATACAATAATAAATATAATAAACATTTAGTGTAGGTATGTCTGTGATAGCCCGGACGGTTAAAGAGCCGGCCGAAAATCAGTGAGGCTCGGGTTCGAATCCTGGCCTGTACCAATGAGTTTTTCAAAAACTTACGTACATATTTATCACTAGCTCGACGGTGAAGGAACTCGTGGACGAAAATCGTGAGGAAACCCACAGGTCTCAGAATTAATTCTGAGACATGTGTAAACAGACCCGGTCCGGCGATGGGCTCACCACCTGTCACGTTTAGGGGTCCAATATATCTCGTGAAATGTGGGTATATCCGGTAATGGAATACCTCTGCCTACCCCCTCGCTGATAAAAAAGGCGTGAGATTATATTATTATTATTATTATTATTATTATATGTCTGTGATTTCAAAATAAGTTACCGTTAATAGATTTGTATGTCTGAAAGTTTGTCTCAGCTCAATAGATTACAATAAAAGTTTTAGGGATTAAAACAGAATTTTGCGTAAATTTCATTTGTATATCTTGCAGAGTATAGGATAGGTAGAATATATTTTGAAACTATGAAACCACTTACCTACAAAATCACATTGACATACGGGGGGCGATTCTGCTTTACAGCGACAAAACTTATTTAAGTTTAGTCCTGTCTTTGTCTTACCTCAAGAAAAGAAAAGGGATAGAAGATAACCTACCGAATTAAGTCCTGTCAGAGGCTGTATTTTAGTCGTGACTTCTTTACATAGGGACTAAACACTTTATGAAATGCCTTAGTTGAGAGGACGAATTTTAATTTGACAGGACTAAATATCTCTTGTCTCTTTTCTTTTCTAGGACAAAAAAATTACAGGAGTAAACTTAAATAAGTTTAGTCGCTGTAAAGCAGAATCGAACCCACTATCCACTTAAAGTTACGCTACGGCTATATCAAACCCTATTACACCTTTTATTGAAGGCACATTTATTTCCGCAGCTTTTGTGGCATTGATAATGTATCTGGTTTTAAATTAGTGGTAAAAGTATTGACTAAATTAATGTTATACAAACTTGGTTTGCTTGCAACTTCCTTACCGGTACCACAGACCAGTGGTCTGTGCCGGTACAAATAAACAAATATACGATCAAGTCTTTACCCTCGAGGATATTGCGATGCCAGAAGTATTCCATGATTTCCATCAGTGAATTTTTTGCACCCCTAAACGAGAGAGCCCAGCCCAGACCTGCAGACGTATTCACAGAGACAGTTGACAGTTGGTGTCACATATGACATTAGTTTTCCATACCAACATCAGCCCATCTCGATAGATTCGTTTCCGATGTCGATAGATTCGACTCGAATCGAACGGAAACGGTATCGAGTCTCTGTGAATACGTCTGCTGGTGCCCAATTCCACTAAATGTCAACTGTTATAGTTGAGTGAAAATGTCATGTCAATGGTCAGACAATGGCGTTATTTTGGCACTTTTCAGAGCAAATAACACCATCGACTGACCATTGATATGTCATTGTCATCCAACTATAAAGTAGAATTGGCCCCCTGTACAACAGCGAAATGTTTCCCGTTGAAACGAAAAAACTGGAGTCTCCATATTTGTATACGAGGATGCACATTGAATAATACAGCTTAATATAATTATGATGCAATTGAATAACTAGAATTGACAAAAAAAGTACACATCAAACACTTCACACTCGTCCATTACCGTGAAGTTTACAAGTGGAGATATACAAAGTCAGTAGTACAAAAAATTATGAGCGCAAGTTCTCGCGTTCATGACATAAGCCCGCCTGTAAGTATATAAGGTGGGTCATACTTTAACCAGCACAGTTTGACGAGATGGCGCGCCTAGCAGTAGCTGTGTGTGCCCTAGGCCTTGTGGCTTGCGTTTTCGCCGCACCGGGAGGTATACACAAAATTTATTACATCAGCTCCCTCTATTCAAATTAGATTGGTACCTATATTGCATTTACGCACCAACTTCAGTCTTACTTTATAATTCGTGTTCCTCGTTAAATCATGACCCCCTTTTTGGATTTACCGTGGTAGGATAATAGTACATTATGGTACAAGTGAGTAAAGTTGGTGATTACCGCTGAGGCGCCATTGAGACCCGAGCCGTAGGCGAGGGTCATAAGAGAGCCGAGGACGGTAATCATCAATACACACGTGTATCATACGACGTTTTTCAACACACTTGTGAATAAATAATACTAAAAAATCATTTTAAAATAATCATTCGCAATGGCGGGGAAAATTAATTGGTTTTCCAATTTTTTATTTATATAATTTGGAAAAGGCAAAAGGATCTAGGCCCATACAGCCTCGTTTTCCTATGCGCTCGCATCTTACAATGGCGATCGGCCATGGACTAAAAAAATTAGGTTTCTTTTTCTTTGGTTTGTCGTGGATAGCGTTTTAGCCACGTACAAAATGGGGTATTTAAAGTTTTTACAGAGAAAACCAAAGTTATATTTGAGTGAAAGTTTTGTTTATTAAACACGTACAAGTTGAAATGATCTATTTAAATACGAAGTTGCATGAAATGAGCAAGCCATATTTGTGTATTAATTTATTAGTACGATTGAATACGATCTTTTTTGTATCGAAACTTTTTTAAGAACAAAGCAACTCTACAACAAAATTGAAAAAAAAAATCTATAATTCACTAGTGAATAATAGCAAACAAAAAGTCTCAGTTTGATTATAGGTGTCATTATGTGCCTAATTGCAGTGAAATTAGAGCCACTTTATGAGCAAGTGTGTTGAAAAAATACAAATGTGTTGTTGTGTTTAAGAAACTTAAAAAGAAATTTTGCAAGACGCGTCTTGTTAGCGTTGTACATTTTGGACACGTAGTACTTGAACTTAAGTATGTCAAACCACAAGAATGAGGCACAATAGTATTATCTGTATAGCCTTTGGATCACTGACTGACTGACTACAAATAATAACAAACAATTAAGTGAGCATTCTTAATCTGACTGAATGTAGTTTTTATTGTACCTACCTAAACTGTTTGCTTTTCTGTAGTTCAACTTTTAACAACAACTATATCGCAGTAACCGACGACAACTTGCAATTTTATTTTGCGTTATTTGAAAAACAGACAAGAAACGAAATTTTTTGTGGTTCATTTGTACATAATATTATTGTGGTCCTATATACAATATGTAACAGAATAAGCGCAATTCCTGAAATTACTTTGTTCAGTATCGACTCGCTAATCAATTTCAGCTATTTTCAATATGTGTTAAATTTTTCAGAAAAATGAATTAGCAAAGGTAGCTAAATTTAATGCTACCTATGGAAATAGTACGATTATTGCTATTTATTTAATAAAATTGGTTAGACACAACTAAAGTACGAAGGCATCATATTTTTTTTATATTAATACACTAATTGGGGTATATGAGGAATTATTATTCTGTTACGCGTTGTATAAATGATTGTCAGTAGGTAGGTATATTTTTTGGGAATATTTCATTTTAATGGTACGAGTATCTTAGCAACAGTCGATGAACATTACGTCGGAAACTTTTGTCTTTATTCTTCTGAACGTTATCACTACATAGTATAAAACAAAGTCGCTTTCTCTGTCCCTATATCCCTATGTCCTTATGTCCCTATGTATGCTTAAATCTTGAAAACTACGCAACGGATTTTGATGCGGTTTTTTTAATAGATAGAGTGATTCAAGAGGAAGGTTTTAGTGTTAGCTTTCCACCCGTGCGAAGCCAGGGCGGGTCGCTAGTTAAGTATACATTCATTGAATCAGTCAAATCACAGAAACATTAAAATTCCAGAGTAGAAAACTCTGTAACAAATGGATTTTTTTGACAGTTGCCGTCTATTCAACTGCAATGATATAATCTAAGCTATTAGAGGACATTAGATGCGGAGAATATACTGGTATACTTACTGTTCACGAATCTAGGAATTTGAGACGCAAATAAAAAAAAACACGGGTTGCACTCCGGGAGTGCCGGCAGAAGTGAAAACTTGATTATCGATTTCGGTGTTACAACACTACTCTCCAACCGTCTTACGGTTTTTCGATCAGCACACGTGACCTGACGCGAGTTTCACAGTTTTTACCCATCCCACAAAAGTGCTCAACGCCGCTAAAGAAGTTTTCACTTCAAAAAACTCACGCCTTTGAGGCAGAGGTATTCCATTTCTGGAAATACCTACTTTACACGAGTATATTCGACCCCTAAACGTGATAGGTGTGTTACACATTGACTCAGAATTAATTCTGGGACCTGCGGTTTTTCTCACGATGTTTTAATTCACCGTCGAGCTAGTTATGAATACATACGTAAGTTTTGAAAAAACTCATTGGTACATACCAGGATTTGAACCGGTACCTCACTGATTATCATCATGAGAAGCGGGCTCTTTAACCCTAAGCCCCTTTTCACACGTTCCGGTTTCCGCCGGTCCGATTCCCGATTTCCCGGTCGGGCGGCGGTCCGATTGCCCTGTTGCCCGCCGGTACGTATGAAAGCGAACGTACACGGCCATATACTTCGCCGCCCGCCGGACCGGCGGAAACCGGAACGTGTGAAAAGGGGCTGGCTATCACTGCTCTTTCAGATACAACTATACTCTTGTAAAATATTAGCTCAAAAACATAATTATATTGATACTAACGAATGTTTTTCTCCACAAGGTTACGGCGGTGGCAACGTCGGCGCCGGTGGTGGTGGCGGCGGCGGCGGAGGTGGCGGCGGCGGTTTTGGTGGTGGCAGCGGATACGGGGGTGGAAAAGGAGGTGGCGGCGGCATCGGCGTTGGTGGCGGTGGCGGACACGGCGGTGGTAGCGGCCTAGGTGGCGGAAATGGAGGCGGTGCCGGACTTGGCGGAGGACACGGAGGCGGTGGCGGACTTGGCGTTGGTGGCGGTGGCGGCCATGGCGGCGGTGGAAGCCTCGGCGGCGGTCACGGTGGATCCGGCAGTGGCGGACTTGGTGTTGGTGGCGGTGGCGTTCATGGCGGCGGTGGCGGACATAGCGGTGGCGGCAGCCTCGGCGGCGGTCACGGTGGATCCGGCGGTGGCGGTTACGGTGGTGGCTCATCAAGCGCAACCGCCCAAGCCAGTGCGTCTGCTACCGCTAGCGCCAGTTCTAAAACCAGCGGCGGCAAATACGGGTAAGTCTGAGAACAGTGGTAGTGGTTTATTATTGGTGAATTAATACGAATTCGGTCATTTGCTTAGAATAGATTCATAAATACATTGCAAGGAAATAAGCGCCAGGGTCAAATAGGACTCGGTTGCCACTCGCCTCCTACGACACTCTTGATTGGAGTAAAAGTTGGGTTTATTCATAGTATATTCCCGACTGCAAACATACGGCTCGTGTCATTGGATGTTTTTGTTCCAGTTTCTAGTTATTCTCATTGGCGTAGCTAGGGATTTTTCCTAGGGGGGGCCATGGCCCCAGCCATGAATTGGCCGGTCACGGCAAGTTGGTCACTGCTTTTTGAAGACTGTTTTCGGTTCCGCTAATTGAGCATGAAGTTATTTTATGTATGAGGAGGGTTCACGGGTATTTTTCTAGGGTGGGCCCACAGCTTTCTACGGTGGGCCCAGCCCACCCTGGCCCCCCCCTAGCTACGCCCATGGTTATTCTACTGGTTTCAACTCCTTTACACATTTATTTCCTTGTTTCAGACGTTAAATCGCCGCTGACGACGATCCCAAAGAAGTTCAGGAGACTCCCAATGTGATAAATAGATTTATGTTTCGCCATAATGTCGTGAAAAATATACACTATATATACTTTTAATATAAAAAATAGCAATTATGTTTCTAAAAACTAATTTTATTTTACTTACCTTCTCCTCTTTTACTCCCATCCTCCTCCTCCCCAAACGCTTCTTCTCCCCAACTATACATACCGAACCGGTGGAGTCGCAATGACTTTCAATAAGAGGACTTGTAAGCCCCTACATTGAATAAAAACTTTTGACTTTGACTTACCTATACCTATATGTAGAGATAAACGATAGCCTAAAAAATCTTTAGCAGCTGTATGTCCATTCCTGCAGCACGCTCTTAAATTTTGAAATGGATCCTTGCTTCATTTTGTTGTATATTCGTCAAAGAAATAGGTCTGGAAATTAGGTGCTGTAGTTTACATAAACTAGCCGCTGCTGAAATTATGTTATTCTTGCAACACTACAAACTTATTGGAATAACTTCTTAAAAATCTATACTTGACTTCTTGATTTTTACCAGCGACTGCTACAAATGAGAGATTAAATGCCTGTGTTCACAACTTCGGAGTTTATTTATTAAGTCATCCCAGACTGCCACAAAGTGCTCCGCAAAGATTTTGACATAATATTGTAACTCCAAAGAATACAATAAACTAAGCAATATGTTTATCTTGTAAACTGTAGATATCAATTGTTTTTCATCCATATTAGTCATGACTCCCTTATTCGATCGCTCAAACAAAATAGAAGAATGAAATTATGAAGCATCTATACATAGTATAAAACAAAAACACTTTCCGCTGCCTCTAGCTTCATCATCATCATCAACAGCCCCCTGCTGAGCTAAGGGTCTTTCCTCACACACGAGGAAGTATGGGCTTTAAGCCCACCGCGGACTGGGAGATAGTGTTAAACTTGTGGCCACCTAACAGTAAAATTTATTCAATCCACCCAAGGGTATCTGACATGGCTTAACGACTTCCATTGTGTGCATACACAACGAAAACCGGGACCAAAACTTTTACATGCCTGCCGTAACACGGAAGCGCTCGTGATATTGACTGTTGCCTCAGTTGTAGATACCCTGCCTTCTGAGTCTGAGTGGTCGCGGGTTCGATCCCCGCTCGGGGCCAACATTTGTGTGAAACAACATGTCTTTTGGCTTCGCGTCTGGTCGTTTAATATTTATTTAAATATGTTTATCAGTTTGGGACTAAATATCCGGGTGCGACATGAGTAAAAAAAAAAAGAAATACCACTAGGCGGTCACCCAAATCACTGACTGACTGGACCAGTGTGATCGTTACAAACACACTGGTATCGTAGGGCTACAAGCACTTCTATGTTAACCTGTAGCTTAGATGTTTTAAACTACATGTTACAGAATAAGCGCAATTCCTGAAATTAGTTGGTTCAGTATCGACTACTTAACCGATTTCAGATATTTTTTAATATTTGTTAAATTTTTCCGAAAAATGAATTAGCATAGGTACCTAACTGAATTTATGTAAGCTACAAGTAAAGGAATACCTATGGAAAATATGTAAGGGAATACTTATGGAAACCGTACTATTATTGCTCTTTATTTAAGTTTGATTAGACAAAACTAAAGTACGAATGCATCATATTTTTTATCATAATAGGAATCGCTCTTATTCTGTGACATTTTAAATAAGCTGATTTTAAATAAATATAACCAATAAAATAATGATTGGTTCGTTGTGAATTGGTAAAATATCGCTGTTAACAGTGTCACCTCCGTAAATTAAAAAGTTGTGTGAAGTCTTAGACTTATAATAATACCAGCTTTATAAATGTATTATATCTAAGCAGTTTACATACGTACATGCATATGCTCACACCTTTTTTCTGTAGGGGTGGGCAGAAACAACAGCCCGCCAATGCTACGATCCTGGCATACCTTTCGCGCCTCATCCACATCCATCAATCGTTTCATACAAGCTCGTCGGTTTCGGGTACTCTTTATCTGGCATTTCTTCAATACATCGCAGATCTGATCTGATCTGATCTATACGCACACACATACACAACAGGCATAATTTTATTATAATTAATTTTAATTTTTTAAATTTTCTAATTTTATTATATCTACCTAACTAAAACTATTTGTCATAAGGTTTAAGTCAAATTTTGATCTCAAAAGCACTGTTGTACCCTCATAAGCACTGTATTTACATGTACCTTTAATTTGTAGCCGATATCTAGAGCTCAGGGTATCCTATTCTAGATATCGGCTGTTACTTAATATGCACTCCGCCTTTAATACCTAATTATAATTTACCTAATAACCTTTTACAATTGTACTAGGCTACTTATGAACAATAAATTATTATTATTATTATTATTATTATTATGTAAGTACGACTCGGCCACCCACAATCCCCTTATATATTTGTCTCGTTAGACGCCTTACATCCATCCGCTCGATATGTCCAAACCAGCTGAGCATTACTTTCTCAATCTTAGTCACTACATCCTCTTTCAAGAAGTTTAACTTGAAAATGGCTAGAAATTTCCAATATTTGTTTCACAAACAGAAGCAATACCTTGCAAATAAACTTAGTTATTCTGTAAAAGCATTTTGTGTGCGATTGCTACTAAATACTGCCAGGCGCAACATTTTATTTTCAAGATATCTCCGAAAGTGATTGTTAGTGAATCACCATTTATATATACTTTATCTTTTTAAGGCTAACATCATCATCGATATCTTAGCCTGATCAAACCTGCCCAGTTTTTGTAAGTGAAATAAAAAAATATGCTCTTACCTTTATCCTCGAAGGGGTAGGCAGAGCCTGAAAATGACCACATTTCAGCAGTATATGAAAGGTGGAGATTCCATTGCATGACCGTTGTGCCACACAACCCTTGCCTCAGAACAGATCAAATCTGGGACCTGACGGTTTCTCCAATTCGATTACAATTAGAAACCTAAATTAAAAAGGCAATAGTCGTATTATGCGTGTTGTTCGCCTGTGTGTTTGCGATCAGAAAAAGTATTTGTTTCATCAAATCTATCAAGGAAATTACAAAAAAAACTGATAATTGCGAGTCATACTCGCCCACCGAGGGTTCCGTACAAAGTTTTAGGTACCTATATATTAAACCTCGATGATCGAGTAGGTACATTATTTATACAGAGGCTACATTTTATAAAATTTCATTGCAAATGTACAGTTTTCAGACTTTTCCCTGTACTTATAGTACATAAGACGATATTAATTGCCACATTTTCTAGTTTTAGGTCAACGGGAAGTACCTTTTTGTTCACCCCTTACAGGGTAGGCAAAGGCATTACGCTATGCAGCTTCGTCTGCTTCGTCATTAGTTAATGATATCCTTGAGTAAGTTACAAAAGTTAAACTTTAATCTTAGTTAAATGGCTCTCCTTCAGAGTTCATGCACAAAAATACAGTGTTTATAACACTTTCTACATCCCTAACTTAGTTATCAACAGCACAGATATTAGAATACTAAAATGATAGCACTTTTACCGAAGACTTCATTGTGACTTCTTGAGGTAAACATTTTATCGAAACGGGAAGTACCTTATAAATTTTGATTCCCTTGAGTGTCGAAAAATACGTTTTTTGTGGCATAAACCGCCGTAACATCTTTTTTTTTCGATTTTTTCTGGTTCGAATCTTGTGATGAACCAATGAGTTGATCAAACATTTACGTACATATTTATTACTAGCTCGACGGTGAAGGAAAACATCGTAAGGAAACCCGCAGGTCGAAGAATCTGAGACATGTGTAAAAGATCCGGTCCGGCGATGGGCTCACCACCTATAACGGTTAACCAAAGAATATCTCGTGAAAAGTAGGTACCTATATCCAGTAATGGAATAGCTCTGCCTACCCTCGGGAAGAAAAGGCGTGAGATTTTTTTATATTTTTATCTTTTTTTCTTAAGATAAAATGTTTTTACATAAGAGTGATATTCGTCCGAGACTTAGGAAAAACCCCCGGAGTGTAATAAAATAAATTTCAATAAAACCAAAACAACAATAGCGGTGCATCCTTTTGCCTTGTTTTGCTTCATTATGTGCCAATAAATTTCTAAAAATACCAGCCAATATCACTGAGGTTATGATACTAGTATACGATTGAAGATATTGGATAAAAAAATAGGACAAGTGTTTGCCGGGATAAGCTAGAGTAGGGTTCAAATTCAAAAATGTTTATTTTGTAAAGACTTTTAGAGCACGAATTTTTTTCTTTACTTGGACATTGTCGAAAGTCACCAAAACCACGATGAAAAACCTTATCACCTATAAGAAGAAGAAGTAGAGCAAGCACTGACCTAACTAACAAATGTCAAATAAAGACCTTTGCGATTACAATCATAGTTGACAATAAGGCCTTAGGTTTGTACAAATTAGTAGAAAGTATGTAAAATATCATAAATCTTGCCTCAGAACTTACACAGTAGATGCTGTGACCGACTCTGTTAAAGGTACAGAACGATTTATAAGCGTTCCTCGTTCGACTACGGAACTCTAAAATAAAGTCTAATAATGTTTGTAATGACATTAAAATCTTTATTCTGTTTACAAAAGGTATAAAAATCGTAAATAATCTCGTCAGTATATAACGTGAGTCGAGGATTTGAGCTGCAGTTTGACGAGATGGCGCGTCTAGCAGTTGCTGTGTGTGTCTTAGGGCTTGTGGCTTGCGTCTTCGCGACACCGCACGGTTGGAAACCAAATAAATTGTATTTATTCCATAAAGTTCTACCAAGTGCAAGAGCAGTGATAGCCTTACGTTAAAAGACCTGCTTCATATGATGAAAATCAGTGAGGCTCGTGTTCGAATCCTGACAT
This sequence comes from Ethmia dodecea, assembly GCA_963855545.1. Taxonomy (NCBI): domain Eukaryota; kingdom Metazoa; phylum Arthropoda; class Insecta; order Lepidoptera; family Depressariidae; genus Ethmia; species Ethmia dodecea. The sequence continues at coordinate 16,559,961 of OY979438.1, read as the reverse complement.
GTACCAATGAGTTTTTCAAAAACTTACGTACATATTTATCACTAGCTCGACGGTGAAGGAAAACATCGTGAGGAAACCCGCGGGTCTCAGAATGAATTCCGAGACATGTGTAACAGACGATGAGCGATGGGCTATCACGTTTGGGGGTCCAAAGAATATCTGGTGAAAGGTGGGTATATCCAGAAATGGAATACCTCTGCCTACCTCCTCGGGGATATAAGGCGTGAGATGAGAGTTCTACCATGTATAAAAAAATAAAAATGTTTTCTTACTGAATACTAAATAATGTTACTTGGTTTTTAGTTAATTATGTAAAAGTCACTTATTAACAAATATTTTACATAAACTCGTCGAGCATCATACAGGTGATCAAGGACACTAAATAATCCTATTGCGTGGCGATATTGTGGTTTGACATCCACATGAATATATTTACAACCAACATCATTTGATTGACTTCTTACGACCTTCGCTCACATTTATTTCTCTCAAACGATCTGCCCAGCTATTAAAAAACTAATGCAGTCAGTCTTGTCACGGTTTTACATAGTTCCTTGTAGGTCATTTTCGTCTGTATTTACAGACGAAAATGTCCAAATTTATTCTGAAAAAGAAATTATTTTTAAATAAATGTGTACGGTGTGAATAAAGACCCAAAGCTTAGCAGTTAGTTTTTCTGGGTTGGTATCAACTTAGCTATATTATCTTAGCTACCTCATAATTAACTAATAATTGTTTTTTTTCTTTGCAAGGCTATGGCGGTGGCGGTGGCGGTGGTGGTGGCTACCATAACCACGGTGGTCATGAAAACTATGGTGGGGGTCATGACCACGGTAGCCACGATAACCACGGTTCAAGCGGAGGTGGAAGCTGGTCTCATTCCGAAGCCAGCGCTTCTGCAAGCTCTAGCTCCGGCTACGGCGGCTAGAAAAGTAAGTCTGAGCGAAGACAGAGTTATAGGGTCGCGGGTTCGATCCCCGTTCGGGGTCAACATTTGTAAACATGTCTGTTTTCTATCTGTCTGGTCGTTTATAATATATTTAAGTATGTTTATCAGTTGCTTAGTACCCATAGTACTGGCCCTGCCTAATTTGGGACTAAATAACCGTGTGTGAATTGTGTCCCACAGTTTATTAATATTATGTTAACTGTGTCAACAGTAAATTTATATCCTAATCATCATCACGACCTGTGGGCATGTAGGGATCGGAATATTGAGCCATTAAGAAGGAGGATGAAAGGAGACTGCATGCAGCTGAGATGGATGGATATGTGGAGTGACTAAAAAGGTTAAAATTAGGAAGTAGTACGTATAAGAGGAAGTCTGAAAGTAGCACCCGTGTTGGAGAAGTTGAGCGGTAATCATTAGTCATGGTACGGAGATACAATGCGTAGGGATGAGAGTAATGTTGTAAAGCTATGTTGCTTGATATAATAATAATAATAATATACTTGAAACACAATCTATCTCACAAGTAATATATATTATACTCGTACTAAATTAGATTGTAGTGCGATTGCTAAGTCATGATAAGATAGGATGAAGCTAAGATATGGTATGATCTACTATATTTAGTAAGGTCCCTTATGTAGGGATTGAATAAATTAATCGACTTGGACATGGATCTCACTAGTCATTATGCGTATTGGTCATTACAAGGTCATTATCACGCGTACTCATGTAGTCATTTTGCGTATTCAGAGCTAGGAATGAAGTTGTCATTTTGTGTATTGGTCATTGTGTGTAAAGATCACAACTTTTTAAGATAGAAGAATTAGTTGCGAGACTTGTTTTTTTTACAAGTTATGTTTTTGATGGCTACATTTATTTCCTTGTTTCAGGTCCATCACCACGCACGTGGAACCGAAAAAACCCAGGCAGGAGTGCCCAAATGTAATAAATAGATTTATATATCGCATATCTTTGTTAAAGATGATTTAAAATAAATCGCAATTATGTTTAAAAAATCTCTTAATTTTATTCTTCAATGCCTACTATTTATTATAACTGTTATAAATAGATATTTAAAAGAGTTACTATAAGTTTTTACTTACTATAAATAGACTTATAAGTCTAGTTATTGAAAGCCATTCCAACTCCACCAAACACTCAGCTCTATTTTTGAATCGCAAATGCATAGATTTTCATTCGACATACAAAACAAAACGGAACCATCGCAAAATGTCAGATTCGCAAAATGACGGATTCGCAAAATGACGGATTTGCAAAATGTCGGATTCGCAAAATGACGGATTCGCAAAATGTCGGATTCGCAAAATGACGGAATTTTCAAGATACTTCCTACCAAACTAGGATAGACGAATTTGAAGTCTTGTCGATGAAATGATGATAATCCAGTAGAAATTTTGAAGAGTTCAACAAAAAAATCAGTTAATCTATATACATATATAAAAAAAAATATGATAAACAGACTGACTGATGGGTGATATATCAATGTACATGTCCACCGATGCGAAGCCGGGGCGGGCCGCTAGTTAGCTCATTTTACTTAAAAGAATCATTTCTTCATTTTTTAAAGAAACAAAAGTGTATTCAAAGATTTTCTAAAATTCGCTTGTATCACCCGGGACTCGAACCAGCTAAAATCTGAAACAGTAACATCCTGTACTTTTATGGTATCGATCGCTAGGACATCCGACAAAATGGAGCTCATTTCGTGAAACTAATTACCGTATTTAATGAGATGTTAGTTTACCCTTTTTCTTCAATTAGAATAAGTTAGGATTTATGGTATTTTTTTTACATACTAAAAAAATAAGTGAAAGATTTAATGGTTCATTTAATTTGCCAAGTTTGTTAGAGAGATTTTATCGTTATGAAAGACCCTAAAGTTACCTAAAGTTTTTATTTTTATTTTATTTATTTTTGTTGAACTCTTCAAAATATCTACTGGATTATCATCATTTCATTGACAAGACTTCAAATTCGTCTATCCTAGTTTCGTGGGAAGTATCTTTAAAATTCCGTCATTTTGCGAATCCGACATTTTGCGAATCCGACATTTTGCGAATCTGTCATTTTGCGAAAAGCAAATAGACGGATAAGCAGAATGTCAGAATTCCGACATTTTGCGAATCTGACATTTTGCGATGGTTCCAACAAAACAAACAGTGGGCTGTATTGTTAGCCGATAGATATTTATTTCTAATGATCAAAATTTTAAACAAAAATACAAACCGACTTCAGCGACTAGCACTAAAAGACTATTATTTACATTCAACATCTATAACCTACTCTTACGAAACTTACTACGCACCTTGTGATTTGCTGATGTCCGTTGAGGAGTTCCATTCTCCGCCTGAAGTTCTTCATGAGATTTTCACAAAACTTATATGGGAACAACCTTGAACTGCATTGAAGTCAAAGAGATTAAAATATATTAAGGCATGACAAAGCGAGTAAAATTTGAAGTCAAAAGTTATTCCAAGTGGAATAAGTCTAGTACAATTTCCACCGAATGACAGCTCGCGTTCATACTAACTGACATGACAAGAACATGACGCTTAGGCTTCAAAGTTTTGTATGAAAATATTCCCAATGCCCCCTCCATGCCCTATTAAATTTAAATCTCTTTGACCCGAACAAACGATTTTTTTTTTCGTAATCTCTTCAGATTTGACAGAGTTATAGATTAACATGGGATTAACATACTTACCAAAAAAATGGTAAAAAAATGGTAAAAAAAATACATACGCGACTAATTTAGAACCCCTTCCTTTTTTTAAATTCAGTCAGTTTTTTAAAAACGGTCAAGTTGAAGCTAATATTTTTTTAAATTTATTTAAATAAATGTATATTATACAGTGGTGTAACTTAATTCTAACCTAATTAGTTATAAAAAAAAATAAATCTCACGCCTTTTATCCCCGAGGGGGTAGGCAGAGGTATTCCATTACTGGATATACCCACATTTCACGAGATATATGGGACCCCTGAACGTGATAGGCGGTGAGCTCATCGCCGGACCGGGTCTATTTACACATGTCTCAGAATTAATTCTGAGACCTGCGGGTTTCCTCACGATGTTTTCCTTCACCGTCGAGCTAGTGATAAATTAGTTCTATAAGTAAAAAAATTGAAACGTCAATAGTCTAATGACAAGGGACTCAGTGCAGCATCTTATCTTAGTTGCTGGCTCCAAATACAGTACCCTGAGAAGAACCAGCAACAAACTCAAAGGAAGCTCTCTTAACGTCAAGTGATTACTAGGTACACACTGTCCGGTGTGCGTTAGGGTAGTACAGTCAAGAGCAAGTCAAGCTTGACACTACCAGTTTAAGCTGAGCTCTGATTTGTACTGCGCGCCATAGAATACAGGGCCGTGTCAAAGTCCAAAGTGTCAAGCTTAGCGTGTAGGTACTCTGGGGCCAACGCTATTTCTCCTGATGTTAAATTATCTGCCTTACATATTTTGCACTGCTAAGTGCTTGCTATTCGCTGTCAGTCAGTCGATTCTCCTCATGCCACGAAGTGTAAGGTTCACTTTACCTTCTTTCCGAACTACCTACTTACCATTTAGCTGACGCTTCTATGGAAAGAGTTCATGTAATTCGTGAATAGTAAATTTGACTTCTACAAACACGTGACTAAAACCTGTAAATAGGCTAACAAAACTCTAGGATTATTAAGAAGTTCCAAAGAGTTCCAGAAGCAACAACTTGCGAAACATACTTTTATTCGATTTCAAAAAACTTTGAGTGCGATTGCTACAAAATACTGCTAGGCGTAAAAGTTTGTTGTGAATCGTCGTTTGCACGTAAGTTTTTTAGGCTTTTTACACATTAATTATCATACATTATCTTAGCTTGTGTAAACCTGCTTATTTTTGTAGGTCAAATAACTCATTCGAAAACGACCGCTGGTTTGTTGGTTCCTCTTTGGAGGACATTTTTTATCTCTAAGTACTTACCTAAGTAAATGTTGTAAATAAAATATATTTTTTTTATAAATAAATGTAGTTTTTTTGTAAATAAATGTATATATGTACACCCATCCTCTGGAAAATGAATACCTCTGTTTACATAAAAGGCGAGAGATTTTTAAAATTTGTTTACCCATCCTCTGGAGGTAGGGATGTGAAATCGGAATTTTCATCATTGTAGGTACCAACTAACGAATCGAATGATCTCATAGACTGACAATGTATGGAATTGACAGATGCACTCTTCAACGAACGCTAACGTTAACGAGTGCTTGCTTATGTCAATCCCATACATTGCCAATCTACACGTCACAGAATAAGCGAAATTCCTCCTACACTAAAAAATTATGAGCAATAACAGTACGATTTCCATAGGTAGCCCTAAATTCAGTTAGGTAATTCATTTTTCAGAAAAAAAAAAATCTCAGGCCTTTTTTATCCCCTAGGGGGTAGGCAGAGGTATTCCATTACTGGATATACCCACATTTCACGAGATATATTGGACCCCTAAACGTGATAGGTGGTGAGCCCATCGCCGGACACATGTCTCAGAATTAACTCTGAGACCTGCGGGTTTCCTCACGATGTTTTCCTTCACCGTCGAGCTAGTGATAAATATGTACGTAAGTTTTTGAAAAACTCATTGGTACATGCCAGGATTCGAACCCGAGCCTAACCGTCCGGGCTATCACTGCTCTGAAAAAAATAACACATTAGAAATAGCTGAAATAGATTAAGTAGTCGATACTGAATAACTGTCACTTTTAAAGTACTTTATTATTCTTATGTTCGCAGCTTCTTGGAATTTGGATCTGTTGTGTGGAATCCCCACTATAAACAACATATAGATAGACTTCAAAAAATCCAAAACAAATTTTTAAAAAATCTAGAATATCGCACTGGGAATTTTCTCGCCGATTATGATTCTGCCTCAATTAGGCACAGAATATCACCTCTTGACAGCAGACGTGCTTATATTGACATTATTTATTTATATAAGTTGGTTCATAGCCTCGTTGACTCGTCCCCTTTGCTGGCTAAAATTAACTTTAAAGTCCCATCCCGAGCCTCCTTGCGTTCTAAACATTCATTTTATACAAAACCAAGTAATACAAATTATATGAAAAATGGCTTTTTCAGGCGTGCTTTGGATAATTATAACCAGCGGTTCACAGATATTGACATTTTTGGGTTGTCTTTGGGCACATTTAAATCACGTATTGGTGAAAAATTGTTTAATTTCATTTAAGTTAGCGTTGGTTTGTTGCATCGCAATGTACCTTTATGTACTACTTTTACCGTAAGTTTTAAAATATGTTTATTTTTAAGTCGACTAAATGAGTTCTCGATGTACATTTTTGCTCTTTTAATTAGTGGAACTCTAGGTCTATGTAATAATACCAATATTGTTACTATTAGTGTTTAAGACTGTATGTTTCCCAAATAAAAAAAAAAAAAAAAAAAAAAAAAAAAAAAAAAAAAAAAAAACTATCGTATAATTTAATTCGTTAGTACAATGCCTCTTGGCTTAGTGCCACTTACACGCACTTCACCGGGGCTCGCCCTGTACCTACCGAATTCGTTCAGAATTATGAAACTTTCAATAAGATTTTTTTTTCATTAACAACCCTATAGATCCAGATCTCATGAAATTAATACTTAATTACTCTAATAGTTTCAGTAATAACTTGACTGTGGAAACTTTATTGGCTAGTGAAATTCAATTCCGAAGTAAATCTGTTTTTTGCGATTCTGTTTGTTGCCCATAATAAATAAAAATAGAATCAAAAGATTTTTATTGTACTAAATTAAGTTTAATGATAAAAATAAAATAAAAAAGTAAGCCTAACGGTTAAACATGCTTCGCATGATGATAATCAGTAGGGCTCGGGTTCAAATCCTGGCATGTAATAATGAGTTTTTCAAAACTTATTTTTCGATCATTTTTAATAAACAAACGATAATTCCAAAATCTATTAAGTTTAAAAAGAGAAAAATTGATTTTGATTATAGATTTTTTCAATCAATGTCACATCCCTAGTTCGGCGATTGGCTCACACACCCTTTGAGTATTAAACCAACACTCAAAGCACACACCACTTATCACGTTTAGGGGTCGAATATTCTCGTGAAAAGTGGGTATTTTCAGAAATGGAACACCTCTGCCTACCACCTCGGTGATTAATTTTTTTTTATATAAAAATGTTTTTACTAACGAGTAATATTGGACCATGACTTAGAAAAATCCCCCCGAGTGTATTAACATTATGAGGAAAACAAGCAAAAGAACCGTGGTGCGTCCTTTTGCCTTGTTTTGCTTTATTACATATGCCGATTTTGTAGAAATACCTGCATGTATCATTGTTGTTATTATGCTAGTATGCAATTATAAATATTGGATAAAAAATTTACAAGTGCATGCCAGGATAAACTAGTGTAGGGTTCAAAATTTTTTACTTTTATTTTTTAAATTAAATAAAAAACGGATACTTACAAACAAGTCTTTATCTTTTGAGTTTTTACACTATATACCTATATGTTTTTGCTAGGATGCAAAAAATCAACCAAGTTTTGTAAAGAAGGTGAAAAAAGTTAATACTGTAGAATACAAACAGTTATAGTCCTGTACTTAAAAAGGGTGCTTCTCATTCTTGAGGATCGGGTTAGAATGCTGGTGAGGGCACATACCAATGAGTTTTTTAAAAACTTACATATTTATCACTAACTAGTGAAGGAAAACATGGTGAGAAAGCCCCAGGTCTCAGAATTGTTTCTGAGGCATGTGTAACAGCACCTCGGTCCGGCGATGGGCTTGAAATGAAAACTATTTTAAAAAAAAGAGAGTACGGAAGTTGTTTCACGAGTAGATTATCTATTCTATTCTATAAGATCGAATATATCAATGGAATGATCAATAATGTTTACTACTTACCATCATTCATCACCATTTATACGGAATGTATGATATTAAATAAGAAAGAAGATATTATGTGGAAAATAAAAATCTGTAATTTAATCTACAGAATATAAATTAGTAATAAGTATGTAAAATGTCATCCATTTTGGTTGCTCACAATAGAAACTAAGATACTGTTTACTATGCGTGTACGGACGGACAAAACGATTTATAAGAATTCCTCGTTTGACTACGGAACTCTAAAACAAAATACTTAATGACGTTTGTAATCAAATTAAAATCGTTATTCTGTTAACAAAAGGTATAAAAATCGTAAATAATCTCGTCAGTATATAACGAGGATCGGGGTTTGAACAGTACATTCTGACAAGATGGTGCGCCTAGCAGTAGCTGTGTGTATCCTAGGACTTGTGGCCTGCGTTTTCGCCTCACATCACAAAGGTAAAACATACATACATATGCTCACGCCTTTTTCCCGAAGGGGTAGGCAGAGACAATAGATGCCACGATCCTGGCACAGTAAAGAGAGATAAAGATAAAACATAAATTGTTCGTTTGTTAATTATTTTACCAATCCTCTTCAAATTATATGTATGTAAATACTTAGTATATTAGTTAGTGTTTGTTATTTAGTCACTCCTTATTCATATTTAACCCCCTATACACAAAAAGAGGGGGTTGTAATTTTAACGTGGGTGTGGCCGATGCACTGGCTGGTATTGCACAGTCAAGAGCACATTATACACTTGTAGTGCAAGTCTGACCTTAAGCGAATGTAATAAGAACGTTACAAAGTCCAATGTGTCAAGCTCCACGTGCTCTTGACTGTACATAGTTTTAATGTTTTAAATTCAAAATTAGATTGACGTGGGTTTGGCTTGTCCTTGGATCATATTGATTTGGTTTTAGATTTTGTGTGAACCTATAATGTGTTTTTTACTGTATTTTATGAATAAAAGTATGTTTAAAGCCGAATAGCCTTTCCCTGAGGTCGCAGAGTTCACAGTGGGTATCTGTGTGTCTGTGTCGTTATAACTCCAAACCATTGTGAGATTGTTACTCAAGGAAAAACTGCTTAGTAGATTAGGTGAAATTTGGGACACGGATATTTTTTCTTTATAGATAGCTAGTAAAGTAACTCAGTTAGGTATGTACGAAGAACAAGGGAAAAAAAAACATCACCTGGACGCAAAAACCCAAAGTTAGCTACAGGCAGGTAGGCAGGCAACAAAAGTAAATAAAAATAATCTCACGCCTTTTATACCCGAGGGGTTGGGCAGAGATATTCCATGTCAGGAATCACCCTCATTTCACCAGTATAATCTTTGGATCCCTTTACGTGATAGGTGGTGAGCCCATCGCCGGACCGGATCTGTTATTAGACATGCCTCAGAATTAATTCTGAGGCCTGAGGGTTTACTCACGATGTTTTCCTTCACCGTCGAGCTAGTGATCAATATGTACCTACGTAAGTTAAAAACTCATTGGTACATGCCAGCATTCGAACCCGAGACCTCCCGCATGAGAGGCGGGCTCTTTAACCGCTGGGCTACGACGGCTCTAATAATAAAATAAATTGTGGGACAATTCACACACGGTTATTTAGTCCCAAATTAGGCAGGGCCTGTATTATTCTTACAAAACAACTGATAGACATACTTAAATAACTATTAAACGTCCTGACACGAAGCCAACAGACATGTTCATGCCCCGAGAGGGGATCGAACCCGCGACCTCCGACTCAGAAGGTTGGGTCACTACCAACTGAGCCAAAAATAAATAATAATGTACAATAAATGTTTCCTATTTCTTCCGAAGGTGGCGGTGGCGGTGGCGGCGGCGGCGGCGGCGGCTGGGGTGGCGGATATGGCGGCTACAAAAAACATGGTGGCGGTTATGGCAACCAAGGTGGTGGTTATGGCTACCCAGGTAACTACGGCTCAAGCGGAGGTTCAAGTAGCTGGTCCCATGCCAGCGCTAGCGCCGGCAGTTTTGGATACGGCCGCTAGAAAAGAAAGGGTAAGTCTGCGTAGGATAAGGTTAGGTTAGGTTTGCTTACTAGCTCGACGGTGAAGGAAAATATGTTATTATCTCAAAGTACGCAGTAATAAAAATAAAAAGTAATAGTATGTAAGAGTATGTTCAATAATATATAGTGCACCGTCTACCCTAGTTCTAATCTCTCAGTTTCATCCATCCTAAGGTTGTCTGGAAGAGATCGCTAAAAGCGATAAGACCGCCCATTGTACTTTAGTTAATGTTGGTATCCATATTGTGTTGTTTTTGGTGTACAATAAAGAGTTATTGTATTGTATTGTACCTATTGTATTGTATTGTACGCAGGCCCCAGTATTGATTCCGAGGAATTTGCGAGAGTACCCTAGTCCACCGATGAGTGGTCACGGTTTTTGATAAAAAAATAAGTTGATCAAAAGCTGGTATTTCCAGAAATTTAATACCTCTGCTGATCTCCTCTTGGATAAAGGCGTGACCGTATTTTTAGGGTTCCGTACCCAAAGGGTAGGTAAATACAGGACCGTGTTACTAAGACTTCGCTGTCTGTCCGTCCGTCTCTCCGTTCGTCTGTCTGTCACTGCACAATTTATTTCTGTTGCCGCTATAACAACAAATACTAAAAACAAATAAAAATAAATATTTAACAGGAGGCTCCCTTACAACAAACGTGATTTTTCTGTCGTTTTTATAGATAATGGTACGGAACCCTTCGTGCGCGAGTCCGACTCGCACTTGGCCGGTTTTTTTATTTTCATTGGCAGGATAGTGGACTCTGTTATCAAACGAGCTACTTTTCATGACCTATCAAAAAAAATAATATGGAAGATGTACTGAGTTCTGAACTGTGACGTATATAATTGTCCAGTTCATAGCGTAACTTTTTTAAATGTTTTATTATTTTAAAAAATACGGTGATCGGGTTTTAATCCCACCATTCGGGTATTGGAGTGCAAGGAGGAATTCAAGGTCAAAAACAATATTCTACGACAAAAAAAATACTGAATGACTGATAACTGAAACTAGTGAGTCTGAAAGCAAAGGAATTTCTTATATAATATGTAACAGAATAAGCGCAATTCCTGAAAATAGTTTGTTCAGTATCGACTATACTTATTCGATTTCAGCTATTTTCAATATGTGTTAAATTTAAAAAAAAAAGAATTATTGTAGCTGAATTTAGTCTAGTGCTTTCTATGGGAATCGTGCTATAATTAATCGATATTTAAGAAAATTGGTTAGACACAACTAAAGTTCGATTGCATCATATGTTTTTTATATTAATATACTAATTGGGGTGTAGTATGAGGAATTGCGCTTTTTCTGTTACGCATTGTATAAAAAAGTATGTGAGCCTTATGGATTTTGAGAATTTATTTTATAAAAGGATTAAAGAAAGTGATGACAGTTTGTGTGGGAGTTTGTCATCAAATCCCATCTGGCACACATCTTGTTTATAATAACTAATAATTATTATTATTATTTACGGTATTACTTCAATTTCCAGCTAATCTTTATTTCGTTGTTTCAGAGGTTTCGCGCACGTAGAGCATAAAGAAAACCAGCCAGGAGTGTGATAAATAGAGTTATATATCGCCATATTTTTGTTAAAAATAATACTTATAAATAAAATATACTAATTATGTTTAAAAATCTCCTTATTTAATACATATTCTTTGCTTTCTCTCATAATATTAATAAATATTATTGAATGATGTCAAGCAACTAAGGCACACAAAAAAATCGAAAAAAAAAACAAATTCAGACGTCTAAAACTGACATCTAAAATATTACTTCATTTACACAAAAAACTTGTGTTATATTATAATAACTTTATATATTAATCTTTTATTTATGTATTTGAAGTAAGGAAACTTTATTGTTAAATGCGTAGATTTAAATTAGACATAGGAAATTCCGTATTTATGACTCGCTTACGAAAGAGTGTTTTTAACCCAAAGTGATTAAAATATAATAAGACATAGAAGGGACAAAGGGAGGAAAATTTGATGCCAAAAGATAATATAAGTGGAAAAAATCTAGTACGATTTCGACCGAATGACAGCTCGCGTTCATACTAACTGACATGTTGCTTGAGCTTCAAATTTTTGTATGAAAATATTCGCAATGCCCCCTATATGTCCTATTGATTGACAATATCAATTGAATCTTTTTTAATAAAACTGATAAATATTTTCAAACAGCCCGATTCATTTCCATATTGTTTTCATTGCGGTCATTACCGATTTTCATTTTTTATTTCAGTACATTTTTATCTGTTTCATGTAAGTAGGTAGTAGGTACATAAAAAAAAAACAGAAAATCGTTTATTACTTTAAATTACTTAATTAAAAAACACAAACGAAATCAAATACCTACTTCAGAGATTAAAATTTAAACATACATAATCTCAACCCTTTAAGTAAGTATATGTAAGTATTAAACATTCATTTACACATTTAATCTATACTAATATTATAAAGAGGAAAGATTTTTTGTATGTTTGTTACGAATAAACTCAAAAACTGCTCTACCGATTTTAAAAATTCTTTCACCAATGGAAAGCTAGAAGACCCCTGAGTAACATAGGCTATATTTTATTTTCGTATTTCCACGGGAACGCGAACTAAGCGGGTGAAACTGCCCAGCGTAGGTATTCACGGAGACTCGATACCGTTTCCGTTCGATTCAGATCGAGTGAAAAATTTTCCGATGTCGAATCGATCGACTTCGGAAACTTTATTATAGGCGTTTCTGACAGCCAGTTTTCAATACCAACATCAGCCCATCTCGAAAGTGTTCGACAGATTTTCCGATATCGAATATCGAAGCTCCCTGAATACGCCTGCCAGAACCGCTAGTATTAAATAATCCAACTTGGACGCACACCGGCCCCCAGACATGGCACATCACCTCGACACGAATACTTTTGCCAACCCCCTCAGGGATAGGACGTTGGACGTTTATTTATTACTAGCAGTGCCCAGCGGTTTCACCCGCGTATTTCCCGTTCCCGTGGGAATACGAGGATAAAATATAGCCTATGTGTTATGTGTTATTCTGATGTATAAGCTATATAACTGTAAAGTTTCATCAAAAGCCGTTCAGTAGTTTTTGCGTGAAAGAGGAACAAATATCCATACATACAAACTGTCGCGTTAATAATATTAGTAAGATTATAAGTAGGTATGTGTATTAATTATTCGTAATAGTAAAAACCCTCCTAATAAACACAAATTAGGAAAACCAACAACACATTGGGTTATTCTTGCGTTTTGTTTTGCCTCATTATTAGCCGATATATTGTAATAACACCGGCCAAGAGCGAGTCAGGCTCGTGCATGGTGTTCCTTACCTACCTATAAGGAGCTACTTTGAAGAGCTATTATTAGAAATTACCTACGGATTTTTTTAAAACCGCATTTGTTTAATTTGTTAGAAGTTGATACGTATACATTTTCTATTGCAATATTGACATAGACTCAATTGAATTAGTAGTATTGTCATCTCACAATATCGGAAAGATTCTGAATGACAGAATGACAAACTGAGTGCAAAAGTCCATTTTGTTGTGAGGCGGCTTGCTCAGGCGGATGTTCAGAGCTGCCAAGTTACAACGGCCGTAGAGTCATTCGGGGTAAGAGAACGCGGCGGGTAAGAGATCGCGGTGCTCAGATCTCTGCGGGGAATGAAGGGACAGGGGGCATGTATATGACAAAATCAGAGGCGAGTGAGCGGCCATATTGAAGCCAGACGTTAGGTTTCTGTGCGGTGTTGTTCTCGAAAAAAAATCTAAAATGTGTGATTTTCGGTGTTTGACAGATAGATTTTTAATCTACGGAAAAGTTTATAGCCTCGATGACAATAATATTAACGTGATAAGTAGTTTTTACTGTCGTAACTCTATTAATGCACTATTATTAGCGAGTGGAAATTTTAGGTTATCTCTAAAGCACATTTTTATGTAGGCGAAATAGTCAGAAAGTAGTCCTGTGGGGTAAGAGAGCGGGGTCAAAAGATGCAAAATTTTGTAACATTATTGTCATATATTACTATTATTTCAAGATAAGTATTAGATATAATTGTTGTATGAGTTAATGACAGTAAATGGACCGTAGACAAATATTAAACCTCGCCATATTGCGAAATAAAATAGTCGTCAACGTCGTTATTTGTTGATTAATTTCTTTGTCGTTTATCAGGAAAAAGCTAGGAAAAAGTAATTTAGTACTGTATATAATAAAATACATCTTTATTTCATAGCGTGTTTTTTAATTCATTTTCCACAATTTTATTCGACGCGTTCACTTACCCCATATGCGAACTTTTTCCCGCTAGACTGCGTACTGTTACCCACATTAGGGGTCAAAGGTTCGCATTCTGAGAGAGCCTCTTTAGTATTTAATTCTAACAAAACTACGGATTTAGCCTGTACATAAATATATGTACTTAGTAAAACATTAAATACGTTATCTAAATTTGAATATCATTATCACATTCCTATTAATTGATTAGTTTCGTTTTGATGTGCTTTAAAGAGGTAAAGTGCGTGCTTTTGACCCGAATGACTCTACCGTAACTTTACCGGGGCAAATCCACTGATTGTCAGTTATCACCTCATGTAATCACTGTTGATTTACAGAAGAGCTAGCACAGCTCTTACAAAGTTATCTTGTGTGTTTATAATAAGTGTCCCTACGTCAGGGGAAAGAGAAAAAAAACCGGCCAAGTGCGAGTCGGACTCGCGCACCGAGGGTTCCGTACAACCTTGCAAATTTATGGTTTTCGTAATTTTTCCTTTATCTATGCTATAAGACGTTGCTTCGTACCAAATTTCAAGATTCTGAGTTCACGGGAAGCACCCTGTAGGTTTTGATTCCCTTGCAAGTGTCGAAAATTTGCGGCATAAACGGCTGTATCTTTTGATTGCGTTGGCTTAGAAGTTTGATTTTTTCACAGCTTCAAGGGACAGTAGACTTGAGTAATTGATATAAATTTCAGCTTCATACCTCCACGCGTTCCTGAGAAAAAGGGTCTTAACAGACGGACGGACGGACGGACAGACGGACAACAAAGTGATCCTATAAGGGTTCCGTTTTTTCCTTTTGAGGTACGGAACCCTAAAAACGGGCCAAGTGCGGGCAAGTTCCGTACCATTGTCTATAAAAACAGCAAAAAAATGGCAAAATATTTATTTTATTTTGTTTTTAGTATTTGTTGTTATATCGACAACAGAAATACAGAATTTGTGAAAATTTCAACTGTCTAGCTATCGCTGTTCTTGAGATACAGCCTGGTGACAGACAGACGGACGGACATACAGCGAAGTCTTAGTAATAGGGTCCCGTTATTACCCTTTGGGTACGGAACTCTAAAAATAACAGTTATCGTATTCTACAGCATGGCATTCAGCGACTTCCTTTTGTCTAGTTTTTATTTAACTTTTTTTGTTTTGTTTTGTTTTGTTTTGGTTTGTTTAGGTCAAACCTTGCAACTGAATCTTAGACCACTTATACCTACATACATCTTGACGATGAGAAAGGAAGAAAGAAAGAAATTTTTTTTTTTAGGGTAAAAAGGGTCGCTACCCAGCATGTGCTGCAGCAGAAGACTGACAGCGCCGATCTTCCATAGCGCCACAGTGAGTGCTGTTATTAATTAATTACACACATTAAATATTAAAAACAAAAGCAAACGTTATATGTAATAGTTAAGACTATTATTATTATACGCAATCTATATAATATGCTATACGATGGAGTCAGGAGGTTGATTAATGGAACTACCTACTTAATGGAGTCTTGAAAACCGAACTTATTCGATTTGTTTCGACAAGTAAAAATATAAAATACAAATAAAGTAATAGGTATATATATATAAAAATTTGCTTTTATTTTTGTTAAACTATAATTTTATTGACTTACCACTTCGGTACCTACGGAACTCTAAAAGATAAGTAGATCATTGTTATATTTACAACAAGTGGTCTCGCCTGTACTCGTATATAAGGAAGATCGAGTTGCATCGTAATAATTATTATCCTTGGGTTGAGGATTTGAACCGCACAGTCTGACGAGATGGCCCGCCTAGCTGTAGCTCTTTGTGTCATGGGGCTTATTGCTTGCGTTTACGCTGCACCAAGAGGTATCTACGCAATATTATATTATTAGGGTTCTTACAAGCTTCATCATCATCAGCCGGAAGACGTCCACTGTTGAACAAAGGCCTCCCCCATAGAACGCCACAACGAACGGCAACTTGCTGCTTGCATCCACCGGGCACCCGCGTACTGGTCTGGCTGGGAGGCCTACCAACGCTGCGTCTTCCGGTTCGTGGTCGCCCCTCGAGAACCTTTCTTTCCATCGGGCATCGGTTCTTCGAGCGATGTGGCCTGCCCATTGCCACTTCAAATAGCATATTCTGAGAGCTATGTCGGGGACCTTAGTTCTTCGGCGGATTTCCTAGTTCCGGATTTTATCGCGCAAAGAAACTCCGAGCATAGCTCTCTCTATGGCTTACAAGCTTAATCAGTTAAGAACCGCCGGTTCCAATTGGAACCGAGACACAATTAAAAATCTATTGTGTCTGTGATTCATGGTCTGAAAGGAATATTCAAATTCTAGCGACCTACAAAGTGAGTGTATCAGATTATTTTTCGTCACTTACCTACATATAAAGTCACTTGTTTACTTAGTAGGTACCTAGGTACTTATATGACGTACCTACTTGCATGGTACCAAAGAGATTTAAATATAATAGGGCATAGAGGGGGCATTGGGAATATTTTCATACAAAACTTTGAAGCCTAAGCGTCATGTCCTTGTCATGTCAGTTAGTATGAACGCTAGCTGTCATTCGGTCAAAATTGTACTAGACTTATTCCACTTGGAATAACTTTTGACTTCGAGTTTTCCTCGCTTTGTCCGCTCTATGCCTTATTATATTTTAATCTCTTTGCATGGTACGAACATTGAGATAAAAAATTGTAAAAACCTGGAATGTATGTGGTATGTTGATAACCTCTTTATACTTAAATTATAATGAGAAAAGATTTGTTTTGTTGTATGTTTGTTTGTAATGAAGAGGCTTCGAAACTACTGCATCGATTTTTAAAAAATTGTTCACCAATCGAAATAATATATCGAAATAATTGTCCTACAAGAATCTATTTCCTCTTCCCAAGCCCAAGGAGGAGGTGGCGGCGGAGGTGCAGGAGGTGGAGGTGCAGCTGGGAGACCCTGTATTCCTGGCTTATACGGAGGTAGCGGACAAAACGGGTACAATGGCCAAAATGGCGGATATGGCAGTAATGGCGGCGGTCCAGGCGGCCCCGGTGGCCCCGGTGGCCCCGGTGGTTTAAACGCACCGTGCCCTGTTTACGGTGGCTAGAAAGGTGGGTACTACAAATGTTTGATGGGAATTAAAAATAATTAAAAACTTACGTAGGTACATATTTATCACTAGCTCGACAGTGAAGGAAAACATCGTGAGGAAACCCACAGGTTCCAGAATTAATTCTGAGATGTGTAAACAGACCCGGTCCGGCGATAGGCTCACCACCTATCACGTTTATGGGTCCAAAGAATATCTGGTGAGAAGTGGGTATATCCGGAAATGGAATACTTCTGCCTGCCCCCTCGGGGATATAAGGCGTGAGATTATTATTTATTATTATTATATAAAAATAAATAAAGGTAACTGTAGCTAGTTTAGTTACCTTAGTATTCAAAAACGTAAGAGCAGTGATAGCCCAGCGGTTAACAGGCCCGCCTCTCATGCGTGAGGTCTCGGGTTTGAACCCTGGCATTTTCCACTGAGTTTTTCAAAAACTTATGTACATATATCACTCCCGTATCCTAAACCCGCAAGTCCCGGAATTAGTTCTATAGGCATAAGTAACAGACCCGCGGGCGTATTCAGGGAGATTCGATATTCGATATACGACTCGGAATCGGAAAATCTGTCGAATTCTTATGTCAAATATGACATCTGTGAATAGAAATCTCCATCTCGAAACCTTTCGACAGATTTTCCGGTTCCGAGTCGAATATGGAATGTCGAATCTCCGTGAATACGCCCGCTGGTCTGGCGATGGGCTACCCTATATATATATACCCTATAATTGAGTTTCTTTAATAAAAAATACTCACTCCTTTTATCCCCGAGGCAGGCAGAGGTATTCCATTTCTCTAAGCACTCACGTTTCACTAGTAGGTATATTCTTTGGACCCTTAAACACTTTCCACATCTCATTTTTGGTCATCGACAGTAAAATGATAGTGTTCGACTATTACTGAAGATTGCATTGTGACTTGTTGAGGTAATCCCAAAATTTCCATCCAACGTATTTTATCAAATTTCCCATTCACTGCACTTTTTCACGGACACCTGTGACTCTTCGGATTCCCGCCGAATAGCCTTCCGCCATTTTTACCCGCGGTTTCAGAAAAGCAAATCAAACTACAATTGGCTAACAGACACTTAAATCTGAAGTTCTCATTGGTCTCTATTCTCATTGGTTGAATGAAATCATAACGCTTTTCAACTACTAATCAGAACAGTTATAGCCTGCGCAGACGACACACTTTTGTCCCCGTATTTTTTTGTCCGCCAAAATAGAACGCTTACAACTGTATCGAGTAACGCACACGAGGGATTTAAAGTATGGCGTACAAAAAGTCCCCCGAATAAACGCGGACACTGAGGGGCAGTACAGGACAAAAAGAGACGGACATATTTTTCTGACTTTGTATTTATTATTATATTCGGACTTTGTCCTCCGGGGACAAAGTCCGTCGTCTGCGCAGGCTATTAAAATGATATTTAACAGGCTGTCGTCTTTTAGTTTGTCTCACAGTGTGTTGCCGTGAACTGCTATAGTTTTGCGTTATCCAAAAACTATCAGTGTTGCCATTACACAACACAATCACACAGCTGCGGATAGATGGCGTGGCATGCAGGGCCGGATCTATCATATGGCTTTTTGGGCTTCAGCCCAGGGCCCCGTGGATTCCAGGGGCCCTAGCTAAGTCAAGTCAAAGTAAAAAATAGACGATAATTTAAAAAACCTATAATATTATTAAATTAAACTGATCGTAAGGTTTGCAGCCCTGAGAATCCTGCGATTAATCAAACCCATTCAATTCAAGTCTACGTTGTCACAGTATAATGAATTTGTGTTGGTATTTCGAACTGAACTTAGTAATTAGGTGGGCCCCTAAGTAGTATTAGCCAAGCTAAACTTAGGATCCGGCCATGGTGGCATGTACCTACCCCACAATACATTTTGTCGATTTTTAAGCCCCCACCATGCGAGGACCGGGTGCAATTACATAAAAAAAGGCAAGTTACTATAAAATTACAGACTACTTAGTAGACCAATATGCATGGGATTAACCTACTCGACGCTATGTAAGGCTTATAGATTATAATTATTATTGTAAACCATACCAGCGACCCGCCCCGGCTTCGCACGGGTGCAATGCTAACACTAAAACTTTCCTCTTGAATCACTCTATCCATTAAAAAAACCGCATCAAAATCCGTTGCGTAGTTTTAAAGATTTAAGCATACAAAGGGACATCAGAGGAAGCGACTTTGTTGTATACTATGTAGTGATTTATTAGTAAGACATGAGATTAAAAAGAGCTGCCCTTGAGTTTCTTGCTGCCTCTTCTCGGGGTATTGCATGTGGAACCAGCAACTCGTTGGTGGAGATGGGCTGCTGTTTACATTTAGCCAATCTTCATAGACGATTTTAGAGTGCTCTGTTATTAGACTATTGACTTTTCTAAGTGTATTTTAAATATCTACAAAAAAATAATTCGTTTGTGTTTGAGTAGAGGTAGGCGCCAGAGTTAAATAGGAGTCAGTCGCCTCCTACAACATCCACAAGTAGTGTAGGAGTCGGGTTGGTAGTGCTAGAACATTTTACTAAACGGTGGTAATTAATATAACTGAACGACCTTGTACCAATAAATTATAAATTCCAATGTTAAATAATAATATTTGATTGATTTGAGTGTTATTGAACGCTACAACACGGTTTCTGTGTCATAATTTATAATCATTGAATATTATTATTCCATTTTAATACTCGTACTACTACTTATTAACATATTTATTTCCTTGTTGCCAGACGTTAATCTTCGCCAACGTTGAACCAAAAAAAAGCCGTGCAGGAAACTCTTTATTATTATCTTATAAATAGGTTTATTTTACGATTTAGTGATTTTTTTAAATTAAATATAAAAATAATGTTTTTACAAATGTCTTTATTTCATTCCTGTCCTTTTGTGCCTTTTCTCGTGATAAACTTCAAAACAAAAATCATTTGGAGGTACTAGAAAACTTATATTCTTATTAAGAAATTATGGGTTGTATAGCTTGGGCTTTAGAGCTACCAGAAAATAAAAATGAACATAAGTATATATTATAGCAATGACAGCCGAAAAACTAATGTCCTCACATGGGGTCATAATTAATTAAGTTGTGAATTGTGATATTGCAATAACATGTCCTAGCTCCTAATTTGTTGTAAACACCTTATAAAAACTATGTGATATGCAAATAAATAAATAAATAAATAACTTTCAAGACATATACAGGGTGGAATTTTTAAAGCCACCTGGAGGGAAAGTACTGTACATACTGGAGATAGACAATTTTACTTAAAGGAAACACTCTTTTATCTTTTAAAAGAAATAGAACTGCATTCACCGATTTTCGAAAATTCGCTTGCCACACCCGGGAATCGAACCGGGTAAAATCCGAAAAAATAACACCCTGTACTTTTACGGCATCGATCGATAGGGTCAATCATAAGGATCAAATCTCTCTAACAAACGTGGTAAATTAAACACAAGGAAAACCATAAAATGGAAATATATATTTATAAAATTTCATGGTTTCCTCGGATTTTACCCGGTTCGATTCCCGGGTGTGTCAAGCGAATTTTCGATAATCTGTGAATGCAGTTATATTTCTTTTAAAAAATAAAAGAGTGTTTCCTTTGAGTAAAATTGTCAATCTCCAGTATGTACAGTACTTTCCCTCCAGGTGGCTTTAAAAATTCCACCCTGTATATATTCGAAATATCTCGACAACCGTGAAAAATTTAAGATGATATTTTATACCTTATCTGATGCAGCCAAGTTACCTCCCGGTGATCCCTGCATGCGATTGTTGTAAAAAAAATACAAGGATCCAATGACGTACCTACTTCCTAATAACTTGTAAACAATTTGTTTTTATTTTGTACATAATAAATTTATGTAATAACATTCCTTGCACAAAGAGATTTTTTGGAAATTCCAACGAGAACCAGTTAAAACAGGTTCCGCGAGGGCAAAGCCGCTGGGCATCTGCTCAAGAGCAAAATGCCACTTACTAATACCTATACTATAACAAATCTATACTTCTATACTTATCTATACTCCTATCCTAATATTATAAAGAGGAAATATTTATATTTTTGTATGTTTGTATCTTTGTTACGAATACGAACGAACTCAAAAACTCAAAAACTTTGTTACGAACTCAAAAACTACAGGACCAATTAAAAAAATTATTTTACTAATGGAAAGCTACATTATCGCTGAGTAACATAGGCTATATTTAATTCCCGTATTCCTAAGGGACCGGGAACTACGCGGGTGAAACCACGCTGAACGGCTAGTCTTATAAATATGTATGTGTACCTACCAATAATAACATGAAAGTGGACTCGATTCTGGAGACTACCTAAAATTCCTAAATTTAAGTTAGCCTATCCTTCTCCATAGAATACGGAAGAAAAAGGACAGAAACAAACCATAGATTGAAGAGTAATGTCAAACATGTAAAAACTAATTTGAACCTTATGAACGTGCTTATCTGTCACTTTTATCCATGACCTTTTTACATCGTCGCTAAAATTGCTAAACACGCCTTAGTTGACAGGACTAAATTATCTCTCAACTCTTTTCTTTTCTATGAGAAAGAAAATGACAGGACTAAACTAAAATAAGTTTAGTCGCTGTAATGCAGAATCGAGCCCATTGTTTGCTTGAGTTTTTTAAGCTATTGCATCGCTTCTATCGAGGGCCTTGAGCGCGGGGACCGAATCCAGAAATTCCGTAACGAAAAAAAACCTCACGCTCCCCACTCCGACGGGCACGGAGGTGTGGCTTGAAGGCCGTGCATTGTCTAACGTCGTTTCTTTTCGGCAGTCTTGTTGATACAAAATGCTATGCAATAGCTTTACCGCAGCAGTCCCCGAGTGCCACACGTCTTTTATTTTAATGCCCATATCTGCTACAAGACGCGTCATAAGTGCTAAAACTTATATTTGCTTGTGAAATTCTAAATTCTGTAAAATCCCAGAAACCGTTGAACCTAAAAAACTAAAATTTTCAAATCTGGTAATATTACGGATTACACGCCATTCGGGTTTGCGAATGTTTTACGGCAATGGCTAAAACGGGATTATAACAAAATCTCACCAATTTAGCTGTTCAAATTCTACCCAGCGAAGTTGCAAGCGAAATCTAGTATTGTACTTTTAGCTTTAGCTAAATATATTACACTAGCTTGTTCCCGGTTGAATACGGGAATAAAATATTATGACATTAAAAACAAAACTTGTCAAAAACCCAAGCCTCGCAACTCAGTTCTTCTACCGTAAAAGTACGTAAAAAGTTGGCCATCGCATGAAAACCCAATGTATCTCACAAGTGATACATATTATATTAAATTAGATTGTTTAGTGCGATGCCAAGTCAATCTATATATTTAGAACATAAAAGATTTTTAATATTGTTATGGTTACTTTAAGAGGTTGTTAGACTAGATAATTGCGTAATTACTTAAGACAGTAGGTCCCTTAGTAGAGAAGAATAATACGAACGGGAACTACGCTAGTGAAACCGCGGGGCGCTGCTAGTTATAATATAATTTAAAATTACCATGTATATGTGGTAAGGCCTTTTCGGAATCTGACTAGTTCCGGAGGCTGTAAATCGCTTTACAAGACGGTTCGTGATGACCCTGACCACATGTATTTATTAATCGAAAACTTAGTAAAAACCTGCAGAGTTTATTTAAATTAAGAGGAGAATAAGCTTAGTATATAATTAACAATCGCGTGGTAGTGACTTATGTATTATTATTTATTATAAGCCCATATATGCCGAAAAAACTGGCGAGATGTGACTCGGATGCGCTCATTCGGTTCCGTAACATTTCTATCGGTAAATATCTATAGTAAGTAGGTAAGTAACCCCAATGGGTCCCAATCCGCGGTGGGCCCTGGGAGATTACGGCCCATACTTCCTCATATGTGAGGAAAGACCCTTAGCTCAGCAGTGGGCTGTGACTGGTTGATGATGATGATGAAGTAAGTAACAACAATTTATTGCACACCAATAATACAATTTTGGAACAAATACTATTTTTTTTATTATTTGTTGGCTTACAATGGGTTCAATTCTACAACACCGCCTAAACCTCTTAATTTTATTTGACAGCTGCTAAAGCATTTTGCTATTCTAGGCAGTACTGTCAAAATCAAATGACAGGACTAAAAATGAATCTGACGTTCCTAATTTATCTGGCCAATTCAATTTAGGTTTAGCGATCTTAAGGCTATTCTGTGGACGCCATTTTAAGCATTTTAGAAATGTCATCCGACTAAACTTCCTAAATTTAGCGGCGATTAAAATGGTGTCGCTTAAATTAGAATAAAGGAAAAAATCCGACATATTTGTGTTTGTGTTATTTTTGAAGATACGTTGTTCATATTTTTAGAAATAGTCTAAAGGGTTTTTGGTGGGAATCTGGAAAGGGAGGTCATGTTTTCTTGTACATTTTTCATTTTGCTGTATATTTTGGGTTTTGTCTAATAATTAGTGATAGTATATTATGTGGCAGGTGTCTGTGAAGGTGTGCAGTGAATGGGAAGTTCGATAAAATGCAAGGGATCGACGTTTTTAGATTGTCGAAGTCTTATTGAAGTTTTTAGTAAAGGTACTATAATTTTACTGTTGATGACCCAAAAAGGGATGAAAGTGTTGATGACTCTTATTTTTGAATTGGATTAACAAGGAAACAAAGACTGAAGACGAGGCACATAGCCATTAAAAGATAACTGAAGACGAGGCAGAACGGTCTATGACTCTAGCCTGTCCAAAGAAAAAAATCTATTTGATAATACCTTTTTAGTGTTGCCCGAGTAATAGTGACTTTAATATTTGAAGTAAAACAAGAAAATATAAATTAAACCATTGTTAAAATGATAAAGATGGCATCGAAAGTAATTGTTGAGAATTTTGTTTACATTTTAAGAAATAGATACACATTTATTATTGTATATTTTTTAAATTTCATTCATTCGTTCACTCGGCTCTTTTTTTATTTGTAATCGCAACACTATTCAACTTAGCTATTTTACGCTGTGGTTAAAGACTATCTAAATTTAGTAACCATGGCGTTTTAGAATTGCATTTGGCTTAGCGGCTGCGTAAAACTAAAAATAATTTAAGAAATTTAGTTTTAAGCTATTTAGGCAGTGGACGCGTAGAATTGAACCCAATGTATTACAAGCGTATAGTACAACACTAGATTGTTTACAAAGCTGTATTTATTCAGAATAAATAAATACATAAACTGGAAAAGAGTAGGATAAACGAACTTATCGTTTTAACCTATTTCGACCCAACAATGCTTATAATTAAAAAAATTGAGAGAAATTGTTTTGCGTTTTCTGTAATACGTAGGTATTTAAAAACACCTGTATCAACCCTGATTCGTTCAGATAATCCTACTAATATAATAAACGCGAAAGTTTGTATGGATGGATGTATGGATGGATATTTGTTCCTCTTTCACGCAAAAACTACAGAACGGATTTTGATGAAACTTTACAGTTATATAGCTTATACATCAGAATAACACATAGGCTATATTTTATCCCCGTATTCCCACGGGAACGGGAACTACGCGGGTAAAACCGCGAGGTGCTGCTAGTATTATATGCGAAAGATTGTATGTATGGATGCATGGATGGATGTTTGTTCCTCTTTCACGAAAAAACAACTGAACGGATTTTGATGAAACTTAACAGTTATATAGCTTATACATCAGAATAAAACATAGGCTATATCTTATCCCCGTATTCCCACGGGAACGAGAACTACGCATAACTACTAATTCATTTTACAATCTTCGGATAGTAATAATCAATTAGTAGTGGTTGATCATTACCGCTTTGGTACGGACGGAACCTTAAATATACCTGTCAGTATTAGTTTATAAAGTAGGGGGAAAAAACATTCAAGTGCTTACTGAGGTACACTAAAGAAGGGTTCCTTACATCATATTGCGTATTGCTATTTTAGGTAAGGTTATAATCGTAAGGTAATAACACCAAAATTATTTAGATAATAATGTTCAAAGAAGAATCATGACATTGAACAATGTTTATGACCCCCAGAACCTTAAAAGCAAGTAAAAACTTTTTTTAAACTATACAAAACTATCCCATCCAAATTGAAAAGGTCAGCTGAATGCCATTTGAGAATTTGTACTAAAACATCAATAATTAAAGATTTAAATAAAAAAATACTAATTGATGTTATTACAATGGTTGACGTCTGTATTTTTTTTATACTGGTAGATTCTCTGTTCTAATTTCGTGCATTCGCATCGGTGGATTCTATTTATTTAGTACTAAATTGTACATACTGACAGGAAAAATACATACTGACAAAATACACAACGTATTTCACAAAAAAAAAGAACAACAACTAAACAAAAATTTTAAAAATCTTGATACAAACAAAAATACATAATAAAAGTACATTAATAATACAAGTAAAAAATAATAAGTATGTATTGGCCCTTGCAGTAGAGTTTAATCTATGAAGATAGTAGGTACCTAATATTTGCATTCAACCGTCATTGCATCGGAAGACTGTTGCAATAATTCGGAGTAAATTGATTGCGAGATATACTCAACCATTTTATTATTGTTGTTTTTACATTTTGATAAGAGAACGTTGCCTGGGTTTATTTCATTCTCTTAGCGGTCCCCAACGCAACGACGCTTTGATCTAATTATCTCTACTTATATTAAACTTTAGTACCAGGGCTAATTCATATTATTTTTCACTTTTTATATGTATTATAGGTGTCTATTTAATACTTATGTGTTTAATATTTATGTTTATTTAATAGGGGAGACCGGGGCAAGATGAAGTTCGGGGCAGGACGGGAAATGTGCTGGTGTGCGTGAGCTATGCACGATATATGAGCTCCGGCAGCACCATTAGTACGAAATTCAGTCGCGCTTTGTCGGTCAGTGGAAACAAATGTGTTGCTGCTTGTTTTGGCTGCTCTGCGTGAACAAACTTAATATTCTGAATAATATTACGAAAGTTTACGACAATTACCAATGTGATAAGAAGTAATTAAGCATGTTTTGACAACATTTTTAAACTTAACACAGCAATGCCAGATCAAATGTTTATATGAGGCGCTGTTTATAACCTACACAACTTAAGGTTAGGAATGCTTGGTATAATTACAAAAAATATTCGTTGGGGCAAAATGGTCGGGGCATAACAGGATATCATGTTTTGCCCCGTCTTTGCGAAATGTGTAGAATTTTTTTTTAAAATAAAAGAATAATATCACGCCTTTTATTCCCAAGGGGGTAGACAGAAGTATTTAATTTCTGAATATACCCACTTTTTACTTTAAACAAAATTCAGCATCCACTGAATAGGCATCTCAGTCTAAACCCTAAACTTCAACTATTTTAGAGGAGACCTCTTTGATCAAGGTTCCTGTGACCGAAAAAACTCCGGAGAAAAAATATCAAATGCCACGTTTATGGTTTCTCCTGCAAACCTCATAGAAATATCAAAGGAAGATATGTACTCTTTTTGCCCCGTGCAATTTCCCATTATGCCCCGAGCTATGGGGCAAGATGGGAAAAATCCTTTTTTTTATTGTTTTTCTTACTAACCAAAAACTATGTGATTTAGAGAGCAAAACAAGTTAATTATATAAAGTTGATTAGTTAATGTTGCTATCTATGTAAAAGTTAGTTCATTAAATCGTTCAATTTCCTTTATATGATTTTTTTTTCCTTAGATATCCCGTTTTGCCCCGGTCTCCCCTACTTTTTAAACTTTATAATATATCACTAGCAGACACGTTACATTTGAACCTTACAATGCATACCATGATCAACTATGTAAGTAGGTACTACATCATATACCCAAATTTTATATTGATTAAACAAGTGAAAGTAGATTAGAATCCCTGACCAATTTATCCTAATATATCTTTCAAGCTGCTTCATCAGACCCTGATTGAAAACGACACCTCTCAAAGGTGAGGCGACTCCTCACCTCTCTGGTGAGGAGTTGGGTATCCCCCAGACTTCAGGTGATGCTCAACATCAGGTCATGATTAATACTATAATGTTTTTGCAATATCTTTGAAGTAACACCATACAAAATTTCAAATCGGTCACATAATATGTGGAAGTTGCTCTTATCCCTTCATTAACTAGTAAAGAGCGGATGATCTTCAAATGACTAAACAGATTTCTTCGGACTATAGCTAAGTAAACTCTCGATGAATTCACCTTTCAAACAAAAAAATATTCATCAAAATCGGTTTAGCCGTTTGGGAACTATGTTGCACAGACACATGCCACAGATACACACGTCAAACTCACAAACTCGTTTTTTCGTTCGGTTGTTAAAAATAAATGGTTTCGCACAAAATTTAAATAGCGACTGTAGAATATGTACAATTTCATTTATTTACTCACAATAGAAGATAGACGGACGTACAGAAACACGCACAGACAGATGCCACAGATGCACACGTCAAACTCACAAACTCGTTTTTGCGTTCGGTTGTTAAAAATAAATGGTTTCGCACAAAATTTAAATAGCGACTGTAGAATATGTACAATTTCATTTATTTACTCACAATAGAAGATAGACGGACGTACAGAAACACGCACAGACAGATGCCACAGATGCACACGTCAAACTCACAAACTCGTTTTTGCGTTCGGTTGTTAAAAATAAATGGTTTCGCACAAAATTTAAATAGCGACTGTAGAATATGTACAATTTCATTTATTTACTCACAATAGAAGATAGACGGACGTACAGAAACACGCACAGACAGATGCCACAGATGCACACGTCAAACTCACAAACTCGTTTTTGCGTTCGGTTGTTAAAAATAAATGGTTTCGCACAAAATTTAAATAGCGACTGTAGAATATGTACAATTTCATTTATTTACTCACAATAGAAGATAGACGGACGTACAGAAACACGCACAGACAGATGCCACAGATGCACACGTCAAACTCACAAACTCGTTTTTGCGTTCGGTTGTTAAAAATAAATGGTTTCGCACAAAATTTAAATAGCGACTGTAGAATATGTACAATTTCATTTATTTACTCACAATAGAAGATAGACGGACGTACAGAAACACGCACAGACAGATGCCACAGATGCACACGTCAAACTCACAAACTCGTTTTTGCGTTCGGTTGTTAAAAATAAATGGTTTCGCACAAAATTTAAATAGCGACTGTAGAATATGTACAATTTCATTTATTTACTCACAATAGAAGATAGACGGACGTACAGAAACACGCACAGACAGATGCCACAGATGCACACGTCAAACTCACAAACTCGTTTTTGCGTTCGGTTGTTAAAAATAAATGGTTTCGCACAAAATTTAAATAGCGACTGTAGAATATGTACAATTTCATTTATTTACTCACAATAGAAGATAGACGGACGTACAGAAACACGCACAGACAGATGCCACAGATGCACACGTCAAACTCACAAACTCATTTTTGCGTTCGGTTGTTAAAAATAAATGGTTTCGCACAAAATTTAAATAGCGACTGTAGAATATGTACAATTTCATTTATTTACTCACAATAGAAGATAGACGGACGTACAGAAACACGCACAGACAGATGCCACAGATGCACACGTCAAACTCACAAACTCGTTTTTGCGTTCGGTTGTTAAAAATAAATGGTTTCGCACAAAATTTAAATAGCGACTGTAGAATATGTACAATTTCATTTATTTACTCACAATAGAAGATAGACGGACGTACAGAAACACGCACAGACAGATGCCACAGATGCACACGTCAAACTCACAAACTCGTTTTTGCGTTCGGTTGTTAAAAATAAATGGTTTCGCACAAAATTTAAATAGCGACTGTAGAATATGTACAATTTCCTTTATATTCACTCACAATAGACGATAGACGGATGTACAGAAACACCTTAAAAGAGTTCCTGGGTTCACTGCGGAACTCTAAAATACTCTACAAGAAAAATGTTATCGTATTATATCGTAAAACAAGATTCTGATTAAATGTCATACAGACCATCCTCGTGTTTATGACAAATAACCTCGGATGTATATAAGGCAGGTTGCGGTAAGTAATAATTGTTAGTGTTCTTTGGTCAGGGATTTGTGCTGCACAGTTTGGCAAGATGGCGCGCCTAGCAGTAGCTGCGTGTGCCCTGGGGCTTGTGGCTTGCGTATACGCCGCACCCACAGTTGGAGGTACCTGCACAATCTACCTATATTCATTAAGTAAAAGTCGGAATTCCTATGTTTGTTTATAATAAATAATAATCTCACGCCTTTTATCCCCGAGGAGGTAGGCAGAGGTATTCCATTACTGGATATGCCCACTTTTCACGAGAATATTCGACCCCTAAACGTGATAGGTGGTGGGTCTGTTTACGCATGTCTTAGAATAAGTTCAGGGACCTGCGGGTTTCCTCACGATGTTTTACTTCTCCGTCGAGGCTAGTGATAAATTTGAACGTAAATTTTGAAAAACTCATTGGTACGCCAGGATTCGAAACCGAGCCTCACTGATTTTCATTGTGTGAAGCAGGCTCTTTAATCGTAAGGCTATCACTGCTCTTTCCTGCGCTTCATATATTTCTGTAGGTAAAAAAAATTGTCTTAGAAACATCAATAGTCTAATTTATACTAAATAAACTCTTGGACGAGTTTTTGATTCCAAATGCTAACCCGAGAAGAACCATCAACGAACTCAAGGGCAGCTCTTTTTAACTTCATGTTAAACTTCATGTTAAAATTGAAAAATGTGTCTTCATTATAAGGCGTTGCCATGTATAAGATGTTTAGATTCCAGTTAACCAAATAACCCGTCGTATAACGGAACTCAGACAATTTTTTGTCTTGACTGGAGATTATTATTGTATGTGTCTGTTGATTTTAGTCAAGTAGATAATATGTTTACGCACAGTTAATCTAGAGGATGTAAAGGGAAACGTCTGAATCCAGGGAGGAAGTTGAAACCGTTGTGCCTAGTTTAGTAGTAATTAATTTTGTGAATTGTGTCCCACAGTTTTTATTACATTATTCATTGGATTTTTAATAACGAAAAATTAAATTCGACGGGCTTGTTGGCTCAGTTGGTAGTGACCCTGCCTTCTGAGCCGGAGGTCGCGGGTTCGATCCCCGCTCTTGGCCAACAAACTTAAACTCAAACTCGAAATTCACTGATTTTAGTAGGCATATAAAATACACTTTGAAATGTCAATAACAAGGCACACTAAACTCGTCCATGAAGATTGGCTAAATGTAAACAGCAGCCCATTTCCACCGACGAGTTGCTGGTTCCAAATGCAGTACCCCGAGAAGAGCCAGCAAGAAACTCAAGGGCAGCTCTTTTTAGTCTCATGTCTTAGTTACTAGTAAATATGGTTCACAATAATAATTATAATGAATAGCCTTACATAGCGCTGAGTCGGTTAAACCCATGCAGTTTGGTCTACTAAGTAGTGGGTAATTTTATAGTAGCCTTTTTTATGTAATGTTTGCTTAACTATTGTTTTAAATTTGTCAAGAGGCAAATTTTGTAATGCAATGGGAATCTTATTGTAAAAGCGTATACATGACCCTTATATGATTTGGTAACTTAAGATAATCGACTAACATAAGCAGCCAGTTGATTCTTATTTCTAGTGTTTATACAATGTATGTCACAATTATTTTGGAAAGTGATATATTCTTTTTGACATACAATATGTTTTCGTAAATATACTGTGACGCCAGTGTCAGTATATTAATTTCCTTGAATTTTTCCCTTAGAGACATCCTAGACCCCATTTTATAAATTGTTTGAATTTGTGAGCATGTCTGTTGGCTTTGTTTATTATTTATTTCAGTATGTTTATCAGTTGTTTAGTACCTATAGTATAGGCCCTGCCTATTTTGGGACGAAATAGCCGTGTGTTAGTTATGTCCCACAATTTAATTATTAAATTATCGTTTAATTTTATGATAATAAACAATAAAAAAATGATTTTTTATAAATTGTTTTAATTGTTTTAAGAATCACTAGCATAAGCAAGTGTCTTCGTTTTCGGCAGCGTTTCCCTTAGGGCTTGTACACAAAATCGTCAAATCGTAAAAATTGCTATTTAAATTTGCTATTTTTGTATTGCAATTTCTGCGTTGCGAATTCGCATCGCGTCTCATCGCAGTTTTGTGTGCTAACAGCCTGTATAAATATATAAAAGAAAAAAGCTTTTAAAATATCATTTACTTACTCACTGATTACCTTAACAGTTATCACGAAATCTCAGATAGTAATATTGCTACAAACTGAAATTGGGCAGGGCGCTAAAAAAGGATATAGACAATTTCCCACGGGAACTGGAAAAGACACATCATGTACTCACTACAAAGCATAGAACACATATATTTAATGAAAACCGACCCTCATATACTACTAATTGTTTTTTTTTCTCAAAGGTTATTATAGCAAAGACAGTGGTGGCGGCGGCGGAGGCGGCGGTGGCGGTGGCGGAGGCGGAGGAGGTGGCGGAGGAGGCGGCGGAGGAGGTGGCGGAGGAGGTGGAGGCGTTGGAAACGGATTTGGAAACGGCCTAGGACTTGTGGCTTGCATCTACGCCGGACCAGGAGGTAACTACAAAAAATTACAAGACTGGATCTCACACATTAACTCGTAATGTAATCGACACCGCCTCAACTCCTTGTCTGAAATTCCCTCATACAGCACACACCAATCAGCGTCGTAATGGCTTCGTCTTGCTTTGGGACCAGCACGTGCAAGATAGCCTAGGCGGTGACGATAAATTTCCGAGTTCATACATATATTTTTTTTCATACATATATTTCGCTATCACTACATACTCGTAGTATAACACAAAGTCGCTTCCTGTCTGTCTGTCCCTATGTATGCATAGATCTTTAAAACTACGCAACAGATTTTGATGCGGTTTATTTTTATAGATAAAGTGATTCAAGAGGAAGGTGTATATATATAATACATAATACATGCATAATATAGTGGAGAACCACTGATAATATTATATAAACCGAAGCGAAGCACCCAATGTAAATCAATTTAAAAATAAACTTGACAAATACCTATCCTGTAATGAGAAAGCTTGAGTGGAGAACACCTGGATACAGGCGTTTATCAATTGTCAACAGCTTGACTGATTAATAATAATAATAATATAGGTATATCTTTATAGTTACATGTAAAGTCGCTGATTCACATTTTTTACCTGCCCATAAAATAATGTTGTACCAACAATTGCAAAAACAGAAATATAGTCATAATTTAGCATAACCATTCCTCACCCTCGTTCATAAAAATAATAATCGAATATTGTTTCTTTAGGTTTCTCCTTCGGACCCTTTGGTGGTGGTGGAGGTGGTGGAGGAGCTGGAGGTGCAGGTGGAGCAGGTGGTGCGGGTGGCGGAGGATCAGATGGAACGAGTGATGGCAGCAAGAGTGGACAAGAAAAAGAAGATAGCAGCAAGAACAAACACGAAAAACAAGATGGCAGTTATTACGCTCACGAAAAAGAAACTGACAAAAACTGGAGCTACATTGACAAATACAGCCACAGTGACACTAGCTACGGCAGCTCAAAGGGAGAAGTGAACAGCTGGTCTGGCTCCGAAGCCAGCGCTTTTGCAGGTCATGGCTACACTAGCTATTCTAACGGATGGACGAATGGAAATCAGAGGTTAGTGTTTCTGTAATGTTTTAGTGATAGTGTGTGAGAGTAAATGTATGTTCTAACTAACGACTCGATTCGCTTGGGTTTATTATTAAAATAAAATATATCTTCTGAGCCCTCCCAGATATCAAAATGGAACATAAACGCAAAATTCGAATTAAGATTCCTGTTTGCATCCCTAAATTTTCCTTCTAATCATGTTGAGACTATTGGTGGCAAACTTTCAGACAATAAGTAAACAAAAATTAAATGATTATATGCATCATTTAGCAGTGTTCCCTAAAATTTCGGTGTTTATTCTGTAATCGCAGACTTACTTAATTTATATAATATGTATTAGATAGATAGATAAATAATCATCCTATTGTCAGTGTCCCATTATTTGCGGTCAGCACCTTATTACAAAAAAGTGGCAGATACGAAACCCTTATAGTGCCGCTCTGTAGGAACCGGGGCGCAAGGGTAAGTGATCAAATAGGGTTCAGTAGCCTCCTACCGCCTACGACAACCACGAGGAGTAGGAGTTGGGCTGGTGGTATGTTACCACACAGCTTGTGTGTCATTAACCTCCTACGATACCCACGGGTAGAGTAAGAGTTGGGTTGGTACTACCACACGGCTTGTATGTAGTTATCATTATGAATGTAGTTATTCCAGTTTCCAGCTGTTCAACTAGTTTCATCTCATTAATGCATTGTTTTTTTTTTGTTTCAGAGGCTATTTACCGCCGTCGTGAACCCAAAGAAGACAGTTCAGAATTTTAAAATGTGATAAATAGGTTTATTTTTCGTCATAATTTAATTAAAATAGTTTTGTTTTTAATATAACAATATTGTTTACAAAATGAATGTCTTTATTTTTAACCTATCCTATTATGTTTTCTCTTATGATATACGACTCGTCACATAATAAGCGCAATTCCTCATACACCTCAATTAGTATATTAATATTTAAAAAATACGATGCATTCGTAAGATTGTTTTGTCCAACCTAATTTCTTAAATAAAGAACAACAAAAGTACGGTTTCCATAAAGAGCCCTAAGTTGAGTTATAGGTACTAATTAATGTTTCGGAAAAATTTAACACATATTAAAAATAGCTGAAATCGATTAAGTAGTCGATACTAAACAAACTAATTTCAGGAATTGCGCTTATTCTGTTACTACATCAAGACAGATATTTTCAAGACCTAATAGAAAACTTAACATGTAGTTATAACATAGCTCTAGATTTATCAGATGAAATGAACATGGACCCCTTATTACCTAAACCTTAAATTCTATCAGGAGCATATAATATTTTGAATACCTAGTTAAATCAATTGCTTAATATAACTCTGTGGCACAAAAATACAAATAAATTGAAGTACAAGTATACTATCTCACGGTCACTCAGGGATTCGGGTTCTATGACATCCTGTATGAAATTAAATAAAGAATTGTTATTTGATCTTTCTTTTACCAATGTCATTATCGGTAGATGTCACTGTACCCTAAATACGCTTTTATCTTGGGTTTTTGTTTTATTTAGAAGTGTTTGTTTGGTTTTACCCAGTCTCAAGATACTTCAGAGTCTTTGCAATCAATTATCGCCCGCTAAGTGTATTTAATTGTTTGTATTGGACGGATATTTTTACTATGTAGATTATTTGTATGCATTATGTAGGTGTACAATAGCGAATTGAATCTCATCTTACTCGTAGTGTCACTGTTAATGTATATTTTGTTGGCTACAGCTCAAAATCAGCTGTCATATGGTGCTCCAGGGACCACATGCTGAGCTGTAGACCATAATGCGTAATCGGTTTATTAAGTTAAATTTATGCAATTATTTTTATGCACCCATATTATATTATAATAAAATACTACAGTTAAATTTTAAGATTTTAATTTTAATACATATTTTTTAAACCTTATGGCTAATAAGCCTTTATTCTTATTATTACTTTTACCTACTATTCGTATAGTAGGTAAATAGTAGATTATACAACAAGGGAATAAAGCACTGTTTTATGTCACGGGCGCGACATTGAATCCTGAACGTAACGAAGGACTCCCAGTTTTACTCCCGAGCGCAGCGAGGGAGTTATGATTTAATTCCCGAGCAAAGCGAGGGAATTAAGACTGAGTCCTGAGTTTAGTGAGGAATTTAAGCGCCCAAGACAAAAACAGTTTTATTCCCGAGTTATATACTCTACTTTTCTCACCTTATGCGAGACAATAAAATGCAATTGCATGGTAGTAGATTATTGACAATGCCTATGAATGCCTATGGCATCTAGTATAATAGACTCTGAAGTCAAAGTACTTTCATCACTCGACATTTTCGATATTCTTTTTGAAATGTTAAAGCTATAAAATGGATACAGCAACTTGTTTCTGCCGGCGTGACCTAGGTACTTGATTTAACAATTGAAGATCGTGCGAATCTAGTTGGTCGCGGTTTCGGTTTTTGAAAATCGAGTTGGCCACGACTGCACCACATTTTGATTAACGAAATTAGACTTTATCGTCATAGCAATAAGGATTATGAAAAGTGAAAATTACATTATTGACCTAGGGTTATAATGAAATTCCATACAACATTATAACCCGGTTAAAGCCAAGGAATATAATGTCTTGCTTTCGGTGACGTTTATATGATATATAATCCGACTTTGTCGAGCATGTGGTGTGAAAAGTAATAATAAGAACTCATTCGCACAGGCAAGGATTTGAACCCGAGTCTCATTGATTATCATCGTGAGATGCGGGCTCTTTAAAAGCTATCACTGTTCTTAAGGTAGAAGGTAGCTTATTAATTATAGAGACACCCGTTGATTAATGATTTTGCAAAAATCATGCGAGGGAATAGAAAAAACTGTATCATTATAAAATATCGGAAAAAGCTTTACCAAGAAAGCTGGAATTTAAAATTCAGATACCTTATAGGATGTAAAAACCTGGTAAGATCGAAGTTTGTTAAATTTTCACGAAAACGGGAAAAACGGGATTATAATAGTTACTCTATTAGAAACTTATTTATACAAATTCTAAGCCAACGTCGTTGCATGTGTGAGCTAGTAGTCCGTGATATTGCCTATGCGACGTAATCAGGCAGGTTCCTTACATCACTTCATAAATTTAGAAACATGATGTTCACTGTTGAACATAGTCAGGTTAATTCTCTTTATTAGATGACTAGCTGTTCCCCGCTTTTTCACCCGCATAAATCCCGTTCCCTTGGGAAAATTATAGGCCATGTTACTCCTACAAAAGTAAGCTTTCCATTGGTATTTTTTTTTAATCGTTCAAGTAGTTTCGGACCCTATTCTAATTCTTATAATTCTTATAATAATTCTATACAAAGATAAAATCAAGACGCTTTTTTATAATATTAGTGTAGAATAGCGCGACTCTATTTGCGTGAACTTTAGATTATCAAAACCCATCCCATACAAACAATGTGTATATTATATACTAGCGGGTGCCCAGCGGCGTTGCCCGCGCAGATTCCCTTTATTCCCGTTCCCGTGGGAATTTCCGAAAATCCCTTCTTAGTGGTTGCCTACGACATATTTAAGACACCTGCATACCATATTTCAAATAGCGGGTGCCCAGCGGCGTTTTCCCGCGTGGATTCAGTTTATTCCCGTTCCCGTGGGAATTTCCAAAAATTCCTTCATACTGGTTTCCTACGACATATAAGACACCTACATAAAATTTTTCAAGTTTCTAGGTGTTATCGTTACGGAGTAGTATACGTATTTCTCTTTTTAACCAGTTTTTATATTTTCCCGTGGGAATGTGATATTTTCCTGGAATAAAAAGTTCCCTAGATGTTGACCCGGGTACTCAGTTATCTCCATACCAAATTTCATCAAAATCTGTCCAGTTGTTTTTGAGTGATGCGTGCACAACCAGACAGACAGACAGACAGACAGACAGACAGACAGACAGACAGGTGTTTCGGTATCTATATCGAGAACTACCTACATGCACTACCGATAAAATTTTCAAAAAATATTACATGTACAGTACAGACACGGCCCCGTTAGAGTTATATTATATTTATTTATTTCGATATATTTATCGTTAGAATTTTGCCAAAATCCTATTTTAGTAGATTATTATTTGTCTATTTTAAAAGATTTTATTCAATTAACTAATAACATGAAAAAGAAAAAACCATATAAACATAGTTAAACTTATGTCTAGTCAAATAGCCCGCCCCGTACCATTCCAGGCGCAAAGGTGCCCATTACGCTCGCTGCATTACCGCGTTGAACCGCAACGGACAACCTTTGCATCAGGAATGAGCCGGAACGGGAGTCATGTCCCCTCTCCCTCAGCCGCCGCCCAACCTCACTGAAGAAAGCTTTTGCCTCCGCACCCCAACACCCCATTGTCTCCACCGCCAGAGGGACAAACAAGTAGTTTGAAAGGGCCGCATACTTTTCATGTTTCCTCAGAGCCGCCGCTTCCGCAGCTGCACCAGCGGTCCTCACCGTACGACTCAGGTGCGAAGCCGCAAAAGTGCTCACACACGTAGCGTCCCAAAGAAGGCACTTTCCCTTCTGCCAAGGTACCAGCGTCAAGCCGTCAGGCCTCTTCCCGTCCGACCTGCTAAGGCCAGAAGGTTCCAAGGCACATGGAACATTGGCAGAAGTCAGGGCCCTGCGCACAATATCATTGAGCGCATGGTGTCGGGGGAATCTGCCTGCACATCGACAACAACTCAAGGCATGGTGTCCATTTATTTATTTGTTTATTTGGTGTTTATTTATTTATTAATATTTATTTATTTATTTATTTATTTATTTATTTATTTATTTATTTATTTATTTATTTATTTATTTATTTATTTATTTATTTATTTGTTCGTTCGTTCGTTCGTTCGTTCGTTCGTTCGTTCGTTCGTTCGTTCGTTCGTTCGTTCGTTCGTTCGTTCGTTCGTTCGTTCGTTCGTTCGTTCGTTCGTTCGTTCGTTCGTTCGTTCGTTCGTTCGTTCGTTCGTTCGTTCGTTCGTTCCTTCATTCATTCATTCATTCATTCATTCATTCATTCATTCATTCATTCATTCATTCATTCATTCATTCATTCATTTATTTATTTATTTATTTATTTATTTATTTATTTATTTATTTATTTATTTATTTATTTATTTATTTATTTATTTATTTATTTATTTATTTATTTATTTATTTATTTATTTATTTATTTATTTATTTATTTATTTATTTATTTATTTATTTATTTATTTATTTATTTATTTATTTATTTATTTATTTATTTATTTATTTATTTATTTATTTATTTATTTATTTATTTATTTATTTATTTATTTATTTATTTATTTATTTATTTATTTATTTATTTATTTATTTATTTATTTATTTATTTATTTATTTATTTATTTATTTATTTATTTATTTATTTATTTATTTATTTATTTATTTGAAATTGTTTTACCTAATCCTATATTGATAAAATGTTTATGTACCATTTATGTTTAATTGTTTATGTTTTAATTTTGTATATCTTAAGAAGCAATACCGTACGCTCGCCGTGTCACGGCGCAGTTCCACTCTCATTGTAGCGCCACGGAAGACCAGCGCTGCAGCAGTACCTGTACTGCTAAAGCACATGCTGAGTGGTGACCATTTTTGGTGTATTTTTAGAATAAGATTTTTAGTTGTACTTTTTTGTTGTTGTTGTTGTTTATTTACGCCAAAAAAAAATTTTCTTTCTTTCTTTCTATGTATAGATTCCGGGTTGAAAAATACGTAACCCCAACTAATATAGTTCATCCGGTTAGTGTCAAGCCACACGTACCACAACCATACCACATCGCAGCGACAAAATGTGGTCACGCCGTAGTTAAGTGTGAATGGTGTCGCAGCAGCTTGTGCAGTTGCGTTGTGGTACCGACAAAATGTCGTCGTGTCTGCGATGTGGCCGGCCGCTCGCTGGTCGTTCCGTTGTTGTGGCGATGTAGTCGGTATCACTGACGGGGTCGATAATGAAGGCAAAATGTGGTACGTCTGAATTGTACTATTCATTAAAAAAATTACTTACGCCTTATATCCCCGACGGTACCCCTGGCCTGCCTACCGGCAGAGGTATTCTATTTCTGGATATATCCACTTTTCACCAGATATTCTTTGGACCCCTAAACGTGATAGGCGGTGAGCCCATCGCCGGACCGGGTCTGTGGGTTTCCTCACGATGTTTTCCTTCACCTATTCATTATCAATACAAAATATGTCCCGCCCAAGTGGGGTGGTTGTGGCGTGACTGTGGTACGTCTGGATCGACGCTAGTGCGTGAAAACGTAACAAACAAACTCATTTTCGCATTCTTAATATCAGTTAGGATAAGGATAGTGTATAGAGACGACATCTTCATTAATTATCAAACTATATAATTCCTGCTTTTATGGGATTAGCTTTATTTGACAGAGTAGCTTAGAACAATGAGTTTATCAAAAACTTATATAAATTACGATGAG
The DNA here is from genome assembly GCA_963855545.1 of Ethmia dodecea. Taxonomy (NCBI): domain Eukaryota; kingdom Metazoa; phylum Arthropoda; class Insecta; order Lepidoptera; family Depressariidae; genus Ethmia; species Ethmia dodecea. The sequence goes on along the minus strand of OY979438.1, from coordinate 16,520,506 downwards.
GAAAACACTGTCCACCAGAAGAAAACCAGTGCCACAAGTAGGTACTTACATATGCCTGAGCCAATCCCCCGGGCAAAAGGCGTGACTGTATTTATTTTATGTATTCGTCCCAAAACTTAGTAAAAACTCAGATTGAATTCAAATTAGGAGGAAAAGAAGCACAAAAACATTAGTGTGTAGGTGTGTTTAGTATTATTATTAGCCGATACATTAAAAAAACAGCAAGTGCTAGTCAGCCTCGCGCACTGAGGGTTCCGCATATTATCTATGAACATACACATATTTTTATATTGGTAAAAAAAAATTGCTGATTACAAAAAAAATTGATATTTAGAAACTCAGTTAATTTTTTTTCTGTAAATATACGTAACAATTAGGTAGGATTAGGATATTTCGTGATATTTTATCATGACAAAACTTTCGGGAATAAAATTAAACGAAACCCTTATATTTTTCTAACGTAATAATAAACCACTTGCTCTTGTAACATCATTTTACAATTATTATTTATCCAGCCCATTAACCTAGAAAAGAATTTTTTTTTTATTATTTAATTTGCTAATCAGTGAGGCTCGAGTTCGAATCCTGGCATGTACCATTTTTCAAAAAACTTGCGTACATATTTATCACTACCTCGACGGTGAAGGAAAACGTTGTGAGGAAACCCGCAGGTCACATAATTAATTCTGAGACATTTGTAACAGACCCGACCCGGTCCCGCGATAGGCTCACTAGCTATCCCGTTTAGGGTTCCCATTTAAGAATATGTATGAAAAGTGGGTATATCCAAAAATGGAATACCTCTGCCTACCCCTCGGGGATAAAAGGCGTGAGATTATTAATTTTTATATATACAGTTTGGTAGGTAGTTTATTTTTATATATATAGTTTATTAAATTTATTCGATAGCATTAGTAGTTGCTGAGCTGAGCTGTAATAGACAGACAGACAAAATGTCACCATAGGGATTCCTTTTTAAACCTTTCATACGCAACCCTGAAAAAACCGGTCGGTATTCAAATATTGTTTTCCAAAAAAAAAACTGCCAAGAACTTGTCATGATTCCATAGAGTAGGGTTCCAGTTTTTTATATGGGTATAATACTTTTTTTTATAATCCTTTCTAACTAACCTTATGTAAATTAATTATTTTATTTTCCTTTTACAAATAGTGTACAATTTTAAATTACGCTTGCCAAACTACAAAGCAGTTTGTCAGCGAGAATAACGCTCTTTTCATCTGTTATTAATTTATTATATAGATTGTAAATATGCGCATGCATTATCCAATCCTACACACTATCTATTCACTCATATATAACAATACGAAAAACGTTCTTCAGATTATGTTATTGCACAAATGGTATTGCACAAAATTTAAATAATGTAATTCTGGTATGTATGTAAAACGTAATTCTTTTTGGTTCCGAGTTGCAGAACGTACGATGTTGTGGTAGGTAGTCATTGGGGTAGACGGACAGACAGAAAGACTAATAAATACAGGGTGACTTTTTTTACCGTCTGGAAAAAAATGTGGTGTGATAGGTAAGTGTAATAGATTCATTTGGCAATGTTACTTAAAAAAATTTTTTTTTTCTCAAAATATTTTTTTCTTGCTTAAACTAATATACATTACTCAATTGTAGTCAATAATACACACTGAAATATTTGAAATAGTATTTTAAAAAGAAACAGGCTCATAGCTTCCATATAAGCGCAATAGGGTTGTGTCCTACCTAGTCAAATCAGTAACTTTTTACGATCTGTCAAAACGAAATTTTACTATTGAAAATGTACTGAAATAGCAAACCGTGACGTCATAGTTTCTAGTACTCAATTGCAGCACTTTTTTGATTGTTTTATTATTTTTAAATTTGCTATAATTGTAAATTTAAAATCGAAATACATATTTTGAGGTGTTTTGGGATAATCTTTTCAATGAATGACTACTCGCAATTTAATTTCGATGCTGTCAACTACCCAATTTACCTACAACCGCCAGCTGCGCGTAGTACTGTGCGTAGTTTTCTAGATTTTGTAAATTGCATTAAACATGACTATATTTAACAATTAATCTCGTGTATAATTTCGTCTCTAGATACCTAATACGTCATATTTTTTTCCAGACGGTAAAAAAAATCATCCAGTATATTTTAAGAGTTTCTCGTTAGACTACGGAACTCCTATACGGTCGAACGAGACTGTAATCAAATTAAAAACAAGATTCTGATAACAAAGTGTAAAAAAGGTCATATACACCATTCTCATGTTTATGACAAATAATCTCGCATGTATATAAGGAAGGTTGGTGTACGTAGCGATTGTTAGTATTCTTTGGTCAGACATTTGAGCTACACTGTCTGGCGTGATGGCGCGCCTAGCAGTAGTTGTGTGTGCCCTAGGGCTTGTGGCCTTCGCCGCACAGGAAGGTACTAACACAATATTTATTTGTTTACCGAACTACCAAGAATAACAATTATCATAATCCCAGATACTTTGTTGATGCGGAAACACAGAATTCTACTAATCTCATTAATGAGAAAGTGTGTATGTAGGTTTGTCCAGTTGTCCTTCTTTCACAGCAACGGGGCAACGGATCGACTTGATTTTTGCATAGAGATAGTTCTAGAACAGGAAAGTTGTACTAAACTTGATACAAAGCTGTAAACAAAAACTGTTTATCATAATTCAACTTGACCATACCAAGTAATACACATACCCTGGTACATAAGTAATTAATATATATTTTTTATCTTTGCAAGGTTATGCCCAAGGAGGAGGTGGCGGAGGCGGTGGCGCTGGCGGTGGCGGTGGCGGAGGCGGTGGCGGTGGTGGCGGGGGAGGTAGTCGTGGAGGTGGCGGCGGTGGACCTAATGGTGGCGGCGGATATGGCCCTAATGGTGGCGGCGGAGGAGGACCTAACGGTGGTGGAGGAGGAGGACCTAATGGTGGCGGAGGAGGAGGGCCTAATGGTGGCGGAGGAGGTTATCCTGGAGGTGGTGGAGGATACCCTGGAGGTGGCGGAGGAGGATACCCTGGAGGTGGGGGAGGAGGATACCCTGGAGGTGCGGGATACCCTGGAGGTGCGGTATACCCTGGAGGTGCAGGATATCCTGGAGGTGCGGGATACCCTGGGGGTGGCGGATTCGGTGGACCTGGAGGTAACGGAGGAGCAGGTTATCCTGGGGTTGGAGGAGTAGGTGGACCAGGAGGTAACGGCGGAGCAGGTTATCCTGGAGGTGCTGGCGTAGGTGGGCCTGGAGGTAACGGAGGAGCAGGTTATCCTGTGGGTGGCGGACAAGGCGGACCTGGAGGTAACGGTGGATTCGGAACTGGAGGAGTAGGTGGCTTTGGGGGCAACGGCGGTGGCCCTGGCCAACCAGGTAGCCCTGGAGGTCCTGGAGGAGTTGGATACGGTGTTGGTGGCGGTGCCATAAATGGAGGCGGCGGCGGCGGCGGCGGCGGTGTCTTCAGCACGTACTAAGGCTAGAAAGGTGGATACGGGAAAATCTGAGAACAGTGTTAGTGGCTTTCCAGTGTTACTATGTAAACAGTAAATGTATGTGATGCAAAAGTTTTGTAAATTTTTCACAGCCGACCGTCTGAGTGTCAGGAATACTTCTGTAGAATCTTAATTTTCCCCAAAATACCCCATCCGAAAATCAGAGCCAATGAAGACTAATTCCTACCCTACGACACCCACGGGTGGAAAAAATATAAAGTAATAATTTGACGATATTTGAGTGGCCTAATAATTATGAATGTTGTTATTCCTATTCCATTAATTTCTGCTCATGTAATACATTCAAAGACCAGTTTTGGAGACTGGATGAGACAAAATGTGATAAATAGATTTACGTTTTGACATAATTTTGTTAAAAAATATATTAAAAATACACAAATTTTATTTTTTTAAATCAATGTTTTTACTTGTCTTTGTATTTATGTCTTACATTATAATAATGTAGCATCGATATAAAAACCTTCAGGATCTACCAGAAAATGTATACTCAGTGACACGAAAAAGGTAGCTTGGTTACCTATCGGATAAATAAATATGAAAGCATATTTTTCTTTGCTCGTCTCATTTAAAATATGTATATACTACCTTATGCCCGAGAGGGTCGACAGAAGTACTCAATTCCTGAAAATGGTTAGTGATTATATCGCCGGACATAATCTATTTCAAACACGGCCTGACCAGGAATCGAACCTCGAAAATCGGTCCGGTAGTTTTTGAGTTTATTCGTAACAAAGATACTAAACATACAAATCTTTCATCTTTATAATATTAAAAAATAAAATAAATAATCTCACGGCTTTTATCCCCGAGGAGGTAGGCAGATGTAGGTATTCCATCTCTCGAAATACCAACTTTTAACGAGAGTATTCGAGCCCTAAACGTGATAGGTGGTGAGAACATCGCCGGAACGGGTCTGTCACACATGCCTCAGAATTAATTATGTGATCTGCGGATTTCCTCACGATGTTTTTCCTTCACCGTCGAGCTAGTGATGAATATATAATAATAAATTGTGGGACATCACTCAGCATACCTTTTTCAATCCTAGTCACTATAATATCATGTTTCATGACAAGAATGGCGCGACGCTCTCGAATCAGACAGAGAGACAGTTATGAGTTAATTAAATTCGAATAACTTAAATTTATATAGATAGCCTACATATTTCGACTCGAAAGAATTCCCTATTAGATGAAGCTATATTCGATGTGAAGACACGCTCCGTAATGCGACTACCCCTTGGCGAGGCTCAAACGTAGCGAGCAAAGAAGTTTAAAGAAAAAGTTTATCTCTCCTAGAGAATGATTTTCTTCCAACCTCTGGTAGCGAGACTCACTAAACAGTGCATAATTGAAATATTATTCAAATATATGGAGTAATTTGCACGCCTAGTAGGTTGAATTCGTGTACTGGTATAATTATATCTAAGATCTTTTAAAACTCTATCAACCATCCTCGTTAGAAAGGCTTATTATTGTATAGAAGATTTCTTGGAGGAGTATCTTTAAAAAATATATGTTTTGTTATTTTCTATGTAAGAAATATAAATAATATATTTGTACACCTAACAATTAGGTAGAATATAAGGGACAATTTTATGTATAACACCTAAAGCAATTTTACTTATATTCGACAAATAAAGCATATTGAATTTGAATTTAAAAACATTAAAAGTTGTACCACTTAATTAAACTAATAAAAGAATACCTAACAAATAAGAGCTCCTAGCTCCACTCCCTTAACGAATTTATTAGTGATAAGTATAAGTAAGTACATATTAATAAATATTATTGAAGATATTTTATTTAGCTATAGGTGAAAATTGTAACTAGTTTTGTTAATTTACTGAATATAGCCCTCTCCAAATTGTTTTGCCCTAAGCTACGGGGCGTCATATAGCGCGCTATATAGCGTTATAATGTAAACATGTACTAAACCTATATGTATAGGTCCTATATAATATGCAACACTTTGAAATAAATCACGTACTTTATTTATACCTATATACGAGTAATACGAAATTTATTTAATCCAAGTGATACAATTCATATAACAATACAACAACTCTATAATTCACACCAAAAACAACATACTTAATAATTATGTATAGCAACATTAAGCAAAGTAGGACAGTAGGCGGTCTTTTCGCTTTGATGTTGATGTTTGTTTACATATTGAGCAGACGGATGAAAGGCGTCTAACAAGACAAATATATAAGGGGATTGTGAGTGGCCGAGTCGGCAGGGGGCGACCTGGCGTACTTACATCGATCAGATCGGCGATGTATCGAAAAAAAGCCAGATAAAGAGTACCCGAAACCAACGAGCTTGTTTGAACCGATTTATGGATGTGGAGGCGGCGGGCTGTTGTCTCTGACTACCCCTTCTGGAAAATGGCGTGAGCATATGTATGTATGTATGTATGTTTGTTTACATAATTTATACCTTACCTTAGTTAAGTGCTCCGAAAAATAAAATTAATCTTAAGTTGTAAGATGAATCATTCCTCTCATACCTCTAATAATGTAGTCATTAAGTTAAAATTTAAACATTATATAGTAGTTTGAGTGCTAGGTATTCCTTGAAGGTGATAAAATATTTATTTACAAAGAGAATACACATTCATTTGAGCGTTTAAACATTAAAAATGACCTCAAAAGAGGAACCATGTTTGACATCACCCAGAAGACTGGCTGCATTCCCTCTCTAGGTAGCTGGGCTGATCCTTTGACAGAGATAGCTGCCAGCCCTCTGGTCACCTGAAGCTTCGACTGACAGCTAAAGAGCTGTCAAAGGACCACGGTCCTATGGTCTCCACCCCGCACAAACATGTAGCCCTCATTGAGATCGGCAGTAAATTTGTATTTTTGTTAAAAGCCCCGAAGTGTTTAGTCGTCCGATATATCGGATAAACAAAACCTAGGAAAATCCAAAAAAAAAACACTTGTCGCTATCGGTTGGTCACCCTTTGTATCTCGTGAAACGGTCATAGGTGAAATGGTTTAATTAGGCGTGGGTTTATCCAAAGAATAAATTGTATTTCATTAAAATGTTTTATATCCTATATTGTCTTTATCTATATTATTCTTTTAATTAAAACTTGATTGACTGACTGACTGATTAACGCAAAGCCAAAACTAATGAAGGTTGGATGGAAGAGACTTGAATATACAGTAGATTCCTTGATGACTTAGACGTCGGATAAGAAAAGATTTTGCGAAATTCCTACTGGAACGGAAAAAACGCGATCGCTGGGCAGCTGCGTGTTTAATATAAACTGTGGGTTTTCCATATGATCAAAATTATTTCAGAGAGTTCTTGCGATTTATCCTGTCTTCTGGTCTACTTAAATTAGACGCGTAATATAATATATATATATATATATATATATATATTGTTACGTTTCCAGTCAGAATACAGAAATAAAATATAGCCTATGTTACTCAGGGATCTTTTAGCTTTCCATTGGTGAAAGAGTTTTTAAAATCGGTCCAGAAGTTTTTGAGTTTATTCGTAACAAACATACAAAAATACAAAATTTTTGTCTCTATACCAACAATATACTTGTAAAAATAGGGTATTTCCAGGAATTAAACTAGGAATATAAATAAACCGAATCCCTCGATGATAAGTAGTGATCGAATATTCGGATGCATATTTACCTAAACTTCATTTTTGGTTAGGAAATTATGGAAGGGGCTTCTTAAAAGATATTTTTTAAATATAAATCCCGGCATTTCGGAAAATTTGGAAATGCGAAACTAGTCTGTAACGTGGTGAAGAAACGTCGTCTTTAGCAAGTGGTATTTATTTTTAAAAAACAGGGGGATGTTATTTATTATTCCTTTGAGATGAATGTTTTGAAAATTTCAGAAAAATTAAGAGGAAGTTATTATTTCTAGTTTTTTAAAATAAAACAGTTAAAATAAGTAAATATACCTACACCCAATTTGATTCTATAATAAAAACAGTAAATTTGTTGAATCCGAAATCCCGGGATTTTTTCGATACAAAAGTGCATTCTATAATAATTTCCAACACTTTAAACTAAGTAAATATTCCTACACCCGATTTGATTCTATTGTAAAAAAAAAATTGTCGCTTCCGAAATCCCGGGATTTTTTCGATACAAAAGTGCATTCCATAATAACCAACACCTACACTTTAGGTAAATATGCATCCGAATATTCGATCACTGATGATAAGGCATGGGTAGAGTTGATTAATTTTCACATTATTTTGTAGAGACGATATCTATATCCTTCACCGAACATTTCTGCTTTGACGAGGGTGTTGGTCCAGTTGGTACTGGTTCCGCTTTCTGAATCAAAATTCGGGGGTTCGATTATCACCTAGGTTTACAATTTACATTGTATTTTATAACTCGCCATAATTTAAGTCTCGATTGATAAGATTCTGGTTCAATTCTGGGGCAGGACGTAAAGCAATTTTATTTTTTTTAATTAAAAATACCGTAGCGAAAATGGGTGTTAAAGAAAAGTAGTATATTTATATTATCTGCATTGCATTTTTTATTGATCCACAACAGTAAAAACCCGCAGTGTGAATTCAAACTATAAGGAAAATAAGCCAAAACGTGTTGGGGTCTTTTGCCTGGGGCCGAGTGGGTACTGACCCGAGATAATATTTTATCTCGATTGATTTTAAAAAATCGCCAAGAGCGAGTAGGGCTTGCTCAATTAGAATTCTGTAACAATCTCTATACTGGATGATTTTTTTTACCGTCTGGAAAAAAATATGACGTATTAGGTATCTAGAGCCGAAGTTATACACGAGATTAATTGTTAAATAATATAGTCATGTTTAATGGAATTTACAAAATCGAGAAAACTACGCACACCACTATGTAGCAGCTGGCGGTTGTAGGTAGATTGCGCATAATGGAAGCTACGAGCCTGTTTCTTTTTAAAATACTATTTCAAATACTTCAGTGTGTAATATTGACTACAATTGAGTAACTTATATTAATTTAAGAAAGATTTTTTTTTTTTGTAAAAACACCATTTTTTTTAAGTTACAATGCCAAATGAATCTATTACACTTACCTGTCACACCGTATTTTTTTCCAGACGGTAAAAAAAAACAGGCTGTATATTATAATACTAGCTGACCCGACACACGTTGTCCTGTACAACTGTCAGTTATGTCAAACACCATAAGTTTACATTAGAAGAGTTAAAATGGTCGTTATGTTTTCTTAAATTTTCTAATGTTCCGTCAACTTTCAAATTTTTTTCTTTCATAAGAACCTTTCCGTTACAGTAACAAACGCAACAAAACAAGAATTAGCGAAATTGGTTCAGCTGTTCACGCGTGATTCCGTGACCAAGGGAAATAGGGAGTCATTTTAAGTATACATCTAAGTAAATTACATGATAATAAAATTAGATAAGTATGCTTCTATTACTCTCGGCTCGGCAGAGGTAGTCCATTAGGATACTTCCATGGAGTACCCTCTTTTCTTCATTATATTTTTCAGACCCTAAACTTGAGATGTGAGACATGCTTCAGAATCAATAGGAATGTTTCCTGTGTGAAAAGAAATCGACTCTTTTTGGTCCCTCAGTTCGATTATCAAAAAATAGTGAACACGTATTTTTTGCTTTATCAAATAAATAAATATTGACGAAGATATATCGCATCAAAGTTCTGGAGTGGGGGGGTTTTGACGTCGTCACTCCTTGTAAAAATTTTATAGCACGGCGTGACGTCACGCGAAATTTCGTCTTAATTTTTTGTTTGCCGGAGATAGAAAAATACGTACCTATACAATATTTTTTTAGTAATCTAACTGAGGGACCACATGTATTTTTATAATCAACTACCCTGTTCTGGGGCCTGATATTTTTCTTCACCGTCAAGCTTGTGATAAATATGTAGGTATGTTTTTGAAAATGTCATTGGTACATGCCCTTAGCAGGATTCGAACCCTAAAGTCACGTATGAAGGGCTTACTACCAAATCTGCTATATACCTACTTCATGTCTATATAAACATGAAGAATAGGGCTGTTTGGTCTACACCATAAGCTTGAACTTTACAAACTTAATAACCAAAGAATATAATATATAAAAACCAAAAATTATTAAAATATAGTGGTGATATAATTATATGCGAGGCATCAAGACCTAACGGTCCTACGTTACAAAGAAATATTGTATGACAGACAGACCATGACGACGAACAAATTGTCTTATAAGTGTTTCGTTTTTCCTTTAAAGGTCGGGAACCCTAAAAAAACCAGTTAGTTTTCGATAACAACTAAAAAAAAATCTGCAAAGTGGTTGTAGACATATGTTACAGATGGGTTCCACTTATTTTATATTGGTATGAAACCCTTTTTTAATTAATTAGCCCTTAATATATAATATAATAAGTAAACAATGATCATTTAGGAACTCTTCTATTTTAAATAGCTTTTAAATATTAATATATGTTTAAGTTTTTTTTTGTACTTATCGTTAATAATATTAGTGAAAAATTCTGAATAGGTTCAGTTCTACAGACCCCTCCTACCTCCTTCAAACATTGTTATAAAATAATTGCCAGTTTGAAACGGCTAAAAACATTCAAATAAAAAGTGAATCTGCCTAAATCTATCTACTCATAAACAAATAATCTGATTATCTTAAATTTTGTTTGTATGGGATGAGAGTTATTTATAGAATAAATAAAAGTAATCATATTACTGTTATTACAATAAATGGTCGATTTTGCTTAAACTATGGATAGGTTGCAACAATTTTTTTTATTGCACACACTATACTCATACTATGGATTCTATCAATAGAATTCGCAAAAATATGGTGGTCACCAAAGTTTTACACAATATGGTGGAGGAAATAATAGTACATTATGGTATAAGTGTGTAATGTTGGTGATTACCGCTGAGGCGCCATTGAGACCCGAGCTGTTAGGCGAGGGTCTTTAGAGAGCCGAGGACGGTAATCATCAAGAACTTGTGAAGAAAATAATACTAAAAAATCATTTTAAAATAACAATTTTTCGCAATGGTGGGAAAAAAATAATTAGTTTTCCTATGCGAGCGAAAACCAAAAATGGCGATCGACATAGAAAATTAAAAAGTCACTGTTTGATTACAAGTGTCATTGGGTTCGATTCTGCTTTACAGGCACTAAACTTATTTTAGTTTAGTTCTGTCTTTGTATTACCTCAAAAAAAGAAAAAGGATAGAAGATAACCTGCCGAATTTAGTCCTGTCAGAGGCTGTATTTTAGTCGTGACTTCTTTACTTAACCCTTCGTCAGTGCAGCACCTGTTGCTCGTCAGTAGCTGGCGGTAATGACGGCTCACAGATTAAGTGTTAAGCACTAAACACGTTATGACTTAGTTGACAGGACTAATTTTAATTTGACAGGACTAAATATTTCTCGTCTCTTTTTTTCTCTAGGAGAAAGAAAATGACAGGAGTAAACTAAAATAAGTTTAGTCGCTGTAAAGCAGAATCGAACCCATTATGTGCCTAATTGCAGTGAAATTAGAGCCACTTTATGAGCAAGTGTGTTGAAAAAAAAAACACAAAATTTTAGTAAAGTATGTGGGTAAGTGAAATTTCATCCATTCTGGGATAGGATAGATAGACGGATGGATGGACATAACGATCTTGTAGGAGTTTCTCATTTGGCCACGGAACTCCAAAGCAATACGCTTTATCAAGACTTTATTCAAAAAAAAAACAAGATTCTGGTAACAAAATTTAAAAAGGTCACAAAGACCATTCTCAAGTTTATTACAAATAATCTCGTATGTATATAAGGAAGGTAAGGGTACGTAGTAAGTTAGTGTTCTTTGATCGAGGATTTGAGGTGCACAGTTTAGCAAGATGGTGCGCCTAGCCGTAGCTGTGTGTGTCTTAGGGCTTGTGGCTTGCGCATACGCCGCTGAGGACGGTACCTACAATATAATAAATTTTTAGGGTTCTGCTAGGTATAAGAACCAAAAAATTTAGCTAACTGAATTTATTGACTCTGTCGTTGGCATCTAATCTCATGGGACTATGGAATATATTTTACCTATTCTACTTATATCCAAATTCATATATATAAGTACATAACCTAGATGAAAAATCAAATGTCGAAAATTGCAAAAAAAAAAAACAACACAACCCTACCAAAATCGGACACCATAGAATTAAAACTCTACAATATAGTTAATTGAATATTTTTTCTGTTTACAAGGTTATCTTCTGTCTATCATTGGTGGGGGAGGCGGCGGCGGAGGCGGAGGGGGTGGTGGTGGCGGTGGCGGAGGTGGCGGTGGCGGTGGCGGCGGTGGTGGTGGTGGCGGCGGCGGCGGTGGCGGCGGCGGCGGTGGCGGCGGCGGCGGAGGTGGTAGGCATAGAATAACTGAAGAATACAGAAGGAAGAGAGGAATTGACTACGGTAAAGGCAGCCACGGGAGCCCACACGATTTTCAACAAGGCGGCCACGAGAGCCACGACAGTGGGCATGACATCCACGGAAGCGTACATGGCGGCCATGACAGCGGACATGGGATTCACGGAAGCATCCATGGTGGCCACGACAGCGATCATGGGAATCACGGAAGCGTTCATGGTGGCCACAAAGGTGGATACGGGTATGTTGGATGATGGCTCCCTTATGTTTCTAGTGTAACTGTATTAATAGTAAACTTATGTCTCAACCATCCTCCTGCCTTCTTCCCATTATTGGGGCAGGGAGTGTATGTGGTCCATAGTGCAATCGTTTTTTTTACTATTACCCACTTGCCACCCGTTTGATGCCAATAAACTCTCCTTGGGTATGCTGATGTTGGTATTTCACCCACTATACCATTGGAAAATGGCAAGGAGTTAAGTTTAAATGGCTCAGTCACCTTCTACAAAAACCTCGAATGGATTAAAAGTTAAATTAGTATTGACAACTGCTATAACATCACGTATGTTGTATCCGTTGTATGTTGTTACTAGCAGCGCCCCGCGGTTTCACCCGCGTAGTTCTCGTTCCCGTGGGATAAAATATAGCCTATGTGTTAAAACATCCATACATCTGTACATCCATACATACAAACTATAATATTAATAGGAAGTTATTCCAGTTTCAACCTATTGTATTCGTTTCTAGTCTTTAACATATTTATTTCCTTGTTTCAGAGGTTAGTCTAACATAGCAGTGGAGCCATAACCTCAAATATTGAACTTTATTGAGGTTAATCCATGAAGATTAGTTGTAATTTAATTTAATAAATAAATTATATTATTTTATAAAATAGAACAGTTTTTTTTATTAGCCTTATCATAATGATCATAATAGTATATTTTATATCGAGGGACTAACCGAAGCCATTATATACCAGAGGTGGTTTGACTATTATTGAGGTATATTAAGTTGGCGTTTAGTCTCTCGGTGGAAACTGTACTTTTCAATTTGAGTGCGAGAAAAATAGTCAATTTAGTACAAAAACATTTAAATAAATATTACTACTATTAGGTACTTATTCTGTGATATTACTTAAAAAATCACAGAGGATTTTTTTACTTAAAGCTAAATGTCATTGTCGATTTTAACATAGAATACGTACTCCACAACGACGATGGTTGATATTTTTTCGACAATTCTTCGAATTATGCCAAAAAGACGCTTTCTGTGAAATAATTAATATGTTTCTTGTTCCTCCAGTCCATAAAACTTTCGTAAACTTTTAGATTTCGCAATTTTGGCGGTAACAGATTAATTATTATTCATTTTTCCTTTTGCTAGACGTCAAACTCTCACTGTCATTGTAGATTCTTAATAAAATTATTTATAACCGAACAAATCTACACTCGACAGAAATTCTGAAATTTTCGCGGTTATTTTTTTCTTCTAAACCAGTCACAGATTAAAAATAAAATTTAAAACACATGGCGCCACCTTCTTTGCGCAACAAACATGGAACTAAAACTCTCAATATTTTTGCATATATTTACTGGTTGTTTGAGTTTGTCTTTGTCTCATTAATTAAATTTAAAAAACTAATTACTTTAACTCCCTAGAGACTAAAGTGGTCACTTTAGTCCCACTTCGCAGGGGTATATTGGCGAACTTTTAGAGTAGGAATGAGAAGTGAAAAGTCTAATTTTCGTATAGTCGGTGAACTCTTTCTATAGATTTTTTCAATTACGTATCAAAGAAACCACAGAGGATTGATCAATCAAAGACAGTCAGCTGGTTGAAACAATTATAAATACAAATGAAACATTTTTTTAGCTTAACATAGAAATAGACGATTTTACTTTTGAAACTACTTTTTAAAACTAATATACTTGTTCATTAATTATTACAAGTCGATAAGACTAAAAACTAAAGACGTTGTCTTATTGGACTCGATTCTGGCTGACCACGTAAAATTCCTAATTTTAAGTTAGCCTATCTTTCAAAAGGAGAGAAACAAACCATAGATTGAAAAGTTAATGTCAAACATCTAAAAACCTACTAATTTGAACTATAAACGAGCTTATCTGTCACTTTTATCCATGACCTTGTTAATCGTCGCTAAAATTGCTAAACACCCATACATGAGAAGACTAACTTTAATTTGACAGGACTAAATATCTCTCGTCTCTTTTCTTTTCTAGGGGAAAATAGTTTTTAGGGTTCCGTACCCAAATAGTAAAACGGGATCCTATTACTAAGCCTCCCCTGTCCGTGCGTCTGTCTGTCTATATCATGAACCGTGATAGTTAGTTGAAATTTTCACAGATGATGTATTTTTGTGGCCGCTATAACAACAAATACTAAAAAAATAATAAAATAAAATAAAATAAATATTTAAGGGGCTCCCATACAACAAACGTTATTTTTTTGTTGTTTTTATGTCGATAGATATTAAATCCACACTTCTCCATACTAACTGCAACACCTACTTTTCGAAAAATCCTAAAACACGTGTCTCATGATTTATTTTTAAGAGTATTTGTGCCAAGTTTGAAGTTGATAGACGTAGAAAACAACACGTCTCCATACAAACTCCAACCCCCTATTTCAACCCCTCAAGATGTTTTGATTCCGGTGGCACTATTTAGGAAGAGATTTTTGGCATTAGTCTTGATTCAAAATTCTTCTTCATTGATGATGTGACTTCCAGCTTGACGTCAAGTTGAAAGCCTCATCAATGTACCCTAATATCTTCGGTTCCTTTGAAGCACTAATTCTGAAACTTTGCAAGTCCAAGGCACTATTTAAGAAGAGTTTTTTGGTATATAGTTCTTCAAGAACAGTGCTGTAGTTTTTGTGTACTTGACGTCAAGATAGCAGCCTCACTGAACGACCTGAATGTCTCCGAAAGTATGATAGCACTATTTATATGCTTCGGGCACTATTTGGCACTATTTAGGAAGAGTTGTTTGACATCATCAGAACAGCTCAATTCCATGGGGAGGCTTCTAACTTGACGATCTCCAGATAGCAGAAAGTCAAGTGTCAATGCTAGCAAAATTTGCATGCATTGCATAGCGGTTTGCATAGATTTCCAGACCACCAGATATTAACACTTGGAAATACTTTTAGTTTATTTTATTTTGTTTAATGTATCCTTAAGAAAAGCCCTCATTTATAACATGGCAGTCTTGTGTATGAAAGAAAGATGTCATCACTTATATTTTAGCATTTGTTATGTACTTATTAATTTTGTGGGTATCAACAAGTGCACTCTGTTGACTGATTATAAATTTAATGTTATGTATTTAGTAAGTCCTAGTTTTGCATAATTATGTATTTCTGTTTGGTTTGATCATAAAAAAGGCTTGGGTAGTAATTAGTAAAATTACTGTTTTCCGTGCGTCTTTTGAGCATTTGAATATCTACCTTCATCACGAAACTCTTGTCAGGAAAGTACGTCATTATGATGACAAATAGATATTGTACTAGCGGCCCGCCCCGCCTTCGCACGGGTGGACATTTATTTTTTAAACATTTTGGGATGCACTTAATTATATTTATAGGTTCTTATTAGCCCTATTACGTACCCACTTTTTATCCTCGCACCCTTAACCGTGGTGCTGATATCTATAGCTCAGGTTTTACCTATTTTAGATATCAGCTGTTCCTTCCTTCTGCACATAGCCTAACTTTAATACCTAAAACTGGATAGTACTTAAGGAAAAACACAAAATGTAAGTACATAAATTTAGGCTTTTGATAATAAAGAATAATAAAGAATATCTTTCAAATAGCCTGTTCTCAGGGGGGCGTTGCCCGCGCGGAGCCAGTGAATTCCTGTTCCAGTGGGAATTTCTAAAAATCCCTTCATAGAGCGGTTGCAAACGACATATCATTATAAGACATCTACATACCATATTTAAATTTTCTAGGTGTTATCGATTGGGAGTATTTCTCTTTTTATCCAGTTTTAAGGGTTCCGTACCCAAATGGTAAAACGGGATCCTATTACTAAATCTGCCCAGTCCGTCCGTCTGTCTGTCCATCTGTCACCAGGCTGTATCTCATGAACCGTGATAGTTATTTAAAATTTTCACAGATGATGTATTTCTGTTGCCGCTATAACAAGTACACATAACAAATACTAAAAACAGAAAACCCGCAGGTCCCAGAATTAATTCTAAGACAATACATGTGTAAACAGACATGGTCCAGCGATGTGCTCATTACCTATCACGTTAGGGTTCCAAAGAATTTCTCATGAAAAGTGGGTTATCCAGAAATGGAATAGCTCTGCCTACCCTCTCGTTTATATAAGGCGTTAGATTATTTATTTTATATTTTTATTTTAAAAAAAAAACAGAATTAAATAAATATTTAAGGGGCTCTTATACAACAAATGTTATTTTTTGGCGTTTTTATGTTGATAGACTCAAAAAACCACACTTCTCCATAATAACTTCAACCCCTGCTTTCACCCCTTTAGACGACCAAATTTAGTTTGCGAGTCAAAGTCCGACGATTCGACCCACTGTGTTGCAACAGTAGCGCCAAAAAATCGAAGGCGAGGCTTCGAAGCGGGCCGAGTGCGTTACTCCAGCGGAAATTTGTCGAATATCGGCATTTGAGGGATACAGATAATTAGTTGTCCGGCTTCTGTAAATGTTGTGCAGATTTAAAAATTTGTATTGCTTAAAGTTTTTGAGTAATTCAAGAAAAACAGTTTCCGCTGGAGTAACGTTACCCCAGCGGAATTTTTTTTTTCTAATGGGAATATTGAAATAATTTTTATCTACATAATCAGTTGTGATGACGGAGTAAATGTTGCGACTTAATTTGAATTTGTATCGTTAATGGTTCCGAAGATATTCAAAAATTTTAAAATGACGCATTTTTGATGTTTGCGTTTTTCGCTGAATTTCGAAAATGGTTAAGCGCACTATCATAATTTTTTGTACATGACTTTTTATGTCTTATTCCTAATTAGTTGTGAAATAAAAAATTAAAAATAATTTATCGTTTAGGAGTTATGTAAGCAAATAGAAAAACCCTCTAATACGTCCTAGCACTTCGAATAAGAGGTCTAGAAACTTGTTTGAAACGTTATTTTGTAGCTTGCAACTGCCTTCAGATATTTGTGAAGTTTCATTAGTATCCTATAAGTAATTAATAAATTATAATGAAATTTAGCTCGGCTTGGGCCTCGACGCGCAGACCGTTATTTAACCCCCTATTAATGGACTTTTTTGTGGGATTTTTTAACCGAATAATACGTAAATAATTAGTTATATAGTTCAATTTTATACTTGTGAAATTTCAGCATCGTACAATCAATAATTAACGAGATAATCAAAAAATACACATTTTAAGTTATTTACCGTGGTAACCCGACCGCGTTTAGATGGTCACAGAAAAGCGGCCGTTTAGTACATTATGCTAACATTCTAAAACACGTAGTTTAATAGTCTTTCAAGTTCGGTACAGACGCGTACATTATCTTTTGAGTACCTATTGATTTAATTTAATTTTTTTTGGAGTTTCACATGAACATTTTATATATTACTAGCGACCCGCCATGGCTTCGCACGGGTGCAATGCTAATACTTAAACCTTCCTCTTGAATCACTCTATCTATTAAAAAAAACCGCATCAAAATCCGTTGCGTAGTTTTAAAGATTTAAGCATACAAAGGGACATAGGGATATAGGGACAGAGAAAGCGACTTTGTTTTATACTATGTAGTGATAGTGATGCCATTATCCTAGCAGTCTGCTATACTTAAATAGAGCTAAATCTTCGTACCTATTAACAGTTATTATTAATGTGTAGTGCTTCTTAACTTTTCTTCTTTTTCTGTGGGTTACTTGTTCCACCAAGAAGGACATTAGTTGGTAAACAAGGTAGGCTATAATGTATAAATATACAATATTATTATTATTGTTTATAATTGTATATTATACTTATACATTCGCATCATGAAAATAATATAATAATCTAATCTCACGCCTTTTTTTTATCCCCGAGGGGGTACGCAGAGGTATTCCATTACTGGATATACCCACATTTCACGAGATATATTAGAGACCCCTAAACGTGATAGGTGGTGAGCCCATCGCCGGACCGGGTCTGTTTACACATGTCTCAGAAATTCTGAACGGATTTTGATGAAATTTGGTATGGAGATAACTGAGTACCCGGGTCAACGTCTAGATTACTTTTTAGTTCTGAAAAATATCTCATTTCCACGGGAAAATATAAAAACTGGTTACAAAAGACAAATACGTACTATTCACCTCGAAACATGAAATATGGTATGTAGGTGTCTTAGTGTAGTAGGCAACCGCTATGAAGGGTTTTTTTTTAATTCTCACGGGAACGGGAAAAACTGGATCCGCGCGAGCAACCCGTTGTTTAAAATATCGTATGTATAGGTGTCTTATGTCGTAGGCAACCACTATAAAGGGAATTTCAGAACTTGCCACAGGAACAGGAATAAACTGGATCCACGGCACCCGCTGTTTAAAATATCATGCTCTTACATGCCTAAGGAAACCACTATGAAGGAATTATAGGAAATTCCCACGGGAACGGGAATAAACTGGATCCACGGCACCCGCTGTTTAAAATATCATGGTCTTACATGCCTTAGGAAACCACTATGAAGGAATTATAGGAAATTCCCACGGGAACGAGAATAAACTGGATCCACTGCACCCACTGTTCAAAATATCATGGTCTTATATGTCTTAGGAAACCACTATGAAGGAATTATAGGAAATTCCCACGGGAATGGGAATAAACTGGATCCGGGCGGGAAAAGCCGCTGGACACCCGCTATGTAGTAAAATTTTACACGCGAGATTTAAAAAATCTTTCACCAATTGAAAGCTTACTTTTCTGGGAGTATTATATTATAGATTAGAATTTTCCCACGGGAACGGAAATGAAACCGTTAACTCGTCGAACCACTGAAAGATCAGGATGAGGCTGTGATCGATCGGCAAAGGCAACCTCTCGACTCGACGATGACAAGTCAACATTTAATTCTATTTCATCAAACATTATTTTTCGAAATTTATATAGGTAGGTATGGCAGAGACAAAACATCGTTTTTGAAAATTAGTACATAACTTAACAAAAGCAATGAAAAACAACAATATTTTTTTCATACCATCTATTCGAAAAGTGACGTTTTGGTCCTCAATAACAGGGATCAAAGTAAGTCTTTTCCGATAGGATCTTAATAAGTGCGAATAAAAGTGTTTTGAATTTGGAATCAAAAATATCCCGCAACATTCTTAACCAAAGAGATTAACAAAATAAGTTTGCATCTAAGGTTGGCGCCACTGTAGCTTAAGTACTTTATCAAAACATTAGTTCCATTTTTCGCCGCATTAGGTTGACAAGCATAGAGTAACTTAAATGCTGACAAGGCTGAATGGGGTTCGATGGTTGTGCCACACTGTCAAAAAAATTGCTGTGGCAATGCGCGCGCTTTCCAATTCCGACATCGAATTGTTTGTGTATTTTATATTTTAAAATGTATTCAAGTAGCAGTGACTGCAGTGATAATTAAACACCGGAAAACTCACTACGTTCGGGATTCTATCCTAGAATCATTCACTATATTCGTGATTTAAAAAAACGCCCTCGCCGTAAAAATATAGTTTTGCTCCCTCATGACACAAACTACTATTCCCACGTTGAAGTGTTATTTGTTTTATTTTTTCAATTAACAGCTTTTTATTTGCAAGCCATAAAAATATAATTGTATAATCAATACTTTTCCAATAAATAAAATCAAGTTTCATTGCGATGGAACATTAAAGAACATTAAGCACAATTACACCTTCAATATGTTTCTTTTTGCAATCATAATGTAACACGCTTTTATTTATTAAAAAAGTGTTGATTATATTATAATGATATTTTTCTGTATTTTAAACCTGATATTAAATTATTATTTTGTAATTTTTAGTTCTTTTTATATTAACAAGAACATAATAAAAGTTTGTTTTTAAAAAACTAAGGTAAACGCAGCTATCAACGACAAATCGAAAATCTGCAGGTATTGCCGACCCATTCTGCGTATTCCTATTTTTATCGGTTTGGAACGATTTGAGTCCCAAGAGAGTATAATATACACACATGTTTGTATGTTTCCTAATAAATTTACTGGTGTTAGTGTACATAGGTTCACGGGAATGTGACCAAATACGTTAGTTTCTGTGAACGTAGCGAGTGCGCCGATCGTGTCATACTAACCCTTACTTCCTCAGGTAAGTACTCGAATTTTTTGCTTAAGATATTTTATATATAAATATTTACGTTAAGTTTATTCTGGATAACTCAACATATTCCTTTATTTGTATATTCCACATTTCGCAACTAAATTATTATGTTTAAAGGAATTTTAAAAAGTATTTTTGAAATTAAAATAGAACGGCAATAGCTGCAGTGCATTTTAGTAGTGCAGTCATTGCCGACCCATGGATCGGCAATGGCTAAGAGGTTATGCTTTTTTTTTCAATTTTTCGTTAATGTTTATAATAATTAAACAAGTTTTTATAACACCATTTCAATCTTAAGTATTCTAAAATTATAAGCATCTATTAGCGACATACACCATGTTATATTATAAACTTGTTTTTCCGCGATAAACTGCCACGCATTATTAAACATTTAGACGTGGGATATGAAAGAAACTACTTAGAGTTTTCTTCGTATTTATATGAAAATGGTGTATTTTTGTATAGTTTAGGACTAAATCAACAAATTATTGTATTAAATCGGATGGGGAAATAAATTACAATTAATATCGATTATTTTTCGTGGCTCGTTAAAAGATTTGTTCATTTTTTTATTGAACACTAATTACCGATCCATATGAATCGGTGATTGCAACAAAGAGAAGCTATCACCGATTCTATACCGAATAATTGGTATTTTTGGATTAACGGTATGTAATGTCTAAAAGTAAAGCTACTAATTTGTTTCAATATAATAATTTGATTCAATAAGTTAGGTTCGGTTTAATTTCATTTCATGTCATTAAATTTTATTTTCATTTCATATCCATAAAAAAAATCTACTGAAGACTTGGCTGTATGTATAGTTCCGTTTGCCTACCCAGAATGGGTGAAGAAAACAAAAAAAAACTCTGCTTTTAATCTTTTACGGTTTGCGCGATTTTCCAAAAATGTTAGTTGAGTTTATTTATTTTTATTATTTTATTAAATTGCTTAATTTTTTCGTAAATGTATTACAAATAGTTATCAAGTACACGTGCGGAACCGTCATTGCAACTTGTTCCGACAGTCAACCTTTACCTTCGGCTGCGCTAAACTTGGGAAGTTCGAAAAAAAATTATAGGTTTTTTGGGAAATAAAACAAAGGGTTTAAGTAATTTTGAAATAAAATTGTCTAATTATTTTTATTCAAAACATGTAAATTATACATTTATAATAGTTTTTACTTTTATTTTCAGGTTTGTAACTCTGACTTAAATAGTATAAAGTTTTAGTGCTAGCCACGGTGGAGCAAATCATGATTCATGTGTGTAGAAGCACCAACCGCTATCCCAACTTGAAAAACTCGGTGCTGAAAATAAAACAGTGTGTTTTTATTTTATTAACATCTACACATTTACAAAATTATCTCTGAATTTTGATAGTGAATATTTATGTTTCAGGTGATTCAGTTATCCCCTATGTCCAAGACAATTGACACTAAGACCAATTCCCTTCAACGGCACTACAGGGAACTGCATTATGAAGTAACAGCATTGACATTGTTTTAAGAAGTAATTACTATTAAGCAGGCTAATCAATTAGAAAGAAAGGCTATGGTAACTATGGTTTGCACTAGCTGGCCCAGCAGCAGGTTTCCGGGGGCGCAAGATAACAATACGTGACCTATGTTCTCACTTTGATTTTATGAATGTTATTCTATTTACCATTTCTATTAAAGTCTATTTTCTTATATTACTAAAATTTCATTTGTGTACACCGAGAAATCAATATATTTATTTTTATTGAGGTCCAAATGTGAAAACAATCTTTTAAAGAATCCACAAGCATTCCGAGGTTCACTGCGATTAGTTGGAAAGCAAGCTTTTTGGCGGGAATCCGAAGAGGGACGTCATGTTTTTTGTTTAATTTTCATTTTGCTGTGTATTTCGGGTTTTGACTCATAATAGTGATAGTTTATTATGTGGCAAGTGTCCGTGAAAGTGTGCAGTGAATGGGAAATTCGATAAAATGCGAGATATGGACATTTTTGGATTGCCTCAAAAAGTCACAATAAAGTCGTCAGTAAAAGTGCTATCATTTTACTGATAACCAAGTTAGGGCACGTTAGGGATGTAGAAAGTGTTAAAGACACTGTATTTTTGTGCAGCAGAGCCATTTACATAAGGATATCATTAACTAATGACGAGGCTGCATGGCGTAATGCCTTTGCCTACCCTGTAAGGGGTGAAACAACAAAAAAAAAAAAAGTTGAAAAGCATGGGCACTAGAAGAAGAAATCTACTTAACAATGAATTTCATGTTGGTTCTATTCCTTTTTTTTTCACCCCTTACAGGGTAGGCAAAGGCATTACGCCATGCAGCCTTGTCATTAGTTAATGATGTCCTTGAGTAAATGGCTCTGCTTCAGAGTCCATGCACAAAAATACAGTGTCTTCAACACTTTCTACATCCCTAACTTGGTTATCAACATCAAAATAATAGCACTTTTACTGAAGACTTCATTGTGACTTCTTGAGGCAATCCAAAAATGTCCATATCGCATTTTATCGAATTTCCCATTCACTGCACACTTTCACGGACACTTATTGCCACATAATAAACTATCACTATTATGATGAGTCAAAACCCGAAATACACAGCAAAATGAAAATCATACAAAAACCATGACGTCCCTTTTCAGATTCCCGCCAAAAAGTTTAAAGTCAAGTTTATCTCCATTTTCAGATTATTTTAGTAACTATAATTATTGTAATGAATCAAGTACAAAAATTAGAAGCAAATAAAAGTAAACGGGACATTTCGAAAACGGGATATTTTGGGAAAGGAATATTTCGCTTTAATTATTAATTATTTTGAAAATCGAACATGTAGGTAGGTATTTTGTGAAAAAAAGTATGCTTTATTTACGTACGGTCGGTGTTAGATTCATAAAAATCGGTAATAGCTTCAAAGCGTTTCGGGTGGGTAGCTAATAGAAACAATTGACTTCAACAATCCTTTGATTATTTTTTCAATGAAAACATGATATTTATAAACAAATGAAAATATAAATATAAAATATACAATCTATATTTAAATATAAAATAAAAAAATCTGGTGTGTTTGCAACCACTACCCTTAATTCTAATAATCAATTTCAGAATTTGCTTAAGGGGGTCGGTAATAGCTGCGTTTACCTTATATATTTTAATTTTTCTGAATAGTGATGCTATTTAATTTATTGATAGCGGGTGTCCAACGGTTGCCCGCGCGAATCCAGTTTATTCCCGTTCCCGGGAGAATTTCAAAAATTGATAATAATACCTAAATTGATAACTATCTATACTACCACAATAATTTAGTCCAGTAATAATTATCTGATTTAGTTTTTGAAGTTGATTTATATTTATGTTGTATAAAAAGATGCTCGCAGAATAAATATACCTAAGTTCAATGACTTTTTATTTTTCGTATTTTTTATTAAAAGGTTTTATAGAAACGATTACCTGTCAATAAGTTTTTTTAACACTTGTGTACGCAATTGTAAAAAACCTTATAAAACTATCCTATATATTTAAAAAGGTTAGCATAATGTACTAAACGGCCGCTTTTCTGTGACCATCTAAACTCGGTCGGGTTACCACGATAAATAACTTAAAATGAGTATTTTTTGACTATCTCCTTAATTATTGATTGTACGATGCTGAAATTTCACAAGTATAAAATTGAACTATATTACTAATTATTTACGTATTATTCGGTTAAAAAATCCCACAAAAAAGTCCATTAATAGGGGGTTAAATAACGGTCTGCGCGTCGAGGCCCAAACCGAGCTAAATTTCATTATAATTTATTAATTACTTATAGGATACTAATGAAACTTCACAAATATCTGAAGGCAGTTGCAAGCTACAAAATAACGTTTCAAACAAGTCTCTAGACCTCTTATTCGAAGTGCTAGGACGTATTAGAGGGTTTTTCTATTTGCTTACATAACTCCTAAAAGATAAATTATTTTTATTTTTTTATTTCACAACTAATTAGGAATAAGACATAAGAAGTCATGTACAAAAAATTATGATAGTGCGCTTAACCATTTTCGAAATTCAGCGAAAAACGCAAACATCAAAAATGCGTCATTTTGAAATTTTTGAATATCTTCGGAACCATTAAAGATACAAATTCAAATTAAGTCGCAACATTTACTCCGTCATCACAACTGATTATGTAGATAAAAATTATTTCAATATTCCCATTAGAAAAAAAAATTGCCGCTGGGGTAACGTTACTCCAGCGGAAACTGTTTTTCTTGAATTACTCAAAAACTATAAGCAATACAAATTTTTAAATCTGCACATTTACAGAAGCCGGACAACTAATTATCTGTATCCCTCAAATGCCGATATTCGACAAATTTCCGCTGGAGTAACGCACTCAAGCGGGCCCTTAAGTCCAAAAACATTCAAATAAAAAAAGAATCTGCCTAAATTTGCTAAATGTACTCATAAAAAATAATCTGATTAGCTAAATGTGTTTAAATGAGATGAGAGTTATTAGAGCATAAATAAAAGCAATCATATTACTGTTATTGCAATAAATGGTCGATGGGTAGGTTTCAACATTTTTTACTTTATTATGGATTCCATCAACAGGATACGCAAGAATATTAGTCTAGGCAATAAAGGTAGTGGACCCCAACATTAATTCCTCAGTCGATGAAACTTTGCAGGATTGTAGACATGAGACGGGTAAATTTTCAAACATACTTTTTTAGGCGTCCTATGCCCTTTATGAAGAAACTATCATTCAAAACAGACTAAACACATGCTTTTTTGAAAATATACGTTGTAGCTTAACTATTTACATAAACCAATTAGAATTAATATTAAAAACTTAAAAGAAATTCCACCTTGAATAATCCGACTTGTACGGCGGCCTACCCCTGGGACTCCTGGGAGGCTTGTCCCACTTCAAATTGCGCTCAGAAAACGACTCACTATAACACGAAATTTTAACGTATCTTTTATCCAAATATCTCATTTTAAAGATATTTACTCCATTTCATATTCAAAATCACAAAAACTTTACTAACTATTAAATAAAAAAACTGAGAAGCTAATATGTTTTTGTCCCGCGTAAAACTGCTCTTTTAATGCTCGTATTTGACTACTTGTTTCATATTAGTCAAGCGATTTCACGCCAAATTTTTGTATCGTACCACCCAAGCGTTTGTCGGACCCCAACTTGTGTGTGGAGAGGATGGCGTATATGCAGGTTTGCACATGTTCCCGAGGTAATTTTTTCCTGAAATCTGTTTTGGTCACCGTGAGCGGTCAGTTCGGTGGCATGTTTTAAATAATGAACAGAATGATGTATTATGTCGTCAAGTTAGTCCGTTGTGGATAATTACCTCGATATTACGACCTGCCAATATCTTCTAAATTAATTAGGTAGTTGGATAATTATCATGAAAAAAAACATTTGGTCGTCATTTTGGTGGCGTCATTGCAGTGGCGCAGTGGGCCACCGTAATGATGAATGCCTGTATAATCAATACTATTACTAATAATATATTAAACATAGTACTTGTTTTTCATATATTATTACTGTGTTGTAAGTATTTTACCGTGATAATAGCATAACAGTAAAATTTACGTACTATCTAGGTATAACTGTGGTAACCCTATAAGGCTACATACATTAAGAAATAAATAATATTAGTAATGTGTTGGGTACCAAAAAAGTTGATTAATACAAACTAAGACATTTGTGTATATAATATGGCTTCTTTATTTGAAATATTTAAGAAAACGTCATTACGGTGGCGCAAAAATTTAAAAAAATATATTTCTCAGAAAGTACTGTGTTTCCAAGGGCGCCTCCCAAATTATTAGATTCACAGCATCTTAATCTATAATCTAAAGCATTTAGTTTGAGTGAAATATGAGAAAAAAAAATTGCCACCGCAATGACGTAAAAAAGGCCGGTTTGAAAATTTACCCAGACAATACTTGCATAAAAAAATCCAAAAAAAACCTAACCGAAGTTAGGTTTTTATACTAAAAAAAATTTTTTTTAGATTGATAATTTGATAATTTCTGAAAATAATGTAGCGAGACGGTTTTTATTTTGGATTTTCCTATTGTAAGTCCTCAGCGACTATTAAATGACATTCCAGTTTAAAAAAATGGACTTTGCAATTTTCCCGTGCAAGGTACATAATATACGTCTGAGTTGTGTTGTTTCTACCAGGAGATTTTTTTGGATATTTCGCATATAGCTTTCTTAACACATGAATATTGCTGGCGAAGAAAATTTTGACTGAGCATTTTTCCCAACAAAGATATCAAATAAATAAGTATTTCAGTAAAAATACCTAACTTCGGTTAGGTTTCTTCTTTGGATTTTTTTATGCAAGTATTGTCTCATACTATACTACAATCCTGCAAAGTTTCATCGACTGAGGAATTAATGTTGGGGTCTTCATACAAAAATCCGCTTCATTGCCTGGACTATATGGTGGAAAAAAATATAAAAAATCCACAAAGTTTTTGTAAAGTATGTGGGTAAGTAACATTTTATCCATTTTGGGAAAGGAAAGACATATTGCTGGATGGACCTATATATCTTGTAGTTGTTCCTCATTTGGCCACTAAGCTCCAAAGCAATACGCTTTATGAAGACTTTAATCAAATGAAAAACAAGATTCTGGTAACAAAATGTGCAAAGGTCATATAGACCATTCTCAAGTTTATCACAAATACCTATTTATTTTTATACAAAAAGAAGGTCAGTGCACGTAGTAAGTTAGTGTTATTTGATCGAGGATTTGAGGTGCACAGTTTGGCAAGATGGTGCGCCTAGCCGTAGCTGTGTGTGTCTTAGGGCTTGTGGCTTGCGCATACGCCGCTGAGGAAGGTACCTACAATATATTCTACTAGCTTTTACCCGCAGCTTCGCTCGAGCACGTTTATTTCACCTCCTTATGGGTTGAATTTTGAAAAATCCTTTATCAGTGGATGCCTACACTGTTTATGGTATCTACTTACGTGCAAAATTTCAAGTCTCTAGACCCAGTGATTTAGGCTGTGCGTTGATACATCACCAATCAGTCAGTCAGTTTAATAAATATATATATTTTTAGGGTTCTGCTAGGTATAAGAATCTAAAAAATTTAGCTAACTAAATATTGACTATGTTGTTGGCATCTAATCCCATGGGACTATGGAATATATTTTATAATAACACATTTGCTCGTAAAAGGTGTCTTATTTCACCAATTTCAATATCGTATTGTATCTCATTACGCCCAAGTGCGCTAAGTGTAATGTAAAACGCACGGTTTAATAAGATGCCCCGTCTTAAAACGAACGGTACTTTTTAAAATCTCTGTAAAGAGTTTTTATGTCAAAAAAGTTGTCAACATTTTATTATTAAAATTAACTTTGGGAGATAAAATATAATAAAGAAATATTTATTTAATTTAATTATGTTGACAGTAAATCACAATCAATTAATCTGTAACAAAAACACAAAAATATTAATTTACTTTATCAGTAATACTGGCTGTTTTTTGTGCCTTTGCCTAAAAAAAATGCTGATGCGCGCCGCGCGCTTTTTCTTAACGCTGTATTATTTTTATTCGTTTACCATCGGATTTTTATTTTATTTCTTCGCAAATGTGTTATAAAACGTGGTATGACATACGTCCGCTTTGATAATTAGGTACAGCTTCTGCTTACTTGTAGCCCTCGCCTAACGGCTCGGGCTAGCAATATCACCTCAGGCTGTCATTTTCAACCTACCGCACATAAGTGATATAATATAAATATAAATAATGATGATATAAATCATAATGTACTATTACATACCTATTCTACTAATATCCAAATTTACACATAAGTACATAACCTAGATGGAAAATCAAATGACGAAAATTGCAAAAAAAAAAATAACATAACCCTACCAAGACCGGACCCCTAAACGTGATAGGTGGTGAGCTCATCGCCGGACCGGGTCTTTTTACACATGTCTCAGAATTAATTCTGCGACCTGCGGGTTTCCTCACGATGTTTTCCTTCACCGTCGAGCAAGTGATAAATATGTACGTAAGTTTTAGAAAATACATAATTAATTTATTATTTTTTCTGTTAACAAGGTTATCTTCTGTCTATCATTGGTGGAGGCGGAGGTGGAGGCGGAGGCGGAGGCGGAGGCGGAGGCGGAGGCGGAGGCGGAGGCGGAGGCGGAGGCGGAGGCGGAGGCGGAGGCGGAGGCGGAGGCGGAGGCGGAGGCGGAGGCGGAGGCGGAGGCGGAGGCGGAGGCGGAGGCGGAGGCGGAGGCGGAGGCGGAGGCGGAGGCGGAGGCGGAGGCGGAGGCGGAGGCGGAGGCGGAGGCGGAGGCGGAGGCGGAGGCGGAGGCGGAGGCGGAGGCGGAGGCGGAGGCGGAGGCGGAGGCGGAGGCGGAGGCGTAGGTGGTGGCGGGGCGGCGGAGGTAGTGGTCGTAGATATTCTGAATACAGAAGGAAGAGAGGAATCGACTACGGTAGTGGTAGCAGCCACGGAAGCCCACACGATTTTAAACACGGCGGCCACGAGAGCCACGACAGTGGACATGACATACACGGAAGCGTACATGGCGGCCACGACAGCGAACGTGGGAATCACGGAAGGTGGATACGGGTATGTTGGATGATGGCTCCCTTATGTTTCTAGTGTAACAGTATTAATAGTAAACTTATGTGGAGTGTATGTGGTCCAAACTGCAATAGTTTTTTTACTATAACACACTTGTTTGATGCCAATAAACTCTCTTTGGGTATGCTGATGTTGGTAGTGTACCCACTACCATTGGGAAATGGCAAGGAGTTAAGTTCAAATGGCTCAGTCGCCTTCTAGAACAACCTCGAATGGATTAAAAGTTAAATTAGTATTGACAACTGCTATAACATGACGTATGTTGTATCCGTTGTATGTTGTTACGAACAGCGCCCCGCGGTTTCACCCGCTTGCGAATACGGGGATGAAATATAGCATATGACGTGTTAAAACATCCATACATACAAACTATAATATTATCAGGAAGTAGTACTTATTCCAGTTTCAACCTAATGTATTTGTTTCTAGTCTTCAACATATTTATTTCCTTGTTTCAGAGTTTAGTCTAACATAGCAGTGGAGCCATAACCTCAAATATTGAACTATATATTGAGGTTAATCCATGAAGATTAGTTGTAATTTAATTTATTAAATATATTATATTATTTTATACAATATAACCGTTTTTTTATTATCCTTATCTTAATGACCATAAAGTCAAGCTTTCGTATAAAGTCGGTGAACTCTTTCGGTAGTTTTTTTTTAATAAGTATGTAAAAGCAAAGAAACCACAGAGGATTGATCAATCGATAGGTACTCTTTAAAAATGTAACTATCAAGACAGTCAGCTGATTGACACAATTAGAAATACAAAAGATTTTTTTTTTTATTTCTATCATAAGATAGAAATAGAGGATTTTACTTTTTTAAACAACTTTTAGGTCAACTTACAGGAAACTATCATCAATACATGTTCATTAATAATTACAAGTCTTCACGACTAAAAACTAAAGCTGAACGCTGTCCTATTGACTGCATGTACGCCAAAGAGATTAAAATATACCTAATAAGGTATATTATTTTTTATTATTTTTATCTCTTTGCTATACGCCTAACAGAAGAAAATTGAATATACGAGTACCTACTCAATTACACAAATACTAGTCGCAATCGTTTAGTGAGATGCATAAGTGAAATTAAATGAAAAATATAAATACATACAATATAACGGAATGACTACCAAAAGTCGAAATTGAAATCCCTTACAACAATCTCTTCGAGAATCCGTTGAAAACCACTATAATAACTGCTAATATGCTGTCAAACAATTTTTAAGCTCAAAAGTAGGTCACAGCCATAGATTAATATAAATAACGATTAACTAACCCGATTATTTACCTAAAAAAAATCACGTTTCTAACCGTTTTTAGAGAAAATAATTTATGAATGATTGATGATCTAATCGATTTAACAAATAATAAATCGAATGAATTGCGTGAATAATCAACGCTTAGTAAATCAACAGTTCAGCTGCTCAGCAACGTCAGTTAAGGGTAACAACACAGAAAGGGACCATCTCAGCACAACCTAAAGTCATAAATATTTGTTTCATAAAAAAGGATGATATTATGAATGGATGTGCATTGTACAGTTTATTTTATCTGTTCTGAATTACTGTCGGGGAAACCCCATTAATTAGGAAATTGGTATTTACCAACTCGTCATGAGGGCTTACCATAGTCACGAGTTTGTAAATACCATTTTCCGCAGGTGTGTCATAAAACGTTTTTCAACACATAAATTTGCGAGAAAATAGTAATAAGTACCTACAAAGGTAATGAAACAAATTCTTCATGAAAATGGCGTCATGCTCTTTAGTAAAACGTATTGAGCAAAGGCGCTTCCAAGGAGGTTCGATCATTCAGTTTATTTATTCTGGTAATGTTTGTTAATTCTGGCAACTCCATGGTGGAATTCATAGATATTTTTATGGATGACGTCACGCGAAATTTCGAAGCGCTGTATCGTCTTAATTTTTTGTTTGCCGGAGATAGAAAAAATACGTACCTACCTATAATATTTTTTTAGTAATCCTTGTGTTTAATTTACCACGTTTGTTAGAGAGATTTGATCCTTATGATTGACCCTAACGTCTAAGGTCGTAAAAGTACAGGGTATTATTTTTTCGGATTTTATCCGGTTCGATTCCCGGGTGTGGCAAGCAAATTTTCGAAAATCTGTAAAAGCAGTTCTGTATCTTTTTAAAAATAAAGGAATGTTTCTTTTGAGTAAAATTGTCTATCTCCAGTATGTACAGTACTTTCCCTCCAGGTGGCGTCAAAAAATTCCACCCTGAATTAAATAATATTATTCATTCCCTATATTAAAAATATAGTGGTCATATAATTATATGCGAGGCATCAAGACCTAGGTCCTACGTTACAAAGAAATATTCTATGAGAGACAGACCATGACGACGAAGAAATGTTCTTATAAGTGTGTCGTTTTTCCCATAAAGGTCGGGAACCCTAAAAATACCAGTTAGTTTTCGATTCCAACTAAAAAAAAAAACTTGCCAAGTGGTTATAGACATGTTACGGATGGGTTCCACTTATTTTTTAACGGTATAAAACACTTTTTTAATTAATTCCCCCTAATTCGGCGCGACGCGCGGTTTCACCCGCCTCAGTGTTAAACATATCATACTACTTTTTAGTATTAGTGAATACAATCTGAATAGGTTCAGTTCTACAGATCCCTCCTACCTCCTTCAAACATTGTTATAAAATAATTGCCAGTTTGGAATAGATACGTCTATACTAAATTATAAAGAGGAAAAATTTGTATTACTTGTATGTTTGTTACGAATAAACTCAAAAACTACTCGACCGATTTTAAAAATTATTTCACCACTGGAAAGCTAAAATATCCCTGAGTAATATAGGCTATATTTTATTTCTGTATTTATACGGGAACGGGAACGGGAACCTCTAGGACGTTACAAAATGCATTTAGTCAAAAACATTCAAGAAATAAGTGAATCTGCCTAAATCTACTCATAAAAAATAATCTGATTAGCTAAAATTTAATTTATATGAGATGAGAGTTGCTTAAAGCATAAATAAAAGCAATCATATTACTGTAATTACAATAAATGGTCGATAAGTAGGTTACAACAACTTTTTTTTATTGCACACACTAAGTATACTTATACTATGGATTCCATCTAAACAAGAATATGTTGGAGAAAATAAAAAAAGAATACTTTACAAAGTTTTTGTAAAGTATGTTGGTAAGTAAAATTTCATCCATTCTGGGATAGGATAGACAGACGGATGGATGGACATAACGATCTTGTAGGAGTTCCTCATTTTTCCACGGAACTCCAAAGCAATACGCTTTAAGAAGACTTTATTCAAATCAAAAACAAGATTTTAGTAACAAAATGTAAAAAGGTCATATAGACCATTCTCAAGTTTATGACAAATAATCTCGTCTGTATATAAGGAAGGTCAAGGTACGTAGTAAGTTAGTGTTCTTTGATCGAGGATTTGAGGTGCACACTTTGACAAGATGGCGCGCATAGCCGTAGCTGTGTGTGTCTTAGGGCTTGTGGCTTGCGCATACGCCGCCGAGGAAGGTACCTACAATATATTCTACTTTTAGGGTTCAAAGTCAAAAGTCAAAGTCAAAAAGTTTATTCAAAATAGGAACTTACAAGTCCACTTATTGAACGTCATTTCAACTCCACCGCTTCAGCATGTATGGTTGAGGAGAAGAAGCGGGGCAAGAAACTCCTCAACACAATATTCTTTTAATCAATTGTTACTTAATACTAAATTGGGTTACATAATTTCGTTTGTTTTTCTCTATCGTATTGCGCTGGACTGGAGGAAATCTGTTCCAAGCATCATTGTCATTTATACAGGATGACTTTTTTTACCGTCTGGAAAAAATGTGGTGACTGGTGTGATAGGTAAGTGAAATAGATTCATTTGGCACTGTTATTTAAAAAACAAATATTTTTATAAGTAATTTTTTTCTTGCTATAACCAATATACATTACTCAATTGTAGTCAATATTACACACTGAAATGTTTGAAACAGTATTTTAAAAAGAAATAGGCTCGTCGCTGCCATTTATGCGCAATCTACCTACAACCGTCAGCTGCTACATAGTAGTGTGCGTAGTTTTCTAGATTTTCTAAATTGCATTAAACATGACTATAATTAAAAATTATCTCGTGTATAACTTCGGCTCTAGATACCTTATACGTCATATTTTTTTCCAGACGGTAAAAAAAATCATCCAGTATAGTCGTCTAGTTTGTAATATGCCATTTTACAAAGTACATGTTTAACATGAGTTTTGAACACAGTTTCAGGCAATTTAAATATCTTCTGGTATTTTATTATAAAAGCGTTCTGCTGGGTATAAAAATGTAAAAAAATTAGCTAACTGAATATTGACTCTGTCGGTGGCACATAATTCCATGCACAGATTCCATGGGACTATGGAATATATTTTACATACCTATTCTTTATTCAAATTGATACATAACTAGGTACTTAACCTAGATGAAAAATCAAATGACGAAAATTGCAAAAACCAACATCAACATAACCTTACCAAACCGGACACCATACATAATTAATTGATTTTTTTTTGTTTGTTTACAAGGCTATCTTCTGTCTTCCATCATTGGTGGCGGAGGAGGTGGCGGTGGCGGAGGAGGTGGCGGTGGCGGCGGCGGCGGCGGCGGCGGTGGCGGTGGCGGCGGTGGTGGCGGCGGCGGCGGCGGCGGCGGTGGTGGTGGAGGTGGTGGTGGTGGAATAACTGAATACAGAAGGAAGAGAGGAATCGGCTACGGTAGTGGTAGCAGCCACGGGATCCCACACGATGTTAAACACGGCGGCCACGAGAGCCACGACAGTGGACATGAAATACACGGAAGCGTACATGGCAGCCATGACAGCGAACATGGGATTCACGGAAGCATCCACGGTGGCCACGACAGCGATCATGGGATTCACGGAAGCATCCACGGTGGCCACGACAGCGATCATGGGATTCACGGAAGCATCCACGGCGGCCACGACAGCGATCATGGGATTGACGGAAGCATCCACGGTGGCCACGACAGCGATCATGGAATTCACGGAAGCGAACATGGCGGCCACAAAGGTGGATACGGGTATGTTGGATGATGGGTCCCTTATGTTTCTAGTGTACTGTATTAGAGCAGTGATAGCCTTACGGTTAAAGAGCCTGATTCACATGATGAAAATCTGTGAGGCTGGGGTTCGAATCCTGGCCTGTACCAATGAGTTTTTCAAAACTTACGTTGGTACATATTCATCACTAGCTCGACGGTGAAGGAAAACAACGTGAGGAAACCCGCAGGGCCTAGAATTAATTCTGAGGCATGTGTACCAGACCCGGTCCGGCGATGGGCTCGACACCTATCACGTTTAGGTGTTTAAAGAATATCTCCTGAAAAGTGGGTATATCCAGAAATGGTATATCTCTGCCTACCTCCTCGGGGATAAAAGGCGTGAGGGTTTTTTGTACTGTATTAATAGTAAACTTATGTCTCAATCATCTTCCTGCCTTCTTCCCATTATTGGGGCATACTGCAAAAGTTTATTTTACGATACCCCACTTCTTGTACACGACTTATGTTGTATCCGTTATCTGATGTTATTCCAGTTTGAACCTATTGTATTCGTTTCTCGTGTATAACATATTTATTTCCTTGTTTCAGAGGTTAAGCTAACATAGCAGTGGAGCCAAAACTTCAAATTGAACTATATCGTGGTTACCATGAAGATTAGTTGTAATTTAATTTAATAAATATATAATACTATTTTATAAAATAGAAATGTTTTTTTATTATCCTTATCTTAATGATCATAAAGTCTAATTTTCGTAGAAAGTCGGTGAGCTCTTTCGGTAGATTTTTTTAACTATGTAAAAGCAAAGAAACCACAGAGGAGATGCTTTAAAAAGTAAATCTACACGACATGTAATTAATCAATTCTTTAAAAATGTTATTATCAAGACAGACCAAGAATCTTATATATTGGGGAGGAAGTGCTCCTAAGAAAATTCTGGTCCTAATGAGAGGCACCTCGAATAGTATTGTGTCACTTTCTAGTATTGACATCATCGCTGTTCCAAATTCCCCCCTACATTTTCTTACTTACTTATCCCAATATAAAATCTATGAAATAAATGTACTTTCTATAATGACTAAGGAGTGTTTTATAATACATATGTTTCCTGAAATGAAATGAAATGAAATGAAATATCTTTATTTGCAGGAATACAGTAAATTCAGATTTTATTATAGAGGTATAATGTGTACAATGTATTCAGCTTACATGTAAGCATGCAAATTATTGTAATGAATTAAAATTATATGATCAAAATAAATTTAATTTAAAAATAATAAAATAAAAAATATATCAATGTGGTCAAAATCATTATTTAAATTCCTGATTTAAAATATCTATGTTTATATGAAACTGTTAAGAGCCCTATCACAAAACTACGCTCCTCAAGATTAGGCATTTGAACGCGACGGCCCGCTCGCTCGGGGTCACGAGTTCACGACACTACTCTGCCCGTAGCGGCAGCAAGCGACTTACTACTTTTGATACTTTTCTATTTTTTTATTGTATTGTGTTCAACTTTTTTAGCGAAGTATGTTAAGAAAGTTTAAAACAATACAATTTACACCCCTTTAGATATTATAGTTTATATAATATGTATTAAGATATAGGTACGTAGATTTTTGCTTAAACTGATAGTGACCAACCTTGAAATAAAAAGTCTGTCTGTTCTCTCTCACACATAAAATGAAGGTCACCAAGAATAAAATCAAATCTTAACAAATACTTGTGTCATAAAAGTTTTTAACATTTTATGAATAAAATTAACTTTGGGAGATAAAATATCATAAATAAACATTTAATTCTTTAATTTAATAAATTTTGACAATAAATTACAACCATTTATCTGTAACAAAAATACAGAAATATTAATTTATGCACTTTAATAGTAATTTTGCCTATTTGTTGTGCCTTTTCCTCAAAGAGATTTAAAGGGGCATTGGGAATATTTTCATACAAAACTTTGAAGCCTAAGCGTCATGTCCTTGTCATGTCAGTTAGTATGAACGCGAGCTGTCATTCTGTCGAAATTGTACTAGACTTATTCCACTTGGAATAACTTTTGACTTAAAATTTTCCTCGCGTGGTCCCCTCTATGCCTTATTATATTTTTATATCTTTGCTTTGCCTAAAAAAAAGGTGATGCGCGCGCATAGCTAATTTGTGAACAAGTAAAAATTTTGTTTTTATTCGTTGATGAAAGTCGGAGTTTTATTTATTTCCTCGCAAAGATGTTATAAAACGTCGTATGACATACGTTCGTTTTGATAATTACAGCCTCAATTCTATAATTCGTTCAATAAGTGGTCTTGTAAGTTCCTATTTTGAATAAAACATTTTGACTTTGACCACTGCTTTTTTGTAGCCCTCGCCTACGGCTGGAGCTGGAGCTAGAAATATCGCCTCGGCTGTAATTTTCAACTTACCGCACTTATACCATAATGTACTATATCATATTGTATTATTACTTACTTTACAACGGTTATAATAAAACAAATTGTTGCTCATAAAAAAAAAACTAACATCAAAGATCTTCTAAGCCTAACCGGTCCAAATAATTTCCGATCTGGTATTTTGAGCTGGCTTTGCTCGCTCTCGCATTGAATATATCTGTAATATCTCGCAAGTGGTGCATTATTTTAAATATTTTGACCATTTGGTATTTAAAATGTTGGTAAGTATATAAAATTATTTTTTACTCTTAATTTATTTTTTATTTTTTAGTTGGATTTAAAATGACTTCACATAGCCAACCATGTATTGTCATCCAAACTAAACGCGTATACAAAATTTTTAGCTCAACTGGTTATATTCCAGCTCCGTCATCAGACACTGACATGTCTGACATCAGACACACCAACATACTCATCAAGACGAATCAAGCGAGCCCAAACGCGATGGAGTTATGTAGTTTAATTACTGAGTTCCTATGGCCATCTTACAGCTCCATCATCAGACCCTGGTTGCCATTTAGTACAAAATGACTCCTTAAGACGAATCAAACGAGCCCAAACTCGATGGGATTGTGTCGTATAGTTACAGAGTTCTTCGGTTCATCTTCCAGCTCCATCATCAGACCCTGGTTACCATCTAGCACCAAAGTACTCGTAAAGATAAATCATACGAACCTTAACTCGATGGGGTTGTGTTGTTTAATTACTGAGTTCCTATGGCCATATTCCAGATCCATCATCAGACCCTGGTTACCATCTAGCACCAAAGTACTCTTCAAGATAAATGATAAGAGCCTATTCTCGATGGGGTTGTGTCGTATACTTACAGAGTTCCTCGGGTCATCTTCCAGCTCCATCATCAGACCCTGGTTACCATCTAGTACCAAATTACTCTTCAAGACGAATCAAACAAGCCCAAACTCGATGGGGCTATGTTGTTTAATTACTGAGTTCCTATGGCCATATTTCAGCTCCATCATCAGACCCTGGTTACCATCTAGCACCAAAGTACTCGTCAAGACGAATCATACGAGCCTAAGCTCGATGGGGTTGTGTCGTTTAATTACAGAGTTCCTATGGCCATCTTCCAGCTCCATCACCAGACCCTGGTTACCATCTAGCACCAAAATATTTGTCAAAACGAATCATACGAGCCCAAACTCGAGGGGTTTACGAATAGTCATTGAGGAGTTGCGATATTCACCTCCTGGCTCCATCATCAGATCAGCTCGGTGGTACCATAATATTGCATTTTCACCGAATTTACATAAGTATACCAAATTTCAGCTCAATCGGTTGAAGATATCTGCTACAAAAAAATAAACAAACAACCATCACCCTAAAATGTGTTCATTTTACAATAAAATACATATATGATTAAAACTTGTTATAGGTAGTCGCTCTATAATTACGACGAAATTCCCGATTTTTGGGCGCGCAAAATTCCGACACAGGTCCAGCGTCGACGAGCGCTCGCGCAGTACTGAACTCGACCGGTCAAAACTTTGCTTTATGTAGCAATTTTGCAGTTGGAATTATTTTTCTTTTCAGGTTTATAATGAACTATTTTTTAAAACATGTATGATGTTTGAATTTCTTATGAACTAAAGTATCTTTTGATATAAAAATCATGTGATATTGTTAATATAGTAATGAGAAATTAACGGTTAATTCCAAGCGTTTTTGGCAATTTCACGGTCTCGAATATGATTTAATTTCTAGATATTCAATACGTATTTAAAAAATTTTAAGCCACAAATCACTTAACCACTATATAAGCAATATTATTATATATTTTTCATCTAATTTGCTAACTCGTTTAGTTCAATCAACGAACACAAAAAAGTGCCGTCGCGCGTTTTTGGAAAAACTTGTTTTGGATT
The DNA here is from genome assembly GCA_963855545.1 of Ethmia dodecea. Lineage (NCBI taxonomy): Eukaryota > Metazoa > Arthropoda > Insecta > Lepidoptera > Depressariidae > Ethmia > Ethmia dodecea. Next base: position 16,482,226 of record OY979438.1, on the reverse strand, counting down.
TTTTACTTTTATACAGTTAACTAAGATAAAATCGAATAAAATAGGTCACTAGCCCCTATAATAATATATTTTCTCTACCATTCGGAAAGTAAAAGTTGTTCAAGTCTTCTAGTTTCTCAGATCTAAGAAGCCAAAGATGGCCATAAACGCAAAAATCACGCTCGAAATGTAATAGGGCTCTTAAAATTAAAGTACCTTTAGCACACTAAAAATTATACCAAATTTAGGGTTACGATATTTTACCTACGATGGCAACATCAACCATTGAAATTTGTTCAAAGTCAACGGGTGACCATATTGACCATGAAATTTGTAGACATTCTTTACAATATAGGTTTAGGTTTTTAGGTAGGTCGGACTTATTGTCCGACTTATATTATAGGAATAGGAATTGATAACTTTCACCCGCGTTATACACTCTACATTCATTTTCGAATACAAGGAAAGAAAAATACAAGAATACAGAAATACAGAAATACAGAAATACAGAAGTACAAAAGTACAATAGTACGGAATAGTACAAAATAGTGCAATAGTACAAAATAGTGCAATAGTACAAAATAGTACAATAGCACAAAATAGTACAATAGTACAAAATAGTACAATAGTACAATAGTACAAAATAGTACAAAATAGTACAAAATAGTACAAAATAGTACAAAATGGTACAAAATAGTATAAAATAGTACAAAATAGTACAAAAGTACAAAGATTCCAAAGAGGCCAGAGTCCAAAGACTCCACACACAGTTTCACCGCCGTGGTTTATTTTATAGTTGTGTATTGTGTATACCTACCCTCACAAGGTCACACCTTTTTTTCTTATTTTAATCAATGTGAAAATTTTAGCAATGTACTTACCCAATATGGTCCATTTTTTTTTTAAATCAATCCCTCCCTAGGGAGGAATGCAATTACCACGAGTCTTTCTCTTTCTCGAGAGGGAATCACATAGTATTAGTCTCATTTTAAAATGTTAACCCTTCTTAGATTCGAAAATCTACTAATACTATAAACGCAAAAGCTTGTGAGTATGGATGTATGGATGTTTGTTGCTCTTTCACAAAAAAAATAGTGAACGGATTTTGATTCAACTTACAGATCACTTACAGACTCAACTTACCGAGTTTTTACATCAGAATTACACATAGGCTATACTTTATTCCTGTATTCCCATGGGAACGTGAGCCACGCGGGTATAACTGGGGGATGCTGCTAGTAAATAATATGCCAAATTGTCCATGTTTCAAAGAAAATTGTAGTTGCACTATTAGAAAGGGACACAATACTATTCGAGATGCCTCTCAACGGGACCGCCTGCTTTCTTAGTAGCACTTCCTACCCTAAGGAATACCTAACCTAAGGTAAAAACTTCTTGAGATAGACATACAATATGAATTTCTAATAGAAAAAAAAATGTTTTAGCTTAGGATAGAAATAGAGGATTTTACTTTTTTTAAACTACTTTTAGGCTAAGACCAAGTAAAAAGTAAAGATGTTAGTGAAGAGTGACTTGAAGCCGGTTTCGGAAATATGTGTGCACTTAGTGAGTGTTGCTGCAGTAAAACTTCATTACCCAAATATTTTATCTAAGTACTACCATAGATTACTAAATAATTACAATTAATAAGTACTGGCAGGAGGGCTGGACGAGGAATAATTATATATAAAATGGGGTGAATAGAAAAAATTTCAGGCTTCATTTACAATTTTGAGTGACTTAAAAGCTTAGTTTGCTATATTTTAGGGTTTAATCGTGTGTCCGAGATCTTAACTACTCTATATTTACTGTAAAATCATTAGAGTCCCATATAATATTCGTGAAATTTTTATCAAAATGTGCAGTTTTTCTATTGACCCCACCATCGGGGTGAAGAGAAACACGAAAGGGGTCATTAGAAAAAATTGCTAGGGCTGCCACCAATTATTTGTTACAATATTACTAAGTGTATTTTACCATGCCTCTCATTTTGGCAGCTAACAATGGTAAGCTAAAAAAATAACAATACCAAGTTCAAGTATTTGTAATTCAATTATACCAAAAATAAAAAGGCGAAACAAACAAAAACGTTAAGGATTTTCTTTCCCTCTACTTTCTTAGAATAAAAATCAACGAAATAATATATTATTTGTATGCAGTACTTAATACAAACTCATCATCAACATCAAAATTTAAAAACAAATAAAAACGTTAGGTATTTTCTTACCCAGAAATTTCAGAATATCAACAAAAAAAGAAAAACAAACAAAAACGGTAGGTATTTTTTTACCAAATGCTTACCTACCTACATAATATTATTATACTGAGATCAAACACAAAAGAGGCAACTCTAGCATAACAAAATCTATTGACCCCGTAAGTGATTCTTTTCACCCCATATTCATGCCTATTCACCCCATTAGGTACATGTTTCTATTACCCCCCTTTTACACTTCTATTCACCCCTTTTTGATTTCTAATTACTCCTTTTTGTTGCCAAGTATACTTGTCAGGGAATTTCTACGATTTTATTAATATAAATAAGATAAAATACAACATTTTAATGTAAACTAGTAAGAATATTGTACTTTCGTTCAGCATAGAGTAAAAACACAGTATTAATAATTAAAACTTCAAAGTTTTGAGGAGCATAAATTTACCTGTTACCAACCCTGAACTTTACCATTATTTGTGAGCATGTGGTCCTCCGTACCACCTCTTAATTCTTTTCGAAAACCACCTAGAAGTAATGTGACGGTGATTGTGACGCTGATTTCTGCTATCATTTTGATTGTGACGGCTTCCTCGCAGAAGGATGGATCAAAATAGGTGGCACGGAGGTTCACATGCTTTGTCTATGGTTTTCAGACAAATCGTCGAATTCCAAGAGAATCACACCATGTACCGGCGAAATTAACATTTTAAACCAATGTGACGGAATATGTGACAGCTACAAACACATTCTTTACATATGTGACGCAATAGGGACAGAGAAATAAGCGATCTTTTTTTCAGAAGCATGTCTTGAGTTTGGCCACCATTTTAACGTCAAAAATCCTTTTTAAACATGCATATAAATAAAAACCTAACAGGAATTCGAAACCGTTTAGTCACGAAAAATAGCTCATAAAATATTATTTCCACGACTACTTTATTCGTTTAAGAGAAAATTGGATTTGTCCATTACTATGAAAAGTCACTGTATAGGGTGACTATGATTTTGTTGGGACTGATTCAGTCGACCCTCTTGATTGAAAGTACTTCATACTGAAGTGCGGTAGGCACTTCGCAAATGGTAAAGAAGGGGTGTTTATTGTCTACCTACCAATATCTAAGTATGTTTTATTTACAATAACTATATAGAATCGAAAATTTTAATGAAAATAAAGAATTCAATGAAAGACAGTAAGTTTTTATTATAATATTTATTGAAACATCTTGTAATGAATGATATATGAATACATGTACGACAAACGCTAAGCCTGATACATTCGGCAGAATAGTACCAGGACCCTAATTAGAGTTAAACAATGAGAAGCCGGTAACACCGTCTTTTTATTCCATTCCCACCCATTCGACACAAAATGGTCATAAACATGAAAGAAATACTTTTTTTTTTTGTAATTGTCATTGTTACTATAAGAGAGGGCTTTGTCGCAAAAATGACCCTTGGGTGTATCAGGCAAAAGTTTTAAATAATAAGTGGCTGGTTAATTAAAAAATATATATATAATCTCACGCCTTTTATCCCCGAGGGGGTAGCCAGAGGTATTCTATTACTAGATATACCCACATTTCACGAGATATATTGGACCCCTACACGTGATAGGTTAATTATTAAAGTTGAAAATACCTACATAGACAAAATAAAAAGAATCTACTCTTTCTTTTGTCTATACATCTTACTGCTCATATTATGACGATTATTTCACGTTTAGGGGTTCGAAAAATATCTGTTGAAAGGTGGGTATAACCTCTGCCTACCCCCTCGGGGATATAAGGCGTGAGATTATTAATTTATTACTAATAAATTGAATTGTGCGAATGTCGATCCAGAGTTATTTACTATAACATAAATTGTGTCGTAAATTATCTAATTCTTATAAATAAAAATCTCACGCCTTTTATCCCCGAGGAGGCAGAGGTATTCCATACATACATACATACAGCTCACGCCTTCTTCCCACAGGGGTAGACAGAGACGATGGATCGCCACTTTGCCCGATCTTTGCACACTTCCCTCGCTTCCTTCACATCCATAAGCCTTTTCATGCACGCTCTTTTATTCTTTGCACTCTTGACACCAGATTTTTGAAGGACGTCACTAATTTGATCCATGAACGTCTTTCTGGGGCGTCCTCTTGCCTTGTATCCTTCAACATTTGCACCATAAATCTCTTTCGTTACTCTTCTTTCGTTACTCTTCTTTCGTCCATACGTTCTAAATGACCAAACCAGCTTAACATGCCCTTTTTTATCCTTGTCACTACATCTTCTTTCAAACCACACTTCTCTCGTATATCCGCATTCCTCACTCTATCACACAATTTTACTCCACACATTTTCCTCAAAGACCTCATTTCCACTGCGTTCACCTTGCTTTCATGCTTCTTCTACCACACCCAACATTCACTGGCATACATCAGCGTCGGGACCAGAACAGCGTTATGCATAGCCATCCTTGCCTTGTTAGACATGACCTGGCTACTCACGAGGCCATTAATTCTTATACTTTCTATAAATATTTATTTAGCTTTATTTCAGTTTACCATTACAGCGTCTTTATTCGTTTTTTAAATTATTATTATTCGTTGTATCAGAGCTCTCAGCATTCTTTTGAATTTAGAGCCGATGAGAGTTCAATTTTTTTATTTATAGATGAATGTCCTAAGGTGATCTAAGACATTGGTCACCCTAATTCGTGTATATGAAAAATTCATTCACGTTTTTCTTGAAAAATAATGAAGTAGTCGTGGAAATAATATTATGAGCTATTTGTCGTGACTAAACGGTTTCGAATTCCTGTTAGGTTTTTATTTATATGCATGTTTCAATAGGATTTTTGACGTTAAAATGGTGGCCAAACTCAAGACATGCTTCTGAAAAAAAGATCGCTTATTTCTCTGTCCCTATTGCGTCACATATGTAAAGAATGTGTTTGTAGCTGTCACATATTCCGTCACATTGGTTTAAAATGTTAATTTCGCCGGTACATGGTGTGATTCTCTTGGAATTCGACAATTTGTCTGAAAACCATAGACAAAGCATGTGAACCTCCGTGCCACCTATTTTGATCCATCCTTCTGCGAGGAAGCCGTCACAATCAAAATGATAGCAGAAATCAGCGTCACAATCACCGTCACATTACTTCTAGGTGGTTTTCGAAAAGAATTAAGAGGTGGTACGGAGGACCACATGCTCACCATTATTTTTATAATTCAAAATGACATTTAAATCATTTGTCTATGGTAAAAAGAAACAGGACTAGTCAATACTTGGCAATCCAAGATAAAATAAATATTGCTACTGTAATATTATAAAATCCTCACTGTGTGAAAGTTGCTTAAACTTATTCAGATTTTTTTTCTATTCACCCCGCGATTTCTATTCACCCCATTTTACGGTAGTTTAGCGTTATTGTTTTTTTTTTAATTGTGTATAGGTACCTCACCTTACTTTGATAAGATAGTCCGCGATACAAGGAGCTGAGAAAATCTATTCTCGCCCCAATTCTCTGGATCGTTCGTCGGTATGTCTCAATCCGTCTGGTGGTTACAAAGCCACGTACCTGCTGTGCTGCTCGACGTGATGCAGGGGACCCCCCGTGGTTCAGGAACGGAGCCTCTCGCAGCCTTGTAGTTCCATCAATTCAGTCCAGTATAAGTATAAGTCACAATCAAGTCACTAATTTTAATATAGATAAGCCCCGAAATTATGCACTAATAAGGCGTCTCAAACTAACGACCGAAAAATAGCGTAACGACGCGTGCGCCCGTATCGACAGCCAACCGAGAACAGGTACACACCGATTTATCAAATCCGTGATCTACCTACACAACTTAAAACCAAATTACCCGCAATATTTTTAATCATAAAATAATGAGGCGTTTTTAAAAAAAGAAAAATTAGTTCCTTCACTAAGGATAGATGGCGATGTCCACACACCAATAACCTGTCATCGAATCTAGCGTTGAGTGATGGCTTTTTTTTGTTCTCATGAATGTCATGTCATGTCATGTCATGAAAATATACAGCTATTAATGCCGAGAGACGCGTTGTATATATGTATTAGTAATATCTAATTTGTGTTGCGGTTGGTGTGTTTTCTTCTGATTTACACTAGGTTTATAATAGTGGTTCGAACAAACACATGAATATTTACTCAGATTCTACCCAACTTTGCGTTAAACATCTATACGTAGCTCTAATCCACTGTTGTCTTAAGGTCTCATGAGTTGGATATGTATGAACGCCTCCATTTCTACAGATAACGATGGAACATTTTCGCATGTTGAAAATAACAACATAATATAATATAGGAGGACTCGGTTCTGTCAACCAGCTAAAATTCCTAATTTTAAGTTAGCTCTATTCTTTTCCAACTCTTTGGAAAGGAAATGAACAGAAATAAGCGTCATATTTACTTACAATGTAACAAAATTAAATGTCAAAATAACAAAATTGATCCTTATGAACGCATTCACATCTTATTCAAATACACGTGTTTAGCAATTTAACAAGGTCTTGGATAAAAGTGACAGATAAGCACGTTCTTAAGGTTCAAATTAGTTGGTTTTTACATGTTTGACATTACTGTATAATCTATGGTTTATTTCTGTATTCTAATGAGAAGGATAGGCTAACTTAAAATTAGAAATTTTAGCTGGTCTGCAAAATCGAGTCTATAGATAGGATAGATTGTGTTTAACCTTTGTAGCAATAAAAAATTCTCAGTGTTCATATTTATTTACTACCAACATGTAAACTTCTCGTTTTTTAATGTGTGGAATGGCTATTACTGTACTAGTTTATGACAGCTAATATAAAGTTCAGTTCAGCACCATCTATTGACACCTCTGAATACTTAAGTGACAGCTGTCACCGAAAACGCCTTATTCCAAACATAGATAGGTCCTTAGGTGAGAGTATCTACTTACTTTACTGCACTTTCCGTTAAGTATGATGCATAATTTTTAGCTTTCCAATCATGAATACAGCCTTTGTAGGTTAATGCATTTTTTGAGCAAATGTTTTGAAATAGTACATTATGATACAAGTGTGCTAAGTTGACCATTATATACAAGGCGATATTGTGTGCGCACGAGCGAAAGCGAGTGCGCCATAAGAAAGCCGCGTATATTATGGCCACAGGCACACGTGTTTCATACGACGTTTTTAACACACTTGCTCAAAACGACCTTTTTCTGAGAAAGAATGAGCATTCTTGCCGGTTTTCCATTTTAAAAATTTTTCATAGGCCGACCGCTAAATACTTACATTTCACTCGATTTTGATGGCAAAAGACTATCGCACGCGTTTTTCGCCTCGTTACGTATGTCCGGCGGAGTTAATAATAGGTTTTCTTCATTTTCTTCACTTGAAGTAGAAATTTTCGTTAGTATTAAACTTCACAATTAATCCAAATTTCGTCAAAGCCGACAATTATTTACGAAAAATGGCGCGTTGTTTTTTTTCTTGCCGCGATACCGATGCGCGCACAAGGCTAAGGTGCGAACTAGATCGGCCAACAACCAAGATTAAAAATATATTTAAATTTAAATGTAATGTTTAAAACAGAAATTATAGAAAATTCTAAATGAATTTAAGTTATTTTTTAATAATAAAGCTGTTTACTGTTATTACATTTACTGTTATTTTTCGCATAAATACTGTTTGTTGCTAAAATAAAAAGTTATAACCCGACTAAATTATATCGCTTCTTCTTCTAAATTACGACTTCATTACGTACTTGTGCGTTATTGTAATGTAAACGCACGGTTTATCAAGATGCTCCGTCTAAAAACGAACGTTATTTTTTTTAATCTTAGCAGAGTTTTTATGTCAGAAAAGTGGTCAACATTTTATGAATAAAATTAACTTTGGGAGATAAAATATAATAAATAAACATTTTATTCTTTAATTTAATTAATTTAATTAATTTTGACAATAAATTACAACCATTTATCTGTAACAAAAACTTTGTTAGTAATACTGGCTGCTGTTTTGTGCCTTTGCCTAAAAAAAATCTGATGCGCGCTCATCGCTAATTTGTGAACAAGTAAAAATTATTACGCGCGCTTTTTATTTTCGCTGTATTGTTTTTATTCATCGAAAGTCCGAGTTTTATTTATTTTCTCGCAAATATGTTATAAAACGTCGCCCTCGCCCTCGCCTACGGTTTGGGCTGTAGCAATATCGCCTCGACTGTAATTTTCAACTTATATCATAATCCTACATTACTATTTGTATCCATGTCTTGGCTTTTCCGTTATTAAATAATGCTAGGATGTTAATCAAACTCAATTTAAGATCTTAGGATAAGTTTATTTGTATCCATATTTAAATTCACTCATATTTATATTTATGTCGAGTAGCTGACGTCCTGCTACATAAAATCCATCCAGAGACCCACACACCCCAAACAAAAAAAAATCAAAATCGGTCCAGCCATTTTCTAGATTTTGCGAGACTTACTAACGGCTATTGATATTTATATATAAGAGAAGTTAAGATAACATTTATGTTACCACATAGGTAGCCAATCTGTGCCAATATTTTATTCTTTTAAAGATATGCATTTTCTAGGCTCCTGCAATACAAAAATATTATGAAACTAATGTTTGAACAGCATCTTTCCCCTCATTTTGACAAAAGATTTACACACAAGAGGAATAATAACCTATGTAAAAGACACCGGCTTAAGTATAATCTAAAATACAATAATTACATATGCAAATTGTTAATAAACAAGCTATATCGTTTATTTTATTTATTAATTTCTTTGACATTCAGGAGAGTCATTGACAAATAGAATAACAGATGCTAACAGGTTCTGATCCAGTCGTAGTCCTTATATATGCGTGTACACATAGTAGGTACCAAGTTTATATAAATTACAATATAACCATAGCTACATTATGTATATTTAAAATATAAATATATTTTACGCATTTTTTCATATATATTTTTTTAATTAGGTACAAATTTTGGCATGTACTAATGACTTTTTCAAAACATACATATTCTTCACTAGCTCGACGGTGAAGGAAAACATCGTGAGGAAACCAGCAGGTCTAAGAATTATTCTAAAGCTTGTGTGACAGACCCCGTCCGGCGATGGGCTTACCTATCACGTTAGGGGTCGGATATTCTCTTAAAAAGTGGTTATTTCCAGAAATTGAATACCTCTGCCTACCCCCTCGGGGATAAGATGCGTGAGTTTTTTTTCTTTAGTAGCTTAAATCTGAAATAGTCCTCTTTATTTTTAGATCAGCATACATTAGTTACACAGACACATTCAGTTTTTTTGTTTTTCTTGATTATCATTCCTGAAAAGTAAAAAGCGAACCCAGGTGTGACCCTTGGGGTACACCCAAATGGAACTTTCCTAACTCTCGACATGTAACCATTCGAAGTAACTATCTGAGTTTGCCTGTTTGAATAAGATTGTATATCATAATAATTTCTCATGATCAACTTTGATGGGCTCACCCCCTATCACTTTTAGGGGTCCAATATATCTCGTGAAATGTGGGTATATCCAGTAATGGAATACTCTGCCTACCCCCTCGGGGATAAAAAAGGCGTGAGATTAATATATATATAACATTGATCAAATCAGCGAAAAATCTGTGTTAGAACTGTCCACCTGATGGACCTTAGCCAAATCTTTATCAAGAAAATCTTTCACCGTTTTGCGCACCTACCCTTTGAAAATCTTAGAAACCTTCAAAAATACATGCTCACAACTTTTTGTCCACGTACCAAGTTGGTATATGTTCTTTTGTTGAGATATGTTCTTTAAAGTAAAAATTGTCACAACTGTCCTCGGTCTCCCCTATACTGTAAGAAAATGTATTCGATTTTTAAATACCGACATTAGGTAATCTATTTTATCAATTAGTCCGGTCAATATACCTTTACCTTTAACAAAAGACATTTAAAATATAGAAAATTTACAGAGCCCAATTTTGGAAGGAAAAATTTCATATCAATAAGTTCAAACCACGCGGAAAGAGGGGAGGAGGGCCCGATTCTCTCCCTATGCACCAGGGCCCTTGCCCCCCTAGCTACGCCACTGGTACCAACACAAACCTGGTACACCTCTTGCGCTTCATCTACATCCATCAATCAGATCATACATACTCGTTGGTTTCGGTTACTATTTACGTTTCTTTTCTGCCGATTTCATCTAAGTAGTTCCACCTAGGTCACCCTTTGCCGAATCAGCCACTCACAACACAAACGCCTTTCATCCATATGATTTTGATGGAAATATTTCTTTCTGAATCCTAGTCACCACACTGTCAAACTGGGTTATTTTTTTTCTAAATGGATATGAAAAGTTGTTTTCTTATGGTCGGCCATCTTGCGTTCTTTTTTTTCTCATCTCTATATTTCTAGTCTAGTGTTGTCCGAGTACTTTCCTTCAGTATTATAGTAAAATTATAGGCCACAAAGGCACACCACACATCATCATCCTTTGTTGATTTGACATTTTGCATCTTTACCAGCTGCGTTCACTGTGCAGTGCCATTCAGTGCATATAGATATTAATTCTTACCATTTTCTGATTTATACTCAGCTGTACTCAAATATTATGAAGTCGAACTAAGGGCATTTACAAACTAAATAAAACCACTTTTGACTTGTTTTGGGTAACTCACGATTTTTTATCGACACCTATGATCTACTCTTATTATTATCACTGTTTAAAACCATTAGTGTTCGAGAGGTCTGACAGTTTTCGATTTAAATATTAAAATAAATAAAAAACCTGTTTTTGGAGTATCCACATAATTAAGAACTAGATACTGATAACATTATCTAAAAATAAAGGATCGGGTCTTTGCCAATGCCACCGGGAACACGCGGAACGCGTTCATGACATAACTCGCATAATTAAAGCAAAATAATACATTATATAAGGTAAGCGAGGGTTCAACCCGCACAGTCTTGTTAGATGGCGCGCCTGGCAATAGTTGCGTGTGCCCTCGGGCTCATTGCTTGCGTTTACGGCAAAGGTGAGCAATTATAAATACAATATACAACGCGTCACAGAATAAGCGCAATTCCTCGTACACCCCAAGTATATTAATAAAAAAAAAATGCTACGAATGCACAATTGTTTTTTAGTTTTCTCTAACAAAATTTCTTAAATAAAGAGCAAAAATAGTACGGTTTCCATAGATAATACATATTAAAAATAGCTGAAATCTATTAAGTAGTCGATTTACTTACCAAACTAATTTCAGGAATTGCGCTTATTCTGTTACATATTGTACGCTCACTCCTCATCTCCTAAGGGTTTCGAAGGGGTAACTTTTCACCAGAGCATTTTTAGACAACTTAAATGTCGTGACAGGTGGTGAGGCCATCGTCAGAATGGGTTGCTGCTACACATACTTCAGAATCAATTCTGGGGTTTGCGGGCTTTCTCACGATGTCTTCTCTCACCGTAGACCTAGTGATAAATATGTACTTAAGTTTTTGAACTCATTGGTACAGTCAAGAGCACATGAAGTTTTACAATTGTAGCGCGAGTCTGACCTCTATAACGATTGTAATAAGAACGTTACGCGTGGTCTTCTATTGTGTCAAGCTGCAGGTGCTCACCAAGATTCGAACCCGTGCCTCATGTATGAGAGGCGGGTTCACTACCAATAGTCAATCACTGGTCAATTATAGATTTGTTAATTTTAATTTATTTATTTCTTCAACTTACTAACTTATTTTTCTTTATCAATATTTACACTTTACAGCAAACAATATTTAACGTAACTTTGGAGAATTCGCTCAATCAAGGGAATAGATTGATTTTGCGGCAACTGAATTTAGTGTGTGCATGGCATGAGTCAGGGGCGTTTTTTACATCTTAAATTAAATCGAATAATTACATCTGCAAAATCTGCAAAATGCTTCGTCAGAAAAGAGACGGAAATATGAAGAGAGAAAAAACAGTTTCGACCATCAGCAATTAATTTCTTCGTTAAATTTCATTATTGAAAAAAATGTAGGGGATAGTTTTGCTAAAATGCTAAGATCGGACCAACTGCGTGTTGGACTCGTGCATGAAGGGTTCCGTACCATTATCTATAAAAACGGCAAAAAAATCACTTTTGTTGTATGGGAGCCGCCCCCCCCCCCCCCACCCCCCCGTAAATATTAATTTTATTCTGTTTTTTATTATTTTGTTGAAATAGATTCATCATCTGTGAAAATTTCGACTGTCTAAATATCACGTTTCGTGAGACAGATGGACAGACAGACGAACGGACAGACGGACGGATATTGGATTATTAGTAATAGGGTACGGAACCCTAAAACAGGGGAACCTTACTTGTTTGTTACAGCTTGTAATGCTGCATTCAAAAGAAACCGAGAAATGAGAAAAAAGTTTATGATATCGGTCTGAAGGGTTAATACATACCGGTAATTTTTTCTAAATAACACAGCATTGAAATGAAATCTCAAATGTTTCTTTCATTTGAGATTTCATTTCAATGCTGTGCTATTTAGGAAAAAATAACATTTATCATGAAATTTGAAAATTTATTTTTAATAACTAAAATTTTAATTTATCAAATGCTCAATGCTACAAATCATACTCCTTTGATAATTTCTGTCTCTACCTATTACAGTTTGTGTATCGCTTTATTATTTTTTCACTTCTCATGCTCTAAAAGTACGCCAATATGGCCCTACGAAGCGGGACTAAAGTGACCACTTTAGTCTCTAGGGAGTGAAAAGTAATTAGTTTTTTAATTTCCGTAATGAGACATATAAAACTCAAACAGCCAGTAAATATCTGTGGAGTGTGGATCTTCATTGCGAAAATGTTGAGAGTTTTAGTTCCGTGGTTTTTCCGCAAAGAAGGTGTGTTTTAAATTCTTAATCTGCAAAGAGATTTAAATCTCTTTGTTAATCTGTGACAGGTTTAGAAGAAAACATTGATCGCGAAAATTTTAGATTTTTTGTCGAGTGTAAATTTGTTCGGTTTTAAATAAATTTGTACTAAATTGACTATTTTTCTCGCACTCAAAGTGAAAAGTACAGTTTGCACCTCGAGACTAAACGGCAACTTAATATGCCCTCGGTTTCATTGACTTCTGGTATATTATGGCTTCGTTTAGTCCCTCGATATAAAATATACTATTATTATGTAGCTACTCATAATAAGGAAACCTTGTATCTTATGTCAACATTCTGTGAATGCAGTTCTTCTACAGTATTCTTAAAAATAAAATGATGTCCTCTTTCAGTAAAATGTCCTACCTAAATAGCAATTATATTCAACGGATTAGTAAATGTCAAAGCATCCATTATCATAAAACATGTGTAAAAACTAGTTTTAGATCACGACCGTCTATTTCACAGACACGGATACTAAATTACTTACCTATATAATAATATAATCTCACGCCTTTTTTATCCCCTAGGGGGTAGGCAGAGGTATTCCATTACTGGATATACCCACATTTCACGAGATATATTGGACCCCTAAACGTGATAGGTGGTGAGCCCATCGCCGGACCGGGTCTGTTTACACATGTCTCAGAATTAATTCTGAGACCTGCGGGTTTCCTCACGATGTTTGCCTTCACCGTCGAGCTAGTGATAAATATGTACGTAAGTTTTTGAAAAACTCATTGGTACATGCCAGGATTCGAACCCGAGCCTCACTGATTTTCGGCCGGCTCTTTAACCGTCCGGGCTATCACTGCTCTACTACTTACCTAATGTTTCTATTTATAAGGTATCGGCGGTGTTGGCACCAGCGGTGACGTCGGAGCTGGAAGCGGTGTTCAAGGAAATGCTAACAGCCTAAGCAGTGGAACTAAAAGTGGTAGCGTCAGCGCTGAAGGCAGTGTACATGCTAGCAACCCAAGTGGTGGCGCTAAGAGTGGTAGCGTCGGCGCTGGAAGCGATGTAAGTACTGGCAACCCAAGTAGTGGTGTAAAGAGTGCCAGCGTCAGTGCTGAAGGCAGTGTACATGCTAGCAACCCAAGTGGTGGCGCTAAGAGTGGCAGCGTCAGTGCTAGAAGCGCTGTACATGGGAGTGATAGCGGGCTAACGAGTGACACTAACAGTGGTAGCGTTGGCGCGGGAGGTGGTGTACATGGAAGTGATAGCGGGCTAACGAGTGACACTAAGAGTGGTAGCGTTGGCGCGGGAGGTGGTGTACATGGAAGTGCTAGCGGCCCAACCAGTGCCACTAAGAGTAGTAGCGTCGGCGCGGCAGGTGGTGTTCATGGAAGTGTTAGCGGCCCAACCAGTGCCACTAAGAGTGGTAACGTCGGCGCGGGAGGCGGTGTTCATGGAAGTGCTAGCGGTCTAAACAGTGGCACCAAGGGTGGTAGCGTCAGCGCGGGAGGCGGTGTACACGGAAGTGCTAGTGGCCCGACCAGTGCTACTAAGAGTGGTAGCGTCGGCGCGGGAGGCGGTGTACAAGGAAGTGCTACCGGTCTAACCAGTGGTACTAAGAGTGGTAGCGTCGGCGCGGGAGGCGGTGTTCATGGAAGTGCTAGCGGCCCAACCAGTGCCACTAAGAGTGGTAGCGTCGGTGCGGGAGGCGGTGTACAAGGAAGTGCTAGGGGTCTAACCAGTGGCACTAAGAGTGGTAGCGTTGGCGCGGGAGGTGGTGTTCATGGAAGTGCTAGCGGCCCAACCAGTGCCACTAAGAGTGGTAGCGTCGGCGCGGCAGGTGGTGTTCATGGAAGTGTTAGCGGCCCAACCAGTGCCACTAAGAGTGGTAGCGTCGGCGCGGGAGGCGGTGTTCATGAAAGTGCTAGCGGTCTAAACAGTGGCACCAAGGGTGGTAGCGTCAGCGCGGGAGGCGGTGTACACGGAAGTGCTAGTGGCCCGACCAGTGCTACTAAGAGTGGTAGCGTCGGCACGGGAGGCGGTGTACAAGGAAGTGCTACCGGTCTAACCAGTGGTACTAAGAGTGGTAGCGTCGGCGCGGGAGGCGGTGTTCATGGAAGTGCTAGCGGCCCAACCAGTGCCACTAAGAGTGGTAGCGTCGGTGCGGGAGGCGGTGTACAAGGAAGTGCTAGCGGTCTAACCAGTGGCACTAAGAGTGGTAGCGTTGGCGCGGGAGGTGGTGTTCATGGAAGTGCTAGCGGTCCAACCAGTGCCACTAAGAGTGGTAGCGTCGGCGCGGCAGGTGGTGTTCATGGAAGTGTTAGCGGCCCAACCAGTGCCACTAAGAGTGGTAGCGTCGGCGCGGGAGGCGCTGTTCATGGAAGTGCTAGCGGTCTAAACAGTGGCACCAAGGGTGGTAGCGTCAGCGCGGGAGGCGGTGTACACGGAAGTGCTAGTGGCCCGACCAGTGCTACTAAGAGTGGTAGCGTCGGCGCGGGAGGCGGTGTACAAGGAAGTGCTACCGGTCTAACCAGTGGTACTAAGAGTGGTAGCGTCGGCGCGGGAGGCGGTGTTCATGGAAGTGCTAGCGGCCCAACCAGTGCCACTAAGAGTGGTAGCGTCGGCGCGGGAGGCGGTGTTCATGGAAGTGCTAGCGGTCTTAACAGTGGTACTAAGAGTGGTAGCATCGGCGCGGGAGGCGGTGTACATGGAAGTGCTAGCGGCCCAACCAGTGCCACTAAGAGTGGTAGCGTCGGCGCGGGAGGCGGTGTTCATGGAAGTGCTAGCGGTCTTAACAGTGGCACTAAGAGTGGTAGCATCGGCGCGGGAGGCGGTGTACATGGAAGTGCTAGCGGCCCAACCAGTGCCACTAAGAGTGGTAGCGTCGGCGCGGGAGGCGGTGTTCATGGAAGTGCTAGCGGTCTTAACAGTGGCACTAAGAGTGGTAGCGTTGGCGCGGGAGGCGGTGTTCATGGCAGTGCTAGCGGTCTAAACAGTGGCACCAAGGGTGGTAGCGTCGGCGCGGTAGGCAGTGTACACGGAAGTGCTAGCGGCCCAACCAGTGCCACTAAGAGTGGTAGCGTCGGCGCGGGAGGCGGTGTTCATGGAAGTGCTAGCGCCCTAACCAGTGGCACTAAAAGTGGCGTCAGTGCAGGAAGTGGTTTATATAGAAGCGGTAGCGCCCATGTGGGCGCAACCCACAGTGGTACTCTCAATGCTGGAAGTGGTGTAGCTGGAAGCGTCGGTGGCGTTGGTGGCAGCATTAAGAGTGGTGGCCTCAGTGCAGGAAGTGGTGTACATGGAAGCGGTAGTGCCGTTGTTGGCGGAATCCACAGTGGTTCCCTCAGTGCTGGAAGTGGTCTAGCCGGAAGCGTCGGTGGCGTTGGTGGTGGCGTCAGTACAGGAAGTGGTTTATACAGAAGCGGTAGCGCCCATGTGGGGGCAACCCACAGTGGTACTCTCAATGCTGGAAGTGGTCTAGCTGGAAGCACCGGTGGAGTTGGTGGCAGCATTAAGAGTGGTGGCCTCAGTGCAGGAAGTGGTTTATATAGAAGTGGTAGCGCCCATGTGGGCGCAACCCACAGTGATACCCTCAATGCTGGAAGTGGTCTAGCTGGAAGCGTCGGTGGCGTTGGTGGCAGCATTAAGAGTGGTGGCCTCAGTGCAGGAAGTGGTGTACATGGAAGTGGTAGCGCCGTTGTTGGCGGAATCCACAGTGGTTCCCTCAGTGCTGGAAGAGGTCTAGCCGGAAGCGTCGGTGGCGTTGGTGGTGGCGTCAGTGCAGGCAGTGGTTTATACAGAAGCGGTAGCGCCCATGTGGGGGCAACCCACAGTGGTACTCTCAATGCTGGAAGTGGTCTAGCTGGAAGCGTCGGTGGCGTTGGTGGCAGCATTAAGAGTGGTGGCCTCAGTGCAGGAAGTGGTAGCGCCCATGTGGGCGCAACCCACAGTGGTACTCTCAATGCTGGAAGTGGTGTAGCTGGAAGCGTCGGTGGCGTTGGTGGCAGCATTAAGAGTGGTGGCCTCAGTGCAGGAAGTGGTGTACATGGAAGCGGTAGCGCCGTTGTTGGCGGAATCCACAGTGGTTCCCTCAGTGCTGGAAGTGGTCTAGCCGGAAGCGTCGGTGGCGTTGGTGGTGGCGTCAGTGCAGGAAGTGGTTTATACAGAAGCGGTAGCGCCCATGTGGGGGCAACCCACAGTGGTACTCTCAATGCTGGAAGTGGTCTAGCTGGAAGCGTCGGTGGCGTTGGTGGCAGCATTAAGAGTGGTGGCCTCAGTGCAGGAAGTGGTAGCGCCCTAGTTGGCGGCATCCACAGTGGTTCCCTCAGTGCTGGAAGTGGTCTAGCCGGAAGCGTTGGTGGCGTTGGTGGCAGCATTAAGAGTGGTGGCCTCAGTGCAGGAAGTGGTGTACATGGAAGCGGTAGCACCCTTGTTGGCGGAATCCACAGTAGTTCCCTCAGTGCTGGAAGTGGTCTAGCCGGAAGCGTCGGTGGCGTTGGTGGCAGCATTAAGAGTGGTGGCGTCAGTGCAGGAAGTGGTTTATATAGAAGCGGTAGCGCCCATGTGGGGGTTACCCACAGTGGTACCCTCAATGCTGGAAGTGGTCTAGCTGGAAGCGTCGGTGGCGTTGGTGGCAGCATTAAGAGTGGTGGCCTCAGTGCAGGAAGTGGTGGACATGGAAGCGGTAGCGCCCTTGTTGGCGGAACCCACAGTGGTTCCCTCAGTGCTGGAAGCGGTCTATCTGGAAGCGTCCGTGGCGTTGGTGGCAGCATTAAGAGTGGTGGCCTCAGTGCAGGAAGTGGTGTACATGGAAGCGGTAGCGCCCTTGTTGGCGGAATCCACAGTGGTTCCCTCAGTGCCGGAAGTGGTCTAGATGGAAGCGTCGGTGGCGTTGGTGGCAGTATTAAGAGTGGTGGCCTCAGTGCAGGAAGTGGTCTATCCGGAAGCGTCGGTGGCGTCGGTGGCAGCATTAAGACTAGTAGCCTCAGTACAGGAAGTGGTGTACATGGAAGCAGTAGCGCCCATCTAGGCGCAACCCACAGTGGTACCCTCAATGCTGGAAGTGGTCTAGTTGGAAGCTTCGATGGTGTTACCGGCAATATCAAGAGTGGTGGCCTCAGTGCAGGAAGTGGTCTCTTTGGAAGCATTGATGGTATTGGTGGCAGCCTCAAAGCAGGTAGTGGGAGCGATGTCAGTACCGTGGCAGGAAGCGGTATTCCAAGCAGTTCTTCTAGAGCTAAGGCTAAACCTAGTAGAGGTGGCTATGGCGGCGGCCTGTTTGGATTCGGGTTAGTATAAAAAAACTATTAGTAATTGTAACCTTTAAACGATTTTCGTGTGTGAATAGAGCACAAAAATAGGTGGCGCTCGTTTCGAGTGACGTATGAACAAGGAAATTATATTATAATTTCTTGATTTACGGTGGCCATTTTTGATTCTAAATAATAAACTTGGTATAGCAAAAGTACAGATCTTGCGAGAGGTTTTATTAACATGGCACATGAATCTCAATTATTATAAATAGGTATTATAATGTTTAACTGTAGATAGATACCTACGTTATACGTTCACCAAATGACATAAAAAAATGTTGTAAGTTTACACACTAATCTTGTATATATACAGCGCTTAACAGAAAAAGCGCAATTCCTCATACACTCCAATTAGTACATTAATCTCTCAGACCATGAATCACAGACACAATAGATTTTTAATTGTGTCTCGGTTCCAATTGGAACCGGCGGTTCTTAACTGATTAATATAAAAAAAATATGATGCAATCGAACTTTAGTTGTGTCTAACCAATTTTCTTAAATATCCATCAATAATAGCACGATTTAGATAGCACTAAATTCAGCTATGCTAATTCATTTTTCGGAAAAAAATAACGCTTAAGTATTAAAAATAGCTGAAATCGATTAAGTAGTCGATACTGAACAAACTAATTTCAGGAATTGCGCTTATTCTATTACATGTTGTATAAGATTCTGCGAATAAGGAATAAGTCATAAGATTATATATATTTTATGTATATTTATATTATTGGAACGTAGTTCCTTATGGCACGTTGCAAAAGGGGGCTAGACGGAAAAAATTAAGACCAAAAGTTGGTACGACCGACACTTTTCGTTGTTGAGTTAATGCTGGAAACTAACAGATGGCGCTGCGATGATTACATTGACTTATCATTTTGGATAAAATATGACAGCGACTAGGAGTTATAGTAACAAATTAATAGATATTCAGGAGTTCATTCATCGAGCACTGCTAGAGTATTCTAAAGATGTATCTCGAACGCTTAGCAGATACAACAAAAATTTAAATAAACTTCCACTCATTTTGGCCGGTGATTTTAAATCAAAAAAAAGTCAAAACCATTGCTACAGTTTCTAGAGGAAGAATTTTATTTGATTTAAGAATAAACAATAATCCAGCAGAATCAACAACAAAATATAATACTAGCATCGATGCAGTTTTTTCAAGACATTTAAATAAAATAGAATCCCAAACATATGTTTCCTACTTCAGTTACCACAAGCCAATTATTACTAAAATTGAGCGTACTGATCAAGTTTATATTACATTACTTTTGCTAATACCTAATAAAAAATATATTTTCATATCTCATACTCGGAAAGTAGTGTATGTTTGATCTGAATACCGGGTCGGAAGCGATGATTCCCACCACAGAGAGATTCAGGGTTGTGATTCCCGCCCTCAGTCGGGAAAGACTCATAGTAATTGTTCCGGCCTTACATTCTTCATACTTGTTTAGAAGAGCACTAATAACAGACTTGTCAAACCCAGACTGCTCACCTAATTAAGTTTGTAGTTTTTTTATTTTTTTATTAACGTAAGTAGTTGAATTTATTGAACTTATATTGCAAACAATCTTAATAGCTAGGTAGTTAGTTTTGATAGCTATATGTGGAGACTTGTTGTCAGTAACTAGAGTACTCAGTTTTTAAATTTATTGTCATGTAATTAGTCTGTAAGTCTTCCCAAAAATAATAAAATAAAATAAAATAAAAATAAATAAATAGGGCGGGAATGAATAAAAAAAATAGTACTACATTTAGCAAAGACGTTTAAAGTAAAATTTTCTCTAGGAAAGGGAATGGCTTTCTTCTTCTGACACTAATAATAAGCACAGAACACTAACTCGGCTAAAAGTACATATTATTATAAAGAGGAAGGATTTGTATATTATTTTTGTAATGTTATTTAGGCTAGGTACTCTATGATGTAGTATTCAAAGACGTTTAAAAGAAAAAGTTTTTCTTTGTTCCAACTTCTTTGGTTGTATTGTTGACAATTTTGTTTTTTTTTTTAAGATATTATTACGTTTTTGCATGTTAGAATTTTTGTAAAATTGTATTTTTTTATGTTTACTTTCCTTGAATTCGAAATAAAAAGTAGAGTGTTTAACGCGGGTGGAAGTTATCAATTCCTTCCGACTTTTGTATTTATAACAATCTACTATATCATAACTTATAAAAATTAAATTTTATAACAAATTCTTTCACTAGACTAATTAATCGAAAGGAACTAGGTATGTTCCATCCGGGTGTCCTCAAGTTTTTTTTTAATCGATGCAGTAGTTTTTCAGTTTATTCGAAACAAACATACAAATCTTACCTCTTAATATTAGTATACTTAGAAATAATGTCATTGTTGTGTGTAAGTAACTTATTTCTCTGGGATTTCTATTTGGTAACTCAACAAAGTCAAAGTCAACATCGTCCAGGACTTTTATATCTTTTTCACCGGAACACCGTCTGAATAGTGCCACTCTCACAAGATATATTTCAAAGTTTACTGGTACTAAGACTTCGCGATGGAGACCATTTGATTGTTAGTTCTGTCTTTAGATAGATTTAAGATTCAATTTTAATTACACAGCTACAGAATAAATCCTTAACATTATAAATGTGTAAGTAAATATGTTTGTTTGTTTGTACTAAACCGATTTTAGAAATTCTTTAACCAATGGAAAGCTTCAGTATCAGCTAGTAACATAATACCTAGGTTATATTTTATCACAGTATTCCCATGGGAACGGGGACGCTGCTAGTAGAATGTATAAAGGGTTTGAGCAATTTTTACTAACTGTACCTACTCGAGGCCGGATTTTATTTTGTATTTATTAAACACTTATTTATTTCCTTGTTTCAGATTTTAAATAACACATGATGACTTCTCCAACTGTGAAGACGCCACGTGGAGGGGACTGCGAATATTGTGCCAGTATATAATGTAATAAACATACAAAAATATATTTATTACATCCTTGTAGGTATATCTAGTGATAATGATTCTCAAGATACCAATTTAATTATCATCTTAATAGCTAAACAAATACGCATTTACTAGTCAAAATGGCATTCGTAATCTTTTGCGGTCTCGAGAAAATATTATTTTTATAAATTATTATTAATCCTTTGGTGGATGTATTGTAAGAAATTAACTTATAAAATAAATGGATTAACATTTTAGGCGTCGTTTATTTTCAAAGTAACTTTTTATTATCTAAATAGCACTAGTTTATTTTTCTGCGATGCAATGACAAGGGCATGCAAGACATTCGAACTATTTTATTTAACGTCTTTTGGGAACTTGTTATGTATATTAAATTTGCGTCTGAGTAGGTACATATATGAATGACATAAAAGTCGGTGTTAGACTTGTTATTATTTCAACGAACATGATTCAATAATGACTATAATCAAGATTTAGATATTAATAGGGTTTCGTACCTTAAAAGTAAAAAAAAAAATCCTTATTTATAAGATTAATTATGAAATTGAAATTAATGTCTTAGGTACCTAGGTACATGCAATTCCTTAGAGCTGTGATAAAAACAAACTTTTAAGTCAACCCAATCATAAGATTATCTCTTTGTATTGCATATTTTAAAAATAGGCTACTTTCTGGACTCCATTCTGCAAACCACCTAAAAATCCTAATTTTAAGTTAGCCTATCCTTGTTTACAGAATACGGAAAAAAAAGGACAGAAACAAACCATAGATTATAGAGTACCTAATGTCAAACGTGTAAAAACCGACAAATTTGATGTCTTATCTGTCCCTTTTATCCATGACCTCCTTACGTCGTTGCTAAAATTGCTAAAAACGTGTATTTGAATGCGTCCATAAGGTTCAATTTTGTTATTTTGACATTAGTGACGTTGTAAATAAATATGGCGCTTTTTTCTGTCCCTTTCCTTTCCAAGCGGTGGAAAAGAATAGACCTAACTAAAAATTAGGAATTTTAGGTGGTTTGCAGAATCGAGTCCAGAAAGTAGCCTATATTCATCATCTTATGATAGCAAAAGTAAAAGGAAAAACCCGGAAACCGTAAATTTGTAATTACAACAGAAACGAAAACGAGTATAAACTTATTTGCAATTAGTAGACTGACCGTGACCCATGTCGATGTATAGTGTCGCTATAAGGATCAAATTTTGGAAAGAAATGACATACGGCAAACTTAAGGAAAATGTAGAGTTTTAATAAGCTGATTCATATTTTAAAGTACCTAATGCTTTCACAACTGCGTTACCTGTACCTTGTCCGAAAAGATGCTCAACATTTTTCTCCATACAGACCCGCAGCGCGGTCATCTTCACAACATTAGCGGCGAATTTTTCCACTAAGTATAGGTAAGGTAACATTATTATGCCGCTATTGCATCTTCTCGTTATTACATACTTATAGCCATAATTTTGATATAAAATCGCAAACGCAACTAAAACTTTCCAATTTAGAGTAGCGACACACTGCGGAACATAAAGAAAAGAAAATACACGTCAATATTTTTCTTTTACTTTTCTAACAAAATAAAAATATTGTTTTGTAAACATGCTTTGCATAAACCCTACCTACTACCACACTAAAAACTCCGTACTCAACTACATTGATAATACACTAATCACAGCCCGCCGCGTCGTTGTTGATACGCTTTTAGCCAGGTACAGTCAAGACCACGCTGAGCTTGACACTTTGAACTTTCAACCGGCCCTGTATTCTATGGGGCGCAGTATAAATCAGATCTCAGCTTAAACTGGTAGTGTAAAGCTTGACTTGCTCTTGACCGTACCTAAGGAACCTAAGTAGGTTTGGTAATGTGCGTTTAGTGTTTAAGTATGTACAGCGTGTTAGTTTTTGTTACTTTATTTCTGTAAGAATCGATGTAATCTGGTACAGTTATATATATAAAATTATAAACTGACTGACTGATTGGTGATGTAAGCCGCTGGGTCTAGAGACTTGAAAGTGTGCACATAGATAGTTTATACAGTATAGGCATCCATTAAGGTAGGATTTTGCAAAATTCAACCCCTAAGGGGGTGAAATAAACGTGCGCGAGCGAAGCCGTGGGTAAAAGCTAGTACTTATATTGGCTGGGTGCGAAGTAGGGGGTGGGGGAACCACGAATCGATCACAGCGCAGATGGTGGCTAAAAAAAAAATTCGGGTTGGACGAACTCAGACGAACTGTCACTTTTTACTAGAGAAATTTACGTATTCGTGCATTCTTAGTGGAAACAGGTGGAAATAAATACTTGAAAATGGGTAACGAAACCTATTGCGTAGTCAACTGCAAGAATAATGGCAAAAATAGTGATCGCAAATTCTATAAATTTCCAAGAGCAAGTTGGAAACAAGATCAACGACTGCAATGATGTTTTGTATGGCGTTGATGTCACTGAAGTTTGTCTAATTACACTAGCTTCAATGGTGTGGCTCATTTGATTTTCACATTTTATTTCTTTTACATCTTGCACATGTTGAGCCAAAACTAACTGTTTGTCTTTTGTAGCTGTTTGTGGCTGGAAAACTATATTGTGCGTTATTGTCCGAAATCCAGTTTTTATAATCAATTTGGCCATTTGAAAGATATTTTAATCTCTTTGGGCCATGTTGAACTGAAAATACACAACAGACTGCATTATTATCGACAGTACTGCTATAAATAATGGTCTACAAGATACATGAAACGCTCTAGTCGATAAATTTTGTCCATTTCTTTACTTATTTCCCGTGAAGCCATGAGAAAGTCCGTGTAGGTATACTGCCTGAAATTTACTGATTGTGGCATTTTTGACGGGAAATAAAAAAGGTCAACATTATTATCGACGCTATAGACTTACAATATCGAACAGGACCTAAGTAAATAACGTTGTTTCACTGAAATTATTTTTGTGTTTACTTACTTTTCGTAATGACAGCCAGCCATTTGACATTTCAAAGTCCGCCCTAATTGTTAGGTACCACTAGTTGACGCTGTCATCGCGCACCCAGCCATCCCTATTTCCCTTGGTCACGGCATCACGCGTGAACAGCTGAACCAATTTCACTAATTATTTTTTGTTGTGTTTGTTATTGTCAGAAGAAGGTTCTTTTGAAAGGAAAAATTAAGAAAGTTGCTCGGAACATCAGAAAATTTAAGAAAATATAACGACCCTTTTAACTCTTCGAATGTAATTTTTCGTGTTTGACATTACTGACAGTTGTAGACGACAAAGTCTGTCGGGTCATGGTGAAAAATAAAAATCAATGCACAAAAATAGTATCTTGTTCATTATTTGATCTACCCTTTCAATATTTGCACTTAATTTAAAAGGACAAAAGGATTTGATACGCTAGCTAGGCACTACCAATATATCAATACTAGTGCCTAGCCTATTATACGTACGTAGAATAGCGACCACTATCACAATATTAGATACGATGTTCAGTCCTTATATCTAATTTGACGCCGCACGAAGCTTTATTTGGGCATTTTCAGAAATTTTTGCTTAAGGCAAAATGACCATTCATGACCACTTTAAAAAAATATTGCAAGACACAGAAGATAGTACGGTGTTTGGATGAGACTTTTATTGTGAAATAGGTAAATTTTTTTTTTCAGCAGAAATAAAGTTCCACATTGCACGCTGATTTACAAGTTAAATACTTTTTAGATATTTTCTTTTTAATTTTAAAGGAGGCTGATTTGTCAGCTTTATTGAATTATTTTTATATTTACATAATTTTCACTATAAATAATCTAAAACTGCGGATTAATATAGCGACAGGTGTGATACGTCACATCCATTACATAACGTTACTTACATAATAAAATATTATTTTTTCCACATTTCCATTATGAAACGCAGCAAAAAATTTTGAAAATGTCTATTTAGCAATGATAGACATTCATAAAACAACTGTTGATCTTTATTCTCTATGCACAGACGGTGCCTAACCAAAAGCGATTATCTTTGATTGTATCGGATATTCAAATATTGTCATAATCAACTGTTTTTTTGGTTGATATGTTAATCGACCAGCGGCGCTCGTATTCAATGTTTGGAAACAGGAAAAGTCAAAATTACGAATGCATTATTTATTTTTTAAACTTGATTGTATTATGTTACGTAGATTTCAAATAATAATTCGGTATATTTTCGTAAATGACGTAATAATAGTCTGTAAACTTATTCATGAATATTAAATTATTATAAACCCAGACACTTCAACGATATATTATAGTATTTCAAAATATACATAAAATAAAATAAAAATCCATCACACCTTTATTACCTTAAAACAAATATGTTTTTGACCTGTAAAATTTGCCTGCACTAGGTATCTGTTACATCTCCATTTCAGACTTCCCTTCTTTTTTGACACTTGCTACGAACAAACCCGGAAGATCTCTATTGCTTCTGTTTAAGGTATACTATTTATGAAACTTATTCTGAGTATATACAATGTAAGTAGTCATAGGTCGTCCTCTACCCACTCACCTATTCAAAATGCCTTTCTATATTTTTAAGTTTGCTTTGCTCACCACCACGTTTACAAAGAATATACTGGTGAAACGTGGATATTTTCAGAAATGGAACACCTCTGCCTATCCCCCTCGGTGTTAAAAGGCGTTAAAAGTCGTAGGTATGCGTAATAATAATCAAACATCAGTTTGAACATGATGTTATATAAATTATTATTTTCATTACACATACATATATAACATACCTATACACTATGTTATGTTTACGGAAAAAGGCACGAATCAGATGCAATAACAACTTGGAAAATAAGAAAATAAATATTCACACTTTACCGGTTTTTAGGGTTACGTATTTAATGATAATAGCAAATAATACACAAGAAACCTTTTATTAGGAAACATTGTTGATTGTGCGATATACAAACTTCACCAGGCCGACTTTGACGTGGTTTTCATTTTTTTAAAGCATAACTATAATTACATTATCACGCTATGTCAGCAAGAGAAGTAAGCAGAAGAACAAACTCAATAAATTTGTACAAAATATTTTTGGTAATTAAATATAGATCATATGATATCGAAAAATATTAAGTAATATTTAAACCAAATTCCATGTTAAGGAATTTAGTTCTATATTAATATTATAAGAGGAAATATTTGTATCTTTGTTACGAATAAACTCAAAAACTACTGGACCGATTTTAAAAATTCTTTCACCAATGGAAAGCTAAAATATCCCTGAGCAACATAGGATATATTTTATTCCCGTATATTCCCACAAGAACAGGAACTACGTGGGTAAAACTGCGCAGAACCGCTAGTTTAGTATAAAGAGGTGTTTGTATATTTTTAGAAGGTAATCTCTACTACCCACTGCTCCTATTTTAGTATGTCATAACTGATTGAGAATTCCGAGTGATATATGATCTTTTGAAAGATGGCGGAAAACAACACGATGGGCCAACATCCACATACCTCAGGCAATCTTAAAAAAAAGTCGCCATCTATGATTATTTCGGTGAGCAAAATCAGAAAACATTCCAAGGTCTCATCAGGAAAATACGAAGGTACCAGCTCACCCACAACCGATATTGAAAAGAAAACGATAACCCAAACTCATTGAACCCATTAAAATTCCGATAACGAGGAAAACCTTTTCGAAACAAAAAGTGACCAGTATATATACGATGGTGAATTGGGTTCTTGTTAAGTCTCAGTTGATCTGTGAGGGAAATAAGTCGGCATGAATAATCTTACAGTAATTGCGTTGATGCTGGTAGCGCTTGCAATGTGCGTAGCTAAGCCTCAAGGCCAATATGGTGAGTTACTCTCATCTTTTCTTATACTCGTATTATGCAGTTTATCTAGTGACATTTCAAATATAGATGCGTTATACTCTCTCAGTAGACTACAGTATAATAGTGGAGTCTACTATATACTATATAGCAGTGATAGCCCGGACGGTTAAAGAGCCGGCCCAAAATCAGTGAGGCTCGGGTTCGAATCCTGGCATGTACCAATGAGTTTCTCAAAACTTACGTACATATTTATCACTAGCTCGACGGTGAAGGAAAACATCGTGAGGAAACCCGCAGGTCTCAGAATTAATTCTGAAACATGTGTAAACAGACCCGGTCCGGCGATGGGCTCACCACCTATCACGTTTAGGGGTCCAATGTATCTCGTGAAATGTGGGTATATCCAGTAATGGAATACCTCTGCCTACCCCCTCGGGGATGAAAGGCGTGAGATTATTTATTTTATTTTTTTTATTTACTATATACTGCAGTATATGTATGGCGACATATATAATTACCTGATATACAGTATTTCCGGACGACATTTTTTGTCTGTAAATATTGTATAAATTACTAGCGACCCGCCCCGACTTCGTACAGGTGCAATGCTAACACTAAAACCTTCCTCTTGAATCACTCTATCTATTAAAAAAAACCGCATCAAAATCCGATGCGTAGTTTTAAAGATTTAAGCATACAAAGGGACATAAGGACATAGGGATATAGGGACAGAGAAAGCGACTTTGTTTTATACTATGTAGTGATATACAGTAATAGTAATAGGTATATAGTGATAGCCCAGTGGTTAAGGAGAACGCTTCTCATTCGTGAGGCTCGGGCATGGCTCAGCTCGAGTTTTTCAATAAGCGTATATACGAATTTTTTTATCACTAGCTCGGTAAAGGAAAACATCGAGAGGAAACAATTCTGAGGCATGTGTGTGACAGACCCGGTCCCGCGATGGGCTCACCACATAACACGTTTAGGGGTCGAAAGAATAAACTGGTGAAGCGTGGTTATTTACAGAATGGAATACCTCAGCCCTCGGGGTACCTTCGGGGATAAAAGGCGTGGGGTTGTTTATTTTTTTTATTTTAAGTAATATATATTTTATTTAGTTTTTCCAAAGACAATATCAATACTGGCTTGAGACATTGTTATTGGTTAACAGCAACCTATGGCACTACCTATCACGTTTAGGGGTTTAAAGAATGTACCTACTGGTGAAACATGAGTATTTCCAGAAATGGAATATCTCTGCCTAAGATGGTCTCGGGTGTATAATAACAAGCTTAATTTCAAAAAAAGAGAAATAAATATTGAAGTCCTGCAGCCTGTGTTAGTTTAAATAACTGTGTTACAGGCTACAGTGTCTTCCCCGTAATAAACAAAGTAGGTACAATATATAAAAGGCGTGAGATTAATTATTTTAATTAATAGAAATTATTTATTCAAGGTGGCAATGAATACGGAGGTGGCGAAGTTGGTTTAGGAGGCGGTGGCGGTGGCGGTGGCGGAAAACACTCTAGCGAGTCTATCGAAAGCGAAGAAAGTGCTGAGAGCCACGAACTGTTTGGTGGGGGCAATGGAAAGCCCACTGGCTGGAAGGGGAAGGGAAAAGGAGGGAAGGTTTATTAAAGCACTGTTAAGAGACATGGGGTCAGTTAAACAAATGATTTTCAAATCAAAATTTACTTAGGTTTATTACAACATGCCCATGTTTAAATAAACCTGGATGATGTAATGTTTTTGTTGAAAGAAGCGTAAAGGCTGCCTAATATTGTTTGAAATTTCTATATTGAGATTTCTAATCATTGATAGTAAAATATAGTGATAATTGTTTTCATGAGTTTTATTTGCACCCTTAAAGTTACACAAAAATTTTTATATTACCTACTTATTATTTATCATAAAACATTTTAAGTAAGGCAAACAGCCTCAGTGTATCAGACTTCCTCTGCGTATACCAGGCAGGGGTTATTGTCTATTTATAATTGAGTATTTCACTGTATCAAAATTAAATTGCGAGTAATCACTCATCAAAAAGATTAGGCTAAACCACCTCTAAAAATCCATTTGGTTTTTAATTTTATAATTATAGCAAATTTTAAAATAATAAAACAATCAAAAAAGTGAAGCAATTGAGCACTACAAATGGTGACGTCACAACTCAGTAGTCAGTACATTTTCCATAGTAAATTTTCGTTTTGACAGATCATAAAAAGTAACTCATTTGACTAGGCAGTCAAATAACCTATCGCAATAGTTCTATAAAGACATTAGGGTTGTGTCCTACCTAGTCAAATCAGTTACTTTTTACGATCTGTCAAAACGAAATTTTACTATGGAAAATGTACTGAAATAGCAAACCGTGACGTCATAGTTTGTAGTACTTAATTGCAGCACTTTTTTGATTGATTTATTATTTTTAAATTTGCTATAATTGTAAATTGAAAATCGAAATACATATTTTGAGGTGTTTTGGGATAATCTTTTTAATGTATTACTGCTCGCTATTTAATTTCGATGCTGTCAACTACCCATTTGTTAATTGCTCAGTGCTTGCTCTACTTACACTGGCGGATGACAGATATATGGAAGAAGCAACGTACGTCAAAATGAAGACAATTGTGATTAAAGTTGTAAATAGACAATAGGCCAGTAGATTCAAACGCTCCCATACCTAATGCTAATAAAAATAAAATAAAAATATTTTATTTCAAATTTTAAAACCATAATGTGTTTGTGTGTGCATTGACACATTGAATTGCCAAAGCAATATGTTGAACTAATAAGATCGGGAGGCACCACAATAACCTAAGTATCTTTCAAATACATCCTAACCAAGAAATACCTACTATAAACAATAAATTATTTGTACACAATTAACTCATATGCAGTTATGTTGGCCCAGAGCGGGATTCGAACCCTCGTACTCAGTAAGCACTATCAACTGAGCGAACATCAGCCACCACAACAAACCATTACTTAATATCTAACTTGACGCCGTTTAATTTAGCAATTATAGTTAATCCGAAAACACAAAAACGGTTGAGGATAACTGCTGTAATATTCAGTTGCAAGATTGACATAAAAACATTCCAAGTTAATTAAAAACTTGTAAAAACCGCTACAGGCTCGTGGTCCCCCTGTAATGTTCCTCTGGGGGGATAACGAGGCATTCGTATTCGCTTTTTGTCCCCCCGATTCACTCTTGACGAGTTGTAAGGAATATGAAGTAGTATGGTATGTTATCTGGTTATACTTTGAAAAACAATATATAAATAAATCTATATATATATATATATAAAATGATAAACTGACTGACTGGTTAGTGATGTATCAACACAGCCTAAACCGCTGGGTCTAGATACTTGAAATTTTGCACATAGATAGCTTATTATACAGAGTAGGCGTCAACTAAGAAAGTATTTCGCAAAAGAAATAAACGTGCGCGAGCGAAGTCGCGGGTAAAATGTAGTAAAATGTAAATGTATTTATTTTGAATTAACCATTGATATGACGGCGCCATTTTGAGTTACCATTTAATTCTTCGAATTATTCTCAGCAAGCCCTTTGATTTGATACCCATCGTGCAGGAGTGCATTAAAAATAACTACTTTCCTCTTGGGTGTTCAGCCATGTTGGATTTAGAATGAAATCACATCGCTATTCATACATTGTCATCCAAACTAAAGGTGTATACAAAATTTGAGCTCAATCGGTTGAAGATATCTGCTTCAAAATTGAGTTGCAAGATTCCACCCGAACAAACACACATTGCAAGTTAAATAAAAGCTTGTAATTAACTAAAATGTAAGCCGACAAAAAAGAGGTTGGAAGAAAAACATTTGCCGAGGAACTTTGCAATTGAAATAATTTAATAATTTAATTTTGGAATGGCCAGCCCCTGTCCAATAAGGAGTGCTGAATCACTGCCAATTTTTAAAAACAGATTAAAGATTCATTACCTCGGATTGGAATCTTCTCAATAATAAATCATATCTTGTGTGTATATAATGTATCTATATGTATGTAATTATAATATACTATACATATTTGCTTTATATATTATCTATGTACTGTGTATTTTATTTTTTATATATCTATTATAAACGGTTTATGTACATATAAGTACCTTAATTAATCCATTGGTAACTTTAGTGCACCACCTACCTTCATATGTTTATCTTAGTTACATCTATCCTAAGTTTGTCTGGAAGCAATCGCTTAAAGCGATAAGACCGCCCATTGTACTTTTTTATCATTGTGTCGCTTGTTGCATATTTTTGTAGGTGTACAATAAAGAGTTGTTACTTACTTACTTCAACAAACCAAGATGTATGTAAATGAAAAAAAAGAGGAACGATTTTAATCAAGTTTAGTCAAGGTTAAAGAATGAATTCCTTGTTACTGCTTTAGCAAAAACGTGTAGCATGATTTTTTATTACACCATTTTATTCACCTACGTTTTTTTCTTCTACAGATAAAACTTAATAGGAACTTATTAACTATATCTACCTAATGGTATATTGTACTGAATTTCCTTAAACCGCTGCGTAAAATTAGATCCCATCAAAAACACAATATATGTGAAATGAGAGCCATTTAATATATTTTATAACACATTTGCTCGTAAAAGGTGTCTTATTTCACCAATTTTAATATCGTTACCTATCTCATTACGCCCAAGTGCGGTAAGTGTAAAGTAAAACGCACGGTTTATCAAGATGCTCCGTCTTAAAACGAACGGTACTTTTTAAAATCTCAGCAAAGAGTTTTTATGTCAAAAAAGTTGTCAACATTTTATGATTAAAATTAACTTTTCGAGATAAAATATATTAAAGAAATATTTATGTACATAATTATTTAATTTAATTAATTTTGACAGTAAATTACAACCAATCTGTAACAAAAACACAAAAATATTATTTTATAACACATTTGCTCGTAAAATGTGTCTTATTTTACCAATTTCAATATCGTATTGTATCTCATTACGCCCAAGTGCGGTAAGTGTAATGTAAAACGCACGGTTTATCAAGATGCTCCGTCTACTTTTTAAAATCTCAGCAAAGAGTTTTTATGTCAAAAAAGTTGTCAACGTTTTATGATTAAAATTAACTTTGGGAGATAAAATATAATAAAGAAATATTTATGTACTTATTTATTTAATTTAATTCATTTTGACAGTAAATTACAACCAATTAATCTGTAACAAAAACACAAAAATATTAATTTACTTTATTAGTAATACTGGCTGTTTTTTGTGCCTTTGCCTAAAAAAAAATGCTGATGCGCGCCGCGTGCTTTTTCTTAACACTGTATTGTTTTTATTCGTTTACCATAGTCCGAGTTTTATTTTATTTCCTCGCAAATATGTTATAAAACGTCGTATGACATACGTGCGCTTTGATAATTACAGCCTCTGCTTACTTGTAGCCCTCGCCTACGGCTCGGGCTAGCAATATCGCCTCGGCTGTAATTTTCAACCTACCGCACTTATATCATAATGTACTATTACTTTATTAGTAATAAGTACTGGCTGTTTTTTTGTGCCTTTTCCTAAAAAAATGATGATGCGCGCCGCGCGCTTTTTCTTAACGCTGTATTGTTTCTATTCGTTTACCATAGTCGGAGTTTTATTTTATTTCCTCGCAAAATTTGTTATAAATCGTCGTATGACATACGTGCGCTTTGATAATTACAGCCTCTGCTTACTTGTAGCCCTCGCCTACGGCTCGGGCTAGCAATATCGCCTCGGCTGTAATTTTCAACCTACCGCACTTATATCATAATGTACTAATATAGGAGAGCCAAGTTCAATGTTATGCCTTGGTGGTTGACTTCGACGACAAAAGAAGTGAGATCTAAATGAGCGCCAAGTTCAATGGTCAGTCCTAAAATTTATTTATAACAACTTAAAATATCAGTTCTTCTTATAACTTAGGATAATATATTGTAGCCTAAGGTCTGACTTGGCTAGTTTTCATTTACGAATTATTGCTTATTGCTGGTAGAAACTAGCCATCGAACATAACACTAATTAATGAATATTATAAAGAGGGTAAATTTGTTATTTTGCATGTTTGTAACAAATAAACTCAAAAATACGACTGTAGCGATTTTAAAATTTATTTCACAAAATTCAATCTTACCATTCTGGAAGGGGGTATTAATTTTCCAAGGGAACGGTACTTACCCTATAGGGTAAGTACCGTTCCCTTGGAAAATTAATACCTATAATATCTATATATATAAAGAGAGAAGTCCTGACTCACTGACTCATCAACGCCCAGCCTAAACCCTTACACCTAGAAAGCTGATTTTTTTCACATATATTATTTTAAAGACGTAGACTAGGAATAATATATAATATAATTAATAGTGAAATCGTGAGGGACAGTAAGTGTGTCATGTGTAATCAATTATGGATGTGCATTAAATAAATAAATAAATAAACAGTTAGTATGACATGTGTACCTCCAACTCACCACCTGGAATGGTTAGAATTCCTGAAGAATAAATAAATAAATTGTGGGACACAATTCACACACGGTTATTTAGTCCCAAGCTAGACAGGGTACCTACTAAACAACTGATAAACATACTTAAATATATATTAAAGGACCAGACACAAAGCCAACAGACATATATGTTCATGCACACCAATGTTGGCCCCAAGCGGGGATCGAACCCGCGACTTCCAGCTCAGATGGCAGGGTCACTACCAACTGAGCTCACATGCACGTCAATAATACCAGAGAGAAATCGCGAGGGTATTCTTTTTTTTTAACGAATTCAAAAAAGGAGATTTCTCAATTCGACCATATTTTTTATGTGTATTCGCGGATAACTTTGTCGTTTATTTAACATAAACTAACACAAGCATTGCAATTTGCAAATTAAATAAAAGCTATAGGTACTCAAAGTAAAAAATATATGTATGTATCAATAAAAATTTATTTGATTTGAGATAGATAATATTTGTCGGGCTTTCAAATCAACGTCTTCCATAGACTAAACTTAGTACAGCATATAGTAACTTATATAAATTTACGGAAACTTAGTAGAGATTCTACCGCATCAATATGTTAAGAAACTTCGAGAAACATCTTTTCAGATGGATATTTCTTAAATAATTTTGTCGTTTTCAAAAATAACGGTTTTGAGATCAAGCCGAGAGATAAAAGTCAACGGACAAGCGACCTCTTACACGTGTGGGCTACTTTATTCCAGTTTAGACCGGAATGGACACAATAACAGGATTGCATGAGGAAAAAGTTTTAAAAATTGCATACTTGTAAGAAGGAGGTAAACAAGAAGCGACTTGATCAATTAAAATGTAGATATTTGTTGGTATTTAAAAGTGCGAAGCCTCCTCCATCTTAGAAAGGATGTAGGATGGACAGCTAGGCTAGGAAATCCTACTGGAGACTACAGGCCAACAGTTGATGTAGGATACTGAAATCCGATTGGCTGGGAGACAAAGGCTTTGTCTACCTTGCACACTGAAGATAGGTATTCCCAGTATTGGCATACGAACAGCAAGTCTTGATCGGGCATATTTGGCGGCTTTAAAAGCGGCTACGCTGGGATAAAATAAGTCATAGAGTTCCGTTTCTTCTGTGAGTGTTTTATGTTCCAGAAATGAAAAATGAAAATGAAAATAAAAAAATATTTATTTACATTAAGCATACAGAGTGGTTTTTCAGGGTTTAGGAGCCTCCTTTTAAACATAAAAATGTCTGTGCCAGGAGGCTCCGCTCTTTCATAGCGTGAGGTAAATAATATTAACTAAATGCTATAACTATACAGTTTCCATTTAATTGAAGCCTGTAGTCTGTAAGCTAAGGGACATAAGGTACCTAGAAGGCAAGTTTTAAGGAAAGTTGTCGCTGAGTTACGAACACGCGAGTGGGTCGGTCCAGCTCGTCGAATACAAATTCAAAATATTTTATTTGTCGAATATAGGTAAAATTGCTTTAGGTGTTATACATAAGATACTCCCTTATATTCTACCTTATTGTTAGGTGTACAAATTTATTATTTATTATATTATATTATTATAAAGGCGAAGGCGATGCCTGGGAGTGAGTAGTTGCGAGGAGCCCAGGAGCAACACAAGATACAAAATACAAAAAACGACAAAATGCAATAATAAAATAAAATAATAATCTCAGACCTTTTATCCCCCAAGGGTGTAGGCAGAGGATATCCCCACTTTTCACAAGATATATTTAACCCCTAAACGTAATAGGTGGTGAGCCCATATCCGGACCGGGTCTATTTACACATGTCTCAGAATTAATTCTAGGACCTGCGGGTTCCCTCGCGATGTTGTCCTTCACCGTCGAGCGAGTGATAAATATGTACCTACGTAAGTTTTTGAAAAACTCATTGGTACATGCCAGGATTCGAATCCGAAAAAAAAATGTAATGAACGCGGATATATTAATAAATCTTTGCTTTACTATCATACATTTACCTGTCGTTTAGTAGCGTTTGTCGTTTTGTTTCTATTAGGCATTAGGCGTAAGGGTATATAAGTTGAGGGTATCATGCCCAATGTAACTATTATCATGTCTGTTACGCAACAAAATCGCTGGCGGTCACTGTCAACTAGTACCCTTATAAACTGAGTGGCATGATAATGTTTTATCCAAAAAATGCCAACTCCCAGCAAGGCCAATTTGCTCGAATTAATCGGCCTGCGGCTCCTAAATCCCTTTGTGTGTCCATCAATGTGTCCAAACGTGACATTGGTGTGACCGTGTCACATCCAAACTATGATTTGATGCAGCGTGACCCTCGTATAAAAGACGGAACCAGAACAATGGCATCCCCAGTTAGTATCATGGCGAAAATGGTACACACTCTGGTTGTGGTGGCGTTGGTCGCTGCTTGTGTTATTGCTGCTCCTGGTAAGTTGGCAATGCACAATTTATTAAAATAAGCACATTAATTTGAAAAACTGAAACCCATTGACCTAACCTAACATGCACCTAAACCCTAAGGCCAAACAAAGGACCAGGTCTAACAAATTAATAAAAATAAGTTTTTCTTTGAAATCACTTATTGCCATCTTTTATTTCTGAATGTCTCTGCATTCTCTTTTACAATTTGAATTAGAATATACGTGCCAGTATTACCCATTCAATAGTAAAAAGATGGGGAAAAGTAGGTATTTACAGGAATACCTCTGCCAACCCCCTCGGGGGTAAACCGATATCATATATAATAATAATAAAACCTTTTATTTCTAATACACAAATTGTTATTACATTCATTTTTATTTGTATCACTATAATTGATCAATCGGAACCCCTCCTCCAGCTTTTTCCGGACCTCTTTGTTTATTGCTTTCTTTCTCCATTCGCTTCCTGTTATAGCTTTTATAACTTCTTTTCATCTTTTTTGTGACGCCCTCTTCTTTTTCCCGTTGGTCCTTCCCATCTAGTTATCTCAAATGTCCATATTTTGTCTGTGCATCTTCCTATATGTCCTGCCCACCTCTACTTCTGTTTTAGGGTCTAGTCTAAGGCATCCATCCATCCAACTTTAGTTTTTCGTCTTATTAGTTCAGTTTTTCTCCTTTCCATTGATTTCTGGCATGTTACCAGTTTAGTTTTATCATAATAATAAAGTATATCATAATAGGAGAGAGACTGAAGCGAGGCTACAACAACGGGGGCTATGGCAGCAGCGGAAGCGGATACGGGAGCGATGAGCGGGATGCAAGCGGGGAGGGTGGTGGCTGCAGCTCTGGAAACGGCTACGCAAACAAAGGGTAGCTTTTTTTAACGTACCTAGAAGATCTACAGCAAAGAGACTGATTGTTCCAAAAACAGCTGTAGTTTCCATAGAAAGATGCATGACAAGAATGATGCATAAAACTTCAGCGTGAGACGTCAACCAATACGGCTAAACGACCACGAATGGGACCTTTTTAAAGTTTGCAATATTCTCTATAAGTATGTAATCTAATTCAAATTCTCAATGGTCTTCTGTATTGTGTAGCTAACAGAATATATATAGGATGGCCAAAAGCTCATCGTTTGCCCGAGTTATATTGCTTAGGTACTGAGTATATTTATTTATTTACGTAATAGTATGAGAGTATGTTCAATAATATATAGTGCACCGTTTATCCTAGTTCTAATCTCTCAGTTTCATCCATCCTAACCTAAGGTTGGCTGGAAGAGATCGCTAAAAGCGATAAGAACGCTCATTGTACTTTAGTTCATGTTGGTACATATTGTGTTGTTTTTGGTGCACAATAGAGTTGTTGTATTGTATTTTGTAACTAACAGCTGACAAGACGATAAATATGGCTTTAAAGTCAGAAAGAAGAAATAGAGTGGCTGCGGCTTATAAAGCGTGGCTCTGTCCTCTCTTCTTTATCCACAACTAGCTGTTCCGCGCGGTTTCACTCGCGTAGTTCCCGTTTCTGTGGGAATACGGGAATAAAACCTATGTTACTCAGTGATAATGTAGCTTCCATTGGAGAAATAATTTTTAAAATCGCTCTAGTAGTTTTGAGTTTATTCGTTACAAAAATACAAATCTTTCCTGTTTATATTTTAGTGTCCATAAAAACAGCTGTTTCGCAACGAGGTTGCTCTTTCAGTTTCAAAATTAAATTATTATATAATTCGATTAATTTCTAGGTATAACAGCGGGAGCCTTGAATTGGCATACAACAGAGATGGCCGCCCTTCAGGTGAAACGCGCGGCGGACGCTCCTTCGCAAAGTCTTCCTCATCTGCCGCCGCTTCCGCTACCTCCTATAACTTGAACCAAAAGTCTAATGTTGTATGAAACAAAAATTCTTATAATAACATAGATTGTTCGAAAATGGAATGTGTGATATCGAATATCGATACTATTGTTTTTAATTAAATGTAAGGTGTAGAGAGATATTAAAAGTGGTAACTAAACGTACGAAAATCAATTATAGTACTTAGTCATTTCATTTTCCTTTACATCTAAACCACATTAAAGTGTAAAGTGAGTCCTATGAAATAAAAATTCTAAAAAAAAAACAAACACTAAAAACATATAGCTTCCTTCTGAGGCAGTCGGGTAAAAAACACTATCCATGAGCATTGGTTTAAATAAGTTGTGCTGGGTAGATTTTTGTTTTATTATTAAATTTAGTAACCGCAAAAAAAACTACATTTTTCACAGGGTCAAATCTATTTTTCAAATAGATTTGTATATATTTTTTTTGCAGTCAATAACATTAATAAATAAATAGCTTATACTTCTAAGTGTAATTCTGATTACCTACAGAATAAAATCAATTTTCATTTTTAATTTTTACTATTCGTGTTTCAAACAACCATAGATAAAATATTGTGGTCGAGAGAAAATACGGTAGGTACCTTTGATCCCACGAATTAAGTCTATGGAAAAACTATAAAGTAAAAACGTCTTGGTACCTATAATCTCGAATGACGCACAAAGCCGATGATGGTCTAATGAAGCACGTAGAGACCTCTTGAAGATCTAATGACGGGCAATAAAATCGGAATGGTCCGGTTTGTAAACTACAAATAAGGATAATCTTAGTACCTACTGGTGACTAGGTGACTAACATAAAATAAATACTTATGTAGCTACTTATGTAGTACTTATAAGCTGGTCTTTTTTTATCAATTAGATTTAATTTTAATAAATTATTAAATTTAAATTTAAAAAGGCGGAGTTCTGAAAATTCGGAAAATATTTTTTTTATTTGAAAGGATCTACTTTGAGATTGGTCAAGTTTTTATCAAACCTAACACTGATGATGGGATCCATGAGGAATTGAAGAAACTCATACAATTTTATAGGCACACACATAATTTGATATTTTCTATTATTTGATATTTCATTGGTAGGTATTAAGAAATGTATCGATTTTGAATACCTAATACCCATACATACCTACTTAAAGGCCCAGACTCGAAACGATCAATCATCAAAAAGATAATCGAACGAGAGAACTTTAACTCAGAAGGCATAGCAAAAAGGCTGAAGAATCGAATGATCTTGTCTAGTTTAGTCCTGTCTTTGTCTTACCTCAAAAAAAGAAGTGATAGAACATAACCTACCGAATTTAGTCCTGGCAGAGGCTGTATTTTAGTCGTGATTTATTTACATGCACTAAACTCGTTATGAAATGCCTTAGTTGACAGGACTAAATATCTCTCGTCTCTTTTCTTTTCTAGGAGAAATAAAATGACAGGAGTAATATAAAATAAGTTTAGTCACTGTAAAGCAGAATCGAACCCAATGTAAAGTTGGAATTGACTTAATATAAGTACATACCTATAAGCACTGTGCTTAGGTATGTCAATCCCATTCACTGTCAATGCATAAGATCATTCGATTCGGGAGTAGAATGCCTCTTTGGCCTGAGGGGAAGGCCCGTTTTATATCAATAAATTGAAATACAAGTTTGGATTGTGGACAATAATTTTATTACTTAATAACTATCACTTAATCGAACTTACAGCTAATAGCATAAATTACACTTTATCATTATCACATTATTTAGTATGAATTGAATTAAATTGTGGACTCTTTGTTAGGTAGTCAGTCATCTGAAACAAAAAACGCTCAGTCACCGATTTTTTGCCAACATTTGAAAAATTCGTTATGCTAGAGTTACATTGGTGTGTCGCAGCGCGCCTCAAACCCACACATTTATAATATAGAGTTTTCTATCGATTGAATTTTAAAGGCAACACAAAACACAAACCAGTTTGACCATTAAGTTTGACCACGAGGAAGGAACGAACAAAGTGGCCTATATGTACTTATGAAATGTATGCATTATTAGCCAAAGAGATTAAAATATAATAGGGCATAGAGGGGACAAAGCGAGGAAAAATTGAAGCTGAAAAGTTATTCCAAGTGGAATAAGTCTAGTACAATTTCGACTGAATGACAGCTCGCGTTCATAATAACTGACATGACGCTTGAGCTTCAAAGTTTTGTATGAAAATATTCCCTATTCCCTATGCCTTATTATATTTTAATCTCTTTTGCATCCAGCACTGTTCATCTCATAGCGCAAAAGGCAAGACCTCAGGTCTATTCGTTACTCACCTATTTACCGTGTCCACTGCCCGCGCCAGAAGCAGAGCTAGCGCTAGCCGAGGACTTGGAGTAAGACTGGCTGTTTCCTAGCGGGATGGCCAGCGCTCCCAACCCGTGACCTTGAGGATGGCCATATCCGCCGCCACCGCCGTAGCCGCCACCGCCGTACCCGTTCAAGCCACCTTCGTAGTGCCTCCTCGCACGGTGCCCCTTATGCCCATGATCATCGCCATCTGCTCAAGAATTGAGGTTATAAGAGAACAAAATTATTCTTTTGGATGGAAAATTACAACTCTATGAATTAGCCACTTTACAGTTAAACTAGTAAACGATGAGGCTATGTCTGGAAACTTTACTAATAGGATATAGGTAATATGCTCAAGACGGGGACGGCAGAGGTATTCCTGGACACCACACTTCACCAGAATACTTTTTGGACCCCTACACGTGGTGCTGACCAATTCAATTAATTCTGGGACCAGCGGGTTTCTTCATGATGTTTTCCACCGTCCAGATAGTGAAAATACTACGAAGGTAAGTGTTCGAAAAACTAATTGGTAAATCTTAAAACGAATGCATTCGAAGTAGGCTCTCTAACCGCAGAATCTTGGGATTTAACAGATGTATTTGCTATTAGGTACTATTGTATTACTAAAATTTTACCACGTTATGACTAATTTGGATTGAAGTAGGTACCTACTTATAGTTATATTCTAACACCCCTATAATGCAACCTTTTAAATACCTCTGTGATCGTCATGTCCGTCGCGTTCCTCGTGGCGGTTGTGTCCTTTGTGGCCGTCATCGTGACCATTGTGGTCATTTGGGCCTTTGTGGTCATCTTTGCTGTTGTTGCCATCCGGGTCTCTGTGGTCATCTGGGCCTTTGTTGCCATCCAGGTCTCTGTGGTCATCGGGACCGCCGCCGTGGCCGTTGTTGCCGACGTGGCGATTGTGGTCTTTGTTGCCGTCGTCGTGGCCATTGTGGTGATCTGGGCCCTTGTGTCCATCGCTGTCGTGACTGTCATTATCCACGTGGCGTTTGTGGTCTTTGTGGCCGTCTTGGCTTCTATAGCCATCGGGGCCATTGTGGTCATGGGGGCCTGTGTGGTCATGGGGTCCTATGTGTTCATGGGGCCCTTTGTGATCATGGGGACCATCGTGATGACCTTCGTGGTGGGGAGAGGGCACAGCGAGACTAGTGGCGATGAGAGCCAGCACACAAATTATTGCGAACGATGCCATCTCGGCAAACGTTGTACACTGATACCACAGAACACCATCACCACGTTTTATACCACCCAATATCAAAGTGTCCACTCATCCCGCTTTGTTTACGCCAAAATTGACAAATCGATTCTGATTGTCATCGGTTTTTTGCAACGTAGTTCGGGTGAATCGCGGACATGGTAGAGATTCGAAATTGCACTTTTTTTAGCCATGTGCCATCGACGGTGATGTAATGTACATTGTTACTGAAGACATTAGAAAAAATATAATTTTCTTTCTGACTTACCTACCTACTGTTCTTTTAATATTAAAATCTGATGAGATTCTTACAATATTATAACAGAACTATTATAGCTTGAAATTTGTCCAGTACCTAGGTTCCTTATACGATTTTGCCACCAACTGTATACTTCTATATCTATACTAATATACTTACTTATCTGTACTTCATCACTATCACTAATCACTAAATAGTATAAAACAAAGTCGCTTTATCTGTCCCTATATCCCTATGTCCCTATGTCCCTATATCCCTATGTCCCTATATCCCTATATCCCTATGTCCCTTTGTATGCTTAAATCTTTAAAATTACGCAACGGATTTTGATGCGTTTTTTTTAAGGGATAGAGTGATTCAAGAGGAAGGTTTTAGTGTTAGCATTGCACCCGTGCGAAGCCGGGGCGGCTAGCTAGTTATATTATAAAGAGGAAAGATTTGTATCTTTGTAACGAATAAACTCAAAAACTACTGGACCGATTTTAAAAAGTCTTTCACCAATGCAAAGCTGAGTAACATAGGCTATATTTTATTCCCGTATTCCCACGGGAACGGGAAATACGCGGGTGAAACCGCGCAGAACCGCTAGTACCTAAATACTGTCCACGTGAAGATTGGAAAAGGGGAACCGCCTCTTGCTGCACATCTACTAGTCCTGAAATCGGTTTAGAACAGAGCAAGCGCGACCGTGGGTTATCTAACGGTAAGGTATTTTATGTAAGTATTTTTGTATGTATTCGTCAAAGAGATT
The DNA here is from genome assembly GCA_963855545.1 of Ethmia dodecea. Lineage (NCBI taxonomy): Eukaryota > Metazoa > Arthropoda > Insecta > Lepidoptera > Depressariidae > Ethmia > Ethmia dodecea. Next base: position 16,439,743 of record OY979438.1, on the reverse strand, counting down.
AAAAAATAATAGGGCATAGAGGGGACAAAGCGAGGAAAACTTGAAGCCAAAAGTTATTCCAAGTGGAATAAGTCTAGTACAATTTCGACCGAGTGACAGCTCGCGTTCATACTAACTGACATTACGCTTGAGCGTCAAACATGCTTCAAAGTTTTGTATGAAAATATTCCCAATGCCTCCTCTATGTCCTACTATATTTTAATCTCTTTGGGATTTACCGGAATGTTATGTTTCATTGTTTATTTTTACTGTTTGACTGGTAGATAATGGCTCTAGGCATTAAGTTCGCCATGTGTACATCCTCTTGGTACATAAATTGAAATAAATAAATAAATAGGAGGAACATGGGGACAACGGGAATACACCAGTGGATAGCCTTACGGTTAAAGAGCCTGCTTCACATGATAATTATCATTGAGGCTAGGCGATGCGAACCCGAGGTCGAATCAATTGCATGCCAATATAATATCACTAGCGAAATTATAATATCACGGCTTTTACAATGCCACTGTGACTATCTACCGAACCCTACCTAGGCCACTGCCGTCAACCGAAACGAATCGGTTCGTTTAACCGATACGCTATAAGTACACAATAGAGTAATATCACTGATTTTAGGTAGAGAATTCGGGAGTTTTCCTCAATCATACCGTGCCGAAAGGATGTTCTTTAGGACGTTTTAGAGTGGATGACAATAAAAGACGGGTCAATCACTAGTCCGCTTCATTCACCGAGGGTATAGAACCCCCCATGGAAGGAATATTCTTTAGGTATTAACTATAAGTAGGTAAGCAAGAAAGCTCAATCTGCATTATTTATGTTTTTAAATCTAAAAAGGAAATGAAATGTGCAAAATAGTATATTACACACCTAGGGAAGTAAAATAAGAAAACATGTGATTTGAGGCTTTCTTTGTTACTTCCAGAGGTGTGTACTTATAATTATTTTTTTATCGACGGAGACGGAAATTTACTGCTTTCCGCCCGGAGAGATGAAAAAAAACTTTTCTTACGCGCTCTTATCATAATCGTATAAACACGTCAATAATTTACTCGGACGCCATCAGCCAATAGCACGTAGAGCTTGACACTTTGGACTTTGTAAAGTTCTTAAGAAAGTAATGTAGGTAGGTAATTGTATTATTTTAAGACTTGTGGGTTGTGAATAAATGATTATTATTATTATAATGTGCTTTATGACGAAGTCTTAAATAAAAAAAGAGCAGCTCAGCAGAAGGTTGTTGTTGTATCATCTCAGAATAGGACTTAAGACCAACTCAACCATCTCAATGGACGAAATAGTTTGGGAATTTTCAATAAAACCAAATCGTATCTCAATAAAGTTTTTATTTACAAATAATTAAAAAATATGTGACGACTCACAGTAACAAATCTGTACATACCTACAGTAGTTAGGTATGCGTTTATTATCTTGTATAAGAGAAAGTACAGCAGGCCACATTAATCTTCCTTTTGTTTATTATTAAAAAAGGTTTTTCCTCGTGGCCAACAATGTAAGTAGAAAATAAAATAGTATTAAATATGATGTTTATGAAAAATACCGTAAACATTATTTCAAAATTACTTGTATACTCGAATTAGTATTACTAACGAATTTGTGTTAAAAAATGGAAATAACCATATTTCGTTCAATGCCTCGTCTAAAAATTTATCGTTTTCAATTTCTAAATTATTGCTATTTGCATTTCCACACAATTTAATAGCTAATTCTGGTATTTCATAACTCGTATAAAGTTCAACGTATTCGCTTATGACTTCCAAAAACTGAATTCTGAGCAACAATAGTTTCTTAAAAACAAGTAAGTAGGTATAACACATTATAACTTTTGCAATAATTAAGGATGAAAACATTGATTCCTAAATTCTGCGGTGTTACCACACTACAAACTCACTCAGTATTCATTATTACCTATCTGTCGAGACGAGACATCACAGATGACCGCGTGTTTTGTACAATGGTAACGCCGCATGACTATAAAATACAGTTTAAAGTATATTATAATATAGAATTATGCTTAAAGTGGCACTTATACAACAACAATAGTATTAAACTAACATCCAGAGGTATTATTCATTCATTTAAACTAAAACGTAGACTAGTAAAATTGTGTTCACTATTACAAAGAGATATTACGATAATTTTATTTCAATAACAGTATTCGCTTAGAACAGCAACAAATAACAAATTTAGCTAGTTGTTACCATTGAGAGTTCGAATAATGTTGATTTAAGCACTGGTAATTCATGTTTATAAAACAGATTAAGGTGTTTAAAGGGTGATCACATACAGACACTACCAAAAAAGTTGTAAGTTACAACTTAGTAAAGGAAAAATTTCAAAGTATTTTTTTATCTATACCGAAGGAAAATGACCCCAAACTAATCCTGGATTCATGCCTGAAGAGAATAAAAAGTATAATGACCTATATTTAACTTTTTTAAATACAAATGGTACCACTACAGCAATTTCATACACTAAAATATGGCGGTAAAATTGCGAATACGCCCGTATGTTTATACCCATTGGTAAAAATAATTATCTAAATATAACACGTTTAATCTTATAATATATACCTATGTACCATCAAAATAGTATATTCCACTACGATTAGGCATAAAATTCACTACATTTCCCCTAAACAAAATTGCACAAATTAATGCACCGTTAGTTAAAATTAGGAATCAATATTTTAAATTTTGGTCTCTTCGTCAGTGGTTTTAGATCGTTTTAATGTTCGTCGTTGTTATATCGTTTTATTAATACATTAAAAAATATATTTGCAAAAAATATTATTCCTGTAATAAATTAGCTGCCACATTGTGAAGTGATACGTAAAAAAATTCAGACGCAAATGCAAACACTAAAATTATTTTTTGATCATGTATGTAATGTTTGAAGAGATTAATAGTAGGTAAAACATTAAAAGAATGTTGGATGGATAAAAGATTGATGCCATCACTAACCAAATATCTTTCAATAAAAATGACTGTATCCAAACATTTAAAAATATGTTTTACCTTAAAAAAAATCATATTGCTAAAGTTTTACACATGACCCAGCCTTTTGTAAAATAATATATATTTTTCATTAGCTATCATCAACTAATCTAGGTATTTATTTCATTCCAAAATTAATTTTATAGAAATAATTATATTTATGCATTTGCTTTATAAAGATTAACATAACAGACCATTATATTGCTAAAAAGAAGAAATTCATTACGCACTAACTTTATTATGTTTAATAGATTATGTTTATTTCATTTTAATTATATTTACAAGATTTAGTAATATTTTGTAAAAAAGAATCTTGCACTAAACTAATATAAACTTCTAATCACTAGCCATGTAATTCGCAATATCGAAATATATTAAGCTAATTTTGCGCAATACCGCAATATACGTACCAAAGTGCGAAATTTATACAGGATGCAGAGAAAAGTTTTGAGTAATACTGGACTCGATTCTGCAAACCACCTAAAATTCCTAATTTTAAGTTAGCCTATCCTTCTTTGTAGAATACGGAAGAAAAAGGACAGAAACAAACCATAGATTATAGAGTAATGGAAAAACCGACTAATTTGATGTGTTATCTGTCACTTTTATCCATGACCTCCTTACATCGTTGCTAAAATTGCTAAAAACGTGTATTTGAATGCGTCCATAAGGTTCAATTTTATTTTGACATTTGTGACGTTGTAAATAATAATGGCGCTTTTTTCTGTCCCTTTCCTTTCCAAGCGGTGGAGAAGAATAGAGCTAACCTAAAATTAGGAATTTTAGGTGGTTTGCAGAATCGAGTCCAATTTCAATGTATAAATTCACTATTATACAGGCCCACCTAGTACATTAAATGTGATGATATTGTGTAAAGCCGCGTTTTTACGGTACGTGTCAATAGAACTCCGTCCGACCCACTGATTGGTAGCCGGCGCCCGAGTACACTCGGATCATGTTTAAAGAATGTACGTGTAGCCGATGAGTCTCTCGGTCCGAGCGCACCGCGAAAACACAGGATAAAAGAGGGCAACTTATCTTATTTCTACTTATTCCCCTTTTATAATTAAATTACTTCGCTTTTTGTGTCATCCTGTATAATTCGCATTTAGCCTAATCGTAAACTCAGTCCCTGATAATGTTGATCACTATATTTGTTAACATAAGCTAACTGTGATGTAATACGATAATATAATAATTTTACAATCAATTTATATGTTCTCCGCTGTGTATGCAGGTGTATCCAAACTCATTGACTTAATGCCGAACTAAACATCCCGTATATAAAAAGCTATTATTAGCAGCAATTTGGTCTCCAAAAAGCAGCAATTTGGTCTCCAAAAACAGCTGTGGTCTTATTAACTATTTACAAATGGAATCGGAATTATTTCACATTTATTATGCGGCCAGTGGGTTCGATTCTGCATTACAGCGCCTAAACTTATTTTAGTTTAGTCCTGTCATTTTCTTTCTCATAGAGAAGAAAAGAGACGAGTGATATTTAGTCCTGTCAAATTAAAATTAGTCCTGTCAACTAAGGCATTTCATGACGTGTTTAGTGCATAATATGTAAATAAGTCACGACTAAAATATAGCCTCTGACAGGACTAAATTCGGCAGGTTATCTTCTATCCCTTTTCTATTTTTGAGGTAAAATAAAGACAGGAATAAACTAAAATAAGTTTAGTCGCTGTAATTCAGAATCGAACCCAGTGCTTGCTTTAAATACATTGGCGGTAGCGATCGATGTACTTACATCAGAAGCAATGTACGTCAAAAGTTGATTGCGATAAAGTTTGTAAATAGACCACCCCCCACCTGATTTCAAATACCATTGACTGTTTTTGGCAAAGCTTACTGACTATACTTTAAATGCGTTTTTGTTACAGATTTGTATGCCGAAATTGAGATAGATAGACTAAGCCCTTATGATATATGTGTATGCAAAATGAAAATTATGCAAAATCCTTTCATAATATATAACGTCTTTTTAAAGATTCCCGCCAACACACACATTTTTTTTTAAATATTGGCCTTTGGATTTTAGTCCTTACAGCCTACCACATTTGTTACTGTCAGTATGAGTTGCCAATACTGTCGCACTCGAAGCCGGGCATAAGTCTTTACATTAAATAATTGATCCCAATAGTTATTAAATACAAACATAATAATAGTATTTAAATTTAAAACAACTAATTATTCACATTATTAAAAAGGTATAGATGTTCCAAGAAAAAAAAATCATTAATACATACACAATTTCAAACGTTTTTCAAATAATTCATAATTCATAAATATTCAGTAAAAGCTATATGATTTCAATGACGAATTTTTTCGTTTATTTTTATGTATTTAGTTTAGATATTTAATTAATCCAGTATTATTATAGGATAAATATTTTATATACTTAATTATTTACAAAATTGAGCAGATATACCATAGTAGTACCTACTTATATCAAATGCGCAGATATAAATAAAATGCAAATATATATTTCACTAGTGGCCCGGGCAGACGTCGTTCTGCAACCGTATAAACCATCCCTGGACCCACTCTAACCCACACAAAAAGTTTCATCAAAATCTGTCCAGCCGTTCTGGAGTTTTAATCAGACTAACGAACATCAATTCATTTTTATTTATATAGATAGATTACAATGTTCAGTCAAAATGTTGAAGACTATGTATGTATAATTATTAATATATCCACGCAAAACACTGGTTTTGGTGATAGCTACTTTTATAAATTATTTACATACTTATAAGTAGGTATATAATATTTAAACTGTATTATTTTAATATTTCATACATTTTGCGTGCACCGACATCTTGTAGCGAAAGTCTCCGATAAAGAGTTACAAAATCCCTCACTCAAATAAATGTCATTTCAACTGTCAACACTGTACTTACGTTGATAATACGTATTCAATAAATAACTTTTAAAAATGTGATGCATACCTAAAAGGTACCCTAAAAATTTTATATTAACTTAAATAAAAAACACAGTACCTTATAGCTCATATGCCTTATGGGCAATTCAATATTTTTTTTCCATTCAGTATATTAATATTTTTTCACTGGTTATTTTTTGTTTGCTAACGTAAGATTTTTTCTTTTGTTTCTGGATACCAGCTCATAATAACAACAGAAAGCACTTAGAGCTTCTTAAAACTGTATAAAAAAACTCATATTACAAAGAGTCGCAACCGGTGGCAAATGTAAAGCTAATATGTGATGTTTTTAAATCCCGCTTTATACGTACTCAAAGAGCAAAACTTCTATTTTCAAAACTGAGATTTATATGCAACGATATAATTGCTTAACTGTTCTCATTTTCCGAAAGTGCGGTGCACACGCTACGATAATAGGTCAAAACCGAGTTCTGTCTACAGAAGGACGCTTTACACGCTACGGGAAAACTAGTTGTTTTTAAAAGTGCGATTCATACGCTACGGCGGTGCGTCAGAGGGGCGTGTCGGGCTTGTCATTGGATAGGGGAGCGGCGTCAGGCGGCGCGGGCGCATCTCCAGGGTTCATATCGATTCGTCCCGCCTTGCTCCATACAAGCAAATCCATTATGAAAGCCAGGAACATGAGTGCTGCAGATAGACCTGTGGAAATAGTTTAGTTAGTTTTTAGATTTTCTATATCTATACTAATATTATAAAGGGGAAAGATTTGTATTTTTATATACTTACTATATTAGTACCTATATGTACTAACACATTAACCTAGTTTAAGTTAAAGTAAGGCTGCTAACAAACTATGGACTCCCATATGACAGATTTTTTTTTTATTATTTTTTGTATATAACTCAGAAAATACTACATCGATTTTAAAAATTATTTCACCAATGGAAAGCTAGAATATCGCTGAGTAACATAGGCTATATTTTATTCCCGTATTCCCACGGGAACGCGTGTGAAATCGCAGATTGTCGTCGCTGGTTACAGATAAACCGGTGAACCAACAAGCCTTTAAGGCCGAGTGAACAGGCATCTTCTGGGCAAGCTTGTCCCATCGTAGGCCCCGTCTTTGCCTTCGGGCAAGTCTGGGTCAAGAGTAAGCAGATCAGAAAGCCGCACGAAGGGTTCCGTACCATTATCTACAAAAACGGCAAAAAAATCACGTTCGTTGTATGGGAGCCCTCTTCAATATTAAATTTATTCTGTTTTTTAGTATTTGTTGTTATAGCGGCAACAGATGTACATCATCTGTAAAAATGTCCACTGTCTTACTATCACGAATCATGAGATACAGCCTAGTGACAGACGGACAGACAGACAGCGGAGTCTTAGTAATAGGGTCCCGTTTTACCCTTTGGGTACGGAACCCAAAAAAGATCGACGTATCCCTTCATCCAGCACTTACCTAGGAAGAAGTGCCGGAGGCTGTCGTTGTCGTAGGATGCGCATGCGCCGAACGCGCCGCACGCGATGTCTCGCAATCGACAGGCCGCGTCGATGGCCGCCCCGAACAGGATGGGACAAGGCACGTTGCCGAACACGCCGATCGCGAACTGGATCACGCCCATCGCCATCGCCTTGTCTGAAGAGGGGAATTAGGGGGAATTAGACACAGATTTAAGTTAAGAATAAAAAAAAAATCTTACACCATATCCCTTTCGCACCTGAGATTTTTTTTGTAATGTTGTAAAGGTTTTTTTACAAATTTGTGATAGATATGCTAGGTGTATAAAGGAAAAATTATCTAAAAAAATGCATCCTACACCATATTTCCAAAAAGTCAATAGCACGATCGTGCTATCTAGGGTTTATCACTACCCAGTCACGATCGTGAGTCTCTACCAAATTATGTTTTTTTTTATGTTATTAAGGCCTAAATTCCGTTCTGTAACGGAACTGTTTAATTGTTATGATAAAATGATGAAATAAATATACAAATAATAATAAAAACTACCATGTATTTATAATTTACTAGCGGTTCTGCGTGGTTTCACCCGCGTAGTTCCCGTTCCCGTGGGAATACGGGAATAAAATATAGCCTATGTTACTCAAAGATATTCTAGCTTTCCATTGGTAAAAGAATTGTTGAAATCGGTCCAGTAGTTTTTGTGTTTATTCGTAACAAAGATACAAATATACAAATCTTTCCTCTTTATAATATTACTTTAGAGTATAGATATCACAGATATACTGGATCTATGGCAGTCATATCAATTAGGTAAGTAACGAAACAAACTGCTCTTCTGGCGGAACAAAAATAGTATTATTATGTGCCCATCTGGCAGAATAAAACGTAGATCAGTTCTAAGCAATCGGTTTCTACACAACTCTCTTCTACTTTAACAATCAGAGGGGCAAATTCTCCATCAGCGTCGTCTAATTCTAACTCCGAACAGTTTCTATCTTGCAGTAAACTGAGGTCTAGGTCGTTATTTAACTGCATCCCTGAAGTGTTATAAAAACGTAAGAAAATACATAATAAAAATTTTATTCACGATTGTGCTTTGGTACAATTGCATCCTGGATATCACGTAAGTGCTATATGATTCCTGTGACACCATAAATCAATAATTACTACAAACGATGTTATAAGGCTTTGTTTTCTAGTTAGTACATATACCTGAGACTGTAAAAAACATAAAAATATTATATAAATCTTACAAAATATATGAAAAATACTAAATAACTTACGACGTCCTGTCAGGAGGTCAAGGGACGCAGCTATCTTTCCAGTGTGTACGCGACGACTGAGGCATTTTGGCGCGAAAACTATTTTAAACCGGATTCTTGATAAACTCACGGTCGTGTGATTTCGCGTTGGCGCTTAGAAACGGATTTCACGCCACTCTAGAATTTTTCAAAGTAGGAACTCACGATCGTGTGACTGAGGTGCGAAAGGGTTATATCCCCGAGGTAGGCAGAGGTATTCTATTTCTGGATATACCCACTTCTCACCAGATATTCTTTGGACCCCTAAACGTGATGGGTGGTGAGCTCATCGCCGGACTGGGTCTATTTACACATGTCTTAGAATTAATTCTGAGACCTGCTGGTTTCCTCACGGTGTTTTCCTTTACCGTCGAGCCTGTGATAAATATGTACGTAAGTTTTTAAAAATCTCATTGGTACATGCCAGGATTCGAACCCGAGCCTCACTGATTTTCGGCCGGCTCTTTAACCGTAAGGCTATCACTGCTCGTGACACGAATAAAAAGTGTCAAAAATGTAATTTAAGACTTTATTTTATTATATTGTTGTTTAATTATTTTAAACTTTGGATCTTTTGCCTGTTAATAAACAATATTATTATTATTAACTAACCGTGTTTGTCCGTGCACCGTATAATCAGCAACACAGCTCCGACCTCCCCACTGGCGTGAACGAACATGATGGCGGCGAATATAGCTATGAAAGCGTATATCCTGTCGCAGGAGCCCCCGCACTCCCCGCTGAAGGCCACGCCGAAGGGACCACCGATCGCGGTCTCGTTCGACGAGCTCAGCAGCTCGTAGCGATTGAGGCTGGCAATGGGAGTTTAAATATTTACTAGGCTGTACGGACTAGTAACCAAACGGAAACAAATAAAAATAAACGCTTTTTGGCGGGAATCTTACAAAAACATTTTTTTTATTATTATTTACTAGGCTGTACGGACAAGTAACCAAACGCAATTAAATTAAAAAAAAAAACGTCATATTTTTTGTAAAATTGACATTGCGCTGTTATACTCTAGCGAAACATCTAGTAATAAACAAATTTTCTGCTGTATTTTTGGACCCAAAAAGATATTATTTATAAAAAGAGGTAGATGTCTTACAAGAGCGCAGAAACTGAGGCCGACAAAGATGGATAATTGGTCTTATTTTATTAAGTCGTATTTCAAGCGCAACCTGTCTCTTTCTTTTTCGTATCATCTTTCGCCGTCATTGTTGTAGCCTATAAATATTGGCCCCGAGCGGAAATCGAACCCGCAACCTTCGACTCAGAAGGCAGGGCCACTGAAAGAAAAACTCACGCCCTTTATCCCCAAGGGGGAAAGCAGAATTATTCCATTTCTGACTATACCCATTTTTCACGAGATGTCACTAACAACTGAGCCAACAGTCCCGTCAATATATTTAAGTCTAAGTCCTTGTGTAACTCACGCCTGCATGGCCTTCTCTCCGCGAAGGTTCCCGTCGACGCAAGAGCAGTTGTAGTAGAGCCACGTGCTATTGTCGAGTTGCTGGCTCTCAACGCATCCCGCCTGGCAAGGCGACAGATACGTGTAAGAGTCCTGAAACGAAAGCCAGAACAGTTAAAATCAGCCATCATCATCATCAACCCGTAACAGCCCACTGCTGAGCTAAGGGTCTTTCCTCACACATGAGGAGGTATGGGCTTGAATCTCCCACGCGAGCCCACCGCGGGTTGGGAGATGGTGTTAAGCTAGTGACCACTTAACAGTCAGAATTTTTCAAGCCACCCAAGGGTATCTGACATGGCTTAACGACTTCAATTGTGCCAATGAAAATCAGCCATGAATCTACATAATATAAAACAAAGTCACTTTTCGGTACATTTAGGTATTTAAAAGTCAAAAACTCATTTATTTCTGTAGGTATAAAAAGTACAATGAAAAAGGTCAATAGTTATTTCTAAGGCCCACCGCACACCGCTGGAAGCGCGGCGAGTGCATTTGAAGACAACAACTTAATATAAGCCTTAAAGACTTGGACATACGGTCAATAATTGCATGAACAGAATAAATACGGGGCGCTCTGATAACCGCGATCGTATTTATTGTTTAATGCAGTTATTGACCGTATGTCCAAGTCGTTAAAGCTTATATTAAATTGTTGTCTTCAAAAAGCGCTCTGCCGCGCTTTTAGCGGTGTGCGCTGGGCCTAAAAGTCTGATCATGATTTTCAATAATTAATGTAATAAAAAATATTATTAATAGGTATTTAAAGAAAGAAAGAAAGAACTGCTTCATTTGCAGAAATACAGTCAACTTAAAGGTCTTAAAATATGTACCCTTGTATTCTGCCTGCATGCAGGCGTGCAAAATTATTTTGTTATGATACTTATTTAAAATTCATATACAGGTGACTTTTTTTACCGTCTGGAAAAAAATGCGGTGTGTTAGGTAAGAGTAATAGATTCATTTAACAATGTTTTTTTATTTTATTTTTTTTTATTTATTTTTCTTGTTTAAACTAATATACATTAGTCAATTGTAGTCAATAATACACACTGAAATATTTGAAATAGTATTTTAAAAAGAAACAGACTCGTAGCTTCCATTTATGCGCAATCTACCTACAACGGCGGTTGTAGCAGCTGCGCGTAGTACTGTGCGTAGTTTTCTAGATTTTGTAAATTGCATTAAACATGACTATATTTAACAATTAATCTCGTGTATAACTTAGGCTCTAGATACCTTATACTTACGTCATATTTTTTTCCAGACGGTAAAAAAAAAATCACCAGTATACTTCTTAATTTTTTTTTCAAAAAAAACAACCGATTTACATAAATAAAAAATAATTAAACAAGTATACTGGATACTTGTTCAATTATTTTTTTATTTATGTAAATCGGTTGTTTTTTTTGTTATTCACCTGTCCACAGACGGGACTGTATGGCGCGCCGTCGCAGTGGCAGTCCCTACTGCATGCGAGGCTGCTGTTGTCCACGGCCAGCATCCTGTAACTCTCCTCCGGACAACTGACGAACATCAGGACGACCATGCCTGGAACATACGGACAGAGTATTAAATTAATTATTAATGGCAATAATACCATCTAAAATACTAATCACTACATAGTATAAAACAAAGTCAATTAACGTAGCCATGCGTCCGGATAGAGCCGGACATAGTTAGGCTTTTTGATTGCGTGTCCGGCCAAAATAAACAGTGTCCGGTCTGTCCGGCTTTAGTTAGGCTTTTTATATTTCACAAACGACTACAATTTTGACTGATGACTTTGTTTGACTGATTAATAATAAAGTACTTTGACTGATTTGGCATGAGATTTTATTTACATTTGATTAGAATTGAACAAGATTTATGGTAACAATCAAAAAGTCTCGATTTTACATAAAAAGAATTGTCGTAGCTATTAATGTCCGTCCTTTTTCGTAAATGTCCTTCCAAACTGGCTCTTCTGTCCGGCTATTTGGTTTGGCGACCTGGCAGCCCTACTCTCAATAATGAACAGGCTTACGTCATGAATCAAACCAATAATAATTAAATACTTAAACCTATAAATACGCTGTTTAAACTGCCACAAGTATAAGCAAACCCAAAAGATTTAAACTCTTAAGCTAACAAAATGAGACACAATTGATTTTTTATTTTTCTGGTGTGCATTGGAACCGAAGCATTGACTGAAGATATTATCCCTTTTATAAGTATTCAACTCTTCGTACTCCTTGTGGCAATTTAAGCAGCGTTTTTTAATTTTACCAGCGCTGTATATGGCTGCGGTTGCGGCTGTCCAAGCAGCTACCTGCCTCGCCGTCGGGACCAGCTTCAATATCACCACTCCCGACGTGATGATGCCCAGTCCCATCACCAAGATACCACCCAGACCTGAGGAAACAGTTACGTTAGATAGTGTGATGAGCAGATGACCCATCCCCCTGGAAATCTCGCAGAACATGTATGAACTCGCCTAATTAATATTCAAAATGTAAACGAGGCATTATACTCTAACTTTTACATAAACCGCGCACTAGACACTGGCAAAATGCACGGCGCAATTGCTAAAAAAACGCGCGCAATGATGGCGGACGAAGGTTACTGATTCTATGCATGCATTTTTATTTTAAAGTCAAATTTATTTTTATTTATTTAACTGCCTATAAAGCATGATCATTTGCGGCTGCTTGCCCCACAAGCTACACTACATATACCTAATGTTTCATGTAGGTGTGTATGTCAAAACAGCGATGAAAAGACGATTCGACAATTCTTGACTGAAACTGAAGCCGAAAGACTCAAGATCGTAGCTCACCTGAGACAAGGTTGGCATCATGGGTGGGAAGCCGGAACTGCTTCTCGAGGTACTTCGGCAGGAAGCTGTAGACGCCGGTGATTGGCATCAGGTGCAGCACCGAACTAGCCGTCCGCCACATCAGAATGTCATTGGTCAACTGCCGTTTTATTGTTGCGAAGAAATCTGGAAGAGGAATACACAAATTATTATCTAGTGCAATCCTACTAAGCCTCTTTGAGAATTATAAAAGCGAATGTGATGGAAGGATGGATATTAGTTGCTCTTTCACGCAAAAACGATTAAACGAATTTTATTCAAACTTTACAGTGATCTATATATCACTATAATATACGAGGGTGAATCAAAAAATTCTTGGAATCAATATTAAAAAATGCAAAGATTTAAATAAAAATATTTTATTTTTCTACATAATCTCCCTCCAATGCAATGCATTTATAATAACGCGTTTCTAACTTTGTTATTCCTTGTGAAAAAAAATGTTTTTCTTGACTCTCGAAAAAGTCTTATAAGGCAGCTATATATAAATGCGTCATTGTCGTGAAATTTTGTTCCACGACTTTCCTCTTTTAATTTTGGGAATAAGTGAAAATCACTTGGGGCTAAGTCCGGAGAATATGGTGGGTGGTCAAGGAGATTAAAGCCGGCACAGCGGATTGCGTTGAGCGCAACTTCCGATCGATGAGCAGGAGCGTTATCTTGAAGAAACAACACGCCCAACGACAGTTTTCCACGACGTTTTTCTTAAATCGCTTCACGCACTTTCGGGATTAAATTTGCATAATAGGGTCCAGTAATCATCTGGCCTTTTGGCATGTAATCAATAAAAAGGATTCCTTCACTATCCCAGAACACAGAGGCCATAACTTTGCCAGCGGTAGGAGCAACTCGAAATTTCTTAATGGATAGAGAGGATGGTCGTTTCCAAGACAAGCTTTGTCTTTTAGTTTCAGGATCGAAATGGTGGACCCACGATTCATCCATGGTGACAAGGCGACGGCAAAAATTATCCGAATCACGCTGGAACATTTCGAGATTACGCTTGGAAATTACCAAACGTCGCTTTTTGTTTTCGTCGGTTAACATTCGTGGCACCCACCTTGCCGACACTTTTTTGAACACCAGTGAATCAATTAAAATGGATTGAACGCTACCAAATGATATCTTTAGGATCTCAGCTATATGTTTTATAGTCATTCTTCTGTCTTCCAAAGCCAGATTCTCAACCTTTTTGACATTTTCTTCCGTAACAGAGGTTGAAGGCCGCCCTGAACGCGGGTCATCTTTACAGCTTGATCTACCTCTTTTAAATTCTGCCATTCAGAAGGCAACCGTAGAATAGGGTACAGCATCATCCCCTTATGTCTGCTGAATGTCCAAAAAAATTTCCTTGAGTAGACATTTTTTTCATACTGAGATATTTTATCACCGCACGTAACTCACTTTTATCGATAATTTAGACTTTTTAGCAACTCGTTGCACAAAACAATTTATGACGTGCGAAAGAACAGACAAAAACAAGTGACAGTCTGCATAAATATTGTGTGATAGATATCGAACTTCTCCCAAAAATATATATGCACTTCTAGGAACTTTTTGATTCACCCTCGTACTAATTAATACTGGAAGCTATCTTCTACATCAGAGTAACACATTGGCTACTTTTAACCACGGAACGGCGAAGTCGCGGACAAAGGCTAGTAATAGAAATATTGTACACGAAAAACAATAAAAAGGAGATACACAAATAATTTAAGTAAAGTACAAAATACAATACATGTAAAATGCAATGGGAGGTCTTATCGCTTTTGGCAAGCTTTTCCACACGAATGAAACTCAGACATTAGAACTATAGTAGACGGTGAACTACGAAAGTACCTTAGCTAAGTGTGTTATGTATGACGTTATGATGATGAATTTAAAAAAGAACTATCCAAATCGGTGTAACCGTAGTTTAATGATGATCTTTCATACAAACTTAAATAATACACACACCGGCACAATTAGCGGAACAGAAAAAAAAGGGAGTATTTACGCATTTTTGCGTGTTACTGGCCGGCTAAACAAGCTTTTTTTAAATTTGGGTTTTAATTTAAAAATGGAATACTAAGCGACTGCCCTTTTTTTCATTCTTTTGTTTTAATTTTCATTGATTCATTTTTTCCACCGCTTGTCCGTTTTTAGAAGGTTCGTGAATTCCATTTGAAAAGCTTTGAATTGCAGTTTTTGAGGCTTTTGAGTTTTTTCGCATATTGATAATTTACGAGCATCTAATTATGCCTGATTTAACGCCATCAGAAATCATTAGGGCAGATCAAATGAGGAGAAATGGTCAAACCTACAGATCGATTGCCAGAAGCCTTCGTCGATCGTTATCAACGATTTATCGTAGCATCCAACGATACAGATTGACGAATGCTCTAGTGAGAAGGAGAGGACAAGGCCGGAAAAGGTGTACTTCAAGGATGGATGACCGTTTTCTCCAACTTCAAGTCCGACGGAACACGAGACTAACGGCGGTGCAGGCTCGAAATTTACTGGAAGAGGTACGAGCAGTAAGGATGAGTGAGCGGACAGTTCGTAGAAGATTCGAAGAAGTGGGTATAGGCTCGTATGTGCCCGCCAAAGCCCCAAAACTTGAGAGACATCATCGCACAAACCGTCTACACTTTGGTCGTGAACATCGTGATTGGGACTTCGACGACTGGGGACAGGTTCTTTTTACTGATGAATGCAGAGTTATGTTAAATCAAATTGATGGAAGGCAGCGAGTATGGAGACGCAAAGGAGAACGGTATATCCAGTCTAATTTTGAAAATACAATTACCGACCAATCGCCATTACCTCCATGCTCTGTAAGATCATGGAAAGGGTTCTCAACGGCAAATTGCTGTCATATCTAGAAGAAAACGACCTGATCAGTGACCGGCAATATGGCTTTCGCCGCGGTCGGTCTACTGGGGATCTTCTAGTGTATGTTACGCACTGCTGTGGCGAAGCCATTGAGAAAAACGGGGAAGCGCTTGCTGTTTCTCTCGACATCTCAAAGGCTTTTGACAGGGTTTGGCACGCAAGTCTCCTTAGCAAGCTTCCTGCTTATGGCATCCCTTCTGACTTTTGCAGGTGGGTGTCGGACTTTTTGAGCGAACGGTCAATCAGAGTGGTCGTTGACGGCTGCTCTTCGGACCTCATGGCCATTGACGCCGGTGTTCCTCAAGGGTCTGTTCTCTCTGCAACCCTCTTTCTGCTCCACATCAATGACATGCTACAACCTAGCATTGTTGGCTACGCAGACGACAGTACGATTGTAGAGAGATATTTGGCCAGTGCAAGAGCCAGTAGGGAAGATATACGTTCACAGAGAGAGGCCATGGTAGAGCGAACGAACTTGGCCTTATGTCGCGTCTCCCAATGGGGTGACGCTAATCTGGTCACTTTTAATGCCACCAAAACGCAGGCCTGTCTGTTTTCCGCTAAACGGAGTCCATTTGACCTGACTCCTACTTTTCGGGGTGCATCTGTACCTACTACCGGCAGCCTAGAACTTCTTGGCATGGAGTTGAGTTCAGACCTCAACTTCGGCACCTATATTGAGTCCAAGGCACAAACTGCGGCCAAAAAACTGGGCATCCTTAATAAGGTTAAGCGATACTTCACACCTGGACAGCTTCTAACACTCTACAAAGCTCAAGTCCGATCATGTATGGAGTATTGCAGCCACCTTTGGGATGGCTCAGCTAAATACCAACTCGCCGCTTTAGACTCTGTAGAGCGCAGAGCCAGGAGAATGATTGGTGACGAGATGATGGTGACTAAGCTGCAATCTTTAGCCCATCGGCGCAAAGTTGCCAGTCTGTCGGTATTCTATAGATTGCATTTCGGGGAGTGTGCCCAAGAGCTGCACGAGCTCATCCCACCTTCCCCTTTTTACAATCGGACTTCCAGACGCACGGCTGGGCTTCATCCCTACTTGGTGGATATCCCATCTATACGCACAAAGCGCTTTTCAAGTTCTTTTATTATGCGCACCGCCAAGGAGTGGAACTACCTGCCAGCGTCTGTATTTCCGAGTTCATATAACCCACAAGCCTTTAAGGATCGAGTGAACAGGCATCTTCTGGGCAAGCTCGTCCCAACGTAGGCCCCGTCTTTGCTCTCGGGCTAGTCTGGGGTCAAGAGCAAGCCCATTTTTTAGTAAAAAAAAAAAAAAAAAAAAAAAAAATACAGTTGCATATGGCGGCGGTTCAATTATGGTCTGGGGAGGAATATGTTTAGGAGCTCGTACGGAGTTAGTAGTGGTCGATGGCGGGAATCTGAATGCTGATCGGTATATCAGGGAGATTTTAGAAGAACATGTTGTGCCATTTGCCCCCTTTATTGGTAACAACTTCATTCTAATGCAGGATAATGCTCGGGCTCACAGTGCTCGCACAGTACAGACATACCTAAACCATGTTGGTATAACGGTGATGGAGTGGCCAGCACGGTCCCCCGATATGAACCCTATAGAACACGTCTGGGACTTGCTAAAGAGGAGTGTAAAGTCAAGAATGCCCCCTCCCAATAATCTCAACGAGTTGCGAAACGCATTACTTGAAGAATGGCAGAGGTTGCCCCAAGAAACCATTGATAACATCATCCGCAGCATGCCCAGACGGATGGAAACCCTCATCAGAGCACGAGGAGGAAACACTCGATATTGAACAGTCATTGAAATTGTTGTTAAACTTTGGAAAATCTTGAATTTTCTGCTGTTTCTCTATAATTAAAAATCGAAGAAAAATGCATTTTGTTTAATTTAATTTTTATTTTTATAAAATTTTAAGTATGGTGTTACAAATGAATGTCAAAACATGTTAATTTAATTGTTGTTTCATTTTAAATAATATATTGTTTAAAAATTACATTCATTGTTCTAAATTCCCTCTTTTTTCTCCTTTTTTTTTCTGTTCCGCTAATTGTGCCGGTGTGTGTATATAACAAATAAGATCTCATTTAAATACTGTGTTAGATATAGTCTAACGATAGGCATTCTCAATACGATAAAGGTCCATCAAACAGAAACAAGATAGACAGATTCTATAAACTCCAATTAGAGCTAAAAATTCTTTAGGTTTAGTCTTACAATTTATAATTGATTCTGGTCACGGTCGAGATGAGATAATCGGACTACAAGAAACGTTTCATTCCGAATTACTCGCAAAAGACATTAATAAAGCATGAGCTAATTAATCCATAGAAACAACAATGGACTAAAACAAAGAAGTATAAAGATTGCCGACATTCTAGGAAACCTAAACAATTTACAAAGAAAATAAAAGTCGACGTGAATTTCCATTCTCCTAGAGAGTCCTATTCCCGACTTCCCGGAGGGTTGGTAGACTTATTCTGTTTCTAAACGTATCCACTTTTCATCAGACGTCATCAGTGTGTTTAAACAGGAGGTCGAGAAGAGGTTTCGCTTTAGGCAGGCGAAATGGTTGTAATATACTGCGATGACCACAAATAGTAGGGAAAGAGTATAATGGTCAGTACAGTACAGTAGCTATTAATTGATTTAGGAGTTATTTGCGAAAAATCATGATTACAATCTTTATTACCAAGTGTCAAGGTATCTTGATAATACCTCGTTTATAGACCGCGAAAGCTGTGGCAATACCTTAGGGATGTTAAAAAATATACGATTTTTAGAATAATCCATTTTTTTTTAAATAATCGATTATTGTAAAAAACACCATCTGTGCGACGAATAAAAGAAATTTGAAGTAAGTTCACTAACATAAAGTTTAATCTAAAATGATAAAGGATGTGAAAAAACTATCATTTTTCATATGGATTGTTTTTTTTTTCTATAATCGATTTTTAATAAATGTATTATTTTTATTGACGATTTTTAAATGATCGATTTTTTTCGATCAATGTCACATCCCCACATACCTTTGAAAAGTGGTTCGTTCTTCCCCTTAGGCTTCTTCGGCGGCAGAGGCAGAGGCTCCTGCTTGATCTGCCGCGGGAAGAAGAACATCAGTGCCGACAGGATGACGATGAACCCGGCGATGAACATCATGCCTGTAAACGAGGAGATACGGTCATATACAACTTGTAACACAATAAACGTAAGACGTAAAAGGCTTTTTGGCGGGAATCCTTAAAAATAAACCTTATGTTAAATTAGGTAAGTAATAATTGTAAACAAAGTTTTTTTAAAAATATTTGTATACCTAGTATTATTATAAATGCGAATTCAACTCTGTCTATTACCTTTTCACGATTTAACTTCTGAACGGAATCGACGCGGTTTTTTGCATTGAGATTTAAAGATAGTTGGAGAACCGGGAAGTAAAATAGGCTACGTTTTACCCCGAAACGTAGACGAAGTCGCAGACAAAATCCAGTCTCTATATACGTGAACGTATTAAATAAATTTTCCGCGTATGTCTGTCTCTATCTCCGCTATCTCCTCCCACTCAGGGGATTTTGATGCGTTTTCAGTAATTTACTTCAGTAACCGAGGAAAAGTGAGGGCGGGTTGTCAATAGGTATAGTACTTAGGTATATATGCAACGTGTTTCGGAAGGCACGTTAAATTGTTGGTCCCGGTTTTCATTGTGTTTACGCACAATGGAAGTCGTTTAGCCATGTCAGATACCCTTGGGTGGCTTGAAAAGTTCTGACTGTTAAGTGGCCACTAGCTTAACACCATCTCCCAATACGCGGTGGGCTCGCGTGGGAGATTATAGCCCACACTTCCTCATGTGTGAGGAAAGACCCTTAGCTCAGCAGTTGGCTGTTACGGGTTGATGATGATGATGATGATATATGCAAAAGTTTGGATGTTTGATTCTCAATTACGAGTTCGAAAAGACTTATTCAAGGCTAAGCCTCGAACCCGATCCTGAATTAGGCCATCTAAATTTCACCTCAAAAAGCGCACGAATAATCACCCCAAAAAAAAACTTTTTAATAAAATAGCAGAGTTCATAATGATGTGAAAACTAGTACTCTATGTAAACATCGTAAATACGTCACACAAGTAATGTTACGGCCGTGCAGTATCTTATGGAATTTTATGACGCCCACGCGGACTAACCCAACCGTACCTTGTATGTCGAGGTAGGTACCAATCAGCCTCTGAAACTCACCAAATTCTTTGAACCAATTAACACTGCTCCCCTAAACCCAACGCAAATATGTACGTTCATTACCAACAAACTTACGACCACCTAACGAACTCCTTACACAGAACAATTGTTTTCGCAAATACGAGCATCTGTATAATCTCCGGCAAAAAAATCGCTAACTGCCAAATAAAGTTGGTTGCCTTTATTCGAGCACTTATGTGTAACCTGTGACTGTTTACCCAAGCCATCATATGCGTATGGAATATTCTAATTATATCAGTTATCGGACGAGAGGTGAGAAACGGGAAGGATCAAACGATTCGAGGATTAGTTAATGCTTCACGCACGGCGTGGCGCCACCGGGCGTGACCGATTGCACGAAATATATAATTGGGCGAAAAATATTGGGCATTAGTTCTGGGATCAACACATACTTACTCATAACAGTGCTAACGTTATTTATATAGGTACCCGATATACAGACAGTTGTGAGGCAACCAACAATATTAAACGAACCGGCAACAATGAAATTTTATAGGTAGACTAGCGGGTGACCAGCGGCGATGGCCGTGTTGAAACTGTTTTTCTCGTTCCCGTGGAAATCTCCGAAAATCGCTTCTTAGTCCTCACTTACGTCATTTACGGAAGCTTTGATCAAAATTTCGTGCTAGACAAAGCGGTTTCGACTGTGCGTTGATCGATCAGTCAGTCAGTCAGTCAGATTCTTCTGTTGGTAGATATATATACAAGTTATAGTCTTACATATTGCACTAAGCACTGGTTTTGCCAGGTCTCAGAGGTAATAATTGCAATTATCATTAGCTGCATTTGAATTAGTTGGGACAAACGATTGAGAAAAATAAAACTTTCCAATGACAACTCCGTACCTACTACTCGAGTTATTTGGGCAATTACATGACATTTTGACGGGCCTGGTTGGTAGTTACCCTGCCTTCTGACCCGGAGGTGGCGGGTCCGATTCCCGTTCGCCAACATTTGTGTACATGAACATGTCTGTTGGCTTCGTGTCTGAGTGTTTCATATTTATTTACGTATGTTTATCAGTTGTTTAGTACCCATAGTACAGACTCTGTCTAGTTTGGGACTAAATAACCGGATGTGAATTGTGTTCCACAATTTATTATTATCATTTGTATTGCTATAATATGTTTAGATGGTTGAGCGTTGGTAACGCATCTACCTCAGTCCATATATAATATCATTGACCGGCAAACGATTTCACCGGTCAGATAAGAAACCCGATAAAGTAGAGTAAATAAGGGGCTCGCAGAAACCCAGAAATGATCCAAAACAATCTAATAGATCCAAACGACGAGCATTTGCGCGGTTACAAGGTCGTCCGGTCGATGCGCAGTCAAGGGCGTTCGCTAGACGCGCCGTACGTACTATGGCTACCATTATTACTCGACTCGAATATTGAAACTTTTTCAAACGATATCACCTAAGAGATTTAATTTGAATCTTTACATTTGTGCCCGTAACGAAGGTCAGCCCGCAACCGGTTTAAAAGTAAAAGTGCTCTGTCGCGTGTCCGCGGTCCACCCACCATTACGGGCACCGAATTGTCGACGACAGCCTTGGCCGTGACCGGTGGATAGAGCGCTTATTTTAGACGTGGTGATTGCTGTGATGTAAGCGTTACATAAGAGCCGCGTGCTCAGTCGCGCCGTGCCGGCCGAGAAAAAGCGAAAGCCAAGTGGAAATTGCAGCGTGCGTCGCCTTGGCAACCAGTGGCAACGTGGCTTTCGATGCATCCACAACATATCATATTTTATTCCTACTAACATTATTAATGCGAAAGTAGCTCTGCTATCTCTTAACAGATAAACTGATCTTGTTGACATAGACAACTCTTTATTCCCGAAATACAAATTATGTAGTTCCCAGGGGACGCGATGACCTAAAATTTGTTCCTAATAAATGCGTATATAAATCCTACAGAATATGAAGCAGCGATACGAGAGCAGTGATAGCCTTTACGGTTACAGAGCCGGCCGAAAATCAGTGAGGTTCGGGTTCGAATCCTGGCATGTACCAATGAGTTTTTCAAAAACTTACGTACATATTTATCACTAGCTCGACGGTGAAGGAAAACATCGTAAGGAAGCCCGCAGGTCTCAGAATTAATTCTGAAACATGTGTTAATAGACCCGGTCCGGCGATGAGCTCACCACCTATCACGTTTAGGGGTCCAATGTATCTCGTGAAATGTGGGTATATCCAGAAATGGAATACCTCTGCCTACCCCTTCGGGGATGAAAGGCGTGAGAATATGAAGCAACATGTCTAGTAATAGCAGCAGATAAGTATTTTAGAAACGAATTGAAAGCAATTTTTAAAGCCATGGCCATTTTGGCTTGATTATAGTGGTATGAAGGAAGGCGTAATGAGACTTGATTAACAGTTTCCACCTTCAGTGGCATATGATCATTATACTAATAGGCTGCTCCTTTGCTTGATTAATACAATAAAATCAATTTGAAATTCAATTCAATTCTTTATTCGCTTATCACGTGGTGAGATATTTTCCTTTTTCAAATATTTATTGGTTCTTAAATACTTTTAAATAGAGAAGGACAAATCTAGTAGCCAATTTTGAAAAGAAGTATATCTTATGACGAGTAACGTGATGATAGAAAACGATAAAGTATCACCACCACCGGATAATTTATTAATGAAATCGTCATATTGACAACCCAAAAGAGTCACACCTAGATTTTTATCAGCCGATAACGAAATAAGTGACCTTGCAGATGTACTATTGCATCATCATAAGGTAAGAGAATGCGCGATACATGTTATTGGAATTCATAAAAAGATTGTCATGGTTCAAAGTCTAATTCAGTATTGTTATTGTATGTGTATGTTAATAATGTGACGGATTTATACAAAAGCTGACCATCTAACACAGGTCAGATATCATACTGGTGATTACATATTTTATATTCTAAAAGGCGTGAGCATTATTATGTATGTATGCATATTCTAAAAGAAAGAAAGAAGAAACTTTTTTTATTCGGCATAGACAAAATACCAGAAATTACAGTAGCACATAACATAAAACAATTTCATGCCAAAAGGGCCACATCTCCGCATAATGCCACAGCCTGGGCTGAGGCGCTGATTTTCAGATGAAGCCGTTATATGAGGCCAGATGACCACAAACAAAAAAATAAATTTATAACACTAGGTTTCTAAGGACAAGGGATAGTCCTTCACAGAACATGAAAATATAAAATAGTTCTTACCATACAAAACAGACAAGACTGTCTAAAACAGATGCTGTCATGTGCCTAATGTCAAGTCAAAATGATTTATTCAAAGTAGGGACTTATATGTTTGTTTATCAGTTGTTCAGTACCCATAGTACAGACTCTGCCTATTTCGGGACTGGATAACCGTGTGTGAATTGTGTACCACAATTTATAAGTCCCCTTATTGAAAGTGGTTTATTCAAAGTAGGGACTTATATGTTTGTTTATCAGTTGTTCAGTACCCATAGTACAGACTCTGCCTATTTCGGGACTGGATAACCGTGTGTGAATTGTGTACCACAATTTATAAGTCCCCTTATTGAAAGTCATTGCAACTCCACCGCTTCGGTATGTATAGTTGAGGATAAAAAGCTATCGATGTATTCATTCGATTCACTAAATATTTAATAGACTCCCAAGATCTAATCACAGTTCCATCAGGTAATGAAATAGTTACAACAAAAAGATAGTAGACGAGTTTCAAATCAGCAAATGAAGCGCGAATAATAATTGATTTCAAAAGTTCGTTGATAGCTCATTGAAATTCAAAGCTCCATTCATGAACTTATGTCAGAACAATAAGGAAATACTCAGAAGTAGTTGCGTATTTGCGAATTCTGGTATTGTCAGTCGACGCACGCGCATCAGTTTTCTACCACGGCGATTGTCGATCTGCCTAAACATAGTGGATTCTGTACCTTACCTTGTAGGTATTAGAGGTACCTACAATTTAAGTCAATGGAAAATCCTACTTAGTTCGGGCAACAATCGATTGGTACTTCGGTCACGCACGCGCTTTCTTCGTAGATTTTGCGCGCAAATCTGCGTGCCAGGGCTTTGTAACGGTAGATGGCAGGTTAAAGTATGTTAAAGTATTCAGTTGTGGTGATTGACAATGTGCAACAGAACTGGAACCGGTAGAAGCTTATCTGTAGTCAATATTATGGATTGAAAACGAGGAATGACTGAAAGGGTATAAAATTACATTCAAATTTTGCGACAGCGTTGTCACGTTAACCATGCAACGACGCAGTCACAGCCGAACTTTTGTTTCAACAATATTCAGTTAAGTACACAAAAAAGATTTTTTTTTTAATTTGACAGCAAAAAGTATTACCATACTCTTACAACGAAATCTCCGATAATTCTTCGCATTAGACTTATTACCGCAATCAAATTACCGATTGTTATCTTAAATCTCGTACAATTACACGGCTGCAACAATGTCAGCCAATAAAACCACTAATGGAATGCATTAATCAGATATCAGACTGCGTTCCGTTTTACACAGCAGTAAAGAGACGCGGAGTCAACAATTATATTGCGAGAAACTGAGCGCAATAATAGAGGCAACACGTGGGATAATGAGAGATTGATAACATGTTTCTGTCCTAATGGGGATATTAGGATTAGTATTCGTACACTTACACCTAATAAATGCTGCTAATAAAAAGGTTCGTCCTGCATTTACGCAGGAACTAAGTAGCCGTACGGTACGACACATTTTTTGAATAGAGATAGTTTGAAAACCAGAAAGTGACATCGAGTTTTTTTTTAATTTCGCGGGCAAAGAATAGGAATTAATAAATATGTGCTTATGTACTTCGATTATTTTTATAAATTGGTGCTCTATTTATATGCGACGAATAATATTATTATGCCATTTTAGTTTTTAGTATTTTTGTCTTTCTGAAAGTTTGTCTCGTAACAGGCTCCTAAATGGCTCAACGGATATCAATCAAAATTATATGGATTAAAACAGTAATTTTAACTTAAGGCCTCGGGTATGTTTCATGTCGACTTGCAGGGTTCAGAAGATATAACCTATATAAAAACCGAAGCGAAGCGGGGCTCAGTAGTGTAAAATAACTGCACAATAATAAACAAACAAATATTTATCTCACCTCACAAATGACTCTATATACCCATATACCATTACAATTCCCTTATGTTATTTCACCCATTTTTAGAGTGCTCATATTGTGTAGTTGTTCCTCATCTATACTATCGATAATTCTATGTACCTACGTAACAATCTAAAAATCGTTATACATTTTTATGAAAAAAAAATACAATGCTATTTAATATTATAGTGCCATTCATTATGAACTCACATTGTAATCACGTGTCCGCGGATGACAGAACGCGATTACGTAAAATTGTTTCTGATAAATGCGTGGAACACGCATTTATCAGAAACACGCGTGTAAGTGTGTAAGTTTTAAATTAGGAATTTAAATTTCATTAACTTGGAATTTCGTGACTCTCGTAATTACGTTAACAATAACTTGAGCCATTCCGTTTTATCCTAACTACTAATATTATAAATGCGTAAGTTTTTGAGGATGGATGAACGGATGGATTAATATAGCTTATATCAGAATATAAATGAATAATAATAAATCCAAATTTTATCCCAGAACGCGGACAAAGTCGTGGACAAGAGCTAGTATTTTCATATAAAATAATAATAATAATAAATTATGGGACACAACTCACACGGTTATTGAGTCCCAAATTAGGCAGAGCCTGCACTATAGGTACTGAAGAACTGATAAACACCACAACTGACAAACTATCACATAACAAAATAAAGAAACATACCTACTTAGTAATGAGAAGGAATTAATATCTTAATTATGATCAAATTATTATTTATTACACAAGTCATATTAAATATTATTGATAAATAGCCTATTTATACAAGAAACAAGATTGTAAAGAGAAGCCAGAATTCTTGTCTCACTCGTTATGATGAATATTAAACAGATGTAGCCCCTTTTCACACGTACCGGTTTGCGCCGGTCCGGCGGTCCGGTCCGGCGGCGAAATGTATGGCCGATTGCCCGGTTGCCCGCCGGTACGTATGAAAGCGCACGTACAGTCAAGAGCAAGTCAAGCTTGACACTACCAGTTTAAGCTGAGCTCTGATTTGTACTGCGCGCCATATAATACAGGGCCGGTTCAAAGTCCAAAGTGTCAAGCTTAGTGTGCTCTTGACTGTACATGACCATATACTTCGCCGCCTGCCGGACCGGCGCAAACCGGTACGTGTGAAAAGGGGCTAAGTCTTTTAATGAATACTGGTAGTATGGTAAAGTAAGAAAATTCCTAAAAGT
Organism: Ethmia dodecea; assembly: GCA_963855545.1. NCBI lineage: Eukaryota > Metazoa > Arthropoda > Insecta > Lepidoptera > Depressariidae > Ethmia > Ethmia dodecea. The sequence continues at coordinate 16,413,245 of OY979438.1, read as the reverse complement.
GAACTGTTAAAAGTACCTACATACACATATAGAAAAACTTGAAACTGCAAGGATAATTTCATGGTACCACCACCCACACGGTTTAATGCGTTTGACGTATTACACTCATATGGTTATTTTAAATACAAGTTATATGACATAGAACTCTAAAGAGTAAACAACCGACTTCAACGAATAATACAAAAAAAAATACAATCGAATTGACCTCTTCCTTTTTTGAAGTCGGTTAAAAAAAGAATCATCGAAATCGGTTGTCGTGATATTGAATTATTCGTCTATTTGTCGAGCACATACTTAATGGAAATTTAAGACATATTGTTTTATCATGGATGCCATTGTCAGAACTGGACCAAAAATGGGACCACACGGGAAGCACCAACTTTTAAACAAAAAAAGAATCATCAAAATTGGTTTACCCAGTCGAAAGTTCTGAGGTAACAAACATAAAAAAAACATACAGTCGAATTGAAAACCTCCTCCTTTTTTGAAGTCGGTTGAAAGCAACCAATATTTTGATGTTATTTATGAGGAAGGTGGGATGGATAATTTTTGTTACTCTTTCACTCAAAAACCGGATCTCATCTAATCCTCAATGGATTTTGATAAAACTTTACAGTAATAAAAAAAAACATTTCACTCGAACAATGACGCGGGCCATTATTATAAAATAATATTTAATTTTGTTGTTTGATAATTAATTACTGTTTACAGCTATAGCCGCAATATTTGTAAAATTGTTTGATGTAAACATTATAACTTCCCATCAGTTATAAACCGAACATTGGTTCTTTGAAATCTACAGACAGACATGTCCATTATTCCAACTTCCATCGTGTGTAAAAAGAAGCAAGCAAACTTACAAATAATGAATTTCTAAAGTTAGCTTCACCGCAGTCTGTTTTTTTTTTATAAAAAAAGGGGGCAAACGAGCAGACAGGTCACCTGATGGTAAGTGACTACCGTCGCCCAATGACGCTTGCAACTCTAAGGTCACAAGTGCGTTGCCGACCTTTGAGGTACGCTTTCTTCTTGAAGGTTTGGAGGTCGTATCAGTCCGGAAATACCGTAAAAAAAAACTCACCCAGCCACCAGGCGCCGACCCATCGTGGGTCACTGTATTGATATCCAGGGTCGAATAGAGGGTCCACGTACACCCTCGTGCACAGCGCCCCGAGCAGGAACCCCAGTGCCGGCCCAATCACCCTGGTGCCGATTGTAATAGCTGTTGACAAAAGAACATTTATTTTATAATAATCATTATAAATAAGTATATTAATATATCTATTGTATGAGCCTACACTAACAGGATAAAGGATGAGATTACTCATATGCGTACCAGACGGTCCTTTGGTCGAAAACTAGGTAGAGTCTGTACTAATAAAAACAATCGGTAGACATAAGAAATCTACTTATACATGGATATTTTTTATTAAGTGCAAATGGGCACCCCATCATCATCATCATCAGCCTACATCTGTCCACTGCTGGACATAGACCTCCCCTAATGAGCGCCATAGCGCCCTGTCTTCGGCTCGACGCATCCAGCATCTGCCTGCAGCTAATGGGCACTCGCTATTATTTATTTTCACGGTACTTTTGTCCAGCAACTTGAAATGAATTAGAACCATCAGTTTTATTGGTGCCATTGAAATATTTTATTAATAAGAAAAACAATCCGATTCACAATTAATTTCTCCTCGTGCGTACATTATGTTATCAATCGGCGTCACTTTTTTCGTGTCACGCAATATTAAAAGAGATTTGTTGAGATTACGTTATCGTATGCAACATCGCATCTTGCACGCAAGGTAATTTGCAGTATGTGGATATTCCAACAGTTTGTGCGAGTACCGAGTGACATCTTATGGAGGCATTACTAAGAATCGTGGACGTAAGTTGTTCATTACATAAATTGATGTAAAATACAAAATCCATCGTAAGGCACATCTTCATGTCTGGAATACCATGTCAAAGGGGCGAATGAAATATAAAAAAACAGATTTTAGTATATTTTTAATGGAATTGTATCAAAAATCTCCTACATAAACAGTCTGTTTTCGTGAGCGTTTCGCTAACCTGTATTGTTTCATATTGAGTAGTCTCATATTTTTGTAGACTTAAGAAACATTCCAATAATAAATCATTAAAAATTGAATCTTTAAAACTACAGACAAGCTGCATCCCAAACATGCACTTGCAATTCCAAAAGTGATGATTCCAAATCAATTTAAAGGAAACATAATTTAACTTTGGCAGACGGATAATGAGGCAGTAAATATTAACGGGCATAATCACAGAGGCGGAGGCAGCCATTATGTAAATGTCTGGACCGCAGTTTATCTCAATAGGGACTAGGTCTCATGATGCAAATTGATGGTCATTCAACCCGGGAGATTTGTGGAATTGGCTGTTGACGAGCATTACAAAACGTAGCTGACATAAAACCCTTTCTACGTTTAAAACAAAAACAAAACGCAAGTTCGTAACCTCTCCGCAGTCGTATTCCTCAGTACTAGTCTCATCATCTTCGTTCCTATACAATTTATCGTAATTACGTGTAATTATTTTCTTGGTACGATCAATGCGGTTTGCCAGGGCCTCATAGCACAAATCTGGTTTTGTTAGATTAGCCGGTTTCCTCGCCTTGTTCCTTCATTACACTTCTAGAGACGGACTATCTTCTAACTGAACTATCACTGCTTATTCTTAAAAAACAATATCAAAAGCTTTTCATAGTTGGTAGTGGAAAATGGTGCCTATTTCTATGAAAGATTAGCTGCTTATAGATTTAAATTCGTACAACAATTAGCTTTTTACTCCATCAATAAAATAAAATTAACTAAATATATATGAGGGTATTTAATTTAACGGTAAAGGTCGCTGTAAATTGTTAATGACCGAAATAAAGTTATATAGCTGCGTGAGTCTGCAATATAATTATTTCACGAATGCAAATCTTTTAAAATTCAATCAATTTAATTCAAATCAGATCATTAACCACAATTTAATACAGACGCAATTCTAACATTGCACAAAGTAATTTTTAATTGTAACAGCCTCATGGATATGTAATTTGTACACCAATATCTATTTCATGTTCAATTGGAGGATTATATTTCTATGTTTCGAGTATCCTTTCGTCCTTTATCATTAATAACAGCTCATTCAAGAACTCCCCAGCAATATCTACGCAGCTGTTATGTTGAATGTTATTATGAATAAGTGAAAATCGATAGGTCATTGACACGCGTGTCCCAGATTCCAAAACTTAATACCGACTGCAATAAAACAACAAAGAAACCCCGAGGGGTTCTTGACCGGGAAACAATCAGGTACTTAGGACCCAAATGCAATCTTTCGGGGAAATCATCCGCAGCGCTTGCCAAAAAACAACTTGCGCCAGACACGCGTGCCACGTACCGGGGAAAATAAAATGTACTATCCTATTATCATCATATGCTGTTGCAATAAGTAATGGCTCGTCAGCGACTTTTACGATGGTGCGCTGGTGCGAGTTTTTAGGGTTCAGCTTCAGGAGACGTCCGAGGTAACCAGGTGTCCGATAACAGTAAATACTCCATTGATTCTGACAAAGAAATGATTCTTGATCGCAATGTGTCAAATGCTTTTATAAGAAGCCCATTGTAATTGAGGAAGAAGTAATTTATTCCAGAGGCTACAAATGAATGTTTTTGACATCAAAATCCAAAATGCAAGTCGTAATGAAACTTATAATCTCGAAATACTTAAAGCAGAAATAAAAAACGATGAAAAAGGAGTATACCGACATTCTAAGGTCCGGACTCCGGAACCCTTCGTGACTTGTGTACTTGGATGATTTTTTAATGCGCCGTTACCGGTTCCAATGCATCATTAGCGATGGACCACTCCTCCGCCTCAGCGTTGGGCGATTGTCGAAAATGATGAATTGCATCATTATACACACTTAGTATTCTCAATTCGTTTCGGTGTGTTCGTCGAGGAACCATTGGACATTGCTAGCAAATTTTTGGATGTACTTATTTATGTTGGTCTAACACTATTTGAAAAGTGTTTAGATGTACGTTATAACTATTATATTCGTCGTCTTCTGTGCTATGGTATTATGCTTAGCGCACTTCGCTCATCGGCATTAGATATGGTGTCTACCATTTTAAGATCACGTACATCCTATTATTGTGAAGTGGCAATGAATTCGTTTACTCTTTCTATATGTAAGACGTAGTTGTCTTTATGATCTTTATTTATTATGTAACTGAATTCTATATCTTTAGTTATTTCAACGTGTGACAGTTTGTTCAATTTTATTGTTTGTACAAAGAGTTTCTAATAGCTTCTACGTTACCTAATGTTACTTTCAGAAGTGCGATTTTTGAATCTCACTGGTGATATCAAAATCACCGGTGACTAAAATTATCACCGATGACTTTTATGTCACCATTTTCCAAAAGCCGTATTTTTGAAAGTCACACGATGTTTACCAACATGCAGAAATTTTACAATGTCAGTCAGAGACAATCTTCCCGTTACGTTCCTTTTTACGCAGATGTTATAGTGTTGCCCTTGATATCGGTTTTTATTTTCTCATACTATAACTTCAAAAAGATTCATCAAATTGGACAATCGTAAAACGTAACGTATTTGTCAGTGTCATGTAAACAAAAATTAAAGTTTTGAATTGAAAAATTCACTTAATTCACTAGAAAAGGACGAATAAAGAGAACATAACACAGATTTTACACTTTATAAGAAAAGGTATGTACATTTGTTAGTGGCATATGTTTTACAATTATATTTAACTTAATAATTGTATTTACTAATAACTTGGATATTGTTTTATTTAATTGAAAGGTTTTTTATATTTTCAATAAATCGTCGCAATCACGAAATATCACAATCGAGCCCCGCTGCTAATTCTTCCGAAAAACATACTTTGGCACTTTTGGCAGATGTCACATACGTTAACTGTCAAAAACAATCACATGGTGATTTCAATTACGAGTGGGTAGGGGCACTCGTAAATCGATATCATAGGTATGACAAATGTAAGTCACCGATGAGTTTCAAAAATACGAACTTTCGGAAATCATTCACATCGGTGAGAATTAGTCACTTGGTGAGATTCAAAAATCGACCCCCTGGACCAGTGTATTATATTTGTTCAATCATTTAGTATTTTTGGTCTTTTTTCTCTAAAAATCTCATACCTAACTGCACTTATTACAAATTATATTGAAAACTAGCGGGTGCCAAGCGGTGTTGCCCGTTCCCCTGGAAATTTCCGAAAATCCCTTCATCTCGGTTGCCTTCGACATATAAGACACCTACATACCATATTCTAAATTGCTAGGTGTTATCGTTTCGGAGTAGTACGTATTTCTCTTATAAAACAGTTTTTATATTTTCCCACGGGAATGAGATATTATCCCATAGTAAAAAGTACCCTAAATGTTGACCCAGTTACTCTGTTATCTCCACATGAAATTTCATCAAAATCGCTTCAGTAGTTTTTGCGTGACGCGTGCACAGACAGACTAGAGTAGTGGACTAGATATGGGAAAACTGTTAGTAATACGAGTAAGAAGTTCAATTAACATTAAATACGCTCATGCCTTATCCCCGAGAGGGTCGGAAGAGATATTCCTTTTCTGTAGATACCTTATTTTCAATCGTGTATTTTAGGACCCCTAAATCTGACAACTAGTGAGTCCGTCGCCCGACCGGGATAAAATCAATTCTGGGTCCGGGGGGGTTTTCTAACGATATTTTCCTTCACCGTCGAGCAAGTAATTTAGTAAGGTCACTTCTAATTCTATTCTTAGTTGTCTATTTCGATCGATTACTCTCAATCTTACTTCGAACAGACATTATAAATACTGTCATTGATCTACTAGGTCACTCCTATCTGTTATCAGTAGTAGTATGAACCCAGACCTACTAGGCAGGGCTTGTGATAACCTTGCAGCGTCCGCGCAAGTAAATAAGGTCATCATGCCACCGATATATACAAATATTGCTACAATAAACATACACACACAATTTCATCGTAAACATCTAACTTTGTAACATGAAAAGAACAAACTCTGCGTGGTTCTTTTTCAGCCACAAATAAAGTTGTTTATTTTCAGATCCTGTTTATTTCCGTTTCCTTGGAAATTTGCAAAAATCTCTTATTAGTGTTCATCTGTTCATTCATCTGTGTTCTTTCAGTTTCTTCTTTAATATAAAAATACAAAGCATTGAAAATGTTTAGCTACTTGCCAAGTAATTTCAATTTATTATTTATATGTAACGTACCTACGATCTAATTACAGAGTTATGACGTTGTTACCCTATACTAAACTAATATCTCTGAGCCAGGCATACATTTAAAAAAAATAACTACCTATGTAGCTTCTATTGAAGATTTTACTTGTAGGTAATATGTACAGTTCTCTATTTGCAAAATTATTGTTCTCAATTAATACACTTTTATTCTATTATCCATGCCATTAGGAACGTCTACTACCCATTCTGGTTATTCCCAGAAAGCGCCGATGATCAAATACTTGATCTATTCCTTCTAATATTGAAAAGTAATTTAACTAACCACAAAATCAGATCGTCTGCAGATATGCAATGGTAAAGTTCAATGCTCTCCGCGGAAAAGTTTTTGGAAGTATGACTAATGTCTTACGCATAAATTAGGACGCGTTCGAGGAATATTTGTTCAAATAAAAAATTAGAATTGTGGTGACAATAAAGATTACAATGTGGACAGAACCGACTTTAGAGTAACATTATGAAACTGTAAAACAAAGCTGGAAAGCAGTGCTATCGCGTGAAATGACGTGTTTTATTTGAAATACAATTATTTTTAGATAAGCTCCTAAAATATGCAATACTAACAGATATGAACGGCGATAAGAACGCAAAACAACTAACACAAAAAGATACATAATACCTATCGATTAATAATCGCATACAGTCTCCGTAATCTAATCTTAACTAACGTCAGGAAACTGACCTACGTCAACCGCAATGATTGCATCGTAACGCGAGTCGACTGCAAAAAAGTTGCATAAGCGCGCGTGCAATGTGGGGCGAAACGTAACGCTACGTACGAGTATAATGCCGGGAGAGTACAAATGTAGTTGAATTTATTAAACTAAAACTTCGATTTTGATAGGCTACCAGACGACGACGTAGTACTAAGAGAACAAATTAGATGACAACGCACAGCGTCAAAAAAAGACTTGGAGATAAATCGTGATGGAGTCGTATTATGTACATCTCAGTGCAATTAAATTCCCGAGATAAGTAAATTTTAATGTGGTATTTACGTCAGACGATTGTACACAGAATATAAAAACTACCTGAAATTACAGACTTGCAATATCTGCCAACTACTAACACCTAATAGAATAGAACTAAAGGAAAACATCTAAACGTTTTGACCCACTTAGTAGGCCATTGCATTTAGATATTTTTAACTACAACTGACTCATTAATAGGAAAACTCTAAAGGGAAAATCCCAGTTGAATTACATTGAAAAACGTTTGCTCTACTTTTAATTTTGTAGTTGCAAATCCTAACAAATTTATTGAAAACTTTAAGTTCGCTATCCAATGACCCAAACTCTTAAGTGACCAATTACTTCAATATGATGAACAATGAAAAAACCGTCAAAACTGCAGCCCAGAAGCTTCTAAATTAACTGACGCACGCTGACAAAATTAGGGCTAAGGAATATCGGTCAGAGCGCCCTAACGCCGCGTCGTCAATAAGCTGAAATTGTCCCCGAGACGTCCCGTCCTACTGACACACTTGCGCCGAACGCCGACTGACCACTGAAATAGCAATTGCATCCAATGGGCACGGACCACGAGTTTCTATACATCTCAGTACTTTAGGGCAGAGTTCGTATCTGTACTATTGAGCAAACTGTGCTTCCTTGATACATTACGAGAACGAAAGCGATCTTATTGAAGTGTTTGACATAGTCACTGAGCTCAATTGTAAAGGTATCAGATTTTTATCTATGACTAATTTGGCACGGCGCTAACATTATTTTATATTTTCAAAAACAGCTTAGCGTATCCATCTAATGGTATTATTACGTATGTACCTAGATAAGAAGATAAATATGAAGAAGATAATGAAGAATAGAATATGTGGTGTTCTTCAAGGCAGTATCCTGTGACCAAATTTGGTCAAAAAACCCTTGGTCCCCTTCAGTTTTTGATCATGGTTGACGATCTACCGGGAACTGTCGTATCTGCACAATGTCGTCTTTTCGCAGACGACGTAAAGATATTCATGGGGGTAAAAAACAGTTTTGAAGCTGATGCTCTACAAAAGGATATCGCGGCAGTTGCAGAGTGGAGTACGAATAATAATCTTTCCCTAAACGTGTCAAAGTGCAAAATTATGACACTTTCCAACGGTGTAGCCCTCCAAACAGACTACGAGCTTCTAGGAAGCAATTTACAACACGTTAGCGAAGCTAAAGATCTGGGCCTCATATTTGATTCAAAGCTGAATTTTAGAGCTCATGTGGTGGAAATATGTAAAAATGCTAATGGAATGCTGGGGTTTATTCTCCGTAGCACTTACCAATTTAGAGACCATCGAGTAGCTTTAGCACTGTATAGGGCATATGTTAGAAGTCGTCTGGAATACAACGCCATAGTGTGGGACCCACAAGAAGCCAAATATGCATATATGGTAGAAAAAATTCAAAGAAAATTTTCTAGAATTCTCTATAAGAAAAAACTCGGCTATTACCCCTACCTATATCCATCCCTTTTCGTGGCAGGCATAGTTGGTCGGACACCCTGGAGAGGAGGCGTAAGATTGCCCTCTTACTCCATTACTTTCTCCTTCTAAATAATAAAATTGACAGCCCAGAAGTGGTAGGGAGGGTAGGACTGAGTGTACCACTCTCGTATAGACGCGGCGGCGGGCCCGCCAACCCCCGCACGTACAGACCGCTGCTGGCCGCGCCGCAGGTGCGCACTCTTCGCGGTAAGAATGCCCCTACTATTCGAGCAATCAACCTACTCAACTCAGTTTTGAAAGCTATTCCAGATGCTGACCTATATGGATCTAAGTCTAATACTTTTAGGAAATTATGCAATCGTTTTTATGATAGTCCTAATTATGTAATTAACAACTAAGTTTATAGTGCTTTGGCTAACTGCTGTTAACTATAAATGTAAATAAATAAATAAAATAAAATAAAATAAAAATAAATGGAGCAATCGAATCGTTCAGGATCACGGTCACAGTTTAATTTACGCCCCAGCGTTCTCGAACAATCTGGTAGTAAATCATAACAATGTACTTACTTTAATGTGACTTGTTCTAAAACAATAGTATACAGTAAAGCTCCCATTGCAGGCTATTTATGCACAATTTCAATAACCAAAACATTGATTGAAACTTACAGAAAAATCTTTCGGTCCCTTGTTGTGCAACCGGTACGTTTACGTTCATTTAATTTGACTTCCAATTGGGCAAATTTTATTGAGTATCGATTTAAAACACTTGAAAGGACGTTGCACAACTGTGACCCAAATGGCGGGTAATGATAACCGACCGAGGAATACTCATCACGTTTATCGAGTGAATCGGGTTAGCCAACATTAGCTCTGATTAGCTGTGGATGATAAATCAGTCAATTATCTATGGTATTTCAAGCAGCTATTCCCGTCTCGCTTACAAGAGGTGTTCGTCAATTATCAAATGTATATCCGAAATACTGCTACTCTATCAAATCAACGCGCCACATACTATTGTACTAGCAAGCCGCCAACGGTATTGCCCGCGCGATACCGGTTTTCTACATTTCCAAACTCATTTTCTCAAGACTTCATCTTAAAAACTACTAACATTCCGAGTTTTATCGGTTAAGGCAGTGCCTCGGTAGTTAAGTCAGAAAAAACTCGTCTGGCTCCTTATGGTGCAATAGCGTAAAAAATTTAGCCTATGACACTTCAGAGATAATGACGATTCTATCGTTACCATGTGCTTTAAAAGGTATATGCCCAACCAGTAACACCCATTCCTGTCACACTGTTACTGGCTGGGAAAAAGATTCGTCATCGAGTAACAGTGTTACTGGTTGGTGATAAATTTATTCCCATCGGGTAACACTGTTACTGGTTTGTGATAAATTACTTCCCATCGGGTAACACTGTTACTGGTTGGTGATAAATTAATTCCCATCTGGTAACACTGTTACTCGATGAAACATTTTATTACCATCGAGAAACACTAGGTCATTTTATTTAAATTAGGTTCCATCCAGAAACACTATAGCTCGTTATAGGTAACTTATTTTTGTCTGCTGTGTTACTATCGGTTGGGATGAAATAAGATAATATATGTTTATTTTATTTTATTCATTATTACTAAGTTTACAAAATTCAGTCTACAGGTCAAGTCCCATGACGACAATGCATAAAAACAGTAATTATCTCTATGTATAAATTATCAATTTACAATCAAAACAATGGAAAAGAGAGATTATAGAATATAATACCAATATGTCAAAAATTCCAAACCAAAATTATGTCAATAAAAAAATTCTCATTTTACTATCTATTCATAAAAATATCAATATAATTGTCGTATAAACAATAACATAACATTTAATAAGGGATTTTATCATTTTAATATAAGAAAAGAAAAGTAGAAACTATGATAAGATAACTCTAATCTATACAAAATGTGTGTTTTGACTGGCTACTTGAGTATGGAAATGTTTTTTTTTTCGATTTTCTTACCTACCTTTGATAAGACCCTATATAAATGTTGATTAGTGTGATAGAAAAACTGCTTACAATTATGTAGTTACTACAAAAATATTGTAATAATTGTTCAATAATATTCATGTTACATAAATGTTGATTACTGTGACAGATAAAAAAGGCCTTCAACGTGTAGGTACATACTCGTACCTAAATAATTTTTCAAATTAAAGCTTTTGTCTATTCTATTTACTAACGTATTTTATTTCAAACTTTTCCTACTATAATATCAAGTATTGTACAATTCTATTCAGAATGTATTTTGGATGAAAATTTAATCATCACTTCAGACTCAAAGCCATAGATGGCATAGTTTCTATACATATATTATCTTATTTCATCCCAACCGATAGTAACACAGCAGACAAAAATAAGTTACCTATAACGAGCTATAGTGTTTCTGGATGGAACCTAATTTAAATAAAATGACCTAGTGTTTCTCGATGGTAATAAAATGTTTTATCGAGTAACAGTGTTACCAGATGGGAATTAATTTATCACCAACCAGTAACAGTGTTACCCGATGGGAAGTAATTTATCACCAACCAGTAACAGTGTTACCCGATGGGAATAAATTTATCACCAACCAGTAACACTGTTACTCGATGACGAATCTTTTTCCCAGCCAGTAACAGTGTGACAGGAATGGGTGTTACTGGTTGGGCATATACCCTTTAAAATCCTTAAAACTGTTTGGACTACACCAAGGAATAGACTCACATACATACACTGGAAAACATGTGCGAATGTGATAAAAAAAGGCAGCTTACACCATGTTCCTAGAAGTCACATTATCCATCAATCCAATTTAATAATAATAACAATAACTAAGCCACGTATGTAATTATAATAATACACACATGCTATATCGAAAATTCAATTAAAGGAGCAATGTTATACTGCCTAGTGCCATTTTATTAGTTACCCAACGGATGCTGTAATCAACTTACTACTCATAATTATATGTGTAAAGAAAACGTGATCGTTGTCTATTTACTTTCCAACCATTACAGTGGTTTTATTCATAATTCTATTCATTTTCTAATCTAGCTATAATAATTACAGCAACATCTTAGTTTTTACTTTCATTAACTGTACACAGATAATTGAAAAAGAATAGACCTGGCTTTTCTGTAATAAATTGTCTAAAGAAGTAAGCAAATTATTACGTACTTCCAAATATCCGAAACGCAGTAACTACACTGTGTAGGAGACAAGAAGAATTCCCCATGTCATGTGATACAAAAGCTCTAGCACCATCTTTTAAATAACTATCAAAGTCTATGAAAGTTTTGTGTCAAGCTTAAAACCACATCACTCCGATTCATTCCATGATATCTCCCATGAACCATCCTGCTTTATTCCTGTAAAGTAATTAAAAGAACGAATGGCGATCTTCTATAGATAATACGAGTTATATCTTTTTAATCAAATCAAGTCATTGGATTTGTTTGACACAAAAGAATATTAAAAAGATTCTTACTTTATAACAATGACATGGTACGAAGTAAGTAGGACTAAAACAATACTGGTTTAAAGCTTGTTTAAAGAGATAGTGGTAGGAGCAGATACTGCGTAAATGAAACACAAAAGTTGGACGAGATGGGGCCGTTTCTTTCCCCGTTTATTACGTAGAATGAAAATAGCCGGCCTATTTCCAGAGCCATAGTTAAATCGGTACAAGGCCGGCGTTGTTTGGTAAATAAAGATGGGGATCTTCTTCAGGCTGATTTATAAACCGATACTCGCTTGTACTATAGAAGCGAGAGACAGAGTGCAATATATGATTTGATAGATGTGGAGGCAAGAGAAGTTCCATGTTTCGATCAGGTGGTAATCTATTGTCTTCGATAGAATTGCTTAAGATTGGAGATCGTCATCATTTTCACGGGTGAGCTAAGAACGGAATGGCTATATAGGGTAGATCCACTAATAAATAAAATATACTCTCGCCTTATTACCGAGGTGGTTGGCAGAGGTATTCCATATGTGGAATTACCATTTTCATCAGTGTATTTTTACAATAGATTTTTGGGTATGCGGCTCGTGATCTCTAACATCATCGTCGAAGTAGTGATAGATAAGTACGAAAAGTAATTGCCCGTAGTCGAACCCGGTCTAAGAGGGGTCTGTCAGAGGGGAATCCACTTTAAACGGGAATGTTTCTCATATAAAAATGTCAGCAGACTCCAAACGAAAGCTGAGCTTATTTATTATATGGCGATCACAATCCGCCTGCCAAGCGTGGTGACTATGGCAATACTCCAAAACGATTCTCGTCAACAAATGCATTCAAAAAACACTACTGCGTTTATAGAAGTGCACGGAAAGATTAAAAACGTAACCCTCGTTTGGTTATAAATAGGGAACATAAACTCCTAAACTTCAATCTGTTTACAAATAAAAACCCAAGACACTTTACATATAAGTTCAACAAAAATCAACCGCATCCCTTAAACCAGTGTGACGCATCCTAGCTTTTTGTGACGTTTCTAACAAATGGAAAACTAGTTTTTCTGTCTCGCTCTCACAGAAGCTCTGTCGCACAGGTGTTGGTGCACCGGCACATTAGACACCACGGAACTGTCTGCAGATGGAAATCCTTTTATTTTTTAATAGCTACCCGCCTCGCTTCGCTTCGGGGTATATGAGTTGCGCGCGCCCATAAAGCAGCCAGACGGCGTTTTTTTTTTCCACTTGATTTACTAATATTGAGATTTTGAAATGAAAACTTTTTTTTTATCATAACCAAATATAGCGTATATGAGTCAGAGATAACGTAGGTTCCTACTGTTTTAGTAGTTGCTTATATACCCCAAACATACAAGCACACAAATTTACTGTAATTTTTAAGGATCGTTCTATAGTTAGCCTGTATTTGTCCTTTGTATTTGTCCATCTTATATTTGTGTTATGAGTCGAATAAGACTCAATAGCAAGCACTCAAAAATGTGTATAGGGCCATTTCTATTTTAACATAGCGCTTTAGCTCAGCCCGCAGACACAACAAACGGGTTCAAAAGTCAACACAACCTTGCCCGAGCCTTATTTACTCGCTATTAACAGCACACCCAAACATGTATTGTTCCAGTTTTTTGCTCCACTGATATCATGTTTCATCACGCCTGGATAAAAAAGGCGGATCTACTTTTATTTTGTTTTTTGTATTTATTAATGTGTTTTCCTTATGGGAGACTTATGACTTATCTTATTATACTTAACCTGGATACTTCCAACATTGAATAACGAAACGCAAAATACGATAGTTTTTCTGATTTATACTCAAGACTTAACACTACGTAATACGAATCCAGCCTTAACAAAAGTAACTTCATTACGCTAAGATTTAAAAAACCAAAGTGCATCTTAAGCATGTTGCAATTAAACCAACTTGTTTGTTAATTACGCCACGCATCGGAGGGCGGCTGGTCGTAGGCGGCGCGGGCGCAGTGGGCGGCTATGATTTATGCGCTCTTGTGTCCCGGCTTTATTGCTCGCCAATCGCTAACAATCGAACCAGCATAATCGATATATGCGATTAAACTGACTTATCGCCCTTTTGTTACCCATATTAACTGCATAATATTGAGCTACAACAACGGCGATAAAGATTGTGTCCACTCACCCATGTAAAGCGGGGACTGTCTGCTGCCGACGTTGTCGTCGACGTAGGGGATGCCCAGCGTTGCGATGCCTGTTTGCCCCACCCCCACCACCAGGAGGCAGACGAACAGCCAGGGGATGACGACGGCGGTGATGGAGGAGCGCGTCGCTGTGTTGTCTAACTGGACCTGATCGCATTGGCCGTGCGCTGTGTCGTTGGCCGAGCAGACGGGCGCAGCACCCATCGGGTGGGCCACAAGGTGCACGTCAAGCAGCTGCGTGCCGTACATCACGTGCGGTATCACGCAGCCCAACACGCCCACGGCCAGCACCAGCATCATGCACGCGATCCACCGCGGCCGGTGCCCCCGTCCAGCCAGGTACGTCAGAAACAACGCCGTGCATATCTGGCCGATCTCCGTCGCGGCCAGCAATGTCCCCGTCGTTTTCGACTCCACGTGGAATAGCTTCTCCACTGTCGTCGTTACGCTCACGAAGTACGTGAGGAACATGCCCTGCAGCACCCACCCCGACAGGAACACGAGCATGAACACTCGCGTAGAATGAAACGCAGTGCGCTGACCCGCCTGCTGCGGCGGCAGCTTGCAGTCGAGGGAGCCATTGTTATTCCCTGTCGCTAACCGTTCCTGTTCTTCTGGTGTGGCTTCAACACCTTTCATGGCGTCCTCGGCCGCAGGGCCCGGGGGACCTTCCTCCCCGCCCGCTGAGACTGGCGCGACCTTATTTGCCCTGCAACAAAGAAAGGGTCTAAGTATGCACTACAAAATGTACAGTTACGCAAGAATCTGCCGCATTTCGTGTTATAATATAACTCACGTCATAGTCTCCGTATCTGGCCGTAACTAAAGCTAATTGCTAATTATGAGCAGCCCCTAGCTGCCGTAGCCAGCTACCGTCGGAGCGGATACGCACGCAAAGCTTGGAGGAGCTCAATTCGCTAACGGAACTGTCACGGGTGATCAACGAGCACGAATACGCCGAAGTTAACTCCTTCGCATACTTTGGCGACGTTAGGTCACGAGAGCGAGGGGGATGCGGAGGCTGCGTGCGCGCACCCGGCGCGGCGGACTCAGACTGCAAGTTGCAATTATCCGAGCGCAGTGCACCCGCTTCGCCCGCCCCTCGTCTTCTCCCCATACGAAGTTTTTATTGGCCGCCTATCCGTTTTTTGTGCGGCACGCATTTACACACGATGAAAGCCGTCTGAGCGACGCCCTCCTTCGAAGATTCCCTCTCGTCTCGAGACTACGGAATGTCTTTGTCTCATGTCCCAAGCTTTTTTAAGCTCGGCACTGTTTACAATTAAACACGCGATGGGGACAAGTTGAGACTGACATATACGCACGCAACACGTTTTCTGGTCGAGTTGATTTTGCTGCCTATACGTCGACAAAGTATTTGACAGGATGGTTGTTTTAGATTGCAAATAACATTACATTGATAGTAGAAACGTAGGGCACACGCGGGTTCGCAATAACAGCGACTTGTAGAATATTAATGTGAACGAGTCATACGGCTAACTGGACTTGCGAAACTCACCAACGGAGGCCGATGACCAGCGGCGACACCGCCGGGAACACACTGCTACACTCGACCGACCAGTTCCAGGAGGTAAACTATTCCACAGATAGTACTAATTGGCTTAGATAAAATAGCGAACTAAGTGAAACGCTCAGATACGTTCGATATTTTTTCACTACCGACCAATATTGTGGCGCATGGATAACTGCATTCCGAGATAAGCACACGAAATGTGCAGCGAGGCGAGGGCTATCGGCGGGCTGCTATCGGCCGATGATAACGGGATGCGGCAAATAGGCTACTCGACCGGGTTACTGCTCGGACAACCTTAAACGGAACGCCCTATTTATTTCGAGTAGCAGACGGCGTTTCCGTGGAAATGTTTTTAATGTAATGGAGAACCAGCCATCACCCGTCGTGAACAAGCCGTTTGATATTGTGCCAATTTTATCAAATTCATCACCATCCGGGCGTGTTATTACACGCGCTAGTGACTTCTGATGTATGTTTTGGCTCTAGTGAGACGTGTAATTTGTGTTTCCGTGTGTAATAAAGCAATTTTTCTTTGTTGATAATCAGAAAAGATAAAATATCTCTGTTACCCACATATTAAACTTTTATATTAAGCTTCATGTGGACAACACAATGAAAGAATCGAGCGCTTTATTTCTTCCCCTTCAAACAAATAAACATAGTAAACTACAAAATGGCGCCGCACTCGATCTCGTCTCCCGCGCAGGACAGTATCACATCAGCAACACGAGCACAATAACTGCCGATTTATTTAATCTCCGAGCGATTGAGTGGCAATGAATCATGAGTCCGACCACTCGGCAGTCTATATTGCCATAAATTGAATAACTATCGTTTCGACATCAGTACCCATGGAGATGATATATTCAAATTAAACGTACATAAAACCAACGAATGGCAGGAAACAAAAAAATTGCCCAACTCGATGTCCTCACTTAGTATGCAGTGACATGACATTCCAAAATGAATAAACGAGCGATCGAGAATTTATAACACAACACCTACCCGCATCAAAATTCACCCAAGAGGGCCACTTGAAAATACAAAAAGATAGCTCATACATAGTCCTGACTACGTAAGTAACAAACAGGATCACAATAATGTTTTGAAATTCATATGGGGCACAGAAATCGACAGATTCTAAAGTTACATTAGAATATACGGTACATTGAAAACATTATGTTGAAAACAAGAGACAAACTAAGATTCTGATAAGGATGAGAATATTATTTAACATAACAGCTCAAAAGTTATTCATTCAGAAACATTATCTGTTTCTGAATGTATAACTTTTGAGCTGGAGCCTACAATTAAAGTTGGAAAGAACAATAAAGTTGGAGCTAGTGATAGAGCAACAAAAGTAATAGTTTATAGAGCAGGGTCCCACGTTGCCGGCGCGGGCGCAGACTATATACAAGTGAGAGGACAGTGCGCGGTCAAGGCGAGTGAGCAAGTAATACCTGTCGCCGATGACACCTTGCACTGATCTTCCTTATTTAAATATGCCTTCGTTAGGGCTTGTTTTAGTTTTCCTCCGTATATACCACATCGATTTTCTTAGCCACCTTTTCTTAGCCACAAAATCTGTCCGTCAATTCTGTTGAAACTGTCTTCGTACTTAATGTTAATGTTTATCATGCAGTAGGTACGTTATTTTATTTATAGTATCTCTCTGTCAAGCATCACTGCTTATCTATTAAGTAGAACTGAAATAATTATTTTTGTGTCAGATTTCGTCATAATGGTTTCTCAATAGAATATGAAATCAATCGGTAGTTAATTATAACTGTGCAACGAAGTAAGAAAATTTTGTAAGTTTTTATATTTACATTATGACAAAATATCGTAAATAGTTACAGTAGCGAAAATGTGGACCATAATGACGTCATTGTAATAGATGAAAAATCTTAATACTGCATTGGAAGTTACTACAGTACTGAATTCTACAAATAAATATTAAAATCTTTGCAGCAACACTGGCTGCATTGATCACATTTATTTTTATTTTATACGAGCTTTTACACTCGCTCCGATAAATAAGGGGCTATAAACTTTAAATAAGTACAGCAGTGTAGCAGCCAGCAATATTCAGTTGTTCGATACAGACATTATTTGTAATGTAATGACCAATGAATGGATGATGAACGACCAATGAAGGAGACAATGACTGTTATAACATAATGCAATAATATTGTTTACAAGTTTCGATATCATGGTATTCGAACATTTTTGAACCCTACTTAATTCCATTGGAACTCGCCTATTTTACACAGTTTTATCATATTTAGATTTTGTAAACTAGATTAAAGATAATCTCTTATTTACACTATTTACGTCATTTCAAATAGTTAAGTAGATTTTGTAACCGACAAAACTACTGAACGCTGGTACCGAAACACCTACTGAAACAGTTAATTGAACCGGATCTTTAACTGATTAACAAGCAAAAGACCAAGATATACTAATTCATGCAAATGAGCCAGTAAATTAGAATATTGGATAGGCACTTATGTAGAAATCTACATACAAACTTTTTTAAACTACTTAAATGAACGCCTAGGTATACTAAAATATTAAAAAACCTACCTTAAGAAAATAGTTATACAAGAAGACCCACATATCAATAAAAATGTATAAATAAATATACAACAACAGATACATTCACAAGAACTTAACATCAACAAAGGACGTTGTCAGTCTTCAGGACACTGTTGAAATATCAAATTAAGATTTCATAATCAACGGTCGAAGTTGCAATTGCAACAAATTCCAGTCGAGGAACAGGAAATAAACTATTGTGTTTATTATGTAAAACTCAGGTAAATATCGAATACTGTTTTAATAACCCGTCCCACAATTATCTACATTAAAAGGTACGTGTTCATTAAGAATCAATTTCCATTCACGATTCATAGGCGCTGCAACGCACTGCGCAGCACGTAAGGTATATGAAGCTCGTACTTATCGGAAGGCCTAGGCCCAGCTCAGGATGGCCCATGTACTCTAGGATCCTTATCACCATAACCTCAAACAGAACAATACATGCAAAAATGTCTCCCGCCTTCAGAATATAAACATAATTATAAATACCATATTATGATGAATTTGATTCTGAGTTCTGAGTGAAAATATTATATTTTCGACGAGCGTGTTTGAGTCGATTCATGGATGTGGGTGGATGAAGCGCGAGAGGTAGGTCTTGCATTTGCCTACTTCGTCGGAAATTTAAGAAAGTGAGCATATGTATGTTGATCAATACCATCTAACCCGTTTAGATAGGGACCTCTTTTTTTGCACCAGAGCCTTTGGTTACCTAGCTACGCCACTGACGAAGCTATGGCTGCCAGTGTAGGTATCTTTCTTTTTGTGCAATTCTCACCTTCATTCAACGCAAATAAAATATAGCCGAGTAAGATTCCTTAAAGCGGGTTCCACTCATTTTAATTGGCATCGGCTTTAAAGGACCAATCCATAGTAACGATTTCTTGCGTGACTGCTGCTGCATTTGCAAATGAAAATCAAGATAGATCGCGTATTAATATTCGACGGCAACTAGCTTGTCATTGATACGCTGGATTTATTTAAATCGAAGAATACCAGCACCCGGTTAAGAATGCTCTAAATATCCCATCGAATTGAAATTTTGGATTATCTTTTTCAATATAACGATTACGGTAATATTCTTTTAAAAAAGATTCATATTTTAAATTCTCGTTAAAAATAAGACGACAAGATAAATATTAGGATAACAATGTGCGAGGCATCGATCGATGCAAAACCAAAACAAGTTTCGACGGGCACACAGGATATTCGCAATGATATAAATTGGATTTTAATTAAAAACATCCTAAATAAACGAGCACGATATGAGTCATTTGAAAAAAAAAGAGATATAAAGGTTTATAATTCAAAAAGACAGCCGTGTGAAGTTAAGCCGTGGTTCGAAGAGGTGGATCGTCATAAACCTTCTTACGACAAAAGACGCCCTGGGGAGTCGCTTCGTGGCTCAAGATCAGAGATATACCTACAGCCCAAGACATTCGAGGTACATGTATTGAGGAATGGAGATAAGCCACGCAATCATAAAGGTTTATTTCTGCAAATATCAGCACTGCTGATAAATCATTGGTAGCATGCAGTACCTACATAGCTATAACAACCGCGATTTACACCTAAGGCATACACAAACTGAGATGGAAAATCCTAATTTAGGCAATTGCGTAATTAATTCAGCAGTTGAAGCTACATACGAACCTCTTGTAGCAGCAATTTTATAATTGGCCTTGATTGTAGGTAATATACTACGAAAGGACAATGAGTGAATATGTATGGTATGATGACATAACCGTTCCTTGACATTATTAATCTTATGTCAAGTTAAGCACAAATCCCTCCAGTCTTAATGGTAAATCATCTTTAGAATATAAATGAGTTGGATAAGGACAACCTTTGATATTAGATAAGCAAATAATAGCTACTACACGAGTTAATGATTAAGAAAGAAAGAAATAACACATGAGCATGCATGAAATAGACGCGCAAGCGTTCAAAGTTCTAGGTAGTTATATGTTTATGCCGGGCAAGGACGAATCACTGCTAGGTACCTAACACCAATTTGATACTGCTCGCCTCCATTTATTGGACAAAGTGGAACGTGTAAATGAAGAAACGATACGCCACCCTGCAGCCTTAACTAGTCTCGGTGACGAAACAGACGTCACTTGTGAAGGTAAAATTAATTCTAGCATTGAATAGATTAAAGAGCCGGCGAACTCTACAGCGTTTTAAATAATGTGTGATGTAAAAACACGTGAAATATATGTTAAATGTCACCTCAAAGCTTAAAGAAAGTGGAATACTGTGGATAAAGAGAAGTTTTCAAAGATATATTGATAATAAAAATACCAAGTTGAACAAAAACCTACACAGCCTGTAATAAAAGGAGAAAGCATGTAACATATTTCAATCCCTATGTAAAATCCGACAAATTAAGAATGCATCTGGAGTCAATAAAAAGCTCGAAATAACAGCTCATTTAAAGAGGTCTGGTGAAAGTGAAACGAGTAAGATTTCGGCCCAAGGGGCGGGTGTATAAAATAAAATGTCAACGTATATGGAGGCATATACGCAGCAGACTGCACAAGTATTTGCATACAACGAGCACTTGAATTCAGGCGGAGAAATCTAGGCACAACTTTTCAGGTTCGAAGATTCTCGTTTCAATTATAAAAAAGAACACTTTTTGAGTTGTCCGCGAAGGAGTTTCAAATAGGTTTAAAATCCGCCTGATGGTTTATTATTAAGAATAGAATAGAAAAACATTTGCAGGAAAGACATAGTTTGGCTTGAACATAATGACTAAGCAATAGTAGTTCTATTCTGCTTTTATGGCAAAAGATTAGTGGCGTACTCATCAGCTTAACCCAACCAAAATAACCAACACGGCAATTGATTAATTTTCGTCTAACTTATCAGTAGAAGTTTCCTTAAACGTAAATAAGTATTGACAGTATAAGTTTCTTAAATTCATTCTTACTAGTAACTAGATAAAAGTAAAAATTTCATCAATTATCTACTATCTTTGTCAATATATTAAAAATCCTCCACAACTCATCATGGACAGATATGCGTCAAATTTTTAAAACAGGTATTTGAACTTACGAGTGCAAGTGCATTAGACTGCACAAATATGCACCGCTGGCGCCGGTCGAAAGCAAACAGTTCACTGGCCACTTCCTACACTACTCTTTTTAAGGGTCTATACTGACTGAACACATTAGTTCATCTACTTCTTTTAAGACTAGTACCGGTAGCATACTTACTTTACAAATTTACTCATTAACCAATCTAACCACTTGTGCTAGGCTCACCGCAAATAGCCTTCTATTTTAGCCACTGCGCGTTTTCTGCGTACATAATATTAAACTTGCAAAATATTTCTCAGTACCAAATATTATATGGATCATATATTTTTTTAATTGCAAATCATTTAATAATAATATAATGAATCCCCTCTACATACCGGTTTGGGTTTTGGCAAGAAGACACACATAATAACCTTTCTTTAAAAACAAAATCCTTTTTTTGTCATTTAACTGTGGCTACTATAAATTAGGTACATCTAGTAGAATCAGGTATTCGTATTCGAAATGTACTAATCCTTGATACACTAGCTGTTGACATAAAATTTTGGAATATTTTATTTTTATTTTATAAAACTATGATACTCATAAATAGACTGCATAACGCAAAGTTATAACACAAATGGGCAAAAATTCGAAAATGAGTAGCTAAATCATCAGATAGTGCTAGCACAGCACCAGTTTTATTTAAACTGGTCTGTGGTGCATGTCACCTCTTTGGAAGAATACTTGCAACACGATAAAATCAAGACGATAGACTTCATAATGTTCATCTTCTTATTTTATAATCCTTGTCGCCATCCGTTTTCCCCAAGCGGAACTGTTAGTGAAAGTTGCTATACTTCTAATTAATGAATTATAAAAAACTTAATCATACAATCAAACAGCGAATCAAAATGTCTGCAAAACTAGTATGGTCCTAACTTTCACTTTAATTTTAAATATTCAGCTTTAAGTACCATTAATCAAAAGCCGCCATTTCCTGACCTATCAACCTGAATCTGAGCTGCTAACATTTGTGACCTGAATCAGACAATCATTATTACACTCCTTTCAAGTTTCAATTCCATGCTCTACTTATCGGCGGTGACAAAAAGTCTTAAGTAAGTACGCGTATTTCCTTAACAAAGAGCTGGTTTCACCTATGGTGACAGGAAGTAGCTAAACGGATTTTATAGAAACCTGTCCGAATAAAACACTTTCTTTATAAAAATATATAATTGCTTAAAAGGGCAAGCCAAAAATAAATATATGGTAATGTTTTGAGAGTAGATGTTTAAAGATGTTGAAAAACAACTCTCTCACAAATTATTGCAAACATTTTACTCGTGAATACTAAAGAAACAAGGTAAGTTAACGATAAAGATCTGCAGATATTCATAATTCTTTAACTTTGAAATAACATACATCATTTTATTGACAAAAATAATGAACAAAACAATAAGCAATATCTGTTAGTAGGGTTATCTAACCATTATAAAAGGTTTGAACTTAAGGTCATCACTCATCATTTATCTCTTTAGACTAACCGCATACTTTCCACTCAACATAGCGAGGTTATCTCCAGGTCTAGACCAAAGACCAATAAACTTGTTTCGACTTTTCCCAAGGTCAACGGTTATACTATCTCTTACACGAGTACAAAAACGGCTAACTCACAGCCAAAAACAAATTTAACGATGATGCTTCTTCTTGAACTGTGTACGTACTCATACAACGATAGCCATCAATCAAATTCATTACCGGCCCAATTGATGAAAGAACAAGCATCTTGGAGGAGTATCCGACTATAATCTATGCCGATACGAAACACGTTAGCGAAGCCTAAGTAATGGGAATTTACGAACACGAAGTTACGAAATAACCAATGATTGGAACAATAATTGTTTCTGAAAGGGGACGTAAAAAGACCGTATGCCCAGAAAATTACTAGTTCGATTTCGTTGGGCACTTGTGGTTTCAATTACCAATTATACACATATGGAAGTAACCGGGTAATGGCGGTATAGTGTGCAAGGTAAACGAAAAGGACTACACGCAGTGCGCAGTAAATTTATAATGGAATATCGACGTCAATAAACTTGTAAATAAATATCACAAAGAGACGAGCCTAAATGTAAGCTGCCATGAAAATCTACGCATAAAATTAGATGCCTAACAACTGAATTTGAATGACCGTGAACTAATGGCTTTCCGGATGCAAAAAAAGAGTATCAGAACTAACAGATAGCTGTTACTCGACCTACATCCATAACCTGGTTGCGGCGAAATCGCAATGTAATTTCGCGAGGTAGGTACATTTTTTGGAACACTTTTACTTGGCACCAAGCGATTCACTGTATGAACGAATTCAGCGATGACACGAATTTCTCTTTCAATGACAGAGCTGTGTGAAAACCAAGAGCGAATCCACACCACATCCGATGTGGTACATAGAAGAACGAAAGTAACAAAAGAAGATTTGCCACAATACAAACCTGTTTACATCCGAAGTTTGATATATGAGCACAATACAGTCCCATCCTGCTTGCACGACTAAATCAGGCTTTTAAAAGTCAAAGTAGATATATTCTGAGGAACTTTATTTGACTACTTCTAAATTGATGGCTTTAAAATAAATTTCATTAATCTAGAATTTGGTTACTAAACTCTGTAGATGACGTTTGCATTGCCATGCTAAATTAGTGGGTTTTTTCGCGCGTTTTCGCAACTAGTGCGTCATCACCCCATCGCATGATCCGTCCTGCAGGCAACTCACAACTTTCTCTCGAACGCAACCACATTTAAATAAACGTATATTTTGCACATTGACACAGATAAAACCAAACAATGGATATTGCAAGACCTTCTCATTAGGGTACAGAAAAATAATCAACTGCTGTTTCATTCGACTTCTCTGTGTATCGCTTACCTGAACGTCAGGATGACATGAAAAACCACTCTTTCCCCAAAGATTCCAAAGCTGTCCGTGACTTATGAATCGGACAGAAGATTAAACTTTTCACTGCTTTTTCAGGCTATGAGTTGGTTGTCCATTTATTTTTTTTTTAAATTGCGTACTGCATCGAATCGATATGTACCTGGGTGACGAATTTCAACAAATTGATAAAAATTAGAAATGACTCCTCGAAAATTTTCCACTATTATTTTACGCTTACAAAATTTAATATGCAATCTAAACCTCATTCACAAATAACCTTAAGCCACGCTTGCTGAGAGCGAAACTAATACGAACTAGTCAGCGGATTACTTTCATTTGTTTGAGACACCGAAAGTAAACTTTTACTTTCGGTATGAAAGATTTATTTAACAATAAAATAGCAGAGTTGACAGTCTGCCGAGATATAGTGGTTACTAGTGTCAGAGCGAATTAGTGTGTTAACATTTTTGAAGGCAAACCAATTGATTGGTTAACCATGCGCAATGTTTTGGAGCGCTTAGAAGTAAGCCAAATTGTGAGAATTTT
Source organism: Ethmia dodecea (assembly GCA_963855545.1). Lineage (NCBI taxonomy): Eukaryota > Metazoa > Arthropoda > Insecta > Lepidoptera > Depressariidae > Ethmia > Ethmia dodecea. Next base: position 16,388,165 of record OY979438.1, on the reverse strand, counting down.
TTTTCAAGAAAATAGTGCAAACAATAAACGAACATGCATCTACAGATCATGTTGCCCAATTTTCTTAAAATATAAATAATTCTTAAGATTTTAAGCAAACTTTAAAATGTGATTGTAATTTGAATTTAGAACATAAATTGTTGAAAATAAGAACATTTATAAAATATTCTTGAAGAACTACAAAATAAAAAAGGCAACATAAAAAAATACTTATAAGTAATTACAAGTATCCATGATAATTAAATACATAATGCTATTGACTGCTAATACGACTAACTAGAAGAAAAAATTGTCCACAAACTATGTTGGTTATATTTTAAAGCTCAATTAATACTAGTTGAAAATGGTTTATTGGAAGGCTTAAGATCACGTAAAAGTGTAAAAAGTAAATGAGAATGAGCACTGGACTCAATGCGTCTTAAAATACAATAACTTATTGATTCCGACAGTTTCCTGGGAGACAGCCTTGTAAACGTGGCTTTTGTGGTCCTTATTAATTATAGGACGTGCCATGTGTGTCACTTATTTTACTGTCCAAATAAAACAATAAGCAGTACCTTTGTTTGGATATCCTGCAAATTCGGCTATCCTGTCCTATTCATATTAAACGCAAGACTTTGTGGGTTGTGAAAATGTATTTATTTCTGTAGGTAATTGCTAATTAAACTTAGAAAAGTCAATCGTCGAATATTATGGCACTTTGAACTTGTCCATTAAGATTGGCTAAATGTTAACAGCAGCCCATCTCCATCCCCGAGAAGAACCAGCAAGGAACTCAAGGGCAGCTCTTTTTGATCTTATGTCTTACTAGTAAATATGGTTCACAACAATAATTATAATGAATAGCCTTTCATAGCGCTGAGTAGGTTAAACTTATGCATTTTGGTCTACTAAGAAGTCTGTAATTTTATAGTAGCCTTTTTTATGTAATGTTTGCTTAACTATTGTTTTAAATTTGTTAAGAGGCAAATTCCTTAATGCAATGGGAATCTTATTGTAAAAACGTATACATTGACCCTTATATGATTTGGTAACTTTAGATAATCGACTAACATAAGCAGCCAGTTCATTCTTATTTCTGTTGTGGGAAACTGCCACCTGCTACGATCCTGGCACACCTCTCACGCTTCATCCACATCCATCAATCGGTTCATACATCCTCGTCGGTTTCGGGGTACTCTTTAACTGGCCTTTCTTCAATACATCGGAAATCTGATCTCGGTCTCGACTCGGCCACTCACAGTCCCCTTTCATCCATCCGCTCAATATGTCTACACCATCTAAGCATTCCTTTCTTAATCTTAGTCAATTCAATTCAATTTTTCAATTCAATTTATTTCAATAACAGTAATACTGTGTGTGAACTTAAATATAGGTATCTAAACAAATAAGTATATAACAAGTAATCACAAAAAAAAAAAAAAAAAAAACAATTAAGTACACCAATATTATCAATTAAGTATGTAACAAAATATCCATAAAAAATAATAATTCAATAACATCAATTTCATCAAATAAGTATCTAATAAATAATCACACTCACTACATCACTACATCCTCTTTCATGCAAAAACTAACAAACGGGTTTTGATAAAACTTTAGGCTAAAATTTATAAAGATATGTATTTATAAATAAGCACATTGCACGCGTGCGAAGCCGGGGTGGATCGCTAAGCCAACATATTTTTAGATAATAAAAAAACGCTTGGGTTGACGAGCGGTGGCAAAAGCTTCAGAATGAGGCATGTTTTTATATGAGGGCTTCTTTTAAATTTAATTTCAAAACCTTACATTAATATTCTTAGTTCTGTACATGTATATTATGACAATTAAATACAGCTTGTAATAAGGAAAGATATTGAGTAGATGGGTATTTAAGCTTAAATTGCACGGTTGACGGTCATTCTTCTGTATACGCCTTAGTTAGAGGAAAGTCTGGATACGTTTTTAAGTGATTTTTGTGGTAACTTATCCGCTATGGCATGAGGATGCTGCCAATTTGGGGCTGACTTGTATATCAGAAATATTTATGGTCTCAAGTACCCAAGTTACCTAAATATAATAACCTCGTCCCAACGTAGGCCCCGTCTTTGCTCTCGGGCTAGTCTGGGGTCAAGAGCAAGCCCATTTTTTAGTAAAAAAAAAAAAAAAAAATACGGTCACAATTCGTTAGCAACTTTTTCGAAATACTTAGTCAATATTAACCTAAGTTTGTCACTAAGCTTACCACTACATACGCAGATGACATAGATGAATTGTGATGTAAAGCACAAGATGAGGACCACAGAATAAATAATATAAGGTTGCAGGATTGTAAAAGACGAGCCTCAGCTCAGTAGAAGATAAAAGGATAAATGGTTAGATGATGATTTTTTATTATGGAAGACTTGTTTATCCTAGAAGAGCCATGCATAAAACATTTTGTTTGTGAAGCATATCGTAAAACGGCTATATATCGTATATACGGTGGTGTGGTTGGGAACAAAACATGTAAAAACCACTTTAACATCACAACCAGCACGCGAGCGGAGTCAAGGGAAAAAACTAGCAATTAACATGAAATAATCTTAACCATAACGTAAACTTAACTGCCAATTAAAAAGATAATGGTCATTTAAACCTAAAACACCGTGAAAATGTTTGAAATAATGATGAGTCGTACGATAAACCGGTTGGAAGAAAGCGAAGACCTTACATTATGTTGTCAAGTGTCAATATTCTACTCGCTATCTATAAGAATTTTTATATATCTATTATGTAACTCGGTGTGGGTAAAGCGACTCTCACACAAGACCGCGTGTCGGATGCCGGAACGACATGCGACAGAGCAATACATTTTTTTTTATGAATGTAGGGCTTCTTGACCCCAGACTAGCCCGAGAGCAAAGACAGGACCTATGATGGGATGAGCTTGCCCAGAAGATGCCTGTTCACTCGATCTTTTAAGGATTGGTCCTTTTAAATTAATTTCAAATATTTAAAGGGAAGATCAAAATAATGAACAAGAAAAAATAAAAAAACAAACTAACACGCTGTACATAAACAATACTCGTACATGCACACTACCCAATCATAAATTGCGCGAAAATATCAAAATAAATGAATAAATTAAAAATAGTCGAAAAAAGCGGCGTTTTAGTGCCGTAGTAAGAGTATGTTTATAAAATAATATTTTTGTAGTTAGAAAAATCTGCAAATTTATGTGTTAATTCTATATCTCTTATCAAGAGGAAAGATTATATATTCATTCAACATTTAACTACGATATCATTAAAAATACAAATCTCTTATCTATATTTGTACCTATCCTTAAAATATTAAAAGGAACTTATATATTATTTTTTCGTGTCTCCGTGCGCTGTTATGCCTTTTGTGCCTCGATGCTGCGTGCTTCTTTATATACGGTTTAATGCGTAATCATACAATGTTAATTATTTTGTATCCCACATACTCATTATTGTACAAGATTTAATAACTAATCCGGTCAGTAGATTAATAAATTGTGGGAAACCATTCACACACGGTAATTTAGTCTCAAACTCGGCATAGCCTGTACTATGTGTACTGATAAACATAATTAAATCAATATTAAAATACCAGTCGTTCTTGAGAACAGGGCCTTGGGGATCTGAAGCTCAAGCTTTTGTGCGTGACATTGGGAGGAAGGGCGGTTGAGAGAAAGGGGACTGGATCCCTGATCGGGCACGTTTCTGGCACAACGAATTTCTTTGGCCATCCAGCGGGGGAATGCGGCCAGTGTCATGGGCACTTTTGAACAGGACACGATACAGGGGGGTCTATTTGACTAGTTGTATCCAAAATTTAATATTTTGACAAGCTTGATATTTTTAAAATGTAAGTAGGTATATAATTTAATTTTGGGGAAGCCTGATGTGGATATTTTGTCTGTATTATTTTTTTAATATTGTATTAATTTTCTATGATTTATTTGTAATTTGACTTTAATTTGCAATAAATACAATTATAAAAAAATATTAAAATATAATATAGTAGAGAAAGTAAAACAGCTCTAGATAGCAGACCATAACAGTATGTATAGTAACTCAATAATAATTCCTCATTTTACACTTTTGTCCACACCATTAGAAAATTATTCCCTTTGATAATATTAAAATTATTAGGTTCAGCAAACTACTTTACGTAGTTTGTGTAAAATCAGTTGTAATAAAAACAGAAATGAGCGTAACTTACAGGAAAAAATATTTAAAAATCTGTATGTACCTACCGTAATTATGTTATATAGGTAGTATATAGTGATAAACTTCCACAAGAAAAAGTAATTCTTTTTGATTATTAATATGACCGCCATTGTCACCACGAGGCAACAGCGCACGATAATGAAACGATATATAGGTATCAGTTGGAAGATTGCGTTAGACAGGTCACTACCTGTCAGAAATTTTCAAGCCATCCAAGGGTATCTGACATGGCTTAACGACTTCCGTTGTGCGTAAACACAATGAAAAAAGGGGCCAACGGTTTAACGTGCTTTCCGAAACACGGAGGCGCTCGTGATATAGTGCCACTAGGCGGTCTCGCAGTCGCTGAGTGACCGCGCCAACCTTTGCTTAACTAGTGATTTTTTTCTCATAATGTTATTTTAGCTGTAAGTTTTCCGAAAAATAAATAAATAAATAATGTAATCGTTACAAACACACTGGTACCATTGCGTAGCGCTTCCTCTATTGCTACTGTCGTCTATTGATCTTTCCTTAATATGAAGAACCAGCAGCGCCCCGCGGTTTCACCGGCATAGTTTCCGTTCCCGTGAGAATACCTGGATAAAATATAGCCTATGTGTTAGACCGATATGTAACTGTAAAGTTTAATCAAAATCCGTTGAGTAATTTTTGCGTGAAAGGGCAGGAAACATCCTTAGTCCTTACTCACAAACTTTCGCGTTTATAATGTTAGTAGGATTTAGAGCAATACTCACCGAGCGAGCTCATTGTTCATCTAACTATAACTAAGTATAAAGTAAGCCATTATAAGCTATCTAAATATAATATACATAAGGAAAATTGTGCGAAAAATATATGCGATCGACTAGAAGCCCGAATGAAAGCGAAAGTCGAAACCCCTTAATTACTTTCATAGGCAGCTTAATGGAACCGGCCTAGTCACCTACTGGGAGATTATAATATAAATTATAATCCATAAACTGCGTGATGACGTAATCAGGGGGCCAATTCTACTAAATGACAGCGGTGATAGTTGTATGATTGTGGTCACTCAATGGTGATATTATGTCAAATTTTGACACTTTTCGTATTCTGTTATCTGTCAGTTTTCACAATCATTCAACTATCATTGTTGACCACTTTTGGTATTCTACTATTCCTACCATGGAATGGCGCTGTCCAGTGATTGCTTTTTTCCCTTATTTTAAGGCATTGGCAATTTAGCCATCAGCCCTAAACACGACACGAAATTCAGATTTTAGCTTTGCTTCAGAGTCTATGCACAAAAATACACAAGTTTCTTCAAAACTTATCGAAATGTCACATGTACCATAAATAAAATCAATCATCTAAAGATTTTAGTGCCGAAAACCCGAAATAAAACTAATGACACGCATGGTAGTAATAGTTATATATGGTAGGCAACACCTAACGTAGTCCATAGTCATTCCATTGTTATGCCACTATGATTTTAGTGGAATACAAATTAGATGTCATAGTTGCCAGTTGCAGCATAATGGAATGATAGTTCGATGACAATGGCTGACATTTAGTGGAATTGGCCCCCAGTTGACACTGATTGGTTTGCTGATATTCTGTTTACAAATAAGATAAAAAATAAAACGTGGACAATGTGTACATAATCCAATGTCAGTTGCAGTAAGTAAATATTATGACTACCTTGAATTATAGTTTCAAGATGATAAAAAGAATTTATTTACAAAAGTAAAATTTGGAAAAATTACGAGAATTAATTACAAAAAATACATTTAAACACAGACGGCTGGGCAGATTTTCTTGAACTATGACTAAGAACACTCTCGGTCAAGTCACCTTTTAAAAAAATAAAAACTTAAATCAAAATCGGTTCGTTTGGGAGCTACGAGAGAACAGACAGATACACAGATACCCAGAAACACACGTCAACCTTATATAAAACCCCTCAGTTTTTCGTCGGAGGTTAAAAATATAAGAGCAGTGACAGCCTTTACGGTTAAAGAGCCGGCCGAAAATCAGTGAGGCTCGGGTTCAAATCCTGGCATGTACCAATGAGTTTTTCAAAAACTTATATTTATCACTAGCTCGACGGTGAAGGAAAACATCGTGAGGAAACCCGCAGGTCTCAGAATTAATTCTGAGACATGTGTAAATAGACCCGGTCCGGCGATGGGCTCACCACCTATCACGTTTAGGGGTCCAATGTATCTCGTGAAATGTGGGTATATCCAGTAATGGAATACCTCTGCCTACCCCCTCGGGAATGAAAGGCGTGACATTTTTTTTTCTTTTTAAATATGAAGTGTATAACTTAACGACCCACGTTACTTACCACAAATTAACAAATGCCGCAAAGAACTCCCATAAGCTAATTTAAAGAAATCTAAGTTTATTTTATTGGCGGTGGGAGTCCCCACTATTGGGGCATTGGGTGCGTCTGCACGCGTTCGGGCACTCAGCCCGGCTCAAGACTTAGGGTCGCGACACATCTGCGGAACGTACAGCGCCGAAGGTTCGGTAAACAACATACATTGACGTTTCACTTTAAAGATAAATGGATCATCCACCCGCGTCAACCGTAATGTATGTTGTTCACCGAACCTTCGGCGTACGTTCGTACGTGCGTACGTACGTGCGCGCCGTGTACGTTCCGCAGATGTGTCGCGACCCTTAATTAATTAAAATATACGTATAATAATAAAACAATATTTACTAACACTAGGCGAAGTATTCATGGATTTATAATCTGAAATAAATTGTTTGAATTTGAATTTATTCACGAGACGATACCTAGAAGTATAATATGTCGACGGAACACGAATTAAAAAGTTTATATTTATTTCTTAGTATCTAATATTTATTCAGCCTATTTGACAGTTTTAGGATTATTTAAAACTGTTCCCACGATTTTGGTAATCAAAAAGATGTCGTGCTGAGAGCGGTCAGTAACCGATAAGGCATGTAGCTATCTCCTCTTCGAGAAGACGGAGTAATTATCAGTTATATCTTTATTTGTGGAGTTAGTAACGGTTCGGCTGGTACCTCAAACTTTGTTGATACGAATTCAAGAAACAAAACGAATAATAATTTGCCGCTCCTAAGTAAAGAAACAAATTTTGGCAGCGTTAAACTGATTAGGATTTTATCAATAAACTACCGAACTGCCCTTGATTCGCTTCGTTATTAGTTATTTATATGATATAATAAAAACTTTCCTTGTTTATATTAGTGGAAATCACATCAAATTCCGTTGCCTCGTTTAAACGATCTAAGCGCACAGACGCGGAAAGCGACTTCATTTTCGTGGAACCATCGCAAAATGTCAGATTCGCAAAATGACGGATTAGCAAAATGACGGATTCGCAAAATGACGGATTCGCAAAATGACGGATTCGCAAAATGACGGATTCGCAAAATGACGGATTCGCAAAATGACGGATTCGCAAAATGACATGTCATTTTGCGAATCTGACTTTCTGCGAAACGCAAATGGTCAGATAAGCAGAATGTCAAAATTCCGACATTTTGCGAGTCCGTCATTTTGCGAATCTGACATTTTGCGATGGTTCCATTTTCGTAAAGAATTCACTTCGAGTTCGATAATAGAAAAATGTGAGTTGCGGGTGAGTAGCATCAGAAGAATGTTTTGTGTGCTTTTTATTTGGTGCAGTCTGTAGACTGAATTTCAATTAACCCTTACACTGTGAGCCCACCGGAGAAGAAACAGGTCCTCCACTGACTAAGGGTAGAGATGTCTCTAGACGTATTTATAATCTTAGTGTCATAATAGGTAATTTGTTTTAGCCGACTGCACTAAACGCAGTGTGATATTGTTTTAATACTTTCAGTGCTTTTAGTCAGCTTTTTTTTTGTTCTTTTCTAATAAAATTTCTTGTTTCATATAACGTATGTTACAGATATGATATCGGATTTGCACAAGTTCTTCATTAATAGAAAAATGTTATCATTTCTTAGTAAACACAATAATGTTGTTACGATATATTGCGGTTAAGCACATATTAAGTACATATTAAGTACATATTAAGTACATATTAAGTACATATTAAGTACATATTAAGTACATATTAAGTACAATCTTAACAGGGTATTGTTATTTAGCTCATATTCCAAAGTGGTCTGAGGACGTCCTAAGGATCAGAGGTCGATCGTCTGGAGGTCGTCAGGAATACCGAGGGTTCTTAACAATTACGTTACAGAACATTGTTTTCAAATGGCTTTTATAGGTTAAGGTTTCTCAAAGTTGTAGCCCCATGTACAATTTAAGATCCCAAACTCCCTCCCCCAAAAGAAAATAAGAAAATCTAGCTATATAGGTAATGGGTTCGATTCTGCTTATTTTAGTTTAGTCCTGTCTTTGTCTTACCTCAAAAAAAGAAAAGGGATAGAAGATAATCTATCGAATTTAGTCTCGTCAGAGGCTGTATTTTAGTCGTGACTTCTTTACTTATGCACTAAACACGTTACAGGTGTGAGGAGTTGCGCTGATTCTGTGACGCGTTGTATACACATATAAAAAACTAAGTTTCTTATTTTAACATGTCGCAAGCGATTGAGAGTCATACAGTCGCCATTACGTAAATCTTGTCGCGAACCCCCTACCATCAAATGGCAAACCCCAAAGGATTCGCGTATCCCACTTTGAGAAACCCTGGGTTTAGGGAATGCTAAGTTTACATGATAAGCTTTATGCTCATTTCTTGGATGAAGTAAAGAAAGGTTACTTATATCTCAATCTTCGAGAACGCCGTTTCTGTGCGATTAGTCATTCCTTAAATTAAAAAAATAAACAACCTCTCTGCCTGTCCGTTAGCTGCTTATAACTCTAGAGCCCCTTATACGGTTTAGGTTCACCAAAACGAGAGTAATCTTTATGTCAACGGAAAAGTATGTAATCCGTCGTTGTATACAAAATAAAAATCCCTAGTAAATAAAAAATAAAACATAATCACACACTTCCTAAGTATAATAGGAATTGGGTGAGTATGTTTTATAATATATAATAATAAATAAATAATAAGTCTTTATTTCAGGTAACATTTACATTAATAGATCTTAAATAACGTAAACAGAGGCCCATATTATATATACCTTACAACTAACATACATATAAAATATAACTAACAAAAACTATTTTACTTACCTGATTTTCCTAGGAAATGTACACATTTACAATTGACACAAAGGTGGATCAGTCAAGCACCGTGCGGTTCCAATGCGCGACAGAACAATTAAAAATCAATTGTGTCTCATTTTCTTGACTTAATAGGTTAAAATGTGCACTCAGTTCAAGATTTAAGTGCACAAAATTCAGTCGGGGTTTCCGTAAAGCCAAATATAAATAGTGATAAAACAGTATCCAATTAGGCAGCTATTAATATATTTGGGTCATAATCTATTTTGGCTTGCAACAGAATTATGTTATTTTACGACTGCACTCTGCAATGGTCGGGGCAATAAACTAAATACAAACGTACCTTCCTGTTATTAGAATAAAGGAATAGGTGGCGCCAAAAATTGCTTACGAAAGGTTTGATTTGAACTAAACGTACCTATATTTATATTGGTATCGTTTGGTTTCAAATAGTCAAGTGCGCTTAAACAAAATTTCATAAATAATAGCATAAGTCTTATAGAGTCCACTTCCTAAAACGACAACTTTCCAAAAGACAACTTCCTAAAACGACAACTTTCCAAAACGACAACTTCCCAAAACGACAACTTTCCAAAACGACAACTTCTCATACCGAAACTTTTCTGTGTGACAATGTGACCAGACCGCGTGAAGGAGTGACAAAGTTGACAAATAAACAAACACATATTCGCATTTACAATATTAAGTAGGATTTAATTAGTCAAAACAATAAAAGTCGAGAGCAGACCAAAAATATAATTTAAGTTTCCAAAAGTAGTATGTAAGCTGTTTGAAACGAGTTCTCTGCAGACATCTCAAGGTGGTCATGTGTAAATACACTCTTACATAAAATCGATAAACACAGTTTATAATTATTTTGAGACGGCTCTGACTCAAAAAAACTTAGGTACGTACGTTATAATACCCAGTTTTCATATTGATTTCGGACCCTTAAAAGTGACAGACATTGGGCCTTCCGGAGCCGTAGTGCTTTTTAGGGTTCCGTACCCAAGGGTAAAAACGGGACCCTTTTAATAGAAAGAGAAAGGTTTATTTGTATACAACGCGTCACAGAATAAGCGCAATTCTTCCTACATCAGCATTGCACCCGTATGAAGAAGGGCGAGTCGCTAGTCCTTAATATTCAATTAATTGAAATTGTCTAGCTGAACTGTATCAACAGTTGTATTACTTATTAAAATAAGTCTTTTTATCTGTTTTATTCTGATGAATGATAATATTATCCTTCAACACCGGTAGAACGCACGTTGGTATCTAGTGTCGAGTTAAATTCACCGAAAGCTTTCACATACTTTCAAAAACTGTGACGTGACACTGTACAGTGTTATCAAAATAACAATTGTAACATTTACCGTTGTCCAAATATTAGCTGATAATGGAATTGCAGTCGTGCAAATAAACGCATGTTGCGATGCTCGATTTATATCGTAAGTAAATAAGGAATGTTAAAGACAATCGTTTACTAGCATTTGTAATGTAAAAGAGAATAATATAAACAAGATGATTGTTACAATCGTTTACTAGCATTTGTAATGTAAAAGAGAATAATATAAACAAGATAATTGTTCAAACTTATTTGCAACTAGTGGCCAGGGAATGCGTTCGCGATCCCGAATAAAAAGTTACTACCCACCAAATTTCGTCCAAACCGGTGCAATGACTGCATGCATCGTAAACGAGTAAGAAAGATTTCAACTTCGCATTATTATTAGAATTTGATTGCGACTTGGATAAAAAGCTATCTCTTTGCCTAATTTTATCAAGATCGATGTCACTTTTTAGCTGTGAAACCGTAACAAAGAGATAGACAGAGAAACTTTTGCATTTATAACACACAATAAAGTACTTAAGGATATTTATATTATATATGTTTCAATGTTTCAATTTTCATTGCGCCTGTTGTATATAACATGTATCTGTAGCATCAATGAAAGATTGAAGGCTTTCGGCGGTGCTTTGAACTGCGTCGTTTCGAAACCAGACAATGTCACACGGGGCGCGACGCACGCTTGATACGCAGTAAATTTAAAACTTAACACATAAAATGCACTACTTTATTTTTTCTACTCATGCTTTGCTTTTTTTCTTTTCCCCCTTGCGTTTCATTGGGTTGGGCATGTTTGAGTAAGTACCTACCACAGTTAGTATTAGTCACATGATATTTTGCGTACCACTTATAAAGAAAGAAATCCTGTACAACTTCTACATACATCCTTACTTTAGTCTAGTTGTAGATTTCATTAGCATTCAAAACTGCATCATTCTTTTATAATGTAAATTATGCTTTGTGTTATGAACTCTATTATTCCTTCTAGGTCGCTACTATTCTTGTTTTCCCATCAATACTCACTAGGTACTATTAAAGTACAATAAAGATCACTCAAATCATTAAAATTCGTTTACTTTACCAAAAATTACTTAAAAAAATCCTTGATCATAAAATTTAATTTATCTCGATGTTAAAATAATGTTGCTGTTTAGATTGGATTTGTTACAATTTAAGAGTCCTTCCTAAACCTAAATAGGAGGTTACACGTGCACCGATCTCTGGCAGAGATATGTTAATTTTATTACACCAACTAAAAAGATCCCAACCGGTTTAGTTTCGAAAAGGAACGCAAGTGACACAAAATTACGACCTTCACATGCGAGTACCATGCACTCATGATCCAACACTATTTGCTAGAGACGAAATCACCAATAAAACATTCACTGGTAATAAATTCCGACTGTTCAGCTTTACTCCGAAACTTTTTCAAACATTCATTAGATCAAAACATAACCGAAAACAGGTTTGGTAGCATCAAATCACACAATAATGTTTCAGGAAGTGACTTACGATGAAATTCGGCGTGGAGATCCTAGACAAACACCTGAGGCGCGACGAATTCCGCAACAATGATCTAATCAGACTTTATTACACGAGTTCGGTAACAGCTCTTGTTTTAAAACCGGTACGGGGCCTCAACACTTCGGAAGCATCACTTGAATCGGAAAAATTATCGATATTCAGCCGGGTGGCGTGTCCGCGGGCGTCGCGTCGCGTGTGCTTGCCGGCAGCGGAGTGCCGGCGTTCGGGCGACGCTCGTGTAAACAAAACCACACGTTGGTGGGGGCCCCGAAAACCTGGCTGATCAGACCGCTCACTTACGTCACTACACTTGCGGCTCGACCAGCTTGCATTGCTCTTAATCTTAGACATCTAGCGAGAGACATCATTGATCGAAAGATATGTTTCTTAAACATATCTTGAGAATAACATTAGACAATAGAGCTCTACTACTTGATACTGCCGGAATTGTTGTTACTCACTGAAGCCATATAATACAAGGAACATTAATCGTTGACAAACCTTTATGATTTTGAAACAACTAAAGAGAAAACATAACTGATCATGTATCATGACGACGACGATATGATGACGACGGTACGAAGGTGGGAAAACAACAAACTCTGCTGAATAACATTGAATGATACTGTACAAGAACCTCAGAAAGATCCAAAATGACACTTACATGCTCAAAGATTTTAATGTTCAGTTTTATTGCAATGTCCAAGCAGTTGCAAATAAAATAGAATTAATGGTATTTACGGTCGAGTAGCAAGATTATGGTCATGTCAACAAACGAGGCGATGCGAGATGTTTCACGAGACGACGATGACCACTTTTTGTCCGCTTCCTTTTGCTGGTCTGCTGCATTTTTAAATATGCGCTGAACCTCAATGTGATACAGTTTTTGTCACCTGATTATTGCTCTGTTCCAGAACTGGAACGAGAGTGGAGAATTCTCTTTTTTTAATGCTACGTGATCGGGCTGTGAGTCAATGTTGTGGTTTGCGTACTAATTAAGTAAGTACATCCGCGAACCCGATCATTTTTTCAACAATCGAATAAAGAAATATATATGTTATATTATAACCAAGGGCATAGAGAATTTTATTGAATCAGGTTCTGCGTTACCACATCCACTTATGGACAAAACAAGATGTAGATGTGTAGTTAGTCTTTGTTTCATAAAGTATTTTCTGTAATAAACAATATTCATAGTAAACATCTTACCAAATTGAACATTGTTCTGATGAATGTTAATAATACCCATAAAATGTATACACTCTTCATGTCAATGTCATATTATATTCAAGAATAGTGCATATAAAATTATTCTATGCGTCTGAAACTTAAAATACAACACCAAAACATGTTTATTGTTGTCGTATATTTGAATTTCCAATCCAAAATTCAAGATCTGGAAGTCAAGATAATATTTGCTTTGGAGGCTTATGTTAGTAAAATATCGGTCACTGACGCAGTTTGTGCCCTGTTAATATTAATGTGGAATATAAATAAACCCGGCAAATGGTTACATAAACCGTTTTATCGAGCGCCCATCACTCCGTGTCAACTGTATATGGGTACTGAATTAACCACCCTTATGCGACTGATAAATAGCCTAGATATATTGACGACGTAATTACATTTACGAACACAACGAAACTATATCAAGGCGTTCCCAAAGCATATGAAGAAATACAACTTTTCTCCAATAATGTTGTTAGTTTACAAAGTATTACTGCAGTTTGTGGTGGATTTCTGACTGATAATATTAGTATTCTAGAAATACTTTCTTAGCCCTCGGCTTCACAAATGCATACTTACAAGCAAACTGCGAAAAAATAGTCTTCCCGTGGAATCGAGATATTTCCCGAGATAAAATGCAGTCTGTGCCACATCTTGAGCCTAAAAAAAAACGTATTGAGCATTCGCAACGAATATGTAATATTATTTTGGTTAAGAAGTTAGCAGCAGCACCTCGTAATAGAAACTTCAATATCACACAGAAATTAAATGTATGTACTGGTATACTTTTATCTTATAAAATAACCACTTATCATCTTACTAGAATGTTATGTTACATTAATTCATTTGGGCAGTGTATAAAAAAGTCGGTAAAAATAACTACTATTTTCCAACTCCCATTGGCACTTTTTACAACACATAGGATTATATTTTCCGACGACTGTTTCACAATATCGACGAAGGCTGTTGGCCTTTATTTACAATCTGTTGCAGCTCGCATTCTTGGACCCCTTCAAATATTTTACTTTTAGCCTGATTCAAGTAATAAGGGTTTAGATTTCTCAATGTGCTATCCACAGTTTCCAGGAAAATTGCAATTGGGTCTTTATCTCCTTGTGGAGCAGAAACTGCCTTGCTACAGGTTTCTTCATTTGCTACGTTATCTTCATTGTTACTGTTAACTTCTATTAAACTCGTTATATCCGGTTTCACGTCGATGTCTTGTCCATCATAATCATTGTCGATACATACTTGTGTGTGCATTTCTAATGTTTTATCCTTTTCTTCTGCACCTACCTCATTGGTCTCATTCAGATCAAGCTGGTGGCGTTTGAGAAATGGCAGTATAAAGTTTAATGCATCTTCATATTTGTATTTGTAGCTCGGGTGGTATTTTTTGAGAATTAGATTCGTTTTTTTTTTCTCTTATGTTGATCTATCGTGTATTGCATTGCATAGTATAGCTATGGGAAATTGTATTGTAAATTTAAAATTTCAAGACCGATTATTTCATAGCGGGTTTTTCTTGCTCTATATTCGTCAAGATAATATACCTATTTCAGAAAATTTAATTATTGTAAATCTTTCTAGAATGGATCATATCATAGCGTTTTTATTGTCCTGTTGGAAGTCATTCTGCCTATTATGCAGGTGTAGATTCGAATCCGGGACTCCGATAAGTTCTTCAAAAAGTACATGTTGATCACTAGCTAGAGTTAGACGGTGAAATAACACATTGTGACGAAACCTGCATACCACAAATTTGGCTATGGGCTCATCTTCACCACGTGTAGGTGACCGAAAAATACAGTTGGTGAAAAGTTAGTACTTCCAGAAATTTAATATTTTCGGAGTGCAACGTTGTGTTTAAAATAACAATAATGGAATAAGCAGCAACAAGGACAACTTCTAACCTGGTTTATCCAACGCTGCACCAATTTTCTCTTGGGTTTTGTTCCACCAATTTTATGAGTTTTAAGTCGATGTCTCTGCCGAACGGCATGGCTTCGATGCAGCCACGATGGCATCACGACTCGAATGTTCGGGTGTTGCCACCTCCATGTCAGAGTTTCGGGCTAAATGGGATTTAAAAATGTGCTATACTAAGGCTTTTTTTATATGCACAGGGCTAAAGAAGCAAAAAAGGGTTAGGTCCTAGGGCAATCACTGGCGGCAAAACCTTGCGCGTGCGATTGACGAATTGCACGGAACGGCAACGACGCGTGCCTTCCGTTTCACGTACGTAGTGTAGTGCGGCCCTCAAGACTCGTAGTACGACATACGGTTACCAGCTTTGTGGCTACTTGTACTGGGTAATTTCGGCAGCGTTATCAACTAATGGCTTTTATATCTTGGTCATATGAGAGGTAAGATATAAACATGACAATTTGAACAATTATTCCATTTTTCCGAGGGTATTGGCAGAGTCGTTTAGTTTTCGGACTCCTACGTGACGGATGACCCAATCGCCGGAACTAGGTGCTGTTACGCGTGCCTCAGACTCAGAACGAATTCTGGGCACTGCGGGTTAGGTTTTAGAGATTCTGAATAGGAGTTTTGGATGCATGAGCATGAAATGGTGAAATAATATCGGCTAGCTGCAATCTCTGGTTGCAGTTATAGGAAAAATTATGTACTTACCTACTCCTAAATTTATAGTTATTACAAGACCCCTTTTAAATTTATTTAATAGTCTTCGCTCCGGGCTTCGACGTCTAATTATTTTGTTTACGTCCTTTTTAGAACTATCAATTCTTATTCGCAGAACAGGAATCACTTAAATTCGTATTCCAATTCACCTAATGTACGACAAAACACTTATTGAGACAAATTGACATTATACAAATTGCAAATGACGAATTGATCGCCCTGGACTTCACTACGGCACTTGATCTCGAATGGAATTCACTCTGCACAACAATTTCGCACGATGTATCCGTGACGTTGTCACTGCCACCTCTTTCATTACTGACTGACTCAAATAAATAAGTAATCTCACGCCTTTTATCCCCGAGGGGGGTAGGCAGAGGTATTCCATTTCTGGATATACCCACTTTTCACGAGATATTATTTGGACCCCTATCGATTTCCGCCGGAGCGGCGGGCGGCGAAGTATATGGCCATGTACGTTAGCTTTCATACGTACCTACGGGCAACCGGGCAATCAGCCATACATTTCGCCACCGGGTAGCCAGCGCCGGCCCGGCTGCAACCGGTACGTGTGAAAAGGGGCTAAGGCTACCACTGCTCTGGGTTAGTTCTGAAATTTGAATTCGTTTATATTTCGAATTTCACATTTTCATTCTGTTCTCTCTGTTGATATTTTGACTCATCCACTTCACATCTGTTGGCACGAGCGATAACTCCATAAATAATATAAATAGGTATGTAACGAGAGAAATTGTCTAAATGATTTTTTACAATACCTTCATGAATCGAAATAAGTGTTTTTTTATTTATATTTAGGGCATGAAAATTGTTGAGAAATATTTTTTTAGATACCTTTTTCTCCAATAAATTATCATCAACTGTGAAAACTCTACTTTTATTTTGTACCCGGAGGAAGTTCAGTCCTCCGGCGTAACATATCTACGACTTTATGCAAGTAAGTAACACCTCTTTATTGTAGCAGAAAAAAAGTACAATGCACTAAACAGCTCACAGGCAAAATATATATTTTTAGACAATTACGATCAACGATAATTTCTATATATCTACATACAACATGTAACAGAATAAGCGCTATTCCTGAAATTAGTTTGTTCAGTATCGAATACTTAATCGATTTCAGCTCAGCAAAATGAATTAGCGTAGCTAAATTTAGTGCTATCTATGGAAATCGATCGAATTGATCGATATTTTAAAAAAAATGGTTACACACAACTAAAATTCGATTGCATCATATATTTTTTATATCAATATACTAATTGGGGTGTATGAGGAATTGCGCTTTTTCTGTTACGCGATGGATAAGTATTACGTATTTAAGTAGTTATACATTTCTTGTTCATGTTTACTTGTAACAGTAAGTAAAATAATACTAATATTTAAAGTAGCTTCTTTCTAAGTACTCCGAAAATAACAAAATCACTTAAAAATTTGAGGCAACCATATGTTTCCAATATCTGAACGAACATCTTCAATGGGTGTCTTTTTTTCATCGCTTTTTTTTAATGATAATGGGAGTATTCGTAGTATAGGTCCCGTCCTTAGAGTGTCTTTGAGTATTAGTTCGGTCATATTGATAGTATTGCCATTGATTGGTTGAAGTGGTCATTTTCGACAAATAATAATTGGAGTCGTAAAAAAAACATGGGGGCTAGAGGTATACTATTACTGCAAGTAACTACTCACCCGACTTTGACGCGCCTATTGGCCCAGTTGGTAGTGACCCTGCCTTCTGAGTCGGAGGTCGCGGGTTCGATCCCCGCTTGGAGCCAACATTTGTGTGCATGAACATTGAACATGTCTGTTGGCTTCGTGCCCGGGCGTTTAATATTTATTTAAGTATGTCTATCAGTTGTTTAGTACCCATAGTACAGGCCCTGCCTAGTTTGAAACTAAATAACCGTGTGTGAGTTGTGTCTCTCACTTTTTTTTAGGTGGACGTATGTTTCAGAACCATTTCTGGTTTTGCGTAGTTTCCTCACATTGTTTTGCATGACCATAACCCCCGGTTTCCGAAAGGCAAATCAAGCCCACTACTTTATAGCCACTTTGCTCGGATAATCAGATATATTTTGTAGAGCAGTGATAGCCTTACGGTTAAAGAGCCTGCTACGCATGATGAAAATCAGTGCAACCCGCAGGTCCCAGAATTAATTCTGAGACATGTGTAACAGACCCGGTCCGGCGATGGGCTCACTACCTATCACGTTTAGGGGTCCAAAGAATATCTCGTAAAAAGTGAGTATATCCAGAAATGGAAAATACCTCTGCCTACCCCCTCGGGGATAAAAAGGCGTGAGATTATATTTTTTTATTTTGTATGTCTATTAGGTAAGGTACTGTTACAAGGATATACTATCTACGCCGAAAGCACTCTAAAAGCTTAAGTACTATTTTGACGCCCAATCAAAATCGAAGTTATGGCCCGATAAAAAATACATGAAAACGGGTGGAATAGATAACCTTTTAAAAGGTTTTGGTTGTTGTTTTTTTTATTTAATGTGTATAGGGTTATTAAATACGGTATTGGTTTTGAAAACTTGCCTCGACAATTAAATCCTCCAAAATCCCCGAAACAAGCAACGGTAAGTTATGTACGTCGACGATCTTCTACTGAGTTACGTAGGTAGCGACAGTTATGATTCAAACATATTCATTCAACTAAAATTGTATATTAATAACTAGGTTAATACGAAACTAACAAGCAATTTAAATTTATTTTCATCATCCTCAGCCTATAGTAGGCCTCCCCTAATGAGCGTCATAGCGCATTTTAATTAGTCGGGTTAATATTTTAGCGATATTAGCGCCGTCGTTCAATGCTTTGTGGTACATGGACGCGTCCGACTCCTGGATTTCATTTTGTAAGTAAACGTGTCATGCTCAAATAAGAATTATTACTAAAAAAAATGTTTTTTCTCTAATCCAAATGTTGCAAGCCCTCTAATGTTTGTTTACATAATTTAAAAAATTGAAAATTATTGACGAAAGCATAATAAACTCTATCGGAACTTTATTTCCTTGATAACCTATTGTAATTATCGAAGGTCTATTAGCACATTGGACGGTTTTATCTAAAGTTATCTGGACAACGCTGAAAGGCATGAGACTGCCCATTAAGGTATTGGTAAGGGGCGAAATCATTAACCTACCTATTTATTTCATGTTAATTGTTGAAATGTTGATTTCGAGATACCTAAGTGGAACCCTACCACAAAAGTCCGTGCGAGCGACAGCCAATAGAAATAAAGTCCGAAATAAGAATATGACTTCACGCTTTCTGCCTAGGAAAGTGAAAAAGTGATCGAGTAGAATGAGGTGATATTAGTGCGATAAACTAGACAGTGGCATTCACTGGCAGCGCTCACTTTCGTTCGGATACCAGTCTGCGGGTCTTTCTCCTCAAGAGCCCTTCACATCTCATCTTACTTAGAAAATTGTGTTAGCTCCAAACTTTTGGACTCCTCGCAGATTTTCTTATGGTTCGAAATTATTGTAACAAATTTTATGCTCACTAAAAATGAATTGCTTACTCAGCACAGTGATTTTTGGAACTAAAAATGGTAAGGTTACGTTTGTTACAATGCATTTGAAGATCGTAAATTTATATGCACCACTTTTTACAGTGTCGGAGGACTAAACTAAATACGTTCCTTCTAATTGTATACCAAAGCAACTTTATTTGTTTTGAAGGAAAACATCGTGAGGAAACCCGCAGATATTACTTTAAGTCCAAATAATATACCGGTGGGTATATCCAGAAATGGAATACCTCTACCCACTCGGGGATATAAGGCGTGAGTTGGAGTTATTGCGGCAAAATCAGTGGACTGACATAATTGAAATTTGCAAGACGATTTTCATCTTGAGGAGGACACAGGCTAGTTTTCATCCCGAGAACACATTCACGGAGCGCATCAAACCTATAGTTCAAGCGGCAGGAGTCAGGGGCTAGCAAACAGCTAGTTTACTTCAACAATACTATTCTTCTACTTCTTGAATTTGCGATTAAAGCTGTCTTGAGTACGCGCATTAAACAAAATGCTCACAGTTTGCTAAGCATTATTAACCCCCGACGAAAAACAGAGGGGTGTGTTAGTGTGACGTGTGTTTCTGTGTATCTGTCTGTTTGCTCGTAGCTCCCAAACGGCTGAATCGACGAGTTTATTTCAGTTTGAAAGGTGACTTGATCGATTGTTCTAAGCTATTGTTCAAGAAAATCTGTCCCGCCGTTTCTATTTATATGTATTTTTGTTACGAGGTTAGGTGAGGTTTTTCATGTATGGAGATATCGGTGAACTCTGACGGATAACACAACATAGCGGTAAGTCAAGCTTTTATGCTACCCAATATATGTTCTGATTAGTAGTTGAAAAGCGTAAAGATTTTATTCGACCAATCAGAACAGCTAACATGAAATTGATCAGTCCGAGCATGTCGGCTAATTTCAGTTATATTTGCCTTACGGAAACCGGGACTAGCGGTTTAACGTGCCTTCCGAAATAGTGTGATCGTTACAAACACCCTGGTAGAGCGCCTCGAGGTTGCCTCTAGTTCTATTGCCTTAGACATTGTCAACAAAGACACTAGATCGAGACGAGTTTCGCCGCTCTTAGCTATGGCCGATTAGGGTACGACAATGGCTGGAGAGTTAATCATCTAGAGACAATCAAAGACTCTGGATTTAAATAAGAATTTGAGCTCACCTGGGAGCCAATCCCACTAAATGTCAATGGTTACAGTTGGATAACAAAGACATGTCAGTGGTCAGTCGTTGGTGTTATTTGCTCTGAAAAGTGCCTAAATAACACCATTGACTGACCATTGACATGACACTGTCATCCAATTATAACCTTTGTCATTTAGTGGAATTGGCCCCCTGAATGCTTCGCAGTAAATGACAGTTTGATGAAAGTTAATTAATGTTACCGAGAAAAATAAAAAAAAACTTGCAAAATTCCATTACAGACAATGGGACAGGTGAAAATAAATAAAAGCTTTTATTATAATAATAATAATATAATCTCACGCCTTTTATCGCCGAGGGGGTAGGCAGAGGTATTCCATTACTGGATATACCCACATTTCACGAGATATATTTAAACTCCTAAACATGGAAGGATAATTGTTTTTAAAACCACAAATCAATTAGGACATATTTCATCGTCACTTTTATATTATGTCACTGCTAAGATATACAGAATGGGTCTTTTCTAATATCTTTCCCTTCAGAACCCCAAATGAGTTTTTATCCTTTTCAAAAATCTTGGGTTAGAATATCCAACATGGCTTAATGGATTTTAGTTTTCTGTTATTAGTTTAGTTAAAAATATAAAAAGTTCAAGATATAGTGCCCGTAGGATGCCCAACGATCCTATGGCTGAACGAGCTCAGCATGGTTTGAAAAAACTAGTAGTATAAGCATAGATTTAGTTCTTATAGTATAAGTAAGATCTACAGTAAAAAATTATACATACAAGTGCACACTTTATTTACCCTTTGGTCTGATATTTTTCCAGACAATAAATGTTAAGGTAGACTTAGGTTGAAAAGAATTCAAATAGAGTGAAAACACATTATTACATTTGTGTGCAGCCAGAACAAAACATAAGTTTCATGATATCTTTCTAAATAGGTTTAATGTATTCAGGTGTTCATTCTGTCACACTGAATAAAATATAATGAAAAATCTATAATTACCAAAAGTAGTTGTAAAGTCAAGAATAAAATTTCATATTACCAACGTACTGTAATAGGTACGTACTCAAAGTTTGTACCTATTACATAATATAGGAATAATAAAATAAGATTATTTTTTTCTGAATGATTATTTCATACTTACTTGCAATATTACACTTCTTTAGCAAAAAAAATGTGTTTTCTACACTAGTATAAGGAAATATTTGTATGTTTGTAATTGTAATAAACTTAAAAACTTCTGGACATATTTTAAAAATTCTTCTTTCTGGGAGTAACACTGGGGCTATAATTTGGGGATCCAGGAAAGGGAATGGGACCTACCCAGGTTAAAAAAAAATTATAAACTAAGTTTGAGATCCAAAAAGTAGTCCGATTTACACTCTGACAGTTTTTAAATTTATGTTTTATTTAGGACATCCACCGCAATAATGACGAATAGTTTAAATGATGCTTTTTTTTAAAGATCGGTCAGACTGACACAAAGCATAGGCTTAAAAATAGGGATCCGTTCTTTGGGTATGGACCCCTAAAAAGGTTAATATTTACAGCATATTTTAAAGTGATTTCATTCATACTTTAATAGAAAAAAAAAAATTAATAATTTAATTTTAAATTGAATGAAGTACATGGTACTTACCTTACAACGCCGTATTACTCGAACACAGCACACTAATTAATTACTTTTACTTTCACTGATCGGGTTCGCGCGACCACGAACACTTGGCAGCGATTTTACTAATTATCACCACCAAAATTGCACTAAAAACGACTAAAGCACCAAGAGTTACCCAAGAACTGTATTTGTTATCGACTAAATCCCTAAATAACTCGATATTACTCTCAACTACCTCGCTTATTACCGAGTTGAACAATAACTCGTTCCCGCAGCAAGAACTCATTACAATTTATACTAAAACATCACTTAACTATCAAATATGCGATTAAATTATTGAAATCAGTTGGATTATACTATTTTTATTCTAGAATTTGTAAATTTCGACCTAAATAAATATTATCGGCATGTAAACACCTGACAATGACATTTTAGTTGTCATTGTCAATTTGTGACGTGTTTGTGACATCCAATTAATGTTGCCATCACGATGTTTGTTACCACCACAAATAAGCAAGTCTAAATACTTAGTCCTGCCAAATCGCGGCGGTTTCTGGCCAGAAAATTGAGGGTTGACCCAGGAGTGTATTTTATAATCTTGTGTACTTTCATTTGCCATTTCATTATTAGTACATCACCCTTCTTGTGAGGCTGTCGAGTAAAAAAAAACGTTTATAAATAATAAACTACTTTAGTGAGTTTGAGAAATCGTACATGCATTACAGAACTTTTTCTGACAAATACACTATAATATTGCATTTTACTGCAAATAAATGTTTTTGACTAGATTTTGTACAACGAATCAGGCCATCCGCCACCGTTTGATACATGCTCGGTGTCTGACCCTATAAGGACGTCAGGGAGGGAAACTACTCGGTTCATAGATATTATGAGCTGAAAATATCTAAATAAAGTTTAAAAATTCAATATAGTGAAATGGTTTTGTAATCGAATCGTTTTAAATACGTGTATGTACGCTATCTGTACCGCTTATATACCACACGACACGATTTGATTGGCAAGCTCTAAGGTCGCTCCTTCAAAAGTTTTCATTCATTTCCCTCACCATACAACACAGCTGTATGTACATACAGCTGTACACGCTCATCGCTCACTTAAATGAGTTAGGTTTCAAATTAACGATAGAGGACCAACCGTATGTATAGCTAGGGGGGGCCAGGGTGGGCCGGGCCCACCCTAGAAAGCTGTTAGCCCACCCTAGAAAAATACCTTCATCCTCAACTACGAAAACCACAAACCATCTTCAAAAAGCTAAACACAGCAAACTGTTTAAAAACATTTTCTTTTATATATTTTTGGTTTCTTTTTTCCTTATTTCGAGGTCGATTTATATTTTTGGTAACCGATAAAAGAATAGTATAATAGCATAGGATACATAACTGAAATCCATACTTGATACCTACATAGCTGCGCATGCGCTGATAGTGACCACCTTGCCGTGGCCGGCCGATTCATGCCTGGCCATGCCCCCCTAGGAAAAATCCCTACGCCAATGTACGTAGCCCCATGTGTCGGGCGGATATTCTTTATAGCCTGCGCAGACGACGGACTTTGTCCCCGGAGGACAAAATCCCCCGAATCATAAAAAAAAATATGTCCACAAAGGACTTGCGCGGACTCAACGCACACGGTGTTCGATCACTTGTCCCCTGAAAATTTAGAGAAGCGCACGCTATGAAAGCGAATATTCTGAGATTACGTTGTGTTGTAATTTACATGAAGTTTAAGAAAAAGAGAAGTAGTTTTAAAAGAGAATACTGAGTCCATCCCTTTATATCGGATCGATTAATGAATGAATATTTTCATGCAAAGCATGCTCAGGTGAAACTATACATTTAGAATTTTTTGCTATGGTTGAAACAATATCCAAAAAAGATTCTTCAAATATTATAAAACGTCGGTTGGAACTTTTGAGGAGTTGTTGTCAATTGTGAAACCCTCTAAAAGTTATTCTGACAATGATGAGGATGTGCATTGGTCCAGAAGAAACGATTGTTGTTATTAATTGGTTAACAATAAAAAATAAGCAAAAATACCATATTTAGTTTTTTCCTAATTCGACATTAAATCCCTAAAAGAAAATTTTTCATATAAATTGGTATTTATTTTTCGTATAATCGATTTTTAAATATCGATTATTTTTAAGAAAATTAATCATTTTTCAAAAATCCATTATTATTAAAAAGAATAATCGATATTTTTTTCGATCAATGTCACATCCCTATCGAGTGCGCAGCGAAGACTAAAGTGTGCCGTGTGCATTGCAGCGCTTACGGGCCATTTACACGAGGGCAATCCACTAAGACAATCCACTAAGACTGCATACAAAAAAAACGTGAGGACAATGGAATGGATTGTCCTCAAGTTTTTTTTTCGTTACGGGCCATTTACCCGAGGGCAATCCAGTAAGACAATCCACTAAGATTGCCCTCGTGTAAATGGCTCATTAGTCACGTTAGTTCTATGTGGTTCTATTTTTTCGGGCACTACCGCGTACTTTTTGTCCTGTCCCGCCCCTCGATGTCCGCGATTATTCGGGGGACTTTTTGTACGCGATACTTTTAATCCCTCGTGTGCGTTACTCGATGCAGTTGTAAGCGATCTATTTTGGCGGACAAAAAAATACGGGGACAAAAGCGTCGTCTTCGCAGGCTATAATAGCCTGCACAGACGACGGACTTTGTCCCCGGAGGACAAAGTCCCCCGAATCGTAAAAAAATATGTTTGTCTCTTTTTGTCCTGTACCGCCCCTCGGTGTCCGCGATTGTCGGGGGACTTTTTGTACGCCATACTTTTAAACCCTCGTGTGCGTTACTCGATACAGTTGTAGGCGTTCTATTTTGGCCGACAAAAAAATTGGTACGGGGACAAAAGTGTGTCGTCTGCGCAGGCTATAATGGTGCAGATTTATATGTGTCTGTCACAATCATTGCTGCGTGCGTATAGTGCTTGTACATCTTTAAATATTCCAAAGAGAATTATAAAATAATTAAGTTTTCATGTGTAGCAAAAGGTGTGTCCAACTTGAAATGTCGACTACATTTAAAGTGGGATACGTTTAGGTCATAAGACGTGGGGTATCATTATTTTCATAATATATTTTTTTTAATTTTTAGCTATACTTATCGATTAATGATTTTTATAAACGTTTGCTGTCATACTGTAGGTAACATAAAAAAAATACTATAAATTAACCCTCGGAGCGTGAGCCCGACTTCTAATCTCAGATCGATCTCTAATCGACGTCTCATTGAATATTAAAAAACGGGTCTGCAAAATAAAGCATAGAAATATTATATTGGGCATATTTTTTATTTTATCATTACAAAAAAAACTATAATTTTTCCCTCCAATTAAAGCTAAACGTAGTAAACATTCGTTCGCAGCAATTTTGTTATATATATTTTCATATAGTCACCGTTTTTTTCGGAGTCTTTACTTCTAATACATATCCAGTGTTTGAATCCAGATGAATAGTAATCTAAACTTTCATTTCGTGCTGGATTGGTCCAGTTCCACTTGATCAATGATCTAGTCAATCTTAGATCAATGTAAATCAGTCATTATTTAAGGGTTTGTCCAACATGGATTGATATTTTTATCCCAAAGATAAATTGCAAAATTCTCTAATATCGAGTTTTAATCTCAGAAAGCCTTTGTTGAACAAATCCAGACTAAATTGGATGATTTCCCTGCATCCACAAATCTTTTAACATTGTCATAAACAATGCATTATAAATTCTAATAAATACAAGTGAAAAAAATTAAATTTTCAATTATCTTTCCATAAATGGAATAAAATAATAATATAGCCTAAGTCAAATAAATACTAAAATAACAGCAGTTAAATGCGTCACAAAGTTTGGAATTGTCTTATTACAAGACAGTTATGATTATGTAGACCACAATAAAATTGTGAACTTGTTTATAAAGAAAATACAGTTCCATAATAACTTAATGGTTCAAATTAGAAAGAATTGTGATCATTTTACTAATTACCTTACAAACTAATTATATTAAAGCAAACCAAAGTCATAACTTTGTAATCATAATTTCACACATACATTAAATTAAATAAATAACCTTATGACAAGGTTAATTGTGTTATAATCTTATTTGGGGCACTATCTTAATAGGGGAGTTCGAGATGGGTTTCTTTGGACTCAGCTTGTTCGGTGATCTCATCACCACGTCAACAGCCTTCCGGAGAATTTGATGTTCACTCTTTTTATATTCCTCCGTTATTTGAGATAGGTCTAGGTCTGCATCTATCACGAGCACCTGCAAACATATTTTTTTTATAAATAACTAGTGGTTCTGGGAGTCAACCATAAAATTTTTATTCTGGGTACGGGAGTAAAATATGGACTATATTAGTCAGGGACTAGATGTCGCGCGGTGCGCGAGGCCGCAAGCGGCCACGCGTGTCTCTGTGGGGTCGTATTTTGACAGAAAAAAAAAGTTTGATAATTTTCTATGTGAATTTTGCCTTTTTTTAGTAAAAGTCGAAAAATAATAAAACTTGCCTAAAAATACCGATAAAAATTATAAAAACCCAATTTTTTCAGTAAAGAGAGAATACCGGAGCGGCCATCTTGTTTTTCCAGTTTTTCGGATTTTTCTGGTAAACTACAGGATATGCCCTATGCAATGACACTAATCACGTCTCTATAGCATATTGGCTTCTGGGAGATCAATTAGGGTCAAGTGGGGTCTAAAACCACTCCAACTTTGAAACACTATTACGTGGCCGCCATTTTGTTTTTTCAATTTTTTGAATTATATTTATAAATGATCTAAGCAATCCTACAGATGCCGAAAATTTGAACGGAATCGGCCGGAAAACAAAAGAGATACAATAGGCAAGCCTGGCCGCCATTTTGTTTTTTTGAAAAGTCGGAATTTTCCCTAGGTCACCTCGCCATCTTGGACACTTTTTCTTTACAAGACTTTTCTCTAAAACGACTCCTTCTGGGAGAACAATTATGTCAATCAGTCAGTGAGTGAGTCAGTCAGTGGTAGTCGAGCTTTATATATTATAAATAAATAAATAAATATTCTAGCTTTTCATTGGTGAAAGAATTTTTAAAATCGGTTCAGTCGTTTTTGAGTTTATTCGTAACAAGGTTACAAACATACAAATCTTTCCTTTTTATAGGTTAAATGTATTTTTTCACCAGTGCAAGTCTCACTCTCAAGAACAGAGCTAATTCATTACAAACCAACATAGAAAATAAACAAATCTTTCTTCTTATTAGTGTAGAATAGAAAATGGGAAACATATTGATGTAACAGAGCAGCTGATATTATTATGATTTAGGACTTTTTTTTTTATATTACACCTTTGTTATAGATATGTATAAATAAATATTTTTAAGAAGTTAACTATTATTTTAAGTCCATAATACTTTTTTTAGGGTACCAACACTTGACTAAACCTAACCTATACTTTCTGTATTTAGAATACTAAAACTTTTCTCTTATCCCTCAGACTGTGTAAAAGGAGCTAGAAGTCAAATAGGTAAAAATATAGTATATTATATGTGAATAAATCTAAAGAAGATGACAAATCTACATACTAGCAGTTCAATATCCACTGTGGCTACAGGCTCACATAGAATTTAACGTCTTGGTGCAGTGAATGAGTAGTTAACATGCAAATACTTACGGGGGCCGGACATTCTGCATGTGTCCTATTAATAAGCCAGTCCTCGTGAAGTTTGTGAAGTTCTTCGATGTATGAGAGCGGCACACACTGTTCCTCAGAACGTGCCCTCTTCTTAATTCTTTCATACACGACTGAAGGAGTTGTCTTGAGGTATACTGTGGATTTATAGTGGAAGATATAAATTTAAATGTACTAGATGTAAGTATAAAAAACTTATACAGATACTGTCAATTGTTTTTTTTATAAATATCTGTAGGTATGTAGGTAGGTAGGTACAGTCAACAAAGTTGTTAGGGTTACATGGGCATGGCCAGTAACTAAGAACTCATTTTTCTGGTGTAGTCATAACCACATCTTATTCATTATTGTTTATTTCAAAAGGTATCTTTGATCCCTATAATTTACAAAAAAACAAACTATAAATACATTTAAGGCTTTAAGAGAAAACTGAATCTTAGTTTCTGGTCATGTAACACTAACAACTTTGTTGACTGTACCTGTAGGTACCTACAGATATTGTTGTTCTGTTTTCACAGCATAACTAGTAAACCAATCTTAATGAAAGTCAGAATAATAGTTTACATATTGAGGAAGGAAATGGCTACTTTACTTTCCGAACACAAAGTTCCTGACATGCAATAACCTAAATGTTACATGAACAACAGCTAGTAAAATGTAACATTTTTTTAAGCCAATAGCTTAGGTATTATCTTGTGTATGTGGGATCTCTCTACTTGACCAGGCTCATAAGAAAGGCCTTAAGATTCACCTCCTACCAAATGCATATGCATTAAGATCAAGCGTAAGAGTAACTTTCAATTTTTTATTGTAGTGTTCAGGTATATTGAGAAAATAGACAAACAAATTAATTATGTATTTATAATTACCTATGAGATCAGCCTCTATTGGTATCTGGTGCTGCATAAATCTGAACCATTCGTCTAATACTGCGAACTGTGCAGGATGCAGTGTTCCACTCCTCATCATGTGTTCTACGAAGCAATATCGGGCACTGAACAGGGACCGTTCCATCAACTTCACAGGAGTAGCTGTGGGTTTCCGGTGCATATCCAGCATGGTCAATGAGACGTACGCTTGGAACGTCATAGCCCATTTAGCAGGATCTTTGTACATCAAGTCCTGGAAATTAAGAAAAAATGTTGTGGCACCAAATTGCAATTTGTTGCAGTGATTGTGCAATACTAAAGCAAGGGCAACGTACCAGAAGATTCCATCCTTTCAGATTTCGCCATTCCTCCACAGGTTCCGTTAGCAGCGTGATATCTTCAAAACGTCGAAAGTGTTCCAAAAATGTGGTTTTCCCACTGCCAATGTTACCCTCGACAAACACGGTAAATGGCTTCATGTTTGTAGCGCTCATGTTGTGGAAGAATTTGTGTGCTGGAATAACAGAACTACTGGAGAATTACTTTTGAATGACGATACGCTACCTCATTAGCTAATTTCCCGCCTAAATTGTTCCCAAAAATAAACAACGCGGGAAGGCGAATCTGTCAATGTTTAGGTATGCATGACATTAGTAAATACAAGTACCTTTATAATAGATCACTTGAATATGACGTTTTAACATTTTCAATCAATATTATAAAATGTTTTTATGCTTCTTTTTCATATTCAAATGTAAGGATTAACGTGAATTATGATGAAATTACCCAAAAATGTTAGCGACTGGGAGTACAATTCACTAAGATTTGTTTTTTTTACGAAACAGATGGCGCTGTCATGAGTCATGTCCACAGACCAATAATGGCAATAATCTCTATACATAGACAACTATTATTCGGATACACCATTCCCAACTAACCCATTCGGATACAACAACAGGGGGCCAATTCCACTAAATGTCAATGGTCAGTCAATGGTGTTATTTGCTCTGAAAAGTGCCAAATAGCATCATTGACTGACCATTGACATCCAACTATAACCGTTGACATTTAGTGGCCCCCTGATCACTGCTTAGCTTACACATCGAATAGTCTGATTCTGTGATCTGATTACTTCTTGACTTCTATCTACAAATAAATGTATAGAAAATATGATCCAAATATTTTTGTTGAAAAGAAAAACACATTACTTATTTTTTTTTATTTCACTAGAAATGTATTTACTCTGTACGTACCTTTATCATCCCACCAACCAATCAGGATATATCAAGATATGGCGGTCAAACTTGAATCCACCAATGAACCGAATCCACGAAATCCATTGACAATATCTTGTGCCAAAAAAGAATTGACGTGTTTATTTCACGCTGTTTGTTCGATATAATTTGCAATCCTCCTAGAAGCCAGCAATTTTACCGTATAAGTTGCATAAAATTAGTGTAAAATGTTCCACACGTACAGCTTGGGTAAGTTTATTAAACATTGTAATGGAGCGTGAAGTGCTAATTCACGGTTAGTACGTATTTTCTAAACTACCGGTGTTTTACTGATTGTTATATATTTTAGGTATTTTACTATGTGTCGCGGGTTCCTTGGCCCTCTACGAGCCATCTACAAGTGTTATAGATCTAACGCCTAGTAATTTTGATAAGCTAGTACTCAATTCTGACGAGATATGGATTGTAGAGTTCTACGCCCCTTGGTGCGGGCACTGTAAAAACCTCGTTCCGGAATACAAGAAGGCCGCTCAAGCCCTCAAAGTAAGTGATAAAAAACTTTATTTTAAAATTTATGATACCTAAGTATTTTTCATGGGCATTTGAGCACGTCTGCAATAGTGATCTCTCTCATAATATTATCTATAATTATTGCGATACAATGGTTGTTACAACTTACACAACTTCACTGTTTTTGTCTAACTGACTAGCTAGCTGCTGTGTAATATTTTTATGTAGGTAGTAAAATATTTTATTTTATTACACAATTGTATACTACATAAAATTAAATGAACAAATAATTAGAGGTGGATCATTCCAGTCTTATTTAAAAAAAATCACATAAGTACATAATGAATTTTCATACATTGCACCTTTTGCACCAGCTACTCTCCTTCACCTAGCCTTCTATTTATTAAACCACAATTAAAATTTCACTAAGGAAATTATGTAAAAAAAATAAGTATGTATAAAAATCACCACCCCCACAAATAATTGGTACTTAAAAAGTATTGTCTCTATAAATAAAAGTTTAGGATCAGAATGTCTACTATGTAGCAATACTATTAGAAGTAGAATTAAAAAAAAAACTACTTTTAAGTCATTTGAAACCCTAGTAGCTTGTGTGTTCATTCTTACTTACCCTAATTGATGTCATAGAACATTCTAGAATATAAAAGTCTCGAAATTCCATTTGCTTATTCACTGAGCACATTATTCATTTGAGACAACTTTTTCTGACTAGTCCTCCAGTTGTTGAAAACATTTTAAAATGCATAAATTTTCAATTGTGTTTAAACAAAAAATGAAAGTCTTACACAAAAATTTATATGGATATATCTTTAAATTAATGTATTTTACAACTATGTAAATAATGTAAACCTTTTTATGAAGATGACTTCTGAATATTATTTGAATGTGAGATATCCTCAAATACGTATACACTTTCCCAGGGCATAGCAAAAGTGGGAGCAATTGATGCAGATCAGCATAAATCATTAGCGTCCAAATATGGGGTCAGCGGTTTCCCCACAATCAAAATATTCACAAGCGGCAAACATAGTCCGTACCAGGGGGCCAGATCCGCTCAAGGATTTGTTGACGCTGCAATTAAGGCGGCCAAAGACAAAGCATACGAGAACCTGGGAAAGAAACCGGGAAGCTCTACTGATCAGGTAACTAATAACACCAATTTGAATACAATTAATATAAAACCTTTTGTTCAAAAAAAGTTTCTGGAGAGTCTTTCAAATATGTTGCAAAAATATAGACTACATTGATTGTTAATGTCAGAAGCTATAGAAGAAATTGTATTTTCACAGATACACAACATGATATAAAAGTTTTTTAAGTAACATTTTCGTTAACACATGTATTTAGATGATATTATTATGATCTTTCACCTATAATGTTTTGTATTTAAATGTTACTACATCTAAGTAGATGTAGTATTATTTAAACCCAAAAGTAAAAAACAATGTCGGTTGTTTTTATTTTAAGTTTTGTATTTAAGTAATACCACATCTATTTATAGTATTATTTAAATACCTACAAAACATTATAGATGAAAGATTGCATCATCGAAATACGTATGTTGTCGAAAATATTACGATTTTAAATTATTTAGTATTTCTTTTATCTTTAATTATTTCAGCTTGTTTTAGCAACTTTAATAAGTTGCCTATATTATGTGGAAATATATCTTTTTTCATGAATTAAATTAAAAGTAATAATAGTTTGTTTTTCAAATATATTTATTATCAATCAATCAGTAATAATAGTAAATAGATTATATTGTAAAAAGTAGATTTATCAATCATTGATCTAATCCGAATTTATGGCTTACAGTAAATAGTAAGATTTTATAGATATATCGTAATAAAATAAAAAAGATGTATCATATTAATATATTTTTTATAAATTAAAAATCTAGATTTCATTACTAGTTCAGTAATTTATTGAAGTTATTGGAACCACACAGAGCTTGACTGCTTAAGCTTGTAATAAAATCTTGGATAACAAGATCTTCATAACTAATTTTCTCATAACATATTCAAATTAATTATGCATTCATCAGCGATGGAAGCATTATTCTAAAAGAAACAGACAACTCGGCCCGCGGTGGGGCAAACAGAAAAAAAATAACTTAAGAATCAGGTCGAATATTGATTATTATGATATGAAGAAACCACCCGGAAAAGTATATGGCCATTACATACCATGGAAAAGCATAAAGCTACAAAATGTGAAAACTACACCACCGATTAAACCTCTTGTGACTCCGTATGCTTACACTCCCACATCGGATGCAAAGTTTGAAATCCTGAAAATGCATCTTTTCCGAAGATCGGGCGACTCTGAGCCACCAAAACTAGTGAAAAAGCGCTTTAAACTTAAAAAGTCGAAGTTCACTACGACCCAATTCTAATAAAATTCGATTAAAAGTCGTTGGCTGACATTTTATGATCATATCTATTTTAAACAAACTAAATTTAATAAAAGTAAAGGTTGTCCTGTAAATGTGTGAGTTTTACATCTAAACTTAGTATCAAAACAAATGAAACGAAAATCAACATTAGTAATCATGACTTTATTCAATTAAATTAGTAACGCCCGATCATAAACCTATAGGTCTATGGGTCTGATATGAATTTCCGAAACAAATTGAATCCTCCTTTCTTTCTTACTTTAATAAAACTGCTTAATTCGTCGAGCACCGCTCGGCTCCAATAGGCACCGTAACAATTGAAAATCAACTGTGTTTTATTTTATTGGCTTGAGAGGTATATAATATACGTCACTAGCTGTTCCGCGCCGTGTCACCCGCGTAGTTTCCGTTCCAGTGGGAATACGTAAATGCGTTGGTTGGTAGGACTAGTCAAACCTAGGAGCGCTGGATCTTCGAAGTTTGACTATAACATAATGTACATTAATGTACCTACATTAATGTACATTGACTTCTTATCTCAAGCCACATACAGTCTTGTTTGCTAAAGCAACACCCTAATCTTTGCCGGAAGCTTAAGATAAAATACCTATTAATCTTTAAAAATTAACATCAAACATACTTTTAGCAACAACGCGAGTAATACAGTAGTTGACTGTATCGAAATTAAATTGCGAGTCATCATTCACTAAAAAGATTACAAAACACCTATAACAAAGTACCTAGGTAGATTTTCAATTTAAAATAATAGAGCAAGAAAAGTGTATCAATTGAATATGTACTAAAAAATATTACGTCCTTTCTCAATATATTTTTATAGTCAATTTTCGATTTCACTGACCATAAAAATTTTGGTACTCATTTTACTAGGCAGTGAACCAAGACACGACTGTCTACTACTCATTAAGAGAAACTTACTTTTTAGCGGTCATAATATTTGTGGAACTACATATTTGATCTATCTTTCAACGTGATGTTAGTGAACCCTGAACTGAAACAATTAATTCCCTTTGTAGCTTCCTCATAATATTTACAGATCCAGTCTATAACGCTACTCTTACTATTGTACGCATATTATTTAGTCATACCTACCTACCTACTTTCTTCAAAATATCATCGCCCACCAGACAGACGCCCACGGTTGTACACGCGACTCTCACTTGGAGAAACATCATTGGGACACGTCAGCCTGCCCTCCTTTTATCGGAGACCTGTCAGTTATGCTTTATGAGATTCAGTCGCGAAGTTACTATTTATGATATTTAGCTCTTGTTAATAATAGTTCATTCCTAGGAGGTACACAAAAAAATAGAGGGGTATTCGCAGAAAAATACTACGAGTTTTATTTTCGCAGACAGAATAAGTACCTACCTAGAATACGTACGGTTTTGTGGTCATCAGAGAATGATTACTATAGAAACAGCCATCATATTTGGCCCTAAATGTTCAGGAGTTTTATTCAAATTATTAACTAGCGAATGCATTTATACATTACTAGCTTTTATCCGCGGCTTCGCTCGCGCACATTTATTTCACCCCCTTATGGGTTAAGTTTTGCAAAATCATTCCTTATTGGATGCCTACACTGTACAACATGTAACAGAGTAAGCGCAATTCCTGAAATTAGTTTGTTCAGTAGATCAGTTTTAATATGTGTTACATTTTTCAAAAAAAATGAATTACCTATCGTAGCTGAATTTAGTAGGATTTCCATAGAAATGGAAATCCTGCTTTTATTAATCGATATTTAAGAAAATTGGTTAGACACAACTAAAGTTCGATTGCATCATATTTTTTTTATATTAATATACTAATTGGGGTGTATGAGGAATTGTGCTTTTTATGTTACGCGTTGTATAAGCTATCTATGTACAAAATTTCAAGTCTCTAGACCCCGCGGCTTAGGCTGTGCGTTGATGTATCACGAATCAGTCAGTCAGTTTATCATTTTAATTTTGTATATAGATTAGTAAACCCGGCAGATGTTGTATACCAGTGTATATTTATTTAGAGGACAGCATTTATGCTGTCCTAAAAACCTTATCCATTAAAATAGACTTGGGCTCCCTCCCTCACTAACAGTCCGCCGGCAGATATTAGCCTGACAGTTAAAAAAGTAATCTCAAAAAGTATAAGTTTATGTTACAAACTTGAAATTTTAGGGGTAAATTCATCAAAGGTGGATACTTTGGCTAAGAAAGGGTTTTGCCAAATTGCAACGAGAACAAAAAAATACGATTTACGCCTCGCTTAGCGCCTGCTTGAGTTTATAATGATTATTCCTGAAGATATTTAATAGATTTCTACTATCTCGATCAACACGAACTCCCATAAAAATAAGCAATAAAGCAGAGCCATAACATTCTGTTCAAATAAAACAACAGTGCAACCATGCAATTTATTATGACACCTCTTTCAGTCTGACGTCATCGAGCTGACCGACAGCAACTTCAAGGAATTGGTTCTGGACAGCGATGACTTGTGGCTGGTTGAATTCTTCGCTCCCTGGTGCGGCCACTGCAAGAACCTCGAACCCCACTGGGCCAAGGCCGCTTCGGAACTGAAGGGCAAGGTAAGATTTATATATTTATTTATTTCAGATTCTTTTGCAACCAAAGTGTTACACAGACGAGTCGACATACAGATAAATAAATAAAAAATAAATAATCTCACGCCTTTCATCCCCGAGGGGGTAGGCAGAGGTATTCCATTACTGGATATACCCACATTTCACGAGATACATTGGACCCCTAAACGTGATAGGTGGTGAGCCCATCGCCGGACCGGGTCTGTTTACACATGTTTCAGAATTAATTCTGAGACCTGCGGGTTTCCTCACGATGTTTTCCTTCACCGTCAAGCTAGTGATAAATATGTACGTAAGTTTTGAAAAACTCATTGGTACATGCCAGGATTCGAACCCGAGCCTCACTGATTTTCGGCCGGCTCTTTAACCGTCCGGGCTATCACTGCTCTTCTTCGTACTTGTCAGTATCAGTTAAGTTTTTATATTTTTTCAAAGACTTTCTTAGGGTCGTTCATCAGGCTGGCAATGCTATAACAGAACAAGTCACAATGAGGGGCTGTCTCGAGGACCGAGTGCATAGATATGAATAGATTAGTATTGTCAGAAAAGTGCCTACTATTTCAAGAAACATTAACAGACATAATAGAATCTATTGTCCTATTTCATCCTTGAGTGAGTCACTGACACTTGATTGGCTGTCTAATTCCCGGTTTCCGAAAAGCAATCAAAATATAATTAGCTGACAGACTTTTAAATTTCGTGTCAGCTTTTCTGATTGGTTGAATGAAATCAACGGTATCCAATCAGAACAGATATCATAAGATTAATATCTGTCAGCAAACTTTAATATTATTTGACTATCGGAACCCCTGGCAGACGCGAATCTTAGTATCTAAAAGGCAAGATACTGATTTGAAATATCACTTATAGCGTCTTACGAATATGAGAGACATGTACCAATTACCATGATTCCCTCCTACATTTATTTATTATTTAGTTTTCCAAAAATAAAGAGGTTTAATCAAGTACTACATAAATCTGGTGTTACCCACTATATATTTATTGTTATTTATATTTCGTTACACACTATACATATACTTATGTAGGTACATACAATTTCACTTCCTTTTAGACATAATTAACTGCAATTTGTAAGCAAAAGTTCATTGTTTGATTTTATCATAATCTATATTTGATAAACTTAGCCTACTAGATGATTATATTATTTAAGCTATGGAAGGTTTCAATATTTAAACAGAATCTGTCTCCTGGTAATGCAGTTTGGTTGACCATGAAATCAAACAAAACACAAATTACTTAAAACACTTGTAAACATTTTATTTATATTATAGGTATGTCATTCATTAGTAAATCTATTCTTTTAAGAGATAAAAACTGATTTTATAATCTGCCAATGTTTTCGATCTAATATAAAACGGAAATTTAGATAATCAACGCCTCAAAAATGGCGGTAGAAAAAGGTTACCACTCTTTTAAAGACACTCGCTTTTTATTAAACCTTAATCGGGCACAGGCATGTAAGTTTTTTTTATTGGTTTGTATATTTTATTATTATAATTACATAGATTTAAATTTATGGTGGGAACTATTTTCCCCTTGCCTGGTTAAGGTTCGATATACAAATTTCAAATGCGTCACCGTAATAAGTATGTGACTGGTTATATCTAATCTTATTAGTGAAGATTAAGGCTCGGTTTCAAATGTTTTACCTACTAAGCCGAAATTTTGAATTTAAACGGCCTTAGATTAATTGTTGAAATCGCACTGGCAACGTGGGCACCAACAAATTAAAAATAAACTCCGCAGGTAAAACTCGGCGCTCTAGACGCGACTGTCCACCAATCCATGGCCGGAAGGTACCAAGTGCAAGGCTACCCCACCATCAAGCTATTCCCATCGGGCAAGAAGTCTGCGGATTCCGTGGAGGACTACAACGGAGGCCGAACGGCCAGTGACATCGTCGCATTTGCCTTGGACAAGTTGGCTGAAAATGTGCCCGCACCGGAAATCGTCCAGGTAACATAATTCTGCTTACTGCTGGTTGATTAATTTATTATTAAGATAGGCGTTGCCCGCGTGGATCTAGTTTATTCCCAGGAAATTTCCGAAAATCCCTTCATAGCGGTTGACTGCGACATATTATGAGACACCTACATACCATATTTTAAGTTTCTAGGTGTTATCGTTTCGAAGGAGTACGCCGAGTACGTATTTCTCTTTTTAACCAGTTTTTTTTATATTTTCCCTTGGGAATGAGATAAAAGAGAGAGTAAAAAGTACCCCAAATGTTGATGCAGTTATCTCCATACCTTACAACCACATTACACCATATTTCATGTACAGACACATTCGCGTACAGTTACAGTTTTATTATTTTATTTTATTTTTATATAAAGCTCGAATATACAGGGTGAATTTTTCAAGTGGGCGTGGTAGGCTAAATCAGAAACTATGAGGAATATCGAAAAGTACTCAAAGGAGTCTCGGGCCCGATTTCGATGAAAACTAAAACTGCATCTTTGGATTTTTGAAAAATCAATAATCCTAGCCAGGAATCGAACCCGTTGATTTTGAAAAAAATAACTCATCCTGTATTATTACACCATTCGATAGTGTCGCTAATAAGGATCGAATTCTGTGAAGAAATGACATACGAAAAACTTAAGGAAAATGTTGGATTTTAATAAAGTGATTCATATTTTAAAGTAATGCCTTAAATTTCATACCTGCATTACCAGTACCTTGTCCAAAATGATGCTCAATAATTTTCTCAACAAGACCCGTAGCGCGGTCATCTTCACAACATTATGTTCAAATTTTTTTTTATTATCTCTTCGCGGTTGGCCCCTAACCGCGAGAAGATAATAAAAAAAAATCCATAAATTACGTCACACGTTAAGAGGGGGGGAGGGGTTCAACGAATTGTGTGACAAGGAGGTGGGATTTTTGTGACGTCACATTTCATTTTTTTTTTATTTATTAAAAAGAATTTAAATGGAAATAAAACTAATTACGGAACTGCTGTTTTAATTCAACGTCTAGTTGTAAAATTGCAATTTATGTTACGTCACACTAGAGAGGTGGGGTCTCAAGAATTTGACCAGCTGTGACAAGGACGGGGGGGGGGGGGGGGGGGTCTAAATCCATGTTTGTGTGACGTAATTTATGGATGGTCCCTTAATGTTGTGAAAATTCTTGAGCATCATTTCAGACAAGATTCAGGTAATGCAGGTATGAAATTAAGGCATTACTTTATTAAAATCCAACGTTTTCCTTAAGTTTTTCGTATGTCATTTCTTGCCAGAATCCGATCCTTATTAGCGACACTATCGAATGGTGTAATAATACAGGATGAGGTTTTTTTTCCCAATTAACGGGTTCGATTCCTGGCTAGGATAATTGATTTTTCAAAAATCTGAAGATGCAGTTTTAGTTTTCATCGAAATCGGGCCCGAGACTCCTTTGAGTACTTTTCGATATTCCTCATAGTTTCTGATTTAGCCTACCACGCCCACTTGAAAAATTCACCCTGTACATATAAAGTTGGTATTTGTCGCTAAATTTCCGATGTAATAATGAATTTGAAAATTATTGTGTTATGTGGTAATGTTTTTTTTTTATTAATTTTCGGCTATAAAACTTTTTAACTACTTACGTAAAGGCGTATTCATATAGACAAAGGATTCTGGCCTCATCTGTTTATCTGATTCTTTCTAGGATTCTTTTTAGGAAATATACTAGATAGTTCTTCAGCCTCCATTTGAGTGTCCATGTTCTGTTTTCAAACACCCCAAGCAAAAGATATATGACAAAAAGAAATATGCGATATCTCAGAGAATTTTACTAACTTAATTTAGAATTTTACAAAACAAGTTTAATAATTTTTATTTAAAAATAATTCACTAGAGTTGTCGGTCTCTTATACTCGACATGAAATGATTGGGTTTGTATAAAATAAGCAGATCGAGTAGAGCGCAAAGTTAGTAAATAAATCTCCACAATCGATATTGTTATGATGTTGGATATCGAAGCAATCTTATGTTTTATTGCATTGATATTTGTAGGTACAGGTTTCACTTTGAATGGAAAAATTCGAAATTGAAGTAACTTTATATATTACTAGCGGTTCTGCGCTGTTTCACCCGCGTAGTTCCCGTTCCAATATGTGAATAATATAGCCTATGTTACTCAGGGATCTTCTAGCTTTCCATTGGTGAATGGATTTTTAAAATCGGTCTTGTAGTTTTTGAGTTTATGAGTGACAAACATACAAAAATAAAAATCTTTTCTCTTTATAATATTAGTATAGACAAATTTTGTGTCGAACTCAAAACAACATTGAGTATTATTTGTCTACATCTACACTAATATTATAGATAGGAATGATTTGTGTTTTTGTACGTTTGTAACGAATAAACTCAAAAACTAATGGACCGGTTTTAAAAATTACTTTACGGTAAGCTTACTTTTCTGGGAGTAACATGCGTTATACTTATCCTACGGGATCTTGCCTTACGCGGGTAAAATTGCCCTTAACAGCTAGTGTTATAACATTATTATACTGTTTTGCATAAAGTGCAGAATGTACAATATAGCAAACACAAATTCTTTTGATAATAGATCCATAATCTTTCTCCGTACAATATTGCAAAAAAATATTATTATATATAACAAAACGTAGTTATTTTACTTCACTGCTCTATTTAAAAGACGACAGTCGACTAGCATTGTAATCCGTCACATAACTACATCTTTCGTTTCCATTGAGAATCCACTTCGCTTAGCTCACTAAACTTCCCATAATTGAGCGATAAGCGAAGCGAAAGGAACTTAGCTTCGCTTTTAGATTGTGCCAATTACTATGACAATTATTTAAAAAGGAAATTATAAAAAAGTAGCATAAACCCGCAACTTTGTCCCCGTACCCAGTTTAAGGGCTGATTTTTCAATAGTCAGTTAAAAGTTATCTGAAGAATAAACATCACCTGTCACTTTTCCTTTCTATTGTGTCAGAGAGTGACAGCATCAATATATTCTACAATAAAAGTTTATCTGACGATTGAAAAATCTGCCCTAAATAAAATAAGTTAGCGTAAGTAGAGTATATATATATTAAGTAGAGTAAAAAAAACCGGCCAAGTGCGAGTCGGACTCGCGCACCGAGGGTTCCGTACAACCTTGCAAATTTATGGTTTTCGTAATTTTTCCTTTATCTATGCTATAAGACGTTGCTTCGTACCAAATTTCAAGATTCTGAGTTCACGGGAAGCACCCTGTAGGTTTTGATTCCCTTGCAAGTGTCGAAAATTTGCGGCATAAACGGCTGTATCTTTTGATTGCGTTGGCTTAGAAGTTTGATTTTTTCACAGCTTCAAGGGACAGTAGACCTGAGTAATTGATATAAATTTCACCTTCATACCTCCACGCGTTCCTGAGAAAAAGGGTCTTGACAGACGGACGGACGGACGGACAGACGGACAACAAAGTGATCCTATAAGGGTTCCGTTTTTTCCTTTTGAGGTACGGAACCCTAAAAACGAGCTCAACTTATATGGTTTTCTCATGGATGCCATTGTCAAAACTGGACCAAATTACCATGACCACACGAGAAGCACTAGCTTAAAATAAAAAAAAACAATAATCAAAACCGGTTCACCCTTTCGAAAGTTCTGAGGTAACAAAAATAAAAAACTTACAGTCGAATTGATGACCACCTCCTTGTTTGAAGTCTTTTGAATGTATAGACAACGCGGCGTATCAAGATGAAACATGTACCAGATTTTAATAAATGGTGATGATAAACAGGTGACAGACGAGGAAGCTATGAAGGC
Organism: Ethmia dodecea; assembly: GCA_963855545.1. Lineage (NCBI taxonomy): Eukaryota > Metazoa > Arthropoda > Insecta > Lepidoptera > Depressariidae > Ethmia > Ethmia dodecea. Next base: position 16,346,601 of record OY979438.1, on the reverse strand, counting down.
GTGCAGCGAGAAGCCGCTATGCGTGGTGTCCATTCTGCCGCACATCCTGGACTGCAACGCCGCCTGCAGAAACGACTACATCTCAATCCTAGCGCGCCTCGGCGACAAGTACAAGAACAAGATGTGGGGGTCAGTACTCTGTCGTTTGCCACATAAATATTATAAAAAAAATATCTTTAAACGTTACAACGTCATCCCAACGCAAGACAATTATGCCGGAAAAAATCTGCTAAGGCTAAATTAGTCTAAAAAATAAGGTTTGTATTTTGTACTCATAATTATTTTTATTTAGAAACTTTATAAAAATTGTGGTCCCTTACACTTACATAATATACAATTTACACTTCTGACAAAACGAAGATATTTTTTTTATAATTGGCTAACTTGTCACAGCCATTATTTTTATAGAGCGGTTTTTTTTACAGAATATTTATATAATAATGTCTACATAATATCCCTGCAACTTGGAATTTACGTAACATATAATTTTTTATCCAATTTGTTTTTCATCAGCTCTTGACAATTAATAAATTATTGCATAATTTATTTATTGCGTTCCCAAGGTCTTAAGTCTAGGTTAGTTCATACATGGAGGCCCCATTGCAACATTTAGCAACAATTTAATATACGTTGTTTAATAACATCGTGATCCCACAGGGCCCAGAATTAATTCTGAGGCATGTGTAACAGACCCGGTCCGGTGATGTTCTCACCACCTATCCCGTCTAGGGGTCCAAAGAACATCTCGTGAAAAGTGGGTATATCTAGAAATAGAATACATACCTCTGCCTACCCGGCCGTAAAAGGCGTGAGATTTTTTTTTATAATAACAACTAGCGACCCGCCCCGGCTTCGCACGGGTGCAATGCTAACACTAAATCCTTCAAGAATCACTGTATCTATTAAAAAAAACCGCATCAAAATCCGTTGCGTAGTTTTAAAAATTTAAGCATACATAGGGATATAGGGACAGAGAAAGCGACTTTGTTTTATACTATATAGTGATATGTTTTTTCAGATGGATCTGGGCGGAGGCCGGTGCTCAGCCGGCGTTAGAAGAGGCGTTGGAGTTGGGCGGCTTCGGGTACCCCGCCATGGCCGTCGTCAACGCCAAGAAGCTCAAGTTCTCCACGCTGAGGGGCTCCTTCTCAGAGACCGGGATCAACGAGTTCCTTAGGTGAGCAAAGTGTATAAGGTGCTTTTAAATCTAATGGAAATATAGAACATGTAACAGAATAAGCGCAATTCCTGAAATTAGTTTGTTCAGTATCGACTACTTATTCGATTTCAGCATTTTTTAATATGTGTTAATTTTTTCCTAAAATGAATTAGCGTAGATGAATTTAAGAAAGAAAGAAAGAAAAATATTTGTTAGGAACACTTTAAAAAAAATCTTAAAGATAAAAAACACAGAACATATTTGAGTGTCCTAACGGGACCCCACTCAGCACAAGCTGCGGCGGTTTGTGAAACGCCACAACGCTGGTATTATGTGGGGCCCCCATCTTAGTGCTTTCTATGGAAATCGTGCTATTATTAATCGATATTTAAGAAAATTGGTTAGACACAACTAAAGTTCGATTGCATCATATTTTTTTATAATGGACTCGATTCTACATTACAGCGACTAAACTTATTTTAGTTTAGTCCTGTCATTTTCTTTCTCGTATGCTCATATAAAAGAAAAGAGACGAGAGATATTTAGTCCTGTCAAATTAAAATTAGTCTTTTCATGTATGGCGTTTTTAGCAATTTTAGCGACGATGTAACAAGGTCATGGATAAAAGTGACAGATAAGCACGTTCATAGTTCAAATTAGTAGGTTTTTAGATATTTGACATTAACTCTTTAATCTATGGTTTGTTTCTGTCCTTTTTCTTTCGTATTCTATGCAGAAGGATAGGCTTACATAAAATTAGGAATTTTAGGTGGTCAGCTAGAATCGAGTCCAATAATATACTAATTGGGGTGTATGAGGAATTGCGCTTTTTCTGTTACGCTTTGTATATAGGGTACAGTCAAGAGCACATAAAGCTGACACATTGCGAGCGATCATGAGTAAGCGATGCACATCCCTAGCGCGCAGGGTCCGTGCCAGCGCCAACAGTATCGTAGCGTATGTTCGTGAGCAGGTTTGATTCTCAGTACCTGAACCATTGTTGTATGGTGCATGTATTGAGAAACAAATAAGACCTCTAATATTGTATAGGTACTAAAAAAAGGTTAAGTTATCATTGTGTTACTGACAAAACTGATCCATGTTGGTCTAAATAAATTGGTTATTATTATTGGACTTTGTAACATTCTTATTACAATTGCCTTAGAGGTCAGACTCGCCCTACAAGTGTATAGCTTCATATTGTGCTGTTGACTGTACCAGATTTTAAGTTAGACAGGCAACAATACAACTGAAAAGTGCATCCAATGCAGTAGTTTTTGCATGATGCATGTACAAACAGACAAAAATTCTAAAAATATTGTACTTACAGACATTGGTCAGTAACAATTTTATGTGTAGATAACCATAATGTGCTTGTTTGCTCTATTACCTTCTCATATGGTATTATCAGCGTTTTGTAATAAAATCAATCAATTTGTAGGGATCTGTCATTTGGACGAGGCCAGACTGCCCCTGTGAGAGGCGCTGAGATGCCCAAAGTGTCTTCCACTGACCCTTGGGACGGGAAAGACGGAGAGCTGCCTCCTGAAGAGGACATTGACCTCTCGGATGTGGACCTCGAGAAAGACGAGTTATAAGTGAACGTGATGTCAACACTTATGAACTGTCAGTGTTGTGTATTAAGGCAAACTAATCTTAAATTCCATTGCATCCAGCTTGTAAATGCTTCCTAATGTCATTCAAGTATTTATTGCTGGTAAGACTTGACTGGATGGACTAGTCAGGTACATATATGTTATAAAACAGCTGTCTCCGTTTTATTTTTCGATTCTTCTATTTTATGTTACCTTTAATCACAATCCCAGTACTATTTTTGTGCTTTTTGTCAACTCTGAAATGTATGTGTGTGTGTATATTATCTAAGGACTGATTGTACTGTAATATTAGAAAATGTATTTCGTTTTCATAAAATTTATCTAATTTGTTCATCTAATGTCTCAATTTTAACAATAGTATGAATGTTAATTTATTTGCAATTGTCAAATGCATCTATCAGATGATTGAGGCTGCATATCTTCCATTAAGTAAATTTTTAATGCATTTATAGAGCAGCCAGGTTTGGATATAACCACAATATAACTAATTAAGAATAAACATTAAATAAATTTTTACAAATTATTTTTTGTTTTAATTGTCACTTTCCTATTGAAAATTAGAGAGTCAAAATCGCGAGTGTATTCTGAAACACTTGGTCGCGATCTTCTCAAATAAATAATAATGTAGGTAGCTAACTATCTAGTGCCTATAATGAATTTAATTGTACCTATTTCAAAACCTAGATATCACAATATCATATGAGCCTTTAACTGCAAGCTCACTTTAACGAAATGCAAACATCACACGTTACATATTTTACAAAAGGCACTACAAAGCAAGGTCAAACACTCTGAAAATAGACCAAACAAAAATTTAAACTACTATCTTCCAATGATAAATCTTTTTGAACCTTAAAATTTTCTAGCACATTATCAATGACATTATAATTAAAGAGCTTGTAAATCTCACGCCTTTTTTATCCCCGAGGGGGTAGGCAGAGGTATTCCATTACTGGATATACCCACATTTCACGAGATACATTGGACCCCTAAACGTGATAGGTGGTGAGCCCATCGCCGGACTGGGTCTGTTTACACATGTCTCAGAATTAATTCTGAGACCTGCGGGTTTCCTCACGATGTTTTCCTTCACCGTCGAGCTAGTGATAAATATGTACGTAAGTTTTTGAAAAACTCATTGGTACATGCCAGGATTCGAACCCGAGCCTCACTGATATTCGGCCGGCTCTTTAACCGTCCGGGCTATCACTGCTCTGCTCTGCTTGTAAATGACATATCAAATAAGGCCAGCCTGAGTAGATTGCATAACATAGAAACACATATCAAAATACAGTCATTTATTTGAGCACTTTAACTTACAATATTACTTAATCTAGAATATAAACTACAGTCTTTTATATTTAGGCATATTGTGAGTTATATTTTGTTCTAAATAATACTGAAAATTATTTTCAAAAATTTCAGACAAGTACAATGTCAACATTTGAAGTAAAGCCGTATACAGAAAGAAAGCTGAAAGCTTGTCGGCGCCGGTCCATTCTACAGAAAGCAAGCAGATTGAAGCAGAGCGAGCAAAATGTCGTACGATGATTGGCGGGCGGCACCAGCGCTGACCGGCGCGTGTCGGCGCCGAGCGCTTATCGGCGCCGATAAGTTTTCGGCTTTCTTTCTGTATACGGCTTAACACTGAAAATCAAATATTTATTTTAATGAGATTTACATTTGTAAAATTGGTATCCATTTAAAAGCTTATTATCTTCAGAAAACACTTATTTGATGCAGACTGAAGAAACAGTGACATTACTACAAAATACTTGAAGCTAAAAGAAGGTGGCTTATGTAATCAGAATGATAAAAAGTGTTGATTTAACACATTTTTCTATTTAATTTTATCTTATGGCACCAGCTTGCAAGAGGTAGGTAGGTAGCTTACTTATAAAAGTGATAATAATACATGTTCAAAAGTGTTATACTCATATAAATGTTTTATTGAACACATCTTTCGCAAAACAATATCTATTCATAATCCTACAATTACATTTCCATGTTATAGTAACCTTACATTATAAAAATCTTGCATCAGTTTCAGATAATACATTAACCATTTCAGACCACTTTAGAGCCCTGCATAACTTAACATTTATTTAATCTCTCATTCCAAACATACACAGCTATTGCTCCTGCATTTGAACCGCACGACTGACTGATTAAAAAGGTTGAATGTAAAGAATTATAATTTAATATTTGTATAAGTGCAGATTGGTCCTAAGTCCACTCATAGAAGTAAATATGATATAAAAAATATCTCAAAAATGAGTGTTACAGTCATCAAAACAATACCTAAAAATATACCTATTATAAATCTTATTTGGTCTATAATTTGTAAAAAATTTACACTTTGTCTAACAGTCTACAATGAATGATCACAACCTTATGTAAGGCCCTAAATTCTTCTAACTAATTAATACACATTTGGGGTGATATGCAGTTGATATTCTAACCAATTTTTACACTACAGTGGGTAGCCCAATCATGTCGTATTTTCTCGTTTTTTTGCACAATATCGGATAGCACATTGAGAAATAATAGAATCCCATTCCTGCCAGTATCAACATAATTATCACTGTGACTATTCCCCAAGCAGATATACCTAGGCCTCTTCTAGTGGCGTTTTGTGCCGGGAGTCCTAAAGACGTGCCAGCCAAAGTTTTAGGCTTCCCTGGGTCTTTGTAACCTCCATCCTTACTGCTTCCGTAACCGCGAGTGCCGTAGCCGCGCAGCGCTGTGCACGGAGGTAATACGAGATGGATGACTAAAAAACAAAACAATTCTGTAATTTTATTGAGGTCCCATTGCAAGCAACTCTATTCAGTGGTATTTATTCACTTACCAAGAATAGTGAGGGTCACGCGAATGAATACACTTATCATTTTGATAGCCCCTATTTCCTGTTAAAGTGGTAAGACAAAAATGAAATAGGCGGGTCGCAAATTAATACTTATTAGTAATACAATTAGTGTAAGACGGTTAATTGCCTACTTTTCTTTACATTCGCACTATATCAGTACTTATTTATCGGAAAACAAAAATAACCACAGCACAAAAAGTACGATCAATCAACCAAACTTGACACTTGACAGCACCCACAGACCAGTACAGCACCAGCCACTCCAGCCAGACAGCAAGCAAGTTTGATGACGATAGTGAATGTCAAAAAACCCTTTTTTACACTTCGACTAACTTTTAGAGTCGTAGACTATACTACCTCGACTTTCGTTATTGATTTAGTTAAATAGCTGTGTTTTACAGTCCATCACAAGAAATAATAGTTTCTTATCGTGAAAATAGCACATTCACCCTTTGAAGTGGCTTCTTGAGGCAATATAAAAAATGGTTATATCTCGAACTTTAATGTTTACTGCACACTTTCACGGGTATGTAAACTCTTTGTAAACTATACCACGGAACTGAAGGTAATACCATGTCTCCAGATTCTGTCGCTAGGTGTATGCGAACATAAATTCAGCATCTTTCTCTTTCTGACATACAAGGTAGAAGAGAGAGAAAAAGTTATTCATTCGTCTTTCCGGTTACTTGTGATGTGATGTCGTGTACTTCCGTCGCCTGCGTTGTCAAATGTCAAAGGAAATCGTACCGGCGATGGCGAAAATACAATTTTGTTTTATCTTGCTCTTCTATATCGCTCTAAAATGTGAAAGCGCTAACGTCGACACTGTCTCCAGTGATATAAAACTTAAAAATGTCGACAGAACAATAGATATCTCGTCACAACTCGTGAGAATCTCTTCCAAACTAACCTTGGAAAACACGGGGAAATCGCCGGCAAAGAGTTTTCTGCTGTCGATAGAGTCATCGGCGAAGAGTAACCTAGCTTTTGTTGGTGCTAAGGACAGCAACAACAAAGATCTACGTCTTGTAGAAACAACTTTGAAAGGTTATAATGACGCCAAGTTTTATCGGGTGGAGCTAAAAGATGCCGTAAGCGCCGGCTCAACGGTGGTAATTACTTCAGACACTGTGCTTACGAAGGCTCTCCAACCGTACCCGACCGATATTACCCAGCAGGAAGACCAGCTAGTCAAGTACAATGGTAACTTATACTTCTATTCTCCATACCCAGTTACTTCACAGAAAACCACTGTGTTAGTGAATACAAAGAGTGTGGAGTCATTTACAAAAGTCAAACCATTCACACAGCAAGATGGAACCATTCAGTATGGACCTTATACTAACATCAGTCCTTTCAAAAATGAGCAATTGAGTTTGCATTATAAAAATAATTCTCCGTTCCTGACAGTCACTCGTATTGAAAGGTTGATTGAGGTGTCCCACTGGGGCAATATAGCTATTGAGGAAGTCATAGAGGTGGAGCACACTGGTGCTAAACTGAAGGGTCCATTTTCCCGTTACGACTACCAACAAGACCACCACAGTGGCCCGTCAAGTGTCAGATCGTACAAAACCCTCCTCCCAGCCTCTGCTTCAGACGTCTATTACAGAGACACAAATGGCAACATCTCTACTTCCAACATGAAAGTCAAAAAGGATTCCGTAGAACTGGACTTGAGGCCACGGTACCCACTTTTTGGTGGCTGGAGGACCCACTACACTCTTGGATACAATGTCCCGAGCTACGAGTACTTGTACCACTCCGGCAATGAGTACTTGCTTAAGATGAGGGTGATTGACCACATTTTTGATGATATGCAAGTTGATGAAGTGGTTACGAAAATAATTTTGCCGGAAGGTTCTACACAGATCAAGCTTAATATTGCCTATCCTGTTACTAGACTTCCAGACAGTCTGCATTACACATACTTAGACACAAAGGGGCGTCCAGTTATATCTTTCAGCAAGACAAATGTTGTTGAGAACCATATTCAAGATTTTCAACTACGATACACATTCCCTCGCATACTTATGCTGCAGGAGCCCTTACTAGTTGTGGGTTTCCTCTACGCATTATTCCTATGTGTAATTATCTACGTAAGATTAGATTTTGCAATCCATAAGTCTGAACATCATAAAGAATAAATAAATTAATATTATTTACTATTAATTATTCTATTTGCAGTTATATTCACAACATTTCTAGTTGTCATGCATTTTTACTTTGTAGCAAATGTTTGTGTGAGAAATAAATTGGATTCTAAGTTATTTACAATTTTTTTATTGCTCTGGGGCCCTAGTCGTAATTTATACTACATATTTATAGTGTTTTATAATCTCAGATGTATAGCGATTAAATTGGCAAGCTATTTCATTACTCTTTATTTAAAATATTCATTTGGCAAAAGCACAATAACAGTAAAATCTCTGAACCTCTGTTTCTTACTTTATTGGATTTAAATTCACATGGTTTTAAGTAAAAAGAATAAGCAATAAATAAGGTTTGTGTGTATCATAACGGATACAGAACGAACCGAAGCAACGCAAAAGCAGGTCTCAAATAAAATATAATTATTAATTAAAGAACTTTTATTTTCATATTTTTTACATGTTCTTTAAAATTCAGATGCAATAATTTTACAAATATGGTTTTCAACCAGTTTTACAAAATTAGAGGAAGAAATCATTGAAGGATTCCATTACATGTGCCCTTAACTTTATATTATAACAATAATATAATATGCTCACAAATCCCCGCGGCGCAAAGAGGATCTAACCACTATGTTTGAGGTTGGCAGAGGTATCTATTTTTCAGTCCCTAAGTATGATAGGTATATACAAAGTTGTGTCACTTCATCTTAGAAGTAAATAAATAAAAATGTCAACACCTAATTATTATTGTGAAAGTACTCGTATCCATTTGTCAGTCTTAGACGAGTTACATGCCATACTCTAATAGCTTGGTTCTCAACACGACGGGCGCGCTAGTGCAAGGCAAAATGGCTTTCTCAGTGACGACAGCGGTGACCAAACTGGGCGGTGTGACGTCATAGGTCAGGTTCAGCAGCGTCAAGTTCGGGTTGGAACGCCAGTCTTTGAGGGGCGAGTTGTCGTCCGCCTTATCGATTAGTTCATCAGGGTCACCTGTAATCATAGATAATTTTTAATCATAAGTTATCTGTAATCTTTAAATCTACACTAATATTACAAAGAGGAAAGGTTTGTATCTTTTTAACGAATAAACTCAGAAAATCCTGGACACATTTTAAAAATTCTTTCAGCAATGGAAAGCTACATAATCACGAATAACATAGACTACATTTTATTTCCGTTCCAACACGGTACAAGTTGAATTAAATATTATATTAAAAATTTATAAAACCTGCGACACAAAAAATACATATAAACACAAACGGCTTGACAGATTTTCTTGAACCATAGCAAAGAACACTCGATTAAGTCACCTTTCACACAAAAAAAAACTAAATCAAAATCGGTTCAGCCGTTTGGGAGACTACGAGTGAACAGACAGAGACACAGATAGTCAAACTTATAACACCCTTCTATTGTTCGTCGATTTTTTTTTCAGCTGATTTATCTACCTGTTTTATTATATAGAGAGAAGTATAATTAAATAAATAATTAATATGTTGGTAATAAATGTATGCTCTCTCTCGCAATTGCAGTGCCCCCTCGGTCACACAAACTTACATATGTATTTTGTTACCAAATATTATGTAGTGATAGCGATAAACCATTTGTATTTGTATCTGCTATCGACTTTTATAGCCATAATCATTAGGTTACATCGTCGGTCGGAAGTCCTACTAATATTATAAATGCGAAAGTTTGTATGGATGGATGTATGGATGTCTGGATGGATGTTTGTTCCTCTTTCACGCAAAAACTACTGAACGGATTTTGATGAAACTTTGCAGTTATATAGCTTATACATCAGACTAACACATAGGCTATATTTTATCCCCGTATTCCCACGGGAACGGGAACTACGCGGGTGAAACCGCGGGGCGCTGCTAGTTTAAAAATATAGTAGATTGTTATACAAGGGTCGGAAGGAATCAATTCCCATACGAGGTATTTAGACGCCCGAGCGTAGCGAGGGCGGATATAGTCCGAGTAGGAATTGATAACTTCCACCCGCGTTAAACACTCTACTTTTCATTTCGAATTTAAGGAAAGTAAACAAAAAAAATTACAATTTTACAAAAATTTGAAAATGCAATTAAACGCAATTATACCTACGAAAAAAAAACAAAATTGTCAACAATACAACCAAAGAAGTTGGAAGAAAGAGAAACTTTTTCTTTTAAACGTCTTTGAATACTAAATCATACCTACTTACCTAACCTAAATAACATTACAAAAATAATATACAAATCCTTCCTCTTTAAAATAATATGTACAAAAGTACATATTCTTATAAAGCCTTCTGTGCTTATTAGTGTCGATGAAAAACAAGATTTTGAATTTAGGAACAGCTTACCAAATTATTACACTTATTTTAATTTTCAAATATGGAACGCGTACCGCCCCGCGCGTGGGCTATTTTCTGTTGTTTATACCTACACTCACAAGGCCGCACCTTTTTTTCTTATTCTAATTGATGTAAAAAGTTTCGTATCCCTACTAAGTACCCAAAGAGGTTGGAAGAAAGTTATTCTCTTTCCTAGAGAAACTTTTTCTTTAAACGTCATTGCCAAATTTAGTACTATTTTTTTTTTATTTATTCCCGCCCTAAGGCCGGAAGCAATTACTATGAGTCTTTCCCGACCGAGGGCGGGAATCACAGCCCTGAATCTCTCTGTGGTGGGAATCATCGCTTCCGACCCGGTACTTAGATCAAACATACACTACTTTCCGAGTATGAGATATGAAAAATATGTTTACCGACCGATCTCGTTGTAGACGAAGGCGTCGGTCTGCACGCGCTCGCTGAACTTGTGCGTCTCTGCGGCCACGAGCACGGGCACGTTGTGCGCGCGCGCCGCTAGCGCCACCTGTGCGGTGCCCAGCGCACCCAGCACCGACCCGTCGGCCAATAGCGAGCTCGCCCCTACCACCACCTTGTTGATCTGCATCACGTGATAAAAAAACAGTCAAGAGCAGGCTAAGCTTGACACTTTGGACGTTGGCCGGGCCCTGTATTCTATGGCGCGCAGTATAAATCAGAGCTCAGCTTAAACTGGTAGTAGTGGTAGTGTAAAGCTTGACTTGCTTTTGCTTGACTGTACAGTCATATAATAATTATTATTATACAGCCTTTTTTTTAGTACCATTATGACAGTACATAGCAAATGTCTAGTTAATTATGTTAATAATTATGTTAGTATTTAGGTATTGTATTTAAGTGTTAGTGTTATTAGTAGATGGCGCTGGTATGGACTCTTGGGTAAAAGGTCCCTCCATTTTCTGCCATCTCACCCTATTTTGTGCAACCATTGCGACTACGTCATCAGCCCATCGTTTCTTTGGTCTCGAAACATTTATTTTTCATCATCATCATCAACCCGTAACAGTCCACTGCTAAGCTAAGGGTCTTTCCACACACATGAGGAAGTATATAAAATCGGGAAAAAGGCGTGAGCGTATGTATGTATTAGGGATGTTACGGAGGTGGTTTTTCGGAACCGAAGTCGGAGTCAGAGTTTTTAAATTTGGTTTTTCGGGGTCGGAATCGGAGTCGGAGATGGTGGCTAAGAAAGATGTGTGCAAATAACACTTGATTTTGGACGAAATCAATTAATTGACACGCCGCACAAAACAAACCATATTATATGTATGGCGTAACAACAAGTGAAATTTTAATCCATGACAGAACGCGTGTTCCCCGGGCGAGATGCGTAAACCTGTTTGTACACGTTGACTGGAGCCGCCGCGCGCCCTCCTATTACCTCCGGTTTAAAAGTATCGGAACCGAAGTCGAAACCGGAGGTGTAAGATCAATCGGAAGTTCCGACATATCGGAATCGAAGTTGAAGCTCCGTAACATCCCTAATAAAACAGCCATAATATTTACCAGGCTAATTCGCACACGAAGGATTCCGCTTACAATTTTTAAATAGACAATAAAAAGTTGTTTGCACTCACGGTGGCCATGACAGCGCTCAGCGCAGTGATGTCGGCATAGGAGCAGGGCACGCCGCTGGCGGAAAGGCGGCGAAGCAACTCGCGGCCATTGCCGTGCACCCGGTTGCCAACCACCACTGCACGGAACTGCACCTTCGCTTGCCACGCCTCGCGCAGAATCCGCTCGATCAGGGACGAGCTGAGCGTTAGAGGAAAGGCTTATACATTTATAACAGGTCGCACACATCCGCAGGAACTTAACATGCGATTATTTATGGTAAGTCCTTTTTAGGCTGACAGTTGACACCTAGTTTAGGCAAATTTATTGTAAGTTATGTATTACCTAATTGAGTATTTTCGATGTTGTTTTTAGTCACAAGTTATTTTAATAAAGTTTATTGGTCGAGGTATAATGACATGTCAGTTTGGAAACTCTATGGGAAATAAATTTATTTTATTAGGTCACGATTAGCACAGAATCCGCTCGATCAGGGACGAGCTGAGCGTTTGAGGATAGATTATCATTTTGTATTGTCGCATACAAAATCTCACGCCTTTTATCACTTCGGGGTAGGCAGAGGTAATCTATTTCTGGAAATACCCACGTTTCACAACTATATTTGTTGGGACTCTAAACGTGATAGGTGGTGAGTCCATCGTCGGACCGGGGTCCTCTTACACATGTCTCAGAATTATTTCTGGGACCTATGGGTTTCCTCACGATCGATGTTTTCCTCCACCGTCGAGCTAGTGATGAATATGTACGTAAGATTTTTGTAAAACTCATTCTTACACGCCAAGCCACGAAATTTATTAGTATCATTATAGAGTGTGGCAATGGAGGCATAAGCATTTCGTTTAACATAAACTTTTAATTTGGTGCAATTACTGTTATTTGATGGTGCTTATCATATCAGGTCATTCACTCTATCTTCTATCTAGATGCATCCTTATCTTAACTACTTAAAGTAATATAAGTGTGAAGTACTTACCAGCCGTACGTGAGAATGTTGTCCCCGTTAGATATTTTATTGCGGACCGTCATACTGATGGCCTCGCCGGCTTTGTCGATTTGGTCCTCAATGTACTTGTCTATTTCCTCTTGCAACGTCTTCTTTGCCTGCGGGAGTTAATAATAATAATAAAGTTTATGGTACAAAAATTAATAGGCCCTACACATGCCTTTCAAATATCCTGGGCCCCAATTCCACTAAATGTAGATCTACGGTTATAGTTGGATGACAATGACATGTCAATGGTCAGTCAATGGTGTTGTTTGGCAGTTTTCGTATTCAAATAACACCTTTGACTGAACATTGACATGTCATTGTCATCCAACCATAACCGTAGAAATTTTGTGAACATTTGGGCCCAGGAACCCATCTTCTCGAAATACGAGAGTGTCCTGTAACTCAAAAAAAACAAAAATAATTTATTTCCTGTAGGTACAAAAAGTACACTTAGAAATGTCAATATTCTAATAAAAAGGCACTTTAAACTCGTCCGTAAAGATTGGCTAAATGTAAACAGGAGCCCGCGAAGAGCCAGCAAGAAACTCAAGGGCAGCTCTTTTTAATCTCATGTCTTACTAGTATTATGGTTTACAATAATAATTATAATTAATAGCCTTACATAGCCTCGAGTCGGTTAATCCCATGCATGTTGGTCTGTAAGTCTTTAATTTTATAGATAACTTTTACTCCTTCAAAAACTCACGTCGAATTCGTCTACGTTATTCGGCAGTTGGTTGAGGTGGTGGCGGAAATACTTGAGGGCATTCGTCTGCGAAGCTGTCGGTGGCCTCATCGACCAAAGGAAGTCGAGGCTCGACGAAAGATGCGGCTCGAAGCCTCTAGCGAACTCCGTCTTAGCTGGGAGCGTGTAGTCTTTCAACATCTGTTGGTATTATTGTAATAAGTAGTCAAGAGCACGTGGAGCTTGACACATTGGACTTTGTAACGGTCTTATTACAATCGGTTTAGAGGTTAGAGTCGCACTGCAAGTGTAAAGCTTCATGTGCTCTTGACTGTACCTGAGACAGAGCTTCGCTCGTTCTAACACCAAATGTCATGCATGTTGAACCATATGCAGTTGAACTTATAATGCAGAACTGTATCTGTATACCAAATTTCATCAAAATCGTTAGAGCCGCTTCTGAGATACCCGAAATATAAATACATAGAACTTAAAGCAGCAGTGAGAGCAGTGATAGCCATTACAGTTAAAGAGCCGGCCGAAAATCAGTGAGGCTCAGGTTCGAATCCTGGCATGTACCAATGAGTTTTTCAAAAACTTTATATTTATCACTAGCTCGACGGTGAACGAAAACATCGTGAAGAAACCCGCAGGTCTCAGAATTAATTCTGAGACTTGTGTAAATAGACCCGCTCCGGCGATGGGCTCACCACCTATCACGTTTAGGGGTCCAATGTATCTCGTGAAATGTGGGTATATCCAGTAATGGAATACCTCTGCCTACCCCCTCGGGGATAAAAGGCGTGGGATTATATTTATTTTATTATATAGAACTTAAACTATATATTTCTTATAAATTGCACAGATATGGAAAAGCGGGATCTTCTTTCACAGGTGTTCTGACACTTAAAAGAAGGTCCCAATCACGAAAAGCTGTCTTAAAATAAGTGAATAAAAAAAATATTTTTCATAGAAGAAATTCTCGTTTAAAGTAATAGGATAGGATAGTAGTCTTATGCCCAACACTAATCGAAGAATTATATTAAAAAAAATAATTAAAACACTTGCTTTATGTATGCATGGAACTCAGCACATGGACTTACCTTTTTGATAGCGTCTAGTAAAGCGATACACCTCGCATTGGATCCGCTCACGACTCGCGTAGCTAACTGCACTCCCAATTTCACGACAGCTGGGTGGAGACTGTTACAATTGTTTTAATTTGTAGTAGGGCAATTCATACAAAACATACTTAGACCCACATAAACAAATAAACACCAACATAGAAAACCAGAAACATTCATTCATAAAAAATTATGATTCTGGCAAAGAATGACATCAGACTTTTTTTTAAGAGTATACAGACCAATGAGTTAAATCATGTTATAACTATTACAAACCGATTAGGGTAATAGAGTTATAGTGATGAAAATGAAAGCTGTGTTTGCTATCTATCAAAGGAAGTTATGTTTGCTACCTATCTATCCCAGCAAAAGATCAATCTCAACATAGGAGTAGCAATAGTGGCAAGCGTGGCAGGGGAATACTCGCGCCTGTTGGAGGGAGATCATAGCTGGCTAAGTCATGAAAGAAACTGGATCCTGTGGGTCCGACTTATATCATGAAAAATTTAAAAAACGTATGCTCTATTAAGGGTTCATCAGTGCAAGCCCGATATAACCTTCGGGCAGTCGCCGCTACCACCAGCTCATTCAGTAATGTAAGTTTAAATATATATATAATATAAATATATATAAATATAATCTCATCCCTTTTATCCCCGAGGGGGTAGGCAGAGGTATTCCATTACTGGATATACCCACATTTCACGAGATTTATTGGACCCCTAAACGTGATAGGTGGTGAGCCCATCGCCGGACCGGGTCTATTTACACATGTCTCAGAATTAATTCTGAGACCTGCGGGTTTCCTCACGATGTTTTCCTTCACCGTCGAGCTAGTGATAAATATGTACGTAAGTTTTTAAAAAACTCATTGGTACATGCCAGGATTCGAACCTGAGCCTCACTGATTTTCGGCCGGCTCTTTAACCGTTCGGGCTATCACTGCTCTCTGTAAGTTTAAAACCTGCATTTAAAAAAAAATATGACACAAAAACAAATCAGTCTCACTTGGAATTCAGTGGTATCTTCTTTAGAGACTCCTTATCATGCTCCGTATTCAGATGTTGGAACCAGTTGACTCGGTTTGTGCTCAGAGACTTTACTTTGGTTTTTGGTTTCGGGGATTTTTCCTGCAACAAAATTGAAGCGTTATAATTACATTAGTATTTAAATTTTCGTAGACTGTTACTGTGATTATTAGATTTACTCTGTATTTCATTGCAATAGATTTCATTTTAAAGTGTAGGTAGTTAACAAAAAATAAGTGTTGTAAACTAAATATAACAATAGTAATTAGTCCTTGTATAACAAGATCATTCATGAAAGACAGAGTGCAATGCTCTGAAGCACTTACAATATACCTCCATAAGTTTAACATTTTGAATCACAAATATCTGCTTTGTCATTGGAAAAAATTTACCAAAATAATTTTGAAAAACTTAAACACCTCTAATATGGGAGATTTCACTAGGAAGGAAGAAATCTTAATAAAGATATTTATCTAGGAGTAAATAAAAGATGCATTTGCTTCACTTTACTTATATTACGATAGTTTTAACTAACCTTAGCGAGACTTCCTTCCCTTACAGCTAGTTCTGGCTTAGCCTTAGCAACTTCTGGCTTGGCTTTTGCAGCTTTCTGATCAGTTGCAGCCTGCTTTGCAGCCCTCTGGGCCTCTTGTTTCGCCCGTCTCTCTGCTTTCAATTCAGCTTTACTTTTGCCCGATTCTTCTGGCTGTACATGAAAATGTTTAAGATCTTAGTTTTGTTAAAATTTTGTTATGAAAACAGTATTTTTTCAAGCTCAATAAAGCATGTATGTATATGTTTCATAAAATATTGGTAAATGAATCTTATTTGTAATTTAATTTCTACTGTAGTATATTTACTTTTACTAGCACCAAAAATAAGCATCACATTTTTTTATATTTATATGAAGCTTTTATAAAAAATGTATATCTAATGAAACATTAACTGCTAAACTATGTACCACACTGATAAAATTGGTACCTTATTAGCTTCAAAATGAATAGCACTAACTTTGGCAGTGAGATCTTGGACCTCCTTGGCTACATTTTTAATATCTTTCAAAGTTTCCACTACGTCTTGAACAGTCATTTCCTGTTTAGCAGTAACTTCACTTGTTTTTGAAACATCTTTCTTGTTACTATCACTTGCGATGGATGTTACTGGAGTTTTTACTTCAGTGTCTTTACCCCCTTTCTTTTTAGCTTGTTTAGAAGCTTTTTTAGCAGCTCTATCTGTTAATACTTGTTCTTTAGTATTTTCTCCACCTGCTTCAACTGGTTCTACTCTAACTGCAGCTCTATCAACTTCATCTACACATTTTGTTGAATCTGTTTTAGAATTAGGATTTTTGGGTGTAACTTTTTCGGTGTCTTTAGCAAGAGTTTCCTTTTGTTTCTTTTCTGTAGGAGGTACAGATTCAGCTACATCACCTTTGTTCTTAGCCTTCTGCTTAGCTAATTTCTTAGCTTCTCTGGCTGCTTTTACATCTTCCCTAGGTTTCTGAGCATCTTTGGAAGACATGTTATTGTTATCTAAAATGGTTTCTTTACTAGTTAGTTTGTTAATTGCATTGAGTTTTGAATCAACACCTACATCAACAGCTACTTGTTCTGAAACTTGTATTTGATTAAGTTTCTTTGGCACTGGCTTTGTTTTTAAAGCAGTATGTTTAATTTGAAGTAATTCTGATGGCTTATATTTAGCTTCATACAATTTCTTTCTTCTAAGTCTCCTTCGTTGTGACGCAGTTGACTCTGGAGTATATGGCACTTCACCTTCTTCTTCAGTCTATAATCATAGTAAAGTCATGTTGTGTTATATAAATTATGAAATAAAAGCATATTTTCAAAAAGGAATTGTTTATCATTATCAGAGTCTCATGCATGTGGTCTGGGTGCAATTGGAGCTTCTGCTAATATTTTTCGATACTTCGTGGCACGCAATATATTTTGAATTGTAAATTAAAATATTAATAAGTGAAATATATGAAATTGCATAAATAGGTAAATAAACATAATAAGTATCTTTCTTCGCCAATTATTAAGGATGAGGAAAAGAATTTTGAAAATTTATAAGACTAGAAATAGAAATAGGTACATAGGTAATATTTTGTTTCATTAAAAGAAACAAAAAAACTGTATTTATTACTTTTTTTGCAAATAATCAGTAGGTAATGACATTGCGAAAGGACTCAGGTAGTCTATAGAACATATTTTAATAGGGGTCTCATCCACTAACTAAAGAAAATACAATGACATAACCTCAAAATAACAAATTGACACATCATAATTAGAATTATTGTGAAACTGAATACCTTAGAAAAAACCATAGCTGCTTTTCCACAGAAAGCTATAAAACAAGTTTCAATAAGAAAAACACTCAAATAATTTTGAAATATGTACATACAATAATAAAAAACTTACTTTTGACTTTCACAGGGAGACGTTGAAAAAACTATACGAAGTACCTAATTGATAGTCAGTTATGTAGACCTCCGCACTACTACGCTACGCACTAAGTACATAAATTTTATGCAGTAATCAGTTTCAATAACATGCAACTTCAAATGAAAAAATCATAAAATATTAGTATTTAGTTGAGTAGCAACTAGCAAGGCAGGCAGTAATCTGTGGGCGAGTGACATTGACATTATGGTTTCGTTTTAAAAGCTAGCTTTCTATCATATTTTATGAACAGAATTCCTTGGGTAAATGACCAAATAGATATGTAGGTAGAAAACAATTATCATAAAAATATAATGCCGTTCTCGAGTTTTATACGGTGTAGTGTAACTAACCCGATTTCGTTGTATATATATATATATATATATATATATATGTATACAACAATATATTATAAATATATATATATAATAATTAAAGACAGACATATACCTATCGCACCTCTTTGTGAGTCAATTAGGCTTTTTTTTGAGAAATCGTCGGTCAAGACTAAGAACGTTTATAGAATTCTTATAGATATAAATATAGAATGTATCTAAAAGATATTTTATCAGTTGTTTAGGTCGGTACCTACCTATAGATTTTTGTCAGTATATTAGTCGATCTGAAAAGCTGGATATTCGGATTGTATACGATAGATGTCTCCGGGATCGGTAATTCCCTCATATCATCGATCATCAATAATTGTTACACCTCAGATCAAATAAAAAGTAAAGATGGAGCGCTGCGAAGGATAAATTGAAGGCTGAAAAAGTAAGCCACGCTCTGTGCATATACGTTCACAGGGACATTTCCCGATGACACAATTTAATTTGTTCGTAAGTATTGCTTCAATTGAGGAACTAGTTCTAACTGATCGGTGTGGGTTGAGTAGTTTGCTTGTAAATGTGTGCGTGCGAGCGTGTATGCACAAAGCGTTGCTTACTTTTCAGGCTTCAGTTTATCCTTCACATCACAGCGCTCCATCTTAACTTTTTATTTGATCTAAGTGTTACACATGTTGAATATAAATAGGTAGGTAGAGCAATTTTTTCATACTTTATTTATTTTCGATTACAAACCAGGTTTTAACAATTAAATTAATTAATCTATAGAAAATTTAAACTTATTCCTAATTAAAAAATACATATAAATTAAATACTAAAAAAATACGTCACGATATAAAAAAGGTGACCTTATACAACAACGACAGTCTACTACATGACTATCCTTTAATCTTAAAATGTTTGTATAATAAATGCTTTATAGTAACAATATTTGATTATTAGGTAGGTAGGTACCTACTTATGATTTTTTATACAAATTAAATATTTTTGTAAATCACAGCGCCGTAATTTGGTGTCGTTGCAAACACATACTTATGGGCTTTGTCCTGGCTAACATTGCAATGCTCTTCATAGAAACGTTTTTTTAATGTGTCAATATATTTTTCCACCTTTTCTTTTGGACACAAAGCAACAATGCAGCCTCCCCATCCCGCTCCTGTTAAACGCGAATGGACATTCATTTCATTCGATATATCTACTAGTTTATCTAAATTTTCATGCGAACACTCATAAAATGTTTTCAGGCTCTCGTGGCTAGCTGTCATTAACTTTCCTAGAATATCAATAGTATCATTTGCAATAGCATTGCCATTTGGGTAAGATCCATTTGTACCATTATTTGAATGCTGTTCCCCATTCAGTGTCGATTTCATACAAGTTTTTCGAAATTTCTCAACTCGCATTGCTTCTTCGTACACATGGAGAGCTCTTTGTTTCAATTTGAATTCTTTTAAATGCCTCGTATTTAGAGTCAAGTATAAGTTGTCTAATTCTTCCTCATTGACATTCAATAATTTGCATATTTCGTCTTTTGTATAAATATCGTTTGGCAAATGCTTCTTCACAAGTTGAACCATGTCTTCTAATGTATTTTCCAGTGTTTTTTGAACTTGACTTAGAGTCACAACATTGTTATCTTTTGTCACATCAGTGTGTAAAGCTAATAAAACTTTGGCAGCAAGTCGACATTCTATAACTCTTCTATTAAAGTCGTTGGTGGCAGCTTTGTTAGCTTCAGCCAAGCTGTGAGCTACCACAAAAGTGGCATCTTCTGGAAGTGCCACTGGAGTAGCATTGAGTGGCTGCCATGTTATGTATTGAGCGCTATACTTTTCAGCTAGAAACGCGATGGCTTGATCCATTCCACCGCCTTGAGTTCCTATATACCTTTCGCTTTTAGCGCATAAAGAAGCTATGTCCGTTTTACTTAAGTTCACGTTCTGGGCATATAAAAATGATAAACTCGACGCGCTCACTAGCGCAGATGAACTAGAGAGGCCTGATGCAGGTGGAATGTTTCCGTCGATAACAATTTGTATACCATTCACAGCTTTGTTATCTAAATATTCCAGTGCTCCTTTTATGCCACAAAGCACATAGTTGTACCAAAACGGCTTACTGTTGGGATCGACCTCAATTTTTAAATCTTCATATGTTTCAAATTCAGTTTCGAAGTTGACATATTTTTTGTTTATATTTCGGATTTGAAGTTTCCATTCATTTAGTAATCCTACTGCGATTAGTATATCTTGCTCCAATGCCATAGGCAACACTGGATAGCCGCAATAATCAATATGCTCACCGATAATGTTTACGCGTCCCGGCACTCGCACAAAATACAATGGTTCACAGCCAAACTCTTCATAAAATATGTTATTAAGCTTCTTAATTCTATCGCTACTTGGAACGTTTGTAATTGGAACTTGATTGTTTTGATCGTTGGTAGTCATTGTGACGGAATTTAGTGTCAACAAAAGCGAACGACCTCACGATTCCACAGCAAATATACGACTGAAAATTGCTCGCTTGTTATCACAAACACGATTATATGGTTTTATACTCGTAGCATTGAAGCTTTTGTATTGTTATCCGTCGTGTACAAGCTGTGTAATTCTCTACACAATACTTGCTCAAATTAAACTAAGTATCTAACCTTACTTTTGCCGTACCGTAATAATCTGTGCGCGTTTATGAGTAGATTGAGTAGGTAGGTAGGTAGGTATCTAATAAAATTTTATAATCGATACAGACACAGCCAAACAAAAAAAAAACTACAGTTATTTGAAGTTACCTATTGATGATGCCACTGCTGTCTTGTCATAAGCTAGTAGGTATGCCAATATACAGTTAGCGAAACAAACCGGTTTTAAAAAAGCGATTGGTTTTTCTGATAGGTAGGCAAGAGAAAGGGATGAGATGTAAAAGTAAGTAGGTAATTAGGTACCTACCTAGGTAACCAAAACATTCGTGTAGGTACCTATTAAAATTTATAGGTGGGTCCTTCTTACTTACATAGATCGTCTGTTATAATTTTAAGTTATACAATCTTGAGAATTTGCGAAGGTAGGTAGGTACCTCTTTAATTAAACAATATTCCACTTCATACTTACGTACCTTCTTTTTATAGAGATATAATAGGTATGTAAAAAAAATACCTAAGTAGGTAGGTAAGTAGGTAGGTATGTCATACCGTATGACATACTTACCTACCTACTTAGGTATTTTTTTTATCTTATTTATTGGTTCCTACGGTTGGTAGGTACGGTTACTACATCTAACATAATAATTTACCTAAATAAGTTAAAACTACCTACTAAAATAAAAAATATAAGAAGGTACCTACTGACTGGCTGACTGATCCCTCAACGCCCTATCAACGCAAAGCCGAAACCTCTAGGAAACTTGTGAAAAATGTAAAGTAAATAAAAAACAATTCAAAATAGTCTGCATTATTATTAATAATAAGCAGAATAATTATCACTTATTATTATCATTAAATACACGCGCAGGTAGGTACTCAACTACGATAGGTATGCCTACTTGAAATGTTTATTTGTGTAATAACTAATAAAACATTCCACTTGGGTCTTATATCTTTTATAGTACTTACCTAAAATGAATAGTATGCTTACTGATAAAGAAAAATACAATAAGTTTTATAGAGCCCATAGGTGGGTTGGGTAGGTACCTACTCTATCAAGATGAATAGTATGGATAAACAAAAATAAAAAATAGTGATGTACCTACCTATGCATAGTATTTATATGGGGTAACAACTTCTTCAAAAAGTGTGAAGAAGTTGTTCAGTCTCAGAGTAGATTCACCATATGATCTATTTTCTTGAACATCCTATAGGTACCTACTTATCTAATACTTAGTTATTTTCTCGATGATCTTTTTTGTAAGTATAACTATACTCTCTAGGTAAGTAGTAAGTACATACATTAGTTAGGCGGGAATAACCTTAGATAGGTAACTAATACTAAATATAAGTTTACAAAAGGTGACGAATATTATTTAAAAATCAAAATACACAAAATGTGTTTAGTCTGTAAGTAGGTTACTTCGTCATCGCCTGTAAGTAGGTACTTAACTTACAGGCAGCGTTGCCAGACGTCCCGATTTTTAAGTCAAAATTTAATGTCCCTCGCGGGACAGGCTCACTCCCGCTTTTCGGGTTTAACTCGACCGTACTACAAATTTAATATATAGTATTCTAATATCTGTGCTACTGCTATCCTGTATCTTAATTTTTATTAAAAAGAAAAAGGAAACTTTAAAAGAAGTTAGGTACTACTTATATCTTCAAGAAATATCATGAATAAATAGCTCTAATTAAAAATGATTATTCTCTTATTGTAAATTGGAATTTGTAATACGCTCCTCAGAATATTGTTTGAAACGCCATATTTTTCTAATGAATGAGACTTTTTGATTTTGATTTCTGTTTTTTTTAAGTAGGTATGCGAATATCAATGAGGGATACCTTTTTTACCTTTTGCAGTAGACTCCGTTCACCGGTAGAGACACCGTATATATAAGTTACTCTACGCAACACATAATATATACGTAAGTAAACTTACCGTAAGTAAACTGTTATCCTCACTGGTTATCCTATCCAAACAGTAGGGTAAACCATGCTATCCAAAGAGTACCTATGGCTTACCATACTCTTTGGATAGGATAATGTTTTGATTAAATATATTAGGTATATATAAAAAGACATTACTAGAGCGCGGACAATGAGGCCAACAAATGTAGGTAATTGACCCAATTTTATTTAGTCGCAAGGTTTGCATTTTTCAAAAGAAGGAAGCTTTATGGAAAGGAAACGAAGGCTGCAGACGTGGCAGTATGATCTTTTCTCCTAGCCTGTCCAACAAAATTGGGCAAAAAAAGAAAAAGAATGAGATTGACTCTATCTATAGATTGTGCTGTCGTCGTTCTAGAAGGAGGAAGTAATAGCACAGTTTAGTAGTGCGGTCCGTTTTGTGCAAATGGCAAATACGTTCGTGAGCACGCACACGACTGTTCATAATGATTACGATTGTTAGCAAGCAAACAATTTGAACAGGTTTTCGTTTGTCAAAAATGACAGTTCTTTTAATATTATAATATTGTCATGTAGTTTTAAAATAAAGTAGTTTTTACATTCTAATTGGTATTTTAAATGTTAGTACAAACCAATTGCTACTCGTTGATATTGTTCTGAAGTTAAATTCAGTCATATAGAATCCCCCGAAGTTTCGCAATGTACTTCTGTTAATATCAATGACGGACGATATACCTAATTTAAATTAATACTTAATCAAAAAGTAAAAGTTCGCGGGGCGGGAAAAAACAGAACAATCAAAAAACGAAAAAAAACCATGCACATTGAAGTTTGACAACTGTTTGACAGAGGCTTTTTGGCGGGAATCCGAAGAGGGACGTCATGTTTTTGGTTTAATTTTCATTTTGCTGTGTATTTCGGGTTTTGACTCATAATAGTGATAGTTTATTATGTGGCAAGTGTCCGTGAAAGTGTGCAGTGAATGGGAAATTGGATAAAATGCGAGATATGGACATTTTTGGATTGCCTCAAAAAGTCACAATAAAGTCGTCAGTAAAAGTGCTATCATTTTACTGATAACCAAGTTAGGGCACGTTAGGGTTGTAGAAAGTGTTAAAGACACTGTATTTTTGTGCATGGACTCTGAAGCAGAGCCATTTACGGATATCATTATCTAATGACGAGGCTGCATGGCGTAATGCCTTTGCCTACCCTGTAAGGGGTGAAACAACAAAAAAAAAAAAACTGTTTGACAGATCCGGAGACATTGCACTACCTCCTCGTTGTTGGCACTGTTCGCACCGATCGATGACGTCATCGATGAAGTCACAATGCTCATGTCAGCGTACCACAGCGCAATTTGAACAGTTGTTTGCATGAATATAGCGCACACGAGCGCAGATAGCGCAATTTGGACCGTACCACATATTAGTGTTCTGTGGGAGTAATAGTTAGTTTACTGGTCTGTGGTTCTGGTTATTGGTCTGTGGTAGAGATGTGTACCGGTTGCAATTTTAGCCTCCGGAGATTTTAGATTTTTTAGCAAAAACCGGTTTTTCGCCGGAGAAAAACCTATAGGGAAATTTCTTGATATTTTATGGAAATTGGCTTAATTTATACAGTCGTAGTAAACAACATTTATTTACAAACATTTAAAAAATATATAACAGCCCGCACATGTAAAACGAGATTTTGTGAAAGTAATGATGCAATGCAATACCCTACCATGACAAATCAATACGTAGCTAATAATTATTTTAAATTATTTCGGGGCCCTAGACCAAAAGGAACTCGTTAGTTATCAGTGACCTAAACCCTCAATTATTTCTCATTTGTATGTTGGTTCTGTTAATAAAATTCGAGGTATAAAATACCACCATTATTCTCTCGCTTGTGTTCCGCGCGCGTGTATATAAAAAAATACCGGTAAAAAATAAAATCGCCGGTAAAGAACCGGTACTGACGTTATCCGGTTTTTCACCGGTTTTTGTAGAACCGGTACACATCTCTAGTCTGTGGTGCTGTTCTTTTTCGGTTGATTGTTTTGTGTTGTTGTAAAAACATGATTGAGTACATATTTTAATTATAAAAGATATAAATGAATTAAATTTGATGACAATGGAAAACAATCTTGACTTCAATGTTATATGTCGAGCATGTCTATGCGACAATGGGCCAATGAAGAATTTGTTTACGGAATGTACCCCTGAAGTCTTCAGATATTGCACTTCTGTTGAGGTATGGGATCTCTGTACTGTACCAATGTTTACTCTAGACAGACCTACTTTGAATAAATCATAATCAGAAGCTATAAATCTGAATTACGTTACATGTTATACTTAAATGTTGAAACATTTTTTTATATAAATGAACATACCCATATCTGGTACAGGGATCGTATACATATCGTACTCTAGAAAACGTATAGAAATAATATATTTTGTGAATATTAGGTCGGAGTAATAAGGCATTAAAGTTCAAATTTCCTTATGTTGTACAGTCAAGAGCACATGACCTCTAAAACGATTGTAATAAGAATGTTACAAAGTCCAATGTGTCAAACTCCACATGCTCTTGACTATACCTAGTACCTACACTTTAAAAATATAATAAATTTATTTACCATAAATTTAGTTTTAGTAGGTGGTAGGTACAATACTATTCATCAAATTAATTGATATGCATACACCCCAACCACGGGAAATATCCCTAGATTACATTAAGACCAACCACTTGAAAAATTAAAATTCAAATAATTTATTTCTAAATAAAAATCTATTAACAATTTCACTGTCTTATAATAAGACATTATCTTATCAAAAATGCCCATATTATTTAGTGAACTGGGGTAGCAGCTGCTGCGGCTGTCACAAATAGCTGGTCTAAGAAAGATTCTGTTATAACTGTTATAAAGTATATTTCTTCTTCTTCGTCGTTCCCTCATGACTGAGGATCGTCACCAAGACCTATATCCCTCCATTTAACGCGATCAAGGGATATTTGGGCTGCCCTCTGCATGGAACCACATGCTTGTCTAATGGAATCCGACCATCTTGCCGGAGCTCTTCCTCCAGCGCGCTTGCCTTCAACTTGCATATTTAGTATCATTTTAAATTGGGGCGGGGTCTGAAAAGCAGCAGTTGTGCTGAGACTCTAGCTGTTTCATTCTCATTATGTACTTACTCTAGTAACTAAGTTTTTAGTTTTACTATAGTTATAGCATTGTGTGGATGAATAAACGTCTTATTTATTCATTTTATTTATTTAAAAATAGAATACCATGGTTGCCCTTGTCATCAAGTCACAGGACCTTTTTTGAGAATAAGTGCCTTTTCACAAATACCGGTTGCCAGGTAGCCGGTGCCGACTGACCGGCGGAGATGTATATGGCCGATTGCCCGGCAAATGACGCCGGTACGTATGAAAGCGAACGTACATGTCCATAAACTTCGCCGCCGGTCAGTGTGCACCAGCTACCCGGCAACTGGTGTGTGTGTGAAAAGGCACTAAGAGAAGAATATATATTTTTTAAATTATTTATATTTAGATTTCAGAAGGAGATGCATTACCGAAACAAGTGTGCCATACATGCTTGGAAATGCTGAATAAATTTTATTACTTCAAACAAGTTGTGATAAGGTCTAATACTCTTCTGAAACAACAATGCTCTGTGCAGGTGACACAATTGTTATTGATTTACTTACTCCTTGTAACAATAGGGTATTTGACTGCCTAGTCAAATTAGTTACTTTTTATGATAATTGTCAAAACGAATATTTGCCATGGAAAATATACTGAATACTGAGTTGTGAGTGTTGTGACGCATCATTTTTAGTAATCAATTGCATCACTTTTTTAATTGTTTCATTATTTAAAAAATTGTTATAATAATAAAATGAAAATGGAAACAAATGTTTACAGACGTTTTGGGATAATCTTATTAATTAATGATTGATTACTAACAATTTAATTTTGGTACAGTCAAATACCCCATTTGCCATATTTTCGAATCAAAAGCAATAATTTACAATTATTTTAAATAAAATTATTACATTGTTATTTGTTCAGTCAACAGCACATGAAGCTTTACACTTGTCTGACCTCTAAGGCGATTGTAATAAGAACGTTACAAAGTCCAATGTGTGAAGCTCCATATTATGCTCTTGACTGTACATATAACTACTTTAAATATAGTAAGAATCATCATTGTCAAACTGTAATAGGCCACTGCTATAGGTCATACACGTCATATAAGAGTAAATATCTTCCATGTAAAACTATGGCATATATGTCATACATTTTTATAATCAATGGGTATTTAACATAGCTATTATTTTTGGGTGTAAACCTACCAAAGATGAAGTTATATATAGCGCTTATCATAAAAGTTGTCACACATTCATATATTGTCCAATTGTCTCAGAATTAGTGAGGCTCGGGTTCAAATCCTGGCATGTACCAATGAGTTTTTCAAAAACTTACATACATATTTATCACTAGCTCGACGGTGAAGGAAAAACATCGTGAGGAAACCCGCAGGTCTCAGAATTAATTCTGAGACATGTGTAAACAGACCCGGTCCGGCGATGGGCTCACCACCTATCACGTTTAGGGGTCCAATATATCTCGTGAAATGTGGGTATATCCAGTAATGGAATACCTCTGCCTACCCCCTCGGGGACAAAAAAGCGTGAGATTATATATATATTGTCTCAGAATTAATTCTGGGACCTGCGATTTTCCTCACGATGTTTTCCTTGACCGTCGAAGAATTGATTCTGTAAGATGTATGCAAATAAATATTTAGGGTTGTCATAAAAATGTTGTTGAAATTTTTCTTAGATAAAAATTGAGATCCAACCTATGGATTCAAATGATGAACTCCTGGACCACAGTAATGTGTCAGCTGATGATCCAAATGAGGATCTATGTGCAGATCTGCAAGTCACTGAGGATGATGTTGAAACAAAACCTAGGTAAGCTAAGTTACCATTACATCATTTAGTAATTGCATTCAGTAATGGTTCATTTGATAATTGGATATAAGGTAAAAGACATAATTAAATGAAATATCTCTGAAATCTTGGGTGGATCAAATTTGCTTTCCAGGGCATATTTTGGCTCAAATATAAGCAATTTTAATCATCTAGCTAGAGCCCCGCATGCATTTCGATTCGGTTTATAACCCTCCCTAGTAGGGTCCCTACCCTGCGCGAATCGCAGCGACTGGAATCTGCTTTTCTGAAATTAAACTCTAAAACGGTTGGATGCCTAAATTTAAAACTTCGTTCATGTTTCCGCGACATATTGCTCTGATCGCTCAATTCTTTGCTCTCTTCAAAACGTTGCAATTTTTCACTGGGCGAACAAACACTATTTAGGTAATTTACAAACACAAGTGCAATAGTATACACGTATCAGCACTAAGTGCTGCTAGTGTATTATTTTTAGTAATAATAATAATAAATTCATACAATAATTTTCAGGAAGAAAAGAAAATACACTAAAGGTGGAGCAAAAAAATCGAAACCAAGGAAGCCTCGAATGAAATGTGTTAAATGTGAAAAGACCTTCCAGAAATATGAAAATCTTGAAGCACACATGAGAGGGCATTTTGGGAAAAAGGTAAAATTGTGCATTTTCAGGCACCATTTTTTGCATGCGTGTGCATGAACATGTTTGTTGGCTTAGTGTCTAGGTGTTTAATATTTATTTAAGTATATTTATCAGTTGTTTATCACCCATAGGCTCTGCCTGACTCTGCCTAGTTTAGGACTGAATAACTTTGTGTAAATTGTGTCCCACAATTTATTACTACTATTCCATTTGTAAATAGACAATAAGGCTTTAAGGGGCCATTTACACGAGGCTATTCCACGAAGACAATCCACTAAGCTCATACAAAAAAAAAACTTGAGGACAATCCATTGCAGTGGACTCTCCATTTACATGAAGCCATTAGTGGATTGTCTTAGTGGAATGGCCTCGTATAAATGGCCCATTAATCTTTCAGCCGGACATAAAATGCGGTCACTGCGACAAAGCCTTCCTGTCATTCCGGAGTCTGAACGCGCATCTTCGTACGCACTCAGGCACCCGCAAGTACCAGTGCCAGACTTGCGGCAAGCACTTCGCTTACCTCAATGTCTTGAAGAATCATGAAATGATCCACACCGGCATCAAGAAGTTTGTCTGCCATATCTGTGAAATGAAGTTTGTGCAGGCGTATAATTTGAAGGTATGTTGGCCATAAAAAGATTAAAATATAATAGGGCATAGAGGGGGCATTGGGAATATTTTCATACAAAAACTTTGAACCTCAAGCGTCATGTCAGTTAATATGAACGCGAGCTGTCATTCGGTTGAATCCCGGTCCAATTACACTAGACTTATTCCATCTTGTAATAACTTTTGGCTTCAACTTTTCCTCGCTTTGTCCCCTCTATGCCCCATTATATTTTAGTCTCTTTGGTTGACTATAAGTTAGCGCCTTATGAAAGGTTGCATTGGGTCGTAATCAGCTTTCATTATAATCATAAGAAGAATTGAGTATCTCTCTTTGTTCAACATGCACTGAATTGGGTAGTTGACAGCATCAAAATTAAATTGCGAGTAGTCATACATTAAAAAGATTATCCCAAAAAACCTCAAAATATGTATTTCGATTTTCAATTTACAATTATAGCAAATTTAAAAATAATAAAACAATCAAAAAAAGTGCTGCAGTTGAGTACTACAAACTATGACGTCACGGTTTGCTATTTCAGTACATTTTCCATAGTAAAATTTCGTTTTGACAGATCGTAAAAAGTGACTGATTTGACTAGGTAAGACACAACCCTATACTTGAATAAACTTAGATATAAATCTGTTAATTGGGATGTATAGCACTATTTTTGAGTTTTATACATATTCTACCCAGCTAAATCACAAATTATAATTTATTCTACCACCAGTATACTTCACAAGTGTATCTAAGCTATAACTGCAGCATATAACTGTAAAGTTTCTTAAATCTTACAGAATTTCGTATTTATAATATAAAATCCTTTTATTCCAGATGCATCTAGAAACCCACAATGCAGAAAAGAACTATGGATGTGTACAATGCGGTAAAAAGTTTGCTCAGCCCGGCAACTTGAAGATCCACTTGATTAGGCACACAGGGATCAAGAATATCGCCTGCACCATTTGTGATATGAAGTTCTATGTCAAGGTAAGCAAAGAGAGTTATCTCTGTTTCGGAGTTTCACAAAGGCTGTCTCAAGTTTTTTTTTTGTCATCTCATAATTTAGTTTTTGCGGGCGCCCTTGGTGGTTAAGCTGGTGATTAATATTTTCTTCTTTTTTTAACAACTAGCTACAACCAAAAATACTTAGCATATTCAGCATCATTTACCTACTGTTACTAAACCCATTAAGCTGCTAGCGAGTGATTTGCTGATGTCCGTTGAAGAGTTTCGTTCGCCACCTGAAGTTCTTCCTCAGATTTTCACAAAACTTATATGGGACTAACCCAATCAACCGAAAAAAGATTTCTTAATCGCTTCAGATTTGACAGAGTTATGTATTAAAATAAAAATAAAAGGTTAAAAACATTCGCGATGGATTGAGACCCTCCAAATTTTTTTGGAAGTAGGTTATAAATTATTTTTTTGTAAAAAAATACCTTTTTCAGAGCGACCTGTACAAGCATATGCGATCGCATTCCGCCAATAAGCCTTTCCCGTGCAGCATGTGCGAGAAAACGTTCAAAAGCAAGAGTTTCCAGACCGTCCACATGAGGACCCATACTGGTATGTTAGATCCAGAGTAACATTTTCTTCTGGGTTGGATTAAAAACTTGACATTGACGGTCCCTTCCAGTATTTGAAATTCATGAATTTAAGGAAGTGACAAAAAAAAAATTCGATATAGAATCAGACCCAGATAAGAAAAAAACTGGGTTGGGCCAAACAGTTCACATATATATTTTGTGACTATACGTAAAATGTTAATTACACGCGCCAAAGTATAAAAAGAAGTGGTCTCTGCCTACTCCTACGGGAAAGAGGCGTGATTATATGTATGTATGTATGTTAATAACGCTCTTTTCGTCGTTATTAATTATACTTAATAGATTGTAGGTAATTTTGTAATCCTACGCCCTATCTATTCACTTATATAAGAATACTTGCTGTCTTATATTTGTACAAATTCTTGCAAAAATGGCTAAAATGCAACCGAGATAACAGCAGCCGGCAGCGAAGCGCGTTGCAGTGTCATATAATTTTAAACTACATTACTTATTTATTATTTTTCATTTCATTTTTTCATTACTATAACACATACACACACCGGCACAATTAGCGGAACAGAAAAAAAAAGGAGAAAAAAGAGGGAATTTAGAACAATGAATGTAATTTTTAAACAATATATTATTTAAAATGAAACAACAATTAAATTAACATGTTTTGACATTCATTTGTAACACCATACTTAAAATTTTATAAAAATAAAAATTAAATTAAACAAAATGCATTTTTCTTCGATTTTTAATTATAGAGAAACAGCAGAAAATTCAAGATTTTCCAAAGTTTAACAACAATTTCAATGACTGTTCAATATCGAGTGTTTCCTCCTCGTGCTCTGATGAGGGTTTCCATCCGTCTGGGCATGCTGCGGATGATGTTATCAATGGTTTCTTGGGGCAACCTCTGCCATTCTTCAAGTAATGCGTTTCGCAACTCGTTGAGATTATTGGGAGGGGGCATTCTTGACTTTACACTCCTCTTTAGCAAGTCCCAGACGTGTTCTATAGGGTTCATATCGGGGGACCGTGCTGGCCACTCCATCACCGTTATACCAACATGGTTTAGGTATGTCTGTACTGTGCGAGCACTGTGAGCCCGAGCATTATCCTGCATTAGAATGAAGTTGTTACCAATAAAGGGGGCAAATGGCACAACATGTTCTTCTAAAATCTCCCTGATATACCGATCAGCATTCAGATTCCCGCCATCGACCACTACTAACTCCGTACGAGCTCCTAAACATATTCCTCCCCAGACCATAATTGAACCGCCGCCATATGCAACTGTATTTTCAAAATTAGACTGGATATACCGTTCTCCTTTGCGTCTCCATACTCGCTGCCTTCCATCAATTTGATTTAACATAACTCTGCATTCATCAGTAAAAAGAACCTGTCCCCAGTCGTCGAAGTCCCAATCACGATGTTCACGACCAAAGTGTAGACGGTTTGTGCGATGATGTCTCTCAAGTTTTGGGGCTTTGGCGGGCACATACGAGCCTATACCCACTTCTTCGAATCTTCTACGAACTGTCCGCTCACTCATCCTTACTGCTCGTACCTCTTCCAGTAAATTTCGAGCCTGCACCGCCGTTAGTCTCGTGTTCCGTCGGACTTGAAGTTGGAGAAAACGGTCATCCCTCCTTGAAGTACACCTTTTCCGGCCTTGTCCTCTCCTTCTCACTAGAGCATTCGTCAATCTGTATCGTTGGATGCTACGATAAATCGTTGATAACGATCGACGAAGGCTTCTGGCAATCGATCTGTAGGTTTGACCATTTCTCCTCATTTGATCTGCCCTAATGATTTCTGATGGCGTTAAATCAGGCATAATTAGATGCTCGTAAATTATCAATATGCGAAAAAACTCAAAAGCCTCAAAAACTGCAATTCAAAGCTTTTCAAATGGAATTCACGAACCTTCTAAAAACGGACAAGCGGTGGAAAAAATGAATCAATGAAAATTAAAACAAAAGAATGAAAAAAAGGGCAGTCGCTTAGTATTCCATTTTTAAATTAAAACCCAAATTTAAAAAAAGCTTGTTTAGCCGGCCAGTAACACGCAAAAATGCGTAAATACTCCCTTTTTTTTCTGTTCCGCTAATTGTGCCGGTGTGTGTAGTATCGCTTGAGAAACTTGAAAACGACTCCATGATGTCGACTACTGTAAAGCGATAGTGTGTCTTAAAGTAGTGAAGATAAAGTTCAAAATTATACGACTGCCGCCACCGCGGCCGCTGCGATCTCGGTGTGAATTGAGCCTAACAAAAATCGACTTTGATTTTTTTAAGGTGAACGCCCATACGCCTGCGACCTGTGCCCCAAAAGGTTCATGGCCCGCAAAGACTTGCGGAATCACCGAATGATCCACACCGGGGAGAAACCTCACAAGTGCCAGCTCTGCCATCAGGCGTTCATCCAGAAATGCGCTCTCAACAGGCACATGAAAGGTCACGGAAAGGTCACGGATTCCCAGATGAGGCAGATGCAGGAACCGAACGCGTCGCTGGCGTACGCGCCGTGGCAGGACGCGTGATATTGGTAGACCTATAAGGGAGCGGACTGAGCTCAATATAATTAAAGGAAAGAAGAAATATAGAGACAACCTATGAGACAACTGTATAATGTAAAACTTAAAGACAACTGAAAACAAAACTGACATACAAAAACACTGTCAAATTCAAAAAAAGTAAAAAAGAAATAGTTATTTGCTGACCTGTGGCCAGTCATCAACAAGACCTAAAGATGCTGTAGAGGTGGCGTGCGAAAAAAAATACATAAAAAAACAAAGAAAGTTATGTATTGGTGATTCCGGTTTTTGAAAAAGACATTAATTACAAAAATAATGTGTTTACTGGAAGAACACATGTACGCTGGTAACATCGAAAGTGCATAGTTAACGAGGTAACTAAGGTTCAGTATAATAAAAAAACACATTTGTATGGGGACACCGGTTCGGATTCTTACTTGAGGCAGTTGCAGGAACCGAGCGTGTCCGGCCCTGGCAGGACGCGTTATATTGGTAGATCTATAAATGCTGTGGAGGTGGCGTGTACGATAAATATAAAAAAGTTGCTGTTCTGCGCGGTTTCATCCGCGTAGTTACCGTTCCCGTAGGGATACGTGGATAAAATATAGCCTATGTTACTTACTGATAATGTAGCCTTACACTTTTTTTAAATCGGTTTAGTGGTTTAGGCGTGAAAGCGTAACAAACAAACAAACACACTTTCGCATTTATAATATTTAGGATAACACATTATACCACACTAACATCCAACACATTCTTTGAAAATATAAACTTTCTACCTATTAGCCCCTTGCACACGTACAACGGTTTCCGCTGGTCCGGCGGCGAAATGTATGGCCGATTGCCCGGTTTCCCGCCGGTACGTATGAAAGCGAACGTACATGGGCATATACTTCGCCGCCCGCCGGAAACCAGTACGTGTGAAAAGGGGCTAACGGTTCATGAGATACAACCCACTGCAGATGGACAGAGGAGGCTTAGTAATAGGGTCTCGTGGATTAGCCGCACAATGCCACATTGACGCATAATGCCACATTCGCAAAACGCCACACTAGCAAAATGCCACACTAACAAAATGCCATATTATCAAAATAACAAGATTGTTCAACTCCCTTTCTTGAAGTAGGCCGATGATTTTAGTATTTAATTACATTCTTTATTAATTTCCATTTATTTTAACATAAAATAAATTAAAGAAATTAACTGAAACTATGAATGCCGCTGAGAATCATTACAACTTAACACTAAATAATAAACATTAAAAAAACATCGAGAATGTGACATTATGCGAAAATGGCATTTTGCTAATGTGACATTTTGCGATGTGGCGTTTTGAGAATGTGGCATTTTGCGAAATTCCAATGTGTCATTTTGCGATTGTGGCATTATGCGCCTAATCCGGTCTCGTTAGTACCCTTTCGGTACGGCACTCTAAATAGTAACATTTGGCAGTGAACTACCCAATGAATCGCTTTGCAGTGAAGTTAGTTAAGTGTACAGTCATAATTGTAATTTGTATAATAGACAATATTTGTTATATAATGGTCATTTATAGCCTCTGGCAATGGCGATAGTCAGTGAGCCGATTGCAAAGTAGCCTATGTTAAATGACATCACAACGAATAGTGTGATGCGAATTGCAGAAGCTGAAAGCACTCTATCTAGAAACGTTCCTGATACCTACATTTCAAACAGGTGTCGGTAGAAATCTCAAGTTTTTAATACTCTGAATGTAATTAGCTTCCAGAAGCCAGTTACACTGTTTTTTTATTCCGTACCATTCATCGGATGGAATAATCATAAACATGATTTTTTTAATGACACGGGATGCTTATTGCATTAGTCGTTATAATGATGTGGGAAAAGATGCTGCTCGCAAAAATGCCCCTTAGGTGTATCAGGCGGAATATTGGCTGATAGTACTTTAGCAATATATACTCAAT
Source organism: Ethmia dodecea (assembly GCA_963855545.1). Lineage (NCBI taxonomy): Eukaryota > Metazoa > Arthropoda > Insecta > Lepidoptera > Depressariidae > Ethmia > Ethmia dodecea. Next base: position 16,311,417 of record OY979438.1, on the reverse strand, counting down.
TCCGGCTCGCTTAGAGGTCCTACTGAAGTCTACTTAACATTTTTCGTAATGTATGTAAGCGACATTGCAATCAACTCTCTATAATATTTAGTTAAACATTGAACATAAGTACACAAGTGAATGCTTCGTCCATATAGGTTTAAATAAATGCATGTCCATTCCATTAAAAGTTTATATTAAACAAATTGTACATACATATTAATAAATAATCTAATCTAGATTACTTAAAATAGCAGCTAACGTATTTCAAGAATAGAAATATAATAATTAAGTTTGTAAAAAATAGATCATTAAATGTGAATTCAATTGAAAAAATAAATAAAATGCCACATAATGCTCTCTATTATTCTTACATAATTTCACTCCTATTTCAAAGTGGGGTAGGCAGAGGTAATAGACTGCCACTCGCTACGAACCTGTACCTCAATCTGGTTGATGCAAGTATGCCTAGGTCGTCCTCTACCAAATCGTCTATTCACAACACCCTTGTATATTTGGATTAGGCGTAAAATGCCACATTCGCAAAATGCCACACAGCAAAATGTCACACTAACCAAGTGCCATACTTGTTCAACTCCGTTTCTTGCAGTATGTTCGTGAGTGTGGCATTGTGCGAAAATGTCATTTTGAGAATGTGACATTTAGCGAAAATCATTCGATTTTGCGCCTAATCCGTATATTTCTCGTTGTTTCTTATTGTAATCAGTCTTCTACAGTACAGGCACAGATTTCTCATGTACTTTCATATGCCTTTGCAACGTGCCTCGCTGTGTGAACCTCTGTTCGCACACAGAACACTTATGTGGCTTTTCACCTGTATGTATCCTGTGATGATCCGTCAACCTCCTCTTCGATACAAAGCTCTTTGTACAATAACTGCACCCGAACGGTCTTTCACCGGAATGAATCCGCTTGTGTTCCACCAAAGTCCCATTTGTAGCGTAAGATTTATCACACAAGTCACACTTGTAAAGCTTCTTGCCTTCGTGTATGAGGAGGTGTTTTGCCAAATTGTACTTGTCGGTGAAGGGGTAACTGCAGAAGTCGCAGATGTACCGGCGGCCGGTGTGCTGTCGGGATATGTGGGACAGAAGAATGGTGTTTGTGAAGAACTTTTTGCCGCAATGTTCGCACGTGTGGAGACGCTCTCTGTCGACTTTGTGGGTTTCTAGGTGAGCCTGCGAAATTAAAAAATAATGTAATTGTAAAGTACAATTACAAGTACAAAGAAGCAGTGATAGCCCGGACGGTTAAAGAGCCGGCCGAAAATCAGTGAGGCTCGGGTTCGAATCCTGGCATGTACCAATGAGTTTCTCAAAACTTACGTACATATTTATCACTAGCTCGACGGTGAAGGAAAACATCGTGAGGAAACCCGCAGGTCTCAGAATTAATTCTGAAACATGTGTGCAGACCCGGTCCGGCGATGGGCTCACCACCTATCACGTTTAGGGGTCCAATGTATCTCGTGAAATGTGGGTATATCCAGTAATGGAATACCTCTGCCTACCCCCTCGGGGATGAAAGGCGTGAGATTTTTTTTTTTTTTTGTAAAGTACAATGTAATTGGTTGAATATGTTTTTCAAACAGTACTGATTCCATAACTTTAATTATAAAATAAAGTAAACTTTAGATTTTTATTATTTTATTCTAAAATAAATTGTCATTAAAGTCCAGCAAAAATTACTTCCAAACTAAAATATGCAGTTCATACTCGTTAGTTGATTATATATTTTTTGATTTCTTCAGAATTCAGCGTAGGTATTCACGGAGACTCGATACCGTTTCCGTTCGATTCAGATCGAGTGAAAAAATTTCCGATGTCGAATCTATCGACTTCGGAAACTTTATTCTAGGCGTTTCTGACAGCCACGGAAAAAATTCCGAATCCGTCACATATGACATTAGTTTTCAATACCAACATCAGCCCATCTCGAAAGTTTTCGACATCAACATCAGCCAAAGAGATTTAATACTAGGGCATAGAGGGGGCATTGGGAATATTTTCATACAAAACTTTGAAGCCTAAGCGTCAGTGCTGGTATCTAGATTTCAATAGCTGAAACAAGTATTCAAACAATTAGAAGTTGTTTCAGCTATCGACCGGTAGAGGTCACGCTGATTAAAAGGGATGTTACTATTTCATACCAAGGTATCGATAATATCAGTTTATTGACAAAGTATACGTATATACAACAAAATCAATTTCAATTATACCTACTACACTCCCGGACACATCTATCGGGCCACCTAGTGTTTTAAGTTTAGACGGTCCCTAGCTAAAAACGTTGTCACACGAGATCGCGGTCTTCCTTGACAACAAACGAAGCCGCCAGTCTCTAAGTACCTTTATTAAACTCTTCGGACAGTAGTTTTAAAATGCTTCGAGCATAATTTTGACCCAGCAGATGGAACCCAATTATCTTCGTTGTGCTCTATTTGGACAAACTGAATCTACTTTTGATGTGCTTCATTAATTACTGCAGGAAATCTATAACATTTTTGAATTAAAAAATATATGTTTCTATATTGATATTAAATTATTTATTAAACTGTTTGTATTCTTAAAAACAGTATGCCTATATTTTCTACCTAATAAATAAATATCGATAACAAAAGTCGATAAACAGCACCACATCACTAATTAGTAGTGAAGTAGTGGTATAAGCTACTCAACAGCAGAGGGCGTTAATTTACAATATCAGCAGAATGTTCTAGAACGAATATAAGAAAATTATTAATTTTGTTCTTTTTTCTGAGTAAATATGAAAAATACTTACGAAAATAAACTAAAATCCCTTCCAGGCGTTTTGCCATAGCGTGATTTGCAACCTAGCAAGGCGCATCTCGGCATATTTATTTATTTTGGCGAGATACGAACGAGAGTTGTTATTCGGACGACTTATTCAAGTTGTTCCACTGTGGAATAAGTTTTGACTTCAAATTTTTCGGGCTTTGTCCCCTCTATGCCCTAGTATTAAATCTCTTTGACATCAGCCCATCTCGAAAGTGTTCGACAGATTTTCCGATATCGAATATCGAAGCTCCCTGAATACACCTGCAGAAGATCAAATTGTTCATGGAAATAGTTATAGTTTCAAACTCTTCATTCCATTGTTTTAACAAGATTTTAAGAAACAACAATACAAAAAAAAACACCCAATTTTGATGAGCATATGGGCAGACAGTCAGACAAGATTTCTAAAAATAATTGTTTTGGCTTCTATTGTTGTTATAGAGACTCTTCTTAATATCTCTCGACCAGCGAGATTTAAATACTAGGGCATAGAGGGGACAAAGCCCGAAAAAATTGAAGTCAAAACTTATTCCACAGTGGAATAACTCGTCCGAATAACAACTCTCGTTCGTATCTCGCCAAAATAAATAAATATGCCGAGATGCGCCTTGCTAGGTTGCAAATCACGCTACGGCAAAACGCCTGGAAGGGATTTTAGTTTATTTTCGTAAGTATTTTTCATATTTACTCAGAAAAAAGAACAAAATTAATAATTTTCTTATATTCGTTCTAGAACATTCTGCTGATCTTGTAAATTAACGCCCTCTGCTGTTGAGTAGCTTATACCACTACTTCACTACTAATTAGTGATGTGGTGCTGTTTATCGACTTTTGTTATCGATATTTATTTATTAGGTAGAAAATATAGGCATACTGTTTTTAAGAATACAAACAGTTTAATAAATAATTTAATATCAATATAGGAACATATATTTTTTGGTTCAAAAATGTTATAGATTTCCTGCAGTAATTAATGAAGCTGATTTATTGGTCAACCTTTTGGTATGTTTTTTTTTATTTCGAATACAGAATTGTGAAAAAAAATAAGAAAATTCGAGTCTGTTCATTGTTTTCAATGATGCAAGGGAGGATAAAACTTTTTTAATTTTGCGAAAGTTGGATTTTTTTATTTATGTTTCTGATTATTGGTTCAATAATATGGCTACTGCAAACTTTGAGAAAGTTTTGACCAAAAAATATGGATACTCAGCCTGAAATTGCCGCCAAAGCTGTGGCACTACTGCAGGCCGGGCATAGCCAAAGAAATGTGAGTGCACAACTAAATTTAAGCCGTACTACTGTCCGAAGAGTTTATTAAAGGTACTTAGAGACTGGCGGCTTCGTTTGTTGTCAAGGAAGACCGCGATCTCGTGTGACAACGTTTTTAGCTAGGGACCATCAAAACTTAAAAAACACTAGGTGGCCCGATAGATGTGTCCGGGAGTGTAGTAGGTATAATTGAAATTGATTTTGTTGTATATACCTATACTTTGTCAATAAACTGATATTATCGATACCTTGGTATGAAATAGTAACATCCCTTTTAATCAGCGTGACCTCTACCGGTCGATAGCTGAAACAACTTCTAATTGTTTGAATACTCGTTTCAGCTATTGAAATCTAGATACCAGCACTGACGCTTAGGCTTCAAAGTTTTGTATGAAAATATTCCAAATGCCCCCTCTATGCCCTAGTATTTAAATCTCTTTGCTCTCGACAGACATCGGCCAGTTATAGTCGGCTCCGAAGTTGCGCAAGCAAAATATCAGATAACCTTTAAAATAACTGCGGTGGAGACACTTCGGCCGCACACGTGGCAGACGCAGGCGGCGGCGCTTTCCAAGTGCGCTCTCTCGTGCTGCGCGCGCGCATGCTTCGATGCGCACACACGGCCGCAACGAGCGCACGCCAAGCCGGCCAATCGCCGCCGAGTGTGGGCACTCTCGCGGTGCCGCTGTAGCCCGCTCCACGTAGCAAACGGTCTGTTGCATGGGCGGCAGTGCAAGGATACCTAGCCGGGTAATGTTACATGTTGTTAAGAATTTGTGAGTGTCTATACTAATATTATAAAGAGGAAAGAGTTTCGGAGCCTATTTATTACATCAATCATCAACAAATATGTTTTTATAATATTAATTTACCAAATCGTAGGATGAAAGAGAAGACAAGTTGGTTTGTAAGTTTTTAACGGTCAGAAAGTCATTTTAACAAATTGGAATCAAAAGACTTGATAAACAAAAAACAAACAACATTTTAATTAAGTTTAGCTCATTTTATGGCCCTTTCATTTAGCCAATTTACATACAAATAATAATATTATAAACAGGTAAAACTGTGTGTTTGTTTGTATGTTGAGGGTTTTCTCTGGAACTACTAAAATTTTAAACATTCTCTATAATGAGAATTTCTTTATATCTTTATTTTATATGCTATAGGTGGGCATTTACTTTGATAAAAAACCTAAATAATTATTAGGAAAAATTCGATCTCCATTCACAGACTTACACTGTTCAAAAGGTTGGCAGCTAAGATAAACGCAAAAGAGTTGGCATAGGAATTGCCTTTTATTCTTATAATGCCATTCTTACCCTTTTGCCCTCATGTTCCAACTTGTGTGCTTCAAACCTCTCCTGATACCTGAACTTCTTGTTGCACAATTCGCAAGAATAAATAAAACGTTTTTGAGACTTTCCCTCACATGTTGTACTTGGCTTCAGTTTAATCAACTTCTTTAGTCTGAAAGAAAGAAAGAACTGAAAGTCAAACAAATATAATCTTTATTTCATTCAACAATAAACATGGATTGTAAAATAAGCATTTGTCCGCTGCACAGTGTTGCACCAACCACAAAAGAACAAATATTTATGATACCTTTTTCTGATCTTCACTTTTTTCTTGGGTATTTCATCAGAAACTTCGTGTGATGAAGGAAATTCTGAAATAATTATAATTTTCTGGTAAAATTTTTGATTAATCAAGCAAGCAGTGATTGATTTATGAACACCACCATTGTCTAGAATTCTGATTGCCTTACACCACAAGTTTTGTGTTAGTACATTAAGCAAGGTGTGTTTGATAAGGTGTACTAAGATAACATTTTAGTTTTTACAACTTATCCTTTTGAGAAAGCTTATGCAGATCAGTTTAATAGGGATAATAAATTTACTTTAAAGTGCATGACATATCTACATAGGGTGGCATGACTGAATTATTAAGAAAAACCAGATTTCATACCCTCATTCCAATTATCACAGAAATCTTCTATCTTGACTGAGGTATCAAAAGTCTTTCCATTAGAAGGGTCAGATTTATGACACTGCAATACATTGTCAATCACATGCCCCGTGGTTTCTATTTCTCGTTTCACATTACTTCTGCAGTTGAGAAGCGTGTTTTGAGACTGAATACAAGTACGTTTGAACTCTGTGTACTTTGTTACAAGCAAATAACACTCGTTGCATAGAGCTTTCGGCAAATCTTCGTCCTCTCCTACCTAGATGAAGATAGTGTGGAAATAAATAAAAATGTTAGTAAAATCTAAATTTAAAAATAATTTTACAATATTTTTTATAAATTACCTGAATAGAAGTGCAAAATAAATAAACTTCGGGATTAACATTTTCGAATAAAAAGTAGCTGAAGGATTCCTTTGTAGTGAGGCAAGCTCGGCATAACTTAAACCACATATCCATTTTAGTTTATTCTTACTCTTACAATTATCTTTGTTAAAAAATCTTAAACATATGACCACAACTTATAGTATACGGGACCACAACAAACTAAAAAAAAGTTAACTGATTTGACAGTGACATTATCGTCGCATTTACGAAGATACCTGACAAGTCGTAAAACATCAGTGTTGCCATTGATAAAAATCTACATAATTTGGTACAAATACTCAAAATATATAAACGTGTTGACTTTACCAAACATTCTTATATAATTCTACCTGACTTTACAAACTCTGTTTTGCCGTATACCTAAATGGGGGGTGGCGGTAGGAGGGTGAAAAATACTTTATGACCTATTCTCATACCTACCAAATATACAAGCAAAATTTTATTCAAATCGGTCGAGCCGTTTCGTAGGGAGGAGTTCAACCACAAACACACCCTAAGACGAGATTTTTATATTTATTAGAATTATTATATTTTTGCATTATGAATACTAAGCCACGATCTTTTGAACTTAAACAAAAACGTACGACAGTCAAAGATATTATACGATAGTAATAAGAATGAAAGTCACAAAACATTGGTTATTTATTAATCAGGGAAATGTACTTTCCTATTTTAAAATATAGGTAAATTGATGTATTGGTACGATAGTAATACGTATTTGGTATTGGCGACGATTGCTGCTCCTGCATGCTCCTCTTTTCCCTTAAATTTTAGAAAATACGATAATATTTTTTTTTATCACATGTTACAAAAAATTCGACATACCTTCCTCAGAATTTTATTTCCTATATCGCTAAAAGTAAACGAAACAAAAAGCGTGAGTAGATAGATATGTAGTAGTATAAATCAAACAAGAAATAATAAATGTATATAAAAATTTATTTGTAAATGATTTGTACGTAAATCTCATGATTAATTTCTGATGATTCGTAATACAAATATATGTTATGGAATGTCTCACATCCACCACCTTACTATACTGTCTATACAATCAGTCCCAATTCGCTTACATCTAAAATAATAATGTAAAACACCGTCATACCCACTACATAAATAAATTCATAATTGTAATTTAATCACATTAAATTGCGTACCTAGTTCTCAACTGGCTTAAAATAATTAAATATGCTGCACCATAAAGTTTCTATAAAACAACGATTACAATAAAATATTTTATGTGCACTTAAAAAAAGAAAAACTTTATAATTGTAAAACAGTACACTTTCTGTATGTAATATATTGCTCTTATAATTCAAAATAATTGTGAACTACAAACATTAGCTGTCGAAAACTACATCGCCTTTTTATTTCTAAGTCCGCGTCAAGAGAAGCTATAAATTAAGTGCATCAACGAACTTCTAAGTAGGTACTGACAGTTATGGTTAACCAAATCCAATCAACTTCAATTAATATACGTATAGTACGCAATCAACCTACAATTTTAATTAGTCAGATTATATTTTAGCGATATAAAATATGGTACGTTGTGGTACTGGGACGCGGGATTGTAAACATTTGGTCCGCCATTTTGAAGTAGACGCGCCATGCTCGAATAAAAATTTATACGGAAATAGTATTTTCTATTTCATTACAATGTTGCAAACTCTTGAATGTTAGTTTACATAATTGGGTATTTGACTATATAGAAATTAAATTGCGAGTGATCATTTACTAAAAAGATTATCCCATACATAATACCTCTAAAAATATATTTCCATTTTCATTTAACGATCATGCCAATTTATGAAATAATACAAATGTAGTAAAAATGATGACGTCACAGCTCAATACTCAGAACAAATTTTCATATTAAACTCACATTTTGACAGATCATAAAAAGTACCTCATTTGACTAGGCAGTCAAATACCCTATTATATTAGCTTTTTGTGACGTGTTTAACTTTCGATCTCTAGGTACACGGTAGAGAGCCAAGCCAAGTCCTTACAGTTTCCCCTGCATGAATGGCTTGAGGTACTTGTGGAAGCTTTCGTTGACGGGCTCCGCGTTGAGGGGACTCTTGAGAGCCTCCTCCATCAGACGCTCGTATACAAGTCCATCGTGAGCTCCCAGCGTCGAATGCAGAATCTATTGAATAAAACAGGGCATTTGAATGTTTACTCTATCGCTTCTTCGATTTTTAAAATTTTATATGAGACTTAGGGCTTTCGAATACCGGATTTTTTGAATACCGGTATCAATACCGGAAAGTTTTTTTCCAATACCGGGATCCCGGTAATTGAAATTGTGCTCAGATTTGTTTTTCTTTTCAAGCAGAAAATGACAAGTTTTATGAAGAAAATAACACATAAACTATCAGTTGTTTTACTGAAAATCACTCTTTGTTAATAATATCACTTTAAATGTAACCAAAACCTATTTCAGGATTAGTCACAACAGGAAATTGTCTTTTTTATGATTAATCGTATTCTACGAAGAAAATATAACAAAAGAAAAAAATCTCTTTTATTTTTGCTTTTATGATAATTTGCTAAGTATTGTTTACAATAAATATGCTGTCATTATTCAGTTACTCTTCGGTATTTGGTAATTTTGTTTAAGATTAGATATACGGCCGAATACTATGAACAAAGTTGCCGAATAGCAAATAGCAAATTATGAATTAAACAGTACGATGTTTTGCTTTGGACGAACTGAAGTAAAATAAGAAATAATGCGTGTGTGACATGATTAATTCCTAAATGAAACAAATAAACCCCTCTGCACGCCCGTGTTTGTGCTGCTAGCACAGCGCATGCATTAGGAAGATAAAGTCATCCGCAAAATGTTTACCTAGGTACTTGATTTCCATCAAGGCAGAATATTCGGCGCTTGGGTCAAGACTGTGACCGGTTATTCGGTATTCGGCCAAATCACTATACGTATACGTACCTCTTATGTACAGTCAAGAGCAAGTCAAGCTTGACACTACCAGTTTAAGCTGAGCTCTGATTTGTACTGCGCGCCATAGAATACAGGGCCGGTTCAAAGTCCAAAGTGTCAAGCTTAGCGTGCTCTTGACTGTACTAGACTGAAAAACGACATGTATCTATTTATAATTATAACTTTAAAATATCATCTTCAATAGTTAAACCAAGTAGTTAAGTACCTACTTCAGGTAAGTTTCATTTCCATATCCAAAATGTTGAATGAACTAAGCCTGACAAAAGCAAATAAAATAAAACGCACGAATTGTGGAATCGCTAACTTTAGTTTACTTAAATCTGACTCTTTCAAAATATAAAAGAGAACAACAGATAGGTTATACCGTAAGAATAAACTGTTTTCTTCAGGAGAATCATTTTAGACAAAAGATTATGATTGCCTAGCAACAACGAGGATGGGCGTGCAAACCTTGATATGAACTGAATTACTGGTGTGAAACCTACATTTATACAAAATTAGTACAATAAAATATGTACAACTATTATTAATATGCTCTTGTATGTGTAACTGTAAAGTTTATACTAAAAATAAAACTAAGTAACCAACACCGGGATCCCGGTATTAGACACATCAATACCGGTATTGAAAAAAGGCGAAAAAAGTCCGGGATCCCGGTATTAGCCAATACCGGGCCCGGTATTGGAAGCCCTAATGAGACTCCATGCAGTAAAGTGTAAATTGGATCAAAAGATATTAGTTTCGTATAGTGCAATGACATAATATAGAGAACAGATTCAATTTTGTCTGGCCAGTTTCCTCTGCATTTTTAAAACTTTTAACATTAATATTTCTAAATGAAGTAAAAAATGAACAAAATACATCATAAAAAATTACCGAGTAAAACTTAAGTACTGGTCTCCACTTAGCACAGAAGAAGCCAGCTTTATGTGACTCGTTTAGCGGTATTTCTTTTCCTAAGATTACTCTATTTCATTGACACAATATTGTGTCATTTTGTCTTAATATTGTTTCCGCGTCCACTCACCTCGTCCCGAATGTCGAAGGCGTCGACCAGCCCGACTGCGTTGGGTCGCAGCTTCGCCAGCAGATCTTCGTACCACTTCTGCAACTCCTCAATGTCTCGTTCCGATATCGATGTGAACTGTAAAATAAATCCTTACTATGTATCCTTAATAATATTATAAATGCGAAAGTAACTCCGTCTGTCTGTGTGTTACGTAATCACTCCCAAACTACTGAACAGATTTTAAAAATTCTTTTACCTATTGAAAGCTACATTATCAGGGATTAACATAGGCTATATTTTATATCCGTATTCGTACAGGAACGGGAACACTTACTCAAACTCACACCTACACAAATAACACACAATACACGCACACCCTATCTCTCTCTATCACACAGACACACCCTAACACGGGCGTAGCTAGGATTAACTTTATGGGCGGAGCCAGAGAAATTAAATAAACAAAAATGCACACGCTTTTTTCTCCCAAGGGATTAAGCAGACATATTCCACTTCTGGAAATACCGACGTTTCACCAGTATATTCTTTGGACTCCTAACCGTAAATGTAATAGGTGCTGAACCTTCAGACCGGGTGCAGTTACACATATCTCAGAATCAATTCTGGGACACTTGCGATTCCTCACGATGTTTCCCTTCACCGTCGAGCTAGTGATAAATATGCCCTCATATTTGGGGACAGATTTTATTTAGGTTTTAAATCTAGTTCCTCAACGCCATCTATTGACACCTTTGAATACTCAACTGACAGGTGTCACCGAAAACGCCCCATATTCTCTCTACTAGTCTACTATTATCCATACATACACAAAACGATCTCAAAAAATGCTTAACACTGTTTCTGTTCAACTTTCCATACTTTGCAACAGCACTCTGTTAGATAAACACCCAATCAACCACTTTATACCTTACGCACAACATCTCACTGTCCATTTAGTATCTAACAAGAATAACCCTAAGTCCTGGAAGCAACTCTTAGACAAACTTAACTTTTTGGCAACAATTTGGACACACTTGTATAAATATAATCTTTGTAATGGCTAATCCAGAAATACTTTTAGATCTAGATGACTCACTAGAAATAAAATGTCATGAAATTAACGTACTCGAGTCTTGTGTCAACTATCTCACTAATAATTTCCCACTTAAAATTCTCACCTTTAATATACGAAGCATACAAAAAAACTTCGACTCTTTTCTTATTACTCTCCATCGTCTTAAAACTCTCATGGATATTATAATACTGACGGAATGTAGACTAGACTCTGCTACGACGATTGCCGAAATACCGGGCTACAAGTCTTACAACACGTGTCGAAACATCAACCAAAACGGTGGCGTCGTGGCATATGCAAGAGAACACTATAACATTTGCTTCTCAGAGCCTCTCCTAAATGAAGCATGCTGTCTTGTCTTGGATATTTCAGAGATTATCACAATCATTGGCATATATCGATCTCCTTCCTTTAGGAACACGGATAACTTCGTTAACTCGCTTGACGAACTACTCATGTCTTTTAAACATAAGTCGAACATAGTGATAGCAGGAGATATAAATATAGATATTATGCCAAACAATGGTAGAAACCACAACTCCTCCAACTATCTCTGCCTGACAGCTGAGCACGGTCTTTTACCAGCTATTACAAAGCCGACAAGACTCGAAGCTTGTCTCGATCATATTTTTGTGAAAACTAACCTTCCCGTAATGGGTCTGATTTGCGACACAGATGTCACTGACCACAAAATAGCGATTATTGGGTTAGCAAAAAGGACGAAAAGAAAATCTCAAAATCGCTCCAAAATTGTTATTGACTATACTGACGTAGCCAAGGAACTAAAATCTATAAAATGGGATCACGTTACGAATAGCTCGGATTGCAATAAGGCCGTCAGGGAATTTGTTGATACCGTAAACTCAGTAGTTCTGAAACACACTCGCGAAATTCGAATTAGTAGATCCAAGTTTACTCTGGAGCCTTGGATGACACCCGGTTTGCTACGCTGCATTAGACATAAAGACCACCTGCACGCCTTAACAAGAGAATACCCAAAAGACGAAATATTAAGTATAACCTTTCGCAGGTACAGGAACTTCTGTAACACTCTCCTGAAAAGATTAAAAGGTGAACACGAAAGCAGACTATTGGAAATGAGTAAAGGAAATCCAAAAAAGCAATGGGAAGCGATTAAAAAAATTTGCCACTTCAAACCAAAAAATAAGCATTCGTCGGAGCTCCTCACAGGAACTAGTAGCACTGAAGAATCACTCCAGATATGCAACGAGTTTTTCGCCACTATAGGGCATAAACTAGCCAGTGACATTCTAAAACAATTGGATGAATCTGAGGAGCAACTTGCCTCCAAAATTGACTCTACTAGTGGTCCCTCTTCTTCTCTATACCTATCGCCTACAGACACAGAAGAGGTAAACTCGCTAATCCTAGGTCTCAAGAACGATAGCGCGCCTGGTCTCGATGCCTTTAACAATGTCTTAATAAAACACATAAGGAACTCAAATTTGGAACCACTGACATTCATTTTTAATCTCAGCTTTTGCACAGGCAGATTCCCAGACTGCTGGAAGGTAGCCTCAGTTACACCAGTTCACAAGGATGGTCCCAAAGACACCCCGGGAAACTACAGACCGATTTCACTACTAAGTGTTTTGTCAAAACTACTCGAAAAATTGGTCAATAAGAGACTAGTAGATTACCTGGAAGCTAATAAACTGCTATCGGACCGACAATTTGGTTTCAGGAGGAATAAATCGACCGAATCCGCCGTTAAGACACTAACAGACCATGTCGTGTCGGTACTTGATAAGGGGCATAGTTGTGTAGGTGTTTTCTTGGATCTAGCCAAGGCCTTTGACACAGTGTCTATACCTATCCTTCTAAAGAAATTAGAAAGACTAGGTGTACGTGGTCTGGCCTTGGACTGGTTCCGGAGCTACCTCACCGGACGGGGACAGCTTGTAAAGTTGGAATCATACAGGAGTAGTGTGTACCCAGTAATGCACGGCGTGCCGCAGGGCAGTATTCTTGGACCCACTCTTTTCATCGCCTATATGAACGATATTCATGATATCAACCTGCCCGCCGCAGAGCTCGTGTGCTACGCGGATGATACCGCTGTTTTATTCCAGGGAAGGAGCTGGGATGATGCTCTTCAGGCTGCTGAGCGGGGCACGCTGGGCATTTCAAATTGGCTTCAAAAGAATCTCTTAACACTGAACACAAAAAAGACTAAATTTTTGTGTTTCCACAAAACCGCAGCTTCCCAACCATCTATCCACCAACTAAAAATGCATAGCTGTGGCCCGCTCAGCCCCGTAAATCCAACTCATGAATCCCCATGTTACTGTGATATCATCCTTAGAACTGGCGACGTAAAATATCTAGGCGTCATAATAGACGAGCGTTTAAATTTCAATAAACACATTACCGCGTTATCCAAAAAGTCCCGAAAATTTGTGGGTATCATGAAAGCCCTACGTAATTGCGCTGATCCACACCTACTTAAACAGGTCTACGTCGCTATTTGCCAATCAGTTCTGAGTTATTGTATCGAAGTATGGGGAGGATCTGCAAAAACAGCCATGATTGAGCTGGAAAGAGCGCAACGCGCTGTCCTGAAAGTAATGCTGCGCAAACCTTTCAGATTTCCCACGGACACTCTGTACAGGGAAGCTAAACTCCTTCGAGTACGGCAATTGTATGTGCTTAAGGTTAGCCTGGCAATGCACAAATTGATACTAAAGTCAAAACTATACGACTCCGTCATCAAAAAACGAGTATACAAATACCCTCTGCCCCCAACTAAAACTACTTTTGCCAGACGTCTGGGTCAGTCAGCCTGCATAGCATTGTACAATTGTGTTGTAAAGCACTGCAACGTTAAAAGTTGCCCAATAAAAGAAGCCAAGCAGAAAATAACACTTTGGTTACAGGAACTTGATTACAATAGCACAGAACTCATTGTAACTTAACAAGTTTTGAGTTGATAAACATATAATACAAATAATTATGTACTCAACTCCTAATTTAACCTAAAGCTAATACAGTTAAAAGCAGACATCCTTTATTATCTATATATTGTCTTAAACTACAATAATAATATATACATTATTTTTATTTTTTACTAACCACATTCATTCTCACACTCCACAGCATTTTCGCACACTACATAAAGGTGTATAAACCAGTTAACGTTATAACTTAAGGCTCCCATAAACACACATAAAAAGTATTGCAAATGGTTCCCCAAGATACAGGCGATCAAGCCTAGTTTGGGGACCTCTGGTAACTGTGTCTCATGTGTAATTAGATAGAATATTGTGTCTTAAATCACTATCTGGTAAATTGTGTGAAATAAAGAAATTATTATTATTATTACATTATCTCTAAGGTTTTTACCCCTTATATTCAAATATTAACAAATATTGTGATGTCGTGTACTGTTTTTACTTGTTTTCAGATACTTAACGCTATGTTTAATTTTTACCGAACATTTTCCGCATTTTTTCTTTACTTGGCCATTGGCGAAATTCACCAAAACCACGGTTTAGAGCCATTATCACCTAAAAGAAGATCATGTTACAAAAAAACTTTGTTAACAACATATCTCACCCTCAGCAGATCTCCGACGCGTTGCAGAGCCCAGTACACGACGTACAAGTCGACCAATTGCAGCAACACTAGGCGTAACGCTGGCGACACACTCGGTACTTGCTTTTCAGTTTCTTCGTAGTAGCATTTCAGGAGCATCGCACGGCAATGTGCCTACGGAACCAAAGACAACAATAGTATAAAAAACCGGCCAAGTGTGAGTCGGACTCGCACACGAAGGGTTTAATGCTGCTGTCTATAAAAACGACAAAAAAAAATCACGTTTGCTGTATGGGAGCCCCCTTAAATATTTATCTGTTATAGCAGCAACAGAAATACATCACCTGTGAAAATTTCAACTGTCTAACTATCACGGTTCATGAGATACAGCCTGGTGACAGACGTACGGACAGCGGAGTCTTAGCGATAGGGTCCCGTTTTACCCTTTGGGTACGGAACCTTAAAAACATGCTGATGCTTTTATTAGCTGACGGTTATTCAGTCCCAAACTAGGCAGAGCCTGTACTATGGGTACTAAACAACTGATACACATAAATATTAAACACCCAGACACGAAGCCAACAGACATGTTCAAGCACACAAATGTTGGCCCCGAGCGGGGATCGAACCCGAGACCTCCGATTCAGAACGCAGGGTCACTACCAACTGAGCCAGCAAGCCAGTCAAATTATTATTGAGATCTCACTGCTATGAAAATTGGCTTCTAGTAAATGAAACTTACCTCTGAAGCGGCTGCTAGCTGCACCGAGGTCATGTTCCACGCGTCCTCATACGACATACCGGTGTTCTGGCGTTTCTCGATGTTCGCCACGCATAGAGCGATTTTACTGTAAAATCATATTTTAAATTTATTTTTATATTCTGGCAACACAAAACTGCTACCAAAGACAATGGGGATTTTTAATCAAAACTATTGTTGGCACCAGAAGCGGTTGCATATAAAGATTAGTTTCTGATTGACTCATTTATTTATTTATTTGCATGCAACGGGTTGATGAAGATGTTACGTTATCTAAAGCACGTTTACACACCTTATTGGAAAAATATTTTGCTTTTTAGATTGGCTTAGGATAGTCGTTGCCGTTAATCAAAGCACGCGTCCACGAGATCGAGGGTATTATTGTCTATTGACAATATTAATCGCTATCATCTTCATTTTGACGTACATTGCTTCTGACGTACACATTTAATTACCGTCTGTGACTATAGTTGCGTGTGACGTACACATGTAATTACCGTCTGTGACTATAGTCGCGTGTGACGTACACATGTAATTACCGTTTGTGACTATAGTTGCTTCTGGCTTACACATGTCATTACCGTCTGTGACTATAGTTGCTTCTGAGTTCTGACGTAAAAAAACTAGCTGTTATATTAGTCTCTATAGAGCATGTCCAATAAAGACTATTCCAATTATAAATAGATGAGGCTTCCGTTTCGAAAAAAGTATCATCACGGCGTGCGATGCATAAGTCAGTTTTTTTTAATTTCCTTCTTAAATAGATTTACTCCCTTAGAGTATAATTAAGAATAATAAATTTAAAAAAGAGTCAGGGGGTAGGCAGAGGTATTCCATTACTGGATATACCCATTTTTTAAGAGACTATTCGACCCCTCAACATGATAGGTGGTGAGCCGGACCGGCTCTGTTTACACATAATGTTATATGTTTACATAATTATAATTAAGACTAAGTATAGTTAAGACTCACCCAGCAGCGACCCTCTCGAAGCCCTCGACGATGCCATTGATAGAGTTGTCCCAGGGAGGCGAACGGCGGCCCGAGCTCACCCGAGCGAGGTACGACACTGTCGGCGTCAAAGCTGTCCCGCCTAAAGCCTGCTGCCACGACTTCACCAGGTACCTTGGTCACATTGAGCGGATGAATGAAAGTCGTCGAACGAGACAAATATACAAGGGTGTGAATGGGCGAGTCGGTAGAGGACGACCTAGGGGTACCTACATCGATCAGATCGGCGATGTGTTGAAGAAAAGCCAGATAAAGAGTACCCGTAACCGACGAGCATGCATGAGTTGTTTGATGGATGTGGAGAGCACGAGAGATCTGTCAGGTTCATAGTCACTAGCTTAACACCATCTAATCCGCGGTGGGCTCGCGTGGGAGATTAAAACTCATACTTCCTCATGTGTGAGGAAAGACCCTTAACTCAGCAGTAGGCTGTTGATGGTTGATGATAATGTAAGTAACTGTGTTGTACGTAAAATTATAAACTTGTGGTAAGTGACAGGATGACTAAGGGTACAATGGTCTTATCGCTTTAAATAGACACATAAGGTTTGTATTTATTTACTACCGGGCGGTTTTTCTTTATTATACACCAATCTATACTGAAGCTACAGACTTGAAATTTGGACAGAATATTCTTTTTTTTTTACCTAGGCGTTGGATAATTCCTTGGAATGGCGCCGTAAGAGATCTGATCTTGTATTTTTATACAAGATACTGTATGGTTTAGTTGATGCACCCGAAATATCATCTCGAATTAATCTCAATGTTCCCAGAACAACTCCTCGATTTCCTTTGAAAACATTTAATATTCCAAGATACAGAACCAATTTAGGAAAATTTTCACCAGTAAACCGGATTATGCTTTTTTATAATAATTTAAGTATTGATATTGACATTCTTAATAATTCACTCCCTATCTTTAAGAAAAATATAAATATCTGTTCTACACTTTAAATATAGTTAATTTAGATGTAAGTACATATTTTGATCTCATTGTTTATTTAATTTAGTTATTTTGATCTCTTTGTTTGGTTTATTTCTTGTCATTGTTTAGTTTATTGCGTGTCATTGTTTAGTTTATTTCGTGTCATTGTTTAGTTTATTTCGTTTCATTGTTTGTTTTAATTCGTGTAATTATAGTGTATATGTGTGTACGTGTAATTATGTATATATGTAATATATATTCGTGTAGTTATATTTTTATTATCTTTTCAAGAATGTTGTCGACGCCTGTAATTGGCATAACACACTGTCTTAGATTTTATACCTTTTTTTTGTATAATTTATGTGTATATGTTGTTGGTGTTTCTTATAGGTGTAAATAAATAAATAAATAAAATAAGATAAGATATAATAAGACGGCAACGGAAAAAAAAGGTATCTATTAGTAACTATGTGTTTTCAAGACAACTTTAGGATGCATGGAACTATGACACATAAAATATCTATTTAGTAGCGAGGTCTATATGTATTAGCGTTCCCAAGATAATTTCAAAAAATCCTTTCTTCGCCAATGCCTAAGCTCCATAAGCAACGAGATTGAAATGCAGATTTCAATTTCATATACGTATATTCTACAACTACGCTATTATAAACAAAAGATAGCTCGCACTTAAAGCTTAGAATCTGGGGGCCAATTCTACTAAATGTCAACGGTTATAGTTGGATGACAATGATATATCAATGGTAAGACAATGGTGTAAGTTTGACACTTTACAGAGCAAATAACACCATCGACTGACCATCCCATTATCATTGTCATGTCATCCAACTGTAACCGTTGACATTTAGTAGAATTGGCCCCCTGAAGCCGTGCTAATAAAGGCTAGGCATTTAGAAAAGTGCTGTTTATTGACATTCGCGAAAAGATAGGTATATATTAAAAAATAATGGGGAGGTTGTCTGGCTATAAAGCGATTCACACAATGAGTGGTGAGTGGGGTGGGGTCCCATTAGGCACTTTTTTTTTACTAGTTTATTTTATTTCTGTTCTTGTTCTTTGTTTCGTGTCTAATAAATTTATTTTCTTTCTTTCTTTCTTTTAATAGTTTTACCCTCACTTCTCGTTGATTTTATTTACCACGTTCTTGTAAAGTTTATCAAGTATAAACATGTATTAAGGTCATTGTACTGCCTATGACCCGATAAACTGCTTGTTTTTTTATCAAATTTCCTTTCAATGAGTCATTTTAAATTAATTCTGTAGATTTTACACATATTTAAACATTATTCAGTAAGTATCAAAGATTACAAGACAAGCTATACTATGGATATTCTTTTTAGACATTTTCACAGAATGTGTATTTCTAATGTTATAACAAATAATGTTTGGCGTTTTCATTGGTCGAGTTTTTAAATGACTTTTTTTTAAATATATAATTAATAACCTATACTAAGTCCATTCCACCCCATCAGATCCGAAACAACTTAATTTCAAGTCTTGCTTATGCTAGTTTTAGTCAGTCCATAACTAACCTGGCTGTCTGCAGTAGCAGCACAGTGTTCTCCCCCTCGTAGGTACAAGCTGCGGTCACTAAGCCGTAAGTGACCGGTAAGTTCGAAGACTGCATGTACCCGTGGCCACCGCAAGCAAGCCTACATCTTTCGACGCATTCCGCTGCATCCGCTGTGCTCACTGCCTTTAAGCAGCACGATAGAGCGTGAAGCTGGAAAAGGAATTTGTTCGTAGTTTGTAGGGTTCCGTACCCAGTGGGTGCCAAAATAACCCAATTTCTAAACCTCCGCTGTTCGTACGTTTGTTTGTCTGTCAGTTTTTAACTTTAAAATACGTATTCTTTTCTTAGTTTGTTGGTTGTTTGAAAGCCACGGAGTGATAAAGTTATTAAGTGATGTTACATTATTTTAAAGCACACTTTATTGGACTAATGATTTGATTTTATTTTTTGTAGCACGAGTTCAGGGAAAAAATCTTTTGAAAAATGTTGCCTCTGTACAGCGCCGTATTGCTCACTGCCTTAAAGTAGCACGATAGAGCGTGCAGTTGGAAAAGGCAAATGTGTTCGTAGTTTGTAGGGTTCCGTACCCAATGGGTGCCAAGGGGTATATATTTCTAAGACAAACCTGTAAGATAGTATAGTAAATTGAAGAAATAAATACATATACAAGGTGACTTTTTTACCGTCTGGAAAAAAATGTGGTGTGATTGGTAAGTGTAGTAGATTCATTTAGCAAAGTTACTTAAAAAAATTTTTTTTTTCTAATAAAAAGTTTTTCTTGTTCAGACTAATATACATTACTCAATTGTAGTCAATAATACACACTGAGATATTTGAAATAGTATTTTAAAAAGAAACAGGCTCGTAGCTTCCATTTATGCGCAATTTACCTACAACCGCCAGCTGCGCGTAGTACTGTGCGTAGTTTTCTAGATTTTGTAAATTGCACTAAACATGACTATATTTAACAATTAATCTCGTGTATAACTTCGGCTCTAGATACTTTATACGTCATATTTTTTTCCAGACGGTAAAAAAAATCATCCAGTATAAATATTTAAGAAATACGTTACAACTTGGTGTTGTGACCAGGATGAAACTGTTTCCTAACTAAGGGTTAATTAGGTAGACCAGTGTCGTAACAATTCCCATTTAAGTATTAATTTAGCGCTGGAATAGAGCGAGAAGTAGAAGTAAGAAGAAGTAAATTAGCATTGGTCTAAGTGTATTTATGTTTACCTTCCGAAATAAATGATTTGAATTTAATTAACGATTCCGTACGACTGGTTTTTGATCAAACAACGATCAAGTTCTGCATGACAATAAATTAACGTTAAAAATATTATAAAAAGCGTGACTGTTCATTTTTTTACATCGCGACGAACCGACATGACTTTTTCGAACTTCATTAAAAGTCACGAGAAAAAAGAAGTAGAATAAATGTTGGCAAGCATAACAGAGACCTAAGCGGCACGCTCTAAAGCGATCACAATAATAACGAATACAGAAATAGTGTCAGAAACAATAACTGGAGTTCTTCTCAACTTTACTATAACACATTCCTAAGCAGCAATAGCTGCAATGACTAAGTTATTAAATAAAAATATTGAAGCCTGTTGTGGATGCAGATTTTTTTTCTTTTTTGCTAATAAACCTTTCAGATTTTAATGATATATCAAACTTTATACCTCCGGCAGCCTCTCCAAGTCACCGGCCTCGAGTTCAGCGGTGACGTTGTTGTACATAATCCATATCCACTCGGCGCTGAGGCGGTAAGCGTGGAAAGACGCGATGCCAATGAACAGCTTGTGTTGCTGGGTCACGTAGTCAAGGATTTGAGGCTCCGGTTCACTACGAAAATAATGTTAATTAAGTCATTTTTTATTATTATTAGTCAGGCAAGCGGTTTACCTGTGTGCCTGTATCCAGGTGTTCTCCACTCAAGCTTTCTCATTACAGGATAGGTATTTGTCAAGTTTATTTTTAAATTGATTGAAATTGGGTGCTGAGATTACTTCTTCTGGTAGCTTATTCCATGATCTTTATCCGGTAATGGAACATTCATACAAATAAAAAAAATAAAAATAGCTAGATATATACCCACTTTTGACGAGATATTCGCTGGACCCCTAAACGTGATAGGTGGCCCCATCGCCGGACCGGGTCTGTTACACATGCCTCAGAATTAATTCTGGGACTAATTATGTATGATATGCTTAGATCTAAGCATAGCATACATAGGGGCAGACGGGAAGGATAAGGATGTAGAGATAGCTTTGAGTATTAAACCAACAGGAGACGTCACGCGCACTAGTTTCTTTGCAAAAAGGTCTGCCAATTTCTGCGGGGGGGACGAGGAAACAAACACAAATAATGTTAAAACAAACGCATTTTTTAACAAAACAATTAAACACTAGCTTGAACTAGATGCACACAAATACATTCACCAATCCAAGCACTCTGTGAACTCAAAAAAACTAGTTGTTAACAGGTATGCGTGTTGAACGACACGTTTTTTTGGCAGAGGGGAACGCCTGTCAGTGGCGTCTCCGGTTGGTTTAATACTCAAAGAGTGATAGTGAAGGGATAGTGACTGGACACGCATTATCATACCGTATATGTACAGGTATCGTGTACTCACTTAGGCTTAGGCTGCGACTGTCTCCTGACAGCGGAGTAGCGCGTAGCTATGGTCACCGCTTTCGCCATGTAGTTGCACATGTCGTGCACAATCATCACTCGCACGAACATCATGGTGCCATACGTCAGCTTCGAGCTCGGCGCGTTCACGTAAGTGCCATCCTGTGAACAAAAGCGCTGAACTTTATCACAGATCAATAAAGTTTGTTTTTGCTTGGAATTTTGAGCATTATTTTGACAACCTCCTTCGAGATTAATCAAAATTGCTGTGCTGGCCAAATACATTGATAGTAAACTCATATCTGTAGTGTAATTTAAAAATAGAACGATCTTTTACTCCAAAACATGGCAATCATTGAGGTAACTTATCAAAGGTTTTATTTGAATTTTTAAATAGCTTGCAATTAGGAAGCTGTGCATTAAAAAAAAACAAATGAACACTTGTACGCTTTAACACTTTTTCGCTAGCCGCTGCATTAATCTAGGTACAGTACGGCCGATTTACCTGGGCAGCTCTGAAGTTACGCAAATGGCTATGCAATAAAAAAAATAGCGAGCATTTGGCGGTAGGAGGCGGTTTGCGCAGGTGGAGCCTATGAAATGAAATCTTTATTTGCAATGAATAGGGTATACAATCTAGGTGTTATAATTTAAATAAGTCTCCTCTACCCAGCCATGTTCAGCTAGCCGACTATGTTCAGAGCAGCCAAGTTAAAACGGTCGTACTTTACTATTCTTCATTTTATTAGCTCAAAAACCACCAGTTTGGTGCTTAAAACTATATATATGCCCGGTTCCTATATTCGAGAAACGAACCGTTTTGCTTACGGACGGTAGAATTATCTACGAGGCGTAACTCAAAAGTGTTCCTATAAAAAACTATTCGTAAGCGAACTTACTGACAGCTTGCTACGTACGGATGGGAGGATAGTGACTGATTTAAATTTAGAAAGAGAACACGTGATTTATCTCTCGTGTCATTGAATCACCTGTTACGCTCGGGATCCTGAATTAACTAATTCATAGAATCCTTAGCATGCTCAGGACCCAAATGCGGCACTCATAGGACCTTCCCAGATATTTTTGTTAATAATTATTTCTGCATCGAGACTGCAAATTATCTGGGAAGGTTCTTTATTTTATAATGACCAAGGTTAAGAAGCTATTATATTTTTTTCAACACACTTGCTCATAAAGTGGCTCTAATTTCACTGCAATTAGGCACATAATGACACCTATAATCAAACTGAGACTTTTTGTTTGCTATTATTCACTAGTGAGTTATAGATTTTTTTTTTCAATTTTGTTGCTAGAGTTGCTTTGTTCTTAAAAAAGTTTCGATACAAAAAAGATCGTATTCAATCGTACTAATAAATTAATACACAAATATGGCTTGCTCATTTCATGCAACTTCGTATTTAAATAGATCATTTCAACTTGTACGTGTTTAATAAACAAAACTTTCACTCAAATATAACTTTGGTTTTCTCTGTAAAAACTTTAAATACCCCATTTTGTACGTGGCTAAAACGCTATCCACGACAAACCAAAGAAAAAGAAACCTAATTTTTTTAGTCCATGGCCGATCGCCATTGTAAGATGCGAGCGCATAGGAAAACGAGGCTGTATGGGCCTAGATCCTTTTGCCTTTTCCAAATTATATAAATAAAAAATTGGAAAACCAATTAATTTTCCCCGCCATTGCGAATGATTATTTTAAAATGATTTTTTAGTATTATTTATTCACAAGTGTGTTGAAAAACGTCGTATGATACACGTGTGTATTGATGATTACCGTCCTCGGCTCTCTTATGACCCTCGCCTACGGCTCGGGTCTCAATGGCGCCTCAGCGGTAATCACCAACTTTACTCACTTGTACCATAATGTACTATTATAGGATCAAGAGTTCACGAGTTTTTATATTCAATATAAACTCTAAAATCAAATCGTGGGAAAATGTAAATTCTCTTACCTATTATGTAAGGAAAAACCTACAGTTCTGTAATTATGTATAAAAAATAGAGTAGCAAAGAAAATTAAATAAAGATAATGCAGAGATGCATTAAAATCTTATGATATTATTATTTTACTAATAACAATTTGAAATATTCTACAAACATTTGAACGCCCAAAGGTTTGAACATGAGCAATTTGAATCCGTCTAGACACAGCGGCTTTGGCTGTGCGTAGAGCGCAATCTACACTAATCTCACTTATAAAGAAGAAATATTTGTATTTTTGCTTGTTTGTAGCGAATAAATTCTAACTTACTTAACCAATTTTAAAATTTCTTTCGCCAATGGAAAGCTACATTATATGGGAGTAACAAAGGCTGTATTTTGTCGCTCTATTCCCACGGGAACGGGAAACGCGCGGATTAGGTAGATAGCTAGTTATAACTAAATACTTAGCTCACCTCCAAAACTTTAGAATTCTTCATCAGCAGTCGATCTCTTGGTATCCTGACATGTTCGAAACCGAGGAAGCCGTTGTTGGTTCCATTCATGCCAAGCTTGGCGCCAATCTCGCCAATCTTGATCCCTGGAAGCGGCATATGGGTCTCGTCGTCTCTGAGCTGGACGATGAAGGGGTGGATGCCGTGGCATTGGCCTTTGGTGTACAGTTGGGCCATCACGACACAGTAGTTGGCCGTATGCGCCACTGGGAAAGAAAAAAATAGCCCTGATCACACGTTCAATGTCCTGTGAAGGATTTATAACTTGATAAACAATTTCTTAAGTAATTTATAATAATATCTCATATTTTTGCCTTATTTAATTATTTTGGAATAGTTTTTTAAGAGTCAATCGAAATCTACTGAACGCGTGACGCGGTTTTCACTTTTAAAACCCCTATGGTTATACTTAAAAACAGCACTTGAATAAAATGTTTTTATTTTCCAAGAATGCGTAGTCTTCTCTCTTTATCGCAAAGCTTACATAAGACAAACGTAATGTATTACTAACTAACCTAGTTGGGTCATGAATGAATATAATAATAATTATTATAAAGCTGTTTTTTTTCACCGATATGGGAATGTATGGGCCATAATACCCCACGCGAGCCCACTGAGGGCTTCAAGACAGTGTTAGGCTTGTAGCCACTTTACTGTCAGACTTCTGAAATTCACCGAAAAATATCTAATTAATAAATAATACTAAACGTCTGTGGAGGTATATTTAATAAGAATTCAGATACTGATAAAATAGGAGACATTAATAATGATAGTACCGGTAAAGGATTCAAATGAATTAGAGTATGAGTTATCTATTTATCTTCAAGTGCGAAAGATTAGCCCCGTAATTAGGTACTTGTTTACGTAACAGTAGCTGGGTAAGCGTAGAATCTATTTCACAGTAACTTCAAAATTTACAAGACAATTTTTATTTTTATTAAAATTGATTTTCATTTCACGATTTTAACTACCGGTTCTGCGCGGTTTTACCTGCGTAGTTCCCGTTCCCGTGGGAATACGGGAATAAAATATAGCCTATGTTACTCAGGGATATTCTAGCTTTCCATTGGTGAAAGAGTTTTTAATATCGGTCCACTAGTGTTTGAGTGTATTTGTAACAAAGATACAAAAATACAAATATACAAATATTTTCTCTTTATAATATTAGTATAGAAGTCCCACAGTATGTAACACAATTAAAAAAAAAGTATAGAAATAGACTTGAGACGTAATCAAATACTAAAAATGATAGCGTCTCAGTTTTGTATTTAGCAAATTTTGCATGGCTTATTGATATATGATAAAAAGTAATAAATTTGTTTGACCGTGACGCAATCACTGCAACATCCTTTGTGTACAGTCAAGAGTACGTGGAGCTTGACACATTGGACTTTGTAAAGTTCTTATTGCAATCGCCTTCGAGGCTACTGGCTGGGTGCGAAGTAGGTGGTGGGGGAACCACGAATCGATCGCAGCGCCCATGGTGGCTAAAAAAGGAACTAGGGACGGACGAACTGTCACTTTTTACTAGAGAAATTTGCGTATTCGTGCATTCTTAGTGAAAATAAATACTTGAACATGGGTAACGAAACCGGCTGCGTAGTCAACTGCAAGAATAATGGCAAAAATAGTGATTGGAAATTCAAAAAAATTCATAGAGCAAGTTGAAAACAAGATCAACGACTTCAATGATCTTTTGTATGGCGTTGATGTCACTGAAATTTGTCTATTTAGGTACACTAGCTTCAATGGTTTGGCTCATTTGATTTTCACATTTTATTTCTTTTACATCTTGCACATGTTGAGCCAAAACTAACTGTTTGCCTTTTGTGGTGGTTTGTGACTGAAAAACTATATTGTGCGTTATTGTCCGGAATCCAGTTTTTATAATCAATTTGGCCACGTTGAACTGAAATTACACAACAGTCTGCATTATTATCGACAGTACTGCTATAAATAATGGTCTAAAAGACACATGAAACGCTCTAGTCGATAAATTTTTTCCATTTCTTTACTTATTTATCGTGAAGCCATGAGAAAGTCCGTGTAGGTATACAGCCTGAAATTTACTGATTGTGGCATTTTTGACGGGAAATAAAAACGGTCAACATTATTATCGACGCTATAGGTAGTCTTACAATATCCAACAGTACCTAAGTAAATAACGTTGTTTCACTGAAATTATTTTTGTGTTTACTTACTTTTCGTATGACAGCCAAACATTTGACATTTCAAAGTCCGCCCTAATTCTTACCACTAGTTGGCGCTGTCATCGCGCACCCAGCCAATAGTCTAGCCTGCGAGTCTCTACGCACTACAAATGTAAAGCTAGCAGAAGCGTAATTATTTTTATAACACATTTGCTCGTAAAAGGTGTCTTATTTCACCAATTTCAATATCGTATTGTATCTCATTACGCCCAAGTGCGGTAAGTGTAAAGTAAAACGCACGGTTTATCAAGATGCTCCGTCTTAAAACAAACGGTACTTTTTAAAATCTCGGCAGAGTTTTTATGTCAAAAAAGTTGTCAACATTTTATGATTAAAATTAACTTTGGGAGATAAAATATAATAAAGAAATATTTATGTAAGTACATGATTATTTTATTTTATTAATTTTGACAGTAAATTACAACCCATTAATCCATAACAAAAACACAAAAATATTAATTTACTTTATTAGTAATACTGGCTGTTTTTTGTGCCTTTGCCTAAAAAGAATGATGATGCGCGCCGCGCGCTTTTTCTTCTGTATTGTTTTTATTCGTTTACCATAGTCGGAGTTTTATTTTATTTCCTCGCAAATGTGTTATAAAACGTCGTATGACATACGTGCGCTTTGATAATTACAGCCTCTGCTTCCTTGTAACCCTCGCCTACGGCTCGGGCTAGCAATATCGCCTCGGCTGTAATTTTCAACCTACCGCACTTATATCATAATGTACTATAACATAAACTTTTTTTTGTAATTGGAAGGGTTTCATATACAAAGCAGGGGACTTGTAATAGGGACATGAAATTTCCACAAAACGTGGGATGATGGCGGATGTCACAATATTTTTTTAAAATTAAATAAGACAAATACAGTGTGAGTCTCCATAAAGTGCACATATGAAAATGGGTGAAACTAGACATATTTTTACCGACAACAATATGGAAAAAAAAATCTGAGATAAAAAAATACCCGAAAAACGGTACCAAAAAGCAAATCCAAGCCTTCGGTGTTGGCGTATGTGGACCGACCGGGAGCCGGTCGTGTCACAGAATAAGGGATAATAAAAAGGAACTTTTTGAGGAAAATCTGTATTTTAATTCGTGTTTTTTTAATTAATTGTCAAATTTCTCCAAATAATGCCCATATTATAGGTAGTTTTTATTACTTTATGTTATTCTCCATCGTATTACCTTTCAAAAACCAAAAATCCCGTATCTCTATCCTTATCACAACGTTTACAATGAGTGTTTGAACTAAGTCATTCCGGGTGCACCATTTAAAGCCGTATACAGAAAGAAAGCTGAAAACTTATCAGCGCTGACCGGCGCCTGTCGGCACTTATAGGCGCCGGTCTACGCAGATAACCGGCGCAGGCATTTATATGAACCAGCGCCGATAAGCGCCGATCGGCGCCGATAAGTGCCGACAGGCGCGGGTCAGCGCTGGTGCCGCCCGCCAATCATCGTACGACATTTTGCTCGCTCTGCTTCAATCTGCTTGCTTTCTGTAGAATGCACCAGCGCCGATAAGCGCTGATAAGTTTTCAGCTTTCTTTCTGTATACGGCTTAACGCTCGTTCTAGATTTTCCCATTTTATTGTTTCTTGGTACCGTTTTTTGGGTATTTTTTTTATTTTATTAGTATCTTCTGTTTTAATTTTATCACGATATACTTCTTAGTTTAAAAGTTATAACGTTTTCTTTACATTAAGTCAACAGTAGGTAGTAAGAAGAAATTTTTTTTTTTAAAAATCTTAGATTTTTAAAACATTTTTTCCGTCGATAAAAATGTGTCTAGTTTCACCCATCTTCATATGTGCACTTTATGGAAACTCACACTGTATATTGTGTCGTTACAAATATATTGTGTGATGGCACAGAAACTACGATGCGCGATTCTTGGTTGGTACACTAGAAATACTACATAATTCTGAGACATGTGTAAATAGACCCAGTCCGGCGATGGGTTCACCACCTATCACGTTTAGGGGTCTAATGTATCTCGTGAAATGTGGGTATATCCAGTAATGGAATACCTCTGCCTACTCCCTCGGGGATGAAAGGCGTGAGATTATATTATTATTATAGAAATACTTGGTAGGTTTTTAATCGAGTTGAAAAAGGAGGTTTTTAATTCGACGCGTATATTTTTTTCTAATTACAATATTCATGTCAGATACTCTTAGGTGGCTTAAAAAATCTGAAAGTTAGGTAGCTACTAGCCTAGCACCATTTCCCAATCTGCGGTGGGCCCATGGGCGGTTATGGCCCATCCTCATGTGTGAGTAAAGACCCTTAGCTCAGAAGTGGGCTGTTACAGGTTGATGATGATGATATAACAGCATGTAAATAAGTATAAAAATAAAAAATACTACTCACAGCCACCAGGCCACCACTTGTAGGAGGTGAGTGTGGGGCTGTGCAGCACAAACTCCTTGGTACTTGGGTCGTATGTAGCCGTCGTCTCCAGACCACGGATGAAGGTGCCATGCCCCAGTTCTGTCTGTTGGTGAAAAGGTGGTTGTTTATGGTTGGCAACATCATCGTTTCAGCTTTTGGTGGAAATCCGCAAAAAGAGATTCGAAGACGCTATCATGATATTTGTAAATCAATATTTGGTTTTGATTTCGGATTTTCTGACATGTCTCTGAGAAAATGGAGAGAAAATTTAATAAAAGACATAAGTGGTAATTTTCGTATTGTATCAAGATAATTATAGCTTTATTATAAGTGCACTATCATTATCATAGCTGTAGATTAACAAGGTGATATTTATGATGAGTGTTTAAGAAAATATTGTTACATGGACTCCGTAGTAGCTTTAGAAATCTTTGAATTCCTGTCAGACTGATGACGGCGTTCCCAATGCTTCATTAAATAAAAATTTCAACTTAACAAACCTGAGCATAAGTCCCAATGATATCCAGGTTGAACGCCCTCCCGATCCAGTAGGCTTGCTGCTCCACCGTCCCTTGACCCATTATGGTTGGTATAAACATCACATAATGCAGGGTCATAGGCGAACCATCTTGAAGGATGGCCGACCCTAGGTTACCGCCTAAGACTGCCCTGTGAATTAGAATAGGCAATAGACTCGATTCTGCAGACCAGCTAAAATTCCTAATTTTAAGTTAGCCTATCCTTCTCCATAGAATACGGAAGAAAAAGGACAGAAACAAACCATAGATTGAAGAGTAATGTCAAACATGTAAAAACCAACTAATTTGAACCTTATGAACGTGCTTATCTGTCACTTTTATCAATGACCTTTTTACATCGTCGCTAAAATTGCTAAACACGCCTTAGTTGACAGAACTAATTTTAATTTGACATGACTTAATATCTGTTGTCTCTTTTCTTTTCTAGGAGAAAGAAAATGACAGGACTAAACTAAAATAAGTTTAGTCGCTGTAATGCATAATCGAGCCCAATAAGTTGTAAAGAACAAAAGGGGGTTTTTATTTCATTTTTATTACTAGCTGGTGCCCAGCGGCATAGCGCGCGCGGATCCCGTCTATTCCCAACAAACATTTTCTTTATTAACCCTACAATGCCTCCGAGATGAAGATGAGTCCAGATAGTTAGGCTTAGGTAGACTGAATTGATATACATTCTTGCATATATACACTTGAAAAGTAGTATACTCCGTCTGGTACAAAAAAATAAAAGACTCACAACTTATGACTTGACACTAGTGACCTGTGAATTATTGTTATATTGTGTAGGTAGCTAGGTACGCAACAGCAATAGGGTTTTTTATTTCAAGGTTTAATGACTTATTATTTGCTATTACATCTTATTGTGTTAGTAATCCTATTACTACATAGTATAAAAGAAAGTCACTTCCCATCTGTCTCTCCCTATGTATGCTTATATTTTTAAAACTACGCAACGTATTTTTATGCGTTTTTTTAATAGATAGAGTGATCGAATAGGAAGGTTTATATGTATACATGCATAATATAGTAGAGAAACACTGATAATCTATACTTCTATACTAATATTATAACGAGGAAAGATTTGTATTATTGTATCTTTGTTACGAATTAACTCAAAAACTACTGGACCGATTTTAAAAATTCTTTCACCAATGGAAAGCTAGAATTCCTCTGAGTAGCATAGGCTATATTTTATTCCCGTATTCCGACAGGAATAAGAACTAGGCAGGTGAAACCGCGCAGAGGCGGGTCATAGTTAAAGTGACTTTGTTTATGTATCCTAGCACTGCACGAGGGTTTCATTAGCGTAGTTCCTGTTCTCGTGGGAATAAATATAAAATATAGCCTATGTTACTCCCCAATAATGTAGCTTTCCGTTGGTGAAATTTTAAAATTGGTTGTGGTTTAGGTGTGAAAGCGTAATAAACAAACAAAGTCACTTTGGCATACATAATATTTATAGCATAGGATATTACTCTTTTATTACAATGCCGAGGGTCATAAGTCCACAGCATGAAAAATTATAGGGATAGTTCATAGGTAGGTCTGCAAAAGCCCCATAGGTTATAGCGGGTTTAGCTATAACCTTTGGGGCTTTTGCAGACCATGGACTTGTGAGACTTTCAGCAGTTTCTAATCGACTGGCTCAGGACAGGAAATGTTTTATCTGGTAATGTATTTGAGGGTATATAATAAATTTACTATGGAAAATGTATGGAGTGATGTCATTACTCATAACTTTTTTGATTGTTCTTTTTTATTAATTTAAAAATCGCTATAACTGTAAAATGTTTTTTTTTTCTTATTTTTATCAAGGCTTTGAGTACCCTGGGTAGCCCATGTCAGTCTCATAGAGAATTATTATTACGCTATTTGTACACAATTATTTAAGGGATAGACACACAAACCTGTACAATCTGACAAAGGGTCAGACAACCAGCTATTAATTTGTCCATTGCACAAATGTGAGAAAATGAAAATCAAAATGAATTTTTAGAGGTGCTTTGGGATAAGCTTTATAATTATTGATTAAATGTGTTGTAAAATTATTATGTAAATTGTGTGTATAATTAAATTCAAAGTGTATTTTATATACCTACTAAAATAAATGAATTTTGAATTTGAATTTTGAAATAACTCGCAATTTAATTTTGATACAGTCAAACACCCTATTACAAATACGAAACTTACTTAAAATTCTCCACTCCAGCGCTGTCTTCTTCTTGCAGCCTCCTTATGAACTTGAATAAATAGCAGGACTTTTTGATGGCTCGCTCATACTTCTCTTTATGGCTTAGGTACTCCGTAGGGACATCATCTATGTGAATGATTTCTTTGAGCACTGTGTCCTCTGCAACAAAAGTACAAATATTAGCCTTTATTAACACTCCTATGTGAACTACCTGTAAATTATACATATAGTAGATGTTGTGCATGTCTAGTTGACATCAGACTAAATCTACAAATGATCAATTCTATAAATGTTTCATTGTGTAAAAGACTAATTCTACAAAGGACTAATTTGACAATTTACTCCGTTCACTGCAATTTACTAATAAATATATATATTTCTAGATATATATTAATATTTAATAAATATTTCTAGAAATACCTAGATACCTCTGCCTACCCTTGTCCTTGAGATTTCTGTTGTTGGTAGTTAATAAGCCACCATCCATAGACCATGATGACACCATTACTTACTAATTACTTTATTTAACAAAATTCATGAAATTGATGAACACAAGCTGTACTCTATGTAAATGCGTTCACAAAACCTACAGTACAAAACAATGTCATGTTTTGATAAATCAAATGAGATAACAATAAGGTTTGAACTCTGACCCATTTTTAAACAAGAGAAATATTTGGAGTAAATATTACAGTACTGAGCAAAATCAAACATAAAATTAAATTGGAAGTATACATTTTTAAATTAAAATTTCCTATTTTCATAGCTACGTTTGATTAAATTTTAATTACGCAAAACTTAGAATGAATTATCTGTGAGCTGCGAGTAGTACATAACGGTATCTAAATATGTTTTTCACTCAAATTAATGGTTTTTGTGAGTGCAACCATTTTTTGCCAATACAAATAGATAGACTGATGATACTTGAGACAGCTAACATAAGTTTTAGAAGCATTAAAGTTACCTCGATTTTTTCTCTCAGCAGTCTTCTCAACGCCTCCATCTATTAGATTTGTTAACTCTATCACATTGAAAGTGCAGTTGTTCCTTTCTTTTTGTATATCTGCGTTCACTTTTTTATAGCTCGTCATTTTGATTTTAAATGTCGAACACGTCTCCTCGTCTTCAATTATTTGGGGCGACTGTATACCTACTATACTCTTGAGCGACTGGTTATGGTTGGTTAATTAACAATCTCAGTGGTCTCGCCGTATCACAGCTCTGGGGGCCAATTCTACTAAATGACAGCGGTGATAGTTGTATGACTGTGGTCACTCAATGGTTATATTATGTCAAATTTTGACACTTTTCGTATTCTGTTAACTGTCAGTTTTCACAATCATTCAACTATCATTGTTGACCACTTTTGGTATTCTACTATTCCTACCATGGAATGGCGCTGTCCAGTGATTGCTTTTTTCCCCTTATTTTAAGGCATTGGCAATTTAGCCATCAGCCCTAAACACGACACGAAATTCAGATTTTAGCTCTGCTTCAGAGTCTATGCACAAAAATACACAAGTTTCTTCAAAACTTATCGAAATGTCACATGTACCATAAATAAAATCAATCATCTAAAGATTTTAGTGCCGAAAACCCGAAATAAAACTAATGACACCCATGGTAGTAATAGTTATATATGGTAGGCAACACCTAACGTAGTCCATAGTCATTCCATTGTTATGCCACTATGATTTTAGTGGAATACAAATTAGATGTCATAGTTGCCAGTTGCAGCATAATGGAATGATAGTTCGATGACAATGGCTGACATTTAGTGGAATTGGCCCCCAGATTGGATGACGGAGTGACAGAGGTTATAGCGAAACTTGTTAACTTACGTACTATCTAATTATGACGTATACGATTATGAAGCAACTCTTTAATTATTTATCACACCGATAGCTTGGCCTCAATTGTATAAGTACATACCTACATCAATGATTTGTATAAACTAAAAATGGTATTTGCATGTATTTCAAAGACGTATTTCATAGAAATAACATTCAAATCGGGAAATTGAAGTTTTCTTACAAACGTAAAAAGAAAACTGCGACAAAAACATTGAAAATCTGTAAAATTATAAAATTCACAATATTGTCAATATTGACAATGACAAGCAGAAAAAAAGAAGCTGCAGAATCAGTGCTGCCAACTAGTTTTAGCGAAAACGCGCTGTCAGCGCTGTCAAAAAGCGCTAGAACGCGCTAAATGACAACTTTTTAAAAAGCGCTATATTTCGCGCCAACTACAAATGGTTTTACGGAAAAAAAAACAGAAAAAAAAATATGATAGTATGAAATGACACAAAGATACATAAAATCAATATTTTTTTATTAAAATAACTTGGAAATAACAGTGACATACATAAGAAACAATATTTTAGATTAAGAATCAAGCCGGGTTAGGTAAATCTTTATCATCGTTGGATTCTTGGATTTCTTCTTCGTTTATATTTATTCCAGCCAGAAACGATGTTAGTAAAGTTCGCTACTAAGGAATACAAAATAATACGAGGGGAATCCCCGAGACATAATCGTTCTCATAGATGATGACTATATTATGATGAAAACATAGACTTCGTTTTTTAGTTTTTCAATGTTGTTAGTGGGTTTTACGCTGTATTAAGTAATATAGTTTCATATTTTAAAAAGCGCTAGATTTAGCGCTAGGCGCTAAAACGCGCTACGAGACAAAAAAAGCGCTAGATCTGGCGCGAAACGCGCTAAGTTGGCAGCACTGTGCAGAATGCTCACAGAATGCTGCAGCAGAAGACCACAGGCTGTTTTTATTTTTTCGCCAAACTTTTCTTGGACAGGCTAGAGTCATAGACCATACTGCCTCGTCTTCAGTTAAGTTTATTTATATAGCTCTGCTTAAATGTCCATGCATAGAGTAGAAGAAGTACAAGTGTAGTGTAGAGAAGAGTGTCAGTCAACAGTGTAAACCGATGTTTTTTCTCTTCTATATAGCAACTATAGTAAGATCGGATGAAAGAGTGAATGGAATAATGATTTTATTATCTATATTTACTCAAAAAATCTGCTGGCAACACTAGCGTCCGCCATATTTCTTTCTTGTGTGCGTTGGATCTCACCGTGTCAGGATGAGGTTAGTTTTTGGAAATAAATAAGATTCTACAGCAAATTGACAGAAATAGACATGTGTATCAAAACTGCCACTGGTTGTATCCCATACTCGTTATAAGTTTTGACTAAAATTAAGATCGATGCATGGGTTCGGTTTCACTGTTGTCGGTCTGCCTAGAAGCCATGTGGTCAAACACAATATTTCTCTATTTTCAGTTCCCTCAAACTGCAGAAGAGGCTTGCAGCCTCTGTTATGCGATGTGGTAAAAAGAAGGTGTGGCTTGATCCAAATGAGATCAATGAAATCGCAAACACCAACTCCAGTAAGTACCTCATTCTTACATTACCAACTAATCCAACCTCAATTTTATTGTTCATGTTCAGATGGGTCCTTTTTATTGTTCTGATAATACCCTCAAGCGTTTGCTACCCATAGGTAAGACACTACCCGATAATCGAAACAGTCTGTTCGTTTGACTGTCTTAAACATAGTATGAAAATTAGTATTAGTAATTCATTGGCAATAATTATTCTCTTCTAATTTAAAAATTACTAGCACAAAATATAAAGAAGATAAAAAAATACCCTATTTCCTGCTATCATATACTCATAAAATACAAAGGAATCTACAAGCTCCTGTGGAAGCTCACTTGACAGGTATCAAATCAATCAAATTTCATAAAGATTGGTTCAGACAGCTACATTAGAGTTTTACAATAATAAAGCATGGTATTGCCGTACCTATCTGTAGATATACATTGTATTTGGTAGTAGTAAGGCCATTGTAACTTGGCAGCTCTTAAGTTGCGCAAATGATTGCGCAATAAAAAAAATAGCAACCATTCGGCAGTGTGGGGGGGTTTGTGCAGGGGAAGCCAATGTTCAGAGAAGCCAATTTAAAAAAGGACCGCACTGTATACAAATACAAATGCGATAATTTTTAAAATGGGTGAAATCGCAGGAAACAGCCAGTTGCCAATAATAAACCTGATTCAGCATATTCCGAGTGCTCTTACAATTATATTATAGCTGTCTTCTTATACATGCTTGAAGAGAAATTTATAAAGTAAAAGAATATTGTCAGGTGCTAAATTAAGTATTCAATTATCAGTCTTGTAAAGATCAATAAGTTGTCACCTTTATAACGACTGATTAATATAAGAGAACTTACATAAATTTTAATCGAGTCTATTTTACTTTCTAGGACAGAACATCCGTAAGATGATCAAGGATGGTCTGGTCATCAAGAAGCCCGTAGCGGTGCACT
Organism: Ethmia dodecea; assembly: GCA_963855545.1. Classification (NCBI taxonomy): domain Eukaryota; kingdom Metazoa; phylum Arthropoda; class Insecta; order Lepidoptera; family Depressariidae; genus Ethmia; species Ethmia dodecea. The sequence goes on along the minus strand of OY979438.1, from coordinate 16,275,376 downwards.
CGCGCGCCCGTGTCCGTAAGAACACAGAGGCGCGTCGCAAAGGTCGTCATTGCGGCTTCGGTAAAAGAAGAGGTACAGCTAATGCGCGTATGCCACAGAAGGTAAAAATATTTGAAATTTTGCTTCCTTTTTGCTCTGGTTTAGCTGTTTATAGATTTGGAACTTCACCAGAAACATGGTAATGTTTTATGAGTGTATGTATGTATGTGAGCATATATTGTGAGCATGGCCTGGCCAACATAATAGTCTCAATATAAACAAAAGGATACCTCAAAATATAAACTCGATAGTCTGACAATGTTGATGTGCAACATGTTGTTATATTCATAATATTCAGTGTTTGGAGTGACACTGGCGACATTTTTACCTGACTACATGAGTAGGAAAGAAATGTTCTTCTAACACATATGGCCAATAGGCCAATAATGAATAAAAATTCTGCTATCGTAACTGGGAAAAGAGGCAAAGTAATATAGAAAAGTCTTAGCTTGTAACTGCTAATGAGAAGAGAGAAAACTATTGATTTGGGAAAGGATTTTAGTTTGTAACTGGTCCCGAGAAATAAGGAATATCCTCATTTCTTTTGTAACTGGTTACAAAACACAGTTACATACTGAGGAAAAAGTTACTTGCACTTGTGCATACTTATTTCTGTTTCGTCCTGTCTTTTTATTTAAACTATCAATTCTACAATTTCAAATGTGCCTCAATTTTCCACAGGAACTATGGGTGCAACGGCAAAGGGTACTTCGTAAGCTACTCCTCAAGTACAGAACAGCGAAGAAGATTGACAGACATCTATACCACGCTCTGTACATGAAGGCGAAGGGTAATGTGTTCAAGAACAAGCGTGTCCTGATGGAGTACATCCACAGGAAAAAGGCTGAGAAGGCCAGGACTAAGATGCTTAGGTGAGTCACTTGTCTCATAAGCAGTTGCATGAAACTTAATTGCTCCAGTCACATGACATACTGTCTCCAGGTACGGCTTCATAAACATAAGACAGTAGAAAACCAGCGTAAAGTAATGCATTGCATTTCGTTGAGTGAGTGAGGTAACCGGAGGCCGAAACCGCCCCCTCCCCTCCTCTTCCCTCTCCCCTCTCCCACTACTCCCACCTCAAAAGCCGGCAACGCAGTTGTGACTCTTGAGTTGCAGGTGTCCATGGGCGACGATAGTCACTTACCATTAGGTGACCCGTCTGCTTGTTTGCCTCCTTGGCTTATAAATAAATAAAATATCCATCATCTCATCAACCTGTAACAGTGCTGAGCTAAGGGTCTTTCCTCGCACATGAGGAAGTATGGGCTATAATCTCCCACACAAGCCTACTGCGGATTGGTTAGAGTAGAGAATATCAATGACACTTTCTAAATAAGGATTGAGTTATTAAGTTGTCAGGACATAATAGTACATTATGAAGTATCATAATGTACTATTAATATACATAATGTACATACAGTAAGCTAAATAATATTATAGTCAAGATGTTTATAGGCACAAGCTCAGTGCTTATAATAAACCGATAATAGCCAGCTTACTGAGTACGAGCATCATACGTCATTTTTCAATACATTTGCGATTACCATAAAGGAGAATGAAGTTGAGCAGATAAGGAATTAATTAAAGTTGTGAATTAAAACAGTTAGTAAAACATTATTTATAGTAAACGGCTACAAATTAGGATAGATAAGAATTTTTCTATGTTATAAACAAATAAACTCAAAAACTATGGGACCGTTTTCAAACATTCATTTACTATTACAATGCTACAATAACCCTGAGTACAGCACGGCCGTTTTAACTTGACAGCTCTGAAGTTGCGCAAATGGCTGCGCAGTAACATTTTTTAGCGACCATATGGCGGTAGGAGGGGGATTTGCGCAGGCGAAGCCTATGTTCAGAGAAGCCAAGTTAAAACGGCCGTACTGTAACATGGCTATATTTTATTTAGTGAAACCACGCGGAACAGCTAGTAATATATTTATTTTCTTTTTAGCGATCAAGCGGAGGCTCGCCGTAATAAAGTCAAGGAAGCACGCAAGCGGCGCGAAGAGCGTATTGCCGCCAAGAAGGAGGAGTTGCTCCAAACGTTCGCGCGAGAGGACGAGGCAGCCGTCACCGCCAAGAAGTGATTATTAGGCATTTCTAAATAAAAAAAGATCCAATAAAATTAAATGCTTTGGGTCAAATTCTGTTTTTTTATGTGATAAAGTGTCCTATGTAACTTCCCCATCCTCGGAACAATGTTCATGCAAAAACCACGTCGATTCGCTGCTGAATTTATCAAGGACAAACCAACAAACATTATACTTCACTATTTATAATATTAGTAGGTAGTCCGTAGTCTAATACCCGGTCACAGCACACGCACAGGTAACAACAGTTCCCCAGTAATCTATTTTTTTTGCCTATTGTTCGATTGCATAGCTACTTTAGATGACCGATAGATACTATTGAGTCTAATCAATAGTAATGTGGACGAAATTCTCTGCAACATTCCAACAGTTAAATATAGGAATAACAAATAAAAAATGAACATTATAAATAATATAATGAAATACTTAACCCTGAAACGGACATAGGCAGTCAAAATTTTGAATTGGTTTTGAATCTTATTTCAATCACATAAGAGTTCAATATTTGGTAGTAAACTATTTGCACTCTGCCCGTTAGTGTTAAATCTTCTGAGGCGCTTGGTAGATATTAAATAATCGCACTACATACTTAGCGGATATCCCCCCGCCCCCTGAAGCTATTAGTGTGACTTCGGTTGCGAGTCGAGGCCACAGAGGTCTCAGTTCCATTCCATACCTAGAGTAGGCCGGTTTGTAGTGAAAGTTGTGAACGTAATAAAAATCGTAATATGGGCAAAATAAATAAAGATTTGCAGCGAGAGAGAGACTCGTGTATGTTTAATGTGGAAGAGATGACAAATTTTATCGACGGAGGAGCAGATAAAACTGAACAGCGAAGATATAGAGGTAAGTGAACTCTGTTCTAAAATAGTATTATGTACTGGTACGTACGCTGCATATATTTATTATTTAAGATTATGACCTAATAATACGAAATATTTTTTGTTGAAGAAGTTTAATATTTTCATTCACGATTAAATTCCGTATAAAAGTAAATTATTAAAATGTATAGTTCGGCTATTGTACTACAAAGGCCGAGTTACGCTGAAGTTTCACAGTTTTGTGCCACTCATAATCACCTTCATCAAAGTTGGTCATGGTAAAGAATCATGTTGATTTTTTAGTTAATACTTAGTTATTAATTTAAATATGAGTGCAAGCCAAGCAAAAAGAAACTGGCAATTAAATGGTAATTATTAATAGTTGAATACAGGTTTTCGGTCCAAGCAATTCACACATGGTTATTAAGATCCAAATCAGGCATAGGTAGGACGTATGTGTACAGTGTGATAAACATACTAAAATACATACTAATTCTCAGTTCTAATCTCTCAGTTTCATCCATCCTAAGGTTGTCTTGAAGAGATCGCTAAAAGCGATAAGACCGCCCGTTGTACTTTAGTTAATGTTGGTATCCATATTGTGTTGTTTTTGGTGTACAATAAAGAGTTATTGTATTGTATTGTACATACTTACACATCCAGAAAAACCCAACCAGACATGGTTCCTGCGCAAAAATCTTGGCTCGGGGCGGGAATCGAACCTGAGACCGACCGGTCCTTTCGAATATAACAGCATACTAATAGCGAAAGCATACATAAGTATGCTTTCGCTTTGACATAGTTAAATATTAGTTGTTTTTCATGTAAATTGTTATTATTATTTTATTAATGTTGTTATTATCAAACCAAATCAAATCAAAAATAATTTATTTCTATAGGTATTAAACATACACTTAGAAACGTCAATATTTTATAATAACAAGGCACTCGAAACTCGTCCATGAAGATTGGCTAAATGCAAACAGCAGCCCATCTCCACCGACGATTGCTGGTTCCAAATGCAGTATCAAATTATTTTTTAGTATATTATAACATAACTTAGGTAACTTAATAATAGGCTACTTGTATTAATCATTTAAATCTAGTTTAGTAAGTTTCGAACACAACTAATTTTGTTATCGAATAAATAACAAAAAATAAATAGATGGGTGTGACAGAAGAAGCATGAAAGCAAGGTGAACGCTGTGGAAATGAGGTCTTTGAGGAAAATGTGTGGAGTAAAATTGTGTGATAGAGTGAGGAATGCGGATATACGAGAGAAGTGTGGTTTGAAAGAAGATGTAGTGACAAGGATAGAAAAGGGTATGTTAAGCTGGTTTGGTCATTTAGAACTTATGCATGAAAGAAGAGTAACGAAAGAGATTTATGGTGCGAATGTTGAAGGATACAAGGCAAGAGGACGCCCCAGAAGGACGTTCACGGATCTAATTTGTGACGTCCTTCAAAAAGCTGGGGTCAAGAGTGCGAAGAATAATAGAGCGTGTATGAAAAGGCTTATGTATGAATGTGAAGGAAGCGAGGGAAGTGTGCGAAGATCGGGCAAACTGGCGATCCATCGTCTCTGCCTACCCCGTGCTGTGGGAAGAAGGCGTGAGCTGTATGTATGTAAATAGATAACAGTCATAATTTACTTACCAACAGAACCATCGGTGTCCAATAGCGGTTTCTCGTGTGCAGGTAGGATAATTTTCAATCCTAATGGACGCTACGAGAGTACATTCAGATGCTACTCGTATTATGTAATGTAAACACATTAGTGAGCGGTGTTTTATTTAATTGCTGGTCCGACCGCTGACTTTGGTTCATCAATTTTACACTATTGGCTTTTCTAAGTGTAATTTTTAATTACCTACCTACAAAAAATAAAAACATTTTCATTTTAAAAATTTAGTACAAAATTTTATACAGTTTTGCATTTGTAGTTCAATGGCCTATAAAAACGCGATTTTATATCACAGCTCGGTCGCCCAGGTAAGAAGTAAAATGCATAATAAAACGGAACGGTTGCTTTCCAAAGTGTTAGGTATACCTAATATCTGCTTCCGTTAGTGTGTATGGTTTCATTCAACATAGGTATAGAGTCCAAAAATGTTTGTCATGGAATGAATAAATTTGATCACACAGAATGACTAGGTACCTACCTAATTAAATATTTCGAATTAAATTTTGTGTGTAGGTAGGTAACATACCTATGTAAGTAACTTTTTATTGTTATGTTGTCTTGCCTGATAGGTAGGTACATAGGTACCTAACGTGCTAACACTAGCATATAAAAATAAACATACCATAATTAAACTTGACCTTAGTTGAACTTGCCTAGTTGTCTCATAATCAGTGGTAAACTGGCCCACAAATATCATGCGCTCTTTATCTATCATATAAAAATATTTGTGTTCTATCTGAGTGTTTTGGACATTGGAACCACCAGGAGTAGGTATCAAGTTCAGTCTAATCCAGACCAATGCGTTTGCGATCATTGCCCGATTAAGGTAACTGGATGCCCAAAGCAATCTTCCCCTATGGGCCCCTATCCTTATGTATTAACTACAAAGATTAATTAAAAAAAAAAACACAATTTAAAACGCGCGGATTATGAAATTACTTTCACTTTCGTGTGTTAGTTTTTTTCCCGATCGTCTCTGGCGCTCCTAGACGGGATGCCCTAAGCAATTGCTTGAATAGCTTATAAGCTACTCCAGCAGGCGTATTCACGGAGGCTCGACACCGTTTCCGTTCGATTCCAAGTAAAAATTTTCTGTATTGTAGGCATTTCTGACAGCCACGGAATCCGAATCCTTGACATGACAAATGACAGAGATGTCGCTATCGAAAAGGAATGTCAAATATGACATTCCTTTTCGATAGCGACATCTCTGAATCTTTGACAGATTTTCCGACTCCCAGTCCCGTATTCACGGAGATTCGATATTCGACTCGGAATCGGAAAATCTGTCGAATCCTTATGTCAAATATGACATCTGTGAATAGTCCACCTCGAAACCTTTCGACAGATTTTCAGTTTCCAAATTCCAAAGGATAATATATACAGGATGTCCCAGAAGTCAACGATAAGCCGGAAACCAGCGATAAGCCTAGTCATAAGGGTAATCAGAAAAATATAAAAAAAATTCTATGTTCTTTTTTCAAAATGAAATATAAAAAAAATTTTATGAAGGGTTAAAAAAAAATCCTAGAAAACGGACACCCTGTAATGAACTTTCTTGTACCGTGACTGTAAATATTTACTTTTTGAATATTTTTTTTCTGTAATGCTATGATGAATAGCCGTGCTACAATTTACAATAAAAAAAAATTACATAACTGCCTCACTTTTAAGTAAAAAGTTAAATTTGTTTCCAACATTGAATTCTAAATAATTTCATCAACCAACTTAAACCAGCTGTACTGTAAAAAAAATGTATGGCTACTATTTTGGCAAGTATACTTAAAAGTTGACGCATTTAGTCTAAATTCTAAAATGGTATAACACATGCTAGGTTTTGTTATAGTTGAGGCATGAAAATTTTTTTTCTCGATGAATCCGGATTCTATGCCAATCTAATTTAATGAGGTGAAATGTTGGTAACGCAACCTTCTTAGGTAAATCCAGGTTAAAATTTTTTTGAATGAAGACGGACTCATAATTTTGAAAAGAGAACCTAACAGGGATTTTTGTTTATTCGTACATCTTTTGTTTATGTCATTTGTTTGATGGCTTTGATTTAAATCCATCTGTCCCAGAAGTAAAGATTCTGGAGTCTGTTGCTTAGATTGTATTTGCGTGTAATTACGAGTTCGTAAAGTGAAGTTATCATGCCAAATAGATATACCGTACAGGAGTACGCCAACATGCATCTTATTTACGGAGAATGCTTATGTAACGCCAATGATGCAGCTAGGGCTTATCGCGAGAGACACCCAAACTTAGAGCGTCATCCTGATTACCGAGTTTTTATTAATCTGCATTGATCATTATCCGAAGGTCAATTCCCTGATCATATGGCTGGTGAAGGAAGGCCCCTCTTGCCCTACGAGGACGAAGTCATGCAAGCTGTGGAAGAAGATCCAAGTATATCCGTACGTGGAATTGAGGAAAGCCTTGGAGTACCTAAAAGCAGCGCACATCGTATTCTGAAAAAAAAAACCGTCTGCATCCATTCCATGTACAACGAGTACAATCTTTGCTTCCCCGAGACTACCCAGAGAGAGTGCGATTTTGTCAAACGATTTTGCAAAAACACACTGAAGATCCCCAGTTTTTTGAAACGATTTTATGGTCCGACGAAGCAACGTTTAAAAAGGACGGTTACATGAACCTACACAATTTACACGTATGGCACGTGGAAAATCCTCACCTAATGCGTGAAGATCATTCACAGTACCGTTTTAAAGTAAACATGTGGACAGGCATTTTAAACGGTACAGTTATTGGTCCGATTGAGCTGCCAGAGACCATAAATGGACATGTTTATTTAGATTTCCTACAAAATCAACTACCCGATTTATTAGAAGAAGTGCCGCTAAATATTTACGGCAGCATGTGGTATCAGCAAGACGGCTGCCCCGCGCATTATGCTTGTCTAGTCAGAGAGTTTCTCGATCAGGAATATCCAAATAGGTGGATTGGTCGGGGTGGTCCAATTTCGTGGCCAGCGCGGTCACCCGACCTTAATCCAATAGATTTTTTTTACTGGGGTGCAATTAAGGAAAAAGTCTACCACAAACCGATTCAAGATTTAGAAGAGCTGCGCCGAAGAATCTCAGAAGCCGCTGAACAAATCAATTTCAAACGTCACGCCCGGCGCATAGCTCGATCATTTTTAAGGAGATGTAGAGCGTGCATATTAGCTGAAGGAAAACAGTTTGAATATTTGTTATAAAAATGCTGTAAAACATACCACATTAAATAAAAAAATATTACACAAACTTATTTTAAGTATCATTACTTTAAAGGAGGGTTAAGAAAGAGAATAAAAAGGCTTAGTTCAGGTCAGCTGCAGACTTAAGGTTGCTTTACCAACATTTCACCTCATTAAATTAGATTGGCATAGAATCCGGATTCATCGAGAAAAAAAATTTTCATGCCTCAACTATAACAAAACCTAGCATGTGTTATACCATTCTAGAATTTAGACTAAATGCGTCAACTTTTAAGTATACTTGCCAAAATAGAAGCCATACATTTTTTTTACAGTACAGCTGGTTTAAGTTGGTTGATGAAATTATTTAGAATTCAATGTTGGAAACAAATTTAACTTTTTACTTAAAAGTGAGGCAGTTATGTAATTTTTTTTTATTGTTAATTGTAACACGGCTATTCATTATAGCATTACAGAAAAAAAATTATTCAAAAAGTAAATATTTACAGTCACACTCACGGTACAAGAAAGTTCATTACAGGGTGTCCGTTTTCTAGGATTTTTTTTAAACCTTCATAACATTTTGAAAAAAGAACATAGATTTTTTTTTTATATTTTTCTGATTACCCTCATGACTAGGCCTATCGCTGGTTTCCGGCTTATCGTTGACTTTTGGGACATCCTGTATATATAGGGTGACTTTTTTTACCATCTGGAAAAAAATGTGTTGTCATAGGTAAGTGTAATAGATTCATTTGGCAATGTTACTAAAAAAATTTTTTTTCTCAAAATTTTTTTTTCTTGCTTAAACTAATATACATTACTCAATTGTAGTCAATAATACACACTGGGATATTTGAAACAGTATTTTGAAAAGAAACAGGCTCGTAGCTTCCATTTATGCGCAATCTACCTACAACCGCCAGCTGCGCGTAGTACTGTGCGTAGTTTTCTAGATTTTGTAAATTGCACTAAACAATAAACAACAAACACTATATTTAACAATTAATCTCGTGTATAACTTCGACTCTAGATACCTTATACGTCATATTTTTTTCCAGACGGCAAAAAAAATCATCCAGTATATATATAATATAATTTAATATCGAATATAATAAATCGAATATCGAATCTCCGTGAATACGCCCGCAGGACTTATTATGATTCGGTGTCCGAAAAACACATTGATGACATGGTTAATTCTGGAAGTTGAATACACCTATATACCTACCTTTCTTTACTCTTAAATATATAATAATAATAATATATAATAATATAATCTCACGCCTTTCATCCCCGCGGGGGTAGGCAGAGGTATTCCATTACTGGATATACCCACATTTCATGAGATACATTGGACCCCTAAACGTAATAGGTGGTGAGCCCATCGCCGGACGGGGTCTATTTACACATGTCTCAGAATTAATTCTGAGACCTGCGGGTTTCCTCACGATGTTTTCCCTCACCTTCGAGCTAGTGATAAATATGTACGTAAGTTTTTGAAAAACTCATTGGTACATGCCAGGATTCGAACCCGAGCCTCACTGATTTTCGGCCGGCTCTTTAACCGTCCGGGCTATCACTGCTTAAATATATGTTTCTAGAGAATATATTGAAGAGCAACAAAGAGTATTTCGAAGGTGTCCCAGAGGAATACCTCAGCCATAAAGAGAAATATGAGAATGCCGTTCACAAGTCCGTAGTCGCCTTTGGCCTGGTCCGCCGTTTGCAGGAAGAGGGAACACTGGTGACGAGCAACTATAGGTAAATAGCCTAACCACTCTAAAGAGTAAAAAAACCGACATCAATCTGCAACTTAAATGGTTTTCTCATGGATGCCGTTGTCAGAACTAGACGAAATTAAAATCCAGCTTTCAAATAAAAAAAAGAATCATCCAAATCGGTTCACCCAGTCGAAAGTTCTGAGGTAATAAACATAAAAAAAAATACAGACACATTGATAACTCCTCCTTTTTGAAGACGGTTAAAAAACCAACTTTAATCTGCAACTTAGGTATATGGTTTTCTCATGGATGCCGTTGTCAGAACTAGACGCAATGGGACCAATCTGGAAGCACCAGATTTCAAATAAAAAAAGAATCATCCAAATCGGTTCACCCGTCGAAAGTTCTGAGGTAACAAACATAAAAAAAAAACATACGTTACGAATTGATAACCTCCTCCTTTTTGAAGTCGGTTAAATAAAATGTGAAATAATGAAAGTGGACGAAGCGAAACAATTATGTAAGGATCGTAGCAAGTGGAAAGAAGTGGTCTCTGCCTACTCCTACGGGAAAGAGGCGTGATTATACAAAATGTATGTATGTATGAGAGCTTTAGAAGGTCCTACTAATAACTGATAAGCTACTTATATTATGTTACTTCAAACGAGGAATTCTCTTAATTATGCATTATCAGAGACCAAACTGGTCTCTGGTATTATGCATTAATGTTTCGAGTATTTCGCAAACGGCTCTAACGATTTCGATGAAATTTTGTATTCAGATACGGTTTTGCATCTTAATTTCAACTGCATACCTATTTTATTTTCTGTAAAAACTCTATTTTTTTAAAATAATACGTACAGATAGATGGCGCTAGCGACACTCGAACGAGCGAAGTTCGGTCTCAAAGTCATTAAAACAGTTTAAACATTTACCCAATAATATTAGGAAAATCCTACTAATATTAGGAACGAGTAGGTATGTATGGATGTTAGATACTCTATCACGCAAAAACTTCTGAATCTGATTAAACTTTACATTAGTAGGTATATTTACTTAGCTTAAAAACTGGGTCCACGGTGAACGAAGTCAAGGGCGCCAACTACTTAGTACAGTCAAGAGCACGCTGAGCTTGACACTGTGGACTTTGAACCGGCCGGGCCCTGTATTTTATGGGACGCAGTATTAATCAGAGCTCAGCTTAAACTGGTAGTGTAAAGCTTGACTTGCTCTTGACTGTACCTACTTAGTATTAGTAGTTTTTATTTGTACAGTACGGCCGTTTTAACTTGGCTTCTCTGAACATAGGCTTTTCCTGCGCAAACCCCCTCTTACCGCCAAATGGTCGCTAAAAAATGTATGCGCAACTTCAGAGCTGAAAAGTTATAACGGCCTTACTGTAAATATGTGTAAATTGTAGGTAATTGTAATTTGCAATAATCTTATAAGTATTTTTATTCTCTTTTGCTACAGTCAATTACAATAAAATAATAACCCCCTAATATTATAAATGTGAAAGTTTGTATCTTTTTGTTTGTTACCTACTTAATCACGCAAACAATCATTCTTCTATTTCTATTTTTTTTGGGACTTCGTTAGTAGTTAAGTCTTTTTAACCGACTTCAAAAATGAGGAGGTTATCAATTCGTCTGTATTTTTTTTATGTTTGTTACCTCAGAACTTTTGACTGAGTGAACCGATTTGGATGATTCTTTTTTATTTGAAAGCTGGTGCTTCCAGATTGGTCCCATTTTAATTTCATCCAGTTCTGACAGCGGAATTCACGAGAAAACCATATAAGTTGAAGATTGAAGTCAGTTTTTTTAGTCTTTAGAGTGGTTATTCTCTACATAAGTAGGTAGGTACCTAGTATAAAACAAGTCGCTTTTCGCCATCTCAAGGTACCTACCTACGCTTAGATCTTGCGGTTTTCACTAATAGAAAGAGCGATGAACGAGGAAGGTTTTTGTACACTAATATTATAAAGAGGAAATATTTATAGTTTGTATTCTTATAGGTATGTTTCTAACGAATAAACTCAAAAACAACTGGACCGATTTTAAAAATTCTTTCACCAATGAAAGCTACAGTATCCCTGAGTAACATAGGCTATATTTTGTTCCCGTATTCCCACGGGAACGGGAACTACGCGGGTGAAACCGCGCAGAACCGCTGGCATCATATAAACCGGAGCGAAGCGAGGACGGGTCGCTATTATTGAATTAAATATTTTCCGCATCACTTTTAGGGATCTTTTATCTGGTCTGCTGGGGTCCTCAGCAGCTCGCGACGGCTCCCCCATCGGGCTCCACTACGTGATGTTCATGCCGGCCATCATGAGCCAGGGCTCGGAGGAGCAGCAGGCTTATTGGATGGCTCGCGCGTGGAACTGCAGCATCATCGGAAGTTACGCTCAAGTACGTACCGTAAAGCTTCACACATTGGACTTTGTAACGTTCTTATTACAATCACCTTAGAGGTTAGATTTGCACTTGTGTAAAGCTTCATGTGCTCTTGACTGTACTATATATACCAGCGACAGCCCCGGAGTTATAATTACTTGTCATAAGATATTTAAGAAATGGATAGAAAACTCTACAAACGACTTCTCTGAGCAATGTGTTCATAATCGCCAAAGAGAGGACGAGTTTCGAGTGCCTTGTTATTAGACTATTTACTTTTCTAAGTGTATTTTTATACCTACAGAAAATAAATGATTTTAACTTTGACTTGACTTCCATGCATCCTCTATCCAGTGCTCCGCTAGGAGTAATAGTGTTCTGTGATCCAGTGTCGCGCCTCCTACTCCTATGATTTTCTGCGATAAGCGGTAACACCTTGAAACTTCAAACTGAGCAGATAGGTTCGTTATACAATGTACCTAGGCACTTCGGTAAGAAAGGGTTTTTAATTTTTCCAGACAGAGTTAGGGCATGGCACCTTCATCCGCGGTCTGGAGACGACGGCCACGTACGACCCTAACACCAAGGAGTTTGTGCTGCACAGCCCCACACTCACCTCCTACAAATGGTGGCCTGGTGGATGTGAGTATCCTATCTTATTCTTATAATTGACGAGCTGGCATGGCAAGTATGGCCAGCGCTAATGATAGAGATTATTTTTGTCACATAACAAAATAATATAAGTACATAATTATATTTTTGTCACATAACTAAATAATATAAGTACATAATTATATAAATATTAGTCTCCCGAGAAAATGTTCAAGTTTGTGGTTTAATTTTACAGTATTTGAATTAATCTACTGTTTACATGATTTACAAAAGTGCAATGCAAAATGAAGTAAGTAAGTACCTAGGTATGTGTACCTATGTAAAAAAATAATGCGCGTTTTTTTTTTGCGGTTATTGCCAAGCGGAAGGGAACAGTTTTTACTTACTTAATAAAATACTGTATAAAACTAGAGAACATATTTCAGTCAAAATATGGTATTTAGGTATATATTATATTGACTTGCCTGTTGGCCCAATTAGTAGTGACCCTGCCTCCTGAGTCGGAGGTCGCGGGTTCGATATGCACACAAATGTTGGCCCCCGCTCGGGGCCAACATTTGTGAGCATGGACATGTCTGTTGGCTTCCTGTCTAATCGTTTAATATTTATTTAAGTATGTTTATCAGTTGTTTAGTACACATAGTACAGGTCATGTCTAGTTTGGTACTAAATAACCGTGTGCGAATTGTGTCCCACAATTGATTATTATTATATTAATTATACTGTTGAAGTGTGGGTATTTTCTGAAATGGAACATCTCCGCCTACCTCCTCGGGGATAAACGGCAAGAGGTTATTCCAAATTTTAAATTTAAAAACATATTATTGTCGAAAAACGACGACAAAAAAGAGGCTTCATATTTTTCGCACACAGGCGCGGTCAAGGGTCAGCGCGGCCGCAGCCTTACTCCTTGTTTTTCCAAAATGTTTCATGCATGACATAAATACGCTGTTACTGACAGATAATAGGTAGGTATTATGTACCCTGTACCAGAGGTGGGTAAACAAAATATCTTTCTTACATAAACTTAAAAAAAAGTAATGGCGTAAAATTTACAGCTTCTTTGTAAATTTTTTTAAGAAACCTCTTTGAAAGACAAGCAATATTTTTTTACAGTATTCAGCTGTAATGCCATGATGGCAAGCTATTTATGTGATAATATTAGTGCTAGTAAACGATCGATCCAAGACTGTTAAATAAAACCGACCAACTACGCCAAGCGCTTCGTACCTACTATCTAACTATCACGATTCATAAGATACAGTCTGGTCACCAGACTGTATCTTAGATGGACACCGGAGTCTGAGTCTGAGTACCCCTAAAACGATGTTTGGTGTTTTTTTTGTATCCCAGAAGGTGTGAAAGTAATTCACTACTAGAATAAAGCCTGTCTTCGTCTTGGGTAGCTGTAACACCTCGCTTTACTCTGAACTTCCGAGGGCAGCTAGGTTACGTGACCGAGTTCTTATAAGTATATGTAGCCATGACGAAAGACACTGCTTTATCCCGTTGATGCATAATCTAGCTCTATTGTGGTAATAACTAGGACAATTCGTCTGATTCAAAAAATCTTTGACTAGTTTAAAGCTACACTATTAGCTATTAATAATACTAAAGTACTTAAATAAATAAAAAATATATAACTTTCAGTGGGCCACACGGCCAACTATTGCATCGTAGTGGCCCAGCTCTACACCAAAGGTCAATCACACGGAATACATTCGTTCATGGTCCAAGTCCGAGACGAAGAAACTCATATGCCCCTTCCTGGAATCAAGGTTGGCGACATTGGAGCCAAACTTGGCCTTAATTCTGTGAATAATGGGTTCCTGGGTTTCGACAACGTGAGGATACCAAGAGATCACATGATGATGAAACATGCACAGGTTTTGGAGGTAAGTTCTTTGAAATTTCACGGTGTCAGATATTAAGCTGTTTGATTAAGTTTTGAGAAACCTACGAATGTTTTAATCCGACTTCACGAAAAGTTGTTATCCTAAGTTTTTTATGTCTGTATTTCCTAAAAAAATCGGAAGCCACCATAAACTTATTTAAGCAAAATGGTGTCGTCGTTGTCGTACTGTCTTTAATCGAGTCACATGGCGATAAATAAACATCTTGACACTAAAGGACAACCATCAATTAGTGCTTTGGCTGACTGCTGTTACCTAACTATAAATGTAAATCAAATAATTCAATGACAGACTAACTACTAACAATTTTCGCACACATAAGGAAGTCTTTTTCAGGTTTCTTTATTTTTTTAAGTTTCGTTATTTCGTCATTAGTTTTTACTAAGATGAATGCAAATCAGTTTTAAAGATTATAGTAGTTTATTTTTCACACGCTCACATAGCCTTTTGCAGGAAAATTTTTTACCACCCATAATAAAATTATTATATTTTGTTGCTTTACTCTGCTATATCCTGCAATTGTAGGTACAAGTAGGTAATACAATTTAGTGCGATGCTAAAATGGTTGCGTGGCTAGAGGCGTACGTAAAATGGAACAATTATTGCAAGAATGTGATCTGAAAACTCTTATGAGAGTCGAAACTTTCTGCTGTTTCAGGATGGCACATACGTAAAATCTCGTAATAGCAAACTGAACTATGGAGCCATGGTATTCGTGAGGGTAGTTATAGTGTTCGACATGGTGAACCACCTGTCCAGAGCCGTGACAATAGCTACACGGTATTCCGCTGTACGCAGACAATCGCAATTAAAAGAAGGGTAGGTAAGGATTTCTGAAAATGAAAATTTGATTTTAGTCCTCAAGTTATGAAAGGTATTCTATCTGAGGAGAATTCGTCTAACGAAGATTATATAGTTTCCCAACTACACGAGACAATTAATGAAAGGATTCTTCGATGAAATAATTTATAAAGATCTTTAAAAATAGGGTGTTATTAGTAGCTCGATAGAATGAGAAATAGTGTGATCCAAAAGCGCTGTAGTCTTTAGGTTAAAGGAGGAAAAGAATCGCTAAGGTGGTTTGATACACTGAGCGGATAGAAGAAATGCGTTTAACGAAACAAGTATATTGTAAGGAGGAGGTATGAGTGGGCCAGTGCAGACCAGTACAGATGGACCCACATCTATCAGATCAACGAAAGAAAGCCAGATAAAGGGTGCTTGAAACCTACGAGCATGTATCGGGTGTTCGATTGATGTGGAGGAACGGCAAATAGCGGTCCATTGTCTCGAATGTACCTATGTTGTATATTTTTCAAGTTACACATTTCAGGGAACCAGAATGCCAAATTTTAGATTACGTCACGCAACAACACAAGCTCTTTATTGGCATAGCAACGTCTTACGCATTGAGACTCACGGGCAGGTACCTGTGGGATACCTTCAATGACGTCAGCGGTCAGCTTGGAGAAGGCAACTTGGAAAGATTGCCGGAGGTTGGTGGGTTCTAAACTTCTAAATTACTTGGTTATTCTGTTACTTGAGGAAACTGTATAGTCTTATGTGGTCATAAATTGAACATTGTTCGTCTGAATTGATAAAAAAAAAATCATCCAGCAAAGAAAATCGCTTTTCAAAGCTAAAACAAGGTGAAAGCAGTGCTTCAGTAAGTAACTGTATGAAATCAAAAAGATCATCTAAGTAGATTATTCAAGACGCTATTTGTAAGTTTTATGAAGACGCCTAGAATCTCTACAACATGCTCATATTCCTTTAAAAACATAATTTATCTGGAAGACCTTCAAGAAGAACAAATTTTTCAGCTTCACGCTTTAGCCTGTTGCCTGAAAGCAGTGAGCACAGCCGATTCGGCGACGTGCGTGGAGAGGTGCAGACTTGCTTGCGGCGGGCACGGGTACATGCAGTCCTCGAACTTACCCCTCACTTATGGCCTAGTGACCGCAGCTTGCACCTACGAGGGGGAGAACACTGTGCTGCTACTGCAGACCGCTAGGTGGGTTATCGAAAACTTTAAATTACTACGGTTAAGTAATCAGTTATCTCACGACTTATATCCCCGAGGGGGTAGGCAGAGGTATTCCATTTCTGGATATACTCACTTTTTAAGAGATTTTCTTTGGACCCCTAAACATGACAGGTGGTGAGCCAATCGCCGGGACAAGTCTGTTTACACATGTCTCAGAATTAATTCCGGGACCTGTGGGTCTCCTCACGATGTTTTCCTTCATCGTCGAGCTTTCTATTTCTATTTCTTAGATATCTTTAAAAAAATAACATTACCGTTCTTCTGGGGCAGTTTTGAAAAATGATCTTTTATTAATTATTCCTTCAAAACTAATATGATGTTAAATTTCTAATAAGAGATACTGGTGGTCTTATCAAAACTTGGCGTCGTCATCATTCTATATGTTTCAGAATGTTTTAATTCATGTTTTAGGTTCCTTACTAAGACCTGGCAGCAGATAGAATCGGAGACCCTGACTCCGACAGTGTCGTATCTTAAAGCTTCAGCATCCAACAGTTATAAAGATCGATGGGACCATTCTGTCGAAGCTATCATTAGGGGGTTCGAGATTGTTGCCACAAGGTGCGTTAGCTGTTCCATTCAAAAATAAATACGCCTTATCCTCGAGGAGTTTAGCTGAGTTATTCCATTTCTGGAAGTTCCCTTCGTCAGTGTATCCAGTCACCACCAGCTATTTACAAACTAAATCGCAATCTTCTTCATTTTAACGGACGTTGCTTCTTCCGTACAACTACCTTTAAAATGTCAAATAAAGACTATGGCGATTACAATTTTATTATAAACTAGTGGCCCGGGCAGATGTCGTTCTGCCACCGTATAAACCATCCCTGGACCCACTCTAACCCACACTAAAAGTTTCATCAAAATCTGTCATGCCGTTCTGGAGTTTTAATCAGACTAACGAACATCAATTCATTTTTATTTATATAGATAGATAAGGCCACAGGATGCTGTTCTGAACCAATACGGGTTTCCTCACAATGTTTTCCTTCACCGTGAATCGAATAGTTTGCTGGTCTATAGTAAGTTGTAAAGTAGGTACTTATAATACAAATCCGTGTTCTGTAAGACTATGTTATTATTATTCTTATCTTTGTGCGAAAACTTGTTGTTTCATGGTCCTACTGTAAGAGTGAAGTGATTAAAACGTTGAATTCTTTGTCTTAGGAAAATATCGTTGTGTGTGCAAAACATGAAGAAGAGGGTTGCAGCAGGTTTGTCGGTTGAAGACGCGTGGAATTTGACATCAGTTCAATTGGTTGCCGCAGCTGAGGTGAGATGTTTTTTTAAACAAATGATTCATAGAAGTATTCTTAAATCATTCCTCGAGAGCTTCACATAGCCAGCTACATACATTTGTAAAATCGCAATTGGTGCGAATCTCATTACACTTTTCCAAAGAGATTAAAATATAATATGCATAGGGCATAGAGGGGACAAAGCGAGGAAAATTTGAAGCCAAAAGTTATTCCAAGTGGAATAAGTCTAGTACAATTTCGACCGAATGACAGCTCGCGTTCATACTAACTGACATGACGCTTGAGCTTCAAACATGCTTCAAAGTTTAATGCCCCCTCTATGTCTAATATATTTTAATCTCTTTGGATTTTTCATATTTCATTTTCAGTTAGCTTGTAGTGTGATGTTCAGCGTAATTAAAAAGCATTGCCTTTGGAATTTCACAGGTGAATAAAATAGTTTTTTAATTACAATAAAATTATGTAAAATAAGCAATAGTAATAAGTATGATTATAATCTCTTTAGCGTTTGAATCAGTAGATATTTACACAGCACCCTTTTCATTTTGAAGTATTTGGGATGGTTCCTTTATTGAACTGAGTTTTCTTTTCAGGCACATTGTAGAGTCATAATAATTTCTACTTTCAATGAGACTGTAACCAGATTAGCTGCTTCTGTCTCTCCGGAGCTAAGAATTGTTCTTCGTCAGCTGGTGGAGTTGTACGCAGTGTACTGGGCTCTGGAGAAACTGAACGATTTATTGCGGGTAAAGTATTTACAAACACGTTATGCATTAGTTAGTCGGACAAGTCACGTGATGTCGATTGACCGTTGCTAGTATTAAAGTGCGACCAAGTAAAATTGACGCACCATTCTAAAGATTCTGAGACACTGATACGTAGTTTTTAATTGCACAGTTTGCATTAGGTACAATTAACCGATGGAGATGGAAAAATGTTGTTCGTTAATAGTTTGAAGGGCTGTTCATTTTATTCTGAAATCTGCCATCCCTAGGACGCTACTGCATCTAGGCAGCGGACTATTCAGCCTATTGACAAATTAAGGAAAAGGCCTAACATGAGGCTACGCCTAGTCTGTGTTTAAACAATTGTTTGACTAAAGAATATATAAGTTTGCTGCACCGTTGAATGAAAAGGGAGAGATAAAAGTCATCGTTAAGATGTGTTGCTCTGTCTCTACAGTACGTAACAGAATAAGCTCAATTCCTGAAATTAGGTTGTTCAGTATCGACTACTTAATCGATTTTTGCTAAGGTTTGTGTTAAATTTTTCCGAATAATGAATTAGCATAGGTAGCTGAATTTAGTGCTGTCTATGGAAATCGTAGGTACTATTATTGCTCTTTATTTAAGAAAATTGGTTAGACTCAAATAAAGGATGACGGCTTCACAATTTTTTAAAATTATTATACGGGGTGTATGAGGTACCTATTGCGCTTATTGTGTTTCGCGTTGTATAAGACATACAAAACATACAGAAGAGTTGAAAAATGTAAACAGTAACCTATGTCCACCGACGAGTTGCTACTTCCAAATAGTACTGTACACGAGAAGAACCAGCAAGAAACTAAAAAATAAAGAATAAAAGTTTCCCAAATTTGGGGACCCAAAAATCTGCCTCCTCTAGCATACTCATTTCACGAAATAATACCAAAGAGTGCGTTTTATTTCTAGTACGCTTCAATTTGCAAAGATGATGTGGATAAACTGGAACTTTGGTACGAAGAGCTGTTGAGTAAGATCCGATCTAACGCCGTGGGGTTGGTCGATGCCTTCGATCTCCGTGATGAAGTGAGTTATTAGATTTTATTTATGAACCAAATACACGTTTTTAAATATTTGATCGCACACTTTTAGTAAGTATTTGAAATGAAAACACGTCTTCCTTACCCCCTTTAATTTTTAACTTTATTTGTATAGTAGAGCAGTGACAGCTCAGCGGTAAAAGAGCCCGCCTCGCATGCGTAAGGTCTCGAGTTCGAATCCGGGCATGTACCAAAGAATTAAAAGAAAAAGTACTTATTTATCACTAGCTTGACGGTGAAGGAAAACATTGTGATCAAACTAGAAATGAATTCTGAGACACACGTTACACGTCTGTGTGTTACACACACGTGTGTGACCCGGTCCGGCAATAGGCTCACCACCTATCACGTTAAGGGATCCAAAGATTATTACTGGTGAAATGTGGGTATTTACTGAAATAGAATAAATTTACCTACCCCCTCGGGGTTAAAAGGAGTAGAATTTATTGTACAGCAAAGTAATGAAAAAGCCTAGTTCTCTACAATTAACTATTTTGTTCGGGTGGTTATTATAAAAATAGAAGCTATTGATTCTAAAGAAGTATTTCAAATAAGTCGCATCTCTGAGTATCAAAGGCTTTATTTAAAAATCCTAAAAATGTAATTGTTTTCTTGTAGATACTACAATCGACGCTGGGCTCGTACGACGGGCGCGTGTACGAGCGTCTGATGGAGGAGGCTCTCAAGAGTCCGCTCAACGCGGAGCCCGTCAACGAAAGCTTCCACAAGTACCTCAAGCCCTTCATGCAGGGGAAGCTGTGATACGAACAATTCATAAATCAAATTATATCAAATCATTATCATTTATTTGCAAAAAAATCGGTTCCAAACCAAGCAAAATCGTTATAGAAAAAACTGTTAAAAATAATTAATTGTCATGGAATTATGCACCTATGTATATTTCGGGTATCCCGGAAACGGGTCTAAAGATTTTGATTAAATGTATCCGGATACAGTTTTGGATTTTAAGCTCAACTGCTTATTTGTATTTCCTGTAAAAAAGTAATATTACACAAAAACATTTTTTTTACATAGTACAGCCACTCACCGGCAGAGCTTGTCACGGATCGAGTCACTTTTCTAGCCTTTCAAATTCAGACATTTATTACAGATCCCTGCTCTCTATGCGTTGACGTTTAACGTTACGTTCGAAGGAGCGTAATGGGGAATCTGGACATTACAAATGGGGGTATTAATATAATCTTGCGCAATTGTGTAGCTGATCAATTTAAAAGTATTCTAAAATAGGTATACATATTAAATTGTTCCATCGTGAACGAAGTGCCGCTTCATATATAGGTACTTACTTAATTCGTATATTGTTTTTTGTTTTGTTATTTAGAATGTCAGACATGAGGCTGACATAATACTTTGTATTAAAAGCCTGAATAAAAAATTGATTAAAAAAAAGTTACGTTCTAAATCGCACAAAAAGCTAGATGCTTTTTAGTGAATAATAATAATTAGATGTAAGGGTACTAAGGTAAAGAATTGGAAACAGGGAGAAATACCAAATGTGATACGAATTTGTTATATTTAAGTAATATATTTTATTTACCTAGGCAAATATAAAGATTTTTTACAGTTTGTGTTTATCTCGACGTCCTGTGAAGGTCCTACCACGTGAAGCAAAAACGCTCTTTATAATATTAGTGTTGATTATTGACGTAAGTAGGTATTTAAGAAAATAGAGTAGTCATAAAAAGAAACAATTCTTTGCCAAAAATAAGTTTTAAGGTCGTAATATTCTGTATCGCCAAGTGGTAAATTTTTATGAAGGGGATAAAACATTTTTTTAACGTTAGGGACTCGTTATTAAACTATAGGTTGGTAGGTGCCTACTCCATTTCTTTAGGTACTGCACTAAAGGCAAACATACGCGAATAAAGTATTTATTTATAGTGCTATATCGTAGTTATTCCTTTTTAATATAAATTGTTGTTGCAATTTAAATGAAACTTTTAGCAGATATTTACTTATTGTGTCTTCGTAATAATCCGATAGCAGTATGAAATAATTTAGATGTATCACAATAATCGTAATACGATTTTAATTATGAATATTTATCTATATAACAGTCTTGTTACGTCACACAACCCAAATTACCAGGAGTCTAAAGGCTTTTCTATATCTATCTTCTATATATATATAAGGAGAAGCTAAATCTAAAAATCAAGGCCCAGCCCAAACCGCTGAACATAGAAATATGAAATTTTGTGTGTAGGTTACGTTTATAGTGTAGATGCTCGCTAAGAAAGGATTTTACGAAATTTAACCCCAAAGGGGGTGAAAGAGGGAGTTGAAGTTTGTATGGGATAGTGTGATTTCTGCGTGTATCAACTTTAAACTTGGCACAAATACTCTTCAAAACTAACTATGAAATATTAGTTCTAGGATTTTTCGAAAATCATCCTCCAAGGGGGTGAAAGTAGGGGTTGAAGTTTGTATGGAAAACCCTCATTTTTGGGTATATCAATACGAAACTTTGTAAAAATACTCCACAAAACAAACAACAAGACACCTATTTCTGGATTTTCCGAAAATCACCCCCTAAGAGGGTGAAACAGGGGATAGGAGTTTGTATGGAGATGTGTTGTTTTTTACGTATATCAACTTCAAACTTTACACAAATACTCTTAGAAATAAATTATGAGACACATGTTTTTGGATTTTTCGAAAATCATCCCCTAAAGGGGTGAAAGTAGGGTTTGAAGTTAGTATGGAGAAGTGTGCTTTTTTGTGTCTATCAACTTATAAACGCCAAAAAAATAACGTTTGTTGTATGGGAGCCCCTTAAATATTTATTTTATTCTGTTTTGTAGTATTTGTTGTTATAGCGGCAACAGAAATACAATATCTGTAAAAATATCAACTGTCTAACTATCACGGTTCATGAGATACAGCTTGGTGACAGATGGACAGACAGACGGACGGACAAGGGAGACTTAGTAATAGGATCCCGTTTTACCATTTGGGTATGGAACCCTAAAAACTGGTTAAAAAGAGAAATACGTACTACTCCCAATCGATAATACCTACCTAGAAACTTGAAATATGGTATGTGTCTTATAATAAATATGTCGTTCGCAAACGCTCTATGAAAGGATTTTTAGAAATTCCCACTGGAACAGGAATTCGGCGCGGGCAACGCCGCTGGACACAGGCTATTTGAAAAATAATAAGAACCTATCTTATGTTCTGCATAAAGATATATTTACTCTAAGTGCATCCTAAAATGTTTAAAAAACAAATGTCCACCCTTGCGAAGCCGGGGCGGGCCGCTAGTTAACGAATAATCTTTCATCATTGAATCTATACTAATATTATAAAGCTGAAGAGTTTGTTTGTTTGTTTGTTTGTTTGTTTGTTTGAACGCGCTAATCTCCGAAACTACTGGTTCGAATTGAATAATTATTTTTGTGTTGGATAGTCCAGTTATCGAGGAAGGCTATAGGCTATATAACATCACGCTACGACCAATAGGAGCAAAGATATAGTGGTAAATGTGTAAAAAACGGGAGAAATTATTTCATCTTACGGGAACTACGCGGGTGAAACCGCGCAGAACCGCTAGTTAAAGAATAAAAATGTCTTTATTTCCATCCAAGTATTCTTCCGATATTCTTTCTTTATGTACCTAGGTTACTTGTAAAAATTGCATATATAGGGCCTAAGTATTGAACCTGCACCTAATCAGAGTAACTGTATGCTATAATCTATATAATACTACAGTGGACCCGGCAGACATTTTCCTGTCCTAATTTCATACAAAAGAGCACTTCCAGTCCTTCCCAATTTTACTGGACACTTGAAAAAATCCAGAGGTTTCGGGGTGAGAAAATGTATATGTGCACCACTTCAAACAACTTCTATATAATATTATGTATTTGTTAATATTGAGGTACGAATTTCTATTATACCCCAATCGCTACATATATCAACAAATGTAATATAATTAATAATCACGAATTCTTAAACGAAAAATAACTAATTAACGAAAAATAAAGAAACTTAAATTGTTCTATCATTGTTAGTACCTTTTGTCACTAGGAGAGCTAAGCCTAATTCAGTTTATCTCTAACTGTGATGCTGAGTGGTCCTGTTAGTTTATTTGGCGTAAATATCATTAAATACTATTGAATCGGAGTTTTTTCCTCAATTTAGTTCTCGATTTATTTTCAAGTGATGCTGAGTGGTTCTTTTAGTTTATGTGGCGTAAAAATCATTTAATACTATTGAATCGAAGTTTGTTCTTCAATTTAGTTCTCAATTTACTTTCAAGTGATTTTTGATGGTTTGTCATCTTTTGTCAACAACACGTGACATTGAGATCGATTTTTTGTGCGTAGCTTAGCAGCGTGTTAACAGAGATGGCGCTAAGACAGTTTGTTGCCTTTTCATGGATAAACTGCTGTACGCTGATTTGAATGATTTTGGCAAAGAGATTAAATCTTGAGGTCGAGTAAAGTCACGGGTAAAAGCTAGTTTAAATAAAAAGTTTGTTGTTAGATTCGATTTTCTAATGTTCATTATCTAACTACTTGACTAAAATACCAGATAAGATATGGTAGATAAAATGAGGCCCACAGATTAATGATTCGGTACATTAACTTCCTGGTAATAAAATACATTGGACTTGATTCTGCAGACCAGCTAAAATTCCTAATTTTAAGTTAGCCTATCCTTCTCCATAGAATACGGAAGAAAAAGGACAGAACAAAACCATAGATTGAAGAGTAATGACAAACATGTAAAAACCAACTAATTTGAACCTTAAGAACGTGCTTATCTGTCACTTTTATCCATGACCTTGTTACATCGTCGCTAAAATTGCTAAACACGTGTATTTGAATAAGACGTGAATGCGAAAGTTCAATTTTGTTATTTTGACTTTTGTGACATTATAAATAAATATGGCGCTTATTTCTGTCTCTTTCCTTTCTAAAGCGGTGAAAAAGAATAGAGCTAACTTAAAATTTGGAATTTTAGCTGGTCAGCCAGAATCGAGTCCAATGTCTAAGTAAATACCTAGATTAGAACAAGAGCTAAATAATGAGTCCTAATTAAATAATTATCTTTAATTCACGTGAATAGTGGTATCTAATTGGAACTAAAAAATAAAATAAATAAAAAATATTTATTTCGGATAACATTGATCCACATGAGTTAGTAAATGCTTCAATAATAAATTTTAGTAATTTATATCTAAAAGGATGGGATCATTTTGCCCACCACAGCTTATTAATAAGTTAGGAATAATTAAATAATAGTTATTTTAATGATACGTTATGTTTACTTATTACTGTCCCTTTCTAAGCAAGCACGGTGAAGGTCGGGAAATACTCTGAGCCTAATAGTAATCGTAGTAGAGTGTAGTATTACGTAAAGATATATTCAGTCATCGTAAGACACAGCTGTTACGAAAGTGAAAGTAGTGTTGAGCTTGGTAGCGTTAAACATCTGCGATTAAGTTTCGTTCGATGTGGTCGTGCCCTAATATTGACAAAATATTCGCAAATCGCATAGATCTTGAAATTTGATCAATTACCTAATCGTATCACTGCACTCTGTGGTATCTGTTATCAGCTAATTACCGAATATTTCTGCAGTATATTCGGATAAAGTCGTACTTGGCATAACCTTGATAGCGATCATGTAATCAATAAAGATAATAGTGCTCCTACAATGGTCTAGCAGTAGTCACTCAAACGCTCTCAAGCAGTGGTTCTACCAGGACTTGTTGTAGAGGAAGCACTAGAAATGGCAAAAATAAATGAAGATCTATTGCGAGAGAGGAAGAAATGCAGTTTCAATATTCAAGAGTTGACACATCTTATTGATGGAGGCGAGAAGAATACGTTGCAGAAAAAAGAAGTCGGTGAGTTATTAGGGTAGTGTCCTGCCTAGTCAAATCGGTTACTTTTTATAATTCTCAAAACGAAATTTTACTATGGAAAAATATACTAAAATAGCAAGGAGTGACGTCATACTTTCTAGTACTTAATTGCAACACTTTTTTATTGTTTTATAATGATTAAATCTGTTATAATTTTAAAGTGAAACCCGTAATACCCGTAATAGAGCAGTGATAGCCCTTACGGTTAAAGAGCCGGCCGAAAATCAGTGAGGCTCGGGTTCTAATCCTGGCATGTACCAATGAGTTTTTCAAAAACTTACGTAAGTACCACTAGCTCGACGGTAAAAGGAAAACATCGTGAGGAAACCCGCAGGTCTCAGAATTAATTCTGAGACATGTGTAAATAGACCCGGTCCGGCGATGGGCTCACCACCTATCACGTAGGGGTCCAATATATCTCGTGAATATATCCAGTAATGGAATACCTCGGCATACCCCCTCGAGGATAAAGGCGTGAGATTATTTCCTTTTTTATATCACCGAAAACATAACTATGCAAAATCAAAGTCAAAATTCATTGATTTCTGTAGATAAAAACAAATTACACTTAAAAATCAAACAAAAGACACTCGAAACCTGTAACTTGTAGTTGCTGCTGTATTGTATTCAAAGTTTAAAAGAATATTGTGTGATGAGGTGTTTATTCCGCTACTAAAACATACTTATACCAAAGTAGAGTCGTAATTACTTAATTAGTTTCAAGTGGACTTACAATAATCCCCTACATAAGCTTTTTCATTTTTATGTGATTTTGAATAAGTTTTCTTTTACAAATAACTTTGAATCGTCCCGTCTGCCTTAATTTATTTTAGAATCAAGTGCACATGAAGCTACAAGTGTACAGTAAATCCGTTTTGACTTGGCAGCTCTGAAGTTGCGCAAATGCCAAGTTAAAACGGCCGTGCTGTAACTTGTATTCCGAGTCTGACCTCTAGGCGATTGTAGATAATAAGAACGTAACAAAGTCCAATGTGTCAAGCTGCACGTGCTCTTGACTGTACCAATAAAAAAAACATTGTTGGCAGAGGAGTTGGTGTTTAGTGTAAAGGAACTCAGAGACGAGGTACCAGAGGAGTACTTGAGCCACAAAGAACGGTACGAAGCCGCTGTCAAGAAGTCCTGTATCCTCTTTGACGTGCTGAGAGACCACCTCATGAAACATGCGGCGATTGACAGCTACTCGTGAGTTTTGAATTAAGTAGAGCAAAAGAGATTAAAATATACCTAATGGGGGATAGAGGGGGCATTGGGAATATTTTCATACAAAAACTTTGAATCTCAAGCTTCATGTCAGTTAGTATTAACGCGAGCTGTCATTCGGTCGAATCACACTAGACTTTTGGCCACTAGTAATAATTTTTGGCTTCAGATTTTCCTCGCTTTGTCCGGGGTCTATGCCCTATTATATTTTAATCTCTTTGAGTAGACTTTGAACTCTTAAAAGTTAAAAAAAGAGTTAAAAAAGGTTAAAGAGCCGCTTGTCATGATGATAAATCAGTGAGCCTCACTGATTTATCATCATGACAAGACACAGGGTTCAAATCCTGGCATCAAAGAGGTTGGAAGAAAATCATTATAGAGAAACTTTTTCTTTAAACGTCTTTGCCTGGCATGTACCAATGAGTTTTTCAAAACTTACGTACATACTTATCACTGGCTCGACGGTGAAGAAAAACATCGTGAAGAAACCCGCAGGTCTCAGAATTATTCAATTAAAATGGGACCAATCTGGAAGCACCAGCTTTCAAATAAAAAAAGAATCATCCAAATCGGTTCACGAAAGTTCTGAGGTAACAAATATAAAAAAAAATAACAGTCGAATTGATACCCTTTTTGAAGTCGGTTGAAAATGAACCACTTTTATAACTCCCTATTTACAGGCCATCAAAAATGAACATGTACAAGTGTTTGTCGGGAGTTATAAAGGATATCACCCCGTTCATGTTACACATGGGAATGTTCGTGCCGACGCTGATTGGTCAGGCTTCTCCCGAACAGCAGGCGGATTGGCTGCCCAAGGCTCTGACTTTCCAATACATCGGAACTTATGCGCAGGTATTCACCAATCACAGCAATACCCGCTTTGTAGAGCTAGCTGCCTCACTTCTTCTAAAAACCCCTACTTTGAATAAAACCATTTTGAATGTAGTTTTTTTTGAAGCTGTCTTGGTTTTCTTTTGAATATTTAAAACCTCCTTTGGAAAGTCACTGGTCAAACTTTAGAAGGTGGAGTTGCGGGAAATATACCTAAATTGGAAAGTAGTGAACTCTATCTGTTATCCTTTCATACACCGATGACATTTGGCTCGACGGTATTAGCTAGTAGACTACTATTTTCTTTTTCTATCATAGTTACTTTGACGAGACCTGTTTTTTAAAATGTTTCCTGTGTGAGGGTTGCCCATGCGTGATATAGGCTGATTTGTTCAACGCGTTGTAAGTAAGCGTTATCCCAAGCATTAATCGCAAAAACTATAGCAGATGGCGATTCAATCTCCTAATAAACCTTGCCCTTTGTTGGATGAGTTCATCCTTAAAGTGTTAATGTTGATCAAGCTCCTACATTGAATAAAAACTTTTTTTTTGCAGACTGAGCTCGGGCATGGAACCTTTTTGAGAGGTTTAGAGACAACAGCCACGTATGACCCGAAGACTGAAGAGTTTATTCTAAATAGCCCCACGCTAACAGCTTACAAATGGTGGCCCGGTGGACGTAAGTACAAGCTATTCGAATGTGGAAATATCAATTTTAAATTCCATTACAGATTTTTTTTAAAGTATTTAGGCAAAAGTGGGATTGCTAGGTCAAGTAGGGTATCATAAAGAGGTACGAAACAGTCCGTGATAGTGCGATTCGTACTTTGACCGGTTTTTTAAACGATTTTATTTAACTTGCAATGTAACTAGGTATGTTTGTTCAAGTGGAATCTTGGAAAAAAATTAAAGCTGATATCTTTTGGCGTTTGAGCTGAAACTTGGCATACTTGTGTAAGTTCGGTGACAATGCAATGTTACGTTCCCACCGAACTGATCTAATGATGGAGTCAGGAGGTGGATATCGTAACTCCTCAATGGCTACTCGTAAACCCCTCGAATTTAGGCTCATTTGTTTTTTACATGCAAGCTTGTTTTTTAGTTTTCGTGAACTATAATTACTTATTTGTTATGATGTCACTAGTCACATTTTATTATTTATGTCTTTTTTTCTAATATGCCCATGGACAGAGATTAATATCTAAACTCTGTCCGACTTGAAGTTATTAGGTAGGTAGGCACTATGTGGTATGTTACGTCAATTGATATTCCCACTGTCGATAAGCACACTTACTTCACAAAACTAGAATTATCTTCATTATCCTAAAGGAAGTTGAAGGTTAGATAAGATATATTATTATAAATTTATAAATGTACTTTAGTCATAGACCATAATCCTACTAATATTATAAACCCGAATGTTTGTATGTGAAAGAAACTTGACCCTGGGAGGTCTCTAATGTTATTGTCAGCTCCCAAGGAAATATGATATAATGAGAAAAAGATAATTTTCTACACACAAAATTTATTCAGTAAAATCCAGAGAACAAAAGATCATATGACAACGTCAGCGTTTTTCAAAGAAAGAAAAACATAAAAAACAAACATATAAATAAAAGGAGTTTGCAACAGTATGTATGGATGTTTGTTCCTCTTTCACGCAAAAACTACTGAACACATAGGCTATATTTTATCTCCGTATTCCCACGGGAACGGAAACTACGAGGTTTAAACCACAGGGCGCTGCTAGTATAATATAAACGCGAAAGTGTGTGAGGATGAATTGATGTTCTTTACTATTTCACTGAAAAACTAATAAATTAATTTAGATTAAATTTTGAAATAATATGGCCTGTACACTCAAGAGCATGTAGAGCTTGACACATTGGACTTTGCAACGTTCTTATTACAATCGCATTAAAGGTCAGACTCGCACTACAAGTGTAAAGCTTCATCTGCTCTTGACTGTACATCGGACTAATATAATATAGGCCATCGAACGACGTCACAGGCGTCTGGTAACAAACACTTATTTGATAAACTTATGCGGTAAAAAAAAAGAGAAACATAAAAAATCGCTATATGATTCGAAATAAACATAAGCAAACATATACAATCACACTGATTTTAAAAGAAGTACCTACCTACTTACAATGGGCGGTCTTATCGCTGCTATTTAAAATAAGATAGTTATGTATTAGCTATAAGTTTGTTTATTGGTAAAACAGAGTGCCAGAAAGCCATCATTTTATTTCTAGTGGCACAAACAGCAAACCACTGCATCGTGGTCGCGCAAATGTACACAAATGGCAAATGCTACGGTGTCCATCCGTTCTTCGTCCCAATTCGGGACTTGGAGACCCACGTCCCGTTCCCTGGCATCAAAGTTGGGGAGATCGGACCCAAAATGGGCTTCTCCACGGCAAACAACGGTTTCCTTGGCTTCGAAAAATACAGGATCCCCAGAACGAACATGCTTATGAAGAATGCTCAAGTTTTAAAGGTACGTCATAGGACGCCATTAAAAAGAATAAGAAAAGCTGTTGTAGTGGCCAAACAGTTTGAAATGAAATAATATTTTGACAACACAGCTCGACATTGTCCAATTATACCTATATCATGCAAACCTCACCTAAAGCAAGTCATTATTAACCAGCGGGTTATAATGAGATTCAGTACAATATTATGACCCGGCGGGTTATAATGAATTAGTATGAAAAATTTTTCCACAGAGACCTGCATCAAAAAGAACTTATTTGAAAATCGAACTGGCCACTGCAAGCCATACTAAGTACCCTTGCTTTTTACTGTCTCGCATAAGGTGAGAAAAGTAGAGTAGTGTATAATCTACTATTATTTGCCTTGATTTTGGTGCATGTACACTTACAGGTTGATAAAGTTGTGATGAAGAGTCTGACAAAATCCGTCTATTATGACGTGTAAATACCTATTTGTAACAATTAAAAATACATTGTGAATAATTACAGCATTTCGGTATAAGGTTTGTCGCCATTGCGATTACTTGTGTTCATAAAATCTTCATTGATTTTAATTTTATCACCACTAATAGTTATGATGTGTTGAACGATTTTCATGATCTACAATCGTAATAAAAAACATTGACAAGGTCGAATAGTATCTACTGATATATTTTCTACTTTAAAATGTATTTTTGAGTGTAATCACTTTTATCGCTATATCTTCGTGATATCAGAACATTAGTAGCTCAATTATTATATAAAGAATTGTGTAAAATGTTTAGCAAAATCAACACAGACAATCGATCGTTTCTTGTAAATTCGGTAAAAACAAGGTACCTACCTACAAATATACAAAACAAACATACAATCTTATACTCCGTAGAGAAAGTAATAAAACATAGATAATGATCGTAAAACTAAACTAAAATAAATAAAAAGTACCTACTTACCCTTTTCCAATCCAAATTAAATCTATATACCCTCATTCTATCGTAAAAAAAATACAACTACTTCACATTCAGAATGGCATAAAAATTAAGAAAAAATACCTTTTTTATAAAATTATCTAGAAACTTATTTTATTAACAAATTTGATTAAATATATGGGTACTGCCCTTTTTGCCGACTACCTAGTTCCTTAGTAATAAAATAAAATTTAAAAATACTAACCAAGTAGGTACATAAATGATTGTAATAAATATTAAAGGAAAAAAAATCAAAAAATATTCGGACTTATAACTTTACAGTTACCCATATAAATATTAACTATAATTTTATATTACTTTTGATTACCTACTTGTAAGTATAATTTAGAGAAATATTTGAGTGTAATCTCCCTCTCTGTAGATTTCCTTTGCAAAACCCTTACAGGGTGCCATTATGCAACAGAATTGAGCTCAATCATATGTATACCTACTTATGCCTTGCACATCTTTGATTTCTGCAGGATGGAACGTACGTGAAGTCAAAGAATGAGAAGCTGGCGTACGGCACCATGGTATTCGTAAGGGTGAACATAGTCAACGATGTAGCTTACGAACTATCGAGGGCAGCTACCATTGCTGTCAGGTATTCAGCAGTCAGACATCAGTCGCAACCCAAACCTGAGTGAGTTCAATTCATGGGACGTAATAGTTAATGATTGACCAGAGAATATCATTGATGGTGAAGTCATGTAAAGCGTTCGTGATATAATGCCACTTGGCGGTCACCCATATAATGGTGAAGTAAATACAATAATTTGAAGAAAATAAACAACAAAATTAAAAGTTTAGCAAGACAATAATGGATACATAATTTTAACGTTAAGATAATGCTATTGTAGATTACTGCTATGTCGATGACACGAAAAAGTGTTAGCGTAGAAGTAGAGGTCCTACAGTAGAACTTTCTGCTTCTGTGGTCCTTAGTAATGACAAATATAAGACGACTAATAGGCGATTGTTTGTCTATCATATTTCTAGCGAGCCAGAGCCTCAGATCATAGACTACGTGACACAACAGCACAAGCTATTCATCACGATAGCGACGAGTCACGCCTTCCGACTAGCTGGACAGTGGCTCTGGAACACATATATCAGCGTCAGCAAGGACATGGGAAAGGGAAATATGGAGCAACTGCCTGAGGTGAAGTTCTTCAAGATTATTGTCATATAAATAACTGTCGAAATATGTCACCTTGCCAAGTGTTAAACAAACGTTATATTTGATAAAGCGTTCGTTTGTAATACTCACTGTTAAGAAGCATGTGTCAGTAACTATACTTATTTAGGGTGTTTCATAAATTTTACTTAGTCACCCTGTAATTCATGGTTTGAAATGTCTTCTTACTTAAATATAAATATACATCCTCACGGCTTATCCCAAAGGTTATTTCACAAAACACTCACTTTGTCAGTTCAACTTTCGGTCTCGTTAATTAAAGTGACAGATTGGATTCTGTGTTTTCTTCTTCTTCACTGACGAAGTAATGATAAATAAGAAGGTACTGAAGTTTTTTAAAACATATTGGTAGGTACATGGCCTGAACAGGAATTTTGGGATGACCTCCAACCATTTTCGGACATGACGACTCCTATACTACTTGGCGATGCTTATGTTATTACAGATAATTATCCTACTACAACTGTCTTCATCTGATTCCAGCTGCACGCTCTAGCGTGCTGCATGAAGGCAGTATGCAGTAAGGACGCCTCTAACTGCGTGGAGCAGTGCCGGTTTGCTTGCGGTGGGCACGGGTACATGATCTCATCGAACTTGCCCATCATCTATGGGATAACCACTGCCACCGTCACTTACGAGGGCGAATACACCGTATTGCAGCTGCAGACTGCGAGGTAGAATAGTTTTCTTTTATTGTACCAGGACTTCCAAACCACAATGGCTGGCAAGCGTTCTGTGATAGACCATGACCTATGTACGGGATATAGCCCCTAACAAGAGATGATGAGAATGAGTTTGGTATTTTTATGGTGCCTTTGTACAAGACGTAGGTATCTAAGCTATTTGAAAAGATTGCGTTCATAAACTACTTAATTCTTTTGATTCCTTATCTCGGTGTAAAGATTATTATTGTAAAAATAAAGAATTAGCAATTTTTGTACGAACTAATTGCGTATCAAACAACGAAATAAACAAACCGATTACTACATACTTATCATAGGATTAGCATAGAAGCAGTGACGTTCTTACGGATTTGATAGGCGTTCCTAAGGTTGGTAATTAATTGTTTTAGGTACCTTGTGAAAGCCTGGAAACAAGTCTTAAAGAACGGAAAAGTGATGACACCGATTCTGGCCTATTTGCTCAATTTCCATAACAACAACAGCCACAAATGGGACAACACTCCAGAATCAATTATCAAAGGATTCCAAACAGTTGCCGCAGGGTAAGATTCTGGGACACTTATCCTTCATAAACAACCGTGTTTACTTGCCATAAACAAAAGGCTACTTATATAAACACTATCTACTAGATCGAGAGATATATGTTTAGTATCGTTATATGTCATTCCAGAAAGATAAAAACAGCTTATGATTCGGTGCAGAAGCACGTGAAATCCGGGTCCGATTACGAAGATGCATGGAACTTGGCATCGGTGCAACTAGTCAACGCTAGTGAGGTAACTACGATCTTTTCAAAAACTAGGAGTGTTTTATTTGATTTAAAAAAGTAACCTTGTAATTTGTGAGCTTCAGTGTAACAACTTAACGTATCTTAAATATTTTACTAAATGGTAGATTTGGTATATAAAGTTCGAGACACATCAAAATTATAATAATCGTCGATCATGTGTCATTCGAAACACTGGCCTATCTATGGCCATGTTGGAATCAAATAAGGAAATATTTAATTCTATTCTATCGGTGACTTATCGGTAAAATGTCGCATATTTTGTCTTTCAGTTCTCTCTCCTCTCAATAAAATATTGGTCAAATCCATGGACTTTCTTTCGAAATCAAGTCGTGAATTCGGTTTTCCCGTTTCCGCTCCGTTTCCGGTGGTTCCGGTCAAGACTTGGTTTTGGATTGACTGATAAAGCTTGCTTTTTATACAAACACTTGATATATTTTATAAAATTTACAGGCACACTGCAGAGCAGTGCTGTGCGAAGTGTTCTGGAAGGAGACGCAGAGGATATCAGCTAGCTTGTCTCCTAGTCTGGCCGTGGTGCTGCAGCAACTAGCCAAGCTGTACTTGACTTACTGGGCGTTAGAGAAATCTGGTGATCTTCTTGTGGTAGGTTACCTATTCCAACGGTATTTTAGACAAAAGCTGTTGGTTATTTTCCGATAGTAAGGTCAATGATACTTGTAGACCAATATTTATCTATTTACGACTTTCTTAGACTCCAAGATTTTCTGTCCCCGGCCTGAAGTAAAATTCAATTCTTGCTTATATGGCTTCAGTGCAACCTGAAGTTCAAAGAAGGATTGGCAACATTTTGGTGTTAGTGGCGTTAGTGTTGGTGGCGGTCTGGTAACGATTCTGCGAGATAATAACTTATGTATTGTACTGCGGGAACCCTTGCTCAACTGATCGGCTAGGTACTGGCTGATGTAATTTTTTTATAATATAAAATTGAATATTTCGGAGCTGTTAGAACTCTCGATAACCGAACTATAATAGTGGCTAAATAGGTTTATTGTACAAAACTTATATTTGACGTTAAACATTGGTTTGCAGTATTCAACAATATCGAAGAATGACATCGCAGTGTTGCAGCAACAATACGAGGAGTTGCTAGCTCTGATCAGACCAAACGCCATCGGCCTTGTCGACGGATTCGACATCAGAGACGAGGTGATTTAAATTTAAGAACTGTTTTCGTTTTCCGTAAGGGAAAGCCGTAATATTATTGGCCTTTACGGGTCGATAATGATGTTGGTTTTGTAAATGATTTGTTGTGAAATATTGTATACTGTTATGTTGCTGTCATAGTTAAATTGCATACATGCACCACAGTTTCTCCCAAGCTCAGTATTAGCTTCATCATATTTACTAGTTTTATCATTAAGTACCGTTCGTTTCCTGTAGCTTGTCTATTTCTTCTGCTGAATATGATGGTTTTATCATCATATCAGGTATTATCAGTTCATCACTTTTCACTAATGATTTCGGGCTTCTCATCACATTTTGGGAAGTCTCCGAACTCTGGCTCTTTTGTTTCTTTTATGATGGTTTCTTCTGTCATTGTAAGCCCCTTTTCACACGTACCGGTTTCCGCCGGGCCGGCGCGGCGGGCGGCGAAGTATATGGCCATGTACGTTCGCTTTCATACGTACCGGCGGGCAACCGGGCAATCGGCCATACATTTCGCCGCCGGACCGGACCGCCGGCCCGGCGGAAACCGGTACGTGTGAAAAGTGGTCGCGTCCGTAGGTCGCGGCTGTGATCTATGAAAATGTATTGCGCCATTTCCGAAGTCTGCGACAGACACGTGCGGCCGACATTTTCGTAGGTCGTACATTTTCATAGATCGCGAGCGGCTGCGATCACCCACGGAAGTCTATCTTTACATAGACCATACACGAATATTTTATTGATAATGCAGCTTTTAAACGACTGTTGTTTATGTCAGGTCTTGAACTCGACGCTGGGCTCGTACGACGGACGCGTGTACGATCGTCTGATGGAGGAGGCTCTCAAGAGTCCCCTCAACGCGCAGCCCGTTAACGAAAGCTTCTACAAGTACCTCAAGCCCTTGACAGAGAAGGCCAAACTTTAATGTTAACTTTTTTTGTAAATATGTACTAATAATTGTAAATAAATGTATTTAAGCATGTTTGGGATGGTGATTACGTTGTTTAAATTTTAGTGCAATAATTTTCTTAAAATAATAGTGCGATTATAATGTTGCTTTAGATAGTAGGTAAATTACGTTAGGCAAACAGAAAAAAAGATTTTTCCTACTTACTTTTGGTTCTGCTTGCGATTTACAGGAACGCAAAAAATTCTGGAACTTTGAATTTAAAAAAATAATAAAAAAATAAATAATCCATTTATCCCGAGGGGGTAGGCAAAGGTATTCTATATTATGTCTGGAGATACCTACTTCTCACCAGAATATTTGACTCCTATACGTGATAGGTGGTGAGAGCCTTTCGCCGGAACGGGGCTGTTACACATGCCTCAGAATTAATTCCGAGACCTGCGGGTTTCCTCACGATGTTTTCCTGTTTTTGAGCTAGTGATAATGTACATAAGTTTTGAAAAACTCATTGGTACAAACCAGGATTCGAACCCGAGCCTCACTGATTATCATCATGTGAAGCAGGCTCTTTAACTGTAAGGCTATCACCGCTATAATTTGAATTTAACATAGGTATTATACATAAAATCATTGTAGCTACTACTATCGCTTTGAAATGTGTGAGAGTGAGACATTAGAGTTTGCAATCCGATGCATAACGGTAATCTTTGTCGTCAATATTCAGGACCTTTGAGCTACCATTCCCCATTAATTGGGTATTTGACTGCCTAGTCAAATGAGGTATACTTTTTATGATCTGTCAAAACGAATGTTTACCTACTATAAAAATGTATTGAGTATAGCTGTGACGTCATCATTTTTTGATTGTTTTATTATTTTAAAATTTGCTATACCTAGTTGTAAAATGAAAATCGAAATGCACTTTTAGAAGTATTTTGGGATAATCTTTTTAATTAGTGATTACTCGAAATTTAATACGTGGGAGAGCCCTGCTTCGGCACGCTTGGGCCGGCTCGACCGGAGTGATACAACGGCCTTAGATACAGAAAAGCAATGCTTGCATTGCATTTCGTTAAATGAGTGAGGTAACCGGACTGCAGTTGTGACTCTTGAGTTGCAGGTGTCCTTGGGCGACGGTAGTAAAAAAAAATCGATACAGTCAAATACCCAATTCTAAGGCTCGACCATTTATTTTCCCCGTTACCAAAATTGGTGCTTCTCTTTCTGTTTTTTTCTGTATTTTGTCTACAACATTTAAGTTATCAAGTCTCTCTTGTCTATTAGAATGTACAATCAAGAGCACGTAGAACTTGACACATTTGATTTTGTAACTTGACACACTATAAGTGTAAAGCTTCACGTGCTCTTGACTGTACAAGCTGGGTCAAAAGCCAATATACTTATAATAATAATGCCATCAAAAACAAAACTTGTCAAAAAACCCAAGTCTCGCAACTCAGTTCTTCTACCGTAAAAAGTTGTGAGATCCATGTAATACCAAGTCGGTTAATTTATTCAGTTCTTACTAAAGGACCTTCTGTCTTAATTAATTGTGTAATTGGGTTCGATTCTGCATTACAGCGACTAAACTTATTTTAGTTTATTCCTGTCTTTATTTTACCTCAAAAAAGAAAAGGGATAGAAGATAACCTACCGAATTTAGTCCTGTCAGAGGCTGTATTTTAGTCATGACTTATTTACATAAGCGCTAAACACGTTATGAAATGCCTTAGTTGACACGTTGACAGGACTAATTTTAATATCACTCGTCTCTTTTCTTCTCTATGAGAAAGAAAATGACAGGACTAAACTAAAATAAGTTTAGGCGCTGTAATGCAGAATCGAACCCATTAGCTAACCTAACAACATCTTATATTCCAGTTTGAAAACTGGATCGCCATTAACGGGTCATTAATATAGTATACAAAAAAAATGCAAGATTATACATACCTACATGCAAGGGGTGCTATGATTATTGATTTATGGTATAAGTATCTAATCAATATTTGTACTGCAATGTACCACGATGGCATTGATAGAGCTCAGTGCATTGTTTGCAGGTTGCTGTAAAAATAGAGCTAACTGAATCACGCGATTGTTAAAATACAAATACCTTCACAATCTTTTTAAATTCTGAACAGTCCAATGAGGTGGACCCGATTTTCCGATGTGCTAACATGAAGACGCTCCTGTTTCATTTAAATTATTTAAGTAGCTAACGTGGACTTAAGAAGTCCAAGTTTATTTGCATATGCAAGTAGGTAGTCAGTCTTGGTTTTGTAATTGGATAGACGTGTCACTTGTATTTATTATCTTGCATTTTAACCGGTTACCAGTTACTTATTTATCGCACAGATCTGTAAAATGGCGACAAATAAAACCAGTGCAGAAGTAAACGCAGATTTGGCGAAAGAGAGGCTGAAGTGTAATTTTAGCATCGAAGAACTCACACACATAATTGATGGAGGAAAAGAGAATACGATACAAAGGAGGAAAATACGTAAGTTTAATAACTGTGTAACCAGAAAGTACCTAAAAGTAGTCTCTGTGTTTTAAGTACTTATATGGTGCTAAAGTCGAAGCTACGCACATTATGAATAAATTGACTCTCTGAGGTGTCAGTTGGTTTATCGGTGTCTTTAACCGACTTCAACGATAGTCTTCGACTTCGACGGCGGTGATAGCCCGGACGGTTAAAAAGCCTGCCTAAAAATCAGTGAGGCTCGGGTTCGAATCCTGGCATGTACCAATGAGTTTTTCAAAAACTTACGTACATATTTATCACTAGCTCGACGGTGAAGGAAAACATCGTGAGGAAACCGGGAGGTTTCAGAATTAATTCTGAGACATGTGTAAATAGACCCGGTCCGGCGATAGGCTCACCACCTATCACGTTTAGGGGTCCAATATATCTCGTGAAATGTAAGTATTTCCAGTAATGGAATACCTCTGCCTACCCCCTCGGGGATAAAAGAGGCGTGAGATTATACTTAACCGACTTCAAAAAAAGGAGGAGGTTATCAATTCGTCGGATGATTAGTCGAAGACGGTTGGAGCGTATTGGAAAATACTTGTTTTAAATTTTCAATCAGGTAAGGATCTGATCTTGGGATTCTGAATAAATTGAGGGGACTCTCCAAATATACCTATTAAACGGCACCTGTAGGCATAACGTGGCCATTTTTTAAAGTAACTCGTGCATTTGCTTTCGAAGAGCGCCATTTGGTGATGTGAAAATGATGATGAAGACAACAGGTGGCTACCTGAACTACTAAATAACGAGAGAATGTAATTCTATGGACAAACTTCCACCTGTTTACTGCCAACAACGAAAACATTTTTGACATTTTTGACCTTTTTGACATTTTTTGACTTTTTTTACAGTTTTGACATTTTTGACCTTTTTGACATTTAAGACCTTTTGGACCGTTTTGACATTTTTGACCTTTTTGACTTTGAAATTTTTGACGTTTTTGACATTTTAGGCCTTTTTGTCATTTTTTGACATTTTTGACATTTTAGACCTATTTGACATTTTTGACCTTTTTATCAGTTTTGACATTTTTGATATTTTTGACCCACGGGTCTGAAATTCGAACTCGATCGAGGTATTGACCTAAGGTATCTACTGACCGAATTTGAAGTCAATCGGTCCAGTAGATCCGGAGATATCCTGTCGACAGACACACAGACAGACAGACAGACAGACAGACATCCTACTCAAACCATTAACTTCCTCTTATAATCCTCCGCAGGAGGAAGTTAATAAGTATTACGTGGATTGCGATTCGATTACGCTAATATGCTCGTCACAATGCATAATATGGTTAATTGGAGCTGATGGTGAAGTACTTGTTAACGCCTCAACATTTAACATCCCTGCATAGTAATAGCAGAGACCAGTTTAAATAAATGGTCTCTGGTAATACGAATATTTTGTATAATTTTGTAATATCCGACTATGGTATTTCTAGTGATTATCTTGAAATTGGTTTTTGCCATATACAGGGGGAATGTGGGGGGGGGGGAGGGTAGGAGGGTGAAAAATACTTTACAACCTATTCTTTTACAACCTACCATATGTACAAAAATCAGAAAGTCGGTCTAGCCGTTACAGAGGAGTTTTACCACAAACACCGTGACCCGAGATACTTAATATATTAATCAACAATAGTTTTATTTTGGTCTCTGGCATACTGATAAGCCGGCTTGCTAGTTGCTTGCGTCAAGTTGTACTTGTAGTTCCGTCATGTTCTGACATCATTGTACCCATTCCAGTTTAAGGTCTCATTTTATCTGAGCCATATTATGATCAAATGTTACAAAACCTGCTCTGCATTTAATATATTATCTATTATTATTATTATATACTAGCGGTTCTGCGCGCTTTCACCCGCGTAATTCCCGTTCCTATAGGAATACAGGTTTTTTTTTAAATCGGTTTAGTAGTTTTTGAGTTTATTCGTAACAAACATACAAAAAAAATACAAATGTTTTCTCTTTATAATATTACTAGCGACCCGCCCCGGCTTCGCACGGGTGCAATGCTATTGGGTTTAAAGATAATTTATTCTCATTAAAAACCTACAGTCACTTACATGAGAACAGGTATTTTGTTACATTAAATTTTTGCCGTTCACAGTTACAAATAATTTTACATTAGTAGGTAGGTAGTTATATTATAAAACACAGTGCTACAAACAAGAACTTAAAAACCACCTCTCACAAAAACTGATTCAGAGTTTACGATTCCAAAATATACTCAGCTAATTTTGATTTGAAGACATGAAATGAAGTGATTTTTTTTATTTTTGA
The DNA here is from genome assembly GCA_963855545.1 of Ethmia dodecea. Lineage (NCBI taxonomy): Eukaryota > Metazoa > Arthropoda > Insecta > Lepidoptera > Depressariidae > Ethmia > Ethmia dodecea. The sequence continues at coordinate 16,234,817 of OY979438.1, read as the reverse complement.
GGGTACGCTATTACTAAAACCTTCCTCTAAATCAATCTATCTATTAAAAAAACCGCATCAAAATCCGTTGCGTAGTTTTAAAGATTTAAGCATACATAGGGATATAGGGACACAGAAAGCGACTTTGTTTTATACTATGTAGTGAAGTATAGAAGTATAGATTAGTATAGATAAAGTGTAGGCGGTCGATTGTCTGGGTTCGTGGAGATATTAATTTATACTAGCAGCGTTCCGCGGTTTCACCCGCGTAATTCCCGTTCCCGTAGGAATACGATATAGCCTATGTTACTCCCTGATAATGAAGCTTTCTATTGGTGAAAGAATTTTAAAAATCGGTTTAGTGGTTTAGGCGTTAAAGTGACAATTATAATTTTTATAACACATTTGCTTGTAAAAGGTGTCTTATTTCACCAATTTTAATATCGTTACCTATCTCATTACGCCCAAGTGCGGTAAGTGTAAAGTAAAACGCACGGTTTATCAAGATGCTCCGTCTTAAAACGAACGGTACTTTTTAAAATCTCAGCAAAGAGTTTTTATGTCAAAAAAGTTGTCAACATTTTATGATTAAAATTAACTTTGGGAGATAAAATATATTAAAGAAATATTTATGTACATAATTATTTAATTAAATAATTTTGACAGTAAATTACAACCAATCTCTAACAAAAACACAAAAATATTATTTTACTTTATTAGTAATAAGTACTGGCTGTTTTTGTGCCTTTTCCTAAAAAAAAAATGATGATGCGTGCCGCGCGCTTTTTCTTAACGCTGTATTGTTTTTATTCGTTTACCATAGTCGGAGTTTTATTTTATTTCCTCGCAAATGTGTTATAAAACGTCGTATGACATACGTGCGCTTTGATAATTACAGCCTCTGCTTACTTGTAGCCCTCGCCTACGGCTCGGGCTAGCAATATCGCCTCGGCTGTAATTTTCAACCTACCGCACTTATATCATAATGTACTATTAGGATATATGATTCAAGCTTGCTCGTTTTATTTCGTCTGTTTTACCAAAACAAGACTTTATTTTTAAATTTTGGAAACGGTATTCCAAATTTCAAGCCGATAACATAAGTACTTACGACTTTGTTACTGAGTCGAGACTGAAAACTGTTCTATACATTTCCAATTCCAGAGTCCATAGCATTAAACAGTGGAGCTTCCAAAGATGACGTCCCTGAAGAGTGTCTAGGACCAAAAGAGCGATATGAGAATGGGATCCGAAAGTCTTGCATTTTCTCCAAAATTGTTAAGGAAGAGCTACTTCAGTTTAGTGGCTTGGAAACTTTCGGGTATGTACTCGTCAGAGATTAAAATATAATAGGGGATAGAGGGGGCATTGGGAATATTTTCATACAAAACTTTGAAGCTCAAGCGTCATGTCAGTTAGTATGAACGCGAGCTGTCACTCGGTCGAAATCGTACTAAGTAACATATTTAAATAAGTTACTCTATGCTAAGTAAGTAAATTTATTCCACTTGTAATAACTTTTGATCTTTTTTTATATTTAAATTTCTTTGATTATGAAATATCTTTTGTTATTTATTTAAATTATTGCTCAGCACACTTATGTTTAATTATTATTTAATTATTTAATTTGAATAATTAATTAAGGCTTGGGTTCGAATCCTGGCATGTACTAATGAGTTTTTCAAAAACTTACGTACATATTTATCACTAGCTCGACGGTGAAGGAAAACATCGTGAGGAAACCCGCAGGTCTCAGAATTAATTCTGAGACATGTGTAAACAGACCCGGTCCGGCGATGGGCTCACCACCTATCACGTTTAGGGGTCCAATATATCTCGTGAAATGTGGGTATATCCAGTAATGGAATACCTCTGCCTACCCCCTCGGGGATAAAAAAGGCGTGAGATTATATTATTATTATTATTATTTAATATTTTTCAACATAAGTAACTAAATAAATGACGTAATAACTATTTATCACTCAGAAATTCGTTATTAGAGTAATACCTCTTGTTGTTGCGTTTCTTAGGAGTCCGGTGCTCCGCCGAACATCGGATGCGTTCTTCAAAGACATATCCCCGTTCCTCCTCCACCTGGGCATGTTTGTGCCCACCATCATGGGCCAGTGCACTCCCGAGCAACAAGCGCGATGGTTGCCGCTCGCTTTGGAGATGCAAATCATCGGGACCTATGCTCAGGTAATGTGAAGCGGCTCAAAGCATTGGCCATCAGACATTGCTCATCAGAAACCACAGTACAAGCAGCTGTTTATTACGAAACAGCAATGTATATCGAACGTATTATAAAATTCAAGTGATATATATACAAAAGTCAAGTGATATTTATTGACTGTAGCTCGACTAAGGAAAATGTTAACTCAACACCCCAGAGAAGAAGTAGTTTCCAGGATTCGCAAAGAACTGGGAAGGTGGTGGTCTGTCACCGTGTCGCCTGCGTCTGGCATGACGCTGTACGCGGCCGACAAATGCTTAACACCGTCGCCCGCGTCCGGCATGACGCTGTAGACAAATGCTTAATATAGGAAATGCATTATACGAACAGCATTCTGGACGCATTGGCCAATAGGTGGGAGTCCCCCCTATTCGAGAACATTATGCGTCTGCAGGCGTCGGGCACGTTGCGCCAGCCCGGCGCAAGACCTAATTAAATTATTATATCATTAAAACAATATTTACTAACACTAGGCTAAGTATTTTGTTACTAATATTTATGGATTTATACTCCCAAATAAATTATTTTAATTTGAATTATTTATAGTGGTCTCTAGCGCCTCCGATGCAGCGCACAACGCGCGCGCGCGTGCAATATTTTTTTAGTTGTATACCTCAATTGAAATTATATATCCAAAAATGCCTTAAAACTATAGGTAACTAAACGTGTCCTCAAGTATCATAGTGAGGTATAAGCGCCAATAAGGTAGATTTGTCACTATTCGAGTTAATGAGTCCTCAAAAATGTAAATCATTATGACCTATGCATGTAGCCCGTAACAGCTTGGCCATTTACCTTGCTACCCACCTTTTTGTGTGTAAATTTGAATGACTCAGTAGGGCACATGATATTCGAAATTTAAATCGAGCAATAGTCTCCTGTAAATAAGTCAGAATACTGTTCAAGGTCGCGAGTGGCTCAACCATAGATATATGATGTACAGCGAAAAAAATCTAAATCTATGAGCTCAACAGATCCAAATAAAATAGTTCGCGCTATTTCGTTTTGAACCTACAAAACAGTAGTTATTATTCAGCAATGAAACATTACCAATATGGGGCTTGTAATCACTACATAGTATAAAACAAAGTCGCTTTCTCTGTCCCTATATCCCTATGTCCCTTAAATTTTTAATAGATCGAGTGATTCAAGAGGAAGGTTTTAGTGTTAGCATTGCACCCGTGCGAAGCCGGGGCGGGTCGCTAGTAATCATTAAGATATGTTTTCTGTTGTAATGTGTGAATATTTTAGGTACCTATACGATAATGTTGTGGAATTTCCTGACAACGTTACGTTCAAATAGACTTTTGCAATTTAATTGTCAGTATTTGACTGCCTAGTCAAATGAATTACTCTTTATGATCTGTCAAAACGGAAATCTACTATGGAAAATGTACTGAGTCCTGAGTTGTGACATCATCATCATTTTTAGTGCTCAATTGCTTCAGTTTTTTTTATTGTTTTGTTATTTTAAAATTAGCTATAATTGCAAAATTTTAAAAAGAAATGGATTTTCAGAAGTGGTTTAGCATAATCTTTTTGATGAGTGATTACTCACACTTTAATTTTAATACAGTCAAATACCCAATTTCAGACGGAGCTTGGGCATGGTACGTTTATCCGTGGTCTTGAGACCACAGCTACTTACGACCCAGAAACCGAGGAGTTCATACTGCACAGCCCCACCCTGACTTCCTACAAGTGGTGGGCTGGCGGATGTGAGTATATTGTCTTCAAATCTAATCTAGTTATCTTATCACAATACATCGCGATGTGACTGATATTATACTAAAATTTTGAAGATAAATCATAACAATTGTAATACACTGATACTCCTATAGGTATAAACACCGATAAAATCTATATTGTTTCAGAGATCCATTCACGTTATGGTGCATACTTACTTTACAGAACACTAGCGGATACTCAGGGATAATCTAGCTTTTCACTGGTGAAAGAATTTTCAAAATCCTTGCAGAAGTTTTTGAGTTTATTCGTAACACACATACAAAAATACAAATCAATCTTTCCTCTTTATAATATACGTAATAGATGTACAATATTTACTCATAAAAATGTCATCTACGTAGTAACCTTCTGGATCAGTAGGTACCTAAAAGGCTAGCAGCATTTTCTTTTAGAATAGTTAGACTGATCCTTTAATGGAAATTACGAATACACTTCTCGTAATCTAAAGTAATCTACACTCCCAAACATAACGTGATGATATCTATTTAATAAGCTGATCCAGACCCCACAGTCCCCACAGTCTCCACATCATAAGGCACAATAATGTACCTAACTCTTGTTTAATTAACCTTCACATTTCAGTGGGACACACCGTCAATCACTGTATTGTAGTTGCTCAATTGTACACAAAAGGTCAATGCTATGGGACCCACCTTTTCATCGTTCAGATCCGGGACTTGGAAACCCACATGCCCCTCCCTGGCATTAAGGTGGGAGAAATCGGCCCTAAAATGGGTTTCAACACGGCCGACAACGGATTCCTCGTTTTCAATAATTACAGGATTCCTAGAGAAAATATGATGATGAAAAATGCGAAGGTTGAGTTGGTAAGATTTTTATTAGATATTAACGAGATATACACCAGTAATACTACGAGATACTAACAATACGAGATTATACATCAAAGACGTTTAAAGAAAAAGTTTCTCTCTCCTAGAATGATTTTTTTCCAACATCTTTGACCAGTATATTTAAAAGTACATCTATCGGTCTTACATAGAACCACAGAATAGGTAATAGTTGATAAAACAACAAACGCCATAGACTGCACGTGAATTCTCTAAGTTATAAGCCCACTATAAAAGTTCTCCCATCCATTAGGTTTGTTTTAATAAGTAGAACTGTCTCTCATTAACCATTGGACCGTGGTCTTCAGACACGATCTCCTCGCCTGTCAAAAGATTTTCTCTTTCACAAGAAGGAGCAATTTATACCAATCTTTAGGCAAATCCCTAAACCCGTACACGTTTAGGTAGTTCTTTCCCCTTCATCAGTAAGTTAGCCGTTTTTTTTCAGAGAAATCTTAAATAGATTTCGTTTTTAGGACGGTACATACGTGAAAGTGGCCAGACATGAGAAGCTGACATACGGTACGATGGTATTCGTGAGGGTAACTCTAGTCAAAGAAGCTGCGTTCAATTTGGCCAAAGCTGCCACCATAGCTGTCCGTTATTCTGCAGTACGAAGGCAGTCCCAACCTAAGCCAAAGTATGTATAGATAGAAATTGTGTTTTCCTGCTTCTGTTACTTCATTGTATCGTTATCGTAATCTTTGCTATACTTACTACAAAATTTATAGTCCATCTGGAAAAGTACCCTCAGAAATTCATAAAACATAATGGTGAGTCACACAAGACAGAAACCAAAGATTCAGACTTTTCCAGTATTGCCACGTGTGCAACGACAAGACAATAGTGACCCATTTTTATTCCTACAGTAATTCAGTTGATCATTAACTCCAAATAAGTGAGCTCAATAATTTTATGGTGGTATTATTTGCCTAAAAATCTGTATTAGTGCGAATGAATCCATTCATTTGGCTATTGCATTGCTATTGGTTTCCACGTCTGGTTTGTTTTAGCGAGCTCGAACCTCAGATCCTGGACTATATGACCCAACAGCACAAGCTGTTCATTGGCATCGCCACGTCCCATGCGCTACAGCTGGCAGGAGACTGGTTATGGAGCACTTTCACAAAAGTGCTGGCTGACATGCGTCGAGGGAACGTTGAAAACTTGCCTGAGGTGATCAGAAAACTGAATGATTGCCAACTAGCCTTTTTGAGACTAGTCTATATCTTCTCTTAACATGCAACTATCTCTCTGCTATATTTCATGAAGAAGCTTTAAACCCAAAGCCATCAAACGCTAACAACCAGTGCAAAGGACAAACGCAGACTAGTAAAATTTATGATATTAGTAGGGAAGTGGAAATCTAATACAACACAAATTGTCTGTATACACTGTGCTCAGCTCAACATCAAGCGCTCAGCGCAACAACAGCGAAATCAAGTCAATCTTAGTCTATGTAATATAACGAACTCTAATAATAGAAAGAGCATTTCAATTATTAGATTTATTTAAGTATGTTTATCAGTTGTTTAGTACCCATAGTACAGGCTCTGCCTAGTTTGGGACTGAATAACCGTGTGTAAATTGTGTCCCACAATTTATTATTATTATTATTATTAATTATACTTTTTGAAGAAACAGTTTGTCAAGAACCGTAATACAGAAAAGTGGAATTAAAAAAAGAAAACGGTACGATAAACTAATCTGCTCTCGTTTTTAGCTTCACGCATTATCAAGCTGTCTTAAAGCAGTGAGTACGTCGGATGCGGCAGCCCTGATAGAACAGTGCAGGTTTGCGTGTGGTGGGCACGGCTACATGATGTCTTCAAACCTACCGTACCTGTACGCCTTTGTCACCGCCACTAGGACCTACGAGGGGGACTATACGGTTCTCTTGCTGCAGACTGCCAGGTAAGTTGTAGTTTCCTTAGATGGAGTATCTTTGACATTACGCAGAACATTTTCTTCTAATACCTTTGACCGTGTTACCGCGCTGACTCCAAATGATAAAAGCAGGTCAGGAGACTTTTTGACTTATTAGGTACACCAAATAAACACAACTCGAACAAAAGATAGACCTTCACCCGTTTTTTTTCTATGGACGTTTTCGGGAATAAAATATCTGGAATAAGTAAGTTTAAAGATTTTTTATTGAATAGAATCATGTTTAAAAACCCAACAATCAGGGTTTAGTAACATATAGGGTTTCTGGTTTCTCGACTTTATATTTTTCTCGAGATTCGAGAAATCTCGAGGGTAATTTCTCGAGTACTCTCGAGTCTCGAGGCTTTTTAAAAAAAATCGTAAAAATTGTCAAAATGTAACCAAATAACAAGTTAAATATTAAAAAGTAAGTTTAATTGCACCATCATTAATTGTATTCATATCAGTCATATAAATCATCATTAAATGATGAAAAACCTAAAATAAAATCTTCCTAAAACAAATCAAAAGAACTTCTTCGAGTAACAATCTTAACTATATTAATTAACCGTACTTTAATCAGCCGGTTATCTTCATTAAAATCATCATTAAATGATGAAAAACATAAAATAAAATCTTCTTAAAACAAATCAAAAAAACTTCTTCAAGTAACAGTCTTATATTAATTAACAGTATTTTAATGAGCTGATAATCAGTGTCTATTAAACTATTAATCAATCACCTACCTTTACTTGTTTACTAAATATACTTAATTATAACTATAAAATTATGAATGTGAAAATATAACGAATTGGCGTTGCCGCCCCGTCACCCGCGCTGCCACGCATTTCGCGTCGTCTTTGTTTTAAGCGCCGAAATAAGAAATGCGGGTGGTTATAATACGGAAAAAAATTAAAGTGCATATACCGGTTGCGGTACTCGAGACTTCTCGAGTACTTTGAAAAAAAATCTCGTCTCGAATGAAGCCAAATTTCTCGGGTAGTCTCGAGTTCGAGACTTCTCGAGCAGAAACCCTAGTAACATAGTAAATGTACCTAATTGAAACTCCGGTGAATGTTCCAAATAAACTTTATTGTAACTCACAGAATTTTTTTGGCCTACAGATTTTTGGTAAAAGCCTGGGAGCAAGCTGAAACAGGAAAGATAGTGACGCCTACAGTATCATACTTAGTTGCCGCTGGCTCTGGGACGAAAGTGCCCTATGACCATACTCCTGAAGGGATCATTAGATCTTTCGAAGGCGTCGCTGCAGGGTTTGTATCTATGTTTTCTATCAATTGCTTTTACTTTTAAAATTAGTATTGATACGTACACAAAATGTGAGCGTCTTTGAGGGAGGGGGACCAACCAGTACGACCACCGTCTTGCGATTTAGGATTTTCGTGTCACGAGGAAAATATATCATTGCAAGCTTATCATTTGGTGTGTGGCAAGTGGCAATTCATACAAAAATCTTGAGAATATGAAGCTTAAATAGAAACTAACGGTTGATATGTTTAATAAATATTCTATGATTTGCAGGAAAATTGGTGCATGTGTAAACAGTATTAGGAAGCGAATGAAGTCAGGTCTTAGCCATGAAGACGCATGGCAATTGACTACCGTCCAACTAGTGGCTGCTGCTGAGGTAATAACACTCTAGCTATTCCTCTCGCATTCCCTGGTATCTTGCAACTACACTGACGAGCAAAAATAAATAATTATATTTAGTCGGGAGATCAGACTTCAAGCCGAAAAATCTAAGAACGTGTGGTTGGCCCCCTGCATCAACGACCCATCGCACCAACAACGTGGTGGCCAAAGACGTTTAAAGCAAAAGTTTCTCTTAGGAAAGAGAATGATTTTCTTCCAACCTCTTTGGTGGTGGCTATCTCTCCTAGAATATATTTGGTTTTTATTGTTCATGTTAGTCTATATTTGCATTTTCTCTATATTAGTCAAGATGTTTGTGTAATTTAAAATTATTCTGAATATGTTTTGAATTCAAAGAGCTGTCTTGACTACCTAGTTTAGGATATATCTTCACTTATTTTTGCTCCTCAGCTCGCAGTTGAGAGTTCTATGAAATCGTAGGTTGCTAAAAATATGCTTCTCCTGGCAGAAGATTTCCATATCCTTAGTTACGTTACTTTAGAGGCCTCAAAAAAGATACCATTTCTATCTTGGACCACAAACCAGAGTAAAAACATTAATATTTTTTACAGGCGCATTGTCGCGCGGTGCTGTGCAAGATCTACTGGAATGAGACAGTTCGACTGACGGTGGGCTCCAGTGGTCCCGTCAAGGGGGTTATGCGACAGCTGGGCTCTCTATACCTCGTCTACTGGGCTTTAGAGAAAAACGGGGATCTATTAAGGGTAAGTGATTCAGAATCCACACTTGAAGCGTGAATACCTAATAATCTTAGAAAGAGTTGCAATTACTTTCAATAAGTGGTCTTATAAGCCAAAGAACAAATAGCTGCTTTGTATTTGTATTGCATGTTCATAATGAGAAGTTTATCTTCTTTTAGTATTGCACAGTATCAGAAGACGACCTCTTGTACCTCCAGCAGAGGTACGAAGAGTTGTTGGCGTTGATCAGACCAAATGCTGTTGGTCTCGTCGACGCATTCGACATTAGAGATGAAGTGAGCAATTCAGAATGATTTTAAATTAAATATTCAATATAGTCTTATCACTGAGAGGGGTTGGATAAGGTATACCATTCCTGGAAGAACCCACTTTTGTAAGCGTGATAGGTGGTAAGCCCATCGACGGCTCGAGTGCCGTTCGTTACGCAAGTCTACGACAGCCACATTTGGGTCTCCTTACGATGTTTGACTTCACCGTCGAGTTACAGGCAAATATAATATCTATTTTTTTTAAAAAACTCATTGCTACATATGCTCTCACCACGGCACGGGCGAATACGGGCTTAACACGGGGCGGGCTCCCTTTCAACAAGGCTAGCACTGCTCAGCACTGAACTCTCTACAATAACAGATGTTAACCCCTATGTTCCCTCAGAAATTGAGTTAAGGAAGTATAATTTTGAGGTGAGCTGTTTTCAGTGATGAATGAATGGTACATAAGTTGGAGGTCTATGAACGGAGGTTTTCCACGGATTTCCAAGGGTTTTCCACGGGTATGAGTGCGAGTATAATAATAAGTTATTAGCTATTCACCACGCATAGTAAGAAGGTTAGTAGTTGCAGATACAAGGTCAATACTTAGATGAGATGCTGCTGCCCTTCTTTAGGAACCCGTAAAAGCCCACTGCTGGGCTAAGTGTATTTCACTCTGTTATCAGGAAGTGGTTCACGCCCTAGTATTTCTCACTTCCCTAGGGGTGTCCCTAATTTTGCTGTAGGTACATTTATGACAACAACATGATGAATGACGTTGACTTTTAGATTTTGAACTCCACACTGGGCGCGTACGACGGGCGCGTGTACGAGCGTCTGATGGAGGAGGCTCTCAAGAGTCCGCTCAACGCAGAGCCCGTCAACGAAAGCTTCCACAAGTACCTCAAGCCCTTCATGCAGGGGAAGCTGTGATTTACGGTGACTAGACAGCTTGTAGGTATATTGTAGTGTAACCTAACGATGCACGATGGTATTTGACAATGTATTTTGATGAATTGAATGTTTGATTTTCTTGTTTTTTTTTAATAGACTTGGATAATTTTATTGGTAATTTTAACTCATTAATATAAAGAAAAAAGATAGGTATACTTAACGCCATTAAGTAGTCAATAGTACCGACGGCATAATAGGTACATAGTACATACCTTCTATGTGTATCTACTTATATAATTTATCATAGTTTAATTTTGTATAAACAAAAGTAACTTACCTAACTAGGTGTTGTTTAGATTATTTTAAAAAATAAAAGAAAATCAAGTTAATAATTACTTTTATTTGTTTCCTGTTGATGTCTATTATTTTTTTATTTACATTTTTATCCAAAACTAACGACCCGCCCTCGTTTCGCTTCAGTTTGTCAAATTCAACAGTCTTCTGAATCCTGCAGGATATATTATATATTTTATTAAAATTCCTGTTTTAATCTATTGAGCCGTATCGGAGCCTGTCCGAGACAAAGTTTCATACAGACAGACAAGATAAAAAAAAAATGTCATCGTATATGAATAGCAATTTATTAAGTTTATTTTGAAATTACATGCAAATACTTTAATACTGTATACTTGAGTTGTAGTTGTTACTTAATTCAAATTCCAATTGGAGCAAATAGAATTTGGACCAACTACCTACTTAATGTGCGCTATTTCATTACAATATTTTTTTCTTATCTAAATGTGCCTTCCTTATCCGAGCCTGATTCACATGATGAAAATTAGTGAGGCTCGAGTTCGAATTTTGGCATGTACCAATGAGTTTTTCAAAACTTACGTACATATTTATCACTAGCTCGTCGGTGAAGGAAAACATCGTGAGGAAACCCGCAGGTCCCAGAATTAATTCTGAGACATATGTAACGGACCCGGTCCGGCGAAGCGCTCACCACCTATCACGTTTAGGGGTCCAAAGAATCTATCGTGAAAAGTGAATATATCCAGATATGGAATACCTCTGCCTACCCCCTCGGGGATAAACAGGCGTAAGATTATATTTATTTATTATATATTACTACCCAAAGTATAGGCTCTGCCTAATTTGAGATTGATTATATTATTTACAATTAAAATACATTATCCTCCTTATGAGTAAGTCGGGTAAAAATCTACTAAGTAGTCGTTAACAAGGAAAACCTAGTTCTATAAACACGATGTATTTAATCACGTTTCACACGTATAACTTGTTTTGCTTACATTACAATTACATAATAGCGATAAAAATAACAGTACTATCTCTTCGATAATAAGTGTTCGTTGGCCGTGGATATCGTACATTGAATCGGAGTCGAGGTGTCATTGTGTTGTAAACAAAACAAATATGGCTAAAGTGAACGAAGATTTACAAAAAGAGAGGAACAAATGTGACTTCAATGTAGAAGAATTGATTGTCTTTTTAAATGGAGGAGTTAAGGCTAATGAAAATAGGCGGAGACTCGGTAAGTATTTGTAAACATTTGTAATCGTTAATAATAATAATAATTTATTGCTTAACACACGTTGAACAGAATTACAGTAAATAGAGGTAAACGTATTATGCACTAGTAGTGACAACTAGGGCTACCTGGTCTGTATTTTGAGAGTCAGTTTTCCTCCGTAGAAGCCATTTAAGTGTTACAGTTACCTACTAAAGCTTTGTAGTATATAAATCGGTATAACACAAGACATATAAAAGGAAAGAAGTTAAAAGTGAGAGGTGTGAGAGAGAAGGGGCGTTATTTCGTCGAGCACTGTCCGGTTCCAATAGGCACCGTAACAATAAAAAATCAATTGTGTTTTATCTTATTGGCTTGAAAGGGAAAAATCGGTAGGTACATAGAATAAAAAATTGGATTGATTGATTGATGGATGTAAGTGTAAAGGTGTGCCAGGATCGTAGCAGGTGGCGGTCTATTGTTTCTGCCTACCGGGTCTGGAAAAAGGCGTGAGCATATGTATGTATGTCTACACTAATAATATAATATTATAAAGAGGAAAGATTTGTATTTCTTTGTCTGTTTGAATTGAAAAGGCTCCGAAACTACTAAACTGATTTTAAAAATTATTTCACAAATGGAGCTACGTTAATAGGGAGTAACATAAGTTATATTTAATTATTACGGGAACTACACAGCTGAAACCGCGCGGAACATCTATATAAAGTATTTCGCTTCTCTCGAACCTTATAAGAACGTGCAAAAACAATCTTCCAATAAAAAATATCAAAAATGCATGCATGAAAAATCTTATACGAGCACCGTATTGCTATAACATCCGCCTAAGGCACTATACGGCTAAAGCAGCGCGCCTTCTTCTTCTAATGTCATATTTTTTTAAGTTTGATAATTTGGGATGTGTGTGATTGCTACTGGATGGTTTATACCACCTTGTTCTGCACACCGACCGACCCGTGGGGGCCAAAGGTTATTTTATTTATTTTATTATTTTTATAACACATTTGCTCGTAAAAGGTGTCTTATTTCACCAATTTCAATATCGTATTGTATCTCATTACGCCCAAGTGCGGTAAGTGTAAAGTAAAACGCACGGTTTATCAAGATGCTCCGTCTAAAAACAAACTGTACTTTTTAAAATCTCAGCAAAGAGATTTTATGTCAAAAAAGTTGTCAACATTTTATGATTAAAATTAACTTTGGGAGATAAAATATAATAAAGAAATAGTTATGTACATAATTATTTAATTTAATTAATTTTGACAGTAAATTACAACCAATTAATCTGTAACTAAAACACAAAAATATTAATTTACTTTATTAGTAATAGGTGCTGGCTGTTTTTTGTGCCTTTGCCTAAAAAAAATGATGATGCGCGCCGCGCGCTTTTTCTTAACGCTGTATTGTTTTTATTCGTTTACCATAGTCGGAGTTTTATTTTATTTCCTCGCAAATGTGTTATAAAACGTCGTATGACATACGTGCGCTTTGATAATTACAGCCTCTGCTTACTTCTAGCCCTCGCCTACGGCTCGGGCTAGCAATGTCGCCTCGGCTGTAATTTTCAACCTACCGCACTTATATCATAATGTACTATTATATTTACAAGTTAATAATCTTTGTGGACAAGTATGTGCTAATTACAAGCTTCCACATATAAATAACAAAACTTATTACAAACAACATAGTAACTAATACATGTAATTATACAGAATATTGTAATAAATTATGTGGGGCTCTGCAGCATAGTGCTGCCATACCCACTAAAAACCCTGGGGTGTTCCTCCTCGCCGCTATGGACCCAGTCATGGCACCGCGGTTATGCATCCGCAGCTGAGTCAGTGCAAGCCTGACATAACCTGGTTGTAGTCCAAACTAAGCGGGCAACATAGCCCGCGGGCTAAGTGGTCTGTGGGCGCATTTGACCACAAAGCCCCCGTAAGGCATTTCCGCCTCATGCGAAAAAAGTTAAAGAAAATAACAGAACTCTAAAGAGTAAAAAACCGACTTCAACGAATTATAGTAAAATACTGTCTAATTGAGTAGGTACCTACTCAATCCTAAGGTTGTCTGGAAGATATCGCTAAAAGCGATAAGACCGCCCATTGTACTTTAGTTAATGTTGGTATCCATATTGTGTTGTTTTTGGTGTACAATAAAGAGTTATTGTATTGTATTGTACCTACCTCTTCCTTTTTAGGAGTCAGTTAAAAAAAGAATCATTGAAATCGGTATGCGTGATACTGAGATATTCGTCCATTTGTCGCGCACATACTTTTGCAAATTTAAGACTTATATGGTTTTCTCATGGATGCCATTGTCAGAACTGGACCAAATAAAATGGGACCACACGGAAAGCACCAGCTTTCAAATAAAAAAATAATCATCAAAATCGGTTCACCCATTCGAAAGTTCTGAGGTAACAAACATAAAAAAAAACATACGTTACGAATTGATAACCTCCTCCTTTTTTAAAGCCGGTTAAAAAGGGTTCCATACCAAAGTGTAACCGTTGTGGTGCCGATGCCCTGTCTGTCTTTCTGCCTGTCACACCAGATTATCTCAGGATCAACTAGTGCTATCATCAACTTTAAATTTGATATACTTATAAATAACGCTTTAATTACAAATGAAATAATTAAAAAATCAAAACTATTTCCAAAATGTCTACTTTTTTTCTAGAAAAGAAAGTTTTCGCCGATAAAACCCTTTTTGACGATGTTCCGGAAGAGTATTTGAGCCACAAGGAGAAGTACGAGAACTCTATCCGTAAAGTTGTTCGCATGTTCAAAGTGCTCAAAGAAATTGATGACCCCAATCTGTCTCCACTGGAAAAGCTTTGGTACCTATATAAATATTGTTGCAAAATCTGTAACTACCTCCATTTGATTAGCGTAACGTGAGCCCATCGCCGCACAGGTCCCAGAATTGATTGACTGATTCTGAGGCATGTGTGACAGACACATGCCTCAGAATCAATTCTTATTTCTTGGAACCTGCAGGTATCTCAATGTTTTCCTTCACCGTTGAGCTAGTGATATATGTACCTACGTAAGTTTACTTAAAAGAGGTTGGAAGAAAATCATTTTCTTTTCTAAACTTTTTCTTTAAACGTCTTTGGTTTACTCATTGGTACATACCCTACTTACCAGGATCCAGTCTCTCTCATGTAACTAAACACTGGTATAGGTACCTCACATCATCACTGCTCTTGTATATAAATTAAAATGTTCTTACAGAAGGCTTTATAAATCATCATCAACCCGTAACCGAGTCCGAGCAGTGATAGCCCGGACGAGAGCAATGATAGCCCGGACGGTTAAAGAGCCGGTCGAAAATCAGTGAGGCTCGGGTTCGAATCCTGGCATGTACCAATGAGTTTTTCAAAAACTTACGTACATATTTATCACTAGCTCGACGGTGAAGGAAAACATCGTGATGAAACCCGCAGGTCTCAGAATTAATTCTGAGACATGAGTAAACAGACCCGGTCCGGCGATGGGCTCACCACCTATCACGTTTAGGGGTCCAATATATCTCGTGAAATGTGGGTATATCCAGTAATGGAATACCTCTGCCTACCCCCTCGGGGATAAAAAAGGCGTGAGATTATATTATTATATATCTGAGCTAAGGGTCTTTCCTCACAGATGAAAAACTATGAGCTATAATCTCCCACTGCACATTTAGAGATGGTGTTAGCTTAGTGGCCACCTAACTGACAAATTTTTTTAAGCCGTCTAAGGGGTTATAAATAATAAATGTCAAACACAATATTGTTCTCAGGGCTACGAGTAGTAGTACGAGTAAGACTTCACTTTTAATGATGGCCGTTTTCAAGGATGGCTCCCCCTTAATGTTACATTTCTCCATGTTCATCCCGACGATCCTCGGACAAGCAGACGAGACACAACGGGCGTACTGGTTGAAGAGAGCGTTGAATTTAGAAATTATAGGGACCTATGCTCAGGTAGGTTGCTAAAATACCCATTAGCCTCTCTACGCACAATGACCAATTGATGATGACTGTAAATGACTTTGATAGAAAATGCGTTTTAATCTGATATGCAAATTTATTTTAAATGAAGTACAAAATAATTAATGTTGTAATGGCGAGAGGTTGTGGTCGAGTCTGTCGTCTAGTTCGCGGGGTGCGGGGCGCGGGCGGAAGTCCTTGCCCCACTCTTCATCTATACATTCTGAACATGCCCCCTGACGTTGAAAGGCTTGTCTTTCAACCCTGAAGATGAATCCTCCAATGGCAACGGACAAATCCGGTTAAAGGCGCGTCGAATTATCCCTTTAGGAGTCTGGATGTCTGCTACTCTGTTCACTCCGTCTGATCCAGGGTACACTTTAGTGACACGTCCAAGACTCCACTTCATTGGAGGCAAAGAATCATCTTTGATGAGGACTAAAGCTCCATTGTCGAGATGGCCTTTAGAAGTACGCCATTTTGTCCTCTGTTGGAGTTCAGCCAAATACTCCAATTGCCAGCGGTTCCAAAATTGCTGCCGCATTTGCTCCAGTCTTTCATATCGAGATAGACGGTGTTCATTGGCGTTGATAAGCGTGGGTGTCGGCAAAGCAGTAAGAGGGCGTCCTACCAAGAAGTGGCCCGGGGTTAAAGGTGCCAAATCATTTGGATCGGATGAAAGAGGCGTAAGAGGCCTTGAATTTAGTATTGCTTCGATTTGTACAAGAACCGTATATAGATCCTCAAATACTAAGTGAGCATTACCTAAAACCCTACGCAAGTGCATTTTTACAGATTTAACACCGGCTTCTGCTAAACCTGCCATATGAGGTGTATATGCTGGTAGAAATTTAAATTCAATACCTTCTTGAGATATACAATTAGATATAATTTGACCATTTAGTTCAAAAAATTTATAAAGTTCATTTTTGGCTCCGACAAATTGAGTTCCGTTATCGGAATAAAGCATTTCTGGTTTCGATCGTCGAGCTATGAAACGTCGCAGTGCTGAAAGAAAGGAATCCTTAGTAAGGTCGCTCACTAGTTCTAGATGAATAGATTTTGTAGTAAAACAAACGAATATAGCCACATAAACTTTCTCAGTCTTACTACCACGACCCCTTCTGTTCTGTGCAATCAATGGACCTGCGTAATCCATACCGCATGTTTGAAAAGGATACCCTGGCTCAAGGCGCTGCTCAGGCAAGTTGCCCATTATGGGATTGATACTCTTTGGATTTAAACGGAAACACCGGAAACATTTGTGAACAACTTGTTTGGCCAAATTGCGTCCGCCTAGAGGCCAAATTTGCTCTCTAATTGAACTTAATAACAATAGTGGACCGGCATGCATTAAGCGAACGTGTTCATGATTAAATATAAGTTTCGTCAATGGATGCTTAGATGACAAAAGTACTGGGTGCTTTTTACCAAAATCGAATTTGCCTTTTCTCAGGCGACCCCCAACTCGTATTAAACCATTTTGATCTACAAAAGGACTCATAATTAATAACTTGTTTTTAGTACCCAAGGGCTGACTGATTGATAAAGTGTTGTATTCATCTGTGAAAGTTTCCTTCTGTGATAATTTAAGTAATGTATTGTATGCTGTTTCTCGTTCCGCTAGTGTGATAGGACCCAAGCTTCTGTAGTTAATTAATTTTTTACAAATATTAATGAAACGTAAAATGTAAACCATACTGTTAATCAAACGGCATAATCTTGAAAACCTCGAGAAAGGAAATAACTTGTCATCTCCAGTCAGAGCTATATTAACCGTTACTTCAGGCAAGTCAGTTCTCGAATCATCAAACTTTTTGTTGGGCCATGTATTTTCAGTAGCAGTCAAAAACTTGGGACCATTCCACCATATGCTTAAATCTAGCAATTGTGTCGCTGTCACGCCTCTGCTTAATAAGTCTGCTGGATTTTCTGCAGTAGGAACGTGCCGCCACGACATGTTTTGTGTAAGCTCTTGTATGTCAGACACGCGGTTTTTAACAAATTGCTTAAGTCTGTTCGGCGGAGTTTTCAGCCACCCCAGAACAACCGACGAATCAGTCCATAAAATACATTTTGAGAAATTTATTCGAGTGGTGGTTAACACTTTCTGTACGAGTCTCGCTGCTGCAGTAGCCCCACATAACTCGAGACGCGGAATTGTGTTCGCTTTTAATGGTGCTACTCTGCTTTTAGCGCAAAGTAAATGGACTTGAACATCACCGTCAGAATTCTCAGACCTAATATAAGCACATGCACCGTATGCATCTTTAGATGCATCACAAAATGCGTGCAACTGAATGTCAGAGGGGTCATTACATACCACGTGTCTGGGAATCCTTAGATCATTAAGGTGAGTTAATCCAGCTACAAATTTAGACCACATATTTAAGACGTCTTTGGGCAATGGATCATCCCACTGTAACTTGTGAAGCCAAAGTTTCTGAAGAAGTATCTTACCAGTAATGATAACAATGCTCAATAAACCCAAAGGATCAAAAACTTGCGAAATGGTTGACAAAATAACTCTCTTGGTAACAATTGCTTCGTCGTTATCTTTGATGACAAAATGCAACTGATCCTCGGAAGGCAACCATTTAAATCCCAAAGTGTTTGATTGAGTGTGCTCGCTTAAATCAACCACACCAGAAGAACCCTGGGAGTCTGTATTATTGCATGCTGGTAAGTTTGACCGAAACTTTCTCAAATTGAAACAGCCAGAAGCTAGGACTTTTGACACCTGTGACCGAATGCGCATCAGACCTTCAGCTGTGGAATCTCCTGTGAGCAGATCATCAACGTAAAAGTCATCGCTGATAATTTGTCGAATCTGCTCATTATCACATTCCTCAGCCAGTTGCTTTAAACAACGAACTGCAAGAAATGGGGCTGATGCCGTTCCGTAGGTCACGGTATTCAAAGTGTAAGCTTCAAGTGGCTTAGATGTATCGTCACGCCATATTATTTGTTGCAGATGGCGTTGATTCTCATGTATGAGTACCTGCCGGTACATTTTCTCAATATCTCCTGCCACAACAAAGCGGTGCTGCCGAAATCGCAAAAGAATTGAGAGCAAGTCGCTTTGTATCGTCGGACCTACCATTTGAATATTGTTGAGTGATAGTCCGGATGAAGTTGGCGCACTTGCGTTGAAAACAGCGATTAATTTTGTTGTTGTGCTCTGTTCGCGCAGCACGCCGTGGTGTGGCAGAAAGTATGAGTTGCGAGGAGGATTTTGTATGTCGCTTTTGGTCATGTGCCCTAACTGAGCGTATTCGGACATGAAATCGATGTACATGGCTTTAAGCATAGACTGTTTTTGAAAACGACGCTCTAATGAGAGGAAACAGTGCTTTGCCCGTTCAAACGAATCGCCGAGCTCAGAATCGGACATCTTTAACGGTATAGCAACCGAAAAGCGACCATTTTCTTTACGAAGAACATTTTGCTTGAAGTGTTCTTCACATAAAGTTTCTTCGATGGAATATGCTTGTTTACAAGATACTGGCATTTCTTCGGTAGCCCAAAATTTAGCTAATTGATCTTGTATTTCATCGAATTGAGTGATATTACACGACAAATTTGCGCTATGAGGTAGTCCAGTGGGTCCGGTGACAATGTAACCGAACTTTGTTTCTTGCAACACTGGATATTTGTTATTAAGTCGCATTTGATTAGTACCGAGCAGGTCCCAGAAAATGTCGGCGCCAAGGAGTACATCAACTCTTGACGGATAGAAGAACTCTGGGTCGGCAAGTGTAATATCTGAAGGTATGTTTAGTGTGCTTATGTTGACAATGCGGTTTGTCGATGTAGTGACTTGTGGCAACACTAAAAATGTTATATTTGCTTTGAATGTGTTGAGCCTGGACTGTATTGTAGTGTTACATTTCTTTGTGACGGATGAGATTGAGCTATTAATGCCTGAGACAGAAAAACTTGTTTGTTGAGCTGGTAGACCCAGCTTTGACATTAGAGATTCTGACATGAATGAGGCTTGACTACCAGAATCTAGAACTGCTCTCACTTCATGCAGCTGATTGTTAACATCTCTAATTTTAATCAAGGCTGTCGCAAGTAATACTTGGCCGCACTGATTGCTGACAGACAATGCAGTGGCAGCTTTGGTAGGCTCAATCTGCTCCTTGTGAAGTAGCGTGTTATGTTTACGCTTACATGTCCTGCAAGGTCCTAGTCGGCAGACACGTTTGTTGTGACCTGACCTCAAACAATTTTTACAAACTTTAGAATTTTCCACAAACTGCTCCCGCTCTTCTAATTTCATTTGTGAGAACTTTTGGCACTGATATAGAAGATGTTCTTCACTACAAAGGGGACATTTGTAATTTTTATATGATTGTGTGTTATAATTTTGAGCAGTGGCAGCTAACGCCTTCAAGTTTTTGTGTGATGATTGTTTGTGTACAGGTTTTAAATTGTCTTGTTTGTTTGTACTATTTGTACTGAGTTCTATTGTTTCTAATAGATCCGCCCTGGACTTAAGAAATTGTGACATTATTTCAAATGTCAATTTTTTGTGTTTTACTTTGTATTCTTCCCATTCACGCAAAGTACGAGAATCAAGCTTAGATGAAATTATATATATTAACAGAGTGTCCCAATATTTAGTTGGTTCATCGAGGATTTGTAGTGCGCGTATATTTTTCATATACTCGTCTAGAAGCCTACGTATTGAATCAGCTGATTCTTTTTTAATCGGTTCCTCATTAAAAATAGCTTTAATATGATTTTGAACTAATAGCCGCGTATTATCGAATCGTTCACATAATGCACTCCACGCCACAGTATAATTAGAAGCAGAAAATTCCAAAGAACGAATTATCTGAGCAGCACTTCCATCCAAGGAGGCACGTAGGTAATGGAACTTCTGTATACTTGTGATAGACGTGTTGCTATGGATGAGTGAAATAAAAGTATCTCGAAACTCTAACCAACTACCATATTCACCAGAAAATTTGGGTATTTGAATTGTAGGTAACTTGACACCCTGAAGAGAATTTCCTTGTCTCCCTGTACCTTCCTCATTTTTAACGGTGGATGGTGACCCAGAGCTAGACCTGTCTGATTTTTCGCGCTTAAAAGAGCGACAAAGCGCCTCGGCCAAAGCCATGTTACGGTAAAACTGCGTTTCAAATTCCATTCTTTGAGTTTCTTGAAGCTCTAAGTCATCATCGTCCGTCAATGATTCGATACATTGTTGAATATGATCAAATTCCAAAAACACTTCATTAATTTTTTGCATTCGAAGTTTTAATTCAATAGCTTGAAGTTCGTTGCAACTAGTAACATCCGTAAGACCCTGAATATATTTTTCAAAATTAGTGAGACGACCCTTTAAAGTTCCTCGCTTTCGTGTTAAATCTGCGAGCTCAGACATTTTGAAAATAATTTGTAACTATATAACAATGAAATGAAATAATTAATTACCAAAGTAAGACAATAAAAGTATAATATTCGAACAGTTTCATATAAACTTAACTGCAAATAACCTAGTCACTAAAGTGATAAAAGAAAATAAATTGATTAATTGATAACAATATAACAATGTAAATAGTTGAATATAACACTGAGAACAATATGGGAGGAATATAATATGAATAAGTAGTATTTCTCGTCTTCTATTTGTTTTAGCTAAAAAACAACAGAAACTTTACAACGATATTTGTATTAGGAACATAAAATTCAATAACATAAACATAAGAAAATAAACCAATAACCAATTCAATTCAGAATACGCATAATTATTTGTTATAATTCGCATTAAACGAACTAAACAATAAATGAATTACAAATTGGAAACAATTAGATACCTACAATATGAAGTTAGCGTAAATAGCGTTGCGACCAAATACCATTACCTGCATTCAACTATGAACAGTTCATCATTAGAAATCATTCAAAACAAAATACAAGTAAAATTATATAACGAGCTTAAACAACCAGAATCAAAGAGCTCCGTTTACGTACATTAATGAAATATTTAGAGGTCTACGATTAATGATCGGTTTCTCGCTTGCATAACCAATTCTACTTGACCTCTATTAAAATAGTAATAGTAGGTCTCTGTGTATCAACTTACGTTGGTCGATAGCTTGTTTACGTTAAATGCACTCGCTAAATAATTATAGGTAGGTAGAATCTTGCACTTATTTATTTAAGAACATAAGCATAAATAATTCATTCTATAACACTTATTTGACAATATTAGGTATACACTAAAGATATTTAGTGACTTGAGGATCGATATTAGGTTCTCACTAGATGTTGCTTGATTAATTTTATTGGGAAGAATTTAATAACCAGGACAACTTATAAGTACGATTAACTCAGACCACTTGCCTTGTATTCTAGTATCACGCTTGTTCTTGTTCTTTGATATAGATAATCCTGTTTCGCCAAATCCAAAACAATTTTTGTTGAAACACCGTCGGTTTGGTTCCACAGTTCCACGTCGTAGATTTCTTGATAGATTTTGTAAAATATCCACAGGCACCATCCGGTTCGTATAGGCCAATTTATGTAAATGACTTTGATAGAAAATGCGTTTTAATCTGATATGCAAATTTATTTTAAATGAAGTACAAAATAATTAATGTTGTAATGGCGAGAGGTTGTGGTCGAGTCTGTCGTCTAGTTCGCGGGGTGCGGGGCGCGGGCGGAAGTCCTTGCCCCACTCTTCATCTATACATTCTGAACAATGACCCTGAAAAACGCGAAATGACCAAAACGCAGAATGACCAATCGCAAAATTACACATACTGAATACGCGGAATGACCAAACGCAAAATGACCAATACTTTACTCCGAAATTGAGTTGGGCGACTAAAGACAATTTATTTTATTAATTTTATTTATTTGGCAATTAATGATCAGGCAGGTATAACATGAAAGGGCTTGACTAGTAGAATAGAGTATTCTACTGTAATAACTGTGAGAATTAGATATACTAAGGTTGTTGTCGCACACATATCAACTTGGAAACTGATCAGCCCACCCGATAAACTACCTCTTTATACAAGGTGACTTTTTTACCGTCTGGAAAACAATGTGGTGTGATAGGTAAGTGTAGATTCATTTGGCAATGTTACCTAAAAAAAATTTTTTTTTGTCAAAAATTTTTTTTCTTGCTTAAACTAATATGCATTACTCAATTGTAGTCAATAATACACACTGAAATAATTGAATTTTTTTTCTTAAATCATAGAATTAAAAATGATAGTTATTTTTCGATCCAATAATTGAAAAAGTATTTTAAAAAGAAACAGGCTCGTAGCTTCTATTTATGCGCAATCTACCTACAACCGCCAGCTGCGAGTAGTACTGTGCGTAGTTTTCTAGATTTTGTAAATTGCATTAAAAATGACTATATTTAACAATTACTCTCGTGTATAACTTCGGCTCTAGATACTTTATACGTCATATTTTTGTATAGTTGTCGACTAAGATATCCAATCGAATATCACAGCCGCAAATCGAGCCGTTTGATATTATCCGTATGAAATTAACTACTACAACGCACACTAATCACTAATCATCAACGTAACGGCCTTGCCTCGGGATAAGCTAAAGCAAGAGCGGTGACGATGCTTTTCCCAGTTGATATGTGTGCTTTAACTTTCAGTGTCTCTTACACTTTATGGAATAAAACCTCCTGCGACAGTTCGTGGTAGAGAAGACATTATGTGAAAGAATACCTATATACTTAGTCACAAAATGTTTTCAGACTGAACTCGGTCACGGCACGTTCATCAGGGGATTAGAAACGACCGCCACGTATGATGCCGATGCTGAAGAGTTCGTCTTGCATAGTCCAACACTCACATCTTACAAATGGTGGCCAGGAAGTTGTAAGTATATCGGAATGACGTGACTAGGTATGTCGCAAGCATGGCCACACCAGAGGCGACTCATATGATACGACAGAAAATGCATACGCTTAAAAGAAATGTGAAGATCTAGGTATGCGTAATACTTAAGGCAGTTGGGTACATTCGCTTATTTGCTCGCTGGATGGATCACAGAATGCCTTAATTTCGTCTTCTAAAAAGGAGCTTCCGCTATTGCCGAAAAATTCAAATTCAAAATTCGTTTATTTCTGTGGGTAAAAAAATTACACTTAGAAACGTCAAGAGTCTCAACAAACGACTCTAAACATGTCAATGGAACCATAGAATAATCATCATCATCAACGCGTAACAGCCCTCTGTTGAGTAACAGCCAATCTTTGTTTCGTGGTTACTTTCCAGTGGGACATACTGTCAACTACTGCGTGGTCATGGCTCAGCTCTACACCAAAGGGCAACACTGCGGCATCCAGCCATTCTTAGTCCAAGTCCGTGACGAAGAGACCCACATGCCTCTCCGGGGAATCAAAGTGGGAGAGATCGGGAAGAAGTTGGGTTTTAACACAGTCAACAACGGGTTCTTAGGTTTTGATCACCACAGAATTCCTAGAGACAGAATGCTGATGAAAAACGCCAAAGTTTTCAAGGTAAGAATCGTTTGGATCTACTTAAGAGGACAGGATGAAACAAACGATTCTTTTGCGCCGCCCACAAAATTTGCCTTAAAAACGGTCTTTTACTAATGTGCTTAGCCACTTTGGACAATGGTACCCAAACTATCAATAGCTAATTAGAAATAATTAAAATATAATCAATATTATTTAGCGAAATATCTTTCAGTCTTTTGCCTTTTAAATACGTTGAAAAATTTGGTGGTAGAGTATATTATTTTATTTGTGGCTTAAGTCGTCCCACGGGCGCTCAAAGACATACGTTACTTGCCGGGATAAAGGATAGTAATATTATGTTTGAATCTGTATTGTTTGTTTTTTACTTCATTTTTAAATAACATTTAGAGGAGCTAAAAAGTGTTTTTCTAGGATGGCACTTTCACGATGACATCTAGGAACTCCAAGCTGACGTATGGCACGATGGTATTCGTAAGAGTGTCGATAGTCAACAACATGGCTGTTCATCTTGCCAGAGCAGTGACTATTGCAGTGAGGTATTCTGCTATCAGGAGGCAGTCGCAGATTAAACCTGAGTAAGTTAGGTTATAATGATTAGAAATGTCGCATAATTGCACAAGTGCGAACAAAGAGCATTTCCTTGAATGACATTTACTAGGGGCATGAATGTTATGATAACTCTGCTGTTCAGACAGCCAAGTGGCTTTGGTAAACGTAAAGATAGGTAAGTCGAACGAATGGAATGACAAATGTGCTGGATTGACATAGTGTTCGACTTCTCAAGGTTAAGTAAAATTAATATAGTAAAGTATACTGACACGTAGTTTTTAATAATTAGTAGATATTACAATTAAGCGAACAGAACTTTAGTTTGCCACTTGGCTAATGGGGTTGAATATCATCTCTGTGGTGTGAGAGTACACCCCACCACTACTACGCCTCTAACGCGCCTAGACAATGCATAGAACGCTGCACCTTAACCTGGCCGATGAAGATGAACGATCACTATGTCGCCAGTAATCTTCAAAAAGCTATTTTATTTGTCTACCAGTGAGCCAGAGTCTCAAGTCCTGGACTACGTGACGCAACAGCACAAGTTGTTCATAGCGATAGCCTCAAGCCACGCATTCTCCAATACCGCGAATTCGTTGAAGAATCTCTACTTGCGGGTATCAAGCGATTTGAATGCAGGCAAGCTAGATGATTTGCCTGAGGTATGTCTTTCTAATTTATTTGGGAGAGGAATGTTTAAGCGAACGAAAGAAATAGAAGGATTAGGAAGAGTAGAGAGTAGGTATTCAGAAACTTCTTCTTCTAAAATATTCCTACAACCAGCTGGTTTCCTGGTTTCTTATTTCTGTTCCACCACAAGATAGTAATTTGAACAAACTGAAAAACCAAAAATATAGCTACCTACCGACTGCTCATAACTCTAGCAATCTGTTCGAAAGATCGTTCACGATACGTATGAAGTCCCAGATTTCCAGTCACAATAAATTTTTATTTGTCTTTGTATCAGATATGATGCCTGAAGCTTGATGATGATTGAAAAGTAATATCAAAATAAAAGATAAGTGGCAACACCTTGTTTATGAGATAAATTTAAAAAAAAATGTCGTTCCAGCTTCATTCTCTAGCGTGCTGCCTGAAGGCAGTCACCACTATGGACGCTCAGAGAATGGTGGAAGGCTGTCGGCTAGCCTGCGGTGGACACGGCTACATGCTGTCTTCAAACCTGCCCCAGATCTATGGACTCGTGACAGCCGCATACACTTACGAGGGAGAGTTCACTGTCTTGATGCTGCAGACTGCCAGGTAGGCAGTCAAATACATCAAAATAATCTGCAGTTGTAAAATCTATGGGTAGTGCTAGAAGAATGAATAAACTTGGTTTTCTAGGATTAAGCAAAAAATATCCAATATCGGTGGGTAAAATTGGCAAAATAAAGAAAATTAAAGGTCCAAACTGACTGACCTAAAATGAATTTAGGTTATAGAATGTAGGACCAAGAAAATTTAGCTTGAACAAAACAAAAGCAGTTCCGCTCTGAAAAAGAAGCTAGGTGCTTATTTTTAAATTACTTATAGCTACAATAGTATTGAAGTAAACAATTCTATAGTAATCGCCTCATCAGGAACACGATTTGATCTATAGAGAAAGATGACGCGTTATTCTAACAATATTATTTCGACTAAGATTATTTAACCTTGCATAACTTATTTTCCAGGTCTCTAGTGAAAGCTTGGAACCAGTCGTTGGGAGGTAAACCATTTAGCCCGACTATGGCGTACTTGTCGGATAAGACTCCGTTGCCGAAGTGGGATGGCTCTGTTGACGGGATCGTGAGAAGCTTCCAGAAAATTGCTGCTGGGTAATGTTCTATCTATGTTAAGGGTTTGCCAGTAATACCTAGGGTGTGTAAGTGTTTATTCAGTGAGCAGTGTCCGGTGATTATCGCCGACACTATTCGCAAGCAGTCTCTGTCCAGGCGCAGGAGGCGCTTGGTCAGTTTCGTGTCCAGAGATGGCATAGCCTTATACATGCTGGCGTTAAGGCCCACCATTTCTCCGCTTGAGTTTGCGTGTATTCCCTTAACCAGTTCCTACGCTGATGCTGTGTAATAAAAATACAATAGTTTGACATGTTACTTTTGTTGTCCCGGCATTTTGAATATTACTTCTTCTTCACATCTGTCAGGTCTTCCGAAGCAGTGGTATTTTCAAACAGTGATATCGTAATTTCAATTTCTATTATAAAGAATAAATCGACCAATTGACCAATAAATTGATCCAAAAACTTATGTCAATGAAAATATTTTCTACTCTTGAGGGTTACGAATTCTTTTGCTGTGGTACTTAACTGTTTCTGCAATCTGTGCATAAAACCTCCTCAATCAATATGATAAACTTCTGTGGCCCATTGGATCATATAAAGTTATCACAATTTCCTTTCATTGCAGAAAATTGTCATCTTGTGTTGCCAATATAGAGAGACACAGGAAATCTGGACAGTCACAAGAACATGCATGGAATAAGACGTCGGTTCAGCTAGTAGCCGCATCAGAAGTGAGTTGTTTGTTGAGTTGGGAATTGAGTTATGTCAAAAGTAGACCGAACTTAGATATTTAATATTACATATAGCAGTTCATCGACATTTCAATTCACCAATACTGAGAGTAGAACCTGATTATAAGGATTCTGTTGTTTAAATCATGTAAGTTAGTCTACTGTTGAGAGAATACTTATGGTTTAGGTATTTGCTGAAAGGGTAAAACACCCAATTATTGACACCCTAGTGTACAATACCAATTAATTGACACCCTAACAGGTTTTTCTCCAATTTTACGAAATTACGATACACAATTATATTTAGAATAGTTATGTTTATTTGATTAGATATAGAGAACAATTATGTTTATTTGATTATCCTACTAATATTATAAACGCGAAAGTTTGTTTGGATGGATGTATGGACGGATGTCTGTTCCTCTTTCACGCAAAAACTACTGAACGGATTTTGATGAAACTTTACAATTTCATAGCTTATACATCAAAATAACACATAGGATATATTTTATTCCCGTATTCCCACGGGAACGGGAACTACGCGGGTGAAACCGCGGGGCGCTGCTAGTTCTAAATATATTTGTGTATTGTAATTTCGTTTATTTTGAATAAAACTTTTTGTGTCAATTAATTGGTGGGGTGTCAAAAATTGGGTGTTTTACCCTACCCTCCTCAATGATAGATTCACATTCACTAGCGAAATGTTAAGTGTCTATTCTTAAGCGATCTACACATGACAGACAGTTCTTTCTTTGCTAAAGTTGCTTCAATAATGGTTAAACGTGCGTCTTAGTGCGGGAATCGCCTAAAATAATAACTATGATTATATAAACATCTAGGATATTAGATTTCTTATAGCTAACCCTGATTATTAGTCATCTGGTAGTTTGAAACTGTAAATGATTATTTATAGCAACAAAATTATTGACTGCATTCATAAGTTGAATTAACATTTATATGCGAACGATGCCTGAATGTAGGTGTTAATGTTATTCAATCCCATAGCGGTTCCTTCAAAATAAAAAAAAATAACCTAAATGTTAGTAGTTAATTTTTCGATTATGCCTAAGCATGCCTCATTAAATTAGCATGAGCGTTATTTCTGAAAACAAATACTAGAATTATGTGTAAAATTTTAATGATAACATTTGCATTTGTTGGTGTTTGAAACTTTCAACAGTTGCAAATGCATTAAAGAATAAAATCATTATTCATTGAAAAGTTATAAGAAATCAAGTCGGAAGTCATTAATTTGTTTAGAATATGTATAAAATTTACAATTACATATTTTATATTGATATAGAACTGTATAAAAAAATGAGAATATTCTTCTCTGTTTATACCCTAGGCCCACTGCCGTGCTGTGATACTCTCCACCTATAAATCGGAAGTTGAGAACACGATTTCATCCCTCTCGGTACCTCTGCAGAGAATACTCAATCAGCTAGTAGAGCTGTACTGCACTTACTGGGCTCTGGAGAAACTTGGAGACTTGTTACTGGTAAAAACATTCTGCTTACGTCATTTCAAAGTGTACATGTCATAGGGTCAAACTGTGTTTATTTCGTCATGCATATGCCTAAAATTTTAATGTAAAAATTATTAAAATACCAAACCACAACTGCTTTAAAAACACAAACTGTACAGAGAAAAACAAGCCCTAAAATTTATTGACCAAATTGTATACTTAATACAAAATATATAAAAAACAAAAAATGTTTGTACCTATGCCGTTATAGACTTTGAAACCACCCAATTAGGCCCAAACCGGTTTCGGCCCAAAGATGGTTTTAGACCACTAAAACAATGCCGTATTTCCACGGGACCTCGAACCTTGACCACGCTAGTACAAATATAACTTGAATGTTATAAGGTATTGCAGACTGAGCCACCAAGCTCGTCATTGTCATTCAAAGTCAAAGTCAAGTCAAAGTCAAAAGTTTTTATTCAATATAGGGACTTAAAAGTCCTCTTAACGAAAGTCATTGCGACTCCACCGCTTCGGTATGTATAGTTGGGGAGAAGAAGGGGAGAAGATTCTTAATATAACTTTTAACTTCACTCCTCAAACTTCAAGATACAGATACAACTCCTAAGTATATATTTTCGTCTTCCGTCCGTAAGTCACTGCAGCGCCAGTGCTGAACCAGTCATGGTTATTGAAAGAATGTAAGAAGAGATGTATATTTATATATTTTCTTTCTTACCACAAATAAATTGAAAACATTTCTCGGCACCTTGATAACTTGGCAAAGAGGGAATAATCAGCTTGTCCTAGCCATAATACTCGGCTCAGTAGAGCTGGTTTTCATTATTCCCCTATTAACTCATAAGATGGTATGAGAACGGAATATCAGCGGGAGCCATAAAAAACGAACATAAAAATTAAGATTAAAGTTTCTTTATTTCCTCCCGATATCTATTGATAATCTGATAGTCTTCAAAATAATAACAAGTTGCGAGGTACAACAATAAGATGAACAAAATGTTTATCCTACATAGATATTAAATAACGGTATTCGCTATTACAAAAAAACGATCTGTTAACACTTTATTAACAAGATTCGTTGATAAAAAAATTCTTAAATTTTATTCGATCCATTTCTCTAGCGGTTTTGCGCGGTTTCACCCGCGTATTCCCGTTCTCGTGGACATACGGGAATAAAATATAGTCTATGTTACTCAGGGATATTGTAGATTTCCTTTGGCTAAAGAATTTTCAAATTCGTCCCGTAGTTTTTGAGTTTATTTGTTCCAAACATACAAAAATACAAATCTTTCCACTTTATAATATTAGTCTAGATATATTTAATACCTAATACGGGGAATGTGGTTTTCCGTTTGTATGTCTTCTCGGATTTCATATGTATTTTATAAACAACTGGCTGTTGCCCGCCAGTCCCGATCCCGTGGAAAAATTACTTGTTACTACCAGAAAAGTACGCTTCCCATTGGTGAAAGAATTTTTTTAAATCGGTCCGCTAGTTTCCAAGCCTATGTCATTACAAACATACCAATCATAGTAATCTGTCCTCTTTATAATACTATTTATCAACGCGAACTAGGGCTAAGAAGTTTTGTAGGTGTCTCTTTCTCGTTTGTACTTATTTTATCTCATACTAGCGACCCGCCCCAGCTTCGCTCGGGTGCAATGCTAACACTAAAACCTTCCTCTTGAATCACTCTATTTATTAAAAAAAAAACCGCATCAAAATCCATTGCGTAGTTTTAAAGATTTAAGCATACATGGGGACATAGGGATATAGGGACAGAGAAAGCGACATTGTTTTATACTATGTAGTGATTTTTAAATAGCAAGTGACTCTCATTTCTCTTGAAAATTTGTTTAAAATATTCCATGATGACTCCAATGTAAAGTAAAAAAATAAATTCAAACTAAATTTATATCTCTAATTCGCCACAGGAAGGACTTCGAAAATTGGTTATTTAAATCGAAGCCACCTGTCTCTAACAGAACTTAATGATTTTATTACACATATAAATATGTATTAACTTTTTCCTATATAATGGTATCACCACAAATCAACGTTTTTGGGTAAATTTATTAGTTCAAAATGTTCTAAACTCATAAATAAAACTGACACTGTAGGTATAATCTAATAGAGAAATCTCATGTATTTAAATAATCAAAATGCAAATTATGAAGGATTCAATATTTATGGCATATTTATGAGCTGTTTGTGTTGGGTCGCTTTTCAATTTGGAGCCCGTCCAGGCATCGCCTATACGAATACGTTACTTTTCCACCTCATATCGTATTTATATTCAAATAAATTATGTTAGTCAGGAAATACAGTATCATCTAGGTATGTACATAAGGATAGAGATAAAGTTGTAAGGTTGCAAACATTTCTTTTTCGGGTGTAAGTAGTGGATGGGTATGATTGTAACTTTTAAATCATTTCCAATGGATGAAATTACTTCTTTTTTAAATCATTATTTCTGCAATTTATTATATTGATTAGGTATTAATTCCGACGAAAAATCACACTTGCTGATAGAAATGAAATATGAAAAGTGACATAAAATTCACGTAATTTGCGAAAGAGCAGGCTAGGTAAAGGAGAGTAGCAGGTGCGACATATGAAATTTGAAAATCGAAACACATTTTAGAGGAGTTTAAGTATAATCTTTTTAATTAATGGAATTTATTTTCTATTCAGTGAAATACCCTAAGGCTACCCGCACACATTCAATATTATTGTCAATAATATTTATTAAAAGTAGTGGTCTCACCAGTTCCTGGGCTAGTCCGACACTTGATGCAGCCGACTGACACACGATCACAATGTATTGGAGTAACTCAGGTAAGAGAGATTAGGAATATTAAAGAGAATAGATAAATATAGGAAGTGTAAATAATAGATAAGAGAATAAAGATAGAACACAATATGTAACACAAAAATTATAACTTAAAAAAACTTCTGGTTCCTTGACAGCCTTTTTTTTGACAACCGGATAAAAACAATCTTCTATTTTTCCAGTCACATATTTTTTGAATGTCTATCAAAAATATCATAGAGAACTGTTGGTGGCCAGTTTTAATACTTTCCCTCACCAACAGGGTTCTTCTGTAATCCTAATGACTCGCAGATCTGGACTAGCCTTGGTCTCGGCACAGCTTTTGTCATTATATCCGCTAGCTGATCCACAGACCTCGTACGTTCCACTTTTAATTCACCTCCTTGAACCATCTCCCGAACGTAGAAGTGTCTGACACGAATATGTTTGGTCCGTTTGTGAAATTCCGGATTGTGAGCTAAACGGACCGCAGCTTCGTTATCTACTTTCAAACTTGGCGGTTTCTCAAGACTTGTCAGATCGCTGAAGATCCTCATTAACCAGCTCAATTCCCGAGCGGCTTCACTGGCTGCTACAATCTCTGCTTCCGTTGTAGATATGGCTACAGAAGCCTGACGTTGGCTTAGCCATGATACAATAGCACCCGCAAAAAGGCATGCGACTCCAGTGGTGGATCTTCCTGTCGAGTTTTCTCCTGCGTGATCTGCATCACTGTATCCTAGAATCACTCCTTTTGCCTCCTTATCATTGCTGTACTTAATGCCATAGGACATAGTTCCTTTTATATATCGCATAATATGCTTTACATTTTGCCAATCTTTGAGTGCTGGGTTCTCAAGATTTCTTGAAACAACTCCCACAGCAAAAGCAATGTCTTGTCTCGTTCCAACCATGAGATAAGCTAAGCATCCTACAGCCTCTCTGTAAGGAAACTTTTCTTTAGAATCAGTAGCTTTCCCTGCTTCAGTAGGACACTCTTTTTCAATTGGAGTAGACACTGGATTACAATCCAGCATTCCAAAACGTTGTAAGATTCTTCTAGCATATGACTCTTGTTTTACTTTAATGGAGCCATCATCTGCTCGTTCTATTTCAAGACCTAAGTAGTACGTCGCAGGTGTAACTGTGATCTTGAAGTGAGCTTGCAAATCTTTAATAAATGAGTCTGCCAAATCTTTATTTGTCGCAGCTACTAATCCATCATCGACGTATAAAGAGATTAGTATCCTTTTATCTTCAAATTGCTTTACAAAAAGGCAGCAATCAGCGTTGCTCTGTTTGAAACCCATGCTGAGAAGTGCGTCTTCAAAGCAGAAGTTCCAACAACGTGGAGCTTGTTTTAGCCCATATAGGCTTCTATTTAACTTGCACACTCTGTTACTCCCATCCTCAAAACCTTGTGGTTGTTGCATATAAATTTCCTCTTCTAGCTTCCCATTTAGGAAGGCTGTAGCAACATCGAACTGAATAAGGTAGAGATTTTCTTTAGCAGTAACACTGAGAAGTGCCCTTATTGTGGCCATTCTTGCCACTGGACTGAATGTTTCACAGTAGTCAAGTCCTTTCTTCTGTCGAAATCCCTTTACTACTAGACGGGCCTTATACTTATTCACAGAGCCATCGGGATATCTCTTAATTGTTAACACCCACTTACAGGGTAAAGCTTTCCTGTTAGGCGGCAGGTCACATAAAGTCCACACGTTATGGTCTTGCAGGGACTTCATTTCACTGTTCATGGCTCTCAACCAGTCTATTTTGTCTTCCCTTTCTATGGCTTCGTAATAGTCATTTGGAAATGACTCCATACCATCAACGAGGTAGACTTCGTAGTCGTGAAATCTTTTTGGGCGTTGGAGAGTTTCTCTATTTCTTAAATTATACCTTGGTTCAACAGCTTCAGAAACTTCCTCGGGAACGACGTCCTCTTGTACAATAATGTCCTCAGCATCGAAGAACTCGCTCTCTCGATTCTCAAACGTGACTGTTTCCTCCGGAATGTCTCCCTCTTGAACGTGATTTTCCACTTGAACGTGATCTTCCAACGTTACTTCTCCCTCTAGAGCACGTTCAGCAACGCAAGGTACTGTATGAGAGCTACTATCTTGACCATGTTGGTTATCTCCCTCTGCTTGTAAAGGATCTTTTGGTAACTCAGTAGAGATTGTGAATTCAGTTTCTGAACCAAATATGACATCTCTCGACCGAACCGTCTTTCGTCCATCCCATATACGATAACCATCATTTAGTTCATAGCCAATTAAAACTCCTTTGAACGCCTTTTGACTCAACTTTTTTCGTTTCTGTACAGGGATATGTACATAACACTCGCTTCCTATAATTCTGAGATGGCTAATTTTTGGCTTTTTCCCATGCCAGAGCTCATAGGGTACTTTATCTTCAATTCTTGAAGGTCCTGTACGATTTAGCACGTAAGTTGCTGTATTTATAAGCTCAGCCCAAAGTGCTTGCGGTAACTTCGCTCTTGCGTGCATCATGGATCGAGCAGCTTCGACTAACGTGCGATTCTCTCGCTCACTACACCCATTCTGCTCAGGGGTGTATGGCATAGTTAGTCGCTGTTGTATCCCATGCTTATTTAGAATTTCTCTTACGCACGTGTTGTCAAATTCTCCGCCATTGTCACTAAGAAGTGTTTTTACAATATGGCCCGCTACTTTCACTTCGTTTAACATGATTTGAAGTTTGTCTTTAACCTCAGACTTGTTTCGAATGAAGTAAACCATACGATAACTGGAAAAGTCATCTTTGAAAAGCACGTAGTAGCGATATTTAGAAAAACTTTTAGCGAAGGGTCCACAAACATCTGTATGTATAAGTTCGCCTGGTTGGGACGCTCTTTCCCTTGTTCCGAACTTCTTCCTATGTGCTTTGCCAAATATGCATCCTTCACAAACTTTGTCATCAGGGCGCAGATCTAAACCGAGTTCTCTTTTAACTAGATTCCTCACATGTTTTTTATCTTGGTGCGCGAACCTTTCATGATATACTTGGAGCATATTTGAGCCTGTTATTGCATTAACTTCTATTGTCTTCTTTGGAGGGACAATCGTTTTCAAGTTCAGTTTATATAAACCACCATGACGTGTACGCTTGCCGACAATATGTGTGGTTCCTCCTATATCGAATTTACAATCCTGTGTCGTAGATGTAAACACGCTGTTCTGAACTTTATCTTGTGCAGCCAATGTAGAAAATAGGTTCTTCGTTAGTGTAGGTACCCACCAAACATCTCTGAGGATTATTATTTCCTTTTTATTGTTAATACACGACTCTACATGTACAATTCCTTTTCCAACACTGGGAATAATAGTACCATCTGCCGTTTTTACTGTGTATTCTGATTCGAATTTAACAAATTCTTGAAATATATCCCCTCTCATTGTAATGTGAGTAGTCGCTCCACTGTCTATGTACCAGTTGTCACTATCACGCTGACCAGTGGCACACTCATTTGTTTCCATCATCAATGTGACTTGTTGAACCTGTTTGGATGAACTATCTCCTGAACTGCTGGGCTTTGGCGGTCTTCCGTCCTTAATCCACTTCTTGCAGTTACGTACCCTGTGTCCTTTCTTAGAACAGTAGTTACAGACTAGGTTTTCATCCACTTTTTTCTTTGGCTTTTGCACCATAACTAGGGCCTCTTGACTAGTTTCTGCCTTTGAGTTCTCTTTAAGTGCTCTCTCGAAAGCACAGAGCTGACTCGTCAAGTTGTCTATCGTTCTATCATTTTGATTTAAAAGCAACCAGCTTGATTTGAAAGAAAAATAGTGTTCGCCTAAAGTGTCCAGAATTTTACAGATTAAGAACAAATCGGGGAGTTTAACAGATGCATCGTTCTTGGTAATTTCAATGTTCAGACTATTCCAAATGTTCTTTAATTTTGACATAATCGTTGAAACATCATCATCATCATTTCGTTTAAAACCAAAGAATTCCATGCACAGATTGTATGCCCTATCCTCGGATTGTCCATCTCATAACCTGTGGAGCTCTTGCCACACTTCATTAGCACTTTCAAATCGCATTACTTTCATCAGAGTCTCTTCTGTCATATTGGCAGTTAAAATGAGTAGAGCGCTACAGTCAGCCTTCCTAAATTTGGCTAGTTCCAAGTTATAGGACGTGACATCAGCGTCACCTGCTCCGGCACGAAGTACAGGCTTTTTGAACCTACCGTCAGCTACCTCCATAGCGTTTTCTACGCTTCGTAGCATTATAGAAACCTTGTATTTCCATGTAGGCCAGTTTGCCTTGCCTTCTAAGTTGCCAATTGTTATTTTACTCGAAATATTTTCCATTTTCACAATATTTCCTTCTACGCTGGGCCCATAACCTATTAAAAGTAGTGGTCTCACCAGTTCCTGGGCTAGTCCGACACTTGATGCAGCCGACTGACACACGATCACAATGTATTGGAGTAACTCAGGTAAGAGAGATTAGGAATATTAAAGAGAATAGATAAATATAGGAAGTGTAAATAATAGATAAGAGAATAAAGATAGAACACAATATGTAACACAAAAATTATAACTTAAAAAAACTTCTGGTTCCTTGACAGCCTTTTTTTTGACAACCGGATAAAAACAATCTTCTATTTTTCCAGTCACATATTTTTTGAATGTCTATCAAAAATATCATAGAGAACTGTTGGTGGCCAGTTTTAATAATATTGAATGTGTGCGGGTAGCCTTAGGGTATTAAAAATAGGGTAGTAATAAGTATTGTCAATAATAGAAGTATTGTCAATAATATTGAGCGTACTCGGATTGTATGTCATATTTTGCAGTATGCGGGGCCATATATTGATAAGTAATATTGTCAATTTTAGTTTGACAATAATATTGAGTGTGTGCGGGTAGCCTAAGAGTTATTTGGTGTGTTCAAAGAGGTTGGAAGAAAATCATTCTCTTTCCTAGAAACTTTTTCTTTAAACGTCTTTGGGTGTTTGATTACAATAGGTAACATTAATTTACAAAATAAACAAAACTGCAACGGCTCGAATGAAATCACTGTCAAACAATCGCTAACACAATAGGATGACCTCTACACAATAATATTATTAAAATGACTCATGTAAACAGTTATTCCTCACGGGGTCAATATTCGAGAAGATTCGCAACAAAAACTAATGGATCTTTCATCTCTGTGTCAATATAATCGATTACGAACGATCTATAAGTAAACCGGTCATGCGACGGTGCTCCAGATAGTTAAGCGCAGCGATTATGAATTGCGATTTGGTTGTTTAGGTACTCGTACCACAATTGAGAATTTACCATTTTTGTATTGGTACTAAACGAGTGCCAATGATTTCTGAAGGCACGTTAAACCTTTGGTCTCGGTTTTCTTCGGTATTCTTTTTCCAAAATTTCATTGTCATTATTTTAGGTGTTATCACAGAATATGTTATTTCAAAAAACTCTAAATATGGTTTTTAAGGTTTCATGTTAGCAGTCCTTCCTATAAGTTGCATCAGGAAGAACATTTTAAGACAGACGTAGATGTTTCCATAGATTGTATGTTTTTTTTTTGGTACGAAGAAATTTCCGAAATCCTTATGACATTCTACTTCAATAAAAACATATTACTTTATGGTTTAAACAAAAAAATCTCTTTATTTCCCCCCTACATACTTTTAAGCTTTATGGTACCCCGCTCCCTCTGGTAACCACATTTTAGAATTTCAACCCCACATTTCGGCCGCTTTTGGTTCCAAAATAAAAATAGGTATTTAGTTTTATAACACATTTGCTCGTAAAAGGTGTCTTATTTCACCAATTTCAATATCGTATTGTATCTCATTACGCCCAAGTGCGGTAAGTGTAATGTAAAACGCACGGTTTATCAAGATGCTCCGTCTTAAAACGAACGGTACTTTTTAAAATATCAGCAAAGAGTTTTTATGTCAAAAAAGTTGTCAACATTTTATGATTAAAATTAACTTTGGGAGATAAAATATAATAAAGAAATATTAATCTGTAACAAAAACACAAAAATATTAATTTACTTTATTAGTAATACTGGCTGTTTTTTTGTGCCTTTGCCTAAAAAAAATGCTGATGCGCGCCGCGCGCTTTTTCTTAACGCTGTATTGTTTTTATTCGTTTACCATAGTGTGTTATAAAACGTCGTATGACATACGTGCGCTTTGATAATTACAGCCTCTGCTTACTTGTAGCCCTCGCCTACGGCTCGGGCTAGCAATATCGCCTCGGCTGTAATGTTCAACCTACCGCACTTATAATATCATAATGTACTATTAAACAAGTCGATAGCATTGGTATTTACTATGATAAACCACTGCAACATACAGACCGGAACCATAAGAGTTTCTTCACTGCAGTACGAAACCCTGAAAAGAGGGATTAAAAAAATGATATAAGTTTTCCATTGATACGATGATGGTAACGGTTTGTATGGATAATTTTTAAGTCATAATTTCTTTCCAAGCCCAGCAGTGGGTTTATGATGATGGTAGATTGTTGTATGCAGTACACGGTGATATCAGAGAGTGAGATCCAGCAGCTGCAGCGGAGGTACGAAGACCTGCTGGAGATGGTGAGGCCAAACGCGGTGGGCTTGGTGGACGGCTTCGACTTCAGAGACGAGGTGAGAGTTTCTGGATCCTATGACAGTATTTAGAGAGTGGTATTAAATGAAACGCATTACATATGCAGAATCAACATAAAGTAAAACTACGAGTATTTTAAAGCAGTAATTATATAACTATGAATATATGCATTTTAAAAATGGCTTGACCACTTCAACGGATGAAATTAAAAGTGAGTTTTTAATTAACATTTGACACTGAAATTGTCCAATGTCAATATAAAAATAAAGATTAGAAAACTTTCAAATTGTTTCGGAATCGGACCATTATCATTTATTATTATCATTAGTATTTTGTTATAATTATAAAATAGCACTTTAATATTTTTACATTATTTATGTATTTTTTACAGGCTACATTTAAAAAAACCCTTAAAAGTATCCTTAGTCCCATTTATAAAACTGCTCAAACCTTCGAATTGTTTTTTCCTCTTACTTGACACTGGCAGTAATGGTTGTTAGACTAGAACCGACCTATTGCCATTCAAGAAAAAAAAGGTTTTTACTGCAATAAGGCTTTCTACTAAATCATTGATATTTTGTGTCAGGTCTTGAACTCGACGTTGGGCTCGTACGACGGGCGCGTGTACGAGCGTCTGATGGAGGAGGCTCTCAAGAGTCCCCTCAACGCGGAGCCCGTCAACGACAGCTTCCACAAGTATCTCAAGCCCTTCATGCAGGGGAAGCTGTGATTATGTTTGTTTTGTAAAATTCATTACTAAGTTTTTCGTCTTCAAATAATAATATTTTTTCCTGTCAGACGGGGTTTATCAATAGAAGCAATAAACAAACTGCAGACATAGTTATAAATCGTGTTTATTTTATAACCAAAAGCATTTAACAATAGATTCGAAAAGATGAATGCTAGAATTACCACAATAAATAAATAAATATTAAATGCTAAAAATCACTATGCAAATACACCAAGACAAGTTTTCGGAATAGCCGGAAGTCGTCTTGATATGGTTGCTTTAATTTTGCGCTATAAAGAAAACTGGTTTGTTTCTAAGCGCTTTGAGCATTGGCGTGAGCAGAGCCGTAGCCAGATGCGTTGGCGGCAGAGTTGACCACCCTGTAGCCAGCGTTGAGTCCCTGAGTTCTGGCGGATGAGGTGGCAGATCCGGATCCGGAGGTCTGAGCAGTAGTCCTGCTACCGTAGCTTCCCTGGGTGAGGGCGTTAGACCTGAACGTACCGAAACCAGAACCAGTGTTAGCAGACGACATAGCCGAACCGTATCCGGCACCGTTGGTGTTGGCCGTAGACTTGGCATATCCAGCGCCATTGACATCAGCGGCGGCGTTGGCAGATCCGATTCCAGCACCTTGGGTGTTGGCGGTCGATTTTAGCAAACCATATCCAGCACCGTTGACATCAGCGACAGCATTTGCATATCCGATTCCAGCGCCTTGGGTGTTGGCAGCTGACTTCGCAGAGCCGTAGCCAACACCGTTAACATCAGCTACAGCATTAGCAGATCCGATTCTAGAGCCTTGGGTGTTGGCAGCTGACTTCACAGAGCCGTATCCAGCGCCATTAACATCTGCGACAGCATTGGCTGATCCTGAACCATGAGTTTTGGCAGCCGACTTGACGGAACCGTATCCAGCATTGTTCACATCAGCGATAGCGTTGGCTGATCCAATGGTAGAGCCTTGAGTGTTGGCTGTCGACTTGACGGAGCCAAAACCAGCACCAGTGTTTGCCTGAGACTGTGCGGAGCCGTACCCCTGAGTGTTGGCTCCAGACTTAATATAACCGTAGCCGGCACCCTGAGTTTTGGCAGATGAGATTGCAGATCCAGCGCCATTGACATCAGCGTTTGCGTTGGCGGATCCTAGACTGGCGCTGTGGGTGTTGGCGGCGGATTGAGCAGAGCCAAAACCAGCATTGTTGGTCTGAGCGGTCGATTTAGCAGCGCCAATACCAGAGTTGACGTTAGCTTGAGCCTGGGCAGCAGGAGCTCCGTCGTAGAGAGTACCGAAACGCCAGTGGTAGCGTTTTTGGTTGGTGGTCTGAGCTGAGGAAGCAGCGCTACCATATTCTCCGTTCACGTTAGCGTTAGAAGTAGCAGAGCCGTAGCCAGCGTCGGAAGCCTGGGTCTTAGCCGCGATGATTGTAGCTTCGGGAGCGCCGTTTTGAGCGGTAGAAGTAGCAGAACCGAAACCGCCATTGGATTGAGTCTCAGCCGATGAGATAGTGTTTCCAAGAGAACTCTGGGCTTTGGATAATGAAGAGCCGATGCCACCGAATCCCTGAGTCCTGGCATCTGTGATGGTAGAGCCGTAACCAGTGTTGGCATTCGAAGCAGCGGAACCGAAACCGCTACCAGAGGTTTTCGCGTTGGATGAGGTGATTCCATAGCTGCCAATGCCTCTCTGGGTCTGAGCGGACGAATGCGCTGAGCCAGCACCGTTGGTGGATGCAGAAGATATTGAGGATTCATCACCGCCGTTCATGATGGCCGATGACTGAGCAGACAATGGACCTTGAACTGGGATCTGGTAGCTCATGTCAGGTACTTCGAAGTTCTGGGCGTAAGATATGACAGTTGCTGGAGCAGGCACAGGGAAGTAGGGCCCGTTCTGGGCTTCTGCTACGGCTTTAGCTGATCCATAAACTGGAATTGGAGAGTCGTAGACTTCAGCCTGGGCCTGTGCCAAGCCAGGGAATTCCATGAAGCCATTGTTGGGGTTGTAGGCGTGCGTGGCTTCGCCTTGGGTTCTGACGGAACTTAATGCCTGGTTCATGTCGCCGAAGTTGCTGGTGTAGGCGTTCCCGATGGAGTAGCCTCGTCCATTACGGTACAAAATACCTGCAAATAAAAAATGAATGTCAATTATAACTAAAAGTGTATGTATCATTTTCTTAGCTAACGCAAGCGCCACTTTCATTAGAATATGTTTTTATCAATTTAATGAAAGTTATCGATTACCAACAATATATTTGATGAAGTGCAAATTTAATTATCCTTAATGATTAAGCTAAATGAAACTCACCGTTATAAATGACGGGGCTGGAGTGGCATACGGCGAAGATCGCCACAGCTACGATGAACTTCGCCGCCATTGTTTCTTAGATTGGATCAGAGGACACGGATGAGTGGATGCAGAGAGAGCATTTCTCCGCGCTTATATACGACGGAGCGTTTGCCACCACTCCCGCGCAACCGCACGACTGACCCAAAACCCGTGAACTTCACCTAGAAATATCACCGGACTGATGGACTGTCGTAAATCTCTATAGGTTACGGTAGATTAATCTGTGACGTAAACGTAACCCGAGATTTTTGCACTTTCGTGTTTATTGGCGTTTCTAATGTATTGATATTGTCGTGAGATAAGATGATATCTTGAGCCGTTTTCATCTGTTCAGCTTATTAAGAATACAGCGAGGTGAGATATTTGGTTGATTTTTAGCAAATGTATTTTCAAAGTAACAATCAAGCAAAATAGCATTATAGCTGTAATATCGTGTAGAAAATTTGAAAAAGCATATGCTATGGTATAAAGCATAATATGGTAGCCATGGTAGGTATATAAAATTTGTCTAAAATTGTTACTTATATAAAAATGTAAAGCAGTTCCCAAAATATTCGTCAAAAAGTAGATTTTTTTTTTAATCTTATATAGCGGGATGAACTGGACGCCTTCTCGAGGACATGGCCAGAGGAGGCAGAAGATAGGAATAAGTGGAGGAAGGGATTAAAGGGTTCAGCAGTGGGATTAGGATAAGAAAAAAACTTAGTTCCTTCTATTTAAAGGTTGTCTGGTAGAGATTGTATTTTATCATATTATATTTTGACAGGCCTGTTGGCTCAGTTGGTAGTGACCCTGCCTTCAGAGTCAGTGGGCGCAGGTTCGATCCCCACTCGGGGCCAACATTTGTGTGAATGAACATGTCTGTTGGCACCGTGTCTGGGTGTTTAATATTTATTTAAGTATGTCTATCAGTTGTTTATAGTACCCATAGTACAGGGTCTGCCTAGTTTGGGACTCAATAAACGTGTGTAAAATTTATTTATCCCTTAATCTGTAAGTACACCAGCTCCCGGAGGGTCCATATACGCCAACACCGAAGAAGCAACAGGTGCTGCACTGACTAAAGGTATTATTATATTTGAGTAGCTTTATTATTTTCGGTAGTACAGTTACTGCTTCTGTATACGTAACAGGTGCGCATGAGAATTGAGTGTCAAAATTAAGTTTTCCTTCTTTTTTATGTCTAGAACGATTTGCGATCTCATTCTTCACGTCATCAATGGATATTTTTTAAACAGCAACGTAATAACGTGAAAGTTGTAATTTTTCTACAAATTAATGTATTCGTATTTCTAAAACTCGCCAGGCTTATCTGGCTCTACTTTCATACTCGGACTATAAGAGTTCACTAAAATCTACACATTTCATGAAACAAATTTTCAATGTCGACATTAGAGATAGAAAAAGATACAGCTTTATTTCTCGTGAAGGAGTTTGTTCAACTTGTTTATTGATAGTGCATTGACCTGTGTATCGAAGACTGTTTTTTGATAACATCACGAGTGGAGATCTTTTAATTGCAAATAAAAGGTTGGCGTGTATCAATCACTATCATTTAATATGGTTCGTGAAATTCTGATTTAAATTTATGAGTTCCTCCTCCAATCCGTCTTAAGCACCTAATTAAATTAAAATATAGATTGGACTTTACCTGTCCGTTAAAAACTTATGAATTTTATCGAATAGATAATATGTGAAATGTTATATTTAATAAAAAATTAAGTAACTTTATGATATGTCCAAAGATTGATGGATTTTTGCACCTTAATTAGAGATATACTGGTAATCTTGGTAAAGGGTAATAAATTTATTAGATGGATTTTAACTGCGTCTTTGTGTCCTGGGATTTCCTATCTCCTTCCAAGACGCAGGTTATCTACCTCCAAAATTTATTTATTTACTAGTGGCCCGGGCAGACGTCGTTCTGCCACCGTATAAACCATCCCTGGACCCACTCTAACCCACACAAAAAGTTTTATCAAAATCTGTCCAGCCGTTCTGGAGTTTTAAACAGACTAACGAACATCAATTCATTTTTATTTATATAGATTTAACAGGTCTGCCAACAGATTAAACACCATTAACAACTACATTTTATAAAAGGACAACAAACGACGAACTTTTTCACATATAAAATATTACTGGGAAGAAGGCATAATTAAGCAAATTTAGTACAGTAGTTGTCTATAGGAGTTAATAATAATAATAAATTGTGGGACACAATTTACACACGGTTATTTAGTCCCAAACTAGGTAGAGCCTGTACTATGGGTACTAAACAACTGATAAATCATACTTAAATAAATATTAAATACCCAGACACGAAGCCAACAGACATGTTTATGCACACAAATATTCGTCCCGAGCGGGGATCGAACCCGCGACCTCGGACTCAGAAGGCAGGGTTACCAACTGAGCCAACAAGACCGTCAAGTAACAAGATAAATTGAAATAAAAATAATCTAAATTCCCCCGTGAACGAGAAAAAGCTGGAAATCTGCAAGTAAATACTATAGAGGCGTGAAGATTATGTATACAGTAAATGTACACCTAAATAATATATGTCTATGCCCAGAAGTGACATATAACCTCGTATTGGCAAGCAAAAACAAATATACCCCTTTCTCTCTCGTACGTAGCTCTATCTAAACCCGTTTAGGATTGTTTGACTTTCCCTGTCACCAGGTGATATTTTGTCGTTTAGCAGCAAACTTTTTCTTTCTAAGTATCGCAAAAAATCCAGCAAAAAACTCATCGGTCAACTTGG
The DNA here is from genome assembly GCA_963855545.1 of Ethmia dodecea. Classification (NCBI taxonomy): domain Eukaryota; kingdom Metazoa; phylum Arthropoda; class Insecta; order Lepidoptera; family Depressariidae; genus Ethmia; species Ethmia dodecea. Next base: position 16,190,715 of record OY979438.1, on the reverse strand, counting down.
AGACAATGCCGATATTGTCACATGTCTTTATAGATTAATCTCGCTAGTATAAACAATTTGTACAGAGTAGCCAATGGTGTAGAGGTAATGTTTGTAACGCTGTCGCGACAGAAGACAGATTTTTTTTGTTTTATTTGATAAGTTAAATAGAACATAGAACTTGCATCGGGTACCACCAAGTGTTATGTTGCTTTTTTACTAATTTTATACATATATAAAATTGGTAAAAAAGCAACATAACATATGAAATAGTAAAATTTTTACAGTCGAGAAGCTATACCAACACCAGCCGGTACTACTTGAAGCCGGTAGACATCTGGATAACCTAGACGCAAAAGCAATAGCTTTTCTAATCCGTTTCAAAAAACGTTATTATACTAATAACTATAAAAACCGGCTAAGTGACAGTCGGATTCACATACGATCGGTTCCGTACCATACCAAAAACACATCTCTTGTATGGGTATCCAGTTATTTTTTATTTTATTATTGGTTTTTATAGCGACTATAGTGAAATACTTACACTCTGAACATTATTTTCAAGGGTCTTTTCCTATCTGTTAACAATATTAAAATAGGGCCAAAAATGCTAAAAAATATACATTTCTTATATGGTAGTCCAAAAAGGACCCTTTAGTTTGTTCATGTACATTTCGATGTATTACTAAATTGTACCTAATATATTATACCTAGAGATTATTTGTCTTTTTATAACCCAAGCACTCCAAGCACCTCCTTCGAGATTGGTGCCTTGACCTTACAGGTAGGTACTAAGTTCCCTTTCGGCCGCGTATGTAACTGTATTTTGTAACCAGTTACAAAAGAATAAAATTTCCTTTTTTCTAGTAACCAGTTACAAACTAGTAAATATTTAAATGGACTTACTCATATTTTTAAATAGTTAAGATGAAATAATTTCTGTTCTTATATAATAATATAATAATAATATAATCTCACGCCTTTTTTATCCCCGAGAGGGTAGGCAGAGGTATTCCATTACTGGATATACCCACATTTCACGAGATATATTGGACCCCTAAACGTGATAGGTGGTGAGCCCATCGCCGGACCGGGTCTGTTTACACATGTCTCAGAATTAATTCTGAGACCTGCGGGTTTCCTCACGATGTTTTCCTTCACCGTCAAGCTAGTGATAAATATGTACGTAAGTTTTGAAAAACTCATTGGTACATGCCAGGATTCGAACCCGAGCCTCACTGATTTTCGGCCGGCTCTTTAACCGTCCGGGCTATCACTGCTCTGTTCTTATTTTGTAGCAAAGTTACAAAAAAAGAATTTCTGTTCTTATATTACTCTGTTCTCATCACTACTCTGCGAAATATGCAAATATTTGGCGAAGGATGTTCCGGGCTGCGCACCGCGACGTCGATTAATTACACCCGCTCCGGAACGCGACCGGCACTACGAAATAAATAGATAAATACTCATTTGTGCCAGCCCCTCACCTACTAAAGAGTTCGATGGTTTACTCTGCTTTCTTTTACTACTTTGTATATAAATAGAGGAAGTAATGCTGCTTAATGGTTTTGTTGTGTTATTAAATAAATTTGTATTAAAATATGTAGTTTTCATAATTTATTTTACGAGGAGGAATATTTGCGGGTTTGTGAAAGTGAGGTTTTGTAAATACTTTAAATAATATTTAAATTTTAGTCACAAATATTAATCCTAAATAAAAACTTTATGTATGTAATTCTAAATTACACAACATTAACATAATTATATAAATAAGTCCTCTCTTCAGGCGGGGTCACAGGGGACATGACCCCCCAAAATCTAAGGTCAAATTGAATAATCTCAGAAATTTGCCAATTATGAAAAGGAATTTCTATGCTTAGGCGTGTAAAAACGTGGTTGAGAGCTAATATGTAAGAAGAGCGATTTAGTTCTTCGAAACATTCATCCGGAAATAGTACGAAACGTCTCAAATATTATCACCCGATTCGCAAATAAAAAGACGACTTCCATTTGTTTTATAGGTAACTAGCGACCCGCCCCGGCTTCGCACGGGTGCAATGCTAATATTAAAACCTTCCTCTTGAATCACTCTATCTATTAAAAAAAACCGCATCAAAATCCGTTGCATAGTTTTAAAGATTTAAGCATACATAGGGACATAGGGATATAGGGACAGAGAAAGCGACTTTGTTTTATACTATGTAGTGATAGTGATGTATAAAATAAAATTGTGTCTTGTGCAATAATGTTTATTTTATTCCAGATACCTACCTATTATTTATTAGCGTAGTGAGTGACCCCCTCCAAAATTTCAGGCTGCGACCGCGGCTGCCTCTCTTTTAGGTAAGTACTATTGCTGCAGTGTCCTGTACCTGCACAGGGTCCTTAAATTGATCTCACTTAGTTAAGACAACCTTACGTAAAGAGTTTTGAGTATTATTCTATAGTCGGATTCTAGTTTCATCTATTTACATCCACTTGTCAGTTTAGATCACAGTACCAATAAAAAAAGATAATAAATTCTGGTGGAACGTGGAGTAAACCGTTTCTGATTTATGAATCACACTGCGCACTACTTTGTATAGAACCTGATTTATTAACATAATTGATTTTGCCTCCTTAATTATCTCGAAACTAGGAGGTTACTAATATTCTGACGTCAGTATTCAGGGTTCTTTGTGTAAGATCCATAGGTTTTTTTGGAGTCAGAGACTTTTAACGTTAGGTATTAGCGTTTCATAGACTAATCAGAAAATGTATTACGTAATTTTAAGTATTTTTTTCTTAGCAGATGATTATTTTACGGTGGATTATTAAGGATTCTTAGCACGACGGGGGGACATCGTAAAAGGAATCTAACCTCCAAGTTTCTAGGTGATTCAGTTTCAGAGATTTCGTGATGAGTGAGCCGTGAGATTTGTCTGTATATTTTATTTTATTTATTTATTTTATTTGGGGAGCTTACAGCTACATTTACAAATAGTCCTTGTAGACAAGTACATGCTAATTACAAGCTTCCACATATACATATCAAAACTTATTAACACAACATCTAACAACTAAATAGTAAATATCATATAATTATGTAGATTTCTATTGTAAAGATATGCAAAATGTTTAAGCTATTGCATATCTTCTATCGAGGGCCTTGAGCGCGGGGACCGAATCCAGAAATTCCGTAACGAAAAAAAACTTCACGCTCCCCACTCCGACGGGCACGGAGGTGTGGCTTGAAGGCCGTGCATTGTCTAACGTTGTTTCTTTTCGGCAGTCTAGTTGATACAAAATGCTATGCAATAGCTTTACCGCGGCAGTCCCCGAGTGCCACACGTCTTTTTATACAACCTCGAGTAGCCAACAAATAGGTACCTACGTATTAATTGGGTAAAAACGTACTACCTTGAAAAAATAATTAAAATAAAATTATAAGACAGTTTTATTACATTATTACATTGAAATGTTTTAATTTTTATTTAACTCTAAAAAACAAACAAGACAAGAGAAAGTTAAGACGAAACCTAAAATGTTTATAATAATTTATAACCTGGCAATAATAATGTAAGTAGGTATAATTAATTAAAATAATTGGAGAAAGCTCCGCCTAGGTATGCAGTCCAATATTTCTCAAGCTGTTTATTTTTTCATGACGAATGGCACACAGGATGTTAAGATTAATTCATTTAGATTGATGGTTATTTGGAACACCTCTAAATAACTACATTATATTATTTAAAAAAATGTTTTCTAATTGAATTGGTAATTTAATTATTTTGGTTGGCCAGTTGCTTTTTTGTTTTGAGATTCCGTTTTTCAATATCCACTTTATCCACAAAACATAAAGGTAAGTGAGCACGTAAAAAATGCATTTAATTTCATATTTTTTTACATGAACATTAGGAACTTAGGCACCCGATGTACTGTGTAATGATTGAACTGATATATAAATAAAAAAACTATTGGCACATGTATAAAAGATCATCCCTTGGGAAAGACTCGAAAGATTTAGGCATTTTTTTGTATTCCTAATTGTCAGGACCATTAAAAATGTTACCTTAAAATTCTGGAAAAACTTAAATTGCTTAATTAAATATTTTCTTACAAAAACTTTGATCTCAAGCGTCATGTCAGATGCTAGACGTCATTCGGTCGAATCAGTATGTATTAGACGTTACCTTACCTTAGGTAATAATTTTTACTTCAGATTTTTTTCGCTTTGTAACCTCTATGTCCTATTATATTTCAATATCTTTAAATAATTTATTAATTTATTTTTATTTTGGGATTCGACAGCTATTAAGTAGATAGATAGAGATAGTGACATAGAGATAGTGATTTATATATATATATATATATATATATATATATATTTCCGCTTACAGGTAGTATATAAAATATCACGTGAAAAAGATAATTTAATAAACTTAATCGAAAGGTAGAACTACTTCGTAATATTGTTACAAATGCAGACGATTGACAATTTTTTTTTGCAATTTTGCATTGCAATATAATGTTATCAGTAAGGTTATCACGGCTTTGACAATATCTCTGCCGGTATATCGTACCAGATCGTACTTATCGGATAAAGAAAATATCCTGACTGACCTATCAACGCACAGTCTCAACCTCCGTTACTGCTGCAATTTAGGAATTTAGGTATCATTTCTAGGAAATAAAAATTCTTTATGGAACCTCTGAAAATGAGATTGGCGCTGCCTACACTAATATTGTTAATCGAGACGGTATGTTGTTTATGTACTTTTGTTTGTATTGAATTGTCTCCGAAACTACTCGAATTTTAAGAATTATTTTACCATTGGAAAGCTTACTTCTCTGGGAGGAAATATAGGCCACAATTTTACTGTGTTTCGCGGATGAAATCGTGGGAACAGTTACGTGAACTAAAATTATACGACCCTAGCTTTATAGCTTGATCTTTGGGGATTAACGATGACATTAGTGAGAGAGCATCAACTGGTTTCAAAAAGTAGATGTCGCATTTCTTAGATATTCTAGACTAGAAATGCATGCATAAATTAATAAATTAATTATATTGCTACAGTTAACCAGTGGTTCATAGCCAATACTTAATTTTATGTGGGCGTGTGATGGATTTAATTATGATAAATATAAAATTAACTATGCACATACACTTTTAAAAGACATAGCTATAAGCGTATAATGTTACTAACATAAGTCTGGGATTTTATCATAAAATTTTAAAAGCCGTTTAGTATTTCCAGAGATTGCCTTACATATATAAAATGAAAAAAAATATTTTTTTTATTTTCTGTAGGTAATTAAAAATATCACTTAGAAAAGTCAATAGTCTAATAACAAGGCACTCTAAACTCGTCCATGAAGATTGGATAAATTTAAATAGCAGCCCATCTCCACCGACGAGTTGCTCGTTCCAAATACAGTAGGTAGGTACCCCGAGAAGAACCAGCAAGAAACTCAAGGCCAGCTCTTTTTAATCTCATGTCTTATCTACTAGTAACATTATGGTTTACAATAATAATTATAATTAATAGCCTTAAATAGCGTCGAGTCGGTTAATCCCTGCATGCATGTTGGTTTACTAAGTAGTAATTTTATACTAGCCTTTTTATGTAATTTTTGCTTAACTGCATTAACTGTAACTGCACTTATAATGTGTAAATTTTACGGGTGAATAAACAGACTAGTGCTGTATCTAAATAAAATTGCGATTAATAACAATAATAATACTTTATTTCAGATTTACATCCATATCACACCAGAATTCACCAGATACAACAAATAAAAAAAAACTAAAAAAAAAACCAATGATTCGAGGATTATAAATACCTAACCTCTAAAAATTTATTTCGATGACCTACCATCTTCTATATATAAAAATGAATCGCAAAATGTGTTGGTAAGCGCATAACTCAACAACGCCTGGACCAATTTGGCCAATTCTTTTTTTAAATGTTCGTTGAAGTTCAAAGATGGTTTTTACGGCGAGAAAAATTCAAATAATTGCCAGAAAAACCCTAAAAACACGCGGGAACGGGAACGGGAACTACGCAGGTGAAACCGCGGGGCGCTGCTAGTTTACAATAAATATAGTAAACTAGCTTTTGCTAGCGTCTTTTCCTGTGTTTCGGGATAAAAAGTATCGTATTAAGGTTATTATAATAGGTACTTATTACTGTGCCTTCAAACCCTTTCAGCCGTTTTCCGTGATTTATTAACAAACGCATATATACTTTTACATTTACATATATTATTTGTAGGATTTTAATATATTACTTCCTTATTATTGTACTTTTTTATCATTGTTGCATATTTTTATTTGTGTACCTAAATAGATACTCAGTACATTTCCCACACAAAATTTTCAATTTCATAGACCTAAAAAATAGATCATTTAATTTTCGCGATACAAATAACTAAAATATTGATAAAGATTAGCTCAAAGTAATAAAAGAGTCTTGACAGCGGTGGGATTCGAACCCACGCCCTTTCGGACTGGTGCCTAAAACCAGCGCCTTAGACCACTCGGCCACGCTGCCTATATGTAGAGGCAACGAAATAGCGATATAATTCCGTGAAGCAGTTACGTTCTCATCACGTGACCGTAATGGCGTCGTATCATGAATGGTTGGACATTGAACCGTAATCATTGCGTAGTTCGATGTTCTATTGAATTTTATTTGTGTGGTTCATACGACACTTTTCTATTCACTACATAAATCACTATTATGTACCTACGTTATTTAGTTTTGGCTTCTTTGCATACTTTGCACCGACACGCTGTAAATCTCGGATTGTGACACTAGCTTGTCAGAGTATCTTTTAATAATAAATAAATAAAAAATTAATAGGTGTTAATTTTATTGAGGTGCAGTCGGTACCAAAACTAAAGCACTATACCCACTAGCCTAAACCTTACCCATGGCGCTGATATGAAATTATGAACTTAAAAGCGCTTCCACTACCCACATTGTGGTTAATATACATAATATATACATATAATATACACAAGTCTGTCTCAAAATATAACTTAGAGGTACACAAAATAAAACACAACATTACAAAATGGGGTCTAAAGTTAAACACTGTCTAAAACAGATGCTAACAGTTTCTTGAATATATAATAACGATAGCACTGTTTTAAACTTTGTCTATCTTTAAATCCCGTTATGTAAGTAATGTTTCTAATAGGACCCACGCAATTTTATAGAATAATGATATGTTTTTTTCGTTTTACATTATATCTACTGTTATATTGACAGAATAAATCAATTTTAATTTTGAGAGCTAAACAATGCTCTCTACATAACTCAATCAGTACTTACGACATTGCCCTTATATATTTTGTTATTTATTTATTATATTTACCTACATAGGTGCTTAAAGTATCATCGGCTGTCTTTAGCTTGGCCCATAGGGGGGTGTATGTCGGGTATGTGGGGTGTGTGTAGAGGATGTTACTTTTCGCATTCGTATCGGTTCAATTCCCAGGTGTGGCAAGGGTACTTTCAAATTCCTTATAACTACGTAACGCAGTTGCAGGTTTTTTCTTTTAAAAAATTAGGCGGATGAGGCTCATCTTGTCACGATTAATAAAAATATACTTACTGATGAAAAGTAAGGCGTAAGCATTATTTTTATAAGTAATTTTCCTCTGAGTAAATCTTATTTTCAGTAGGTATTGTTCAAAAATTCCAGTCTGTATAAATATTTATTTACAAAGAAAATATCCATTCATTTACAATAATTACAGATAGAAAAGTCCTCCAAAGAGCCTGTATAAATTATTTAAATTTCGCTTGCAAACTAAAGTCGTAAAAAGTGCCGTCGGGCTGCTTATAGTATATTTTATATCGAGGGACTAAACGAAGTTGCGAGGGAGTCATGAAACCGAGGGTATATTAAGTTGGCGTTTAGTCTCGAGGTGGAAACTGTACTTTTCACTTTGAGTGCGAGAAAAATTGTCAATTTAGTACAAATTTATTTAAAACCCAACAAATTTACACTCGACAAAAATTCAGAAATTTTCGCGGTCAGTTTTTTCTTCTAAACCTGTCAGGCTGTCACAGATTAACACTTTGCAGGTAAACAATTTAAAACACATGGCGCCACCTTCTTCGCGGAAAAACCATGGAACTAAAACTCTTCACATTTTCGCAATGAAGATTTATTTATTTATTTATTTTAATTAATAAATAATTTAAGATGGTCCACACTCTACAGATATTTACTGGCTGTTTCAGGTTGTCTTTTTCTCATTAAGGAATTAAAAAAAATATTACCTTATACTCCCTAGGGACTAAAGTGGTCACTTTAGTCCCGCTTCGTAGGGCTATATTGGCGTACTTTTAGAGCATGAAAAGTGAAAAAGCATTTAGATCATTGCGATTATCTTTAATCCTATAATATTATAAATTCGCGTTTAGTATAAGGATTAAAGCTTTGTTTGTGAGTAGGTAAGTTTATTGCTTTTTTACACAAAAGCTACTGAACAAATTTTGATAAAAAATTTGCAGTTACATAGCTTATACATCAGAATAATAATAATATCAAAATAACACAGGCTATAAGGATGAAACCGCGGATCGCTGCTAGCACTTACTAGATAATATAAGAAATATTAGAAATATAGTTCCAATAGCTCTCTGTTTTCGTGCGAAAGTATACAGTGTGTGACGTCACTACAAACACTATGTAATTCCAATTGAAAAACTATTTGTTCATATTTAAATCTTCAGTACGCAGGTACGCTGACTGTGATTGGCTATTAATCTGTGGTTAGGGGTAAATAAAACCAATAACGTTGTTCGTATGACCTGTATATTTACCTAAGTGTAAAGGAGCATTATTTACAAGGTGGATATCCATACATTACGGCTACCGTATCTTATGTTGAACAAACAGTAGTCAACCTATTGATGTCAAAAAAAATTATAATAGAGTGGACATTTTATATTCGATTCGAATTCCTGTAAGAATAACATAAAACTTGTTGCTTAGGGTTCAATGCGTGCGTGACATGACACGTGATTAAATGACAAAAGTACGAGATAACTTCAAGTGGCAAGTCACTCACATACAAAGGTGCATTGGCCCTAAATAACACACTTTAAAAAGTAGAAATAAAAAAAAACAAATGGATTGCGAAAATCTGAGAGCTGTAAAATGTAATTAGTATTTATTGATGTTACGATCTTACCTATACACATTCTGCGATAGAATCGATCATAAGGATTCTATTTTGTTAAGAAGTCCTGATAAAAATAGATATTTTTAAAATTATTTACTGTCTAAAATACAGAGCTACCCACTACAGTGTAGTATTCTAATATCTGTGACAGTATACCAAAGCAAAGAGATTAAAATATAATTAGGGTATAGATTGGGCATTGGAAATATTTTCATACAAAAACTTTGAATCTCAAGCGTCATGTCAGTTAGTAATGAACGCGAGCTGTCATTCGGTCAAATCACACTTTTGCCACTAGTAATAATTTTGACTTAAAATTTTCCTCGCTTTGTTCCGTATGCCGTTTGTTCTCTATGCCGTATTATATTTTAATCTCTTTGACCAAAGCTAAGATCGGTATGTTATCTTCCTTTGATGATTTTCATCAGTATTGTCTCCGAAATTTTGACAATGATTTTACACAAGCCTTAAAAGAAACCCGAATTAATTAAAAATACATTATTATGTTTGATATATTTTGTATAATGCCACATGATTTTTGTAGTCTCAAACTAATTCCTTAAGCTACAAAAAAAAACGTTTATGGAATTGGAAATGATACCACATGGTTCATTATTTGATAGAAATATTTATCAAGAAATTCCTTCGAAAAGATACCTTCCGCTTATCTTTCGTCCACTTAAACGACAACTAACGAGCCTAAGAGCCAGGTAAATCTATTTTTTTTTAAATATAGCGTTTTTGTTACTTTTATTCGTTGGTAAATTTCTATACAACAGCCAATGGCCATGATTTTCGCTTCGGGTGACTTCCAGTATTGATTTCGGATCATAAACTATGATTCTTCTACCCACAGACAATTAAATTAATGGTCTGTGCTTCCACCACTTTTCTAATGTGAATAAAAAATTATTGGCTCAGTTAATTTTTTTGCATTGTTAAATTTGTCATGGCTTAAAAATAGTTTAACATTACGTTGAACAGACAAATAAAAAAAAATCGACTTCATAATTTCGAAGGTATTTTTTAAGTCACAAAGTAATATCTAAGTGATTAAATTACTAAAGAGATTTTAATAATGCCCTGCCGGCAAAACTGTATCAGACCTGCTATTCTAAGAAAAAACACTTTTACGGTTAGATATAATATAGGTATATATATAAGAAATCTTGAAAATTTTATACGATGATTTCAATAGTTTTTCAAAAAATTAAGGATATGCAGTTTTTTAAAGTCATAACGTGTCCATTCAACGTTTGGTTACAAAGTGATTAATATTAATGATAAATTACTCAGTTTAAAGCCTAAAAGAATTTACAGTACAATGTACAGTTCTTACACTAGATGAGCATACAGCCCGCTACTGTATAGGTAATTTATAATATGTTATGTTAGTACGAATCCGATAGGAATGTTTTGGATCTTTGCATAGAAATTTCTAGAAACACTTGCTTTGTCCAAATTTCTTTGGATGAGGAAATACATTTCTGAATCGTTTTGTTTCACATTCGACAAGGTCATAACATCGTATTGAACGTTATTGTTGAAATTAGGGCACGTAATTGTTATTGAACCATAATAATGACTTTAATAGGTTTGATTACTTAATTAAAAAAGATAAAATGCTTTTTTAAGGCTTGTTGTCCTTTGCGAGCGATTGAGTCCTTACTGTTGATTTGATTACTAAATAAATAAAAAAAAACGGAATTTGAATAATCATATCGATTACTCGTTTCGTATGATTCAAAAACTGATTTCCATAGTAAAATGTTTTTTTTTTCTACAATATGTAGACTCGTAGAGTAATGTACTCGTACCTATAGTTTTAATTTTATACTACTGGTCCAAAGTGTATCTAGAAATTTCTATAACGCCATTTTCAAAACTACAATATTCTATTCAAACGTGCCTAATTTTGAATTCCAGTATGTTTTTACAGTTTAATTATTAATTTTACACACATAATTATCTGTAGTACAATTATTATTATTAACACACCTATAAGTTTTCAAATAATTGTTTCATTTATTACATTAATTAAAAATTTCATGAGATATGCAAAACCTAGAAATAATAGGTATAATATATTTTTTTACCACAATTTAATAAATTACAATAATTTATTACCGTAAAATTAAATAAATTAATTGACTTTTGCTATTGATAGATTCAATGATTTTTGAGTTGAAATCAAGCACGTGATTTGGGGTTTACTCGTAGAAAATGGCACAAAAGTTAAAATATACAAGAAAATACAAAACTTAAATTAAACTAAAACGTCTTCGTTGCACAACCTATGAAGAATGAAATAAAAGTCGCGACGATATAAAATAATCTTAAACTAAACCAATGATACAGTAAATTATAGTTAATGTCAATGTCAATTCCTCATCAATTCATAGCCAAAATGACAAATAATGTCTTATAAATAAATCACTAAAGAATTATAAAATAGAATTTCAAAAACCCAATTGATTACAAAGTAAATATAAAAGAAAAGATTAAACACGTATTTTTAAAACACAAAACAAAAGCTTGAAATCCCATTCTACATAAATACACTAAAGAGGAACGTACATCTTTAAAACAGGACGAGTATCAGAAAATTACAATTGTAATTATAAACGTTAACATACAGTTGTACGTAGTTCGATGCCAATTATCTGGAAGCGAATGTAAAAGATCTAAATATACAACTATATCTCTTACAAATTCTACTCTGAATCTTAGAGATGATCTAAACACACAATATTTTACATTACATGTTGCAGACAAACAGATGTGGACGTGTCCACAGACTATTTGGGATAAAAAGGTTAGTCTATGAAAGACAACAAATCTATCGCCCTAGGAAATATACAGTTGTAGAGAAAGCAGATGGCACATTTAATTTTTTACAGAAAACATTATACAAGAGACCTTCACATTTATAAAAACTAAGAACAGCAGTGCGTGTATACACCGCGTTAGATATTTTATTATTTTTTATAGACAAGATCCATATCTCCCATTCACCATCAACTACAGAACAATGATACATCGATAACACTCAACCACATTGGTCTTGAAATTCGAAGAAGTTTTGGTATTCATTTAAAGATACAATTACATGATAATGTCGTCAAACAAACTCACGTTACGTGCCTCAATCAAACACTATCTCATTACACTCATTACAAAATTTGGTCTTACAAGTGATAAATTGGTTGAGTGATTAAACATTTCAGTGAATTAATAAATTATTTGTTTATTTATCTCAACACATGGATAAACAATGATTTGGTACATGGTTTATACGTTTTCGTACAATCAGTACCCGATTTCAAATTAAAAATAATAAATTAATTCGTCGATCGCAGAGAGAGCTCAGAACAATTTTAGCCACGTTCAAAAATGAAAATACATTGCACGCGTTTGCGTGAAATGAAATGCCTGTCAAAATTTAAATATGGAACAGCAGAGCGTCGAGTTCGGAGTAGTTGTTCTCGAACGTTCTGCCGACTAGTAAACACGTGGCATGGTTTGTTCTGTGTCGTCTCACGCGTAGAATTCGCGGTTATTGTGGCCCTTCCCGTAAGAGGCGGCGGCGGGGCTCCTCTTCGGCTCGTCAAGGGCATATGAGCCCTCATCCTTCTTCCGCATCCGGTACACTATGAACATCACCACTAGGATCGCGCAGAGTAGCCCGACTACTGCGCCGCCGATCACAGCTGAAACGTTAAGAAACACGTGAAATCGAAGTAAAGTTAGCAATGCGAAAACTAAAATCGTTCGTTTTGTTGTCTCTGGAATTAACGGAAGAAATTATTATAATTGTTTCGTAAAATGACGTCGAAAACTTCATAATTGTTTTAAACATAGAGGTGCTATAAGTTCAGCCAATAGATGTGCGTGAGCAGGGTAACCACCTTGAACAAGTTTCTAAAGGAATCGCTCACTCTACTCGCCCTTTTGGGCCATTCGTTGACTGGACATATCATCAGTTTGAAATTTCTGGAGAGTTACGAGTATAGTGTTTTGTTTTAAACATTCAGTTCAAAACTAAAAGAAGAAAACTTTAGAAGGAAATTGGCGGTGTAACCACAAATCGCCCGAATGGGTGCTCTTATCTTTGCTTCTCAACCATAGACCTATTAACACAAGTCTATATTCTCAACTAATTGTAGGGTCTGTCCATTTCCTCACGAACTTTCCTACACTGTTGATGTTACTGATAAATATGTACATGCGTTTTTTCTAAACTCCTTTATTTATGCCCTCAATACCAGCTGCAGAATGCCCTCCCTGCCAAAATGGCGACTATGGCGAATATACTCACCGGCCAGTATTCCGGGCTGCGCGAAGAAGCTGGTGGTGCGATCCTCGGGCTTCGCGTTCATGATGAACACCACGTTGTCTGCCGGCCGGGACTCCGAGCCGACGTGGTCTGTTTCCTGATCCTGGAATATTACGATAGTATTTTTATAATTCCACATATTTAAATTCATTGCAACTCCACCGCTTCGACAAGCGTTAAGAGCCTGCGGACTTTTAAGTACTCCATTGGCGGTTTGAACCTTTGGCTCGCGAGTTAATAATGAGTAATTTTGTTTTAAACAATCAATACAATACAAACTATAAGTTAAATGCTTAAGTTTTCAGTGCTGTGTTCTAATTCAAATACTCATCTAAACTTATATTATGCCATTTTACATAAAAAAAAAAAAAAAATCAAAAATGTTTTATTCAGTAACAAAGTCGTAAAAACAAACAATAAGGGGGTTGAAATCAACTTTTAAGTATAACAATACTTGTGTCAGATGATTTCGCTCCTCAATTAACTAGAGAGTCAACACTTAGTTACATAAATAACGAGTTTTAATGAGTTTTGAACATTTTTTTCATCTGCGCCCCTATTCTTATTCATTAGACTTTACATTCGACAACTAAAATACCTATCTCGTTGATATAATATACAAAATAATGAAACACCACTACAGGTATCGATATCGTATGGAAATGTCCTAACGAAAGAACAAGAATCTGGGACTGCTAACCTCTTTCTCTGGAAATAATGTACCTACCCTGCCATTTAAATGTACTTACACTCAGTTTATGTTACGGTCAAGAAATTTTCCTTAACTTTTCATCACTTTAAAGAAACTAATAAAGCGTTTTCCGCACTTCAAGATATTTTGTGCATGAAAATCTTAAGACTTATCTGCCTTCTTCCAATGCACAGTATATAGGCACAAGAGTAAGGTAGCCAACCCTAAGCACGGTAGTATGTGCATAAAGTACCAAAAAAATCATCAACACTTGTGTTTCCCCTAAACGATGACTAATTAACATGTTAAATACCAAAGCTTGTGGTAGCGCAGTTTCAAAATGTAAAAACACCGCCCTCTACGCCCACTCATGGTCGCAACTAAGTTAATCAACTATGACGAAGTTCGGTTTATCTCTTTTTTCAGCAATCTAAAATTGACATTGGTTTTTATTATTAAGTATATACTTTACGTGGTCGAGGATGTTCGGTTAATTCCCTTTTCCACAAGTATCAATTATAACTGTTTTTTTATTGATGTCCTGCTAATAAATGATTATCAAAATGTGATCGTTCTCTTCTATTTTTTAAAACCTTTTATGTTCTTTAAACCATACATCAAAACTATTATGTACTGTATATAATATAGTACGTAGTAAGCTTAATATAGGTACCAATTTCTTCCAGTTAATTTCCATTAGTTCGTAATATTTTTTCCTGAAATCGTTTCGAAATCGTTTTGCCTGGTTAAGAAACGGTTGCTCTAAAGATGGGTTGTTTCATTTTTTTTTATAGTAAAGAAGTTGAAGAAATAGTCATACGAGTAAGACCCACAGCTCAGTTGTGGGATGTTACGAGTGCATTAATTAATCACTAGCGGTTCTGCGGGGTTGCACCAGCTTAGTTCACGTTCTCGTGGGAATACGAAAATAAAATATAGCCTACTAGCGACCCGCCCCGGCTTTGCACGGGTGCAATGCTAACACTTAAACGTTCCTCTTGAATCAGTCTATCTATTAAAAAAAACCGCATCAAAATCCGTTGCTTAGTTTTAAAGATTTAAGCATACAAAGGGACATAAGGACATAGGGATATATAGGGACAGAGAAAGCGACTTTGTTTTATACTATGTAGTGATGCTACTCAGTTACAAACATACAAAAATACAAATCTTTCCTCTGTATAATATTACTAGCGGTACTGCGCGATTTCACCAGCGGAGTTCCCGTTCCCGTACGCGAATATAATAAAGCCTATGTTACTCCCTGATAATTTAGCTTACCATTGGTGAAAGAATTTAAAGAATCGGTCTAGTAATTTTTGAGTTTATTCGTTACAAACCTTTCCTCTTTATAATAGTGTACTTAGATGTGGATACTCCTAATGATGATGATGAAGGAATATATGTAGCTACTCACGATGCCTTGGTTGACTTCCTCGCCGGAGATGCTAATGTCGGTCTGGTCAGGACGCGGCGGCTCTGCCCCTGGTCCGCGGGGCTCGTCTACTGCCTCGATGGGCTGCTTGCCAGTGAGGATGCGAGCTGGAACACCAGGGTAGGATGGTTAGTGTGATTCTAAATTCGAATTAAATTTATAGTCTCATTTGAAGTCGTCACTTTTAATACTGCTTCGTGTAACATTGTACGTTCTTAATTGAATTATGAAATCTTGTTACGTAGTTGTATTATTTTCCTGTTCATTCATTTATTGTATGGATTGATTGCGCAGTTATATTTACCGATTCGTTCCCTACCTAATGTTTATTCAGGTATAATAAATTATAGTTGTACCTATAAATATAAAATTAGACTAAATATCCAAAGGAAACAATTCATAGACACGTACTTTCAAATATATAAGAATACTATCAGGTACTAGTATAATAAATTATAGTTGTATAAATATAAAATTAGACTTTAAATCTCTAAGGAAAAGAATTCAAAGATACGTAATTTCAACAACAATACAATACTAACTGTAACTACCGTACCTAACTTACAGTACTTTGCAAACAAAAATCATATCTAGACCAATTCGACTCGATGACAAAGACCGGTTTTGTTTGGGAAGGTTTGGATCGGAGGGAGAACTACGAGAATAAATATGAAACATCTAAAGACGTAAAAATATATCAAAAATATGAAATTGATGACAAAGCTAATGTTACTTATGAGATGACACCAAAACTAGGGCCACACTTCGACATGCCAGCTAAATTTATTCAATGCGATGAGTAAATAGTAGGCGGTAATGGTAAATAATGGTTTCGCTTTGCATGATGGTAGACGGTGTCATGCAAGAGAGAAAATAAATGACAAACGTTCAATGACTTACCCAAATCCAATGTTGATAATTTAGTTTCAACAACAATATTAAACAAGTACTAATTCTTATTGACAATTAACAATTTAATTTCATAATCGTTTCAAAGAACCACTCGGTAGCTAATCCAAGAGGGAACTGGCAAGTGGGAGTAGATTCAGTACAAATATAGCTGTTGATGATAAAAATGTAAATTCAAGGCTGCTCCACTGTTTTACTAGCGTCATATTGTTTTCATTTTAAACTCGGTCGACTGAATATATTACGCATTACGCTAAAAATATTTTAAAACCTCCAGATTTTTATAGGACTTTAACAGCAGGTTCACACAATTACCTTTATAAGGAACAACAAAAAGAGCACAACAAAAAGAGCGTTTTATTAACCATTGACTAAGAATCGAATGTAATTGTAATTGTGGTAACCTGCCTAGGAATATAACGAGATAATAATTAGCACGCGAAGTCGTCACATGATTAATTCTCATTAATTACAAGGAATCAGTCAATCGAAACTCTTTGAAATCACTTTAAATGAAACAATAATTACGAAATGACATACTCATTAACGATCGACGTTCATTTGCGCGGTCGGCTACCCCGCACAATTTGGGTTATTTACAATGTATCCCGCCATCTTTTGATAGTTGCATCATATCGCACAAGTTTCGCACCGGATCGCTTTATAGATTAGCATGACTATAAAAAAAATTGTACATATTTTTTATTACTAATTGATCACTCCATCCGCGGATTCCAACTGATGAACCAAATCATTTTTTTTGTAGTAAATACTAGCGCGATCAGATAAAATCGAAATCGAAATAAACTCTCAGTTTATATGTGACGAATTCGCGTGCAAACATAAAAGAAACGCAAATAAAACTGGCATGCTCCAGCCACTACTCACGACTGACTACATCGAAGTCTATTGGTAGGAACGGAGGTTCGGTCGGGGTTTCCGGGACTTCGGGTTGCTCGGTAGTGGTTGTGGGGGCGGCGGTGGTCCTTGCGTAGTCTTCATCGTCCTCGGGGGCGTCGTCACCTGATCCCCTGCCGTCCTCGTCGTCAGGTCCTGGGCCAGGTCCCCACCCGGAGCCGGAGCTCTCGTCGATCTCTAAGCCCGAGCCGTCATCGTCTATGAAGAGGTCCCGGTCAGACGCGAGCGGCCCGTCGTTCTGGGGAGGGGCTGGTGTGTCCGGTATCGGTGACCCGCCGGCGACGCCGTCCTGGAATTGGTATGGAGACGCCTTTAAAGTAACAGTCAGGTGTCAACAAAAACAAAAGAACAACTGCGCGGGGCGTTGTTTTGGACGCTACAAACACAAATATTGACAGCTAGGGACAAAGGTGTTTGTATCATTAACGTCACAGAAAACACATAATAAGACATTCGACCTAATTCCAGAAAGTTCACCTACTGACATCAAAATTTCATCACTGACCCGTTTTATCGTTATACAGCCACAAAATTACTATTCCTACTTCTCTATTCGACTTTATGATCTAACAGGTAAAATCGTAATCACAAAAACACCATATGAACCATAAATCACTGATTTGCTTTTCTTCTACGTCACCATGAATGGGAAGAACCATGAATGGCATAAGTGCGTATGTTAATGGGCCACTCACCGATATTACTTTTTAGAGGGCCTTTATATGTTTTGGGGTAAATTAGGCCAATATTCGAGGGTTTGTGGTCACTGTTGGAAGCTGACGGTGCTTTCCTGGTTGCCGTAAGTTGTACAGTGCAGTGGAGGACGATCGATAGTTTCAGGGGGTGGGGGGGTGCGGGGTTCAGGAGCGTCGCGTTCCCTAAAACCGCCGATAGATGCCGGGATACAAGGAAAGTTTGCAGGATACTAATTGCGAGTTTTCACGGCAGAGAGCGCATTTTCACTTGTTATTTGGATCATGTTGGGTGTCGCTGTTTCTTTAGTATCCTAACGTGATCCTAACAGAGGACGGTAAATGATTGAAATGAAATGGTTTTTATTTGCCTTGATTTTGGTGCAGGTAGAGATTGATAACATTTTGTTGCAGAGTCCGGCAAAATCTGTCTATTATGACGTGCAAATATTTAAATTGTGTGAAAATAAATTACAAATAACATAACAATTTTTATTGACACTTTTGATTGATGTGTCTTTGTTCATAAAAAAAGGAAGGTAATTAATTTTAACAAGTAGCAACTATATAATACTAGAATAATTTTATTACCAAAAGCTTACGTCGATTTCCTTTATAGTCTAAATGATCCTTATAGAATAGTGATCTTGATTTTTATATGTCGAATCTATCTGTGAATTATGCAGAACTTTCAATACTAGCAACTCCGAACCCACAAAAAAAACTGGTCCTAAGTACTACTTACTACGATTGTTTTTTGTTCGTAGTTTCGGAGTCGTTACTAACGACCTATATTGAAAGCTGCAAGTTTCACGGGTGGATTCTGTTAAAATATTAACACTGTTGCATAGCTTATAGTAATATAGAAAACTAGCTCCAAAATAATATACGTAACCAAATTTGGAACGCATTCAAGTACACATCCAGGGATTACCCGCGAATTTCCATCGGGGCGCGGGAAGCAGTGTAATGAGAAATATTATTTATTGTTCCGGGGTATTGTGAGCCCACTGACCCGAGCCCAGGGGTGCCAGAATTCAGGATCTTACCCATATTTCGGGATCTTTGTGAAATTATGGGTTCTTTTATTTGCTTTCAGTTCGCTTCCCTAACTTTTATTTATATACTAGCGATCCGCCCCGACTTCGCACGGGTGCAATGCTTATACTAAAACCTTCCTCTTGAATCACTCTATCTATTAAAAAAAACCGCATCAAAATCCGTTGCGTAGTTTTAAAGAATTAAGCATACAAAGGGACATAAGGACATAGGGATATAGGGACAGAAAAAGCGACTTTGTTTTATACTATGTAGTGATAGTGATTTATTAGATTAAGAAGGCAGTTAGTTTTTTATGACCAACTAGTAATTAATCATTACCTATCTACACTTATATTATAAACATGCAAGATTTGTATTTTTGTTTGTTTGTTACGAATGAATTCAAAAACTACTAGATCGATATTAAAAAATCTTTCATTAATGAAAAGCAACAATATCCCTGAGTAACATAGGCTATATTTAATTCCCGTATTTCCACGGGAACGGGAAATGCGCAGGTAAAACCGCGCAGAACCGCTAGTATCATATAAACCGGAGCGAAGAAAAGGCAGGTCGCTATAAATAATTCCTAGTTTGTTAGTTTATTTTTCATTCATTTACACAGATAACTTTAGTCTACCGGTTAATCCTGGAAAGGGTACAAACTACAAAGTTTCTGGCAACAATTACAAGTAAATAAAGGAAAAAGCTACAGCTGTAACTGAAATACATTTAAATTCGTTTTGCCTGACGTGTTTTTTATAGCAAATACTCCTAATCGTACGTAAGACAATGCATCTGGCAAGAGTGTGAAAAATATACGTAATAAACATAATAAGATAATAAACATCGTACGGGTCATCTAATAATTTTAAATTAAACATGTAAACTAACATTTCCTACCAAAACAAAGTTGTCTAAATCTCAATTTTACGCTCATTTTCTAGAAATTTCCTGAATTTACATTTAAGTTGGCAACCCTGCGGGCGTAGCGCGGGTTTATTACTCTGTTACCGTGTATACGCGCCTTAATGTACCTTTTACGTGTATTATTGGGGTCAGTCCTTAAATACTTCTGTAAACTCTGTTCGTTATTAGAATGGGGTTTTATTATTGGTGCACCTTGTTCAAATGTTGCCATAACCGTACAGGAGCTATTTTAATGTGTGGTAGTTTAGGCAGGCAAAACTGTGTTGTCCGATTACAGTGAAACGTTTCGTATGTGGTGACAATTTAATATATTTAAAAGATTTTCCTTATTTTTCCTATTACCTCTCTAGAAGAATTTGTTTTCAAAAAATTCTGACCCCAGCACTTCTAATTTGCATTTCCCCGAGGAGGTGAGGTTGGCAAAGGTATTTCCATTTGTAGCAAAACCTACATTTCTTAAAATATTTTTTCGAAATTATATTTTTCACTAGTATTGATGACACTTTCCTGTCATCGACATTGGAAGCACACGTTGTAGTTTTAATAGAACCGAATGTCACCGCAAAAGGTACGAAAATGGAAACACATTACCTTCCCTCTGGTGTATTCTAATAAAAATTTTACCTATGATACTCCCAAAGAGATTTAAATATAATAGGGCATAGCCTGCATTGGGAATATTTTCATACAAAACTTTGAAGCCTAAGCGTCATGTCCTTTTCATGTCAGTTAGTATGAACGAGAGCTGTCATTCAGTCGAAATTGTACTAGACTTATTCCAAATGGAATAACTTTTGACTTCAAATTTTCCTCGCTTTGTCCCCTCTATGCCCTATTGTATTTAAATCTCTTTGGATACTCCCGAGATGAAGACAAGAGAGTTTCAGGTTTTATGAAGACCAATCTAACGACGCCTCGTACTTCAAAATTCTTTAAACCTTATACGAACGAATATGCTCATATACTTACCCGAAAAACATGAATTTCTTTCCAGTGCGGTCGGGTACAAAGTGTTCCAATTTTAAAATCGATCGAAATAAGCTTCTAGAATTTTGCCTCGTTTAGGCGCCTATTACTCACATCACGAGACTTTGATAGCCAGTATCATAACAGAAACCGCCTCAATATCCAGTATGACGATGGAAAACCACCGCATTATTACTCCCAAGAGTGTCATTCTATGTATTTTATATCATAGCTATGACAACGACCCTTATACAAGGGCTGGGCCAGTTACATAATAATACTTTTACGTTGTTTTCTTTATCTTTCCCTCGTTTAAGATAGGATCCTCGAAGGGTTTGGCCAAGAGCTGCTACTTGTGACAAACTCACTATAAATATTAAAAAGACCATTAAAACTCTTGGAGCTTTCAAAGAGAGAATTATATTTTGTGACAGCTGTCACGTAGTTCAGACAGTAACGGGACTTTGACATAACGTCACTTCTACATAATTCGTACCCACTCGCCGAGCTGCCTTTATAATAAAAATATATCTAGCAATTCGAATAAAACCGAAACCACATTGAATTGAGCTATTTTAATAAGGTTGCTTGTGACCAGCTAACTGTAATAATATTCTAAGCTATCTTATGGTTTTGTTAGATACCTGACATGTTTCCTTATTTTTTATATTTGGAAAACCTGCGGACCCTGTTCTTGGCGCTGAGGCATGTGAAACAGAGCGCCCCGATCTTGCGATCAGCATAAAAGTAACCTAGTAACTTGTCTTGACTCGTTGCTTTACTGATAAAAACAAAACAGAATCGCCAGTTATTCAATACCATCTCCATCTACTGAACTCTTTAATAAGGCCTTTAGGCCTTATTAACAGAAACAAAAGAGACTCGACATCGCTAACAACCCTTCTACAATAACACTAATGAGCGGGTGACAACTGACACTTCTCATAAGCTCCATCTATTGAACAAATAGGCTACGCACTTAACAGGCTGGTAATACTTCGACAAAGGCGCTGTCGAAAGCGGAGGATGCTGGCTGAGTGAAGTAGGCTCCCCAACCTCCCCTTTGGAGGGGAGGACACCCCGCGGTTGTTTTGTACACAGCTCGTTAACAGTGGAGAATGGTTTTTGGACTCGCCTTTTGTCGATGTCACGACGAATTTCAGCTTTTCTGGCTTCTGTTTTTGTATGTCAGCGGAGAATTTTGTTATTCGATTGTCTTTGTATGTGGAGTAGCTTGCTTGTTTAGTTTTAGGTATGTATACATCAAAATTGAAAAGGTTTTTTTAAATGTAGGGGCTTATAAGCCCATGTATTGAAAGTCATAACAACTTCACCGCTTCGGTATGTTAATGTAGGTTAATGAAGGGTCCGTAAGTGTGAATCTCCACAGGAGCACAGTTAGAAAGAGATGCCGCTACACAGGTTGCATAAAGCTATCCTTTTCTATCTGCGGTCAAGTAGAGATGTTTCACTAAACAATACGAGTTTCAGTGCAAGTTATTTTATGGAAGGTACTGTATGGAACATCTACTTCTTTCTATGTTAATAGATTACTTAAAATAAATGAAGCAGGAGCTACAAAATATCAAGTACCTACTAAGAAAAAAATCTGTATAAAATTTTAGTTAAATTTATAATTTTTAGATAATGGGAAACAAACTTTATAATAACATTCCTTATTCGTAGATAATAACATATCAATAACTTAATCTCGATGAACTGTTTTCTGAAAACAACCAAAGTTAAAAACCGTCAAGAAATTGATATCTATATGTCAATTTGTAGTAGCTCTCGCAAAACTTTTCCTGTTCAAGATTTCATTAGGTAATTTTGTTGAAGAATAGTTGCACCAAAAACGCTTTTGTTCGGACTTGAAACGCGGGTGAAATCGCCAAGAACAGCTAGTATGTACAGTACTAATGTGATAGAAAATCAACAGCGCCTTCACCCTCCTTCAATTAAATCGTTACATATTGTATTATTGTTCAAGTCCTAATCCTAAGTAAATAACAAACACACCGTCCAAACGTTTCAAGTATACGTTATTTTGTTTTCATTACTTGCAAGTAAAACATAATTTGCTATGCGGCGTTCGTCGTTTAAACCGGCTCAAAAAGTTAAACAAAGCTCTTTGTTAGACCTTTAAATATGCGATGAATTTTGAAGTGGGCGCAAAGGCAACTGTTTAAAATGTACAAAGTTTAATGGAAATCTGCGCCGCTAAGGGAATATTAAGGGGCTAATGGGACGTCTTAGGCTTAGCCGAGTTTGGGGAGAAAGAACAAAATCTAACAAGAGGTGTTGCGTAAAACGAAACGCAAATAGAGTTGTTAGACAGAAGAACTTGACCTGATTTCATTATTATATACTATCTTTGGTAGTTCTATGTTTTTAGAGGATATTAAAACAATAATGTTAACATTATAAAATAATAAAGACCCAGGGTCGAACCTTGCGGGACTCCGAGAGTACTTACCAAAAACTCGCTATAGGTAGAATAAACATACACGGCCTTATTACAAAACGGTGGTTATAGTAAAACAGTGCTGATTCTGTCACTTTCTGGAAAATAATGTTAAAAAGCGACAGCATGTGTTTTAAAAACATTTAAGCAAGTTCTTTTCAATTTGTCGGTTAATGGGACATGCATGACACTGGTGCATATGAATTATTTTTGGTCACGATCCGAACCAGATTAACCGGCTTCGGCATCTAGATTGGTTCAATCAGACGGCACTGGTAGAAACCAGACAAACGAGGTCTCCATTTGTATGCGATATTGCATCGAAATAGAATATTAACTGAATTTTGTAGGAAGGACAATAGGTCAAGTTACGTTGGTGGAGTCTATTGTGACAACTGGTCTGTAGTTTTCCTGTCACTGAGTTATAAGCTTTTGCGAGGGAGTAATATACGGATGAAGCTTTTTCATATTTATTCAAAGTATTTATTGGTACATATTTTAGATGCTTCTATGACATTTCTGATCAAAACTTTTTTAAGTTTGAGAAAATTTAAAAAGTGAAATCCACTCCGCCATCTATATTTCAATCAATGCCACGGCAGCTGGCGAACATCAGTGTTACGTATGAAAATACAATAGATGACATTATCTTCCTGTAGAAAGAAGAGTCTGACTGACGCTGACTTGTAAACTTTTTTTACTTCGATGTAGCCGATATTGTGTCAAGAAAAATCTCTGGTTGTATCCAGATGTTTTACGATTTAGGGTCTGGGCTTCACTTTACTGTAAATGATTGAGCAACAAAGAGTTTTAATGATTAAGATATCGTGTAAGGTATATTGTCTTAAACTAGGTACCAAATTCTCGTTTGAATAGATTTATGAGGTTAAATAATTTTACAGGTAATATTTAAGACGGATAAAGCGCGAATTTAAATTTAAACGATAGACCCAAAGCCACTACACGCTATGCAATTCGAATTTACTCGCTTGGTAGCCAATACGTTGCGCTTGTATAGGCAAATATATATTACATAATACATTAGAAAGAGAGCAAAGATTAGAAAGAACTGCCCTTGCGTTTTTTGATGGTTCTTCTCGGGGTACTGCATTTAGAACCACCAACTCGTCGGTGGTTCCAAATGCTAAAATACTATTTACATTCAGCCAATCCTCATGGAAGAGTTAATAGTGCCTTGTTATTAGACTATTGACTTTTGTAAGTGTAATTTTTAATTACCTACAGAAAATAACAATATTTTCATTTTTCAAATCATTTTTCAAATAAAGATCGCTTCAGCTTATAAATTGTCCCGCTACTCTTGTACAGCCCTCGTTAGCCGATGTCCCAAACTGACCTACATGTGTACATAGAAACGGAATGTGCTATTGAGTTTAGGTCTCGATTCTATTGCTGTACGCTGCATAAGCTGCATTTCATCTTGCAATTGAAACTTCTGTTGTATGCTCTTTGTCGTTATTATGACATGAGCTTGCGTAAACAATTGGTATTAGCAACAACAAGTAGGTATGCGCTACAAGGGCTTCATTGTTTTCCCGGCGTATGGGCATTATTGTTCATATTTCTTTGTGTACTTTATGATCAACTAGAAAGAAATCTAATTTTTCGTACCTACTAGTTACGTTTTATCGTTTTTTTCGGGAGTGGACCCTCCAAAACACTACATAGTATAAAACAAAGTCGCTTTCTCTATCCCTATGTATGCTTAAATCTTTAAAACTACGCAACGGATTTTGATGCGGTTTTTTTTAATAGATCGAGTGATGTAAGCGGAAGGTTTTAGTATTAGCATTGCACCCGTGCGAAGCCGGGACGGGTCGCTAGTCTATTATATAATCTATACGAGTTGGTGATTCCAAATGCCTCGACAAAAACCAAGTTCATTGCAAAATTACAGAAATTGTGAAACATTTGTCAGAATTTCGTAGGTAAGATAGGTACCATTTAAGTGCACAGCCATGTAATTATCTTGCTACCTCTACGTGTGTTACAAACAGTGTTATCTGCATCGATCTTAGTAACGATATTACATTATCGCAACGGCTCCCGAGGGATCTGATCAGGGGTGAACAACGGAATATTAAACTTTAGGGATCTATATCCTGAATTCATTAAATAATGTATTCTTGGGTGATATTTTTTTAATCAACATACTAAATTTATCATTAACAGCAGCTCGGGTTCGAATCCTTGCATGTACTACCAAAGAGTTTAAAAAAAAAACACTTATCACTAGCTCGACGGTGAAGGAAAACATCGTGAGGAAGCCTGCAGGTCCCAGAATTAATTCTGAGGCAGTGTAACAGACCCGGTCTGGCGATGGGCTCACCGCCTATTACGTTTTAGGGGTCAAAAGAATATCTCGTGAAAGGTTGGTATATCCAGAAACTGAATACCTCTGCCTATAGGGATAAAAGGCGTGAGATTATTCTTATTCTTATATAAAAGCGATGAAAAAATCCTGCAAAGTGCGAGTCACGAGGGGTTCCGTACCATCGAATAGTACCTACAGAAGGTACATAACATGTTAAAAAACACTATTTTTTTTGTATAGGACTCTCTTAATATTTTAACTTTATTTAAATATTAAAATCGACTAAAAATCTACATAAAACACGTTGCTTGTATGAGAATCTCTTTTTTTCTTGTTATAGCGGCATAGTCATACACGTTCTAGGACAGACAGATCGACGACCGGACGGGTCACGTTAGAGCCCTTTGGGTTAAGAACAAAAATTTCAAAATGAGGTAACCATGACAACCACAAAAAACTCTCTTAAAAAGGCAGGCACCGACAAACAAACGAGAAGATACGCTTCAAAGGCGTCATCCGCAACACAAACACGAAACAAAATGGCTCCTGATAACGCTAAAAACGTTTTTTGAGCCGTCACGAAGACGTTATGGGCCCTAATTGGCGTAAGGGTGCAATTACCAGCCTAACGAGCGGGGTAGCGGCACAGAGCGCAACTCGCGTTGTTTGCGCTCCCATCCATGAGGAGAATTTATTCAATTTATTCTTGCAAATGTATACGTATTACGTAACAAACTCTACACTTTTTATACGGTGGATACCTACCTATTTATTATTGAAATTGATATTGAATTTTAAATTTATTGCACTCCAAAAAGTTACAGGTTAAGTGTAATATTACAGTTAATTTGTGGACCCTGTCAGGACACACCAAAATTAGAAGAGAGGAAGACACTATAATATGATTTAATGGATTTAAAAAAAAAAAGTTTTCATATTATAAAAGTCCACTTTTGTTGTCTTCCAGTTGCGTATTACCCTTAAATAGATGAAAAAAAAAGCGATTAGACCTGTATTACTGCTTATCTCTATTGTATACTTTTATATTATGTACCATAAAAGGTTAATTAAATTGACGAAGAAACTAAAGGCGGTCGTTAAGTGTCAGGATAAAAGTCAACAACCTTCCTCAAAATCCAATCTGATTTGCCAAATTTAATCAAAATCACATCAAACACACAGAGTTCTATTCGCAATTATAATATACTAGCGGTTCTACGCGGTTTCACCCGCGTAGTTCCCGTTCCCGTGGGAATACGGGAACAAAATTTAGCCTATGTTACTCAGGAATCTTCTAGCTTTCTATTGGTGTAAGAATTTTCAAAATCGGCTAGTAGTTTTATATTCGTAACAAACATACAAAAATTCAAATCTTTCCTCTTTATAATATTAGTATAGATTTGTGAAATTGTGTGAATATAGTGTGAATATCGATAGTTTGGATAATGTGTGGATGGAGTCCTAGGTCTGCTATAAACGCGACCAAGAGATCCGTAGCCGGCGCCAGCTAAATGTTGTCGCAACTTTGTTCGCGATTCAACAACAAAGCACAATGCAGACTCGTTAGTGTCGCGAAAATAGTTTGAATAACCCTCCATAAAGACCGCGAAGCGTGAGTTGCCAGACTTATTATTTGTTTATATTATAGGTGGGTAAATCCCCGTTTACACAACACAATATTAAAGTTTTAGATAAATATTATATTAAATCTTGGTTTTGATGTATAGAATGTTAATAATGATAAATTATAATTGAAACGAAATTGATTTCACTGACTGGAAAACATTTAGAATTATACTTGAAAAATATTTACATAAAATTCTGTGGAAAATCTGTCAAACTTCATGACAAGCAACACTACAGACCTGAATCTCTCTAGCAACACTTTGCTTTTCTAACAATAGAATATCGTGTTCCAGAATTTTCTTGACTATTCGCTGACTGTCTAAAAGATGTGAGAAAGCATTCCCATTCAACTAGCTGTCGCTGCCCGACAAAGGAAAGGGGCAACTGTATCACAATAACAGTAAAGGCGTCGAACCGAAGATTGGACTGAGACTGTTCCGGTCGGGTTGGCGCCCAACTTGGGGCCACTTTATATACTCTTCACTCCAGTTTCCGTTCATTTACGTTTTGCAGGTGAAATGTCAGATGTTATGGAATAAAATGGAATAAAAAAGAACTGAAAAGTCGCTTGCAGCGCTGGATAGAATAAGCAAACATGGGCTCCAACAGACAGTATAATGGTGGAATTTCACAAGCTCCTGTTTCGAAAGGCAACCCGGCCTCAGTTTTCGTTGTGTCACATTTACTATACTTAGAGGCTTAAAATTCTCGCATTGGCATGCGTGGGAGATTATACACACACTGTTTCAGATGTTAGGGAAAATGAATAACCTGACAGTAGAGTAGGTATCATGTGAATAACTAATTAGGTTTGCTAGTAGTGATGCATTTTTTTTTAATTTGGCCTAGGGCGTTTAAATTTTTAGTTTAAATTATCAGTCAAATCTTAATGCTTAAAATTAAGATCTTAATTAGGACTCTAAATACATTTTAAAGCATTCAAAATATAAAGATATAATATGAAGTAAGACTTTTGGGCGAAGCGCTTTTGCCATTAAGATCTCGTTAATATAAAATGGACTTACTTTTACGATGATCCTTGAAGAATAAGAAAGGATTACATAATAAAAAAATTATTCGAAATTCGAAAGGATCGTGAGTATACGTAGCATGGTTCATTTAACATCACCGTTGTCGTAGATGTCGACGCATGTCTTATGCTTGATTGCACTCCCCCTCGAGATATCTAACGTTTGTAGGTCATGTTGTACGTTCTTTTTACGAAACTATCTTTTTTTTCTTAGTTATGTGACACAAAAAAGTATGGACACCAGCCCCCCTAGCCAAGTGGCATTGTAAAATCTAATCGACTGTTCTTTTAGATTGACATGTATGGGATTGACATAAGCACTTGCCAACGAGCGCTAACGCTAATGTCAATTTTAGCGTTAGCGCTCGTTGGCAAGTGCTTATGTCAATCCCATACATGTCGATCTAAAATAACTTTTGATTATATTGAACAATGCCCCTTGGCTAGGGGGGCTGAGTTTAATACGTGAAACTGTATCTTTGAAGAACTCGTTCCTGTGGGAATTTCAAAAAAGTTTTGTTTGAGAATTCTCGGTAAGTTGGCTATCCATAAACTAGCGACCCGCTCTCGCTTCGCCCTCGTTAATATATTATATGATATTATCAGTGTTTCTCTACTATTTTATGCATTTATTGTGTACATTATAAACCTTCCTCTTGAATCAATCTATATATTAAAAAAACCGCTCAAAAATCCGTTGCATAGATTCAAAGAGCTAAGAGCTAAGCATACATAGCGACACACAGACGGGAAGCGATTTTGATTTTTACTATACATATAGTTATAAATAAGGGAAATATATCACAGACTCAATCATCACGAAAGTTCCTAAACCATTAACACCTAGACGCTTAAAGCTTGGGTACCTATAGGTTCCTTATGTAGGCATGCTAAGACACAATTTTTCAATATTGTAATACCTAAATAAAATATGAAGACAAAATTACCAGCTTGTCTAAATTAAACACATTTAAACACGTTCAAAAGATAATTAGATATAAAAACCATCTTGTCTGAATCTGTGACATAATATAAAATACAAAAGCAGGTATGTCTACAGAAGTATAATTTCACCGGCTTTGAATAACGGCAGAAATGCAAATTTATAGAAATCCCCTTTTTGTAGGAATTAGATGTCGTAAGCCGTTGCGGGCTAAGCGGGGTTTTTGGCAGCATTTGTGCCAAATAGCCCGGGAAATGGTCTACCGGCCTCTGGCTCGCACGCTACAAATTAGGTCAAGACTCAGTCCGGTTTTACAGAATTACACTGGTTAATTCGATTTTGTTGACACTGCTCATTCAGCTTCCGGATCTATACAGGGTGAATTTTTCAATAGGGCGTGGTAGACTAAATCAGAAACTATAAGGAATAGCGAAAAGTACTCAAAGATGAAAACCAAAACTGCATCTTTGGATTTTTGAAAAATCAATAATCCTAGTAAGGAATCGAACCCGTTGATTTTGGAAAAAAACTCATCCTGTATTATTACACCATTCGATAGTGTCGCTAATAAGGATCCAATTCTAGGAAGAAATGACATACGAAAAACTCAAGGAAAATTTCATAAAAGAAAGACACTGTTTTAAAATACTTAAATCCCATGTTCTATATAACGTAAAATAAAATAGTTTACTGTGTAAATTAGATATTTAGATAGATATTTATGTTTCTACTAATATTTGTAAATGTTTACTTGTGCCAGGGAACCAAGTTAATTTTAAATAATATGTGTTACTTAATCTCAAGTAAGTGAACTGTATTATTTAGTTCTTTTGAGAAATAAAGTTCTTTAAACCTAAACCTAAATATGAATCAGTTTATTAAAATCCAACGTTTTCCTTAAGTTTTACGTATGTCATTTCTTCCCAAAATTCAATTCGTATAAGCGACACTATCGAATGGTGTAAAAATACTGAGCGTTTTTTTTCCAAAATCAGTTGGTTCGATTCCTGGCTAGGATTTTTGATGTTTTTAAAATCCAAAGACGCAGTTTTAGTTTTCGTCAAAATCGGGCCCGAGACTCCTTTGAGTACTTTTCGCTATTCGTCATAGTTTCTGATTTAGCCTACCACGCCTTCTTGAAAAATTCACCCTGTATATTAAAACGCGAAGAGAAACTATTGTACCCCTTTTTAATCATATTACATTTTGCTAGCGTCCGAACTAATTAGTAAAAACGGTAAAAAGTCGATTTTGTTTGAAGGAGTACAGCTGTACAATAATTTACCTAATGAGATCAGGGAATGTGATAACATAAATACCTATGTATAAAAATATGTTACTAGAATATATCACTAATTGTTCAAAAATGCACCAGAAGTAAGAATTGTAATAATTTAAGAATAATAAGTATTCTGTATCTCATTTTAAGTGAACTGTAATGTTCATATGAGAATAAAGTTTTTAAACCCAAATAATTAAATAACATGTTACAAATACAAAAAATAACATATAATTATGAATTAAATCCAAATTTCGACCACAATTATTTATAAAATGTGGAAACGAATAAAACATTAAGCTTAGTTACGATGAGTGGTAGGTACTTTAGTTTTTAGAAGGCACATAAAAAATGTATATATTCCGACTTGTACATACAGCAAATGGAAATTGAAATATAACGTACCTATGTCCGTTCTCATTTGAAAATTTTTGATTTAGATGGGATTGCTCATAAAGCGTTCATAAATATTAAAAATTTTCTATGAAATATTGTTCATATTAAGGTAAACGCAGCTATTAACGACCCATCGAAAATCTGCAGGTATTGCCGACCCATTCTGCTTATTCTTATTTTTATCGGTTTGGAACGATTTGAGTCACAAGAGAGTATAATATACACACGTGTGTGTATATTATTATTATTTCCTAATTAATTTACTGGTGTTAGTGTACGTAGGTTTACGGGAATGTGACCAAATACGTTAGTTTCTATGAACGTAGCGAGTGCCCCGATCGTGTCATACTAACCCTTACTTCCTCAGGTAAGTACTCGAATTTTATGCTTAAGATATTTTATATATAAATATTTACGTTAAGTTTATTCTGAATAACTTAACATATTCCTTTATTTGTATATTCCACGCAACTAAATTATTATGTTTTTGGGGATTTTAAAAAGTATTTTTGAAATTAAAATAGAACGGTAATAGCTGCAGTGCATTTTAGTAGTGCAGTCATTGCCGACCCATGGATCGGCAATGGCTAAGAGGTTATGCTTTATTTTTTAAATTTTTCGTTAATGCTTATAATAATTAAACAAGTTTTTATAACATCATTTCAATCTTAAGTATTCTAAAACTATAAGCATCTATTAGCGACATACACCATGTTATATTATAAACTTGTTTTTCCGCGATAACTTGCCACGCATTATTAAACATTTAGACGTGGGATATGAAAGAAACTACTTAGAGTTTTCTTCGTATTTATATAAAAATGGTGTATTTTTTTATAGTTTAGGACTAAATCAATAAATTATTGTATTAAATCGGATGGGGAAATATATTACAATTTATATCGATTATTTTTCGTGGCTCGTTAAAAGATTTGTTCATTTTTTTATTTAACACTAATTACCGATCCATATGAATCGGTGATTGCAACAAAGAGAAGCTATCACCGATTCTATACCGAATAATTGGTATTTTTGGATTAACGGTATGTAACGTCTAAAGCTACTAATTTGTTTCAATATAATGATTTGATTCAATAAGTTAGGTTAGGTTTAATTTCATTCAATGTCATTAAATTTCATATTAATTTCATATGAAATTTCATATGGATATCCATAAAAAAAATCTATTGAAGACTTGGCTGTATGTATAGTTTCCTTTGCCTACCCAGAATGGATGAAGAAAACAAAAAAACTCTGCTTTTAATCTTTTAAGGTTGTCGCGATTTTCCAAAAATGTTAGTTGAGTTTATTGTATTTTTATTATTTTATTAAATTGCTAAATTTTTTCGCAACTGTATTAAAAATAGTTATTAAGTACACGTGCGGAACGGTCATTGCAACTTGTCCCGACAGTCAACCCTCACCTTCGGCTGCGCTAAACTTGGGAAGTTCGAAAAAAAATACTTTTTGGGAAATAAAACAAAGGGTTTATGTTATTTTGAAAAAAAAAAATTGTCTAATTCTTGTTATTCAAAACATGTAAATTATACATTTATAATTGTTTTTACTTTTATTTTCAGGTTTGTGAAATAGTATAAAGTATTAGTGCTAGCCACGGTGGAGCAAAAGTGTGTAGAAGCACCAGCTGCTATTCCAACTTGAAAAACTCTGTGCTGAAAATAAAACAGTGTGTTTTTATTTTTATTTTTTTATTAAGAATTATAACAATAATAACTACAATAACGTAGGTAGGCACTTACTTTCGAGTTAAGTTTGAAAATTGCTTCCAATTTGCAATTTGAAACACAATTTGTGTTTGGTATGTTTATTGAGATGTTTACAACTTCGTTCAAAGGAATTCTTCCATGGAATCCAAAAGTGGATAGTTTTTTCTCCAGCGTAAGCCATATTGGTATGAATGAACATATTTTTGTTGAATATATAAGAAATCTACAATAACAATGAATTTCATGTTGGTTCTATTTCTTTTTTTTCACCCTTTACAGGGTAGGCAAAGGCATTACGCCATGCAGCCTCATCATTAGTTAATGATATCCTTGAGTAAGTGGCTCTGCTTTAGAGTCCATGCACAAAAATACAGTGTCTTAAACACTTTCCACATCCCTAACTTGGTTATCAACAATAAAATAATAGCACTTTTACTGAAGACTTCATTGTGACTTCTTGAGGCAATCCAAAAATGTCCATATCTCGCATTTTATCGAATTTTCCATTCACTGCATAGGTACTTTCACGGACACTTGCCACATAATAAACTTTTACTATTGTGATGAGTCAAAACCCGAAATACACAGCAAAATAAAAATTATACAAAAAAATCCCTCTTCGGATTCCCGCCAAAAAGTTTAAAGTCAAGTTTATCTCCATTTTCAGATTATTTTAGTAACTATAATTATTGTTATGAATCAAGTACAAAAATGAGAAGCAAATAAAAGTAAACGGGACATTTCGAAAACGGGATATTTTGGGAAAGGGATATTTCGCTCAAATTAATAATTATTTTGAGAATCGAACATGTAGGTAGGTATTTTGTGAAAAAAGTATGATTTATTTACTTACGGTCGGTGTTAGATTCATAAAAATCGGTAATAGCTTCAAAGCGTTTCGGATGGGTCGGTAATAGAAACAATTGACTTCAACAATCCTTTAATTATATTTTCAATGAAAACATGATATTTATAAACAAATGAAAATATTAATATAAAATATACAATCTATATTTAAATATAAAATAAAAAAATCTGGTGTGTTTGCAACCACTACCCTTAATTCTAATAATAAATTTCAAAACTTGCTTAAAGGGGTCGGTAATAGCTGCGTTTACCTTATATCATTTTAATTTGGTAGGACGATAGTTAACATGTTGAATAGGCTCCTATACATCTCGGAAAAACACCAAGTTCCTAGACACTATAATCTGAAGTTGCGGCAACAGCTATTTTAATTTAAAACCCCGAGTTCAAGTAAAAATTTGAACAAGAGGCAACGAGTCGAATGACCCAGTTCGTCACCGCGAAAGGAAGACTTGGAATCAATCCAGATGAAATTGATGTATGAGAATTGCCCCGATGCTTGCGGACGAATAAATAATATCGGAAAGGGAAATACCCGGCGGCAAAACAAAGGTGTGGTTCTTCCAATGAACACAACTCGCTCTAGGCTTTGCGTTGTATGTTTACGAAAGTATTTCAACAAACACATTGGGATTTCAATATCACTATCAATAGTCTATTGGATTCGTTGTTTTATTTATTAAAACAGAGTAATATGAAAGTAAAATTATTTTTTATTTATTTAGTAGGTACCTATTTTATGTTTTTGCTGTTTCTTTTGAAAACAAAGATTTGGTTCTGTTGGAAGTAAGCCAACCACTCATGAAACAGCTTAGGGTTCTGTATCAAACATCACTGGTGATGATTAAAATAAAAAAAAAAAAACAGAAACCTTACTTATGTATATTTACCTTGGCAGTGAAGGAAATCGCCACCGGCCCGAGAAGCATCTGAGAAGTGATTTTGAGGCTATTGTAACAGCAACAGATCTCAAAAATACACTGGAAACAACGGGTCTATCGGTAAAGGGCTTCTGCCAACCCCTCGGGTAAAGGCGTCAGTGAATATTTTTATATTGAAATATTAAATTACGGAGTCACGAAATATTTTTCTTTTGCAACCTGTCATTACCATTAATTATAATTATGCGGATTAATTAATATCGCGTCGCTAGCTGACGTCTCGCCCGTCGTAAATACTTGTCTGTTGGTCCGTTTAATTTTTTGTGTTAAATTTTTCCGACGCTAGGTGTCCGGGTGAGGGTGCGCAATGATTTATGTTGCAATCTTTTCATCATAAATCAAAAGCGTTACGGCCTTGCTTCTGTTCTATAGCTCGAAACTGAGCGGAACTTTGGAACAATCAATTGCTTTTTCGACATTTTATTTTATTTTTAGCTGTGTCCTACTCGTATTAGTTGGAAAAGTTTTGTGTCAGCATTTATTTGGGGCTAAACTGTTTCGAGTAATGTATACAGCGTAATAGTATTGTGGTAAAGAATAAAATAAATAAATAAATAAATAATCTCACGCCTTTCATCCCCGAAGGGGTAGGCAGAGGTATTCCATTAGTGGATATACCCACATTTTACGAGATACATTGGACCCCTAAACGTGATAGGTGGTGAGCCCATCGCCGGACCGGGTCTATTTACACATGTCTCAGAATTAATTCTGAGACCTGCGGGTTTCCTTACGATGTTTTCCTTCACCGTCGAGCTAGTGATAAATATGTACGTAAATTTTTGAAAAACTCATTGGTACATGCCAGGATTCGAACCCGAGCCTCACTGATTTTCGGCCGGCTCTTTAACCGTGAATAATCTTACATAATATTGACGAGTAATATAAAATTGCATCACATTAAGTATAATAGCACTAACGCACTCATTCGCTGACTCATCAAGAAAAATCACGACCTTTAACCCTTAGAAACAAGATTTCAGCAGGTAGGTTTCTTTTGCAATGCAAGCATCCACTAGAAAAGGGATTTCAGAAATTCCTACGGAAATGGAAAATCCCGGGTTCTAAGCTAGTAATACCTTCAGGCATAAATTAGACATGATTTTTGAACGTAGGTTGTTAGGTAATACTTAAATCACAGTAAATAGAATCGTGTAATTTATCTCACAAATTCTCTTTACTCACTGAATTAGAAACACGATTTAATTTGATTTCGTAGAATATTTAGTATCTTAAATTACAAATCCTAAATTACAGAGAATAGAACGGCGTCTGATTTCTCGAGATAATATATTCTAATGTCTATTAAAGGCAGCTCGTTGCTAGGAGGAGCCCTCAGGAGATTTCAGGAGCTTAAGTGAAACGAATTTGACTGAGTAAAAAAGCCTTCAATTTTATCACGTGACTGTGAGATTGGGAGCAGCCAGGCCACGGAAGGAGACAATTTTTTGGGTATTCCGTTGTGCGTACCCCATGTTTCCTTTTTCATAAAACGTTCGAATCTCCAATAACGTTATTTGCGTGACAAGAAATTGATTAAGGAGGGCGCGAGCGAGTTTTCTCGGAAATTAGATAAATTGCAAATGTCTATTTACGAAATTGTAATGGCGCCCAACGTTTGCCTTATGTCGTTACAAAATCTAAGGTTGTCAACCAAAAAAGTCCTTGGAATATCTATAGGTAAGTACATTACAACGTAATAAAGTTTTTTTTTGCCTCATAGGTAGGGGAAAGTCGTCACCCTTCGTACACTTTTTATATTTTATTTTATTACTTTATGAATTATTGTCGAATTTATCTAGTTTATGTACCTAAGAGTAACAAATATATTGTAGTTTGTTACAAAAAAGTTCGAAACTATTATGTCAAAAGGTTAAAGGGATATA
This sequence comes from Ethmia dodecea, assembly GCA_963855545.1. Taxonomy (NCBI): domain Eukaryota; kingdom Metazoa; phylum Arthropoda; class Insecta; order Lepidoptera; family Depressariidae; genus Ethmia; species Ethmia dodecea. Next base: position 16,154,137 of record OY979438.1, on the reverse strand, counting down.
GCCATTTTTTTACGATAAGATATTTGTACGAACGTACCCCACGTACGGGGTACGTTCGTACATTAGGTGGGGTACTTTAGTACGCCATTAAAAAGCCAATTAAAGTTGTTAAATTTTTATTCATTATTATTAAAATCTTTATTTATCAAAGAACTAACTCAATACTATGAGACTTGACTCATAGTCGATAAGCCTTTCTTTAGAAAAAAAAAAAAAAAAAATTGTTCGTCCTTAGTTTTCTTATTGATAATTTTAAGCTTTACAATCAGTCTAAATGAGATGTTTACATATTGTATGACATCATTGTACAGTCTTTGTACTCTTCATCTACTTCTTGAGTACACGTACCATTTTTTTATATTTTCGCACCATGATTCTGCAAAAAATATTAATTATAAAGTTGGCTTAACAAATAGCATAATGCATTAAAGAAAAAATGTTATTGTGCTGTCTGAACGATAATTTTAGGAGCTAATACTATATTTTATTTCAAAAATCTAAAGGCGAGCATTCGTACGAATGTGCCCCTTGTCTGACTGTCCGAATGCACCCCATGCCTTTGAACAAAATTAAAATACAACTTTATTCAAATTCTAATTTAGTTTGAGAAATATAACAATTACAGCTCAAAATAAACAATGTTAACATTAATCAACCGTCACCATTTTGTCAAAAACACAATAATTGTACTTACAATTACGAACGAATCTTAGGTAAAAAATTTACTCACCCCTTTTTTAAATTATGACTTGCTTGGGCGACCGAGATTCGCTAGGCCTTCTTTTTTTCGTAAATTATCGCGTTTCTTTGTAAAGGTTAATGCTTAATTTTAACTGAATTATTAGAGCCGTTTCCGAGATATGTGAAATACATTTATTTACATATACAATAGACATATACGTATATTATATTACAAGAATATCGGTTGTGCTAGTGGAGACATTATTTTAATGTTCTGGTTTTAGAGCAGGCCTGTGGTTAAAGAGTCGCTTCTCATGCATGACACTCGGCTTCAAATCCTAGCGTGGACATGAACCAATGAGTTACTTAAAAAAAAACATACGTACCTACATAATGTTTACGATCTCGACTCAAATTACTTGCCAGTATTGGACAGTTGTATTTAAACAAACCGCGCTAAAACCTAGCTAAAACCTATTGACGTAGCTTGCTTTGCCGTCTATGGCTTTTTAGCTAGTTCTATCTAGAAGCGACAGATGTCGTCATCTGAATGGCTTAACAGCTTCGTTGTGAATTTTTTACCCAACTGCTCCTAGGAGGAAAATGATTTTCGGGTGTAAGTATATTATGTGAGTTTATTTTGCGAAATGCGAAATGTCGCTAAATAGATTCGTCTTTGTCTCCAGAGGCTACTTTCTTTTTACCTACTACTATACCAAAATAAGAATTATGTTTTTTTTATCTTTTCAAAGACAGTTGGGCTTTTATTACATAATATTATATATATTTATATACCATCTACCCAGTTGTAATCTCTTAGTTTCATACATTCCAAGTTTGTCAGGAACAGATCAAAGTGTCGATGAGACTGCCCTTTTACTTAATTTTAATGTCTTTTATATTGTTTTTGGTGTACAATCAAGAGTTATTGTATTATATTGTTCACTTGCCAGATAAAATAGACATAAAACTTTTTAATATTATCACATTGTCAGAGAGTTAACCGAATTGTTAATTGGTCCCGCATCAAACCCGTAACCCTTAAGTAAGGGTATCGTGTTTCGTCTAATTAGCCTTCAGTTACACGGCTGTTCGGATCCGAAGTAATTCTGTTTTCACCGATTTTTCAAAATGTTTGTTACCTCAGAACTCCGTGATTTATAAACTGGTTTCGGAAATTCTTTTTCCTTTTGAAAGGATTTACTTATAGATTCTCCTGTTATTATCAAAATTTAGTTCTGATGATGGAATCCTTAAGGAATTCAGGGAACTTCTCAAATTTTATAGGCATACTTAAAGTGATTTTAATATGTTCAGCAACAATTTTAGTATTTGCATTCAGAATCTCATTATGTGAAGTGGAACTGATAAAGAAGACCCAAAATTCGGGTTCAAATATTTCTACATCTGTAATTTTTTAATATTATTACAGATTCAACAAAACTGTGTGTTAGATAATATTATACTTACATATTGGGTTCGACGGTGATGAAAAGCGTTGTGAGGAAACCCTGGTTCTAAAAGTAGTTTAGGCATGCGTAAGTTCCGGGCCAGGTATTTTAGGTTATCCAGCATCATATATCACGTAAAATGCAAAAATGTATTTCCAGGCGTGAGCGTATAGATAGTACATCAATTAACCCTTATATTTCTTCCCGTTTTTCGATTCCGTAAATTTACCTGCAACAAACGAGAAATACAAATTAATAATAATATAATCTCACGCCTTTTCATCCCCGAGGGGGTAGGCAGAGGTATTCCATTACTGGATATACCCACATTTCACGAGATACATTGGACCCCTAAACGTGATAGGTGGTGAGCCCATCGCCGGACCGGGTCTATTTACACATGTCTCAGAATTAATTCTGAGACCTGCGGGTTTCCTCACGATGTTTTCCTTCACCGTCGAGCTAGTGATAAATATGTACGTAAGTTTTGAAAAACTCATTGGTACATGCCAGGATTCGAACACGAGCCTCACTGATTTTCGGCCGGCTCTTTAACCGTCCGGGCTATCACTGCTCTTCAAATACAAATTAAATAATGAAATACTGAGATGTAGAGAAGCAGAAGTAGGTTTTTAGAAAAGAGCTTTCGTAGAGGTATGTATGAATTCCATGATAAGAATTAGTGCACGCTTTTCTATGTTCTATAAAATTGTTATTGATTTCAGACGTAAGGTGCGATTTCTGAGGTAAGATTGTTGACGTTACGAGTACGTCTCCACGAACGTATATTTCCCTCGTAAGAGCTTATAATTCGGAGAAATACTAAACTCGTTATGACTCATATAGCTTGGACGTTTTACCGAATGTTGAACCACTTTACACAAAACTTGAAGTCAATTTCTAGAATCTAAAACCGTGAGGCCCCAACTTATGCTTATCAATAGCGTCCACGTCTCAATTATGTCGAAATATTATGCTCTTTACTTCTCTACGACATATTCTGAATTTAATAGATAAGTATATACTACTACTAATATTATAAAGAGGAAAGATTTGTATTTTTATAATTTTGTATTTTTGTATCTTTGTTACGAATAAACTCAAAAACTACTCGACCGATTTAAAAAATTCTTTCACCAATGGAAAGCTAGAAAATCCCTGAGTAACATAGGCTATATTTTATTACCGTATTCCCATGGGAACGGGAACTACGCGGGTGAAACTATGCAGAACCTTTAGTATCTTATCAGATCATAACTGTCGAGGAACAAGCGCCTCTGCAGAAACAAATTACGGCTAATGAGAATAATCCGCGCGGCCATTGCGTTAAACGAAGCGGAAAAGGGACAGAATAATGGCTGGACGAGATGAATCTTGTCGTAGGAATGAAGACTTTCTATGACATAGGTAATTGGATACGAGTATTGTCGCTTTTTCGAAGCGCTCGTAGCCTTGCGGTGTCAGTGTGTTCGTAACGATCACACTGGTTAAGCAAAGTTGGGTGCGGTCAGTCAGTGAATGGGTGTCCGCCTAGTGGAATTTATATCACGAGCACTTCCGTGTTTCGGAAGGCAAGTTAAATTGTTGGTCCCGGTTTTCGTTGTGTTTACGCACAATGGAAGTCGTTAAGCCATGTCAGATACCCTTGGGTGGCTTGAAAAATTCTGACTGTTAAGTGGCCACTAGCTAAACACCATCTCCCAATCCGCGGTGGGCTCGCTTGGGAGATTAAAGCCCATACTTCCTCGTGTGCGAGGAAAGAACCTTAGCTCAGCAGTGGGCTGTTGCGGGTTGATGATGATGATGATGATGATGATTGTCACTTTTTGAGGTCTTTTTGATGATTACCAAAGTTTTTTGAAATTAGGTTTGTTCAATTAAGGGCTGATTGTTCATTAGTCAGTTAAAAGTTGTCTGAAGAATAAATATCACCTGTCACTTTTTCGTTCTATTGTGTCAGACAGTGACAGCATCAATATTCTCCAGATAAGGTTTATCTGACAATTGAACAATCAGTCCTGAGTAAAAAATAAAAACACATTGTACACTATCAAAGTACCTAATCAAAATGTAAAATAGAAAAACGTAAGTCGTCCGGAATGACAGTATGCTCAGGTCGCTCAATTGGTCCAGCTATACGCCTTCGTTCTGTATGAAGGATTCACCACGTTTAATAACCGCTCCAGTTTTTGAACGTCCTGTATAATTCTTCAACTATGAGGGTATAGTTAGAAACTACAAAAACTATTCAGTATGATTATGCTATTTCTATTATAGGTAGGCACCAGAATCTTATTAACGGATATAACCGTTGAAATTAATGCTTATACAGACATAAGAACGAACCATATCAGCTAATTAGATCTCTCGTGTTCGTTGTAATGGAATAGCATAATAAGTTTTCGAATACAGCAGCAGTTATAGCTATAATTACGCACTGAAATTAAATTGGGTAACCTGAACTTTGTTTTCAGACTTGTTGGTAAATTTTATATTGTTATAGAATATTGAGAAAATATTGATGATTATAAATTGTATTGCAATGTCAATGTGTCATATTATGATATGAATAAGTTACAAAAGTGAATTTTAAAATAACAACTGCGCCCCATGTTGGGCGCCAGCAAAAGAATTCAGTAATTTCACTTTAAACAATACTTTATTTATATATATTAAATGATAAACTGACGGACTGATCGGTGATACATCAACACACTACCTAAACCGCTGGGTGTAAAGACTTGAAATTTTGCATATATATAGCTTACACAGTGTAGGCATCCACTAAGAAACGATTTTGCTAAATTAAATCCTTAAGGGTGTAAAATAAACGTGCGCGATCGAAGCCGCGGGTAAAAGCTAGTATAAACATAATTGAAAAAAATATTATCATATCTTTTGAGCATAAAAAGATAAGTATTGAAGGTTCAAACAAAAGACAAAAAGTTGAATACGGCCCCAGTTGGGGCGCCAAGAGGTCACAACTACTTTGAATTGACTCCGCGCTCCTTTGTTGGAGTCGAAAACTTCACAAACAATAAAAGAGACGTCGAAAACTTCCGAAGACAATACTCGAGTGAATTTATTCAGGAACTTTTATGGAGATGATTTTTGTAACGGCCGGAGCATTCCAGGTTATGTGAGATTCGGTAAGTTTAAATGGCCAAGTTTTGGAGTAACTGTATGTGTGGTCTTGTGGACCTTGTAATATTAAAAACTTATTTTCTGAAAATATGTCTTGACTATCATTATTACGTTCATTTAATTGAGAATTAGTTTAATATACTTACACTATCATTACCAGATAAAGAGTACCCAAAACCGACGAGCATGTATGAACCGATTGATGGATGTGAATGAGGCGCGTGAGGTGTGCTAGGATCGTAGCAAGTGGCGGTCTATTGTCTCTGTCTACCCCTACAGGAAAAAGGCGTGAGCGTATGTATGTTTGTATGTACTATCATTTAGACCAAACACATAAAGTGTTAGTTTAAATGTTTTGTACAGTCCTCTCAACTTGGGACATTTAGTAAAAGGCACTTTATTCCAACGTAATGAAATTCGTCGAGGAATTTTATTTGAGGACTCGACATTGCGCAGACGTTCACGCGTCCCTGAGATATTTGTATCAGCAATAAAGAGATTCCTTCCGTTTTTCCACCGTGCCTGAACCATGTCAGTAGGTCGGACGTATTGTGTCATATGTTTAGGTTATACGGGTGCTGATTGAACGTCAACATGAATTAATTGAATCTCGGGTTGAGTAATATCGTTCTTAAACAAGGGTTATTTATAGTGTTTAATTGAATCTTTGAAGTTTTGACAATCTCGGCGTTTTGAGAAAACTGTTCAAAGTTCATACATCCTAGGGCTACAGTTTACAGTGTTAAAAAACAAAGGACTGTTTTTTACCATTTAAGATTTTGATTGCATAGTTTAGTAGGTAATAAAAAAAGATTTGGTTAGAAACAAAAAGCTTCTAAAATGGCGCCATCAGTATTTTTTATTTTAAAAGTTGCTTAACTCTAACTTGAAGCGCGAACCGACATTTCGCCCCCATAATATTTCAAGCAAGCTGTGAGCCATTATAATAATTCGAAGCTTACTTTCTCAGGAAGGATTTTTGAGTACAAAAACATGAAATTTGCATTAGCCACTCAAAAATGGGACGACAAACACTCAAGACTTATCGTCTTTCGTGAGTCTTAATTTATGGGAGCCCAGCGGGAGTAATACCTCTAATTTAGGAGGATTACTGACCGGACGTCGTGGTCTGGGAGGGACTTTAAGATAGGACCTTACCGTTATAATAGAATGTATTCTTGTATATACATCTCTAGATATTGCAAGACGAACAAAGATTGCTGATGCATGATGAATGAGTAGGTATGTTCCAGCTAAGTTTAAGCATGTGTTAAGTAATTTATTACAAGGTTTAATAAATAAATAATATATTACATAATATTTCTTATAAAAGAAATTAATTAAAAAGCCTTAGTGGACCACGCCAACAACGATGGTACCTAAACTACTCTATACGTTTGATTGGAGTACTTTTTAATTTTTTTTGAAATGCATCCAAACAGGGTCTATGATTTCAAATAACTATATGGTCTCAGTTTTGCAGTGGCACCAGTAGTTAATTATCTATATATATAAAAGAAAGCCGTGTTTTTTACACTATTTATAACTCAAGAACGGCTGAACCGATTTGGCTGAAAGTTGGTGGGGAGGTAGCTTAGAACCAGGATACGGACATAGGATACTTTTTATTCCGATATTCAAACGGGAAAGGGACCTACGCGGGAACGGGAACGGGAACTACGCGGGAACGGGAATGGGAACGAGAACGGGAACGCGTACATAATAAATGTCAGTCAACTATACTGTATACGATGTTATTAGATTTGGGCTACTTATTGGGTTTCGTAACACATTTTAAAGTACAGTAGCTACAAATCTTTAAATATTTAACCTCAAAACCATGGAAACAACACTTTAAGCCATGCCAAACAAAGTCAAACCAATTACAAGCAGGTTATTGACTTTTAAATTATGTCCAAACATTGTGAGAATTCGACATTTTGAGCCCACTGGACATTTTGCAAATTGCACATAATGTGATGTGACTAACCCGCCTGATCATATTAGCCCCCGGTTTCTAAAAGGCATATTATACTATTAGCTGATAGACTGCCAAATCTTGTTAGCTTGATTGGTTGAATAAAATCATAACGCTTTTCAACAACCAATCAGAATATTAGCCCCCGGTTTCTAAAAGGCATATTATACTAAAATTAGCTGATAGACTGCCAAATCTTGTTAGCTTGATTGGTTGAATAAAATCATAACGCTTTTTAACAACCAATCAGAATATTAGCCCCCGGTTTCTAAAAGGCATATTATACTAAAATTAGCTGATAGACTCCCAAATCTTGTTAACTTGGTTGGTTGAATAAAATCATAACGCTTTTTAACAACCAATCAGAATATTAGCCCCCGGTTTCTAAAAGGCATATTATACTAAAATTAGCTGATAGACTCCCAAATCTTGTTAGCTTGATTGGTTGATTAAAATCATAACGCTTTTCAACAACCAATCAGAACAGTTAACATTGGATTTGACAGCCTGTCAGCTAATTTTTGGTGGATTTTCCCTTCGGAAACCGTTGTCAAGCGTTGGAAAATATCAGCTAGGGCATATTGTTAGTCTAAGTAACAAGTTTTTAAGTATTTATAGTTGAAAATTTGTTACTGAGCACCCACTTGGCATAACGTAGACCTCACGTATTTCCGTAAGAGCCTCAATGGAAAACATCTTGCTACAGAACAGTTTAAAAGTATAAAAAGCTTGGATTACGCAAATTTCCCTTGTGGTGAGAAAAAGAAGAATAATAATGAGCTGGGATTTGGAAGAATACAGCGACACGGTGCCTTTGTTGATAAATTACTGTTTTTCGCTAATGGCCGCCTTTGAGGTATTTGCGCATCAAAGTATCGTTTACGAGAGATTCATTTGTACACGGAACTCTTAAAGATGTTGAGGAAAATAACGGACCGAACTACAGATACTAAATGTTACAGAGTGGATCTATTTTTCAGAAATGATCCAACTTTTTGCCTCGATTAGATTTGAATACAACTTGTAACACAAATAAAACAACTGACATTTGTTTAATCTAAATCAGCTTTTAAAATAATCATAAAATAGAATTCGTCCAAAAATTTACCTTATTGCTTGTCATGTTCGTTCCAAAATTTAACCACCATGAACATATATAAGTTAAAACTTAAAAAAATTTATTATAACTATATAATAAATAAAACTCAGCTGCCGAAAGATAAATCATTTGAAAATTACTCCACCGATTATGCTCTTCTCGTGATCTTTTTGAGTTCGTAATTCTCAGGACTAGTTACCTAGTTACATACATACATACATACATACATAAGTCTTTTTATGCACGCTCTTTTATTCGGTTTAGGCGCAGAACGTCGCATTCGCGAAACGTCCTATTCGCAAAACGTCCCATTCGCAGAATGTCCCATTCTCAAAACGTCCCATTCTCATAAAGTCCTATTCGCACAATGTCCCATTACGCATGATACCAGTAAACTGTAGGAGAAATGAAATGTTACTCTTAATTATTACAAAAAGTCGTTTTTTTATAATAATAAACAATAAAATCAGATTACTTTCAATTCTAACAGGTAATTTTAATTTTACACAAAATATTAATCAAATATTTTTTTTGCATAAAATTATTTTCTCGCAAAAATCATTTTTTAAGCTATTGCATAGCTTCTATCGCGGGCCTTGAGCGCGGGGACCGAATCCAGAAATTCCGTAACGAAAAAACCTCACGCTCTCCCCACTCCGACGGGCACGGAGGTGTGGCTTAAAGGCCGTGCATAGTATAAAATAAAATAAAGTGAAGTAAAGTAAAGTAAAGTAAAGTAAAGTAAAGTAAAGTAAAGTAAGTCGAAGTCGAAGTCGAAGTCGAAGTCGACAGTCGAAAGTCGAAAGTCGAAAGTCGAAAGTCGAAAGTCGAAAGTCGAAGGTCGAAAGTCGAAAGTCGAAAGTCGAAGGTCGAAAGTCGAAAGTCGAAAGTCGAAAGTCGAAAGTCGAAAGTCGAAAGCCGAAAGTCGAAAGTCGAAAGTCGAAAGTCGAAAGTCGAAAGTCGAAAGTCGAAAGTCGAAATTCGAAAGTCGAAAGTCGAAAGTCGAAAGTCGAAAGTCGAAAGTCGAAAGTAGAAAATCGAAAGTCGAAAGTCGAAAGTCGAAAGTCGAAAGTCGAAAGTCGAAAGTCGAAAGTCGAAAATCGAAAGTCGAGTCGGAGTCGGAGTCGGAGTCGAGTCGAGTCGAGTCGAGTCGAGTCGAGTCGAATCAAATGAAATGAAATGAAATAGTCAGACCAACCAAGACAGTCAACTTTATTATTTTATTGGTGACTGTACTTTTGGCGAAAAAAGGGGTTATTGAAACAACATAAAAAAAAATCGGAGCAGTGGGAAAAAATATTCCCACTCGTCCCTACCAATCGGAGTTCCGATCGGCGGACTGGGAACAACCCGTTTCTTTCGGCAGTCTTGTTGATACAAAATGCTATGCAATAGCTTTACCGCGGCAGTCCCCGAGTGCCACACGTCTTTTTTTGTAATAATTAAGAGTAACATTTTATTCTCCTACAGTTTACTGGTATCAAGCTTAATGGGACATTGTGCTAATAGGACTTTATGCGAATGGGACTTTATGCGAATGGGACCTTTTGCAAATAGGACGTTCTGCGCCTAAACCTTTTATTCTTCGCACTCCGGACCCCAGCTTTTTGAAATCTAGTTACCTCGTAAAAAATATTCATAGTTATGAATATTTTTTAATATCCTAGGGTTGTGATTAGTATTCAACTTGTTGTATACATGTTAAATTCTATGATCCCAATGTTTTCTAATCAGCGCCAATTTTGTAGCAGAGCCAGAATATGTTTTGCGTATTGATCACCTGATTCTAAATGATGAAGTACCTACATAAAGTGTCATATTTACTCATTTGGAATATAACACACACTGCTTTCAAATAAGTATACGTAATCCTATAACTTAGCGGTCTGATTTACGTACGTGCGTAATTTATAACCAGCGCCAGCTCATTAGGTATACTTATTTGAACGCACGTGACAAGCTCACGGGTTATAAAAAATTAACGATACAGTATGCTGATTACTGTTAGTGCTATTTTTGGGAATAATAAAACATACTATTAAACGAGCAATATTTATTTATTGGTAATCGTGTTCTCAAGAATGGGTCTGACGATTTTTGTGGAAATTATAACATGAACATTTACATGGGGTGAAAAATCAATCTAGGTCTCAACTCTTGGAAAGTTTTCTGTGAGTTTTATGAGTCGACCTCGGTCACAGAGATACTTAATAATATTACTTAGGTATAGCCAGAATTCCTAATCTATATCTATACCTACTAATATTACAAAGAGGAAAGATTTGTATGTTTTTTTATTCTTAATTTTGTATCTTTAACTCAAAAACTACTGGACCAATTTTAAAAATTCTTTCAGCAATGTAAATATATAATATCCCTAGGCTATATTTTATTCCCGTATACCCACGGGGACGGGAACTGCGCGGGTGAAACCGCGCGGAACAGCTAGTATAGTATAATATTAGGAGATGCTTTCAAAGTCATCTAGCATCATGAAAGTCATTTCATGAAGTACTCTTACGTCTCCCCATTTATGGATAAAATAAAGAAGTCCTTTGTATCCTTATAACCTTGAGAATGTGAACCGTGATGTTCAAATGTATAAAATCCGATACTACATACCAAACTGAGCGCAAAATGGGCGATTCCCAAAATTGAGATGTCCTATTTTCCACTCGTAACTTTTTATGCTAACCTTCCCTTTAAAGATTCAGCCTGACAGGGATAGCTCTACAGCATCGCCAGCCGTCTCTGTCTGGCAGTCCTTTTGAAAGGATAAGAGAGGCTCTCGTGACAATAGCAGGAATTTGAATAAAATAATAGTTTGGAAATTGTCCGCCACATGGTATGAAAGGGAGGGTTACAGAAGGGACTGCACAATGGGGCTTTTAAAGCGAGGTTTTGCCTTCAGGTCACTTTATTTGACGGCCGGGCGCTGCCGACTGGAAGGTAAAACGAAAAGTGATCTGGCCTACGTGATTTCTAACCCTCTAGGTAAGAATATATTGGACTATTTTCACCCAAATCAGATTTATCAATCAAGTATTTTTCATTACTTTTTAGGGTTACTAAAAAGGGTTCCGCTATCCATCTGTCTGTCTATCAGTGTGTTGTATCTTATGAAACGAAGTAGGTAGACAGACGAAGTTTCTACAGAATGTGTGTTTATATTGCTGTTATAACAACAACTAATAAAAATAAATTTTAAAGGGCTCTCGCATAAAAGAAGTCTTTTTTTGTCGTTTTATTGTGCGGTGGCACAGAACCGTTCGTGAGCGAGTCCGACTCGCACTTGGCCGGTTTTTTTACTTTTTGTAAATAATATCTAATTTACTTCTCAAATACAATTTACGGGGCACTTCTGAAGTCCTAATTGTTTTCGGTCGGTGAACCCAACGTCTATGGTTACTTCAGCGCATTGTTAGATTAGGTATATTTGTGATGTGTTATATAATTATGTGATCTATCTATATATATAAAAAATGATAAACTGACTGACTGGTTGGTGATACGCACAGCCTAAACCGCCGGGTCTAGAGACTTGAAATTTTGCACATAGATAGCTTATACAGTGTAGGCATCCACTTAGATGGGATTTTGCTAAATTCAACCCTTAAGGAGGTAAAATAAACGTGCGCGAGTAAAGCTGTGGGTAAAAGCTAGTATAATATAAAATGATAAACTGACTGACTGATTGGTGATATATCAACGCACAGCCTATACCGCTGGGTCTAGAGACTTAAAAATTTTGCACATACGAGTAGATAGCTTAAACAGTGTAGGCTTAATAGGCGTAGGGTTGAATTTTGCAAAATCATTTCTTAGTGGATGACTAAAAAATGATTTTGCATAATATACAATGTAGGCGTCCACTAAGAAAGGATTTTGAAAAATTCAACCCCTAAGGGGGTGAAATAAACATGCGCGAGCGAAGCCCCAGGTAAAAGCTAGTAATTTATAACATTGTATCTAAAAGTGAATGTGAGTCAAATTCAGTCAAATAATTTTCGTAAATACAGCGAGACTGTTCGCTCATTTGGTACCTAAGTGACCCTTATTTGAGTAAGAGCGGGTACATTCTCACACAGGGTGTGCATCTGGATTGAGGGCCCACTTTTTAAATTATTGCGAAACGAAATGATACTTACAGGGCATTTACTTAAAATTTTGTAAAACCTAAAGCAAAGATTCTTAAATTTCTTAAACGTGAATCAAAAGAGTTATGGTCAAATAGCTTGGGCCCTCAATCCTGACGCCTGCATAAAACGGCATAGTCGAATCTCAGAAAGTACTATCCCTGGGATAATAATTTTTATTCGAGTATTTAGTTAGGAATTTGTTAAATACATTAAGAAATTGTTAAGTCTTAAGAATGCGACAATACAGATTTATGGCGGTTTAGCTTGGGCCCTCAATTCATCAATTTTGATATTGTAGAATCAGCAAAAAATATGAGTTTTTCTAAGGAAAGATATTAATACGACTTTAATATATTTGAGTTCCATATCTCGAAAAATTTGTTAAAAAGAAATAACGACACAAAAGTTAATTGTTAAAAAGTTATTGAAATTCGTATTTTTTCAAAACGTCTGAACTGAGGGCCCAAGGTTTTTGTCAGTATTGACTAGACTAAGCTTTCTACACTACCGCACTTTAGGCTAAGTATTTTAACAAATTCTTAACTAAAAGGCTACAAAGCGTCCATTCTTCTAAATGCCGTACTTTAGGAGAAAATTGATTTTCGATGTTTTATATGAGAAAATTCAGTAGGGTGTATATGATTTTGTTACTTTTTTGAGACAAATCAGCATGTTCCCTCTTAGAAGATATTTCATAAGTTGTTGTCGGAAGCGATTACGTTTTGTGTGATACAAAATTAATAAAAGGTGTTATTTAAATGGTTATCATAGTATTCGTATTTTTGACGCCTGACGTACGCGCGTCCCCGTCATGTTTTTTGTTTAATTTTCATTTTGCTGTGTATTTCGGGTTTTGACTCATATTAGTGATAGTATATTATACCTATTTTGCAAGCACAGATCATTAATCTAGCTCTGTGGTAGCAAGGGTCCGTGACAGTGTGCAGTGAATGGGAAATTCGATAAAATGCCAGGGATAAACATTTTTGGATTGCCTCAAGAAGTCTTAATGAAGTCATCAGTAAAAGTGCTATTATTTTACTGTTGAAAAAAGTTTGTTAAAAAAAAAAGACCCACAATCGCTCCATACTTGTATGGTTTTTTTTATTGTTTAGCGGCCTTTGGATTCTAGTCCTAATAGCCTTATTACTTTCCTATTATTATTAATCTTAGTAAAATGGCTCTGCTTCAGAGACCATGCACAAAAATACTGTGTCTTCCTCATCTCTCCCAACCCAACTTTCCAAAATGTTGCCAACTGTCTGAAAAATTATGATAAACAAAATTGTTTTTTTTTCATATTATTTTATTTTCTTGTTAAAAACAAATTAAGGTGAGTACCCTTATTTGTAAGCTAAATATGTAAAAATTTTATCTATACGTGGCTGTATATGAAATGTTTTTTGAAAATTTTTACGAGTCTATTTTAACGAGTCTATTTTATCTAGTCTATACAAAGAGATTTAAATATAAATTATATTTTAATCTCTTCGAGTCTATATATTTATCGATATAGATACCAAAACAACATTTTTTAAAATTTGTGTCTGTCTATCTGTCTGTCTGTCTGTCTGTCTGTCTGTCTGGTTGTGCACGCATCACGCAAAAACTACTAGACAGATTTTGATGAAATTTGGTATGGATATAACTGAGTACCCGGGTCAACATCTAGGGTACTTTTTATTCCAGAAAAATATCTCATTCCCACGGGAAAATATAAAAACAGGTGAAAAAAGAAAATACGTACTTTTCCAAAACGATAACACATAGAAACTTGAAATATAGGTGTCTTGTATATCGTAGCCAACCGCTATAAAGAGATTTTTGGAAATTCCCACGGGAGCGGGAATAAACCGGATCCGCGCAGGTAACGCCGATGGGCACTCGCAATTTCTAATATGTTATGTAGGCGTCTTATATGTGGTAGGCAACCGCTATGAAGGGATTTTTTGATATTCCCACGGGAACTGGAATATATTGGATTGAGGATTTTTTTGATTTTTTGTATTGAAAAGGCTCCAATACTACCGGTTTTACCGATTTAAAAAAAATGTTTTGCCAGTGGAAAGCGTACTTTTCTGGGAGTAAAATGTGCTATAATTTTCCCACGGGAACAGGCCTAAACCACGTTACCGATTTAAAAAGTTCTTTTAAAAATGGAAAGATACATTACCAGGGAGTAACAAAGGCTATATTTTATTCCCGTATTTTCACGGGAACGGGAACTACGCGGATGAAACCGCAAGGCAATGCTAGTTGTTAATATACAGGGTTATAATTTTAATACGTCCAATAGGTACATAATTTCATTGATTATTGGCACTTTCTTATTTTATTTTTCCACGCATACGTAGGTGAAGGCACAGCACAGCTAATCGTATATAATTATATCGAGCTTTATATATTATATACAATATGTAACAGAATAAGTGCAATTCCTGAAATTAGTTTGTTCAGTATCGACTACATATTCGATTTCATCTATTTTTAATATGTGTTAAATTTTTCCGAAAAATGAATTAGCATAGCTGAATTTAATGCTATCTATTGAAATCGTACTATTATAGAACGATATTTAAGAAAATTGGACACAACTAAAGTTCGATTGCATCTTTTTTTATATTAATTTACTAACCGGGGTGTATGAGGAATTGCGCTTTTTCTGTTACGCGTTGTATAATAATATATATTGTATCTGCGCTTTACAAAATACTACTTACATGATCACAACGAATACTTGTTTATACTTACGATAAACATTATGGTCACCCTACTAAATTTTCTCATATAAAACATCGAAAATCAATTTTCTCCTAAACTACGGCATTTAGAAGAATGGACGCTTTGTAGCCTTTTAGTTAAGAATTTGTTAAAATACTTAGCCTAAAGTGCGGTAGTGTAGAAAGCTTAGTCTAGTCAATACTGACAAAAACCTTGGGCCCTCAGTTCAGACGTTTTGAAAAAATACGAATTTCAATAACTTTTTAACAATTAACTTTTGTGTCGTTATTTCTTTTTAACAAATTTTCCGAGATATGGAACTCAAATATATTAAAGTCGTATTAATATCTTTCCTTAGAAAAACTCATATTTTTTGCTGATTCTACAATATCAAAATTGATGAATTGAGGGCCCAAGCTAAACCGCCATAAATCTGTATTGTCGCATTCTTAAGACTTGACAATTTCTTAATGTATTTAACAAATTCCTAACTAAATACTCGAATAAAAATTATTATCCTAGGGATAGTACTTTCTGAGATTCGACTATGCCGTTTTATGCAGGCGTCAGGATTGAGGGCCCAAGCTATTTGACCATAACTCTTTTGATTCACGTTTAAGAAATTTAAGAATCTTTGCTTTAGGTTTTACAAATTTTTAAGTAAATGCCCTGTAAGTATCATTTCGTTTCGCAATAATTTAAAAAGTGGGCCCTCAATCCAGATGCACACTCACACAGGGCCAATGTGATGCATGAATATGATTATCGTTTTGTTTATATTATGTTTATCGGAATACTTTTAAGTTAGACTCTGTCTAGATTGGTACTAAATAACCTTGTATGTTTATGCCCAACAATTTTATTTTATTTATTCTGGCAAGAGACAGTCGTGTAATAACAATATTTACAGATTCTTAGATAATGATAGATCGTCAACGCTCACGACAAAAGTCGTCCAGGTAGCAAACGTAGGTTTTCTTGATTTAGCTGGCATTTGCTTAATACTATTTATTTAAAACTATATCTCGGTGACTACACTTCTTTAGAATGGTGCGTCAATTTCACTTTGTCGCGCTATAATGACATGACAAATCGAACGCTTATGGCAGTCCCGTACATTTGTCATTCTAGTCGACTGACGTTTACGTTCCAAGCCACGGACAATAGGTCGTAAAACTCTCTCTATGTCACAGATATAAGATTCTATTTTCCGCGGACTTCAGTGACTTACAGAAACCAACAGCTAAACACTAATTACGAGGACAAATGAGGCACACCTGTGTATTTACGGAGAAATAGGCACAGCCCTAGCAGCTGATAATTAATGTAACCGCTTATTGTTTAATTGAGCAGCCCTGATGGAAGACGGATGAAAAATTTACGGTATAAATGGGTCTGTTCTTAAGTCACTGGGTTTTTAGCCGGTTAAGTTAAATATATTCCCATGATGAAGATAAAGGTATTCATCGATCTGTTAATCAAAAACTTACGTTGTTATTATATTGATGGTGAAGGAAAATGTCGTAAGGAAAACCAGAATTGGTTAAGAGCAATGTTTTGCCGTCCCTGTGTAGCTGACATGAGCACCGTGACAAAATTTTGTCAACGCTTATCTCGTGCCTTTGTCTCTTTTTCGCACGAGGAAAAGCGACACGAAATTGAAAACTAAATTTTGTCGTGTTATATAAATGAAATACATTCTTTCAACTCTCTCAAGGATGAAACAAAAGAGTTTATTTTTTATTAAAAAAGAATAAAGATGTGTGTTCAAATCAAGCAAAAGTGTATTGAATTCGGAGTTTTTCCTGTTGTATTCTTACCTAACTCTATGGGTAGAAATGTACCCTCGAGCAAATGTGCTCGAGTGTCCCCGTGAGTAAATGTTTGAGTGTAAGTGGTGCTCTAAACTAAAGGTGACCGTACCGGATTGGGACAAATCGGGTTTAGGGTAAATTGGGTAGAATTGTTGTCTTTTGTTTTACTAGGATTGTTTATGTGATTTCAATTACATTTCGGTTTGGATTTTGCTAGGCTTACTATGAAGAGAAATGTTCTGACTGATTCCTGACCACTGAGCCTGGGCAACTGATTTGTAATGTCCGTTTTAATATGTAGGGACTCACTAAGATTTTTTTTTAATTCCGTACTATCAGTTTCAAAAAAAAAAAAACAAAAGCTAAATGATAAATTTCTTCCATGAAAACAAACCACCTAATTTGATTTCCCTAATTTATTTACAAACTTAAATTACGTAATCCGCAGCCGTATCCTAAACGATAACTCGACTCGAAATTTAAATTAAAACCTAGCAGAAATATGGTCGTCATTTGTCGCGCACGTGTGGTGATTCAGGTGTAATTTAGGTGCCATTACACTTTACGGGGCTCTCTGCGCCTTGTGACTTATGGGGGAGACGTGGCACTCACAATTCTGTTTGCCAGTTCCATCTCTAAAGGGTTGATTGTGTCAAATAGAAAGCAATTCAAAGACAACACTGAAAATTTATTAAAAACACTTCATTTATAGATTTTTTATAATTATTATATCGTAAACTAAATTATAAATTTTGTGTTACACAATCAAAATGTTGTGAGCTTTATCAACTCTCAAAAAAGATTTTTTTTGTATTTATTTACTTTCGTTAAAAAAGTGAACTTTTAAAATTTCATAAAAAGAGGCCAAGTGCGAATTGGATTCGCAAACAAAGGGTTCCCCCTTAATATTTATAATTTATTTTACTTTTATTGTTTTTATTTTATAGCGGCAATAGAAAAACATATCCTGTAAACATTTTAATTGTGTACCTATTACGGTTTACGGACGATCGGGTGAGCGGACGGACGGACGGACGGACGGAGGCTTATTAATAGGGTCCCGTTGTCAGCTTTTGTGTACGGAACCCTAAAGACTAAAATTTTTTTTAAAGAAGAAAATGAAATGAACATGAACACCACATGAACACATATAAATTATTGTTATTAACATCATTCAATAAAATCTTCAATTGTTTACTACCGCGCTGTTCACTACAATGCTGTGGACCGTAAACGCCATCGAGAAATCAGTTTTCAAGCTATCAGAATCCGGATGTTTGTGTCAAGTCGCAAGAAACTCGTAAGTGGGAAGTTTAGGGTCTTGCCAACTATGTTTTCGTCCATCTGAGAGTGAAGTTTGCCGCCTTAAACTTGTTTTCCACTTTCAGTTCCATTAAAAGAGAATTTAGTTTTGATCTCTAATGTTGTCTGGGAGGTTCTTGAGGAATAACGCAAGCCTTAAAACTGTAAAATGTCAAAAGGGGAAACTGAGTAGGTCTATATCTAGAATTGGAATACCTATGCCATCCCTATCAGGGATAAGGCACGAGTGTATATTACATTTTTGATTGTTTGCGGGGTCTCTGTTAAAAGTTAACTTATTATCAAGGTAGCACTAACCAAAATGACACATTTTTGCTGAAGAACTGACTTTAGTTCCGTATAGAGGGTGAAGATGACATACTTGTAAAATATTGGAGGGTGAGAGTACTCAATCGAAAACAGTGATATTGTACTTGTATATGAATATTTATTTATTTACATATAATATTATAAACAGAAAAGATTTGTATTTTTGTATGTTTGTTACGAATAAACTCAAAAACTACTAGACCGATTTTAAAAATTCTTTCATCGATGAAAAGCTAGACTAGTATCCCTGAGTAATATAGGCATATTATGTATTTTATTTCCGTATTCCCACGAGAACGGGAACTACGCGGGTGAAACCGCGCAAAACCGCTAGTATATAATATACTAGCGACCCGCCCCGGCTTCGCACGGGTGCAATGCTAATACTAAAACCTTTCTCTTGAATCACTCTATTAAAAAAAACCGCATCAAAATCCGTTGCGTAGTTTTAAAGATTTAAGCATACATAGGGATATAGGGACAGAGAAAGCGACTTTGTTTTATACTATGTAGTGATTTAATAATAACCCATCAAAGGCGTCCAACTATGGAGCCAACAAGTCAGCCAATAATTCAGCTACACGGTTCCGCCACACTGGGACAACAAACTTGAGCCCATTACAACTCTCTTGAAGCTTGCGGTTATTACCCTAAGCCCCATCGATTTTGAAGTAGCGTGTAGTGAAGTAAGTGTCGATGTGTTGTTAGAAGCGACAACTGCATTAGAGATTGAGAAAAGTAATAAGGATGCTAAAGGGACTACTACTAAGCTGTCCGTCCGTCTGTCTGTCTGTCTGTGGGACGTACCTCAGAAACCGTATCATATATAAGGTAGACAGTAAAAAATTTCGCAGAATGTTGTATTTCTATTGCTGCTATAATAAAAAAAACCCTACAAATGAGATAAAATTTAAAATTAAAGCCCCATAAAAACCATGTGTCTTTTTGGGTTTTTTTGCTCCTTTTTTTAAATTAAATGGTGGTACCTTTGTTTGACTATCGGCCTCGCACTTGGCCGGCTTCTTATGAAAACTGTAAACCGCGTTAGTAGTAAAATAATCCAATGTTTTCTAAAAAAAGTGTTTCTTTATAAAAACCAAAACAGCTGAAAAGCGATACATTACCACTATCACTATTTAAAAAACAGCTGTAATAAATCATAGAACATGAAAATAGGCTGAATATTACGTCAGAAACAATCCACGTCCCACAGATAAGTGTTTTTCGTTCACTGAACTCAGTAGAAAACAATATCTAGTTGTCTAGACATTTTTATTTCTCAAAACAGAGGCTTAATTTAATGAAAAGCCCTGAGGGCAATCTGTGCAAACAATACAATTAATGAAAAAGGCGATTAGAATTTTATTAGGGTTGTCGATTGTACGATTCCATTCCATTTAGCACTGGAGATTTAAATTTTCTTTTTGTTTTTTCTTTTTTAAAGAAGAAATTTACTGGCTGACTGATCGATCAGCGCACAGCCGCACTCATAGTCTAGAAGCATGAAATTTTGTGTAATGAATAAAAAATAATAATCTCACGCCTTTCATCCCCGAGGGAGTAGGCAGAGGTATTCCATTTCTGGAAATACCCACTTTCCACGACACAAGCCTTAAAATTAATTCTGGGATCTGCGGGTTAAGACGCGATATTTTTCTTCACCGTCGAGATAGTGATAAATCAATGACTGAATAAATGACGTCATTGAGCATCCAAAAGGGTTTTTTGGAAATTCCAAAGGGGATAGGAAAAAACGGATTCAATGCTGACAACGCCACTGATCACCCGTTAGTGTCTGACAAATCGTTTTAGTTGCGTTTTATAGTTATAATTTTGTGATATTATTATATCATCGTTTTTTTGTAGGTTACATGTTATTTTCTGTCTTTGTGTGTACCTCTACCTCCCTTGTAAAGGCCGTGACGAGCATGTAGATATATCATTCCTCTTAAAATAAAATCCTTACCATGTCCATCCCGGGACGCAACCCTTAGTGGCTTCCATAGTGACAGATGGTCGGACGGATATTTCGAAATGATAAGGAGAATGTCGCCGGAACACATTTCAAACCTTTTTGGACGAACTCTTTCCGTATCATCGATCTAAATTGCAGTTCGCAGAGAAATATTGTGCTCTAAAAGTAAATCGACGAAGAGTTTAGCTTTTGAATTTTATAAACTCTTAAAGCACTAAAAAGATACCGACGCAAAAGTGCATTTTCTATGGTGATGCCGATGAAACTCGCGGGTTGCCAACAAAGTTTTCTGATATATTTTGCGTGAGTTATGGGTTGTATAGAGCGAAATGATCGTTGGTCGATTTCCTAGTGCTTTTGCTGAAGTTGTTTGTGTGTATGGCTAAATTGAGTTTACAAAATTACAGCTATTTGAAAAGAAACTATTCTTATAATTATTAATTTATTTCACAATTTTTAAATCATTCTGTCACTTATTGCATATTTTTATTGGTGTATAATAAATAGTTGATATTTACGAGTACTTACTTAATTTCGGTACTCAGTCAGTGTGTACTTCAGTATATTTGTGTCTGCAATTTAAATAAGTATCCTAAATTTCAGCTCAATCGGACGCCAGTAAGTCGAAAATTCTATTACAAGATTGGACCTTAACTAACACACAAACGTTACAAAGCTTTAAAAATAAGAGCGACCCATAGCCATAATCTACTCAATGTTTGAATTTTAATTATGTAAAAATTTAAAATATATATCACCTCCCGTCCTGTCGGGAATTGGAGCGTGTGTATGTAAATACAGTCACGGTCTGAAAATGTTTACCAGCTTTTGGTTTATAATTGCAGGCACACATCTACAACTAGTAACACAATAAGCGCAACACATACACCCCAATTAGTATAATAATATAAAAAAATATAATGCCTTCGTACTTTATCTTTTCTCATAAGGGCTTATGTAAATAAAAAAAAATTATTATTATTATTATTTATTTGTATCTAACCAATCAAAGTCAAAGTCAAAAGTCAAAGTCAAAATTGTTTTATTCAAAATAGGAACTTACAAGTCCACTTATTGAACGTCATTTCAACTCCACCGCTTCAGCATGTATGGTTGAGGAGAAGAAGCGGGGCAAGAAACTCCTCAACACAATGTTCTTAAATAAAGAGCAATAATAGTACGATCTCCGTAGATAGCAGTAAATTCAGCTATGCTAATTCATTTTTCGGAAGAATATTTACACATATTAAAAATATCTGAAATCGATTAAGTAGTCGATACTGAACAAACAAATTTCAGGAATTGATTGAAGGAGTTTATTCTGTTTCAATGTGATTTGATTAGCATTTTAGTCTCAGCTGCACGCAATGTGATAAGAATGGCGACTGTACAAAATCCACAAAAAACAAATCATGAGCGATAATAAGACTCGTATACAAAGACACAGAAGCCACATGATTTGATGAGACGTTATTCCCAGATGCGACAAAACATAGCCCTCATATAGAGACATTTGTAAGTGTAGTGTAACCTCGGATTTTCCGGTCATTTCTTCCCTTTGTTTTGGTCGGTATCGCGAGCCTACATGGCCGCGGTATTATCTTTATACCGAATAAGATAAACCCCGCCCCGATGAGGGTGTTATCTTGCCAGACCCTTATTTATGGTCCAAGGAAAATTATATCTTATCGTACGTCCTTTTAAGTTGCTTAAGGTCGGAAAAAAACAGTTAATTAATAATATTTTGGGGTTGTATAATTTTTAACACAAAATATTTCAACTGGCAATCGTTCAGTATACTTCGTCCGAGTTCAATTTATATTACTGATGTTTTTATTAAACTGTACTACACCAATTTTCTACTCCTGGCAAGTATCGCATTCAACTAATTAAAAAAATAGCTGTTGCCAACGTCTCGGGTCCCGGTCTCGGGTGGAATCTTGCAACTCACTTTTGAAGCAGATGTGTTCAACCGATTTTTTTACTGAAATTTTGTATACACCTTCAGTTTGGATGACAATGCATGGCTATGTGACGTCATTCTAAATCCAACAGGGCGGAACAACCAAGATGGCGGACTAGTTAATTTAAATGCACTTCTCAAATATGGGTATCAAATAATAGGGCTTGCTGAGAAAAACTAGAAAAATAAAGTGTCGTCACTCTAAAAGCAAAAGCTTGTTTTAAAAAGTTTTTTACTTTTAATTTACTTGTTACTTATTTTGAAAATCCCGGATTGACAGTCTCATTAACTGTCAATCCAGCATAAGCTGTCTAGTTGCGTCCTCGCCTATGCAAGTCTTAACTAAAGGAAACGAAGAGATGAAGGGCTGTTTTACGTAGAGATAAATGACGTCACAGAGGACCAGAGTAAAATATTTTAATTAATGTAAAGACTATTGGAGTCTCGAATCTGAAATTAACACATCAAAGCGAAATTGGGAGGCATTTCGGGTTTTGATTTACATTTCAAAAAGAGCGTGCTGAACGAATCCGGAGCTATTCTAACTTTCGCGCTATCTGGCCAATTTTGCGCGTTATATAACATCGTTAACATCTAAATGCCTTGGAAGATGAATATTCAACATTCTATGTAGGAAGTTTTAAGGCTTAGATTATGAGACACAATTGTCAAGTTGATAAGGCGATTTGCAAAATGAAACAAACAGTTTTAGAATATATAAATAAACAACAAACAAGACTTTAGTCAAGAGTGAATCATTCATATGTTCAAGCATTCACTCTGTCGGTCATTCTTTCAAAATACTATCAATTTAAAGTCGCTCATTCATCACGAAATCTCCGAAGTATATATTAGAAAATTCTTCTCCCTTATATGATAAGGCACCAGAATATACTATGTACCTATATAATATACTTACAATGGTTTACTTTGCGACATTGGTAGGACAGAATTTTGCCTAAGGACACAAACATATCTGCTACAAAGATCCTTGTATCTTCATATTTTTGTACCGAATTTTCTCAAAGGATAGCATCAGATAGGGAATTGGGGCCAATATTATATGAATAAGGGATAATAATAGAAAGTTCAGCAATCTCTTAATTAACCCTATCTCTATCTGTTTGTTTCCTTTTCGATGGAATTTGATGGAATCCATAGAATCGATGCAGAACAAGGGACAATAAAGTTGTATGCAAAAGCGAGTTTTAAATTTCTATCGGTATACTGAGTTTGTTGTATACAAAACTATTTATTTACGATCTTTTAGTTAAGATTTTAATTGTTCGTTTTATTATTTTATAATTCGCAATTAAATACATTATGTCAATTTACAACTAATGGAATAAAAAAAATCTATTTATTATTTGAATATTTGATTATTTAATGCACCCCTTGTCGTTCCCGGGGCAAAGGCGCATTTCCGCGTTGGATGGTTATATGGCCAGTCTTTGCACCAGAAACGACTCAGAGCGTGGGTCACAACATTTTTCTTTGAGCCGACGGCAGATGTTCCGGACTTTATCGCGTCTTCACCCCAGCATCCGGCCGTCTCCTCCGCAAAAGGCACAAATATATGGCTCTTCTTAAGATCTTTTATAAATAAATTTAAAACTATTGCTCATTAATTATGCTATACCTACAAAATAAATTAAAAAAGCAAATTACACGGTGAAGCTAAAAAAAGGAAACGAAAAACGAGCGCACCGTGAAAAACCGGCTCTGCAACAAAAAACGCCAATAAAACTTAAATAAGAACGAAACGTATTCAAATTGTGAATTTCGTGAGAGTCTCGCTCTTTTTAACAAAAAGGGGCACGCAACAATAACGAAATAAAGAAAGAAATATCCTTTATAAAGTGATGAATACGAATTCAATTTCGTTAACAAAGAAAAATAGCCATGGAAAAATGTCGGAACTTCTGGAATTTACGTTGAATAAATATTTTCTGTGAAAAAGTTGGCTTGCGTGAGTTTTATAAACACGCCGTGACGTGTATTGACAGGGTCTTCTAAATATTATTTCTTATTTTCTTAAGAGACGGTGTTTATTTTTCCAAATTGGAAAATCATTTTTACGTATCTTTTAAGTACTACTTCTTTATCTATCACCAATAAGTTAAGTAACAATATTGTTACAAGATAGAGATAATATAGCCAACTCATTTTGGATAATGAATTCTATAAATGGTCTATAGAAAACTAAGGTACCTAGTAAAACCCTTTGTTCACTGCATTTCAAATATGCGCGCCTAATCACTTCCAATAAAGGGCTGCAGTCAACTGTGATCATATCTTCAATGCTATTTCTTCAGGAAACCGGCAGGAGTAGTGCGGAATGAAAATCTGTATCGATATGGAATTAGACTATTGATAGGTATCGATACCCATATTGATGGAACTTTTAAAGGTCAATCGTTTATGAAAAAAGTAAAAATATTCAAAAATAAGAAAATAAATTAGAAATATTTTTAACACATTTCCTCCTGATGTGATGAGGTAAAAAAATGCTTGTGACGACCAGAACTTGAAGTCAAATGCAACCAAACATCATTTAATAAAATCATTCAATCCTATTACGTTACAGGCCATTAGACTCGCATACTGAAATACACTTAAAACTCCCACTACCAATTGTCCCAAAAAGCCCAAAGTTGGTACCTTTTTGCATAGAGATAGTTGGAGGACTAGGACATGACACTGGCAACTTTTTATTCTGGAACGTAGAAAAAATTGCAAAAGAAAACGCTAGTTGAAGCTTTTTGTCTACGCCCAAGGGCATTAAAAAAGGTTTCAAATAACAAAACTGTTTGAAATCAATTTATATTGCTAGTTGACGTCGACTTTTAAACTATCGATAGCGAGACAACACTATAAAGGATCCCATTCCCAGCGATCGGAGCCGGCACAATGGTTCGGAAGAAAACAATCTCTGGCCGAACAAGACTCCTATTGTTCCCATACCAACGGAGAGCGGGCATGTGCCTTTATTGTTTTTTACAAAGCAAAAATAAGAGTAATTTTTCTGGACTAAAATATTTTTGCGGCTATAGATTCTCTAGTTTCCTTTTTAATTTTGGAGTTAAGAACATCAGCATGAGGTTGAAGAATCTTGAATTTAGTTTTGTATCTTTTTATGTTAACTTGAGTGT
The DNA here is from genome assembly GCA_963855545.1 of Ethmia dodecea. Taxonomy (NCBI): domain Eukaryota; kingdom Metazoa; phylum Arthropoda; class Insecta; order Lepidoptera; family Depressariidae; genus Ethmia; species Ethmia dodecea. The sequence goes on along the minus strand of OY979438.1, from coordinate 16,128,388 downwards.
CTTGAAGCTCCGAAGCTACAGGACAGATTTTTAAAATTCTGTCACCAATGAAAAGTTTACTTTTCTAAGGTAACATGTGCTATTATTTTACAATGGAAATGGGACCTACGCGGATGAAATCGCTCGGAATAGCTAGTATTTTATAGTTTCACAATCAGACAAGGTCGATAATTCAATCAAGAAGATAATTTAGTTATGACTGCTACGGCGTAGCAACCGTAGCACGCGTAGACGAGAGCTACCTACTAAACGCCTTTTCAATATTTCAAATACTTAATAAATATATAGTAACAAACAGATGCCTAGTGGCAAAGTCCGATCGGATTCTGTTTATTCCCGTTCCCGCGGGAATTTCTTTAAGTGCTCATTTACGTGAATTACGGAATATCTTTGCAAAATTTCATCCTTCTACCAGCGAGCGGTTTCGGCTGTGAGTTGATCAGTTAGCCAATCATTATTTCTGATTTTCTCTCTCTATCTCCCTCACACACACACACATTTTGGATTATACGGCACAAACTCTGCAAGTAGTAACAAATTCTAAGTCAATGCAAATGCAATCGCATAGCCAAGTTTACGTAATACTAGTATCTTGTGACATGTTAATTCAAGTTATCTAGCTTACGTGGAGGTGTGCATCTGGATTGAGGGCCCACTTTTTAAATTATTGCGAAACGAAATGATACTTACAGGGCATTTACTTAAAATTTTGTAAAACCTAAAGCAAAGATTCTTAAATTTCTTAAACGTGAATCAAAAGAGTTATGGTCAAATAGCTTGGGCCCTCAATCCTGACGCTTGCATAAAACGGCATAGTCGAATCTCAGAAAGTACTATCCCTGGGATAATAATTTTTATTCGAGTATTTAGTTAGGAATTTGTTAAATACATTAAGAAATTGTCAAGTCTTAAGAATGCGACAATGCAGATTTATGGCGGTTTAGCTTGGGCCCTCAATTCATCAATTTTGATATTGTAGAATCAGCAAAAAATATGAGTTTTTCTAAGGAAAGATATTAATACGACTTTAATATATTTGAGTTCCATATCTCGGAAAATTTGTTAAAAAGAAATAACGACACAAAAGTTAATTGTTAAAAAGTTATTGAAATTCGTATTTTTTCAAAACGTCTGAACTGAGGGCCCAAGGTTTTTGTCAGTATTGACTAGACTAAGCTTTCTACACTACCGCACTTTAGGCTAAGTATTTTAACAAATTCTTAACTAAAAGGCTACAAAGCGTCCTTTCTTCTAAATGCCGTACTTTAGGAGAAAATTGATTTTCGATGTTTTATATGAGAAAATTCAGTAGGGTGACCATAATGTTTATCGTAAGTATAAACAAATATTCGTTGTGATCATGTAAGTAGTATTTTGTAAAGCGCAGATACAATATATATAATTATACAACGCGTAACAGAAAAAGCGCAATTCCTCATACACCCCGGTTAGTAAATTAATATAAAAAAAGATGCAATCGAACTTTAGTTGTGTCCAATTTTCTTAAATATCGTTCTATAATAGTACGATTTCAATAGATAGCATTAAATTCAGCTATGCTAATTCATTTTTCGGAAAAATTTAACACATATTAAAAATAGATGAAATCGAATATGTAGTCGATACTGAACAAACTAATTTCAGGAATTGCACTTATTCTGTTACATATTGTATATAATATATAAAGCTTGATATAATTATATACGATTAGCTGTGCTGTGCCTTCACCTACGTATGCGTGGAAAAATAAAATAAGAAAGTGCCAATAATCAATGAAATTATGTACCTATTGGACGTATTAAAATTATAACCCTGTATATTAACAACTAGCATTGCCTTGCGGTTTCATCCGCGTAGTTCCCGTTCCCGTGAAAATACGGGAATAAAATATAGCCTTTGTTACTCCCTGGTAATGTATCTTTCCATTTTTAAAAGAACTTTTTAAATCGGTAACGTGGTTTAGGCCTGTTCCCGTGGGAAAATTATAGCACATGTTACTCCCAGAAAAGTACGCTTTCCACTGGCAAAACATTTTTTTTTAAATCGGTAAAACCGGTAGTATTGGAGCCTTTTCAATACAAAAAATCAAAAAATTCAAAGCAGAGCCATTTTACTAAGATTAATAATAATAGGAAAGTAATAAGGCTATTAGGACTAGAATCCAAAGGCCGCTAAACAATAAAAAAAAACCATACAAGTATGGAGCGTTTGTGGGTCTTTTTTTTAACAAACTTTTTTCAACAGTAAAATAATAGCACTTTTACTGATGACTTCATTAAGACTTCTTGAGGCAATCCAAAAATGTTTATCCCTGGCATTTTATCGAATTTCCCATTCACTGCACACTGTCACGGACCCTTGCTACCACAGAGCTAGATTAATGATCTGTGCTTGCCACATAGGTATAATATACTATCACTAATATGAGTCAAAACCTGAAATACACAGCAAAATGAAAATTAAACAAAAAACATGACGGGGACGCGCGTACGTCAGGCGTCAAAAATACGAATACTATGATAACCATTTAAATAACACCTTTTATTAATTTTGGATCACACAAAACGTAATCGCTTCCGACAACAACTTATGAAATATCTTCTAAGAGGGTACATGCTGATTTGTCTCAAAAAAGTAACAAAATCATATACACCCTACTGAATTTTCTCATATAAAACATCGAAAATCAATTTTCTCCTAAAGTACGGCATTTAGAAGAATGGACGCTTTGTAGCCTTTTAGTTAAGAATTTGTTAAAATACTTAGCCTAAAGTGCGGTAGTGTAGAAAGCTTAGTCTAGTCAATACTGACAAAAACCTTGGGCCCTCAGTTCAGACGTTTTGAAAAAATACGAATTTCAATAACTTTTTAACAATTAACTTTTGTGTCGTTATTTCTTTTTAACAAATTTTCCGAGATATGGAACTCAAATATATTAAAGTCGTATTAATATCTTTCCTTAGAAAAACTCATATTTTTTGCTGATTCTACAATATCAAAATTGATGAATTGAGGGCCCAAGCTAAACCGCCATAAATCTGTATTGTCGCATTCTTAAGACTTGACAATTTCTTAATGTATTTAACAAATTCCTAACTAAATACTCGAATAAAAATTATTATCCCAGGGATAGTACTTTCTGAGATTCGACTATGCCGTTTTATGCAGGCGTCAGGATTGAGGGCCCAAGCTATTTGACCATAACTCTTTTGATTCACGTTTAAGAAATTTAAGAATCTTTGCTTTAGGTTTTACAAAATTTTAAGTAAATGCCCTGTAAGTATCATTTCGTTTCGCAATAATTTAAAAAGTGGGCCCTCAATCCAGATGCACACTACGTGGAGTGGTGCATGTGCAGCTACCGGTGTGTCAACAGCGGGGCTTTGAAGTCGCGTCAGACGTTCGGAAACGATTAAATGCGGGTCGTTTGTAAACATCTTCCCGCTTGTTTGCAGTTCGATACAGCCGAGTTTCTGGGAGATTTAAGTTCACTTGTGAATTTGGGTTGGCATGTGAAGTTCTATAGAATCAAATTTAGGCAGGATACGTCCAGATTTGTATAGCAAAATTCTGGAGTTTTTTGCATTTATCGTTGTGATGATTCTGTCTTAATATTGTACATGTAAATATTTTTTTAATCATCTTATAATATTCGTTAACAATAGCAAAAATACAAAAAAAAAATAACAAAAATATTTGTAAATGTTATTAGGATGAAATATGGATTGAAGTTAGTATTATGGAATATATATTATAAGACTTCTGGCAGTATTTACAGAACTCAGTTTACGCAGACACTGTACGCTAGGAAGCAAGCGTCGGAGTTTACTTGTTTCGGCGTTCAGACTAATTGGAATCGTGATTGGAAGAGGCACTTTGTATATACATCTTTAGGGCGTTCACCCTTGTTGTAATAAATTTAGATAGGTAGGATATCAATTATATTCTGTTTGAGTTGATTTTATGAAGATACCCTCATAAAACTAAGATTGACAGAACAGTGTCTGTCTAGTTAAATCAGTTACTTTTTAAGATCTGTTAAACCAAAGTTTAATATGGAACATGTATTGCGGTGAGAACCTGTTTTTAGAGGATTCTTTTTTATTTTAAAACTAGCGACCCGCCCCGGCTTCGCACGGGTGCAATGCTGAATTTTCTTTGCTATAAACCTTGCGGAGCCCGAGACCTTTCCAACGAATGCAAAACCATGGAAATCGGTTCGTCAGTTCTGGAGTTAAATCGTCAGGAAGGAAAACCCGACTTATTTTTATATAGTAGATTTGCTATAAGCTTACAATGAAAATCGAAATAATTTTTAAACGCCAATTCAATGCCAATACAGTCAACCGTAGTGTAGGACGCCCTCCGGCCAGATGGGATGACGATTTGCGAAAGGCTGCAGGATGCTGGATGAGTCGAGCTGAAGACAGGGCGCTATGGCGCTCATTAGGGGAGGCCTATGTCCAGCAGTGGACAAATGTAGACTGATGATAATGATGACAGTCAACTTTCCAGTTGATTCTAAGGCATACATAACAGAACCTGTTCCCTTGATTGGCTTGGGGTCAAACAATTTAACAATAAACTAGACAAATCTATAAATAAAAATAAAATAAATAATCTCACGCCTTTTATCCCCGAGGGGGTAAGCAGAGGTATTCCATTATTGCATATACCCACATTAATTCACGAGATATATTGGACCCTTAAACGAAAACGAACACGTAAATACAGGCGTTTATCAAACACGGGTATTTAGTTCCAATTTATTCATAGCTTATGGTTATGGGTCCGGCGATGGGCTCACCACCTATCACGTTTAGGGGTCCAATAAATCTCGTGAAATGTGGGTATATCCAGTAATGGAATACCTCTGCCTACCCCCTCGGGGATAAAAGGCGTGAGGTTATTACTTATGGGTTCTAAACATCTGATAAAAATAAAAAAATATCCAAAAACAACTTTAAATAAAGTTTGGGGCGGGAATAATATTTTTACAACCAGCTACATCCTCCGCCAGAACTAAACATACGTACACATAAACTTAGCCCGAAAGCTTTTTATTACGTTCTTGCGTCACCAACAAACTGAGGAACACATCCGTCGCGGCTGCCACGTTAATAACAAAGTTTAGCAAAGCCGACACAACTCTTTCACTAAAACTTATCCAAGACGTTTACTACATAGATACATCTGTAAGTGGAAATACTAGAACTCTCAAAGTATAATGACTGCATCTTCGCAAAAGCGGAAGTTTTAGCATGCTCTGTGCCACAACAAAGCCATACGTTTAGGGGTCCAAAAAAATAAACTGTTGAAGCGTGGGTATTTCCAGACATGCAATACCTCTGCCTAACCCTTGGAACTGAAAGGGGTAAGATTATTTATTTTATTTTTATCTGGAGCTGATGAATTCCATCTGGCACGATCCAAAACGAAATTCCTCATGCATTTCCTAAATGCTGTTTTCGCATCATTCATCACAGATTACGTTGTTGAATTTATTTAATACTTTATTGCACTTCCATAACGTAATTGAAAAGTAGCTCGTAGCTTACACGAGCTCACTATGGATCCTATTGGTGAAAGCAATTTGAAGAGAGGAGGACAAATTCATTAAATCTTGTTATAGGTTGACTGGTAGATAATGCTTCTAGGCATTAAGTTCGCCATGCTTACATTTTCTTGGTACATGAATTAAATAAATAAGTTAAAAAATGGTTTTAATGTTGATCCTGATTGGTTTCGTAACTCTGGCAGGAAACATATAGAGTCCAACAAATCAAAGAATTAATTATAGTTTCAAATTTTAATTATGTATTACAATGTTGACCTTAGAAAATTAGTAAAGGAATGAGAGCGGGAGCTCATTGCCTCTCGCTTATATAGAAATGTTTTGCCTAATCGAATATAATAGCAACTTTTATTTGCTCTAAAACAATTGTAAGGCGGAATTTACTTATTTATTTTATACATGCTTAATATCTATTTATCTTTAATTTATTACATTCTATTTAATTTTATAATATTACAATTTTGGTTTTAATTTATTTAATGATTCTAAACAAACTTAATTGAACTTATTGAAGACCGCTGAGGCGGTAACAAATGTTAAGATTAATCTTATATTTTATCAATTATATTTTAGACAGAACTCTTTAAACTGTTCCTGGAATCTATCCTTCCATTCTATCTACACCCAATTCTGTGGTTGGCCTTCGAAAGTAGGTCGCAGATATTTGGCGGTAAACACCAAAGGGATGAAAGGATGCCACTGACGCTCAAACCTGCTTTGTAGGAGTCAGATTTGGCAACGATATCGGCTTGATACTGAAATATGGCAGAATATTGCCATAGAAAAGGAAATTGAGCATCCAGTTTTTAGCTTTACTTATACAGGGTAAAGTTTTATTCGTGGTTCATTCAAGTCATAGTGATTATATAAAACATTAGGTAAAACCCACACTTTGAAAGAAAAATATACTTTTTAGACACACCATATAAACAAAAAACACATAAAATTAAGGAATAGACATAAACACTGAAAGTAACAGAAGTGTCGAATGGGACCTAACTCAGCTTGTGCCTCAGATCTTCCATTTAGTGGAAGTATTTTTGAAACCAGTTCACTAGTTCCAGAGATTGCCTACATTATACAAACACACAGTTATACATCTTAAAAGTATAGATTTAAGACAATTCTGTTATTTTTTTATACAAGTAAATTATAAACTATTGTAATTATTACTTATTTCTTAGTCTCATAATAAAATTTGATCAGCTCCATGAATACAGTCAGTAATATCAGGATGTGAAACTCATAATATTCCGACATGTCAAGATAAATTAAATAAAAAAAAGTAATGTAATCCAGTCCGACTTTGGAAGTCTAACATATAGGGTTAATTTTTGAGAAGTTAAGTAGTGGATGGGATATACTGTATAATATTAAGTTATTGAAATCGTGAACACCAAAAACTTTTGTTATACGCTGACGCAAATAAACCTATACCAGAGCTCTTTTATTACAATCCAGCCGTAATTGAGATCTTTTTTGTTTGACCAATAAAAAAAATTGCTAGTGCACTTCCAAAGTATCAAGTGCCAAAACCCACCGAAATAGGGGGAACAAAACGAATGACGAGCGCGCGCAAATAAATCCCTCGCGTAAAATATTAAAACTGGCGAGGCCTCGAGGCCTCTGAACTCAACTATATTTATACAGAACTAGCCTTGGCCCGCAGGTTCGTTAGCGTTCCAGATAAGTACAAATAAACAAAAGCGAAATGTCTTTGCCTGTTCCGGAAAAAGCCGTAAGCGTTCTTCTATATATCTACACTTCTTACATTTACACTAATATTATAAAGAGGAAAGATTTGTATTTTTGTAAGTTTGTATAACCTCAGAACCTACACCGATATAAAAAATTCTTGGATACATTGGAAAGATACAGTATCAGGTAGGAACATAGACTATATTTTAGGAACGGGAACTACGCAGGTGAAACCGCGCGGAACAGCTAAGTAGTTATACATAAAAGAGGAAACTGACTGGCTAATAGTTTGACTGATCGATCAACGCAGATCCAAAACAGCTGGGTCAAGAAGTGCTTTGAAGAAGTGTAAAATTATGAAAAAATTATGAAAGAAGCGATTTTTTGAAATTATAAAAGGAACAGGAAAAACATGATCCACGCGTGCAATGCCTCTAGTTATATTACGCACTAAAAGTTTCCGCAATGAATAAGAAAAAATAATATTAAAGGTCAAAAATGAATTTATTGTTTCTCAAAATATTCTCCCTTGCGTCAATGCACTTTTTCATGCGATTAAACCAATTTTGAAAACTTTTGTGCCACTCCTTCGTGGTGACCTCAGAAACGTGTTTTTCATACTCTTCGACAGCCTCTTCTGGTGATGAAAATCGTTGACCGCGTAATTGGTTCTTAATTTTTGGGAACAAAAGAAAGTCACAAGGTGCCAGGTCGGGGCTGTATGCAGGATGGCTCATAAGTTCTACGTTTTTCACCTTCAAAAATTCGTTTGTTTGTCTGGCCGTGTGGGAACTAGCATTGTCGTGGTGCAAGATGATACAACGTTTCGTCAATAATTGCCGGCAAACAAATGGTCGTGTACCAGTCACTATTCACGGTACGACGATTCTCTAAAGCAACAGTAGCCACGTGTCCAGTTTTATTAAAAAAAGAAGCAATCATCCGCTTAGATGCACTTTTCACGCGCGCCGCTTTGGTTGGCTTCGGCTCATCTTGAAAGACCCGTACCGTCGATTGCTGCTTTGTTTTGGGATCGTAGCAATAAATCCATGTTTCGTCACCTGTCACTATGTCCCACACCAAATTTGACGTACCTTCGTTGAATCTGGTAAGCATGGCACTGCACCAAGTGACGCGGTCCGTTTTTTGAGCCTCGGTCAAATTGTGTGGGATCCACCGTGAGCACAGCTTTCTCACACCCAAATGTATGTCTAAGGATGCGCGAATCTTATGGTAGGTCACATGCCTGTCTGTTTCAATCATACGGCGCACAGCATCGATGTTTTTGTTGTTCACAGCAGTGGACGGGCGACCATCGCGAAATTCGTCACTGAGATTTACACGACCGCGCTTGAATTCTGCAAACTAGCTATAAATAGTCGTCTTGCATGGTGCTTCATCCCCAAAAGCAGATTGAAGCCGAGCGATGCTCTGTTGAGCTGTCAAATTACACTTAAAATCGTACTACGAAAAGTTTCCCGAGTTAAATCCATGTTCATGTAGACACGCAATTTTTAAAATGGCGCCACAATGTAAAAACAATTGACAGTCAGGTGAAACAAACTGCATTCTACAGCCAAAGAGTTCCATTTTCAAATGTTGTAGTTAGGTACTTTTTAAATATTGTTTATATTGTTTATATATATAAACTTTTAATGTGACCTATGTATAATAAGTCAAAGTAACTCTGGCTGTTAAGCATCCACATCTGTCCACCGGATTGGCCGTGAAAGGCTAATAAAATAATAAATAAATAATAAATAATAAAGGCCTTTCACGGCTAATCCGGTGGACAGATATGGATAAAATTTAGATAACAAGACGTTTGAAGAAAAAGTTAAGATATTTACCGAAAGCGCCATCTATGTGGTGTTAGTGGAAGCAGCAGTAGAAAACACATCCTCGAAAACCATTAACTTAAAATAATATTAATTTTGAATCTGATGTAGGCAAACTTGAATAAACACAATTTCGTTGGAATATCTTTCATCTCTGTAATTTATTATACTTTTGACTCAGCGACTGTTTCGAAATTTAATAAAAATTGTTGTTTTTTCCAAGACGTAATAATAACGAAAGATTTTGCTACAATTGACAAATATTTAAGTGGGTACTCCAGACAACAAAACTCTGTGAAAATCGAATGAGTGATCTATGACCTTGACTTAAGTTCAAATTTACACTGCTACAAATGGCCCGTCATTATTTAGTTTCGCGTCTAGACGTGGCGTCAGACTGTTTGCACTGAGGGTCATAATGACCCCAGGGAGGGCGCGCGGAGGGTTAAATGAAATCTGAATTTTCATGATGCACAGCCGTTTTGTGCAGCGCAACTGTTTTCGACATTTCGTTGAATGATCTCTTCACTAGTACTTTTCAGTTCGTCAGAATGTTTTGATTCAGTCAAATTTTAATTTGAAACTAGATATTTATTTTTCGTTATAGTGGAAATTTTGCAAAATACCTTTCATACAAACCTTGTCCGGATAATTACGAACACAAAAAATGATTATTGTAAACAAAAAACAACTGACATAGTCACTATAACTTTGTAGGTAGGTACTAAATTTCAAAAACAAATTATGACATTTCGTAGAAGAAAGAAATCACAATTGTTTTATTAATTTTTATTACATTAGATAGTGGTAAAAGATATGCTCTTGACTTAGGACGATGCATACAGTAACAACCATGTACAATTCTGATTTAGCATAGCAACAACATTATGTATGCTGAGGACACCACACGGAATCGCAGACTCTAGTGCTAAAACATCTATCGCGTTATCGAGAAAGAAGAAACAAGAGTTGCGGTATGTGAATAACTAGCACCTGAAGGACCTCAAGTCGCTGCTGGGCTTCCTGCAGGAGCTGGGATGGCAAAAATAGAGCCAATCCCACCATCACGCAAAATAGGCGCAGAAAAGACGTTGAGTTGCGGAAATAAGCCCGCGTCAACATACATACATGTGAATAACTGTGGGCAATAATGAGCACTAAGGCAACAATTAAATTATTATTATTAAAACCCCTCTTTCGGTGGCATCGATAGAAGTCTATAACTTTCCAAAGAGAAATCAACGACCCTTGTACTTCTAAATCTGTCATAACTTTTATTCTACCTGCAAAGAGACTTAAATAGATAGGGCATAGAGCCAGAGAGAACAATTTATGACCTAAGGTAATAAGTCTATGTGTCCTAATGTCCGAACGATGGCTCGCGTTCTAGATAGCTGAACTGGCGCCTAAGATCAAAAATGTTGTAAGACAATATTCTTAATGGCCACTCTATATTTATTTAAATTTCTTTGCCTACAGGTTACGCCAACAAAGATCCCGAAAACATCACCCACTCTATAGGGTAGTCAGGGTAACTACGCTAGAATAAAGTCCTATTAGCCATCTTTTTTTCCAAAAAAATACTACCCAATTTCTTCCCTGTAAGTACGATTTACTAACCTACCGTATTTGCATGGGCAAAATAACAGAGTGGGAGCAATACTTATGGTTATACCCGCGATCCACTGGTACAGTGAAATATAAGGTCTACGGAATAAAGCCAGCGATATATTACACTGGATAAAGGGAAAAAGGCTGATAAAAATATTTGGAATAGTTGAACAGGGCCAAAGTCGTTACAAAGGAGGTTTGTAAGTAAATCGTGGGGCGTGATTCGCGATGAACTACGGGCCAGACAGGCACAAATCCAGGGTAAGATTATCTACATCTCCACTATTATAAAGTGATATTTTTTAGGTTCTGAAACTATTCGTATTTAACCAATTTGAAAAATATTTCACCAATGTAAAGCTTTTTCTTCGTGTAACATGGCTTGTAAATTTCCCACGGGAATGGAACTTACGCTAATGAAATCGCGGGGAACAGCTAGTGAATTAAATTTTAAAGAATGTAACTTAACTGTAAAATAATATAATGATAATAATGTTAAAAATCCGGACTTTGATCACTACATAAGTACTTTTATTTTGCACTGTCTACTATTTATAGTATTAATCTCTCAGTTATGTATACCTTAATGTTATCTGAAAAAAATAAATAAAAAAAATCTCACTCCTTTTATCCCCGAGGGGGTAGGCAGAGGTATTCCATTACCGGATATACCCACATTTCACGAGATATATTGGACCCCTAAACGTGATAGGTGGTGGGCCCATCGCCAGATCGGGTCTATCTACACATGTCTCAGAATTAATTTTGAGACCTGTGTCTTCACGATGTCTTATCTCGAAGAGGTAACTAAAAACGATAAAATCGCCCATTGTACTTAATTTTATTTTTGAATCTGATGTGATATATTATTAATAGTTATTGTATTGTAATATGTTGTTTAGTGTTTAAATAAAAAAATGTCTATTGCAGAATGTGTCCATAATTTGGCCTTTTAATCTGACAATTTTACTAAGTTTTATGATGCTTCATTCATTATAATCAGTAACAGTTATCTAAAAAATCGCTTAAAGCAATAAGATAGCCAATTGTACTTTTTAAATCATTGTCTAAATAAGTACAATAAAGAGTTCTTACCTTATAATATATAGCAACAGTGAAATAAATAATACGTGAATTTCACAAGATGGTTTATTGTGACCCCCTTCCAAGTATGTCTCTGGCACGGCCCCCCGTGGCGGGGGTTGACAGATTATTATTTTTATAGCCATAATAATGAGAGGTACTTTGAAAATTAATAAGGCGTGACCGATATATTCTACGGTGACTTACGAGGCACGGTAGAAATGAAAAGGTGCTTTCCGAGACAAAGTATCCGTAAATAAACTTATATTAAAACAAGTCTCGGAATAAAACGAAAGAATATTTTAGATATAACGTAATACGAGTTTTGTTTTGGGGAAAGTACACAGTATTACGTATTTGGTGTTATATATACGTAAAAGCAAAATATATTATTTCGAAATATGCGAAAATAGTTTTGTTTTAGTATCTTTATATTGTGTTCTATTTTAAAATCTCTCCTGTTGCCCCCTATTTATAATATATAAAGCTCGACTACCACTGACTCACTCACTCACTGACTGATTGACATAATTGTTCTCCCAGAAGGAGTCGTTTTGGAGACAAGTTATATATGAGAAAAGTGTTCTAGATGGCGGGATGACCCCGGGAAAATTCCGACTTTTCAAAAAAACAAAATGGCGGCCAGGCTTGCCTACCGTATCTCTTTTGTTTTCCGGCCGATCCAGTTCAAATTTTTGACATCTGTAGTATTGCTTGGACGATTAACTAAAATAATTTAAAAAATTGAAAAAACAAAATGGCGGCCGCGTAGTAGTGTTTCAAAGTTGGAGTGGTTTTAGACTCCACTTGACCCGAATTGATCTCCCAGATGCCAATATGCTACAGGGATGTGATTGGTGTCATTACATAGATCATGTCCTGTAGTTTACTAGAAAATCCCGAAAATCTGAAAAACCAAGATGGCCGACCGGTGATTTGCTCCCAAAGAAAAGTATTAATTTTACCACATTTTGATTGTCGATTTTCGGCAAGATGGCAACACCTGAGCGAGTTGGTCTGTATAGCGGGGTTAGAGGTCTTGCTACGCAGTGTTGCCGTGTTTAAGAATATTCCCGGAATTTGGCGTATTTTTTTACTTTTAACGCAAAATGTCAAAACTCTAAATTTTACCATTTTGCAAAAACAAGTGACAGTCAGTGCAACATTTTATCTCTCCTTATGACCTTTTGTAGGTTTTTTGATTTTCGCCTGGCAACACTGAAAGTTATGGTTGATTTAATTTTTAGGGTAGACCTCAAAAGACCCGAATTGATCTCCCAGATGCCGATATCCTACAGGGATGTGTTTGATGTCATCACATAGGTCATATCCTGTAGTTTACCAGAAAATCCCGAAAAATAGAAAAAACAAGATGGCCGCCCCGTTATTTTTGTTTTACTGAAAAAAATAAATTTTCTTAATCTTAATCGGCATTTTTTAGCCAGTTGGCAACACTTTGGAAAGTTGGCTTGTATGGAGCGATTGTAGGTCTCAGTAAACAGTGTTGCCATGAAAAGAAATATTTAAGAAAATGGTATTATTTTTTGACTTAAATGGCTAAAACAAGATGGCCGCCCAAAATTAGACTTTATTTTTCTGTCAAAATACGACCCCACAGAGACACGCGTGGCCGCTTGCGGCCTCGCGCACCGCGCGACATCTAGTCTATAATATATAAAGCTAGACTACCACTCACTCACTGACTCACTGACTGATTGACATAATTGTTCTCCCAGAAGGAGTCATTTTGGAGTCAAGTCATTTATGAGAAAAGTGTGCAAGATGGCGGAGTGACCCCGGGAAAATTCTGACTTTTCAAAAAAACAAAATGGTGGCCAGTCGTGCCTATCGTATCTTTTTTGTTTTCTGGCCGATTTAGTTCAAATTTTTGGAATCGCTTAAACTTTGAAAACTATTTACGAATATTATTTAAAAAATTGAAAAAACAAAATGGCGGCCGCGTAGTAATGTTTCAAAGTTGGAGTGGTTTTAGACCCCACTTGACCCGAATTGATCTCCCAGACGCCAATATGCTAAAGGGATGTGTTTGATGTCATCACATAGGTCATATCCTGTAGTTTACCAGAAAATCCTGAAAATCTGAAAAACCAAGATGGCCGACCGGTGATTTGCTCCCAAAGAAAAGTATTAATTTTACCACATTTTGACTGTCGATTTTCGGCGAGATGGCGACACCTGAGCGAGTTGGCTTGTATGGCGGGGTCAGAGGTCTTGATACGGCGTGTTGCCATGTTAAACAATTTTCCCAAAATTTTGGGTATTTTTTTACTTTTAATGCAAAAAGTCAAAACTCGAAATTTTACCATTTTGCAAAAACGAGTAACAGTCAACGGTACATTTTATCTCTCCCTATGACCGTTTGTAGGTTTTTTGATTTTTGCCTGGCAACACCGAAAGTTATGGTTGATTTAATTTTTAGGGTAGACCTCAAAAGACCCGAATTGATCTCCCAGATGCCGATATGCTACAGGAATGTGTTTGGTGTCATCGCATAGGGTATATCCTGTAGTTTACTAGAAAATCCCGAAAAATAGAAAAAACAAGATGGCCGCCCTGTGATTGGCTCCCAAAGAAAAAGATTAATTTTACCAGATTTTGAATGTCGATTTTCGGCAAGATGGCGACACCTGAGCGAGTTGGCTTGTATGGCGGGGTTAGAGGTCTCATTACGAAGTGTTGCCGTGTTTAAGAATTTTTCCAAAATTTGGGGTATTTTTTGACTTTTAATGCAAAAAGTCAAAACTCGGAATTTTACCATTTTGCAAAAACGAGTAACAGTCAGTGGAACATTTTATCTCTTCCTATGACCTTTTGTAGGTTTTTTGATTTTCACCTGGCAACACTGAAACTTATGGCCGATTGAATTTTTAGGGTAGACTTCAAAAGACCCGAATTGATCTCCCAGATGCCAATACGCTATAGAGACGTGATTGGTGTCATTGCATAGGGCATATCCTGTAGTTTACCAGAAAAATCCGAAAAACTGGAAAAACAAAATAGCCGCTCTGGTATTCTCTCTTTACTGAAAAAATTGGGTTTTTATAATTTTTATCGGAATTTTTTGGCAAGTTGGCAACACTTTTGAAAGTTGGGTTGTATGGAGCGATTGTGGGTCTCAGTAAGCAGTGTTGCCATGAAAAGAAATATTTTACAAAATTTTAATTTTTTTCAACTTATACTAAAAAAATGTCAACATTTACATAGAAAATTATCAAAAATGGCTAAAACAAGATGGCTGATCCAAAATTAGACTTCATTTTTCTGTCACAAACGAACCGCACAGAGACACGCGTGGCCGCTTGCGGCCTCGCGCACCGCGCGACATCTAGTAATAATATATAAAGCTGGACTACCACTCACTGACTCACTGACTCACTGACTCACTGACTGATTGACATAATTGTTCTCCCAGAAGGAGTCGTTTTGGAGAAAAGTCTTGTAGGGGAAAAGTGTTCAAGATAGCGGAGTGACCTAGGGAAAATTGCGACTTTTCAAAAAAACAAAATGGCGGCCAGGCTTGCTTATCTCATCTTTTTTGTTTTCCGGCCGATCCGGTTGAAATTTTTGGAATCGGTTAAACTTTTAGGATGATTTACGAATAATTTTAAAAAGTTGAAAAAACAAAATGGCGGCCGCGTAGTAATGTTTCAAAGTTTAGGCTATTGTAGACCCCACTTGACCCGAATTAGTAGCATGGTTGCCGACTTCGTGCAGTTACAAATGGCACGTCGTCTTTTTAGACATGTCCCGTAGTTTACCAGAAAAATCCGAAAAACTCAAAATCAAAGATGGCCGCCCTGTGATTGGCTCTTAAAGAAAATGATGGATTTTACCAGATTTTAAATGTCGATTTTCGGCAAGATGGCGACACCTGAGCGAGTTGGCGTGTATGGCGGGGTTGGAGGTCTCATTACGTAGTGTTTCCATGTTTAAGAATTTTTCCAAAATTTTGCGTATTTTTTAAAATTTAAATGCATACTGACACAACTCTAAATTTGATCACTATGCAAAAACGAGTGACGTCAAAAGTTACTGTCTATGAAACATTTTACTACTCCCTATGACTTTTGGTAGGTATTTAAATTTTCGCATGGCAACACTGAAAGTTATGGCTAATTGAATTTTCAGAGTAGACCTCAAAAGACCCGAATTGATCTCCCAGATGCCAATATGCTATAGAGACGTGACTGGTGTCATCGCATAGGACATATCCTATAGTTTACCAGAAAAATCCGAAAAACTAAAAAAACAAGATGGCCGCCCCGGTATTCTCTCTTTACTGAAAAAAATGGATTTTTATAGTTTCCATCGGTATTTTTAGGCAAGTTGGCAACACTTTGGCAAGTTGGGTTGTATGGAGAGATTGTGGGTCTCAGTAAGCAGTATTGCCACGAAAAAAAATATTTTACAAATTTTTATGTTTTTTCAAGTTATACTAAAAAAAGACAAAATTCTCATAGAAAAATATCAAAAATGGCTAAAACAAGATGGGTGCCCAAAGTTCGACTTTATTTTTCTGTCAAAATACGACCCCACAAAGACACGCGTGGCCGCTTGCGGCCTCGCGCACCGCGCGACATCTAGTTTATAATATATAAAGCTCGACTACCACTCACTCACTCACTCACTCACTGATTGACATAATTGTTCTCCCAGAAGGAGTCGTTTTGGAGTCAAGTAATGTATGAGAAAAGTGTTCAAGATGGCGGAGTGACCCAGGGAAAATTCCGACTTTTCAAAAAAACAAAATGGCGGCCAGGCTTGCTTATCGTATCTCTTTTGTTTTCCGGCCGATTCGGTTCAAATTTTTGGAATCTGTTAAACTTTTATGATGATTTACAAAAATTATTTGAAAAATTGAAAAAACAAAATGGCGGCCGCGTAATAGTGTTTTAAAGTTTGAGTGGTTTTAGACCCCAGTTGACCCTAATTGATCTCCCAGATGCTAATATGCTACGGGGATGTTTTAAGTGTCATCACGTAGGTCATGTCCTGTAGTTTACCAGAAAAATCCGAAAAACTGAAAATCCAAGATGGCCGCCCTGTGATTGGCTCCCAAAGAAAAAGATGAATTTTACCAGATTTTGAATGTCGATTTTCGGCAAGATGGCGACACCTGAGCGAGTTGGCTTGTATGGCGGGGTGCGAGATCTCATTACGTAGTACTGCCATGTTTAACAATTTTCCCAAAATTTGGGGTATTTTTTTACTTTTAATGCAAAAAGTCAAAACACGAAATTTTACCATTTTGCAAAAACGAGTAACAGTCAACGGTACATTTTATCTCTCCCTATGACCTTTTGTAGGTTTTTTGAATTTCGCCTGGCAACACTGAAAGTTACGGCCGATTTAATTTTTAGGGTAGACTTCAAAAGACCCGAATTGATCTCCCAGATGCCAATATGCTATAGAGACGTGATTGGTGTCATTGCATAGGGCATATCCTGTAGTTTACCAGAAAAATACGAAAATCTGGAAAAACAAGATGGCCGCTCCGGTATTCTCTCTTTACTGAAAAATTTGGGTTTTTATAATTTTTATCGGTATTTTTAGGCAAGTTGGCAACACTTTGGAAAGTTGGGTTGTATGGAGCGATTGTGGGTCTCAGTAAGCAGTGTTGTCATGAAAAGTAATATTTTACAAAATTTTATTATTTTTCGACTTAAAACGGCTAAAACAAGATGGGCGCCCAAAATTAGACTCTATTTTTCTGTCAAAATACGACCTCACAGAGACACGCGTGGCCGCTTGCGGCCTCGCGCACCGCGCGACATCTAGTATTTATTTTATTTATTTATAATATATAAAGCTCGACTACCACTGACTCACTCACTCACTCACTGACTGATTGACATAATTGTTCTCCCAGAAGGAGTCGTTTTGGAGTCAAGTCATATATGAGAAAAGTTTTCAAGATGGCGGGGTGACCCAGGGAAAATTCCGACTTTTCAAAAAAACAAAATGGCGGCCAGGCTTGCCTATCGTATTTCTTTTGTTTTCCGGCCGATTCGGTTAAAATTTTTGGCATCTGTAGAATTGCTTGGATGATCTACGATAATATTTTAAATAATTGAAAAAACAAAATGGCGGCCGCGTAATAGTGTTTCAAAGTTGGAGTGGTTTTAGACCCCAGTTGACCCTAATTGATCTCCCAGACGCCAATATGCTATAGAGACGTGATTGGTGTCATTGCATTGGACATATCCTGTAGTTTACTAGAAAAATCCGTAAAACTGAAAATCTAAGATGGCCGCCCTGTGATTGGCTCCCAAAGAAAAAGATAAATTTTACCATATTTTGAATGTCGATTTTCGGCAAGATGGCGACACCTGAGCGAGTTTACTTGTATGGCGGGGTTGGAGGTCTTATTACGTAGTATTGCCATGTTTAAGAATTTTCCCAAAATTTAGGGTATTTTTTTACTTTTATTGCAAAAAGTCAAAACTCGAAATTTTACCATTTTGCAAAAACGAGTAACAGTCAACGGTACATTTTATCTCTCCCTATGACCTTTTGTAGGTTTTTTGATCTTCGCCTGGCAACACTGAAAGTTATGGCCGATTGATTTTTTAGGGTAGACCTTAAAAGACCCGAATTGATCTCCCAGGTGCCAATATGCTATAGAGACGTGATTAGTGTCACTGCATAGGGCATATCCTGTAGTTTACCAGAAAAATCCGAAAAACTGGAAAAACAAGATGGGCGCCCTGGTATCCTCTCTTTACTGAAAAAAATGGATTTTTACAGTTTCCATCGGTATTTTTAGGCAAGTTGGCAACACTTTGGCCAGTTGGGTTGTATGGAGCGATTGTGGGTCTCAGTAAGCAGTGTTGCCATGAAAAAAAATATTTTACAATTTTTTATCATTTTTTGACTTATACTAAAAAAAGACAAAATTCACATAGAAAATTATCAAAAATGGCTAAAACAAGATGGGCGCCGAAAATTACACTTTATTTTTCTGTCAAAATACGACCCCACAGAGACACGCGTGGCCGCTTGCGGCCTCGCGCACCGCGCGACATCTAGTTATATACAGTGGTGGTCAGATAATTAGAAACACTGCCAACGGTCCTTGACATTATGTAAGATACTTCTCCGCAATCGTTTTTATTTTGAAAATAAACAATAAATAGGACAACAATATGTTCAACGATTTATCATTGATTAGAAAAACAATATAAATTCCATTACACAAGGGCAGTTTCAATATTACATTACGGACAAACATTTTAACCCATTTTAAGTTATAAACAATAATGGTCAACTTATTAGAAACAACAACAAAAAAGTATAAAAAACATTTTTTTAAAGTATTAGTAATTAGTATTGTTATTTATGAAATAGCTACTATCCCAAACCTATCAATAGTTATAATTAATATTAAGTGGCGTATCCCTTAATGCCAATAACAGCACTGCAACGACGTGGCATTTTGATTCAATCAACTTCGTAAAATTTTGTAGGGGGATTTAATTCCATGCTTCAAAAAATGCTTCATTTAGTTCGTTTTGACTGGTGTTACGTTTGTTTGAGACTTTCTTTTTAACAATAAACCAGAGATTTTCTATCGGGATTAAATCCGTACGATTTGCTGGCTAGTCTAAAATGGATATACGCTGTTTGCTAAGGAAACATTTGACGATATTGGCCGTGTGTTTAAGGTCATTGTCATGCTGAAAGATCCAGGTTACAGGCAAATGATCGTCCGAGTATGGAATCATTGTGTGCTCTAAGATATTTTAGTATTGCCATTGATCCATTGTACCTTCAATCTCCCGAACGGGTCCAACTCCATGTCCGGAAAAACACCCCCAAACTTTAATGTTACTGCCACCGTCCTTGACTATACTCCTTGTGTATTTATAATTAAAAGCATTGTTTACAGGACGTCTAACATAGCACTTTGCGTCGGAATTTACCATATTTATTTTTGTTTCATCCGAAAATAACACTTTTTTCCATTCTTGTACCGTCCAATTAACATATTTTTTTAGCGATTAATAATCGCTTCTCTCGGTGCTGCTTGGTAAGAAGCGGTACCTTTCGAAAGATTCTTCCAAACAATTTAGCTTCTACTAATCTTCGGCGTATCAATCTTGGCGAGATGTTTCTCGGGTCATCAGGCGAAAAAACTTCATTTATAATCTGGTTGGAGCCTTTAATTGGGTCTTTTTTAGAAACACGAACAACAACTTATCTTCTCTGGGAAAGGTTTTTCTTTGCCGAGCCTTTCTAAGAACATTTTTTCAACAGTTCCATGTGTTTTGTAATGATCAATTGCATTAAAAACTTTCTTTACAGAACAATTTAAGTGCTCAGCTATTCTTCTGTACGCCCACATATGATCTATACGTAAATTAACAATGATTTGCCTAGTTGACGCGTCACATCTTTTTTTTTGGCCCATTTTGAACAAAATAAAATTCAGATTAAATTTTGAATTGCCGCTAGAATAATAGAAAAAGCCACGAAAGAAATGTTATTCTCCAATTTCCAAAAAAAGAATGAGCTATGGATACTTTTTTAAAATGTTTCTAATTATGCGTCCAAGCGGCAAGTTACAGAAAATAAACTCCTACATGTGTAAGACTCATTTTGTAATTAAAAATAACATATGTTTTATATTTTATGCATTTAATGAGTTTTTTATTTGAGTGGCTATATTATTGCATAATTATTAATTATTGAATGTGTATATTTTTTACGAACATTTGTACGTTGAAGTTATACTTTCCTTATTCATAAGAAGTGTTTCTAATTATCTGACCACCACTGTATATATATATATTATTAACGTGTAACAGAAAAAGCGCAATTCCTCATACACCCCAATTAGTATATTAATAAAAAAAATATGATGCAATCAAACTTTAGTTGTGTCTAACCAATTTTCTTAAATATCGATTAATAATAGCACGATTTCCATAGAAAGCACTAAATTCAGCTACGATAATTCATTTTTGGGAAAAATTTAACACATATTAAAAATAGCTGAAATCGAACAAGTAGTCGATACTGAAAAAACTAATTTCAGGAATTGCGCTTATTCTGTTACATGTTGTATATACAGGTGACTTTTTTTACCGTCTGGAAAAAAATTAGGTGTGATAGGTAAGTGTAATAGATTCATTTGGCAATGTTACTTAAAAATTTTTTTTTTCAAAACAAATTTTTTTCTTGCTTAAACTAATATACATTACTCAATTGTAGTCAATAATACACACTGAAACATTTGAAATAGTATTTTAAAAAGAAACAGGCTCGTAGCTTCCATTTATGCGCAATCTACCTACAACCGCCAGCTGCGCGTAGTACTGTGCGTAGTTTTCTAGATTTTGTAAATTGGATTAAACATGACTATATTTAACAATTAATCTCGTGTATAACTTCGGCTCTAGATACCTTATACGTCATATTTTTTTTCAGACGGTAAAAAAAATCATCCAGTAAGTATAAAGAGTTTATTAAAAGAATAATGTGTTGAGGAGTTTCTTGTCACGCTTCTTCTCTTCAACCATGAATACTGAAGCGGTGAAGTTGATATGACCTTCAATAATCGAACTTGTTTTGAATAAAAACATTTTGACTTTGACTTTCGTAGCTTTGACTTGAATCGATTTTGTATCGACTAACAATAAGTAAATAAAAATAGCCAGCTAAACAAATACATACCTTTGGTCTGGCTGTAGTCGGGTATAAAAGCGCTATTAAAACAATTTTAATACAGCTCGCAATATAACCATTACATCTCCATTCTTCGAAACAAAGTAACCTCAAAGCAAATTGCTTTCACTAGAACCGCGACTTGAATCTACAGAACCTTTTGTGCACTAATGAAAATGAAATCTTAATTCTGCTTTGAATAAAAAAGCGGTTTTGTTGTATTAACATCATTTGGTTTGCAAATATGGTATAAGCGGATTAAAAACAGGTGTGGGCCTCGATACACGCCGCTAATGTTATTATTTTAGGCCGATGAATTTCGGTTTCATGTTTCCATAATTTTAAAAACAAGTGGGTTGGGAATTGGCAATAATATTTTATTTTTAAAATCGTCACTTGCCGACAATAGGTTAGTTGACTCTAGTCTTGTAATAATGTCAATAGGTAGAAGCTTGAAATGTTCACGGTGTGTATATTTGGTAATCGGTATAAAAAAAATAAATAAAAATATATACAATAATAGTACATTATGATATAAGTGCGGTAGGTTGAAAATTACAGCCGAGGCGATATTGCTAGCCCGAGCCGTAGGCGAGGGCTACAAGTAAGCAGAGGCTGTAATTATCAAAGCGCACGTATGTCATACGACGTTTTATAACACATTTGCGAGGAAATAAAATAAAACTCCGACTATGGTAAACGAATAAAAACAATACAGCGTTACAAACAAGCGCGCGGCGCGCATTATCATTTTTTTTTAGACAAAGGCACAAAAAACAGCCAGTATTACTAAAAAAGTAAATTAATATTTTTGTGTTTTTGTTACAGATTAATTGGTTGTAATTTACTGTCAAAATTAATTAAATGTACATAAATATTTCTTTATTTTATTTTATCTCCCCAAGTTAATTTAAATCATAAAATGTTAACTACTTTTTTAACATAAAAACTCTTTGCTGAGATTTCAAAAAGTACCGTTCGTTTTAAGACGGAGCATCTTGATAAATCGTGCTTTTTACTTTACACTTACCGCACTTGGGCGTAATGAGATACAATATGATATTGAAATTGGTGAAATAAGACACCTTTTACGAGCAAATGTGTTATAAAAAAAATTACGTGCTTTTTTCTAGTTTTATGTATATTACAGAGTGGTACGGATACCTTCGTGCGGGAGCCCGACTCGCATTTGACCGGTTTTTAGTTCCACTATTAGTTATTTGAATAAATAAACAAATAAAATAAATAATTTTTAATATTTTTAGTAGGTAGGGACTTACATAATAATATAATGTGATAAAAAAATGTGATGAAATAAAAAATAATAATACTGCTTCTTAGATGCTACGAAAAAAATGATTTCTACAGTTCATGGAGTGGGCGTAGACTTATCGTAGCAGTGCTACGCTTGCGTAGGTTCTACGAAACGGAGGGATGAAAATTATATATTGAACTAGCGGGTGCCCAGCGGCGTTGCCCGCGTGGATCCAGTTTATTCCCGTTCCCGTGGGAATTTCTGTAAATCAGCTCAGCAGCATTTCTTCATACCGGTTTCTTACGACATATAATACACCTAAATACCATATTTAAAGTTTCTAGGTGTCATCAGCGATGAGCACACCACTTATCACGTTTAGGGGTCCAAATAATATCTCGTGAAAAGTAGGTATATTCAGAAATAGAATACGCTCTGCCTACAACCTCGGGGATATGAAGCGTGAGTTTTTATTTTTAGGTGTAATCGTTTCGGAATAGTACGTATTTCTCTTTTTAACCAGTTTTTATATTTTCCAGTGTTAATGAGCTATTTTCCTTGAATAAATAGTACTTACCCAAGATGTTAATCCGGGTACTCAGTTATCTCAGTACCAAATTTCATCAAAATCCGTCGAGTAGTTTTTGCGTGATGCGTGCAGAACCAGACAGACGGACAGACACAAAAATGGATTTGGGCTATATTCCACTTTGCCGCTCAGATAACTATAGTGGAACGGGCCACGGAGGTTTACTTAAAACATTACTTGGAATTTGGTACTAATAGGACGTACAACGGGGTTTTTCCTTCTATAAAACTTTCATCCAAACCAATAAAATTTAACATTGGAGGGACTAACAGAATGTGTGAAGTATGGCTGACCTTTGTAAGTGGATTCCTTCTGTTTTCATGACATTAGTATTTTTCTGTATATGTATTATTCAAGTTTTGTAATTTCAGTTTCAAGTTGATCTTCTGAAAATATTTTTTCTCAACTATTTCATTTTGTAACTGTTAATTCTTTTATCCTTTTGTATTTGTGTCATTTAAATATCAAAAACGTCACCAAGACATTAACAATGAAAAAGAAAATAGCAGAAAAGAGTATGGATATGGCAATTAGCATACCCAATTTATTAATTTCGAAATGATCCCGTTATTCCCGTTCCCGTAGGAATTACCAAAAAATCCCTTCACAGTGGTTGCCTACGATATATAAGACACCTGCATACCATATTTCAAGTTTCTATGTGTTATCGTTTTGGAGTAGTACGTTTTTCTCTTTTTAACCAGTTTTTATATTTTCCCGTGGGAATGAGATATTTTCCTGGAATAAAAAGTACCCTAGATGTTGACCCGGGTACTCAGTTATCTCCATACCAAATTTCATCAAAATCCGTCCCGTAGTTTTTGAGTGATGCGTGCACAACCAGACAGACAGACAGACAGATAGACAGACAGACAGACAGACAGACAAAAATTCCAAAAATTGGTGTTTCGGTATCTATATCCATAACTATATACACTACCGTTGAAATTTTCGAAAAATCTTTCATGTACAGACACGACCCCGTTAGAGTTTTATTATATGTATAGATATAGATATAGATGATCATTGCTCAGTGCTTACCAATTATTCTCAGAACGGAATGGACGATAGATAAAATACTGTAAACGAAGTCATACCTGCAACAAAAAATAAAATAAATGAAAAAAAATTTGAAGAACTCTTAAGTTTATTGCGTATAAAACTAAGTTTTTACGACACAATATTAAGTTCAGTATAAGAGGAATTTAAGAAAATTCTCGTCTTAAAAAATAAAGGTACAAGTTTTTATTATTGTATAGTTGTACGAGTAAAGTTTGGACCATAAAAATGATTTTGAATAAATTCTTTTTATTAGCAGCGGTTAATAAAAAATACAATATGTCTGTCTGCAAAGGTTTCCAAAATTGAGTTTGAAATTTAAAGTTAATTTTTTATTTTTCTAAAATAAACTGGAATCGCAAAGAATTTTTCCGTCTAGTTAAACAATGGTATCACTCATTTTGACGCAGGGTCGTCCGAATTCCGTGTGGAACACACAACACAATTTACACGGCAATACTACTGTATGCGACCGAGATGTATAAATTGTGTATCTTTATTTTTAGACTAGTGGGTGCCCGCGCTGTTTCCCGCAAGGATCCTGTTATTTCCCATTCCCATGGGAATTTCCGAAAATCCCTTCTTAGTGCTCACTTACGCCATTTAAGGAAACTTTATGCAAAAGTTCATGATTCAGACCCAACGGTTTTGGCTAAAAAGCAGGTATTCGAGGAATAGAAAACCTCTGACGACCTCCTCGGGCAAAAGATGTGAGCATTTTTTAGGGATTATAATGCTAGGTTGCAGTCATACTGGGTTCGATTCTGCATTACAGCGCCTAAACTTATTTTAGTTTAGTCCTGTCATTTTCTTTCTCATAGAGAAGAAAAGAGACGAGTGATATTTAGTCCTGTCAAATTAAAATTAGTCCTGTCAAGTAAGGCATTTCATAACGTGTTTAGTGCATAAGTAAATAAGTCACGACTAAAATACAGCCTCTGACAGGACTAAATTCGGTAGGTTATCTTCTATCCCTTTTCTTTTTTTGAGGTAAAATAAAGACAGGAATATATTAAAATAAGTTTAGTCGCTGTAATGCAGAATCGAACCCATTGTTTGATTAACACGTTCGCTGCGAAGCCATTTTTCATGGACTCTCAGCCAGTGCGTATGAGGTCTTTTCGAGGCAAGGTTAAACTTCTTTGCAGTGCGTATGAGACCTTTTCAGCCTCACAAAATGTTGTTTTTAAAAAGCACCTTAAATATAGCTCAAAAGTGACAATATTTGCTTGAAACTTTACCATTATATACTGAGATAGTTGCTAAGGTTGAATCTAGCTTCGCCTACAGTTATGACATTTCAGTATTGAGTAAATGAAAAAAAAAAAATGACATCTTTTCTGCCTCACATCGCACTAAAATAAAGTTCAAGGCTAGAGATGGGAATAAAAGAAAGTTGCAGTTACGATAATATTATAACATTTGTTTACGTTTAGGGGTCCTTATAATATCTCGTGAAAAGTGGGTACCTATATCTAGAAATGAAATACCTTTGCATACCTGGAATAATGGAATACCTCGGGGATAGAACGCATGAGTTTTTTTTTTATAACATGTGTTTATAAAAGATCAACCAACATGTTTTTCATTAAAACAGGGCAAGCAGATCTGTTACACTGGACACAAAATAAATGTTTTAAAGTTTTTTTTGGAGCCTGATTGCTATTTAAAGTTAGCGTTAATTTGTCGTTTTATTGATCCATAATACGACAACCAACTACTTAATGTACCTACAGTTATAAATGTAAAAATCGTAAAAAAGTCAGCAGAGAGTTTCGATACAGGAGCACTGTATCGAAACTTTTCACATCACTAAGCCAGGAAGCGCGGCGCGCGCGCCGCTAGCTCCTCACTCCGTGCGGCTATGAGGCCTACCATTTTTGAGGCAGCTTAGACCTCAGTCCGCACTGTACGAGATTAAATTGTATTCAGTGCGTTTGAGGCCTATTCAACCTCATATTTTATTAACTACGCCGTTAAGATATACTTCGTAAGAGAAGCAATTTTATATATTTGTCTTTGTCATACGCCTAGAAATATTAATATAGTCACCCCCCGCACAGAGTGAAAGAACGTGATTTTGACTGCCGCACCAGCGAGAAGTCTCGCATGTGGCTTTTTAGACCTCATAACGCAGTGAACGTGTTAAAAGATAAAAACAGTACACATTAAAACAATTCTGAAACGGGACAGGACAATTACGTAAAATGCGCTCGTAACAATTTTATTTCATTTCTCCTTCAATTCCGTGGAACCACGGGTCTCCGGGAATTGGTCTTATTTTATAACCTTGATGTTATAGAGTTCTACGAAAAGTAATAGATCCTAGGCACATTTATTGTCAGTATTTCTGTATCAGTTTGAAGTCTCTTGAGGCACTGTGATTGTTTTGTTTTGATCTCCAAAAATAAATCTATTTATATACGAGTATATAGGCCTTACGCGGCGGTTGGCATAACTATTTCTCGAAGTACCCACAACTGCCCGCAACTGCCTTTTCAGCTTGAGAAGCGGACTAATTTAAAAACTACTATTCAATCTTTAGAACATACGCTTAAATACACAATAGTTGTGGACACCTTCACAACTTCTCAAATTGGAGCGATGGGCGTGACTAAGATTTTATCATCAAATTAAATTTTATGAAAGCCATATTTCATACAGAGTAGCTAGTATAATAATTTTAAACAAAAATACAAACAGACTTCAACGAATAGCACTGGAAAGACTATTTTTTGCATATTCACCTACTGTTACTAAACCTATTACGCTGATAGGGAGTGATTTGCTGATGTCCGTTGTAAGTTTTCGAAAAACTCTTTGGTATCTGACATAGGCTATATTTTTCGTTAGTCGGGTTTTATTTTCACATATTTACTTACACTTTTTAAAAATAATATTACCCAAACTCGCAAGTATTCCCGCGAAACTGAATCGCTTCTGCTTCCCTTATACACTTGAGCATATTGTTTCCAATATTCTTAAACATGCAATATTCTCAAATTGGGGTGCCCGGCATGTGCAAGTGGGCCAAGCTGCAGTGCATTGGATTTTATTGCTTTAGAGAAATTGTGCGAGTCAACGAGCTTCTTAGATATTTCTGTATTGAAGTACCTGGCGTAGTTGACTTGGCAGAGGCTTGGAGTTCTAGCTCTATAAAAATACAATATCTAAAAGATTGTCGAAGCAGTGGATAGTAGAATAACTTTGCGTAAAGTATACCAAACTAAACTAGGTATAGCCTTTACGGTTACTATAATATTAATATACTACAATGATAATAAATCAATTGTGGGACACAATTCACACAAGGTTGTTCATTCCCAAATTAGACAGACCCTATACTATGGGTACTAAACAACTGATCCAACGAAGGGTCACTACCAACTGAACCAACAGGCCCGGCAACATATGTAGTGAAATATATAAGTATAAACACCTGGATACCTATACATTTATGCTCAAAAACTGCGACCTCTGACATATTATAGTGTAGTGTCCACAGGGTGAACCAGACTTTCATACGTTAGTACTATTACATATTCTGTGCTTTCAATAACAATATTTAAATTAAGTATCATTAAAATAAACATATTTTGTGACATCCTGACATTTACTAAAATAATTTGAACTTCCTTTATAGGTTTCATTATTTAAGTTTATTCGATATTTAATGGGAAAAAGACTAATGTGTTATGCAAATAATTTCTCGAAACTGGTAACGACTCAAATACGAGTAACAGTAATATGAAAGGCGCTAATTTTCGTGCCACCCGCTTTTGAATTTCAGCTGAAAGGGAGATTTCAGTTTTGCAGTTAATTTACAGTAGTCCACGCGTTATACTGGAAATTGTAAATTACCGCTGGGGCAAGCCACAAACGTTTGATAACAAAATACCTTTAAAAACCGAAAAACCAAACTGAGTGTAAACACTGAAAATTAACCTCCTTCTGGTTCTGTCAGCATAAAATGTAGCTTATTAGAAGACGTTTAAAGAAAAAGTTTCTCTAGGAAAGATAATAATTTTCTTCCAACCTCTTTGCTTATTACATACACAACGACTCTTCGTGCATTAAAATTTGTCAAACAGTTGAGGCTAAGGAGCTTACAACGAAATTCAAGTCATACCTACATACAATACACTTAAAAATATTACCCTCCTTCAAGTACAGTCGAGTCATCAATAACATTGATATCTTACATAGTTACTTATTTCAAAATAATGTGATAATATTTGTCTTAAATTGTTTCCATCTGTATTTGTTGTATGGGTTACAAATTTCATTTTATAATATCATCGCACATTCCTTACAATTTGTGAGAAGTTGTCTACTCTGTTTCTAGAAACAAAGAAAACAATTGACTGCAGTTCTTATTCTATTCTAATATATTTTGCCAAAATCGCCTCTTAAATTAAACCTGCTGACTGCATCAAATAACATGACCAGAGTGTATCAAGCCAGCTAGGATTTTTATGGGCCACTAAGTCACGATCCTTAGTCTCAATCTCGAAATAAAATGAGATAATTATGAGATACTATAATATTATCGCCATGAGTCAGTGATACAGATCCTGGCATGTACCAATGAGTTTTTCAAAACATACGTACATATTTATCACTAGTTCGACGGTGAAGGAAAACGTCGTGAGGAAATCCGCATGTCCCAGAATTAATCCTAAATGTGTAACAGATCTGATCCGGCGAAGGGCTAACCGCCTATCACATTTAGGGGTCCAATATATCTCGTGAAAAGTGGGTATATCCAGTAATGGAATACCTCTGCCTACCCCCTCAGGAATAAAAGGCGTGAGATTATTATTATTATTAAGTCAGTGACTTGGACCACCGAAAGCGACGAGAGGTGTTTCGTTCACCATCACTCGCAGCTGCGCCTCGACGACGCAAACTGCGTCCCATTTAACACTCGCAGTATTATAATGGAAAACGATGGCTTTACACAGATATTAACATGTTTTTGTCCTTTAACGCTTACAATCCTTACTGGTATTAAAAATGAAAAAGTAACTCTATCTGTTTGTAAGATTTTACTGGTCTACTGATCTTGATGAAATTTGGGAAGGCGATAGTTTACGTCTTTAACAAGGACACATGCTATTTTATCCAAAAGAAACACTTAGGTATTGCCTCACACACTCATAGGTACTGAAGTTCCTCAAGATACAGGTGCTTATGCCTAGTTTGGGGACCCCTGGTCATTTTGTCTTTTTCTGTGTAAACGGTAAATTGCTTTGATTGTGGAAAACGCTGTACACAGTAATTCTTTAAGAAATAAAACTATTTTCATTTTCGTTGCAGTGTGTGAATTAGAAAAAATGCTGTCGTAAAAAATTTAGCTTTTTAATATCCGCCAAGCTATTATGCGGTTTAGGAAAATTGTGTTTCAAGCTTAAAACAAAATTTGTCACAAACAAGAGTACTATCTAAATTTCGCATACTGATGTAAGACCGAAGGATTGTCTCCTTATTGTTTATTCTGAAATAGAGAAACGAGGTCAGGATTCATGTTCATAATTATAGCGTCATAACTTTCGCACCATTCTCCGAAACACGCCACACAAACCCAAGTTCTTATTCAACATAACATTGTCATAAAGCGAAGCCAGTTTCCTTTATAATGACGTCATAGTACAAAGGAAATAGGACTGATACAATATTGCTCTGTCCAGTATAATTTTCTAAGATATGGTGACTAACCATCACCATCATCATCAGCCTATAGCAGACCACAGCTGGACGAAGGCCTCTCCAATTGCACGCCATTCAGCTAGATTCTCGGCAACTCTCATACAGCTGCTACGGGTACCAGGCGAAGATCGTCGGTCCACCTAGCCTGAGGGCGTCCTACCTTACGTGACTAACCTCCAAGGACTTACTGGCGCCACAGGTAATTTAATGAAATGCAGTGTAGCAGCTGAAATTGCGTATGGCAGGTTTTAATAGTGTGACCTATTAAGTGCTATTAAGTGCAACAATTGAGTGAACGCTATTGGTGAGAGAGGTCGCGGTCGCGTGGAGCGAGCATTTTCGACATAATTGAAACGACGCCAGGCACGTATCTAGAATTTGACAGGGGTTTAACCCCCCATTTGAAAGGGAAAACGATGCGACGGGTAAAGTACGTACGAACTTATGACGTCATGATTAGAAAATATATAAATACTAACCTTTGAGTAACCTTTAACTGAAAGATACTAAATCATTTTCATTCCAAAAATTTGTTGGTAAAAACAAATACCCTTGCCCTCATGAATATTTAAATTTAAAACAAATACGTAAAACTTAGGCTATTATTACGAGTTTAGTCCAATTTTGGAGTCTTAAGTCGTAGTTAGTATATAAATCGTTTTTTAGTATTTCGATCTTTTAATTATTTATGTAGAAACTAGCGACCCGCTCCGGCTTCGCACGGGTGCAATGCTAACACTAAAACCTTCCTCTTGAATCACTCTATCTTTTAAAAAAACCGCATCAAAATCCGTTGCGTAGTTTTAAAGATTTAAGCATACATAGGGACTTCGGGATATAGGGACAAAGAAAGCGACTTTGTGTTATACTATGTAGAGATATATCACAATAAATTATCATAATGTGTTCATACAGTGCTATTCAAAAAATGACAATTTTTCATTGAAGGCTACCCGGGCCGCAAACCACAGTCGCGCAGAGTGCAACGTTTTCAACTTAATTGAAACAACGCCAGGACCGTACTTACGCTTCTAGTTGTGGCCAGAACTAAACAACTACAATATTAAATGTTAAACTGACTGACTGATTGGTGATGTATCAACGCACAGCCTAAGCCGCTGGGTCTAGAGACTTGAAATTTTGCACATAGAAAGCTTATACAGTGTAGGCATTGACAAAGGATTTTGCAAAATTCAACCCTTAAAGGGGGTGAAAAATAAACATGCGCGAGCGAAACCGAGGGTAAATACATTTACAAACAAAAAATATGTATAGCAACTACGGGCGCCTTAAGCGGCGCAGATATGCCAACCTCAATGATTGGTGTAGAGACCATAGGCCCGTGTGGTCTGGAGGCGCGTCAGCTTATCAAACAGCTGTCATTGCGTTTGGTCGAAGCTTGAGCCAAGGGGTCAGCCCAGCTGTCCAGAGAGGGAATGCGGCCAGTCTTCTAGGCACTGTCCCACATGATTCCTTTTTGGAGGATATGTTTTATCTGTAAATATTTAAACAACTAAAATTATATTTATCTACCTTTTAAATTTTGCATCTTTAATGCTAAATCAGAACTTGGGAACCTGAATCCTCAATGTCTATCTGCTGGCTTCGTGTCTGAGAGTCGTTCGAAATTTATAATTAAAACCAACAAACCCGCTAAGTGGCAAGAGATTGAAATTTATTTTCACATTTCTGAGTAAAAAATACGGAATTACTGGGTTAGAAGTTTTTCTCAATTTCCTCTTTCGTCCACCAAAGAGCATCAAATCACTTTATAAAATTTACAGTAACGTTTTATTTGTATTTAATCTACTCACCAATATGTTTTTCGGAACCCTACATGTGACCAGTCAAAAGCAGAGCACATTGCTGAGTAGGGCCTGTGGGTTTTATATTGGGTCCTTGCCTATAAAATGGCCAGTTTATGCAAGAACAATTTCAATAAATCCAAAATTTTCATACTATTATTTTGTCTTATTTTTCGAGATTGAAACATCAAAATCCAACAACATTGTGTATGTCTTTTAGGAGAAAAATCACTTTTTAAAATTAAAGTAGATATTCTAGATAATTATGCAAATAATAAAACTAATCCAAGCATTAAATCAGGCACGGCATGGCACGAACTCTTTTCTATCCATTATGTTTCTAGCTATTTATCAAGGAGTACTTAGGTAAAAGTATAACAGAAGGGCTACGAAAGAACGGAAACGAACGGATAACGACAAATAATTTATTTGTTATTTACTCGCACAATTTATAAAACGAACATAATTCAAATTCACAGACATCTTCTTTTTATAGACAACCAAGTGTTGCCAGTATAATAAAAATAAATAATTACCAATCGACTACAGAATACAATCGATATCAAATGAAATTGTAAAAGAAAATAAACAAAACTGTAAGAAAATTCAACCTCTATACATTTCATGCATGCGAATCTTACAATAGTTAAAACTTAAACATATTCAACAAGAAGCAGTCAAAACTTAAACAGAAATTACTTTATAATTATACGAATATACTCAAATTTAGAATTAAATGTAAATTAGACCCACAAAATTACCGAAATCGGAATCAATAATTTTGACAGAATTTGACAGCTATTTTTAGGTACCTATTGTTAGTGATCGAAGAACTAGTAATGTTTTGGTTGTTCGATCAGAAACAGCGATGTCCAAGTAAACCGATTAGCCGAGTCTGGACATCGATCCGACCAGTCAATAGCCCGTGAAATCCGCTCGCTCTGGACGTTTTGCGAAAGGTCTTTACAGAGGGCCTAGACAAGTGGCTTTCTATTATCGTGGACAATATAGCATAATAACTACGTAGTATAATGAACGTTATAGCATTGACATAAGCTGTAGAACAGACGTGATTTTAATCGACTTTTGTACTGTTGAAGTAAGATCAATAAAAACTGACAAATAAGTGTTATTTAATATACGCTAACGCTTTATCCCTGAGAGTGTGGGTAGAGGATCAGTTTTGGGAGCAGTACGTACATCGGTGTAATAATGGACCCCAAAACGTGACAGATAGTGAGCTTATCACCGGATCGGGTCCTCCTGAATTCCAAGCATGTAGGTTTCCCTGATGTTTTCCTACACCGACGAGAGATAGATATACACCTACATAGGCTATTAAAACTCATTGGTAGGTACACCCCTTTACCAAGAATCGATCTCAAACCTCATGAACGAGAAGCGACCTCATTTCCAAATGGTACTGTACTGTTATCAATGTACTTTCATCAGGAACATTACAATCAGTACTGCATAGTGTTTCAAATCAAGACAACGATTTGCAAATTCTAAACCTTTTTAATAAGCCTTCGATAACTGTTTTAGTTTTATTGACAATGGACTCGATTCTGGCTGTACAGATAAAATTCCTAATTTTAAGTTAGCCTATCCTTCTCCATAGAATACGGAAGAAAACGGACAGAAACAAACCATCGATTGAAGAGTTAATGTCATGCTCACCTGTCACTTTTATCCATGACCTTGTTACATCGTCGCTAAAATTGATAAGCACGCCTTAGTTGACAGGACTAATTTTAATTTGACAGGACTAAATAGCTCTCGTCTCTTTTCTTTTCTAGAAGAAAAAAAATGACAGGACTAAACTAAAATAAGTTTAGTCGCTGTAAAGCAGAATCGAACCCAATATGCCTCTTCAGTTCAGAGAGAAAATAAGTCAGAATGCCAGATTGTACACATACTGTGTGGAGATCCCTTTAGGCCTACGTGCGCCTTGTTTGTTCGGTCACCAGGCTCTGGAAAAACTAACAGAATCAAGCCCCAGGCGTTCGGATGGCTTTGACAAGTTTTTCCGTACATCAAACACTACCACAGATTTCGTTTGTGACAAAAGAATAAACGACAACCTACTTTCGCAACATGCTCGGGGCAAGTTGACGATTGATCTGATTTCTTTATCAAAAATCACATTGGTAAATTTTTTTGTGGACGTGGATAAAAAATACCTTACAACCTTTTGTCAGCTTCAAGATTGGACTTGAGAAAAATATCGTGTATCGCAAAAGGAACCCTTTGAAGAAGTGAAGAGTCTGTTTGAATTTAATGATGATGGTTATTCATCAGTATCAAAAGGGACCTTTTATAAAACAATCGTATTTTTAGGCCTTTGGTTGCTTTTAGCCATATACTGAAATAACTTTTCTGACCTTCGGACCCATTTTTGTAAGAATTTCTATTAACCTTCTCTAAATTGGTACTTACATCTTAAAAACGACCTTCTTTGTAAGAATATATTTTTTTAAAAGTATCAATATGCATGAGAATGCTTGACTACATAATGCTATCAATTATAATGAGTTCTTTTATAAAATAAATATTTAATCTGTGCTATGAAGAAATAACTTGTAATTGCTTCCATTGCACAACCCTATTCAGCTAGTTGGTATTCATCTTGCATTCTGAATCAAATGTAGTTTTTTGTGTATATAAAATGTTATTAATTTCAGGACTAAGTTAATTTTTTGGTTATTTTGTTCCTTTGTGCTTGAAAATAAACGACAGAGTATAAATTGTGTCCCACAGTTAAGTATTTTAGCAAGGTGTTATAAATATTTACAATTCAAAATATCTCATAGATTAAAATATTCTCACGCCTTTTATCCCCGAGGGGGTGGGCAGAGGTATTCCATTTCTGGATATACCGACTTTTCACGAGATGTTCTTTGGACCCCTAAACGTTCAGTCATATGCGACTGGAATGTTAACCGGGGTAATCTGTTACCAAACTAGGTTCATGGTTACCAAAGACGTTTGAAGAAAAAGTTGTTAAAGAGATTTTTCCTTGCAACCTTAAGAGGTTGCAAGGAAAAATCAGACTAAGGTCTGATACCATGTCAGTAACTACAGGGCCTACCACCACCTCTTAAAAACTATCATAGTTCGAGAAGGTTTTATTTCAAGCTTAAAACAACATTACTCAGATTCGTACCACGACCTCTTATAACAATCTTGTTACATTCCTACAAAGTGATGTAAAAGAACGAATGATTGTCGCATAAATGTCTATTCCATAACGAGATGTAGCCTCATTTTCAAATACCGTGGTCACTTTTGCACAGTGTTCCTAAACAAGCTTATAGAATGCAAGTTATTTGATTTGACACAAAACAATATTAAAACAAGCTTACTTTATAAGGACGTCATGGTATGAAGATAGCAATACTAAAACAATACTGTTTTAGTATTGTTTTAAGAGATGGTGGTACGGGCCCAGTAAATGATTAGTAAGTACAGACTGGCTACTTCCATTGACCTTAGTCACATAACGCAAGTGCAATGTGTCGACTTGATACTCGCATTTCCCGGCGGATTTTCCGTCCGTCCTTCATGACTCAACCATACTATGACACCGATTTGAATAGGCTTTGGATGACAAATTTTTAGAAGACTGCAGCAGGAAGAAGGTAATGTTTTTGCAGCCAGATTCCGTAAATTTTTCTTAGGCTATCATATGGTAGGTATACCGACTACACAGAAGGAGTACACCAATAAATATGCAATAAGTGACACAATGACAAAAAAAGGTGCAATAAGCGGTCTTATCGTTAGGTCAAATGTTTGTCTAAAAAGAAAATATTATGTACTTGCTCTACTTAGCCTGACTCTCCTTTTTAAAGTTGTTTGAAATTAGATTACCACCGACTTCTCGATTTATTTTGGCAGATCTTTAGATTTTTATATCTATGGGTAGATAATATCTATAGGTAATTTAACATCTAGGGGTTCTATAGAACTCAATTCTATGCATTGTTGCGGGAGTGGATTTCGAGCCGTCATGCGCACCCACTTTGCTATTATAGAGAGAAATTCTAATTTTAACGGCACCGTGTATTCAAAAGGTAATTCATGCAGTGATGTTTCAGTTTCTGCATTGCAAATTGTTACGGTTTGCGTATGAAGCTTTATTTAAGACGGGATTGAAGCTGCTGGGAGTTCAGTTTGGATGTTTTGTGCGAAAATTAAATAAATAAATACGGTATGTATTATTTTTTATACCATTTATACCATTGACATATGGCAATTTAGTCCAAACAAGGCAGAGCCTGTATTACGTATAGGTGCTAAATAACTGATATCATATTTAAGCAAACATTAACACACGAAAAATACGAAGCTAACAGACATGTTTATGCACAACTCAGAAGGCAGGGTCACTACCAACTGAGCCAATCGTCTAACCAAGAAATCATTTTTAGTACTTATCTATATAGGAACTTATGTGCAAAATTTCACACTTCTAGACTCATAGGTTTACTCTGTGCGTTGTCTGTCATTCATTTAGTTTTATTTATTCGGAAACATATTGTCGTCTGCATCGTCCTCTTCTCTTCTTGATATGTATAAAAATAATGTCCCTGAATGATCTGTCGACTTAAAACCACAAACGTTGGACCCAGGTGAGACTAGCAGAGATTTGGATATAAATATAACGTTAAGAAGTAAGTGTAGCCTTAAAAAATCCCTTTTAAGAGTGGTTTTTCCTAAATTCCGAGGAGAATTGTGGTTGTGATGAGTTAACCCATAAAATCTGACTGCTCTATTATGGGTCTTAAACTAACGAGAATCTATACAGACCATTACGTAGCTTACATAAGTAGTTATGTTAGAATGCAACAAAACGATTACAACTATCTAACAACGTTTGCTTCATGTACTTATCTAAGTACTGAAATTCCAACAGTTTAAGTTATAATGCGATGTGTAGCTTCCAGGGGCGTCGGAAGCGTGCACTGCACGCAATGCACGCCGCCTCACGTTTCAGACAGGGGCGTTAAATTCTAGTAGTGTTAACCCTTTATTGCTCAATAACGTGATTCAAACACTGTTACGTATGTCGCAGTGACTTCGACGTCAGTGATCCTCGACAGCAGCAGGCACCTAAAAACTATCATAGTTCAGGAACTATTTGTTTTAAGCTAAAAACAATATTAGTCAAATTCATACCACGACGCCTTAAAACAATACTGTTTTGTTCCCGTTTTATGTAGACGAATGATTGTCTTCTTGTTCTAGATAAAACGAGGTGCAACTTCATTTTTAAATAGTGTCACTGAAGTGTGACAACTTGCAATGTGGTTTGTCACTGTTACTAAATAAAAGTTTATTTACAATACGAGGAATTTGAATGCGTAGATGGTAACGATTGTAATACCTATTATTTAAGATCTTCATTTCAAATTACTATTTTTGGTTAACCATCAGTAGTCCAGAAGCACCAACAGATACATAACCATGCAAAAAATATCTCTTAAAATGAAATATGAACATTAGGAGACTATTCCAAGTAGCTAGTGACTTTACTGTACTTTCCTAGACTTTAATGGAGTGGAGCCGGCATAATTAGGTTTTCACGGGCGCTTAGGTGCCTAGCGGCGGCCCTGGTTCCGCACGGCTTGTGTACGAGTTGAGCTAAGTCAGAGTTAATTGTTCCCGAGACCGTAATATACGGTTTGCGAGTTCGCGAGTGTAGTCTTGCCACTTGCCACATTCCGGAGACAGGTGTAGCAAAATTTCCGCAGTTTGTTAAAAACGTCGACAATAAATAAGAATACTTAATTAGTTAGGGTTCCGTAAGTTCCCAAATGGTGCCAACGTGGTCCCAAAGCAAAATTTCCACAGTTTGTTAAAAACGTCGACAATAAATAAGAATACTTTATTTGTTAGGGTTCCGTAAGTTCCCAAAGGGTGCCAACGTGGTCCTAGAGCATCTGCTTGTCCGTCCGTCTAGCTCTCTGTCAGTTTCATGAACCGTAATAGGTATCAAGAATTAGCAAGCTGAAGTGGCAGTGGGCCGGCCATATCTCGCGAAGAACCGACAACCGTTGGGGAAAACGCGTACTGGAGTGGAGACCGCCACTCGGCAAACCTAGTGTAGGACGCCCTCCGGCCAGATGGGATGACGATCTGCGAAAGGCTGCAGCCAGATGCTGGATACGTCGAGCTGAAGACAGGGCGCTATGGCGATTATTAGGGGGGGGGGGGCTATGTCCAGCAGTTGACAAATGTAGGGTGATGATAATGAATAGGTTAAAATAATCACAGAATTTGTATTTCTGTTGCCACTATTTATTTATTTAACTTCATGTACTAAAATGTCCACATGGCGAACAGCTAAAGGCACTATCTACCAGTCAACCATCACTATAACAATAAAAAAAATCATATTATATGGGATGGAAAGAAAAAGTTCTTTGGCGTATTTTATTGTACGGTGATACAATAATCCTACGTATTCGAGTCCGACTCGCACTTGGCCGGTTTTTTAAATTCTGTAATTATGAGGTAGTCTCTGGAACTACTAAATAAATTTAAAAAGAACTGTGTATCATGAGATAGTCAAGTTTTTTGTTTCTGCATGGTAAATCATTTTGATAACCTTTCCGTTTTAAGTTTAAATTTTTTTAGATAGAACTTTTCTGAGAATGAAAACAATGACTGAAAGTTTATTTACTTATTTCACGATGAAATTGATTCTGAGGCATGTGTTCGGCGCTGGACACACCACGTGTCGAGTTTATCGGCCCAATAAATGTACTGTATGTATCATCCATGCAGCGCCACGGCTTACGATTTTCATGTGGACGAGATATACATTAAGTACTCATTTCGTACCCAGAGTACGATACTTTCTATTTCTGTACTTCTGGGTTGATACGTACAAATATAATTACTTACCGGTGAAGATCGGGCATTTTCAAGAATGAAATAGCTTTGCCAATCCCCTTGCCAAAACCTTTTGACATATATCAAAATATTAAGCAACAATAATCAACACTTTTGCACAGAAAAAAACAATAGTATTTCAACTTCATTGCATCGTTTCAGTCGACAAGTCAACAATAAAAGTCCCATTAAAATAGCTGGGAATAACTGATTCCCTCGGGACTGAGAACAACCGCTTGCCTCGCTTCCTCATAATTTAATTTCAGTATTGCAGCTTACTGAAATTTAATCTGTGAACGGATTCCGTGCAGTAGTCTGGCTCTGGTGAAAGTTAGAATAATGATTGCATACGTGTGGCTTACTGGAGTTGTGAACGGATATTTTAAAATCAGAATTTGATTCCGCGAGTAGCAGACTAAGCAAGCATATATATGATACGTATTATACTTCTTTATAACATAGAATAGGGTTCTATTCTATTTTAAACTACTTTTTCAACAGTCTCTTTACATAATTAAGTTTAAGAAATATCCTTTTGACTTTATTCTCACACGTTCAGCTTGACTAAAAATACGCCCTGGACTTCACCCAACTGAACTATGTCCACTCAGCAAACCCAATACTACCACTACAGTCGCAGTTATCAACTGTAACTGGCACTGGACGGCGTACATAAGTGATTTATCCGCAAACGACCGCCGGCCGTTTCGGACGTTAATGTCGCCATCAAAACGTGCTCGCTGTTAGCCAGTTAAAGCCTTGCCCACACCTACGCTTAGAAAGCACAGAGAGCAAACGTACCGAGTCGCAACTGTCAACTAGTCAGTATACCAACCATAAATTTGACACGTAACGCCTCGACCAATCATTGCTCAGCGGCCGCTGCGTAATTGACAGAACCGTGCACACCAAACTTACGCTTATGGCCGCTTTGGTGGGTAAATGCTCAGAATCAATCAATCAGGTCAAATCCATACGACAAATATATGGCTATTTCACTCTTTTCTATATTAAATATGCGAGACAGGTATTTAGTTGTCGACTGAGATACCCAATCGAATAAAAAATCAGGGGGCTGCTGCGTCTCAAAAAGGAAATGTCAGATCACCTATTGTGACAGTTCTTGCCTTTCTTCTTCTCCTCAACTACACATGCCAAAGCGTGGGAGTTCGAATGACTTTGAATAAGTCAAATTCAAAATGTTTGAATCTACTTATTGAAGGTCAATGCAATTAAGCCGCTTCAACATAGTAGACACAAGTGGACTTATAAGTCCCTAATTTGAAGAAATACATTACGATTTTTAAAATTTTGCGTTCTGCTTAACTAGCAAGAACTTTGAATTATGATGATAATTATGAGCCTGCTGTAACAACTGCCATTGCCAAGTGAAAGCATATTACTTTAATTGATTTAGGGCAATAGGTCGTGGTTAAAAGAAAATGATTGTACCTACCTATTGCGTAAAAGGTACCCAACTCCCGATCGTGTAGAGTTACCCTCGCGGGTTTGGGTTAAGCCCAATATCCCTATCAAAGCGCGCACCAGTAAATCTGCGACAGTATAGAGACAAATCATGTAGCGGCCATTTTGATAAGTGCCGCCATTTTGTTAGATGCGTCTGGTCGGCGCATGATTGAGTGGTATTGTGTCACTGCTATTGACATAAGTAACAATTTAACGATTCGTTGTTTTTCAATGTTGTTGTAACTAAACCTAAGACCTTACTTATAATATGGATACATTTCTCTATACGAAGGAACCGTAATTCCAACGTATTAAAATTTCATACGCTGCAACACAAGCTAAACATCATATAATGCTAAGCTAGTA
Source organism: Ethmia dodecea (assembly GCA_963855545.1). NCBI lineage: Eukaryota > Metazoa > Arthropoda > Insecta > Lepidoptera > Depressariidae > Ethmia > Ethmia dodecea. The sequence continues at coordinate 16,087,746 of OY979438.1, read as the reverse complement.
TTGCACAGCTCAAAGCAAGAATCTCATTCACAATATATCGTTTCAATATTTTGTTAACATGTTCTCTTGCACGGAATTAGAGAAAATCCACTTTTATGTCAAATCGCTGCTAATCTTATAGCAAGCGAGTATTGATGTTACACGTAAAGACGAATACGAATACAATCGCCAAACGTCCTACGCATAATTTTAAACGACCTCAAAATTTAGCTTTCATGATGATCTCCAAAGTATTAACTCAGGAGGCATCGCTAAATAGGTCGACACCGTCACAAATAACTTCTGCAATTTTGGCCATGTAATTTATTTATTTGATCGTCTAGTAGTGTAGGACACTACTTTGTGAATAGTAATCCAGATCCTTTTTGAGGATCATGATTTACCGTTTGCCATCAAAAGAAATCTTAACTTGATTCAACTATACTGTTAGTTTTCTATCGCATATTTATAAAATTGTCTTTCGCTCGCTTTAATCTTTAATAGCGCTGCCCACTTCAGCGCCATTCATGCCTAAGGCAATATTTCATGAAGGACACTTCATATTCCCCACCCCTGTTATCTCTTATCTGATGACAGACTCGAGATAAAATCGTCTTCCCCACATTCTCACCTCCTTTCAAGAAAAGAAATAAAAATGTGTTTGGTGGGAAGAGTAAGGAGCTCCACCTCGCCCCTTACGGTGATCGCCAACCCGCAACATTCCACAGCTGCGATTGCGACCCCCCCGAACGTCCCGGTTTTGCCGGACATCCGGTCTTTTATCCCGCCTAAGCAGGATCGTTGCGGCTGAAGCCGATTGTTGCGGCCGGAGCCGATTGTTGCAGCCGAAGCTGCTTGTTGCGGCCGAAGCCGAGGTTTGCCCCGAAGGGACCGTTGCGACCGAAGTCGATTGATGCGGCCGAAGCCGAGTTTTGCCCCGAAGGGACCGTTGCGACCGAAGTCGATTGGTGCGGCCGGAGCCGTGTTTTGCCCCGAAGGGACCGTTGCGACCGAAGTCGTTTGTGGTGCCGAGTTTTGCCCCGAAGGCGAGTTACGGCAGTCATTAAGACCTCAGGATCATTTGCAGTAAGCCCCGAAAGGCATTCTCGAACATATTGATAATAAAAGTTACGCCCGAAGGCGCTTGGTGGTGAGATAGTCTTTAAGACCTCAGGATCATTTTCAGTAAGCCCCGAAAGGCAATAAGTCCCGTAGGACAACTCGTTCATAGGTCTTAATGCTCGTCGTGACCCGACCTCGGTCCCTACGAGCCATCGATTCTCGTTCAGCCATCAGAAGCGCTGTCACACCCTGAATGAGCTTATAATGGTAAAACCATTAATTTATATTGATACGCGTCGCGCGCGCACTCATATGATAGTATGAAGTAACCAATGTACGTTCTGCAAATACATGGTTACCATAGGATATATGAGGCATTCCTCATTTTCTCGTTCATTCGTGGTATCACTTTTATTATAATATCAAGCTCAACAGAAGCATGACAGACATCCCCGTCAAGCCAATCAAGATTCTAGACCCCTTTACCATGCCAATACGAATACCGACATGACTCCAGTTCCAGACTCCGAAGAGCCTTACTCCCGAAGATTTGGTCGAGTGTTCGCGTACTAGACCAACAACACTCCTCGAAGATAACTTGTGTTAATGCTCAATTCGCACCGCACAGGTCCACGACCAAGCTAGATGTTGCTTTTCACATTTCAATGAGAGACATTATCAACCTCCATCAATTAAGTGTTAGTCGACACCATCGTCTCCGTTACTTAGCACCAAAAAGCTCAGAAGTAGTCCCAGGGTGTTTACTATGAACCACAAGACAGCGCTAAGAAGTGCGTCGTCAGTCATTCTGCTACTACCTCCAATGTGTAATATTTAAAAGCGATCGTTACATCAGACGAAGCTTATGGACAATGTCCAAAAACTAAGTCCATATAAGATCACCGTGCCGTACCATTAGGCAGTGCTGAGGCCCGGACTTTTTACCTTTTCGCACTATATCGCCAAACAGTGTTGAACAAGACAATTGTGAGTCGAAGCGTAAGCCCCAACATCACAAGCAAGTCATAATGCAAGTTAAAGAACGGAGGTGTCGCCACCGCCAAGCTAGCATTGGTATGTGCCGACATAAACACCGACCGCGGTGCGGTGAAACGTACTGACACAACCGCTGCACCACTCGGGCAGTACCACACCCCGTCAATAACTCAAACACCACAACCCCTGTCTCGTCCCGACATTTGCGTTCGAGCGGACGGCGTTAGCCGCCCTAAGATGGGAGGGAAACCCAGGTGTAACATAGGCCAAACTCTCTTATTTACTTTTATTTTGTCATGCATTTCATATATTAGGCTCGTTTAGAATATTGCATAAAACTACCATATTCCATTAATAAGACAGGGAACCCATACCTGCCTTGTCCTCTTAACTTCTGTTATTAACGAACCTTCAAGCTAATAACGCCATATGAGAGTTTTATATTTTTATTTTATTTATTTATTTATATGTCATATTGCTCAACAGGACTGACCCATGTATCATACATCCTAGGTCCAACCTTTGGTTGAGGTGGCAGCCTCGCCCCGCGACCGCGCACCCTCCCTCACCATATATGCCAGAACCCCCTCTTCGTGTCCCGCCCGGAAAAACCCGACCATCTCCGATTTGGATGAAACCTTTTGTATATCGTAGGGTCCGTGAATAGCATTACAATGGTATACTTTTTATCTCTCTAGCTCCAATAGTTCCGGAGTTATAACCGAAAAATGGTTTATCTTAATACAAGAACTATTCCCCTATATTTTCCATACTAAACAAGTCGGTTTTTCCTGAACCCTACTGAAACCAATTTCTAACTACTTTTATGAAACTTTTATGCTATTTTAACATCTCTTCGATCATACCAAGTCCTATTTTACTGAATTTTCATAATTTTTCGTATTTTCCTAAGTTTTAATATTTTTTTATTTCTGACTATATTTACATGTGTTTACATGTTTACAGCCCCACCAAGCTGTTTTATGTTCTTTTAGTATTTTATATATGATATTAGGGTTGAGGAGTTACAACCAGCCCCCAAAATTCTCTGTAATTCATGAAAGAGAATTTTTCAGAGCTTAAATAATAGGCGTTTACTTAATAACATCTGTTTATTTATTTATTATATAAAAAAAAACGAGAACGGCCACCAACCTCCCCTATTACCACATCTATCCAATGATGACCCCTCCCCATTTATCTCCATTTGAATGTGGTTAAACGTTATGATCTTCCCAAAGGTATTCACCATGTAATTAAATGAAATGATTTTCTCAAAGGTATGCAGTTTGAAATATTATTTTGAATAATATGCTGTGATCTTTCCAAAGTCATTGATTTACATTCATTAAATCATTAAAATTTTCAAATAAAATAAAAAATCGCTTTCCATCGTTCACTATGCAAACACCGTTTCTCTTATTAAATAGAAATTCAATCTTATATTTTGTCATAAAATCGAACCCCAAAATCATAGACCTTGTAAGACCGGGAACGATTAAAAAGGGTATTTCCAAGATTAACCCTTTAGTAAGCTCAACACTCATTAAAACTTGTCTATTTATCTTCGAGGAGCGTTGTCCCACAGCCCCCCGTATTTGCAACCCTTTGACTAGTATAATTGGTAACTTAGGGTTTCTCTTATTTATTTCATTAAACATTTCTTCTGAAATGCAAGTAATATCTGAACCCGTGTCTAACAGAGTCAAGATTTTAAGGCCTTCACATTTGACTAATATATCGGGTCGCATCCCACCAATCAATTCTTTCGTCCTTTCATCTTCTTCAAATACTGTATTTAAATGTTTACTCTGTATCAATTTTTCAGCCGAAAGCAAATTAAAACGGTCTCGAATGAGACCTGATATACCCTCTATGATATTTATATAACCAAGACCAGTTCGCCCCACCTGGCCTTTCGCCTCGATTGGTTTTATTATACCTTTATTATGTTTGCCTAATGGCTGGCCGGGTTGCCACCCTTGCCTTATCATAATCTTATAACCGATCGAATTGACTTGTGGGGTTGTGCCCCGTTTCCTAGCTGAGCGCTGTGGGGCAGAGCTGCACCCAGCCTCTACTAGTTTTTTTTTTTGGAGGTTCTTCAATGGCCTTCACAGTTTCCAACGATGCGGTAACCGGAACAGTGGGCGCCTTCACTGCACCAGTCCCGCCTCGCATGAAACCTGTGTTGTCTTCTCTTGGCCTCTTCCAATCTTTGTACTTGATGGAAGCCTTAAGCGCTCCTTGAGGAACGAGACATGAGCTACTCTTATGGTGTGGTCCCTTGTCATCTGTCTTATAAAATTCACAAAGAAAAGTCTTGCTCAATTTCAAAATAAAATTAAAAGTGGTTCCATCTATAATCACATAGTCCTCCTCTATTGGGTTTATATACAATAATCACTATTCCTATTCTTCCTTATTATTTATTCAATCAGACACCTGTAACAAAGAAATTTTTCATTAATTTCATTTTTATTGGCAACCATTTCTTAAGGAGGACCTAAAGCTAGGTGTCTGAAGCATGATCTCTCATTCCATTTTCACGGACAGCAAATTGTAGGCATGAAGCCTACTTTAGGCAAGCCACAACCAAGCACCAGGTCAGAATATAAATCGTTGATCCATATCCTGGCCATCACGGAACCAAATTGTAACTAAACCTAAGACCTTACTTATAATATGGATACATTTCTCTATACGAAGGAACCGTAATTCCAACGTATTAAAATTTCATACGCTGCAACACAAGCTAAACATCATATAATGCTAAGCTAGTATTGCACAGCTCAAAGCAAGAATCTCATTCACAATATATCGTTTCAATATTTTGTTAACATGTTCTCTTGCACGGAATTAGAGAAAATCCACTTTTATGTCAAATCGCTGCTAATCTTATAGCAAGCGAGTATTGATGTTACACGTAAAGACGAATACGAATACAATCGCCAAACGTCCTACGCATAATTTTAAACGACCTCAAAATTTAGCTTTCATGATGATCTCCAAAGTATTAACTCAGGAGGCATCGCTAAATAGGTCGACACCGTCACAAATAACTTCTGCAATTTTGGCCATGTAATTTATTTATTTGATCGTCTAGTAGTGTAGGACACTACTTTGTGAATAGTAATCCAGATCCTTTTTGAGGATCATGATTTACCGTTTGCCATCAAAAGAAATCTTAACTTGATTCAACTATACTGTTAGTTTTCTATCGCATATTTATAAAATTGTCTTTCGCTCGCTTTAATCTTTAATAGCGCTGCCCACTTCAGCGCCATTCATGCCTAAGGCAATATTTCATGAAGGACACTTCATATTCCCCACCCCTGTTATCTCTTATCTGATGACAGACTCGAGATAAAATCGTCTTCCCCACATTCTCACCTCCTTTCAAGAAAAGAAATAAAAATGTGTTTGGTGGGAAGAGTAAGGAGCTCCACCTCGCCCCTTACGGTGATCGCCAACCCGCAACATTCCACAGCTGCGATTGCGACCCCCCCGAACGTCCCGGTTTTGCCGGACATCCGGTCTTTTATCCCGCCTAAGCAGGATCGTTGCGGCTGAAGCCGATTGTTGCGGCCGGAGCCGATTGTTGCAGCCGAAGCTGCTTGTTGCGGCCGAAGCCGAGGTTTGCCCCGAAGGGACCGTTGCGACCGAAGTCGATTGATGCGGCCGAAGCCGAGTTTTGCCCCGAAGGGACCGTTGCGACCGAAGTCGATTGGTGCGGCCGGAGCCGTGTTTTGCCCCGAAGGGACCGTTGCGACCGAAGTCGTTTGTGGTGCCGAGTTTTGCCCCGAAGGCGAGTTACGGCAGTCATTAAGACCTCAGGATCATTTGCAGTAAGCCCCGAAAGGCATTCTCGAACATATTGATAATAAAAGTTACGCCCGAAGGCGCTTGGTGGTGAGATAGTCTTTAAGACCTCAGGATCATTTTCAGTAAGCCCCGAAAGGCAATAAGTCCCGTAGGACAACTCGTTCATAGGTCTTAATGCTCGTCGTGACCCGACCTCGGTCCCTACGAGCCATCGATTCTCGTTCAGCCATCAGAAGCGCTGTCACACCCTGAATGAGCTTATAATGGTAAAACCATTAATTTATATTGATACGCATCGCGCGCGCACTCATATGATAGTATGAAGTAACCAATGTACGTTCTGCAAATACATGGTTACCATAGGATATATGAGGCATTCCTCATTTTCTCGTTCATTCGTGGTATCACTTTTATTATAATATCAAGCTCAACAGAAGCATGACAGACATCCCCGTCAAGCCAATCAAGATTCTAGACCCCTTTACCATGCCAATACGAATACCGACATGACTCCAGTTCCAGACTCCGAAGAGCCTTACTCCCGAAGATTTGGTCGAGTGTTCGCGTACTAGACCAACAACACTCCTCGAAGATAACTTGTGTTAATGCCCAATTCGCACCGCACAGGTCCACGACCAAGCTAGATGTTGCTTTTCACATTTCAATGAGAGACATTATCAACCTCCATCAATTAAGTGTTAGTCGACACCATCGTCTCCGTTACTTAGCACCAAAAAGCTCAGAAGTAGTCCCAGGGTGTTTACTATGAACCACAAGACAGCGCTAAGAAGTGCGTCGTCAGTCATTCTGCTACTACCTCCAATGTGTAATATTTAAAAGCGATCGTTACATCAGACGAAGCTTATGGACAATGTCCAAAAACTAAGTCCATATAAGATCACCGTGCCGTACCATTAGGCAGTGCTGAGGCCCGGACTTTTTACCTTTTCGCACTATATCGCCAAACAGTGTTGAACAAGACAATTGTGAGTCGAAGCGTAAGCCCCAACATCACAAGCAAGTCATAATGCAAGTTAAAGAACGGAGGTGTCGCCACCGCCAAGCTAGCATTGGTATGTGCCGACATAAACACCGACCGCGGTGCGGTGAAACGTACTGACACAACCGCTGCACCACTCGGGCAGTACCACACCCCGTCAATAACTCAAACACCACAACCCCTGTCTCGTCCCGACATTTGCGTTCGAGCGGACGGCGTTAGCCGCCCTAAGATGGGAGGGAAACCCAGGTGTAACATAGGCCAAACTCTCTTATTTACTTTTATTTTGTCATGCATTTCATATATTAGGCTCGTTTAGAATATTGCATAAAACTACCATATTCCATTAATAAGACAGGGAACCCATACCTGCCTTGTCCTCTTAACTTCTGTTATTAACGAACCTTCAAGCTAATAACGCCTAGGGTTTCTGGTTTCTCGACTTTATATTTTTCTCGAGATTCGAGAAATCTCGAGGGTAATTTCTCGAGTACTCTCGCGTCTCGAGGCTTTTTAAAAAAAATCGTAAAAATTGTCAAAATGTAACCAAATAAAACAAGTTAAATATCAAAAAGTAAGTTTAATTGCACCATCATTAATTGTATTCATATCAGTCATATAAATCATCATTAAATGATGAAAAACCTAAAATAAAATCTTCCTAAAACAAATCAAAAGAACTTCTTCGAGTAACAATCTTAACTATATTAATTAACCGTACTTTAATCAGCTGGTTATCATCATTAAAATCATCATTAAATGATGAAAAACATAAAATAAAATCTTCTTAAAACAAATCAAAAAAACTTCTTCAAGTAACAGTCTTATATTAATTAACAGTATTTTAATGAGCTGATAAATCAGTGTCTATTAAACTATTAATCAATCACCTACCTTTACTTGAGATCTTTTTTACGTAATTGAGATGTATTTACTAAATATACTTAATTATAACTATAAAATTATGAATGTGAAAATATAACGAATTGCCGTTGCCGCTTCACCCCGTCACCCGCGCTGCCACGCATTTCGCGTCGTCTTCGTTTTAAGCGCCGAAATAAGAAATGCGGGTGGTTATAATACGGAAAAAAATTAAAGTGCATATACCGGTTGCGGTACTCGAGACTTCTCGAGTACTTTGAAAAAAAATCTCGTCTCGAATGAAGCCAAATTTCTCGGGTAGTCTCGAGTTCGAGACTTCTCGAGCAGAAACCCTAATAACGCCATATGAGAGTTTTATATTTTTATTTTATTTATTTATTTATATGTCATATTGCTCAACAGGACTGACCCATGTATCATACATCCTAGGTCCAACCTTTGGTTGAGGTGGCAGCCTCGCCCCGCGACCGCGCACCCTCCCTCACCATATATGCCAGAACCCCCTCTTCGTGTCCCGCCCGGAAAAACCCGACCATCTCCGATTTGGATGAAACCTTTTGTATATCGTAGGGTCCGTGAATAGCATTACAATGGTATACTTTTTATCTCTCTAGCTCCAATAGTTCCGGAGTTATAACCGAAAAATGGTTTATCTTAATACAAGAACTATTCCCCTATATTTTCCATACTAAACAAGTCGGTTTTTCCTGAACCCTACTGAAACCAATTTCTAACTACTTTTATGAAACTTTTATGCTATTTTAACATCTCTTCGATCATACCAAGTCCTATTTTACTGAATTTTCATAATTTTTCGTATTTTCCTAAGTTTTAATATTTTTTTATTTCTGACTATATTTACATGTGTTTACATGTTTACAGCCCCACCAAGCTGTTTTATGTTCTTTTAGTATTTTATATATGATATTAGGGTTGAGGAGTTACATTGTGTTTAGTAATTGTACACTGTCATCTAAGTACTTATAGGTATGGGTGGGTATATTTAATCATAGATTTGGACTGAAAAGTGTTGAGCTATGAGCAGAATGATTAATAGCAGTGGAAAAGGTAAGGCAAATATGGGTACCTATTACCTATAGCAAAAGTATGATGGGAGATGTGTGGCAAGATTTTTTCAACAGACGTTATACAAAAGCACACAATGACACACATCACACCGGCCAGTAGGCTTTTAGATCATGAAGATGATACCTACTTTAACAAAAATAATAGCTAATTAATTGATAAAAAAAATATCAGCAATGGCAGTATACACTAATCTACATAATATATTTACGTTGCACGTTACTTTATCACAAGGGTCATAAAGATTATTAAATTATAAATTATTTATATTGCATTGTAAGAAGCTGATAATAGGTGTATATTTTTACTCTCCACTTGCAACGTTTCCGTGGTGTAGCGGTTATCACATCTGCCTAACACGCAGAAGGCCCCCGGTTCGATCCCGGGCGGAAACATTTTTTTGCAGCGTACGATTTGCTTTTCCTTATTACTCTCATTTTGGTTTACGAAAAAACAAAGTCTATAGACATTTGCATTGGCTGCAATGATTATGATAACGGTACATCATAACCAAATGTACTTTAAGACGAACCGGTGTATGATTGTAAATAATGCTAGCTGATACGGTTAAACATAAACAACTTCTAGAAATATTGATTAAATAAATTACCTACATAATTTACGGTGAAACAGAAGGTCTCGTATACACGTAGACAATTAAATGACTAGTCTATAGATAAATGAACAGAGAGTAGGTAGATATTTCAAAAAGTATGAATCATATAACAATTATACCTTGAACTATATATGTTTATTACATACCTCATCATAAAAGCTGTACAATGAGGCTTCATTACGGTCTCTATAGATGTTAATTCAACATGGATTACACGCGACTCAACCTTTGTATACAAAAACGGTACGTACAACTACTAATCATTAAGTCTTTATTACATTACTATACAACATCTGCAGTTCATTAGCAGGTATACATAATTTATGTTCAATAGTTTTTAAAATAAGTTAATAGGTCCACGCCTTTTTTCCGAGATACCTGTTTCATTTCTCAATCTCTTTTATACGGCCGTCTTCGGACTAGAATGCTGCTACATATACCTCAGAACCAAATTTTTATTAGATAGTAATATAAATGTCTGTATACAACATGTAACAAAATAAGCGCAATTTTTGAAATTAGTTTGTCCAGTATCGACTACTTAATCGATTTCAGCTATTTTTAATGTGTTATATTCAAAGTCAAAGTCAAAATGTTTTATTCAAAATAGGAACTTACAAGTCCACTTATTGAACGTCATTTCAACTCCACCGCTTCAACATGTATGCTTTGATTATTTATAATCAAAGCATGTATGGTTGAGGACAAGAAGCGGGGCAAGAAACTCCTCAACACAATATTCTTTTAATCAATTGTTACTTAATACTAAATTGGGTTACATAATTTCGTTTGTTTTTCGCTATCGTATTGCGCTGGACTGGAGGAAATCTGTTCCAAGCATCATTGTCATTTATATAGTCGTCTAGTTTGTAATATGCCATTTTACAAAGTACATGTTTCACATGAGTTTTGAACACAGTTTCAGGCAATTTCAAAATATCTTCTGGTATTTTATTATAAAAGCGTATGCAAAGCCCCACAAAGGAATTATTAATTTTGCTTAATCGTGACTGAGGTTGCTCTAGTTTATTTTTATTCCTAAGATTACAATTATGCCTGTCACAGTTTTTAGTATACAGTAATATGTTTTTCCGTACATACATAATGTTTTCATAAATGTACTGACAAGGCATTGTTAAAATAATAATTTCTTTGAACAGTTCTCTTAGGGAATCACGACATCTTAACTTGTAAATGGCGCGTATAGCCCTTTTTTGTAAAATAAAAATAGATTCTGCATCAGCAGCTCTGCCCCACAGCAAGATACCATAGGACATTATACTGTGAAAGTAGCTAAAATAAACGAGTCTTGCTGTGTCTACATCAGTAAGCCATCTGATTTTTCTGACGGCATAAGCAGCTGAGCTCAGTCTGTTAGATAATGCAGAAATATGAGAATTCCATTGAAGTTTGGAGTCTATCGTTATCCCCAAAAAAACTGTATTATCAGCGAAATCTAATTTGTCATTGTTTAAAATTATCTCATTCTCTACTCGTCTAACATTAGGGAGTACAAACTTTATACATTTGGTCTTCTTAGCGTTGAGCACTAAATTTCCAAAAAAATAATTAGCACAACTGAATCTAGGGCTACCTATGGAAAATTAAATATTATTGCTCTTCATTTAATAAATTCTTTCGCTTATACTGTTATACGAATTTACCCGGGCCTAAGCATTAGAGACCTAGGATACCTATATTTAACATAAAATTCCCTTTATATTTTTTCATTACACTTAAAGTCCCTGTCGCAAGAAGATAGAAATTGAGTTAACAACTAAGTTCTACTGAGTTACGTTGCGACAATTATGAGTTAACTAAATCCAAACAATTTAAATTTATATTCAGTACCCATAGTACAGGCTCTGCCTGGTTTGGGACTGAATAACCGTGTGTGAATTGTGCCCCACAACAATTTTAATTAGTCGGAAAATATTTGAGGGATACATACATACATACAAGGCGCTGTCATCTTCTCGCTTATTTGTAGTAGACGCGTCATACTCAAATAAAAATTATTACGCAAACAGTTATTATTATTTTATCAAATGTTGCAAACCACTAAATGTTTGTTTACATGATTTATATCTTCTCGTTGCGTGGACTTTATATAGCAGTGGCCTGCATGTAGCTTGTATTGCAGACTATACTGGTAAGAAACAAAAGCATTAATAATTAAAAAGACAGAACAACTAAAATGGACGACCTTTTGCACGAGAAACAAATAGAAACAAAGAGTTTTTATTAAAAAGTAGCTCAAACGCGGAGTATGTCAATGTCAATGGTGCTCAAAGAGATGATTAAGTATTCAAAGCTATTTAAAATGTTAAACGCAGACGGTTCAATTTCCTTAAAACAACTTTTCCACGTATTTTTTAAATTATTTCCTTTGGTCTTGAATGTTTTATGTGGCCTTTATTTGCCCTGTTTTTTTAAGATGACATAATCGCCATAATAGTCTTATAAAAATAAATATTTAAGTATGTTTATAGCAGAGAAGGTATTTTCCGTTACAGATGACTTAGGAATTTAGGTACGAGTATTTATAAAAATATACATATTTAAATATTTTACATACATACATAATCTCACGCCTATTTCCCATTGGGGTAGGCAGAGACAACAGACCGCCACTTGCTACGAACCTGGCAGATCTCACGCGCGCTTTAAATATTTTATGTGAACTATATTATTATCACAGCGACTTTAGATATTTTAAGTATTTTTGATGCACGATTCTAGATTTTGCCGCCAGTACAATGAATTATCCTTAGAAAAACAGGAAATTGATATATTTAATCCAAAACAAAATTTATTTAAAAAGCATGTTACAGATATCCTCAACCTCATATAATTTTATTTTAATATTAATGTAATTGTAATTATACCTTTTATTTACAAAGAAAACATACATTCATCTACAATATTTACAGATGACATTGTCGTTATGTCACACGTTGCTATAACTGATAAGTATAACTGTGATCTATTTATTTATCCATTTTTGTTAACTTTCATATATGTATATTTACTCAGTTAGCCTGCTTAACCGAGCTGTACGTTCACGTTTTTGGTTTGCAATCTAGAACAATACCTTTAACCTTTAATCTGTTAATATAATTTACTGGTTGTTAACTGTTGTGTACGTCGTTGAAATAAATAAATAAATAAATAAATTCTGCGGCACCGTGTGTGCTTACTGCTCTCCTTGTGCTACTTGATATTCTAAAATCATTTTGTCGCATGTCGCTCCGATTTGTGTAATTCTAATATTTGTAGTCAACTACTGAACGAGTATCTAGTTGCAAATCTAGTGCGATTAAAATAAAAGTTCAGAAGATTTATGCCGAAACAAAAATGAAAACTTTAGGCAACGGTATCAAATGTATACAGCCAACCTCTGTGGAATTCCGGATGTGCGGTGCAAAGCGTCGTCACTGCAGACGACGTGTAAACGTAGCTTCGTGAGTTGCTTCCGACGCGGTCGCAATTCCATTTTTAAATCTGCTACCATTTTTCTCTTGTTGATTTTTCTCGCAACTTTTGTTCTGTTTATTGTTTTGTTGGAATTTAGATTTTTTCGTTCCGTTAAAAGTAAACTAAGTGAAATATTTTCTTAGATGTAAGTATTCTTTTAAAACAATATTAACATTTAAACATACATTTCACATTAAAATTTCGTTAGTGAAATAAAACATGATACTAAAGTAGGTACATATTAGAGTAGGTATTACCTACAAGAAATTGAAATTAGAATACCTAGCTTCTCAGAATTTTGAATATATTACTTGAATATTTAATAACAGAAAGCAGGCACTCAGAGAGCGTGACACTTGTCTGTGATTAAAATATTCAGATTCAGAAATCTAGACAAACTAAAGGCCTGTCCATACAAATACACCACTCTCCCCTAATCTATCCTCACGGGTATAATTTTATAACAGAAATAGAAATCCGTCAATGCAAACACAATGATTATTTATGATTAATTTATTATTGGAACGTAGTTCCTTATCGCGCGTTGCGAAAGGGGACTAGATGGAAGAAATTAAGACCAAAAGTTGTAACGACCGACACTTTTCGGCGTTTTAATAATGCTGGAAACTAACAGATGGCGCTGCAACGATGAAATACCGCTAATTATCCGGAGCTGACATCGTTACGAAGTAATACCATTGTATCATTGTGGATAAAATATGACAGACTGGGAGTTATAGTGTTCTGTGGACGATGAGGCTGGCAGGGCAGTGCGGAAGGCGGTTGACTTTGTCAATTGTATTTTGTTGAAAAATTTAAATTGATACCGAATGGTTGTCGGTAATTAACGCCTTGTCTTTCTCTACTAGACGGTGAAGGAAATACCGTGAGGAAATCCGCAGCACTCTAAATTGGTTCTGAAGTTCGTGTAACAGCAAAAATGAAACTTGGCCCCAGTGTTTTTTTTTTTGACACCGGAACCGGACAGCCCATCGGTTCTTAGGAGTGTTGTTAGACCAACTTCTAATTCTGGGTCCTGTCAATATTCTTTACAATATTATCCTTCACCATGAGTGTTTAAAAAAATATATAATTATGTACATTACCCAGAATTGAACCAACCCCCTAGACAAGCGGCAAACGTAAGTTTTATTTGCTTAACCTTCACCTAATTGTAATGCTAACTATTAAGAACTAAGTTTCAATGACTATACAGCACGGCCGTTTTAACTTGACAGCTCTGAAGTTGCGCAAATGGCTGCGCAGTAACATTTTTTAGCGACCATATGGCGGTAGGAGGGGGATTTGCGCAGGCGAAGCCTATGTTCAGAGAAGCCAAGTTAAAACGGCCGTACCTTCTTTAGAGCGGTGCCTTAATTTTACTATAGTCTATTTCACATAGCTCGGGTTCGGTGACAGATCACATTTTTCCGTTTTACGCATACAACTTTCTAGTAAGAAAAATAGATGGTTCAAAAATAATGAATATTTTATATATTATGACATTACAAAAATACAATAATTGTCGCTTCTAAAATTCTAAATAAAAATCTCAGACTATAAATCAAGGCAAATATAGGTGGCAGGGGTCTTATCTGTGAAAGTGTGCAGTGATTGGAAGATTTGATAGTGTATGATATTTTCGTATTGCATCAAAAAGTCGATGACAATTTTTTTTCTTTTACCATGTTTTTCCCTTATATAACCTATATCCTGTCTCCCATTTAATCGCATGTAAAAAGTAATATTGAAAAATCATTCTATAAACAAAGTATACAATCGATTCCATTTCCTTTCAAACTTACTCGAGACTCATTATATTCAACTACTAAGGATATCTTCATCAAAGGAGGGCACCCTTCCTACTATCACCAGGCACTTGTACAAAAATGTGATAACTTTCCGGTAAATAAAGGGTAATAAAACTAATACAGCTCTCAATATCTATTACTTCTTCCGAACAAAGCGTGCCAACTACTTATAAGGTATCTATAGTGCAAGACGTTCCAGTTCAATTAATCGCGGGCTAAATGAAGTTGGCGACCATCCCGTAGGTATTTTTAATTAAAGAGAGCCCCGCCAAAGGCGATAGTGTACGAAGCGATATTAAACTCCAGAAAACAATTAATTATTTCCTCAAGATGTAGCTGTTTCGCGTGTATTCGATATTTTGTATTTGTCTTTTAAAATGAAACATGTTTTTATTGGGCTTTCTATCTGCTCAATTATTAGTTCCACGTTAGTATTTATTCCCTTTGTTTTCGTTGTGTTTACGAACAATTAAAGTAAGCCATGTCAGATACCCTTGGGTGGCTTGAAAAAATGGGTGGGCTCGCGTGGGAGATTATAAGCCATACTTCCTCAGGTGTGAGGAAAGACCCTTACCTCAAGAGTGGTCTGCTACGGGTTGATAATGATGATGATTTATCAATTTAGTAATTACAAATTATCAGCATCACCCTCTTGCCATAATGATCCACCGAAGATTCAATGACATCTAACATTTCACACAATTAAATAAATATTATGCTACACAAAGTTTAAAAAAACACAGGGTTATAATCTCTGTCTAATCGAAGTCTATAAATAAGTAACGAAAGCGATTAAAAAAACTCTACAGAAGTGTATTTAATTAAGTCCACTAAAACTATGTTCCTCTTTTGAAGATAATAAAACGCGCAGTGCTGATAATATTTATTAAAAATTCATTCGTCGCTCAGTTATTGAACCGGAATACAGCATCCGGATGCAAGGTCCGGCTTCGTTAACGAAGTGAGTTCCGGAGCTGGAAAACTTCATAGTCTATTCAAAAAGTTGTTGATTCGAATTCGAATCACCTGGATTGAGGCTGACAGCGTTTGAAGTTTTTAATTGTAGAAAGAATTTCAGATTACGAACGGTGACTGGTTTTTGCTTCCTATTTCTGATTTAACTTCAGCTTGTCTATGTACTTAAGTTTGGCGACAATTCTCCTCAGCCAGAATACTTCTATACTACTACAAGACTGGACAAGACCCACATTCAATAAGTTAATACCACACATCAAAGATGTACAAGAATCCGTTTTTTCTCCCGTATCGAAACGAATTAAAAAAAAAAATATTTCTTAACAATTGACAATATTATACATGCAAATTTCAACTCTGTGCAGTGGGTTCCGGGATTCGTGATAAATGAGTGAGTGAGTAAGTGATATTTTACATTTATAATAGTACTTGTGATGCAGTTTTGGGGTATAGCCTTATCGCATATGCGAGCGCATCGCAGATTGGTAGCTGATGTTGGGCTGGCCTGCCTGTTTTAAGAAACGTTTCAAAATAAAGAGCAAGTCATACTTTGGTCTTCAACATTCTTCTGTTAGAAAATTCATAATGTTGGAGTGAAGAGGGTTCATGAACATTAATATATATTGTATAATAATATATAATAGTATTTGCCGAAGCTACCAAAGGGCTACTCCCTATCGATATATCATGGTAATGATAGCCTTACTGTCTGCTCCGTAATCCATGATTAAGCATCCAATTAATTACGGACGCTTATGGCCGTGAGTGGCACCGTGGCTATTGATTTCTAATAGGTTTGCGTATTATAGTAATTAGCTTGACAGCCTCCAATAGGGAAGTATCTTGCTTAGTCAAATAAGTTACTTTTTTATGATCTGTCTAAACGAAAATGTTCTAATTAAAATGTACTGAAATTGCAAGCTGTGACGTCATCATTTTTAGTACTCAACTCAAAAAAGGAGGAGGTTATCAATTCGACTGTATGTTTTTTGTATGTTTGTTACCGCAGAACTTTCGACTGGGTGGACCGATTTTGATGATTCTTTTTTTATTTAAAGATTGGTCCTATTTTAATTTCGTCCAGTTCTGATAATGGCATCTATAAGAAAACCCTATAATGCCACGCATATGATAAATTGAAAGCTTATGTCAATCCCATACACTTGTCATTCTATTTAGCTGAAGTTTAAGTTTTACTAAGTCACTTGACCCTCTGGGATACAAAAAATTGTGTTTTATATAATATGTAGTTTTTTTGACGGAAGATGTATTTCGGAATGCTTGTTAGCCTCTCTCGCAATTAATTTAAGCCCTATGTAGATTGTATAAGTCTGACAGTTAAGTGGCATGTGTTACCCAACTAAGAAGATAAATCGTACCAACTCTAGAGATCGCAAAGACCATTGAAGTCGTTTTTCACTATATGATACTATGATTCAATAGAACACAGTGTGATTCGCTGATTGTCAGCCAGGCGTCCGAGTACACTTCGAATTAGGTATTTTTTGCACTTCGAAACCGCTCCATACATAGGTAATCATTTTAAGTGCAAAACTGACACAATATAATCAAATAAATACAATTATCGGATATTGTCAAAATAAATCTAAATAAAATACGATACAATATAAAATATAAAAATTTAATATCCGTATAATGCGGATCCAACAGGTATTTGTGATACCGTTATTAAATTTTCAATTAAATACCTTCTAACCTTACGAGCGCGTTTGAAAACGGGTTGGGGTCGTTTTGCCAAAATATTCGCTTTACTTAATCCCTTTTAAGGCTAACGATGAAAGGTTTGCCGTATATTTCATTGGTAATTTTGTATGTATTACGTTTTATTCAAGTTGGATCTATTACTTTTGTAAACGAGAAAAACATTTTCTTTTAACAAGACTTACTAATAAAAACATGCCCTTTAAAGAGGAACTGTGGAATTCTCAGAAGGCTGACTGTATTACATCTCTGGAGAGCAAGACTAATCTCATGAACCTACAAGCAAATTCTTTGACAGAGATAACTTTTTTAATAGCTACTCTTAAAAAAATTAGGCATAAAACAGAAATGGATCATAATAGAGCATACATAGCTTAGGCTCCAGTCTCCCACAAGAAAGATTTTGCCCTGTATCCCATAATTTTAAAATGTAAGCTTTTGTCGAGAGAAATAAAAATACATTATTATTATATTATATTACTAGCGACCCGCCCCGACTTTGCACGGGTGCAATGCTTATACTAAAACCTTTCTCTTAAATCACTCTATCTATTAAAAAAAACCGCATCAAAATCCGTTGCGTAGTTTTAAAGATTTAAGCATACATAGGGACATAGGGATATAGGGACTTTGTTTTATACTATGTAATGATAATGATGTAGTGATACTTATGTTCCATTCCGATATCTTGCAAGGACCACAAGATAAATATTTCATTCAGCCGAAGCGAAGCGCGTGGCGCTGGCAGAATATAAAATCAAAAATTTGAAAAAAGAACCGCACTAACGAATCGTAAAAACCACAGACAATGATAGGACTGCCATTTCGGCGGTACGAGTGACGTCATGAATATGCGATGAACGCGACTGCGCTCGGACAAAGATCGCGGGACAAACTACAAAGCCAGTTTAGCCAACGGGTTACGTCACTGCGCTTATCTATTCGGTAGGGGTGGGCTGATAGTAGCTATTCTTTACTCTGTGGTTTTGAATGGGGGTTTTATGTTTTATACAACTTTACCTTAGCGGTATATAGGTGTACATAATGTTTTTTACTTTTTATCTAAGCAGGTATGTGTTGTGTTAAATGAAGAAAAAAAAATGTGACTTTGTCTGTTTGACGTAGCCAGTAGTCTAACCGAGTTGATATAATTTAATAGTTGAGGTACCTAGTTATATTTCTTAATTGTGTCAATGACACTGGGTTGGTGAGATCACAAAAATCAATATGGCGTACCTGTTTCTCTGTGACCCTTTGTAAACTTAGCTGCTCTATTTTAAATTTTTCACTCGCAGACAAACTTTTTGCGATTACTTATGTTTCTAAAATCGCAGTAGAATTCACCGATATCGCTTCGTAGCTTCTGAACCCCGCCATAAATATTCTCCAGTTGAGAGAGCGTCTATAAGAGATTTGGCATTAAAATTAACACCGCATTAGCGCAACTGGAGTAGTGCGCGCTAAGCTCTAGACTAAGGACGCAGTCTTGCATTATTGAATATGTTAATGAGCAAGACGAGCGGCTTACGAGCTCTTTGGATTTTATACTCTGTACTTACTACATTTTCTGAGTATAATGATAATCACTTATTTAACAATAGCTATAGACAGCGAATTCCTTCGCATTCCGAAATGAAAAGGAGCCTTATATCTTTATCAAGATGTGAAACTCGATTTTAAGCGTAGAAAAGTAAGAAACAAATTTACTGGGATATAATAATTTTAACAAAAATACAAACCGACTTCAACGCACCCAAATAGCACTAAAACCGACATATTTCGATAAAAAATGGGAGCACCCTTTGAATCAAAAAAGAATTTAGATAAGAAAAAAGATTCCGACAAATGGAGAACATCTTCCTTTTCGGGTCGGTTAAAAGATCAACATAACTGCGGGCTGGATTTGTACCCGACTGCGCCAGAAGATGCAGTCACATTTTTTTTGTGTTCTAAAATGACCCAATTTGTACTGTACATACTCTTTACTTACCACATCGCCTGCGTATACATACAGCGACATTGTACCACGCGGACGTGCATTGGAATAGATATTGAGCTGTCATGTTTCAGTATGTGAATAAATTATAACTTCCCACCTTTTGCTCGCTCGGCCCGAGCGTTGTAATAACAAATTTAGAAAAAAGTATTTTCCAAAGAGAATGTCATGTTTTTCCCGGGGCTTCAGTAATCTTTATCACGTACTTCCCTTGCACACTTGTAATGCAAAGAAATGACAAACAAACAAACACATTCCCAATTAATAATGTCTCAGCAGACCCTATAGAAGTCATGATTAATTTTCTAAAACCAATGAAAAAACACCTTTTCCAGAATTTTACAGTTTTCTGGTAACTTTTCCAATTTTTATGATAGAATAGAATTCACATTTTTCTTTTCCTTTAAACCTCATTCGGACTACTATGAAAGTTTTTTTTTTTTGCCAATTTTGTCTAGCAGTTGTAAAGTGGTGCACTTATCAACAAACAGCATTTCATTGTTAGGTATTATAAAGTTATTATAGTTAGTACTAATTTTATTGCTGTGAATAGATGTGGCATAGAAAGATCACAAAAGTTGCAACATATAAGACCCAGAAAAGCTTTGAGTCATTGCGTCGTAAACTCTTGGACTCGAAGCACTAGTTTACTTGTTTATCTTTAAGATTGCGAGGAGTGTCTCTACAAGAAACTTAGACAAGTTAATCGTAACTTAATTAAACTTGGTAGAACTTCAAACCTGTCAATTTGTTTAACAAAGTACCTGCAACAAAAGATTTTTCATTAGTAGGCGCAAACAATTAAAGTTGTTTTTATAGTAGATTATACAACAAGGGAATAAAGCACTGTTTTATGTCACGGGCGCGACATTGAATCCTGAACGTAACGAAGGACTCCCAGTGTTACTCCCGAGCGCAGCGAGGGAGTTATGATTTGAGTCTTGAGTTTAGTGAGGGATTTAAGCGCCCGAGACAAAAACATGTGAGAGTTATATACTCTACTTTTCTCACCTTATGCGAGACAATAAAATGCAATTGCATGGTAGTAGATTATTGACAATGCCTATGGCATCTAGTTTAATAGACTCTGGAGTCAAAGTACTTTCATCACTCGACATTTTCGATATTCTTTTTGAAATGTTAAAGCTACAAAATGGATACAGCAGCTTGTTTCTGCCGGCGTGACCTACTTGATTTAACAAATGAAGATCGTGCGAATCTAGTTGGTCGCGGCTTTGGTTTTCGAAAATCGAGCTGGCCACGACCGTGGCCGCAGGCGGGTTTCATTTTGCTTACCGAAATTATACTTTATTATCATAGCAATAAGGATTATGAAAAGTGAAAATTACTATTGTGTCCCACAAATTATTATTAAATTATTATTATATAATGTCTTGCTTTCGGTGAGGTTTATATGATATATAATCCGGGTTTGTCGAGCATGTGGTGTGAAAAGCTCTTTATTGTGTGGTAATCTCTACGAGTATAAAACTAAGCTTTCCGCCGTCTTTACGCTTAGATCTTTCAAACTAAGCAATGGATTTTGATGCGATTGGGTAGCTAGGGCTAGTCGGTGAAGGAAAACATCGTGAGGAAACTCACAGGCCCCAGAATTTAATTTGAGGCATTTGTAACACTCGGTCTAAAAACCTAACTTTAGTTAGGTTTTTTTTTTTGGATTTTTTATGCAAGTATTGTCTCATACTATACTACAATCCTGCAAAGTTTCATCGACTGAGGAATTAATGTTGGGGTCTTCATACAAAAATCCGCTTCATCGCCTGGACTATCAGAAATATACTGGTATTTTATTTAAAAGTGGGTATTTCGAGGAATGGAATACCTCTGGAAAATCCCTCGGGGGTAACCCGTGATTGTATTTATTTGTTATTTTATTTTAATTGATGAGCTATGTAGAACTGACCAGTACCCAGTACACTGGTTGAATTTTCTTTCTAAATAGCTATGCCGATCCTTTGACAAAAGCTATTTTGCTTAACTTCCACATGTGTGATTGATTGATTTTTTTGTGAAACAGGTGTTTTGTGAATTGTATATATTTGAGTTTCTATTGCTGTTAATAACGTGGAAACCATATGTATCATTGAACCGTAGCCACAATGTGTGGAGGCACTCGGCGAATTCATTTGCAATGTGCAAGGTCTTAAATCTCGAGCGGTGCCTGCCACTGTCGTCACTTACCGCAACATGGTTTGGCCAGTAAATAAGCGGGAATATTGATATATAGGTGTAATGATATTTATTAACAAAGAATAAATACATTAATTTACAAGAAGCTGTTCCGCACGATTTCACCGCGCGTAAGTTCTGTTCCCGTGGGAAAATTATAGCCCACTAGCGACCCGCCCCGGCTTCGCACGGGCGCAATGCTTATAAGATTTTCACGCTTTTCTGTTGAAATTTTTCCTGAATTTTCTTTGCTATAGCAAAGAAAATTCAGGAAAAATTATAGAAAGGAGCTTGAGACCTTTCCAACGAATGAAAAACCGTGGAAATCGGTTCGTGCGTTCTGGAGTTATAGCGTCAGGAAGGAAAACCCGACTTATTTTTATATAGTAGATGTGACTTCCAGACACTTAGGTGTCCATTGATTAAAAACAAATTTAAAATCGGTTTAGTAGTTTCTGAGCATAACAATAAAAACAGAAAATAAAATATTTCCTCTCTATAACATTACTAGTAGCGCCCCGCGGTTTAACCCGCGTAGTTCCCGTTCCGTTCCCGCATGTTTTTAGGGGTTTTCTGGCAATTATTTGAATTTTTCTCGCCGTAAAAACCATCTTTGAACTTCAACAAACATTTAAAAATAATAATTGGCCAAATTGGTCCAGGCGTTGTTGAGTTATGCGCTTACCAACACATTTTGCGATTCATTTTTTATATTATATTTAGATTATATAGCAATATAGATTACACGTTATAGAAATTCCCGTCAAACCCCCCCAGATACTTTATCAGGCTATATTTTATTCTCACTGGGGTCGGGAACTTCGCGGGTGAAATCACTCGGAACAGCTAGTTTTCTAATAAATTAGCGCAAAATATAGCGAGGTGAATTGATAATGATTGATGTAATGACTATCCGTTAACTCAAGTTTTAACACGCATTTTGGAAAAATGTAACAAATTATTTTCTCAATTTCGGTGAGAGAGCTTCCGTCTTGGGGGGAAAACGTGGACGAAGTCTGGAGCTAAACCTAATCATTAATAATTTAGGATTCCTAGGACTCAGCTAAACAGGTTATATATAATATATATCAAGATATATTTTGGTACAGTAAGGTATTGATAGACTTAAAATTGCCTCACGTAGTTAATTCACTTACAAAGGGTTGAAGGACAATAAATAATGTAAGTTGTAAAAAGGTAACTTTGAATTTTCGCACGAGATCTTTAAACTTGGCAGTTTATATGAATCGGAAACCTCGACATCTGCCAGTAGAACTTAAAAAGTCATATTGAAATCGGAACACATTTCCGTAGCGAAATTGTAGCACGCTCGTAGACCCGCAGGCGACTCGTAGCGTCGTAGAAACTCATAGCACTCGTATTATATGACTAATACGCAATTTTTTTATTGTTGGGATAAATAAGCCAAATACGTACTTGTGTGTATTAGTTATGGTTGAAAATGCATTGTGTCCTTATTATATTTATATTTTTTATGAATAATAATAATAATTCAGTTTTAGCATTTGCCTTTTTTGTTCTGATTTGGAATTAGTCTTGTATCATACAAACTCTATACCTTAAGTAACCTAAAGTCAAGTGCTAAAGGTCTATTTGAAAATGATTTGATATCAGGTAATCGAGTATCTGTTAATATTACAGCAAAATATATATGTTTCGATCTGTCACTGGATCAACAATTAATCACTTTCCAATCCAGTCCGGTACGAAATGAAAAAGTATGCTTTTTCTTCCAGCAGCAATGGTTTTCATTTACGACTTTCAATAAGAAGACTAATATCGACAACAAATAAAAACATTTTGATTTTAGATTCGTTAACATTTAGATGGTCCAATAACAGTTCTATACCAGGGGTCCAAAGAATATAACGGATAGTAATGATTTTTTATGAACTGGTATGGTATTATAATTTATTTTTATATTGCTTTTCGCGTACAATGAAGAGTTATTGCATTCATTGATGACATAATACTGAATCAAAAACATCAAGGATAGCACGAACAATACGGTTTGCTAATGTTACCAACCCCAAATAACCTAAAAACGAGAACTAAAATCACAATTAAAACTCAACTCCGGAGCGAGTAGCTAAAACCAATTAGTGTAGTGGTCACGGCGAGGAGCCCAAGTTTTAATGGCTCTCAGACAACAGCGCGATAAGAGCCCGAGCACTGCTTAATTTAATAAGTTATGCTTAAAAGGACACGGCTCTAGGAGGCATCAAAGTTTTCTTGTTAGAGCACCGAGATTAATAGACCAACAAAGGTTAAGAAAATAAAAATAAATATGATCGTGGAAATACCCATTTTCCACAATAATATACTTCGTAGGTACTCCTAAAATTGCAGGTGTCGAGGCCATCTTTGAACCGGTGTGTTCTTACAATCATACGTAGGTATACTTCACAATCAATTTAGGGGGCCCGCCGCCGTGCCGTTAAATAAATAATATTCCAATTTCTTATCTAATTAAATATTTTTCAAATCAATAGTATTCCTATCACAGTCCATGAAACTATAATCTACACTAATGTAATGTAATATAATAATATATAATGAGGAAAGATTTCTACTCTTCTACTTCTACTATTATTACTATTATTACTTCGCTGTCCGTCTGGCTGTATCTCACCAGGCTGTATCTCATGAACCGTGATATTTAAACAGTTAAAATTTTCTTTCACAGATGATGTATGTATGTTGCCGCAATAAAAACAAATAGTATTAAACAGAATAACTGCTCTGGCTGGATCCCATACAACAAACGTGTTTTTTTTTGCTGTTTTTATAGATAAGATAATAGTACGGAACCATTCGTACGCGAGTCCGACTCGCACTTGGCCGGTTTTTTGATATTAATTATGGACTCACTCTTGATTTTTGTTTGCATTAAATAGGCTCCGGGACTATACTGAACCTATCATAAAAAATCTTTCAATAATGCAAAACTGATTTTTTTAGGTAGTAACACTAGACTAGTAACTTTATACATCACAGTATGCGTCAAATTCTCAAGTTGCGTTCGGCGCTCGACGTCACTATCTTGGACTATTTATCAGGCCAACATCCTAGACAAGTCTGCAAAAAATCAGAACTACCGGAATTCGCGCTTACTACCCCATACTTTTAGGCGACAAAGTTACTGGACTACATGCGCTATAATTTTCCCACAGGAACGAGCTTACGCGAGTGAAATCGCACGAAACAGCTACCCTTTTAAATGAACTCAACTACTTTTGATCTGCATGACGTTATGGAATATGGCCAATTTGAGAGGTCACCGCGATATGTGGAGCGGATGTTAATGTTGCCAACTTATTCTAAAGAGTGCGTTGTGTGCTATATTTCAGTTGTGCCAAATACCACTGCAAACAATAATATACATATTATAAAGCGTAGATAGGTTATACTCTCACCAAGGAACCGAAAAATAACGGTTTGACGGAGTTTTAAGTGCGAGGTGTCACTCAAGTGTCAGCCTAAATTTTTTTCCAACTTCATCAGAAAGACTAACCTAATAAAATTGTAACTAAAATTTTAAACTATACATACAATAAAATTGTAACTTACCCATGTTTTTTTAATTTAATGTTTGAAGTGAAAACTTCTTTAGCGGCGTTGAGCTCACTCACAATCACACTTGTATTGCTGCCGTTCTAACATAAAATCTGGTACAGTCAAGAGCAAGTCAAGCTTTACACTACCAGTTTAAGCTGAGCTCTGATTTATACTGCGTGCCATAGAATACAGGGCCGGGTCAAAGTCCAAAGTGTCAAGCTTAGCGTGCTCTTGACTGTACATGTCTCATCTAAATACGCTGTCTAGATGCCCAGTTATCTATGCCCACTAAGTTTTTTTAACAGGGTCAATACAGAGAAAGCTAGTAAGTTGGAAAAAACTAGTTTCAAAAGATTTTCTGAAGAATGGGGATTTTCTTTATTTAAATTATTATTCACCATACACATAAATTTACCGAAGCAATGTTTAAAGTTCGGATATGAGTCTCGAAATCAAATAATTTGAGCGAAACTTTTAATGGGAAAACTTACCCATGAGTGCTCGATACCCGATTGATATTTGGGGCACAGCTCAAGTTTGTTTACAGGTGAGTTGGCGTGGAGCCTTCCAGAAACTTTTCTTCTTCCTCATTTATGTTGTATGGAGTACTTTGCGGGATGGTAGTTGGTTCTGGCTATGACAGTTCCATTGAAGTTTAAAGTGAGTTCATTTGTATGTTTACCCTCAAGTTACAACAAGGAGATCCTTGTCAAATTTCGTCAAGATGGGTTCAGATACTTAAATCTAAAATATTTATTTTTTCACTTCTCATGCTCTAAAAGTACGCCAATATAGCCCTACGAAGCGGGACTAAAATGACCACTTTAGTCCCTAGGGAGTATAAAGTATTTTTTTTTTAATTTCCTTAATGAGAAAAAGACAACCTCAAACAGCCAGTAAATATCTGTAGAGTGTGGACCATCTTCATTGCGAAAATGTGAAGAGTTTTAGTTCCATGGTTTTTCCGCGAAGAAAGTGGCGCCATGTGTTTTAAATTGTTTACCTGCAAAGAGATTTAAATCTCTTTGTTAATCTGTGACAGCCTGACAGGTTTAGAAGAAAAAACTGACCGCGAAAATTTCTGAATTTTTGTCGAGTGTAAATTTGTTGGGTTTTAAATAAATTTGTACTAAATTGACAATTTTTCTCGCACTCAAAGTGAAAAGTACAGTTTCCACCTCGAGACTAAACCTCGCAAGCTCGGGAGTCAAACCACCTCTGGTATATAATGGCTTCGTTTAGTCCCTCGATATAAAATATACTATTATTTCTGAGTGAAAACTTCCATAAATGCCAGCCAGCACCTCTATGATAAGTCGTGATTGTATTCATATTTATTCTTATTAGTCCATATAACAAAAATAGACGTAAATTATTTATACAAATAATAAAGCAATCTTCACTTTCGTTTCTCTTAAATGCATATGTGAAGAAGAATACAAGTTTCAGGTCAGGTCATAGAGTCTGTAAAAAGCGACAGAGCGTCTGTGTAAAACATACAACAATGGAATAATAATTAAGCTGTAATTGGGATGTAAAGTCGACCATCCGTAATTACAGAGAACTTTACCCATTTGCGATCGCTCGCTTACTAAGGAATGCGCTGAGTTTGCCAACTTCAGAATTCGGAATTTGAGTTGGACCATAGCTCCAACATGACGAGTTATTGGAATAAGTTAAAGAGAATTTTTGGAATTTTGCTCAAATTTTGAAAAGAATTTTTGCTTTGAATCAAATAGCAGAGGTGGATTTTTCTAACCATACCTTTCTGCAAATTTTTTTTTATATTATAACTTTACTTGCAATTATATCTAAAGGCCATTATTAAAACAAACACAGAGCACGTATTTTGCTACTAAAAAACCATCAATCCCTCAACTGCCCGACATACATTTGTGCAAATATCTAAATGAACATTGTAGGTATTTTTTATATTTTACTTTTAAACCCGCATCCACATACACTGAACTCACCAGTGAACACTTTGTAAAAAACAGGAGATTCACACATTTGAATTTGGTTGGATGTATTTCTCTCGTCTCACTTTGTTCATTCGCATCCATAATAAATTTTTCGACGCAAAAACCGCAGTGGTTCGTGAAATCCAATCATTCCGAACTTTTCACTGACCAACTGTCAGAACCCCATAGCATTTGTAAAACCACATATTGCTGCTCAAAGTTCCGGATGTTTGCCCGCAACTGGACGAAATTGAAAAGTTGAAGTCGTCATAAAAATCGATCTGCCGAATAGCTAATAGAATATAAGGATGTAATAATAATAAATTGTAGGACACAATTCACACACAGTTATTTAGTCCTGTAATATGGGTACGAAACAATTGATAAACATACTTAAATAGATAGACCATGAATCACAGACACAATAGATTTTTAATTGTGTCTCGGTTCCAAATGGAACCGGCGGTTCTTTACTGATTAAACGACCAGATACGAAGCCAACAGACATGTTCAAGCACACAAATGTTGGCCCGGAGCGGGGATCGAACCCGCAACCTCTAACTTAGAAGGCAGGGTCACTACCAACTGAGCCAACAGGCCTGTCTAAATGAGAATAAAAATAAATAAGACGTTTGCTCATCCACACAACGCAACTATATAACTAAAATAAAAATTAAGCACAAAAGACCAGTGGTAGCCTTACGGTTAAAGAGCCCGCTTCTCGTGATGATAATCAGTGAGGTTCGGGTTCAAATCCTTGCATGTACCAATGAGTTTTTCAGTGAGTGAGCTCACCACCTATCACGTTTATGGGTTGATATTCTTCAGAAAAGTGGGTATTTTAAATTGAATATCTCTGCCTACACCCTCGGGAATAAAAGGCGTGAGATTATTTATTATTATGCTTTATAAAAACTAAGTTAAAGTAAGTTCGTAATTAATAAGAAACGGCTACAGCCTAAGCACAACTGCTACTCTTCAGACTCTGCCCTAATTTAACATAATTCTAAATACACTAGGGTATTTAACTGCCTAACAAAATAAGTCTTATTAAGGATTTTACAAGACCTGTCAGCAGTGCCAATGTTAGCATATTTTGATAACACAAAAGGGAGGCATAATTTCGGCAGCTCTCTAGAAGACGAAGCTCAAGATAAGTGTATTTGTGTAACTGATACTCTGTCCAACCGGTAGTGTTATGTATTAAATACCTAAACGCAGTCGGATAAAAAAATTACAGTTAAAAAAATAGATTTACTAAAGACTCAATAAAACTTTATTACAAAAATTAAGAGTTCTCTCGAGCGTGATTTTTATATCGAATCTGTAAATGTGCGTTACGACGGCAAGTCCCAATGTCAGCATAATCTAACATGCTCAATCTAGTTACACCAATCTAGATAATTGGATAGACAGCCCGCTCGTGTACCTAACATGTACAGCGCACGTGACTAAGTAATTGCATTATCTGCGTGAACAACCACAAGTGGATGGGGATGTTATTACGTAACCATTATCTCTTGGGGTGGTATTAACAAATTTTTGATTGAGATTCGAGGTACTTAAGTCGATTAATCAACATTAGTCACTAACTACCTACGTAAAGAGATTTTTGATGATCTTTCAAAAGACGACAAGGTTGTTGGCTCTCGTTAGTCTGGCAATTAGTAGGTAGAAGGTTCGATTTTCTCTCGGGGTCAACTAGTACATAGAAATTAATATGCTTATCAGCAGTTTAGTTTCTGCTAAGTTTTGGTATCAAAAATGGTAACAAAAAACTATTTCAGATAATATGTATTTTACCACTTTTTCGAATTACATGATAGAGAACGTGACTTGATGTTACTATTTTATATGTCCCCTAAGTTAGGAGATTAAAACCACACTCCCTAAGTAATTATATCAAAATTCCATTTCAATAAAACAGTTGTCACAACCACGCTTCGTGCGCTACAAACTAATATCCTTTCGATAAAATCGCAATACGAAATGAGACAAAAACCAGAAATCCTTTCAAAGCACCACAATATTATTAGAAGAACAATAAACAACGAGCCGCCGACATAACGCACATGTAGAACGGGACCCTGATTGTAATTTACATTCACAAAGCAGAGCTAAATTGGATCGCCTCGCAACACCGCGGACCATCCGCTTTTCATTTCAATCGCTTGAGCACACAGAATCACGAGAAATTACAGAGTTTTGTAATAAAGCTGACGGTTTTTCTGTTTGTTTGTACTTTTTTGCTTGGTTAAATAGATGCTCATATGCTCCGGAGCTTATTGTGTTGTGGATCATTTTTGAGGCCGGTTTGATATGGGAATGATACTGTAAAATTTTTAGAGAATTGTTTTTATTAAATATACGGTCCAATTATTAGACAAATAAAATTGTTGTTTTATTGTATGTGTTCCTGTGACTTGGATTTTAATAACATTATTATTTAGACACAAGATTAGTCTTTAGCATATTGCTATTGTCTGCTGTATTATGTCTGGCATGCAATAATACCCAAACTAATGAAATATTACTTTAGTTAAGAGATCAGGGTATATTAGGATCAATTTACATAACAATAGATTATAACCTATTAAATATTAAAGGATATAAAATGGACCTTGCATGTTGTATCCTTCATATTATTAAATAATAAAGGATAATACCTATTAAATAATAAAGGATATAAAATGGACCTTCTTATTAATATGTAAATTGATCCTAATTTAACTAGTTCAGTCCACCTTATGATCTAAATTAAAAGAGTAAATCGGATCTCGATGGTAAACATAAACTATACAAGTCATAGATTGTGTATCTTTAAAATAATTATCAATCTTCTTGAAGATTACATATTTCCAGTAATGTAAGAAATCTACCAAGAACAACCTCATTTCCTTATTATGGGGAAACGATTTGTCGATCTTGCGTCTCCTACCAGTTTCTTAGATTTTTGCTGAATTTTTTTATCGTTCAATTTGCGCTACGCTAAAGCCCACTTCAAAGAGCACTGGACTAAATGCTTTCTATGCTACGAGAAAATGTGATGTAAACATAATATAAAGAAGGAAAAAAATATTGTATTTAGTGACTTCTTAGTGAGACGCAGTCTCATGCCATCTCGGGTTCGAGTCCTGGTGAGGTACCAATGAGTTTGCCATATAACTTACGTACACATTTATCACAAGGTAAGCAAACCAGCAGTCGAAGAATTGATTCTGAGGCATGTGTTACAGTACTCGGTCACCACCTGTCTCTTTCAAGGATACAAAAAATATAAATACCTCTGCCGACTCCCTGAGCGATAACATTCGTTGTCTTAATTTCACAAAAATATCATTCGGACCAATCTGGTTTTAGAGTCGCCAGTTAACATTTCAATCAACTACAAAAAATCTCTCTGTTTTTCACTCTCTGTTGTTAGGAAAAACTCTAATTGAGTTTTAACTTATGTACAGGAATGGAACGTATTAAAAGTTTCACGTCGCTATAATTAATGTTGGGATTAATTTGCGTCACAAAAATATGACTATCTGGGTCTCGAATTCCTTGTTAATTACTTTGGGCGCTGCTTCTTAAAGTTGTCTCGTCGAGTTTTGGATCGATTTTCGTCGAGTTTTGGATCGATTTTTAGAGATCCGTAATTCCGTACCCACTGTTCTTCCATCTGTTGGTCTTACATTCCTATCATAATTTGTGAGATGTATCTCATGCAGGCCTCCTATGAAAAAGGGGTTTAACAAAAAACGTGTTTTTGTAATTGTACGGTGATACGGAACCCTTTTTGTGCGAGTCCGACTAGCACTTGGCTGGTTTTTTAAACACAACAACTTATAGCCCTATTGGAAGAGAATCCGCCTCTATTGCGTGAGGCCAGTGTTAGCTTCCAGGAGAAAATGGACCTAAATTGGAAAAAAGGAGAAAAATTAAAGGAAATTTTAAAAACCTAAGCTATACATGCATAATGTTTTATGTACATTACGCATTTATAGCTTGATGGTAAATGAAATCATCATTAGAAACCACAATTGTTTTCGACTTCTGAAACAGTAACATCACTCATCAATCCGGTCTGGAGATATATTCAGCAAATGTTTTCGGCAGTTTCACCTATAGTCCTTATAATCTGTAGAACTCCAGCCCCCCTAGCCAAGTGTTATTGTACAATCTAATCGAATGTTCTTTTAGATTGACATATATGGGATTGACATAAGCACGTTTGATAACGAGCGCTAACGCTAAAGTCAATCCCATATATTATGTAAATGTAAAGGAACATTCGATTAGATTGTGAAATGCCACTTGGCTAGGGGACTGGTCTACGAGTATTTGTGCATATTACTGTTTTAATCACAGATATATATTGGAAAAGAGATTCAGTTTTGTGGTTTTAATGATTGTACATGACTGTATGTTTCCCTTGAATAAAATAAAGTAAACAAATGTCAACTTTATACATATTTATGAAAGTACATTATAGATTACGACGTATGAAAGTTTAGCTTACGACGCTACAAAGCTTCGCAGGCAACGGACACAGACTGACTTCCAACTGTAAGTCTAATGCAAGTCTGATGCCTGGGAATAAACTTTGACGTCGTTGCTTCTTGTTCATGATGTGTTTATTTTATGTTTTGTTTTTAAAGAAACAACGCATCTATCTTATCTACATCCTACTAACGCGAAAGTTTATATGGATGGATGTATGGATGTTTGTTCCTCTTTCACGCAAAAACTACTGAACGGATTTTGATGAAACTTTACATATATAACACATAGGCTATATTTATCCCAAGCGAATGGGAACTACGCGGGTGAAACCGCGGGGCGCTGCTAGTATATATATATATATATATATATATATATATATATATATGTTAGAGCTAGGTCAATAGTACGAGAGTTAACTAGCAACATTAATCGGAGATGGAACGCAACATCACATGATTCATCGTTTGAACACCTGCGCTTCTTCGGTCGAACACGTGTTACACCCCGCTACTGCAAAATACTATAAAAGATCGAGGCGGTCGCCGCTACGAGCATTCTGTATCGAGACTTCGCGATGAGCGGTCGTTATTGAGAGTCTGTAACGAGGAGTCCACGAGTAAACATCGTTCAAGAGAGGTTGGAGCTTTGCTGTTTCTGGTAATGTCTGTACAAAAAGGAGACGATAGCGAGGTATGGGACACTCAGTTGTTTTGTAGGGATCAAGACGTGCTAGTAGTGAATTGTGTGAGCGATCTCTATACGCAC
Organism: Ethmia dodecea; assembly: GCA_963855545.1. Lineage (NCBI taxonomy): Eukaryota > Metazoa > Arthropoda > Insecta > Lepidoptera > Depressariidae > Ethmia > Ethmia dodecea. The sequence goes on along the minus strand of OY979438.1, from coordinate 16,055,333 downwards.
TCCCGTGATTCGGTCCGTACAGCCATAGAATGGCAGGATCATGGGAAGGTGGAGGGCGTGTCCCCTTTTTAATCCCACGATGGGGTCTGTGATTACTACCCGCTTATTTAATTAGAATAGCTCACAGATTATTATTATTATTTAAGTGTGACGACTGACATCTTTTATTTACCTACTTTGTAACCTTATTTAATAAAGTGATTGTGTAACTTATAACCAGTTTAATTATGTACTGCCCAGCCCAGAATAGACGTCCACATTAAAATCTTATAAGTAAACCGCTATCGGCCATCCCGAAAACTTCTGATGCGCGGGAGACCTCTGAATATCACCAACTATCGCTAACAATTATCTGATCCGTCACGTCAACCAGGGGTCCTCGCTAACATATATATATTATATAAAATGATAAACTGATTGGTGGGTCTAGAGACTTGAAATTTTGCACATATATAGCTTACACAGTGTAGGCATCCACTAAGAAAGGACTTTGCTAAATTTAACCCCTAAAGGGGTGAAATAAACGTACGCGAGCGAAGTCGCGGGTAAAAGCTAGTACTCTATATAACTCTACTAATATTATAAATGCGAAAGGAACTCTGTCTGTTACCTGTTACCCTTTAACATCCTATTTCAAAAGTTTTACTTACCGATTTATGCCTATAGTATGATCAACGGTTTTTTCTAAGATTTACCCATCATTTAAAACAAAAATGTAATATTAATATGCCAACAAACAAAATTGATATTATAACAGTAATATTTGTGTAAGCCGCTGTTGCCTTAAGCTTTGTAGTCAGACTGACAGATATCTCTATCAAGTTGAAAATACTTATTAAGCATCTTTACTCGCAGAGCTCCATTACCTTATTTTATTATTGTGTAGTTGGAAATTAAGCTTTAAATTTATATCTATAAGAACCTCTAGATCTTGCTGCCCCGAAGCGAAAAAGTTATCAAAAGATCTATTCGCGTCCTGTTCAGGTGTCTGGGGACCAGGAATAAGAAACCGGTGAAAAATTCAAAACGGTAATGCCCTATTTAGTGAGAGTCATTTTTTTGTTTAACCTAAACATTTATCTTACCGATCTAACAAAGGAATAGATATAAACCGGTTTTTGTTACATAAACCGGTTTCAAATAATTTTTGAATCGCTCCTTTCGCTCATATTCCGCGTTTTATTTGAAAAGATTGCCTCGTGGTGGTAAGTATGCCTCAAGAAATAAACTTGTTTTTTATAGTGAAGACGGACCTGTTAGCTCGGTTGGTAGTGACCCTGCTTTCTGAGTCGGAGGTTGCGGGTTCGATCCCATCTCAGGGCCAACATTAGTGTGCATGAACATGTCTGTTGGCTTCGTCTGAGTATTTAATATTAATTTAAGATTCTTATCAGTTCTTCAGTACCCATAGTATAGGTTTTTATCGGAAATGGGACACTGATGCTGGGGATGTTTTCAGTTAAGATACTTATTTGACATAGCTTGGAGCAAATTAATTGAGAATAACAAACGCAAAAAAAAAAACCATATAAACATAAACGACTGGGCTGATCTTCTTAAACCAATAGCTAAGAACACTCTCTATTAGTAAGTCATCAAACAAAACTATAAATAAAATCAAAATCTGTTTAGACGTTCAGACAGCGAACAGACAGACATACAGATACAGAGAAACATACGTAAAACCTATAACATTACTGTTTTTCGTCGGGGGTTAAAAAGTGGTTGTCTGTATGTGTAGTGTGTTATTAGAATAAAATTGGTAAAAACAACAGTATCCAAGAACGTTAGCTGAACCTGTACAGCAGCTAATGTCAGCACTAATGACACTTAGCGACATTCGCGGCAGTCAAGTACTTTGCGCTTAAATATTATAAATTGTGCTCCGCGAGGAATCATTTTCATATTTTCTCTGTTGTCGGCGTTTAGCTTTTTCTGCGAAAGATACTCGGGTAAAAGAGTTTGTTTGTTTCAATTTATTGCAGAAATCATTGTTCATTTCAGGAAGCTACGTCGTGAACAAGTAGGTATTTTAACTATTCGAACAGAAAAACTGCGTTTAAGGTACTGAAATTTGTTTAAAAATTATACTTAGCTCTTGGTGTAGTCGAGTTAAAATATAACCTATGATGTAAGTACGTACTCACGTTTATTTTATTTACTATACGTTTTGGTCTCCTAATATCATTGCTGCCGGTTTGTAAAGATCGCACAGCTATCAGCAAGCGATCAGTAAGGATCAATATGCTCTGTATTTTTTTAAAGTTGCGTTCAGCCATTGTTCCCGGCTTTTAGATATGTTGTTTTAACAATTCTTTCAATACAACCTACACTAACACCATATCCCAATCAGCGGTGAGCACGAGGCAATGGCTCATACTTCCTTGCACATGTAAGGATCTTTTCATATCTCCGGGCGGAAAGCGGCAAATTTCGGCCCGCTACGCTTAACAAAGTTGAAGTTTTCTACCTCGGTCGATATGAAAAAAACTAGCGGTTTTGACCGGGTTCACCCGCGTAGTTCCCGTTCGCGTGACAATACGGGAATAAAATATAACCTAAGTTACTCAGGGATATTCAAGCTTTCTATAGGTAAAAGAATTCTTAAAATCGGTCTAGTAGTTTTAGAGTTTATTCTTAACAAACATACAAAACTTTCCTCTTTATAATATTAGTATAGATATAGGTAGTATGGATGGGCTTACCCCAGAATAGTCTGAGGGAAAAGACGGGGCCTACGATGGGACGAGCTTGCCCAGAAGATACCTGTTCACTCGAGCCTTAAAGGCTGACGGGTTACATGAACTCAGAAATACAGACTTTGCATGTGTTTACATTCTAATAGTAATCTATGGTTTGTGTACCTCCTATAATAATTGTATATGACTATATCACTTTAGCGGCCGGTGGAAAGATCTGTTGATTTAATAATAAAACGGAATCCTCATTCACAATTTATTATTCCATCAGATATCTTGCGCAGAGGCTTAGATCTTGAATATATTATTACATTTAGAGTTTTCCCTTTAGAATTAACGTTTCATCAAGAATACGAGAAAATCTATAGCTGCCTTTGATCTCTAAGACCTACTCAGTAAAATAAATTATAAGATCGATCGATACAAGCTATACGACTCTTGAAAAAATAAGATTCTGTCATATGCAGGATTTCACGTTCCCGTAAGTCCCATTCCCGTGGGAAAATATGTTACTCCCAGAAGAGTAAGCTTTCCATTGGTGAAAGAGTTTTTAAAATTAGTCCAGTAGTTTCGGAGCCTATTCAATACAAACAAAGAAATCATTAAATCCTTTCTCTTTATAAAATTAGCGTAGAAGTGTAGATACGAAGAAATGTAGAATTTATATATGTTTAGCCAAAACAAAGAGTGTACGAGTACAAGACACCCAAAAAGACCAACAATAACTGACTTCATACAGAATCGAAAACAGATTGTATATGTTTAGGAAAAACAAAGAAAGACACCCCAAAAACTAACTTAACTGACTTCACACAGAATCGAAAACATTGCCGACCCAAACCGATCTAACTCAAAGTAGAAACTTTTAATTAAATAGCATCCGAAAACAAACCGGACTGTCCGCGGAAACACATCTCTTTGATAATTTGATTCGGTGCGGTCAGCCAGCCACTGCTCTCTACGCACAATGACCAATACGCAAAATGACAACTTCATTTCTAGCTTTCAATACGCAGAATGACTATACGCAAAATGACTACATGAGTACGCGTAATGACCAAAACGCATCATGACCACTACGTGAAATATACGCATAATGACTCATACGCGTAATGACCAAAACGCATAATGATCACTACGTGAAATATACGCATAATGACTCATACGCTTAATGACCAATACGCGAAATATTCGCATATTGACCAATACGAAGTTGAAGACATAAACATAAGAAAAAAAAGACGTGTGGCACTCGGGGACTGCCGCGGTAAAGCTATTGCATAGCATTTTGTATCAACAAGACTGCCGAAAAGAAACGACGTTAGACAATGCACGGCCTTCAAGCCACACGGGTGTTATTTAAATGGTTAGCAGAGTATTCGTATTTTTGTAAGCAGAAAAATATAATCTGTAAGCAGAAATAGCTAATTGGTCAGCAACTCATGGCCAGCAAACATTACAAAACCTATCAGCATTTTATGTCATTCTCGATGGCTGTAATTATTTTTGAGCTGCAATGAGCTGCTACTGTTTAATAAAATTTTGGTAAGCACTCAGAGGGAAAGCCAAAAAATATTTATTGAGCTGCATATAAAAGTAGCAAAAATAATCTTAGCAAACTTGTCATCCCCGCGCTCAAGGCCCGCGATAGAAGCTATGCAATAGCTTAAAAAATAAATCTCACGCCTTTCATCCCCGAGGGGGTAGGCAGAGGAGTACTGGATATACCCACATTTCACGAGATAAATTGGACTCCTAAACGTGATAGGTGGTGAGCTCATCGCCGGACCGGGTCTATTTACACACCTGTGGGTTTCCTCACGATGTTTTCCTTCACCGTCGAGCTAGTGATAAATATGTACGTAAGTTTTTGAAAAACTCATTGGTACATGCCAGGATTCGAACCCGAGCCTCACTGATTTTCGACCGGCTCTTTAACCGTCCGGGCTATCACTGCTCTCAAAATCTCAAAACAAATTAATTAGTAGTAATCAACATTTTAACTTAAAAATTTCGTTATGAAATTTATTAAGTATTTAAAGTTAAATTAAATTATTTAAAAAATTGGTAGCAGATATTTTTTTAATTATTTAATGACTAAGTATTTGCGATAAACAATATCAAAATATATAGTTTTCTTTCTGCCATTGTTTGTTTACTTTTCATTTTTTTTTTTATAATTTTGTGATCAAACTCGCGACTTTTTTTTAGGGTTCCGTAGCCTAATGGCAAAAAATTCTATTATTAATCCCTTATGGATTCGTCATGTCTGTCTGTTTGTCCGTCTGTCAGCCACTTTTTTCCGAAACTATAAGAACTAAACTGTTGAAACTTGGTAAGTAGATGTATTCTGTGAACCATATCATTATATTAGAATACTCTAATCTACTAGTCAAGCCCTTTAATTTTATACCTCACCATTAATTCTAAATTGACATTAGTCGCCAAACTCAGTTTCGGAGTAAAGTATAAATTTAGTAAAGTTTATTGGTCATTTTGCGATTGGTCATTGTGCGTATCTGTAAGGTGTAGGTCGTTCCGCGATTTGTCATTCTGCGTATACAGATGTGTCATTTTGCGATTGGTCATTCTGCGTGTACAGCATGTGTCATTTTGCGATTGGTCATTCTGCGTGTTGGTCATTTCGCGTTTTTCAGGGCACGATCAACTGGTCATTGTGCGTAGAGAGCCAGCCACTTAGCCTCACAACAATTTGTGTGGGGTTATTTGTTTTGTTTAGAATAAAAGATGGTAAATAATAACATAATATATAAAATACTTATTTCATTAGATAAGTAAGTACCTTAATACGTAAGTATAAAAATATGCAGTAAGTAAGTAATCCGATTGATGGATGTGGATGAGGCACGTGAGGTATGCCAGGATCGTAGCAGGTGGCGGGCTGTTGTGGCTCTGCCTACCCCTTCGGGAAAAAGGCGTGAGCATATGTATGTATGTAAGTAATGTTATAGGTACCTAATGCAGTAAAGGCAACCATGAAAAGTAAAAAGATTTTTACTTTGCAACTTCATGAAGTTTTATTTAATATTTAGAGACGTTTAATTTGAAAAAGCCCTTTTTTATATGTATAATATTCAATTATAAAATAACCACTCTAAAGAGTAAAAAAACCGACTTCAATCTTAAACTTATATGGTTTTCTCATGGATGCCGTTGTCAGAACTATACGAAATTAGAATTGGAAGCACCAGCTTTCAAATAAAAAAAGAATCATCCAAATCGGTTCACCCAGTCAAAAGTTCTGAGGTAACAAACATAAAAAAAAAGAATGCAGAGGAATTGATAACCTCCTCCTTTTTGAAGTCGGTTAAAAATACGTAAGTTTTTGAAAAACTCATTAGTACGTGCCATACCAATTACAATTCGAACCTTGGCCTCACGTTTTCTCAAATATTAGCCAAATAATAATATTGGTGTTAATTTCAAAACTATAGAAACAAAAAAAATACTCAGAATTTATCCACAAGTTCATTGTGATTTACTAGTATTATTAGTAGGAATTTGTTCGCTAAAAGCAAATTCGCAAATCAAATCTCTGCGAACGCATCCGCTTATAATAGAAACTTCTGGAAATTGACAGAGGTAAATGTGAGTAGTCTCAAAAGAGGAAGTCCACATTGAATAGCGAATTCAAAGGTGTTAGCAACTGCAGACAGATAGCTACCAACTTTGTCCGTAGCAGACAATTGGTTTAACAAAGCGAGAACTGACAGAAGCTAGTTGGTAATTGCAGAAATACTTTTGTGCTTTGCTTGGAAAATAGGTTATAATTATAGTACCAATGGGGTAGGTTAATAAAAAATAAATAAATAATCTCACGCATTTTATCAACGAGGCGGTAGGCAGAGGTATTCAATTCCTTCGAACCTGAGCCTCACGAATGAGAAGCGGGGTATTTAACCACCGATATATCACTACCACTACTAACTGCTGAGGTAGTGGTACTGCATCAAAATTAATTTGCGATCTTTCATTAATTTTCTTCTCTTCAAACACCTAAAAGAATGTTTTATGATACGAATCGGCTCTGTCTGCGACTCCGGCGCGTCCCATATAAAAAGTATGTAGCCTATCCAGTAATGGAATACCTCTGCTTACCCCCTCGGGGATAAAAGGCGTGAGATTATATTATATTATTATTTTATATGTGTTTGTCCAATGTGCAATCTATCTCTATAACATTTATCAAGATCGGCTCACCGGTTTAGGCTTGAAAACGTTGTTCGTTTACAAATTTACGACGCAATTATAATATAAGTAAGATTTTGAAATAAATAGCACAATCAAAAAATTAAAACACTTAGGTACATATTTTGTACATTCCTCATAGCTAATTGCGGGATAAAAAGTAACTGTTTGTAATTCAACTACCTTATTTATCGTAATCGCTTCACATCTGACTAAAAGCAATGGATAAATAATAACCGTGATTCTCTTTAACTTCCTGAATATATAAAATAATATATTATAAAATAATAATATATTTGGATATATACTATGTTTACTATATTGTAATACTTAGCTGTTAGCTTCCCGAACATAATAAAAATAGAATAAATAAAATTAAAAAATACATCTGTCCGATATGAAACAAAATTGCAGAAACTACAGTGGATTTAATCTCTGAATGAACGTAACTCGATACAGCCTTAAAAGCAGAAGTAAAAAGCCAACAAGAACTCGTAATCCGCTCTGATACGGACCGAGTCCTCTCTTAGAATATTAACGATAGTGCTCACGCCCTAATCACGGGTTGATCCTGAGCTGATATGCCTCCATTATTGAAATTGCTTTAGCTGAGAACATAGCGGATCACGATAAGACGGCCTTCGATCCTTGTAATTTCTGAGACGCCAAAAATAAAAGGACTAATAAAGTTTCGAAGGAGCTTCGACCCTATTCACAGCTGAGTAGACATTTAAGTTATTGAAAAGAACTCCCAACTTTGCGAAGTTAGATTTGGCGATTAAATAAATTTGGAATCTACTTTTTTAAGAATCAATAATCGAATCTTTTTTCAATGGGTATTTAAATTTTTTATCTGCGTCGTCTTTTATTTAAAAATATAGGTATATCGATGACATACTCGTCCGTATATATACTTATATATATATATATATATATATATATATATATATAAGTTACTCTATGATACTCGCACAGTCTCCAAGAATAGAGAGGGTATAATCTTCGATCACTAAAATTAAATCAGAAATCAGATACACAATGAACGCCTCAAAAATGTATGTAAAAATAGTACCTACTCAGTTTAAGATTTTAGTGTACTTTGTTTAAGGGTACTTTGTAAGAGGGTTCGATATAACCATACAGAATGCATGATGAAAACTTACTTCATCGATGTCTATTCAATCGAATATTATACGCACTCTGTTCAATTGGTAAGTATTTTACTGTGATTTTGTTTTTAAGTACAAAAATAGTTTTACCTTTTCTTCGGCAGCTAGGCACAGATACAACACCACCAACTGTTACAAACTTGATGCATTTCTCGCTCTTTATCCATATCCATCAATCGATGGATACAATTTAAGATCGTCGGTAAGGGTACTCTTTATCTGGCTTTTTAGTACATCGTGGATCTGATCAATCTAGGTATGTCTAGCCGACTCGGCCACTTACAATCCCCTTATATACCTACTTGTCTCGTAGGACGCCTTTCATCCCCTTCAATATTGTCCAAACAACCTTAGCACTCCTTTCTTTATCCTATATCCTACATAATCTGCGTTCTTTTTCTTCCATACGATACGTAGGGACCAATATACCATCATGGAAAAAACACACTTTGAACAGCCATGCATATGACTTTCTATGTAACTGATTAATGAACTACAGTTGTTCCATGTAATTTCACATGTGTAAGTCATGTTTTTTTTGGAAAAAAATTCGCCCATGTTACTCCTAGGAAAGTAAAGTTTCCATTCGTGAAAGAATATTTAAAATCGTGTTTCGGAGCCTATTCATTAACAAACAAACATAAAAAAACTATATTTGGTCTCCTTAGTATTATAGTGACAATAGCAGTTCTGCGCGGTTTCACCCGCGTAGTTCCCGTTCCCGTCGCAATACGGGAATAAAATATAGCCTGTGTTACTCAGGGATATTGTAGCTTTCCATTGGCAAAAAAAAAAATGGTTTTGTAATTTTTTTGTTTATTCGTTACAAACTTACTAAAATACAAATTCTCCTCTTTTTAATATTAGTGTACACATGTAGATAGATAATAGTGGTTAAAGTGTAATATCAATCTTATATTTCGTCTATCTTATCTTGTGTCTAAGTAAACAAGCTCAACAAATCCAAAACCGCGATATGGGTAAACTGAAACATAATTTCAGCTCCAATTATCAAAACAAACAAGTACAAGGGGGAAACAAATCAAAGTACATTCCATTTCATAACATACGGCCCACAGTTTTCCGTAAAATTATAATGAGAACTGGTATATTTTGGCCCAGTAATTATTATAATAAAGCCTACTTATACGCTTGGGAACTCACATTTGTAATCATTTGAAGTTGACGTACTTCTTACGTAACAAGAATATATTTTGTAAATTAATAATTCACTGGCGCGGGCGGTGGTTCGGTCTCTTTGACTTTTGGAAATTGAGAATGAATACTGAAAATCTTTAGAATTAGGACAAAATGAAGCAATTGAAATATATATTTTCTTTGTTTAATGTTGGTATTGAAAAGGGGAAACTCATTTGCTACAAATACATACCTGAAGAAAACATATGGTGTAGGGTTTTGTGTGTTTTTGCACTAAGATGTGTGATAAAGTGTGTTTGATAATTGCTGGCTATTAGTACTTACTGATTCGAGGCTTTCTCCAAAAGATTAACATTCAACTTACCTGAAAGAAAATAATACATATTTTAATTACCAACTTATAAAATTATTTTAATTTAGTGTCTCAAGAAATTAATGTACAGTACGGCCGTTTTAACTTGGCCGCTCTGAAGTTTCGCAATTGGCTGCGCAGTATAATTTTTTAGCGATGATTTGCCGGTACGAGGCAGTTTGCGCAGGCGGAGCCTATGTTCAGAGCGGCCAAGACTAATTTTATCTCTACTTACTATATATTTCACGAATACAATACACACCTTGTTCGATATAATGTCATAGAACTCGATATTTTATGATTTCCTGAAATTTAATTTGCTTTTTCTTGTATGACAATATTATTTGGCTTTTAAAAAAAAATTACATGTTGGTGTTTTGGAGATATCTTTGTAAACCAATTATTATTGAATAAATAAATAAACTTTGTGACGCTTTTCGACCCCAAATCTAGTAGAACCATAGATATTAAAAGTTATAAATCTCTAAATAGAACTGTAGTGAGGATCTCATTACTTAGTTGTAAACTATTTAGACTTTTTCTGCGGTTTATACAGATACACTTGAAACGTAGAGCAATAAAGCTTAGACAGTTAAATTACGCCAAGTTTTTCTCCTTATTTTGTGAGCTAAATCGAAGCTAGCTTTTAGATTTGACAGGCAGACACTTTCCCTAACTGTCTTAACTTCCTTAGCAATTTGAAATAGATCTCTTCAGCTTTGTTTTTATTCTTAGGTGATTCAAACATTTGCGTTTCACTATCGCACACAGTCATTTTACTATCGCATTTGTGTGATTGAAGTTCACAATGGGTGACATGGATGTATGGCTGTCAAAACTCAGTTTATTAAGAATAGTTGTGTCATCTTAAAGTTATATAGCACTGAATTTAAGTAGGCAGGTAATATTAGTAACAACAAAAATTGATGTCTCGGCGGAGGCTACCTAAAGTCAGCCAGCATACCTACACTAATTTACTCATTTATATAATAAAAGTGTTACTTTGAATATTTGCATTCTCGTGACGCCCGCAGCCAAGCCAACAATCAGTAGGTACTGAAAGTGATACAATTGCTGAGCCCACATGTGACCACTCCGGTCACATGTGGGCTCTCAAGGAAGCAGTCATGTGCAATATGGACAGCATTACGCAAAATTGCCAATTGTTTTCCTTACCGCTCCGATATTTAATGGCTTAACTCTTAGAACTCGTAATTACACAAAATGTTTACGAAATTACGCCATCTATTACATACGATTGATTAGAATTTTACGTTTTAATTATTAAGTATTTACACAAATATAAACCAACTTCCACGAATATCGCTAAAAAGAGTATTATTTGCATATTAAACAACTAGCTTTTACACATCTCTAGACCCAGTGGTTTAAGCTGTGCGTTGATACATCACCAATCAGTCAGTCGCAGTTTATCATTTTATATAAGTATATAGATTCATTGCCTACTGTTACTAAACCTATTACGCTGATAGCTAGTGATTTGCTGATGTCCGTTGAGGAGTTCCGTTCTCCCCCTGAAGTTCTTCATCAGATCTTCACAAAACTTATATCGGACCCTTGAGATATGCACAGTTTAAACATTTTTTTTCGAGATCGCTTCAAATTTGACGGAAATATAAATTAAAAAAAACATACGTGACACATTGAGAACCCCCTCCTTTTTCGAAGTCGGTTAAAAACCGGCTAAGTGCACTTTGGACACGAAGGGTTGGCTCCTCATAGAAAAGGTCTTTGGCACGGATGGAATCGGTAGAATAGTCTCGAAAAAGTAGGAAACAATTGCCAAAACACTCACGTTTCATCCGAAAGTTCTAGAACAAAGCTTTTAACTTTCGGCGTAAGATTATCTAGGTGTTGTTGGTAATTCAAACCACGTCCTGTTGTAAAGTATAGACCTTCGTCAATGGCGGCCATTGGAGGCCCAATTAAGGGTAGGACGTGTCCACTCAATTGGGTCTATATAGGACTCTATTAAGGGGAACGCGATTCGAAAGATCTTGTAAGCGTTTGATAAAGGTAAAAATAAAAAAATCGTAAATTTTTGTGCGTCTTTTGTAGTTCGAATATATATAATTATAGTTTCTAATTCCTTGTTGTAGTTGCTAATTACTACGGCAACTTATTTTTGAGTCTCAAATACCTACCTAAATATAAATCCCTATAAATGGTGATATGAGAGTTGCGTATTTAAGTAAGAGTGTCATCAAATGAAGTATATTTATCAACAAATAGGCTATTTTCTCATCAAGAATAGTCATTAAAAACCATATAAACAAAGTGATTACTACTAGCGCTTTGTAAAACCAATGTCTTTACAGAAAACAACATCTACACTTACCGGTTTTTCCTATACAATTGTTTCGTACTCCTTTTATTTACGAACTTATAGAAAAAATACTTTCTTACTCGTAATAAACTAAAACACTTCGTAACTGTTTGCCAACCAAGTTTTGCTATAAAAATGTCAAAAACAAATAGCGATCGATCCAGTAAAGTCCGCTTCTCTGTAACTGGTCATAACTGGTTTACGCCGGAGTTACGAACTCATAAAAAGTTGATAACAAGTTTATCAGACCGTTGACGATTGACTAGATGGAGGGAATATCGAATACGGTCTAGTTATATAGTCTGTGTATGTTATTTTACACCCTAAACGTGTGTTAAAATTTTAAATGTGATGTAAAGCATGGTAATGCTTATAGTAAAAGTATTAAAAACGAGTAATATAATAGCAGTGATAGCCCGGACGGTTAAAGAGCCGGCCGAATATCAGTGAGGCTCGGGTTCGAATCCTGGCATGTACCAATGAGTTTTTCAAAAACTTACGAACGTATTTATCACTAGCTCGACGGTGAAAGAAAACATCATGAGGAAACCCGCAGGTCTCAGAATTAATTCTGAGACATGTGTAAACAGATGGCTGGCTGGATCGATGGCCGGTCCGGCGATGGGCTCACCACCTATCACGTTTAGGGGTCCAATATATCTCGTGAAATGTGGGTATATCTCGTGAAATGTGGGTATATAAAGTAAAAAAGGCGTGAGATTATATTATTATTTATTATATAATATGCCCTCTACGTATTGGTATGCTCTTGTCCCTGCTATATTTATATTAGGATCTATTTATTTTTCGTAAATGTAAGTAAGAATATTTACAGCGAAGTAATTAATTATGAAAGTGTTTTAGTATAACTAATATAAATTATTAATATCAAACGCTTATATTTTTCATGATTTTTCTATTTACTACTGACTGTTAACATTCATAACCAATTTCCGTGACTCAAAATCGATAAATTACACCCGTAATAGTCAATTAATCTGTGAACTGATCGCGCGACTGTATCGTCAGCAATGATTCCCAATGAATAAGCAAAAGCCCGCAATTTATAATGTCATAATTGAATGTGTGGGCAATTTGTTTCCGCAGTAGCCGGATACCAACTTTGTAAGGATCTGCGGTAAAATATCCGGTGATTTGTAGAAGACGCGAGAAAGATATGGTTTTAGGTTCTCCTTAGCATTTTCCGAGAATTTTGCAGTGAAAATTCCATCCTGCATAAATGAGTTATCATATTTTGGTGCAATGAAAGTTAAATTATGTTCTGTTTGTATAAATTATCTTCTTATTTGAGTTATTACAAATGTCGTGTTCGCATAATGGAATAAGTTTTAAATTTGTCTTACCGCAGCATTAAAGCTAAATGCATACTAAAAACCAGCCAAGTGCGAGTCGGACTCGCGAACGAAGGACTCCGTAATCAATCATTATCTATGAAAATGGCCAAAAAATGACATTTGTTGTATGAGAGCCCCCTTAAAGATTTATTTTATTCTGTTTTTTAGTACTCGTATAGCTGCAACAGAAATACATCATCTGTGAAAATTTCAATATTACGGTTCATGAGATCCTGGTGACAGACGGACGAACGAAACAAGGTCCCGTTTTACCTCTTGGGTACGGAACACTAATAATAAAATGTCTGTCTTGTGATTTCCACGCCAAAAATTAAGTAAAAACTGCTATGGGAACGACGCCTAATCTCGTACCGTTTTGAGAATTTTTGTCCGTTTGAATGTTTGTCTCAAACAAGCTCCGAAAAGGATCAACGTATTGCCATGAAAATTTGAAGGATTAAAACTGGAATTAGAATTTTCGTGTATGTTGCAATTCGATGTCTTGCAGGGTTCAGACTATATAACATTATATTTTGATAAACCAAAGCGAAGGCGGGTTTAGTAATAATACTAAGAATAAAAGGAAAGAAAGAAAAAGTGTTTATCCACAGAAATATTTTTTACAAGACACATTATAATTTATAACCTCCGCCAAAATGCTAATCAGTTTGTTGGCAGACGTAGCTCCTTTGATACATGTTAACATTTATTATAGAATAGATACTTATCTGTCAAAGTTACCATCAAGCTATATAAATACGAAATGTAACATAACAAATGCTGTTGATTACCGCAAACATTTGCCCAACTCATTACCTTAATTTGCTTATCGAATAACCCGAATTCGCATACCTAATTCGTAGGGCCATTAAATTCAATGTCTACGGCACATTAAGTACAGTTGAGAACTGCACAAAGGGGTCTCTCGTATTTTACTGAAGGCCCCAACAACTTTGAACATTATTCCCATCCGCTGTTGCCGCATATCTCGAATCAAATGTATCGCTGTCTTGGTTGCGGATTAAGAAATTATATTAAACATTATTTCGTGACCTCTACAATTTTATTTTTCGACAACAAAGAAGTTGTTTCTGAGAATAATATTTTTGAGGGAGGCAGGGTGGGACTATTTTGTATTCTTTTTGTACAGTTACGTAATTTTGTAACAGTTTGTTTTTAAGAATAAGAAATCTTTATTTGCTTCAAACATGGTTTAAAGATGTTATGAAATATGTATGTGCATACATGTTCAGCTATATGTTTGCACGCCGATCTGGTAGAATACATGAACTAAAATTTATTATAATAAGATCTATGATATACTGTCATTTAATTACTCTTGGAAACTGTAAATTACTAATAAAAGTAAACTAAAAGTAAAATTAGGAGTAAAACTAAAACTACGAACTTCATGCAAATAAAAACTATTGATTGATTGATTGATAAAAAAAATGTTATTCTGCAACGTCCACGTTACGGGATAAAAAATATATTATTATTATTATTTTAGTAGGTATTTTGTACAACAACACAATTTGCATTATAATACGTATATACGTACAATGTGGATACCCATGGTAATATGGGTAATAAAATATGCCTTATATTTTAATAACATTTACAAGTTGTTGCTGGAATGCTAAATGTAAATAACTATTATTGTGTATTATATTTTTTTCCCTTTTACCATTATTTTGGGTCAGTGCTGTATATATGTATTATGTTGTACAGCTAATTATATTATCCGACACATACTCGTAATATTCTAAATGTATTAAAGGGATTCATATACAACAATAACATTGATATACATGGGGAATTATAAAAATTTCAAGCCTAATTCAGTTTCGAATTTCTGCGGCCTTTCCGTTCATGGCTCTAGGGAAATCATATATTCGTATTAGCCGCATTATATATATTTTTTATGATATGTATCACCTACGAATAAAGCTAGATGTAATATTAAACGATTGTCACACTGTTATGCGAATTACAACGACATTACATTTGACGGCCCAGTTGGCTCAGTTGATAGTGACCCTGCTTTCTGAACAGAGGTCGTGGATTCGATTCCCGCCCGAGGCAACATTTTTGTGCATGAAAATGTCTGCTGGGTTCGTCAGTCTTTTTTAAAATAAACTCACAAATACTAAACCTGGTTTATTCAAGAAACTTTACGAGAAAATACAATTTTAAATAGATTGAGAATTGTCTCAAACTCGTCGATTTGAAATGTGTCACGTGAATCGACTTTTTATTTCTCGATAAATCAGTTACTTTTATTTTTTATAACTAAATGTAAATTTATAACTGAAAATATACTGAATATGAAATTATGAGGATTTCTTTGTTTGTTTTTCAAAATTATAATTATTTTAAAATTTCGTATAATTTTAAAATAAACATCTCGATATAAAACCGTATGTAAGTATGACCCTGAATCGAATCCATACCTCATACACGAGAGGCGGGCTCACTAAGACAAGACTATCACAGTTTTTATAATAAAAATTATATTAAGATTCTAATCTCAAAGGCGTCTTTTAGCGCACCCACCGAGCACTTAACGGCTTTTTAAAAGTCGAAAGTAAAACAGCTTAAGTCCCGCAATCCGATTTAGGCTCCGGCTACATAGAGGGCGCGACGGCGACCGAACCTACCGCTTCATTGTCTATTTATATCGAAACTCGGACATTCCTGCGATTTCTTCCATCATTCTCTTCTGACAGTCTCCTAGGAACTAGGAATGCGTTTTTCCAAAGTGAAAAGTAGCCTATGTACTTTCTCCAGATCTATTTAAAAGGTTAGCCGTGAAAAGGTGACACAAAAACAGATTGAGTTACTTTTGCAAATGTATGATAATGAGCAGATAGCCTTACGGTTAAAGAGCTGGCCGAAAATCAGTGAGGCTCGGGTTCGAATCCTGGCATGTACCAATGAGTTTTTCAAAAACTTACGTACATATTTATCACTCAGAACACAGAATTAATTCTTAATATAGCTCGTGAAATGTGGGTATATCCAGTAATGGAATACCTCTGCCTACCCCCGCGGGGATAAAAGGCGTGAGATTTTTTTATTTATTTTTTATTTGCATATGTATAATATTAGTAGAAATGTAAGAATCTATATCGAATCGAAAACGATACCTACTTATATAAATAATATTATAAACATATAAAGTTGTTAGTAGAAAGTTCTTTCAAAGCTCTACTTTCTTCCAGATTCCAGATTAATATCATCGTCCTGTCGCCGTCTTGGCCGCTGTGTGACCAAAGCTTTATCTAAAAACTTATTCACTTAAATACATCGGTTGAGTTCCGAAATCTTCTTAAATCCATGATCACTTCAATATTTGCAAGTCAGGGATCTCAGATTCACCAATTGGTTTGTAAGACAATTACATCGTAAAGATTACTATCTTACTGCCTCGTAATAGCTAGAGCGCTCGGATTTGAAGACGATTTTATGGGCATCCCATCGAGTTTTAGTGGGTCGAGTGTATATTGTGATACTTTATCTATGGTTTATGCCTTTATCCAATGCCAATTTCAGAAGTCGCTTCAGAGCAGAATTTTTTTAGCAATGCATATGTATCTTTAAAAGTATATCTTCTCTTAAAACAAAATGGTTGATCGGTTTTACACTCAAAGTTATTACACGTCAAGGGACATGAAAAATATTTTTTTGTATCCAAAATATATTCCGTTTAGTAATGTCAAGGATTTAAGAAGTAGCACCAATTAATATTATTAACATGCTAACTTCTAACACTGATTTTACTATATAAGTCATCAAATCGATTACTACATGTAATACTGACAATTTTTATAAACATCCAAGCCAATACAACCGCCTATACACCTAAACCAAACCTAAACCAGTAGAATGTGCCAACAAGGAAACTTCCCCGGGGTAAAGAAGCCGCGAACAGAAAGACAGGCGAAACTTTTTCTTTCGACATGACTTACTTAATCGAAGTTAAATTGGGGAGGTTGGGGTGTATTGACGACATAAGCCTTAATTTTGAACGGCAAATGTGTTTCACACAAATGAAGTGCAATAACAACTCTTAAAATCCAGTGTTTTTTTATTTAAAGATCTACAAATATGTTCTACGATAGTGATACAAAAGCTTTAGGGAGGACTAGGGGGACTGGTCTGTCTTTGTAAATCGTTCTGCCTATCTATCCAAAGATAATGCAACAATTCTTTTGAGCACTGTTCCACAGGGTTCCTTTTTGGTGGATATTTGTTATATGTAAGTATTGTTAAAATTCAAATTCAGAAGGAAGAAAGTGGTTTGGAAAAAGTAACAAAATAAAACATTCAAACCACATTTATTTCCAAAGACAGCTGTATCTACTATTGAAGCTCGTGCGTTTACGTGTAC
This sequence comes from Ethmia dodecea, assembly GCA_963855545.1. NCBI lineage: Eukaryota > Metazoa > Arthropoda > Insecta > Lepidoptera > Depressariidae > Ethmia > Ethmia dodecea. Next base: position 16,037,651 of record OY979438.1, on the reverse strand, counting down.
AAGAATATAAGCGTTAATCTCAATACTCATGCTCCAATAAACACCCCAAATATGCAGCACTCCTACATACAGTCACATGGAGCTTTGTAACGTTCTTATTACAATCGCCTTAGAGGTCAGACTCGTACTACAAGTTTCAAGTGTAAAGCTTCATGTGCTCCTGACTATACGAGCCATTAGAAATAAAATGTAAGCATGCACACAATAAACGTTTTCTCTTCGCCTCCCTCAAGCCGTATACCTCCACGTCTGCACCATAAAGCCACCATTATCCACCATTACCGCTTACTTCACTGAATACAATGCACCCCTCTCCCCTCATAAGGCACTCCACACACGTCCCCAAGCTAATTGGTGCAGCGCCTGTTACGCTTCTATGATTTGAGGAGTCGGCTGGAACACGTGTATTGAATGCCTAATTTTTTCTGCAGACTCCAGAAGTACGTTGTAACGATACTCTCCGTAATATGTATCGGGATAAAAAACGTATCTATATTAGATAGTAGCTGGTGCCCAGCGGCGTTGCCCTTAGAATCCTGTTTTGACGTTCCCGTGGAAATTTTAAAAAATCCTTCCTTAGCAGATACCTACTATTTATAAAGAATCTACCTCCCTTTACCTTTTAGATTATAAAAATTTTTTCAGTATAAAGAACTGTACCAGAGTACTATATATATGTGTGTACAGTCAACAAAGTTGTTAGGGTTACATGGCCAGTAACTAAGAACTCATTTTTCTGGGGTAATCATAACTAAATCTTATTCATTATTGTTTATTTCAAAAGGTATCTTTGATCCCTATAATTTACAAAAAAAACTATAAATACATTTAAGGCTTTAAGAGAAAACTGAATCTTAGTTTCTGCTCATGTAACACTATCAACTTTGTTGACTGTACATATCCAAAAACAATATAGTGTTACAAACAGCTACCATTACAGCCCTATTACCTAAATCCAAACCAATTAGTTGCACCATTCGGCTCAAACCTCGCTTGAATTGCGGTCGGGACCCAAACGAATTAGGTTCCCAATCAAGTGCCAACGCTGGGGTCCCGATGACCCGCCGTGTTCCGCTTCAGAATGCAGCCGGATTGGTAATTAGCGTTGCAAGTGGGATGCCATGAATGGTTCGAACCGCTTTGCAGTAGACTGGGATTTGGGTGCGTTCAATTTATTTGCTTTTCTGCATAAAATTTGAAGAATGGATGCTTTGTCGAAACGTTCTATATTTAAATCTGTTAAGTTTCAGTAAGCTTTGAAAATTCGTATATTTTATGAAACTAAAAACTTGATATATTACAATAATATGATAGTATAGATAGACCATAGTATTCGATATATTTTATTTAGATTGACATGTTCCGAAAACAGTACAGACGGACAACAAAACAATCTTTTCTTTTTCTCTAACGGTACAAATGATTTAGTAAAAACAAAAACTTGTAGGTCTTCTTGAACAAAATTAATACACTAAGTATTCTGATGGACCTCTACTTTGAAGAGCTATATACTCAAGAGAAAAGTACCTTTACAATGTCATCTTTGAACTGGTAATAAAACTTGTATACGAGTCTCTATAGATACAGTTTGCATTTATTTAAGCGTTTTACCCTAAGTCACTAGATAAACTGGGCACTTGCTCAGAGTGGCCAATGAAAAGTAAGGGGCTTGGATGTAATTAAAATAACGTTTCAAAGTATCAATGTGAATTCTTCATATAATAGTTATACAGTCAAATGTAATAAAATTTCCCAATTACATAATTTTCTCCTCCCAATATTTCCAATAAATGCAGCTTTTCCGTCGGAGTGAAAATTGCACTTGCGTACAAAGCCCTGCTGAATTATCGCGGACACAGCTCAGCCCGCTTTAACAAGGTTACTACAGCTCGTTAACACAATTATTGCCCATTCGGAATAGTCCATATCGGGCGACGCGCCATGAATATTCATCATTCATGATTTTTAGTCCGAAATAAGTTTTATTTTTACTGCGAGCTCCAATAAATATTAGTCACGTTTGTTAAGTTAGCGTATGGTTATTGGATAAACGGTGGCGCATTCCTTTAGTAGGAAACTGTCATCGATTTAAAGACCAATAACAGTCAGGTTGCCTAAAACATACACAGTGACATCAGTCATCATTGACCAATCTTCATGGACGAGTTTAGAGTGCCATGTTATTGGACTACTGACACTTTCAAGTGTAATTTTTAATTACCTACAGAAATAAAAACATCAACATTTTAATTTTCAGACCATTATTTTGGTTTAGATGTGAGTGGATTTATTTCTTACAAAAGCAATAATCGATACGTTTTTTCTCTTCTTTAATCTCATAGTATAAAACAATAAATAAACTTAGGCTTGATTTTTCAACCCACACTATTCCTGGACATCAATTTTGATTTTGTTGCATTATGTACGTTCGCTGTGAAACTACGAGTATACTCGTAGTACATATTGTTATATCTATTGTTATAGTTGGCAGCGAACGTGATAATTATTTTTTGAGATACTGACAGATCCAGAATAATTAATTATGTTACCATATCTGATAAAGTTATGATATGGCCTAGCTAATTCAATAAACTATGAAGGCAGCAAGTATTATGTAAATACGCTGAACACGATGTAGTCACGAAGAACACGAAGTATCTGATATTCTTTTAGCCAATCAAAAGGAAAAAGCCGCAACGCATCCAGATCAACCGACGTGAACAAAAGCGGAATCAGCACTAATTTGAGCCCTTGTGGGAAAATCATCGAATGATAATGGAAGTTAATTACCATTATAATATTTTAATTAAAATTTCCTCCACAGAAACTCATCTCTTCTTCAATAAAGTTAATTTTGGGCGTTTGTCGGGCGTCCCAATTTTGTAGGTGTCGCGAACGTAGCCTTCATAATCCGATTTACTTCGGCTTTAAGCCTCACACATAAACTTCGTAAATTTGCATAAACTTAATGATAACTATCAACAGTTTAGGTTTACGAATTGAGCGAATTGGTATTAGTGTTAGTAAATATTGCGAGTTCGAAACAAAACTTTCTTTGTTGAAATGTTGACCAACGAATAGTGCTGTAGAATAATGTAATAATAATTATGATACTACAAATAATCACATTCATGTTTAAAAATTGTATTGAACTAGCTTTTACCCACGGCTTCGCTCGCGCATTTCACCCCTTAGGGGTTGAATTTTGCAAAATCCTTTCTTAGTGGATGCCTACACTGTATAAACTATCTATGTGCAAAATTTCAAGTCTCTAGACCCAGCGGTTTAGGATGGGCGTTGATACATCACCAATCAGTCAGTCAATTTATCTTATCTATATATATAAAGAGAGAAGTCCTGACTGACTGACTCATCAACGCCCAGCCTAAACCCTTACACCTAGAAAGCTGATTTTTTTCACATATATTATTTTGAAGACGTAAGCTAGCACTAAGAAAGGATTTTTCTAAATTCAACCCTTAAGGGGGTGAAAAAGGGGTTGAACGTTTGTATGGAAAACCTTCATTCTTGGATGTATCAATTCGAAACTTTGTAAAAATACTCTATAAAACAAACAACATGAAATGTATTTCTTAATTTTTAAAAAAACACCCCATAAAGGGGTGAAAGAGGGGGATGGAGTTTGTATGGAGACGTATTGTTTTTTACGTTCTTCAACTTGAAACTTGGCACAAATACTCTTAGAAATAAATGAGTAGACACGTGTTTTTGGATTTTTCGAAAATCGTCCCCTAAAGGGGTGAAAGTAGGGGTTGAGTTTGGAATGTATGGAAAACCTTCATTTTTTGGGTGTATCAATTCGAATCTTTCTAGAAATATTCCTCAAAACAAACAACAAGACACGTGTTTCTGGATTTTCCAAATAAACCCCCCAACGGGTTAAAACAGGGGGATGGAGTTTGTATGAAGACGTGTTGTTTTTTTCGTCTATCAAGTTGAAACTTGACACAAATACTCCTAGAAATAAATGATAAGATACGTATTCTTTGATTTATTGAAAATCATCCCCTAAAGGGGTGAAAGTAGGGTTTGAGTTTGGTATGTATGGAAAACCATAATTTTTGGGTATATTAATTTGAAACTTTGTAAAAATACTAGACGAAACAAACAACAAGACCTGTATTTCTGTATTTTCCAAAAACACTTCCTGAGGGGTTGAAACAGAGGGTTGGAGTTTGTATGGAGACGTGTTGTTTTTTACGTCTATCAACTTAGAACTTTGCAAAAATACTCTTAGAAATAAATTATGAGACACGTATTTTGTATAAAAGAAAATGGTAGATAAAATTAATACAATAATAGAAATACATGCAAAATATCCACAACAGGCTTCATCAATATTACATTAATAGAATCCACAACAAGCTTCGTCAATATATATCAGTCAAAAAGTCCACCATTAATCGTCCCTGGTTCAAAAGACCCCAGTATGCAAGCTGCATTGCCACGTTGGATAGCTATGGAGATCCTTTGGACCATGTACGAACCAGAACGGGGATCGCAACCTCTTTCCCGGAATCGCCTACCAAGCTCATGCACTAAAGCTTTTGCCTCAGTTCCCCAAATGCCAGCCGTCTTCACTGCGAACGGGACAAAGACGGTACGTAATCGGCCAGACACGTATTTTTGGATTTTTCGAAAATCGTCCCCTAAAGGAGTGAAAGTAGGGGTTGAGTTTGGTATGTATGGAAGACCTTAATTTTTAGATGTATTAATTCGAAACTTTGTAGAAATACTCCTCATAACAAACAACAAGTCCCGTATTTCTGTATTTTCCAAAAAACATTCTTAAGGGGGTGAAACAGGGGGTTGGAGTTTGTATAGAGACGTGTTGTTTTTTACGTCTATCAAATTAAAACTTGGCTCAAATACTTTCAGAAATAAATCCTGAGACACGGGTTTTTGGATTTTTCGAAATCTTTACCAAAAGTGGTGAACACACACCAACCCCTAATGGGTTGGTGTGTATTTAAAACCTTCATTTTTGGGTGTATCAATTCGAAACTTTGTAACAAAACTCCTCAAAACAAACAATAATAATAATAATAATAATAATATAATCTCACGCCTCTTATCCCTGAGGGGGTAGGCAGAGGTATTCCATTACTGGATATACCCACATTTCACGAGATATATTGGACTCCTAAACGTGATAGGTGGTGAGCCCATCGCCGGACCGGGTCTGTTTACACATGTCTCAGAATTAATTCTGAGACCTGCGGGTTTCCTCGCGATGTTTTCCTTTTTTCTTGTAAAACAAACAACAAGACACGTATTTCTAGATTTTTCAAAAATCATCTCTTAAAGGAGTGAAATTAGGAGTTGAAGTTGGTATGGAGAAGTGTGGTTTTCAACTTAAAACTTGGCACAAATATTCTTCAAACGTCTCAATATAAAGTCCACTTCTGTTTTTGAGAATTCAATGTAGGTTCTCATAATATGTTTGTGTGTTCGTAGCACATGCATAGCCTTTGGTATCAAGAACAAATTTAAAAAATCATAAACCAGAGAGTATCCTAGCCTTTACAATAGGTACGTACACGTAACAGAATAAGCGCAATTCCTGAATTAGTTTTTTAGTACCTATTACTTAATTGATTTAAGCTATTTTTAATAAGTATGTGTTAAGGTTTTTCTAAAAAATGAATAAGTATAACTGTATTTAGTGCTACCTATGGAAACCGTACTCTTATCGATCTTTATTTAAGAAATTAATAAAAAAATTAAAGATAATGCATCAACATTTTTTTATATTAGTATACTAATTGAGGTGTATGAGGAATTGCGCTTATTCTGTAAAGCGTTTTAGGTATCTAAGGTGTTTTTAATAACAAAAATATAAACAACAATGATAGCCATAGCGACAGCCAGACAGATATGTTACACAGGGATAATTTAGCAGTCTAATGGTGAAAGAACTTTTAAAATCAGTCCAGTAGTTTTTGAGTTTATTCGTTATTAACATACAAAAATACAAATCTTTCCTCTTTATAATATTAGTGTAGATAGACAGATCGTGTAGATTATCCTTCTTGATATATTTTCTAAACGCAAAGGAATAACAAATTCCACGCGGACGAAGTCGCGGGCATCAGCTAGTATCTATATATATAAAGAGAGAAGTCCTGACTGACTGACTCATCAACGCCCAGCCTAAACCCTTACACCTAGAAAGCTGATTTTTTTTACAGCTATTGTTTTTAAGATGTAGGTTACCACTAAGAAAGGATTTTTCGAAATTCAACCCTTAAGGGGATGAAAAAGGGGTTTAACGTTTGTATGGAAAACCTTCATTTTTGAGTGTATCAATTCGAAACTTTGTGAAAATACTCTATTAAACAAACAACAAGAAACGTATTTCTTAATTTTTCAAAAAACACCCCATAAGGGGGTGAAAGAGGGGGATGGAGTTTGTATGGAGACGTGTTGTTTTTTACGTATATCAACTTGAAACTTGGCACAAATACTTTTAGAAATAAATGATGAAATACGTGTTTTTGGATTTTCCGAAAATCGTCCCCTAACGGGGTGAAAGTAGGGGTTGAGTTTGGAATGTATGGAAAATCTTCATTTTTTAGGTGTATCAATTCGAATCTTTCTAGAAATACTCCTCAAAACAAACAACAAGACACGTATTTCTGGGTTTTGTAAAAAACTCCCCCTAAGAGGGCGAAAGAGGGGGTGGGATTTTATATGCAGACGTGTTGTTTTTGACGTGTATCAACTTAAAACTTGGCACAAATACTTTTAGAAATAAATGATGAGAAACATGTTTTTGGATTTTCCGAAAATCGTCCCCTAACGGGGTGAAAGTAGGGGTTGAACTTGGTATGTATGGAAAACTTTCATAATTGGGTGTATCAATTCGAATCTTTCTAGAAATACTCCTCAAAACAAACAACAAGACAAGTATTTCTGGGTTTTGTAAAAAACACCTAAGGGGGCGAAACAGGGGGTGGGATTTTGTATGGAGATGTATTGTTTTTGACGTGTATCGACTTGAAACTTGGCACAAATACTTTTAGAAATAAATTAAAAGATACGTATTTTTGGATTTTCCAAAAATCATGCCTTAACGGGGTGAAAGTAGGGGTTGAGTTTGTAATGTATGGAAAACCTTCATTTTTGGGTGTATCAATTCGAAACTTTGTACAAATACTCCTCAAAACAAACCACAAGACACGTACTTCGGGATTTGCAAAAAACACCCCTTAAAGTCGTGAAACAGGGGGTTCGAGTTTGTAATATGGAGACGTGTTGTTTTTTACGTCTATCAACTTTAAACTTGCTACAAATACTTTGGAAAATAAATGAGTAGACACGTGTTTTTGGATTTTTCGAAAATCGTACCCGAAAGAGGTGAAAGTAGGGGGTTAAACTTTGTATTTTTTTTATGATAAAAATGGGGGCAAACGGGCAGACGGGTCACCTGATGGTAGTGACGTCCGTCGCCAATGGACACCTGCAACTCAACAGTCACAACTGCGTTGCCGATCTTTGAGGTGGGAGTAGGGGGAGAGGAGGGGAGGGGGGATTCGGGGCTCCGGTTACCTCACTCACTCAACGAAACAAAATGCATTGATTTACGCTGGTTTTCTGTGAGGCCGTGGTATCACTCCGGTCGAAGCATGGCTCTCCCACGTTCATGTGTGTATTGAAAACCCTCATTTTCTGGTGTATCAATTCGAAACTTTGTAAAAATACTCTTCAAAACAAATAACAAGACACGTATTTCTGGATTTTCTAAAAACCCCCCCTGTGGGGGTGAAACAGGGCGTTGGAGTTTGTATGGAGACGTTGTTTTTTACGTCTCTTAACTTGAAACTTGGCACAAATACTTTTACAAATAAATGATGAGACACGTGTTTTTGGATTTTTCGAAAACTATTCCCTAAAGGAGTGAAAGTAGGGGTTGAAGTTGGTATGAAAAAGTGTGTTTTGTTTTACTATCAACTTGAAACTTGGCACAAATACTCTTCAAAAGTCTCCATACAAAGTCCACTTCTTTTTTTGAGAATTTACTATGGGTTCATTGAGGAAATTTGTTTGTTATAATGAGCACATGCATAGCCTTTGGTATCAAGAACTAATTCAAAAATCATAAACCAGAGAGTGTCCTAGGCTATACAATACCAGAGACCAGTTTATTTAAACTGGTCTCTAAACTGGTCTCTGACAATACGTAATCAGTATTATTTTTAGTTATGTGTAATTTTTTTTCAGAAAAACGAATTAGCATAGAACTGAATTTAGTTAGGGCTACCTGTGAAAACCGTACTGTTATCGCTCTTTATTTAAGAAATTTTGTTAGACAAAACTAAAGTACGAATGCATTAGCATATTTTTATATTAATATACTAATTGGGGTGTATGAGGATTGCGCTTATTCTGGGACGCGTTGTATGTATATAGGGTGTTTTGAATAACAAAAATATAAATAAATAGCAATGATAGCCCACTGGCTAAAGAGCCCGCTTCTCATTCGCGAGGCTCGGGTTCCAATCCTGGCATATACAGTCAAGTTTTAGTAAGGATCCTTAATTCTTTTTCATCATAGATATAGCCTATGTTACTCAGGAATAATGTAGCATTCTAATGGTGTAAGAGTTTTTGAAATCGGTCCAGTAGTTTCTAAGTTTATTCGTTATAAACATAGGCACAAAACTACAAATCTTTCCTCTTTAAAATATTAGTGTTGATAGGTAGATAGTGTAGATTATCTTTCTTGATATATTTTCGAAACGCCCTTTTGCGTTTCGAATAACAAATAGAGAATATAGAATAACAAATTCTACGCGGACGAAGTCGCGGGCATCAGCTAGTATATATATAAAGAGAGAAGTCCTGACTGACTGACTCATCAACGCCCAGCCTAAACCCTTACACCTAGAAAGCTGGTTTTTTTTACAGCTATTGTTTTTAAGATGTAGGTTAGCACTAAGAAAGGATTTTTCGAAATTCAACCCTTAAGGGGGTGAAAAAGGGGTTTAACGTTTGTATGGAAAACCTTCATTTTTGGGTGTATCAATTCGAAACTTTGTGAAAATACTCTATTAAACAAACAACAAGAAACGTATTTCTTAATTTTTCAAAAAACACCCTATAAGGGGGTGAAAGAGGGGGATGGAGTTTGTATGGAGACGTGTTGTTTTTTACGTCTATCAACTTGAAACTTGGCACAAATACTTTTAGAAATAAATGATGAAATACGTGTTTTTGGATTTTCCGAAATTCGTCCCCTAACGGGGTGAAAGTAGGGGTTGAGTTTGGAATGTATGGAAAACCTTCATTTTTTAGGTGTATCAATTCGAATCTTTCTAGAAATACTCCTCAAAACAAACAACAAGACACGTATTTCTGGGTTTTGTAAAAAACACCCCCTAAGGGGGCGAAAGAGGGGGTGGGATTTTATATGAAGACGTGTTGTTTTTGACGTGTATCAACTTGAAACTTGGCACAAATACTTTAAAAAATAAATGATGAAATACGTGTTTTTGGATTTTCCGAAATTCGTCCCCTAACGGGGTGAAAGTAGGGGTTGAGTTAGGAATGTATGGAAAACCCTCATTTTTGGGTGCATCAATTCGAAAATTTGTACAAATACTCCTCAAAACAAACCACAAGACACGTATATCTGGATTTTGTAAAAAACACACCCTAGGGGGGCGAAACCGGCGGTGGGATTTTGTATGGAGATGTGTTGTTTTTGACGTGTATCAATTTGAAACTTGGCACAAATACTTTAAGAAATAAATGAGTCGATACGTGTTTTTGGATTTTCCGAAAATCGTCCCCTAACGGGGTGAAAGTAGGGGTTGAGTTTGTAATGTATGGAAAACCTTCATTTTTGGGTGTATCAATTCGAATCTTTCTAGAAATACTCCTCAAAACAAACCACAAGACACGTATTTCTGGAGTTTGTAAAAAAACATTACCTAAGGGGGTGAAACAGGGGGTGGGATTTTGTATGGAGATGTGTTGTTTTTGACGTGTATCAACTTAAAACTTGGCACAAATACTTTTAGAAATAAACGAGAAGATACGTGTTTTTGGATTTTCCGAAAATCGTCCCCTAACGGGGTGAAAGCAGGGGTTGAACTTGGTATGTATGGAAAACCCTAATTTTTGAGTGTATCAATTCGAAACTTTGTACAGATACTCCTCAAAACAAACCACAAGACACTTATATCTGGATTTTGTAAAAAACACCCCCTAAGGGGGCGAAACAGGCGGTGGGATTTTGTATGGAGATGTGTTGTTTTTTACGTCTATCAACTTGAAACTTGGCACAAATACTTTTAGAAATAAATGTGCAGATACGTATTTTTGATTTTCCGAAAATCGTCCCCTAACGAGGTGAAAGTAGGGGTTGAGTTTGTAATGTATGGAAAACCTTCATTTTTGGGTGTATCAATTCAAAACTTTGTACAAATACTCCTCAAAACAAACCACAAGACACGTACTTCTGGATTTGCAAAAAACACCCCTTAAGGGCGTGAAACAGGGGGTTCAAGTTTGTATGGAGACATGTTGTTTTTTACGTCTATCAACTTGAAACTTGGTACAAATACTTTTGAAAATAAATGAGTAGACATGTGTTTTTGGATTTTTCGAAAATCATCCCCAAAAGGGGTGAAAGTAGGGGGTTGAACTTGGTATGTATGGAAAAACCTAATTTTTTGGTGTATCAATTCGAAACTTTCTAGAAATACTCCTCAAAACTGAGGGGGTGAAACAGGGCGTTGGAGTTTGTATGGAGACGTGTTGTTTTTACGTCTCTTAACTTGAAACTTGGCACAAATATTCTTCTAAAGTCTCCATATAAAGTCTACTTCTTTTTATGAGAATTCACTAAGGGTTCCTTGAGGAAATTTGTTTGTTATTATGAGCACATGCATAGCCTTTGGTATTAAGAACTAATTCAAAAATCATAAAACAGAGAGTGTCTTAGGCTATACAATACGTAATCAGTATCGACTACATAATTGATTTCAGCTATTTTTAGTATGTGTAATTTTTTTTTAGAAAAACGAATTAGCATAGAACTGAATTTAGTTAGGGCTACCTGTGGAAACCGTTCCTACTTTTATCGCTCTTTATTTAAGAAATTTTGTTAGGCAAAACTAAAGTACGAATGCATTACCATATTTTTATATTAGTATACTAATTGGGGTGTATGAGGAATTGCGCTTATTCTGGGACGCGTTGTATATCCCTTGAAATGGAAAGGGTGTTTTGAATAACAAAAATATAAATAAATAGCAATGATAGCCCACTGGCTAAAGAGCCCGCCTCTCATTCGTGAGGCTCGGGTTCCAATCCTGGCATATACAGTCAAGTTTTAGTAAGGATCCCTAATTCTTTTTTGTCATAGATATAGCCTATGTTACTCATGAATAATGTAACATTCTAATGGTGAAAGAGTTTTTTAAATCAGTCCAGTAGTTTTTGATTTTATTCGTTATGAACATGGGTACATAACTACAAATCTTTCCTCTTTATAATATTAGTGTAGATAGATAGATAGATAGTGTAGATTATCCTTCTTGATATATTTTCTAAAGGCAAAGGAATAACAAATTCCACGCGGACGAAGTCGCGGGCATCAGCTAGTATATATATAAAAGGAGAAGCTAAATCTAAAAATCAAGGCCCAGCCCAAACCGCTAAACATAGAAACATGAAATTTTGTGTGTAGGTTACGTTTATAATGTAGATGCTCGCTAAGAAAGGATTTTATGAAATTCAACCCTTAAGGGGGTGAAAGAGGGGGTTGAAGTTTGTATGAGATATTGTGATTTCTGCGTGTATCAACTTTAAACTTGGCACAAATACTCTTCAAAACACACTATGGAATATTAGTTCTAGGATTTTTTGAAAATCATCCTCCTAGGGGGTGAAAGTAGGGGATGAGGTTTGTATGGAAAACCTTCATTTTTGGGTGTATCAATTCGAAACTTTGTAAAAATACTCCTCAAAACAAACAACAAGACACGTATTTCCGGATTTTTCAAAAACCATCCCCTAAGGGGGTGAAACAGGGGAGTGGAGTTTGTATGGAGACGTGTTGTTTTTTACGTCTATCAACTTCAAACTTTACATAAATACTCTTAGAAATAAATTATGAGACACATATTTTTGGATTTTTCGAAAATCATCCCCTAAACGGATGAAAGTAGGGGTTGAAGTTGATACGAAGAAGTTTATTTTTTGCGTCCATCAACTTGAAACTTGGTACAAATGCTTCTGAAAACAAACTATGAGATATTAGTTCTAGGATTTTTCAAAAATCTTCCTCCAAGGGGGTGAAAGTGGGGGTTGAAGTTTGTATGGAAAACCTTCATTTTTGGGTGTATCGATTCGAAACTTTGTAAAAATACTCCTCAAAACAAATAACAAGATACGTATTTCTGGATTTTTCGAAAATCACCCCTTAAGGGGGTGAAACAGGTGGTTGGAGTTTGTATGGAGACGTGTTTGATTTTTACGTCTATCAACTTCAAACTTGGCACAAATACTCTTAAAAATAAATCATGAGACCCGTGTTTAAGGAATTTTCGAAAATCATCCCCTAAGGGGGTGAAAGTAGCGTTTGGAGTTTGTAAGGAGACGTGTTGTTTTGTACGTCTTATCAACTTGAAACTGGGCACAAATACTTTTAGAAATAAATGATGAGACACGTGTTTTTGGATTTTTTGAAAATCATCTCTTAAAGGGGTGAAAGAGGGGGATAAAGTTTGTATGGGATAGTGTGATTTCTGCGTGTATCAACTTTAAACTCTTTACAAAATATATTCTTGAAAATAAACTTGATATATTAGTTTTAGGATTTATCGAAAACCATCCTCCAAGGGGTTTGATTCCCTTGGGGGTTGAAGTTTGCATGAATACCTTCATTTTTGGATGTATCAATTCGAAATTTTGTAAAAATACTCCTCAAAACAAACAACAAGACAAGTAGGTATATCTCGAGTTTTCAAAACTCACGGGTGAAACGGGGTTGGAGATTGTATGGAAACGTGTGGTTTTTTTACGTCTATCAACTTGAAACTTATCACAAATACTCTTAAAAATAAATGATGAGAAACGTATTTTTGTATTATTTTAAAATCATTCCTTAAAAGGGTGAAATTAGGGGTTGAAGTTGGTATAGAGAAGAGGGGTTTTTTGCGTCTATCAACTTGAAACTTGGCACAAATATTCTTTAAAAGTCTCCATACAAAGCCTAATTTTTTTTGATAATTTACTATGGGTTGCTAGGAGAAATTTGTTTGTGCATCCCAAAATGTTGAAAAAATAAATTTCCACCCGTGCGAAGCCGGGGCGGGCCGCTAGTCATTTTATATACGAGTATATAGATTGTTGTGACAGATAGATAGACACATTATCTTCGACATAACAGTTTCCTTTTTCAGTTTTTAAATACGAATCTGTATCCTAATAAGGCATTCTCTTCTCACATTCATATTAATCTCCATTGACACTAATTCCAGGCGTAAATTAGATTGTCCCCTAATCCAAAGGGGTCCTGATTTAATTTCTTCCCTCATTGAAGATGAAGAGGCAATTTGTACAAAAAACTTGGCCGTACCAGTTGTCGGGTACTTGAGTTCGGAGGAGAATATTGGGCTAACTTTTAACCTATCCTCATCGAATTATGTAGATTACGTAATTTTTTAGGCGCACCTTAAGATCGAGATTTTTTATTCTGTGAAGCAACGTGTTTTTTTCAATCCTTGGCGACGACGAATCATCACAAACCATCGTCATTTTCATTCTTCATTAATTCATTGCTGGAAATGTAATAGGTTAGTCTTAGTAATTAGGGCGAATATTATTATTATTATTAATAGAACATTAAAAACCTGCACTTTTTGATGGAACAAGCCGCTTTGGACAGTCATAGTATAGGGATCAAAATATAAGCGATCTTACCAGCAAGGGAGGAAAGTTTCACTACCAGCGCAGCAGTGAAACTTTCCTCCCTTGGGGATAAAGAGGGCGCCACTTAAATAAAAAATGTCTATAATACGTATATACCCATTTATCATCACCGCTACATATCACATATATCGTAGAATTTTAGTGACAGGAATTCCTATAGTATGTGGGGCGTCCTCTATTATTATGAGAGGAGGTGCGGAAAGCGGTCGACTGATTGTCTTTATAGTTAGGGAGGCGAATAGGGGAATTTTCGGTAATACTCGAGCGTGGCAGTTTAAGATATGAGAGATACCTTAGACCTAATAGAACAACCTTGTAAAGTATTTAGCTCTATAAGTAGTGACGCGCGCCTAGGATAGACGATCAGATTAGTAAAAAAAAATCGATAGTCTGAAATACTCAAGCGCGTCAGATTAAGATATTGGGGGTTGATTTTAGTGTTTTAAGACTAAATTTAACTAATCTGACGATAAGTCCTTGATGCCGCCAAGTTATAGGGTCGCGAACTTGTAAAAAAAAAACGTTAATCCGGCATTCTCGAGCGCGTTTTTTTTACTAAAAATACAAAATCTGCCGGTTTCCGCATGACCGGAAGTGTGGAGGAGCCATTTCATCTTCCGAAAAACCCGTTGCGGCATATAAGTCGCGAATGATACATTTTACACAAAAAAAGTTTAAATAAACAAAAAAAGTAATTTTATTTTACACAAAAAATGTCTCTTTACATTTTTGTCCAAAGTTAAAACTTTTTGACTTGAAGCATCATAAAAACTCAAACTCCCGGTTTTTTGAGTATATCTCGAAAACTGAGGTTTTTAAAATAAATTGATATGAAATAACGATGATTAAATTATTGAACTTTTATTATATCTCAAAATTTTTTTTTCTAAAGCTTCTCGACAATTTTCGTGGACTCGGAAAAAGTTACGCGTATCTGTATACAAAAGTTTTATTAACATGTACAGTTCCATGTATGTATATTATTCAATAGCCTGTTGATCCTCAAATTGTTTTTTGGACGTACCGTAACTCGTAAGCAAAACGAAGTGAAGAATTGAAGCAAAAAAGAGGAATTTGCCATAAACATGTAATACAGACTGAGCGCTTCGCGGAAATATGCCGTCTCACCAGTATTTTTCCTTTATTTCGCAACATTGATGGTGGGGAAAAAAGCGGTAGAAGGGAATTTTCGGTACACCTTAATATATATATAATTCCCCGTTTTATCAAGGAGAAAGAAAGGAAAAAAATAAAACAAAAAACCTTTTTCGGTCAGATTAAGAGAACCCACCAACATTTTTGTCAGATTAAGAAAATATGCTTTCAGGATACCAAGATAAACCTCCCCTATGAAAATCTGACGCGCTCGAGTATTGCAAAAGAACTATTTTTTTTTGCATTTTCAAACATTCATCGTAACTTATCGTCACGCCCAAATCGTCAGTTTTTTTAAAGGAAGCTTCCTTGGGGCCTACTTAACACCCCTTCCGAAAATCTGAAGCGCTCGAGTAATTTTTTTTTTTTTGCATTTTTGACTACTTTTTATGCCTACCCCCACCACGCAAACCGGCAGATTAGTATACCGTTGTTATCAGAGGCACTTGGGGCATACGTAGTATGAATATCTGACGCGCTCGAGAATGCCCAAGTAACTGTTTTTTTTACATTTTTGAAAAACCGTACACGCCAAACCCACCGCTAAAATGGTTTTTACCATATTAGCTTTTCTTTTCGAAATTATTTTATCTTTCGATTTTGATAGGTCTCGACGGCGCCGTTGAATTACGCCATTTAGCTACCTCGCCTCCCTAACTATTAGTAAAAGTGTTGCTTACGACGTATCACTTGTTATATATCTTTGTATCGATTATGTAGTAGTATATAAGTTCAGCTAAGCTTTTATGAAGGATCTCTAACCGTACCTTACTAGGGACTCATATATCACGGTAAACGCTTAGTCTGACGTGGCACGTCACTTCAGAAGTGAGGCATCATCTATCAGGCACACTCGTCTAATTTACTCGAAGATATTCGTAAGTGATGTTGTGTAACCTTCATGTAAGGTTTCAGATAAGTATCGTGTGTGTCGTTTAGGCGTTGTATATAATGTCCTTTGCCTAACGTATGTGTTTCTATAAATATTTCTTTTCCAAAATGTTTCTTTTACAGGGCGACCATTCCCAAGTGTATTTCGAAAAATTGCCTTTTATGTAGGCACAGGTATTACATTTTTGGAAATACCTACGATTCACCAGTATTTTATGAACCTCTCTCTGTTATACATGGCCTAGATTTTTTTCTGGGACCTACGGGTTTCCATACGCTGTTTTATCAGAAGGCTTCTTTCAAAAACCGGATTTCCCAGAATAATACTTGTCTATTTCTCAGTAGGAGAGCTTTTAAGCTCCAAGCAGAGTTTGTATATTTGAAAGGACGTTGACTTTTTACGATAGGTGAAGGAACCAATGAGTTTTCAAAACTTTAAGCTAGAAGGGCCAAGACCAAACCAAATACGTTCAACCCCCCAGATTCTATTTGTTCCACACAAAAAAGTAATCCAAAGGCACTAATCCATCCGCAATGGAAAAGTGGCCTTTGTCAATTTATTTTCTGTTGAAAATGGATATACTTTTAAAAAATATTATGTTTTTCTGAAGCGATATCTGACCTAAGGTTCCTGAATCCATCAGTGTCTAGGATATAGGCTGATTACTGCTAAAAGCAAAAAAACCTTTTTATTTGATCTTGGATAAGAACGAAATTCGGGAGATCCCTTTCGCGCGGGAGCGCCTTTCTTAGTGAGTGTCTAAGGTCCCAAAAAGTAGGAACCTATTACAGATGAAGTAACACAGATCTCCAATCACAATACAAAAAATGTTAGTCTCAAATAAATTATACAAAGTCTTTATTTATTCATTGATTCAAGACGGTCAATAACACTATCAATAAGCTCTCCTCAATACATTCCAACCTTCTTTGTCAGTTTTCAAATAATAGTACAAGCTATAGTAATAAACACTACCGCCACATGCGACAAATCCAGTAAGTATTTTACAATCGTTAGAAGCAGTTAAAACTGCACACGCGCACACAAACAAAGCCATCACAGTCACATGAAAGCATAGGTACCAAATATGGAACTTGAATATCGGATGCTTTCTCCTCAAGAAGCTGAACAGGAGAATGCCAATCGCCACGAACAGTTGCACGAACAACAAAACGAAAACGAACTCCACGATAGATGCTGTAATGTTTTCTAATTCCGTTCCTATCTTTCCAACTGCTACCAATAGAAGTAAGGCTGTGAAGAGGAGCATCGGAAGGACAGCTGACATTCCGATTAATAAGAACGTTTTTCTTAATTGCATGCAATATGTACACGACTTGACTTCTTCAGAATCTTCAATTATGATCGTCATGGCAGTTGATTCAGTGAAATTTTCTGGGACGAAAATTGTCTGACCTGTCATCAGTAAATTTGTCATATCAAAAGTGACATCAAGCTTTCTATGTTACTGGCAAAGACGTTTGAATAAAGTCTTTTTTCAAAACTCTTTGGTCACTGGGTACAGAATAAAAGATAACTTTTTGGTTTTTAAAGGTTTTTTACTGTCTTGATTTCATATTAGCTTTTTACTTTTTCTGAGCATAGTCACAAAATTTCTTGGCTTCTTATTTAATACCAAATTTTTAAAATGTAAGTTAAGTTTACTCTTTAAATGATACCATGTATCATAAGATTCATAAGTCTAACTGAAACGCATCAATGAATGATTTTGTTATGCCTAAGTCATAACTTCCTGCGTATACGAGTATATCTCACAGTCAGTGTTGTTATTACATTTGGAAATTCCTCTTAGGAGTTTTAATTCTGTATACACTTTGGCTGTAGCTTCAGAGGCTATTTATTTATAGCTATATGTATCTATACTAAACTGGTGCATTGTAATCATTCCTTTCTAATCTAAATCCTAAGTTGACGGAGGACGATCCATCAACTCCCTAGCATGCATTACTGTCACTGATGGAGCATTTATAATGGCCGCGTCAGACAGCTGGTTCATCAATTTTGCACTTTTGCATGCTTAGTTTATAATAGAGTTTCTAAGTAATTGGATAGCATCTGGCTATACTTACTTGGAATACTAACTAAAAAGAAGTAGATGTCAGAGACTATACTTTGTAGTGTCATTTTACTTGGTCGCGCTATAATGCCGTGCCATGTGCAACTCGAACGCTTATATCAATCTCATACATTTGTAATTATTTGCCATTGAAGTTTATGTTTTATAAAGCAACTTGGCTAGTCCCTGGGGATGTTAATGATAGCATCTAACAAAGTACTGTCTCGTTCTGGTATCTCATAGTGAGGATTAGTTGAAATTCAGTGTTTTACTCAAAGAGATTTAAATATAATAGGGCATAGAGGGGGCATTGGGAATATTTTCATACAAAACTTTGAAGCCTAAGCGTCATGTCCTTGTCATGTATTAGTATGAACGCGAGCTGTCATTCAGTCGAAATTGTACTAGACTTATTCCACTTGGAATAACTTTTGACTTCAAATTTTCCTCGCTTTGTCCCCTCTATGCCTTATTATATTTTAATCTCTTTGGTTTTACTCTTTGCGCCTAATCCCAAGCCCAGCACGGCGCATTTTGCGCCACTGCTGCACACAATATTTTCTTCTTGTCTGTTAAATACCTACTATTATTTTCTAGATGTTTCTTTTAATTTGGTGTAAATTTTATGTTTTGTTTAGTATAATATAAGAAGTGGGTTCGTGTGATGACGTCACTTATACATATAGATGATAGAGGCTTGAAAAGACAATTTATTATTCTAGAAAAAATATATAGGTAAACAACAATGCAAAGGTGGGTTAATTAAGAAATGGTTTTTACAATAACAAAGTCGACTTTTTAATACATTTTAAAAAAAAAATATCTCATTTCGAAAAACCAATAAGTAACAAAATTATTTTTTTAAATAAAAAATATAAAATGTTGTGAATTCTATTCTATATCAAAACACAATGCAATTCAAATGACTAATGTATTTTTATAAAGCAAAATGTTTTAAAAACTCGGCTTGTTTTAAAAAGAACAGAAAATAACATTGGACAAATAAAACAGAAAGTAAAGCAAAATATTGCCAACATAAAAATACATTTAAAAAAACTATTAGTGCTATCAATGTTTATATAACAAATGTCGAGGTGCCATATTTCATATTTTAGCCAGATAGTGGCAATATATTTTTAATCTACCAGCCACAAATAGACATTTCAAAAGAGCTTATCGTCGATGTCCCTTTTATAACGTAATAAATATGCTTTTATGACTTGCATGAAAAGTTCCTTACGAATAAATGACTTCATAAAAAGGGCTTGAGCTCTTAGGGAAGTAAATATTACAATGTATGTAGGTCTTAAGGTAATCTTAAGTAAGTTTAGGGTCCTTAAGTACCACTAATGGTGGGTTGTTATCCGTAATGCCCCGTATATTAGACCGCTTAGAATACACGTTGGACCGAAACTTGTAACAGCTACTTATACAGTCGTCTCTACATACATAGATACTTCAGGAACTTATTGAGTGGAGTGAGTCGCATATTTGATTATCTACTAGCCGTGTGGCTGATGGAATTCGGAAAAACTAGCCAAGTGTGAATCGGCCCATCGTGCAATAAAAAAGACGAGACAAAAACATCCCTCGAAACATAAATAAACATTATGTAGGTGAAAACTTCACCTGTCTACCTACATTTATGGTTCATGAGATACAGCTCATACAGCCTATACTGACAGACAGACAGACGAACAGCGTAGTCTTAGTAAAAGGATCCCGTTGGCAAGATTAGGGTACGAAACACTAAAAACGAAAAACTTCCATACTAACATAATCAATAGGTACTAAAAAAACAAGAACCGAAATTTCGTAATCACAAACACACGTTTTACTCGTACAAAATCTTGTGTCCTCAAAATTTTTCACCAATCTGCAGAAAAGCGATATGAGAGCATGTATCGACATGCTGTCAACTCCAACGTTTAATAAATGACGGCGCTACATCTTGCCAACTTTTTCTAAAAATGTCGTCTACACTGAGCACCCTCATTACTCATTGCTTGACAATATGCACTGGGACACATTGAGGTATCTACGCAAGGATGCTGTACCAAAAGACATTTTAAATTTGTCCGAAACTATGTTCAAAACTCTGTTTAAGGGCTCAGTCTCGCTTTGTGACACATAGTAAAAGTGGTGCTCCCCCCGTTGCAATTAGACGTTAGAAACTACACGTGAAGGTTGCTCTGCTTTAATATACGTGTATACGATTTTTATTAAGTTATTTTTTTTAAGTTAATTCTTAGTGAAAATGAAAAGTTAGAAATATTTAATTGGTCCTCCTCTTTTTCTATAGTAAAAGGAACTAGGTACTGCAGGAGGAAATAATTATTTGACATAAAATGACTATATTTTTATCAATCGCGCTTGAGTTTGTTGCTGGTTCTTTTCGGGGGTATTCGGAACCCGCAACTCGTCAAAAGAGGGGCTGCTGTTTCATCATCATCATCATCATCATCGTCAACCCGTAACAGCCCACTGCTGAGCTAAGTATGTGATGATGAAGTATGGCTGCTGTTTACATTCAGCCAATCTCGATGGACGAGTTTAGAGTCCCTTGTTATTATGCTATTGACGTTTTTTATGTGCATTTTTTTTTAACTTGAGAAATATATTTTTTTAATTGAATTCCATATCTTCAACACTTAAAGTTGCCAAATAAACTTTGCTCCAGGCGGCCTTTTCTGAGGCGCAAGGAACAAATCCAATTTAAAGTGACGGATGTAATAAAACTCTCCACTTTTATTTGGGACAATTCTATTCCAATATTTGATTGGATTTGTTTTTTTATGAAAGACGACACAATAAAGTCAATAAAACAAAAGAATAAATCAGTTTATCGTGTGCGAAGCGATTGAACATAATAAATAAATAAATATTTTTCTGAGAAAAAATATATGTTTTTAGTTACTGGTATAAGTAATCTGTAATAATAATAAGTTGTGGGACACAATTCTCACACGATTATTTCGTCCCAAACTAGGCAGCGCCTGTAATATGGATACTAAACAACTAATAAATAATAAATAAATAATCACTCGCCTTTTATCTCTAGGGCTATCACTGCTTTAAACATGCACACAAATTTCCGCCCCAAGGATCGAACCCGCGACCTCCGACGCAAAAGACAGGAAGCGTCACTACCAACTGTCCGGTATTGTTGATCGAAGATATAATATATCCTATAGTCAATAGGATATATTCACAATAAAGAACCATTGCTTTTAAAATCACACTATATTATGCACGAGCGAGATTAAGTTTTTTAAAACAGGATGCTGTTGTGTAGGTGAATTCCATATGGCAATGTTGAATTAAATGGTTGATGTGATTTGAACATATTACCTAAAGGTAGTGTCGATAAATTACATAATAAATTATATGTATACATGTGCCCTTACTCGAAATCAAACGAGGCTTCAAGTGTGAGAGACAGACTTACCATCAAACCGGGTGGCCACTGCTCAAATATAAATAAATATAATGCGACCATATAAATGATCTCTCAGATAATTGTATTTTCTACCAGGAAAACTACAAAGGACAGAAATTACGTCCATACCGAGCCAGATCGGAAGCCAACACGTCTAATTTCGAAGACAAAAGAAATCCATTACCAAGCTCCAACGCAGATTGGAGATTCTTAAAAATGCGATAAAGCCGTTCTAGCTCTAAATTGAAAGTCCAATCGGCTTTTTGTGAAATCAGGGCGTGTCGTGTCGAGCACCGCTGCATCGTGACTCTATCTAGCCACAGCTCACGGCTACATAACCTATAGAATGGAACTAAACTGAAAAATCCTGACGAGGGCATGTATGAATGAGAGTAAAACACGTACATTATAATCACTAGCTCGACAGTGAAGGAAGGCATCGTGAGCACGCATGTGTAATAGCACCCGGTCCAGCAATGGGCTAACCACCTATCACGTTAGGGGTCCAAAAAATCATTGGTTTGAAAATCAACATGTTTGTAACACGCGTATTTAATTACTTACTTACTGACCCTCGATGTGGGGAGACTGGAAACTCTTCTCACTTCGAAATAATATCTACATATCACATGACCACTTATTATCGCTAAATTTCAAATGTTCTTATTATCGTATATCTACTATATAAAAATAAGTCGGGTTTTACTTCCTGACGATTTAACTCCAGAACTGACGAACCGATTTCCATGGTTTTGCATTCGTTGGAAAGGTCTAGGGCTCCGCAAGGTTAATAGCAAAGAAAATTCAGCATTGCACCCGTGCGAAGCCGGGGCGGGTCGCTAGTCTTACCTATATATTACATAATTATCTGATCGAAAAACAATTGTTGGTTTTTTCACGTGTTGTGCTACGTCTTTTGGTTTGATAAAATTAATTCTTCAGTAATCGTATTTGAGTTGCTAATTAAGAAAAAAAAGATCCATCAAGGAGGATTATTGATATTGTTCTTAGATAAGATTCTGCGGCGCGTGTGGAGTACATCTTAATTACTTCTAATTATATTGATTCTTCAACCAGGATTCCGTACATACATTCCGGCAATTACATATTCATCATCGTCATCAATATTTAACAGCCCACTGCTGAGCTATGTATCTTTCCCCACAGATTAGGAAATATGGTCCATGCTACATACAAAAACCCTGGCGAACTCACCGCGGATTCGGAGATGGTGTTAAGATAATGTATGACGTACCTGTCGCAATTTTTCAACTCACCCAATGACCCATAGGTATCTGCTATGGCTTAACGACTTTGTACTTGTGTGAGATATCTATAAAACTATGATATCCACTAAAATATATATATAATACTAGCGACCCGCCCCGGCTTCGCACGGGTGCAACGCTTATAAGATTTTCCCGCTTTTCTGTTGAAATTTTTACAGATTTTTTTTTGCTATAAACCTCACGGAGCCCGAGACCTTTCCAACAAATGCAAAACCGTGGAAATCGATTCGTGCGTTCTGGAGTTATAGCGTCAGGAAGAAAAACCCGACTTATTTTTATATAGTAGAGATAACAACTAAAATATGTCCACTGACTTATTTAAGGTGTTGCGTCAATTTCACATGATGACAATTCAATTGTAACCTAGTCAATCGCTAATAAACACGCGATTTTTCTATTCAATCTCATAGAATTATGATTTTATTGTAGATCGATCACTACAAATGAAAGCCATTGGTCTAGGCCCTATATATCTATACAAATAATTCTATGACATAGATATTATAACCGAAATCCGTTATGAGAGATTGAGATCCCCGAGAAAAGAACCAGCC
Organism: Ethmia dodecea; assembly: GCA_963855545.1. Lineage (NCBI taxonomy): Eukaryota > Metazoa > Arthropoda > Insecta > Lepidoptera > Depressariidae > Ethmia > Ethmia dodecea. Next base: position 16,014,280 of record OY979438.1, on the reverse strand, counting down.
TGCAATATGGCAACGCAACTCAAGTTTCGATTGATAACTATTTTACACTCAGAACTCTAAAAATATACAACGTCATGACCACTCGATAATGTCACCGAGGAATTACTGCCCCCCCCCCCCCCCCTTTGTTTGTAAATGGTTACAAGTACAAGATAAGAAGAAGATATATTGGACGAAATCATGTTATTGTGGTCATTGATGTAGCGACCATGGGTAAAGTGTCGAAGGCAGTTTTAATAGTGACTTCTGTGGTGTGTCTACTAGCAGTGGACACAAGGCAAGATGCATTGACAAAAACTATTGAAACTGTAAGTGATATTGTAGTAAAAGAAATTAATTAGTAGGTAAAACAATACGATTAAGCAACATGAAATATATGGGAGTGAGCAGAGATATTTAGGCATTATTGAAAATACCCACTTTTGAACGCCTGAAAATGATAGGTGGTGGGTGAGCCCATGGCCGGACTGAAGTGCTATTATACACGCCTCAGAACCATTTCTGGGGCTGCTGGTTTCTTCACGATATTTTGTTGTTTCTGATAACGTAAGCTATTTTTAAACATTGGAAGATGTCCTCATTAAGGATCAAAATCGGTCCTCACGCACGTAACGCAACAAGTTCTGCTTTATTTAAAAGTTCTGTAAGTAACAAAAAACTTATGCAATCACAAAATAGGATAAAGAAAATGAGCCATCAGTTATAATTAAAAAGTAACATTAAAATGTGAAGTTAAATAAAAGCTAGCATTCAAGATATTATGTGATAGGGCTTGAAATGATTCACACTATACTGGATCCACCATCATCAACTTCTCCGCATCAACTTAAAGTGATCGCTAACTATTAAGGAATTATTTTCCATAGGCTCAAGACATACGAGACAACGGCTATGAATCCGAAACTCATCATGTGATAACGATAGACGGCTATATCCTGGAGATGCATCGGATTCCCTTCAAGAGAAATGAGACCGAAGGCGCCGCTGATAGGCATGTGGTGTTCATCATGCACGGTTTGCTGGCTGCATCGAATACTTTCATTGCTCTCGGCCCACAATACGCTATAGGTTAGAATTTTTATTCATAAGCTGTTCGTTTCTGACTTGGTTCTAGATAGACTGTAGTATTACTCATTAGCTGATAAGCTAATGAATGTCTAATGGGACAAATTTCGGGGTGAGCAGGAAAGGAAAGTAATCTGGACCACGATCTGGACTGTCATACTGTCCTTCAAGGCGAATCAGTTTTTTCCGGAAACTTCAACCGATGACGAGTTGTGTGGATTCTGATACGGGACCATGTGTTCTACCTCCAGTACACTCACCACTATACTATTCTTACGTAGCTCATTTGCCTTGCCGTAGTTCTGCTCAATCATTCCTATGTTCATCTAAGTAACGTAAAACATACATACATACATCATATCACGCCTATTTCCCATTGGGGTAGGCAGAGACAACAGACTGCCACTTGCTACGAACCTGGCAGATCTCTCGTGCTTCCTCCACATCCATCAAACGACTCATGCTTGATCGTCGGTTTCGGGTACTCTTTATCTGGATGTAGGTACACCTACGTCGTCCTCTACCGACTCGCCCATTCACAACACCCTTGTATATTTGTCTTGTTAGACGACTTTCATTCATCCGCTCAATGTGACCAAACCACCTAAGCATTCCTCTTTCAATCCTAGTCACTATGTAACGTACAAATTTTGGTATTTTTTTATGGATCAAGCAGATAGCTTCGTGCTGTATTGATATGTAATGTAAGCATTGATTACACTCGCTCACTTTGTACGCCGCTCAAATTTGTCTCGTTTATTTCAGCATACAATTTAGCTGACGCCGGCTTCGATGTCTGGATGGGGAATGCACGGGGCACTAAAAACTCCCGTTTCCACGTCACCATGGACCCAGACGCCAGCGAGCATAGGTCCCAGTTCTTCGACTTTACTTGGGAACAAATTGGGATGCTCGACCTCTCTGCCATGATCGACTACGTTCTTCAATTGACGGGGCAAGAAAGGCTGCACTATCTCGGGCATTCACAGGGTGGGACTGCATTTCTCGTCCTTAACTCCATGAGGCCAGAGTACAACGAGAAGTTTGCTACCGTCCATTTGCTGGCTGGAGTGGGGCACATGACTTATTTCCCGAACTTCTTTCTGAGACCACTGGCTCAGTTCACTTATCCGCTTTACGTAAGTAAATTTTTTTACAGAACAATAGTGAAATACATTTTTCAACACACTTGCTCAAAACGACGTTTTCATTCCACCGATTTTTGGCTCATAATCCTAGATATTAAACACGCGTGCTTTTTCAGTATATTATTGAACGAGTGCCTTTAGTTTATTAACCCGACCAATTTACATTTGTACCCTAGTACCAAGTCGTAAGTAAGAAGAAGAAGAAGCGATATAATTTAGTCGGGTTATAACTTTTTATTTTAGCAACAAACAGTATTTATGCGAAAAATAGCAGTGAATTGTAAATCCAGCTGCAGTATTAAAAAATAACTTAAATTCATTTAAAATTTTTGTGTAATTTTTGTTTTAAACATTACATTTAAATTTAATTATATTTTTAATCTTGGCTGTTGGCCGATCTAGTTCGCACCTTAGCCTTGCGCGCGCATCGGTATCGCGGCAAGAAAAAAAAACAACGCGCCATTTTTCATTAAATAATTGTCGGCTTTGACGAAGTTTGGATTAATTGTGAAGTTTAAAATTAACGAAAATGTCTACTTCAAGTGAAGGAAATGAAGAAAACCTATTATTAACTCCGCCGGACATACGTAACGAGGCGAAAAACGCGTGCGATAGTCTTTTGCCATCCAAATCGAGTGAAATGTAAGTATTTAGCGGCCGGCCTATGAAAAATTTTTAAAATGGAAAACCGGCAAGAACGCTCATTCTTTCTCAGAAAAACGTCGTTTTGAGCAAGTGTGTTGAAAAACGTCGTATGAAACACGTGTGCCTGTGACCATAATATACGCGGCTTTCTTATGGCGCACTCGCTTACGCTCGTGCGCACATAATATCGCCTTGTATATAATGGTCAACTTAGCACACTTGTATCATAATGTACTATTTTGTGTATACGACAGTAGAGCATACCACAGTAACGTTTATCCCAAATTACGCTAAAAGGCCTGACGGATGATGCTATCTGATAGCTGCTATGATGACGCTATGCTGATTGATGACAAGTTCTAGTATTTTTAACAGCTACTTTTAAAAGTGACATGCACTCAGTGGTGACATAGTGTGATTTTGTTTAATTTACTTTCCTTCATTTATTTGTTCGTAATGTCGTCAATGAATATCCCGTCAGCAATGGATTGGAGGCACAGTAGAATTATCTATTGTCCTTGAGTCCCCCTGTAATCCTGATGACACAAGTGTCTAATGTTCATCGTCTGTTTTCAGAGCCTTGCGACGGCAATAGGTGTAGTAGAAATGTTCCCACCTCTATCAAGATACAATATAACTAGCGGTTATAAAACAGCGGACTACTGTGCTGGTGACCTCAAACTTAAGGACTTCTGCGAATTAATAGGCATTCATGAGTTATTGGTGAGTTTTGACAATAAAAGCCTTTATACAACATGTAACAGAATAAGCGCAATTCATGAAATTAGTTTGTTCAGTATCGACTTCTTTTTCGATTTCAGCTATTTTTAATAGCTGAATTTAGTGCTTTCTATGGAAATCGTGCTATTATTAATAACAAAAGTTCGATTGCATCATATTTTTTTTATATTAATATACTAATTGGGGTGTATGAGGAATGGCGCTTTTTCTGTTACCCCTTGTATAATAATCTTAAATTTGACTGAATTTACTACGTTTCGTTTATTTATTTTACACCTAAGATTGTCTTGCTTTCCAGCATATTATTATGTTTCAACTAGAGTTTGCCAGTGTGCGGTTCTGTGCTTTTCTCCTGCAAGAAATACCCGCTTTCCTCTCAAGTCGTCTTCACATCTTCGATGTTGTCTCCCTTTTTTTATTTTCAATTATTTTGATATTTGGTTTTAAATAGACCAATCTCTTGAGATCCCCTGAGAAATAAGTATTTACTTCTAAGACCGTCACATTTAATAATTTATCTATTAATGGATGTTGCCAGTGACTCAGTCATGTGAAACTTGTCTTTCAGACCCTCGTTTTTAGTTCTGAAAAGTACCCTATTTTCTTCCTTAAGGTGTAAACTATCGTCCCACCAAATTTCATCAAGATCGGTCCATACTTAGGCATCTTAAAAAAAGTGTCAATATAAGTTAAGGATTTTATTTTATTTTGAAGTTATACAGAAACCGCTTATTTTTATAGTAAGTACCTACTTATTTAGCAGTTCTTTAAGTTTTAGATAATTAATCCTTCAAGACGTTGTTATTTATTGTACTCTCAATCAACTAGATATACAATGATGGATTACTAACAGCTTATAATTCTGACAAAGTAATTATAGTTTTAATCTTTATCTGGCATTTAATGAACTTATCTAATTATGTGACGCTGTTTACCCAACGGGACTAATAGAATAAATAAATAATCTCGCGCCTTTTATCCCTGAGGGGGTAGGTAGAGGTATTTACATTTTTGGAAATATTAACTTTTTACGAGAATATTCGACCCCTAAACGTGAAAGATGGTGAGCCCATCGCCGGACCGGGTCTGTTACACTTGCCTCAGAATAATTCTAAAACCTGCGGGTTTCCTCACGATGATTTCCTTCACCGTCGAGCTAGATTTGTTTCAAAATCTGTTCAGTAATTTTTGAGTTTATTCGTTACAAACATACAAAAATACAAATCTTATCTTTATAATTTTAGTATAGATGTAGATAGTGTAGACTAGTTTACTTCATTCGATAGCCTAAAAGTTATTCTGCTGTTTAAGTTTTATATTACTGTAAGGTGCGTTCAAAATCTATTCAATATAGTTTTTGCGTGAATTATACGTAATTTCATGTATCCGGTGATAAACTCACCACCTATCATGATGATGATGAATGATATTATTACGTACTTATGTTTTATATTTTTTATTGAATTTCCTTTTCAGTCAGACGCTCCAGACATATGGGAAATCATCGGAAACGTCGAAGTGGGCGGCGCAGCATTCAAACAAGTAGCTCACTACGGACAAAACATAAAAGCACAAACATTCCAAAGATGGGACTACGGGACCGAGCAGAATTTAATAGAATACGGGACGGCTAAACCTCCAGAATACGATTTGAGTTTGATTACTGCTCCAGTGATTATGCATTACACTCTGAGCGACACTTTGCTCGAACCAAGAGACGTCTACGCTATGGCGAAAATTATGCCTAATACGGTGGTTAGGCAAGAGAAACCTTCTCTCACGCTGGTTTTATCGCCGAAGCCGACGTTAAGGAGCTAGTGACGGACTATATCATAGAAATTATCCAGAACTACGATCGGTAAGTAGCTTTTAATATTTCGCTACCACAACAACACTAGATTCCTGAGGTGCAGCTGATAAATGTCACTTTTTTTTAATACTAACTAGTGGCCCGGGCAGACGTCGTTCTGCCACCGTATATACCATCCCTGGACCCACTCTAACCCACACTAAAAGTTTCATCAAAATCTGTCCAGCCGTTCTGGAGTTTTAATCAGACTAACGAACATCAATTCATTTTTATTTATATAGATTTATATAATCCCACGCCTTCTTATCCCCGATAGGGTAGGCAGAGTTATTCCATTTCTAGATATACCCACTTTTCACGAGATATTCTTTGGACCCCTAAACGTGATAGGTGGTGAGTCCATCGCCGGACCAGGTCTTTTTACAAATGTCTCAGATTTAATTCTGGGACCTGCGGGTTTTCTCACGATGTTTTCCTTCACCATCGAGCTAGTGATGAATATGTACGTAAGTTTTGAAAAACTTATTGGTACATGCCAGGATTCAAACCCGAGCCTCACTGATTTTCATTATTTGAACCAGGCTCTTTAACCGTAAGGCTATCACTGCTCTACTAATTTATACAAATAAAAAATAATCTCACTCCTTTAATCTCCGAGGAGGTAGGCAGACCTATTCTATTTCAGAAAATACCCACATTTTACTAGTATATTCTATGGACCCCTAAACATGATAGATGGTGAGCCCACCGCCTACTAATTTAATAATGATTTTGTGCATAAAATGAAAATTAAAGGAAATAAAAATGATTTATCGTTTCAGGCAAGGCGTAAGCGCGACTGATGCATCATCAACTTTACTTCTAAGTTCTAGTTTTAAAATCTATCTCATTATTTATATTTTGTTCCAATTATTTAAATAACTGTTATAATTAGTAAACCTGAATTGTATATTATTAAAAAATAAGCTATTTATTCGTTATGTTTTATTTTATTTATCAACAGGAATACAATGGACACATCAATCAATAAGTAAGTTTATTGAAAAGCGAATACTTGCGTACCTATTATAGATAGCCAGTAGCAACTGTTAAATTAATAGCCAAGACACAAACTGTAAACTAAAATATTAAACTAATTATTGAGTTCGATGATATTGATGCAAAATGCCAATAAAATAATATACCTACCTACAGTACATAAAGAAGATTTCGACAGTATATTTTTTTATACAGTAGAATTGTATGATCGACCCTAAAAATGTTCTCACTTACAACAGTATTAATTAATACTGCTAGTGTCTTTTTATTCTGTTGGGAATTTGAGTTCTTATGCAGTTGCAGTGGCTTTCATGAAACCCTACCCTTTCGTGTTTATACATATTGGTTGGCATTAAACAATACACTAATATCTTTTACATTCAAAGTAAAACTATATCATCACAATCACGTTCACTCATTATCACTGAATTTCAAATATTATTGTTGTATTGTTGTACCTATCTTCTTATTACTTACGTAAATACATGATCAAAACATGTTGCATTTTGTAGGTGTCGTGATATCTGCTATTGTTTCGATAAAAACAATTCTTTGATAATAATTAAGAAAAGTATTTAATTAACCGCTAAGGGGGATTATTGAAATTATCTTCTTATCGATAATTTAAATACTTCTATTATATTAATATGTAAGTACGTCACAATACCCAGGTTCTGTACAAAATTTTTGTGAGTATTGACGGTTACGGTATCACCAGATGTCTTGAATAATTCGGACCACTAGCCTAACTAACTAAATAAGTCTGCAAATTCGCAGATTTAAACCATAATTTGGTATTCTTGAGTAGGTACCTATTCATTTGTCGGATATGAACGCTTATACATATAGTACCTAGCTCAAAACTCCTTAAATTATGTACCTACTTATTTCAAAATGTGTGGTAAGGTAGTTCAATTATGTTAAATTGAAATTTTATTATTTTCCAAATTTAAATAGTTCAACCGAGTTTAAGCTTATGTATCGAAACAATATTGCAGACATTTATTTAAAACATTTATTTAAAATAAAGTTCTAAACGAATACTTAGTTAATATTATCCTGCCAAAGCTAAGGACGAAAGTTTAATTCGCTTAGCTGGCCTTCACTTAATTGTGTTACTACCTCTTAAGCCAAGAATCTGAGACACCATTGATTTTTAATTGTTCTGGTGCGCATTGGAAACGCACGGTGCTTGACTGATGTACTGCATCGAAGTAAAAGTATACTTTTTTTAGAGGGTTTTTTATCAATCAATTCAGGATCAATTTTACTTGGTCGTGCTATAATGCCGCGCTTATGACAAGTCGAACGTTAAGTCAGTCACTTAGAAGGGCTCTCTGAACCCTAAAAAATAAACAACGTGATGGCAATTCGATAATGTCACTGAGCAATCACCGAACCCTGTAACAAAAATGCCAGTACAAGATAAGAAGAAGATATATTGGAAGAAATCATTTGATTGTGGACATTGATGAAGCGACCATGGGTGATGTGTCAAAGGCAGTTTTAATAGTGACTTCTGTGGTGTGTCTACTAGCAGTCGACACAAGGCAAGATGCACCTACAAAAACTATTGAAACTGTAAGTGACATTGGTTGTTTTCGATCCAATATTTAAAAGAAATTATCTCTTTATCTTGGAAAAAATATTAAAAAATAAAACATTTTTTATATAATTTATAAGATTTGTATGTTAAAATAATTTCATAAACATTAATATGTATACATTAGACAATTAATAAGTATGCAGTAGCAAAATAAGATGGAATAGTTTTAAATAGTCGTTACCTTTAAACTAACGAGCCAAGCAAAATAAAAGCTAGCATTCAAGTTATTTATAAAGGGTTTCAAAATGATTTTTCAAATTATACAAACCTTAATCCATTATAATTCTCTTGCAATAACTAGAACTAAAAAAAGGAATGATTATCAAATTCTCGCCATGAGCCTAAAGTGATAGCTAACTAATAAGGTATTATTTTCCATAGGCCCAAGACATAAGAGACAATGGCTATCAGTCTGAAACTCATAATGTGGTAACCATCGACGGCTATATCTTGGAGATGCATCGGCTTCCCTTCAAGAGATATGAGACCAAGGGCGCCGTTGACAGGCCTGTGGTGTTCATCATGCACGGTTTGACTGCCGCATCATATGTGTTCATAGATCTCGGCCCTCAGTACGCCATTGGTAAGAATTTTTACTGTTCTTACTTCACAGGCTTGTAGGTATACTGCTGGGGTGAGCGGAAAAGGGAACGACCACGAACTGCCAATTCAGGGCAAGTGGAATTTATAAAACTACGAGGGCGATGGACGAATTGTAGGGACTTTTATACGGAACACAATATGGTGACTTCACTATTGGTATAATGATAGATTGTAGAAATTGCTAAATTATCATCAAAATTATAACAAACCGAGTGATTTTACAAACCAAAAAATTGTTACCAACTGTTAATAATTCATTATAGCGAAGAAACTCTTTAAGGTATTGACTAAAAACAAGTAAATGTGTAGATAAGTAGTGCAATATTGATGATGACAAAAATGACGATTTAGAGGATTTCATTTCTCAAGCCGAGTTGCTCACTTTTTCAAAACCTCTCAAATTTATCTGTTTCAATCATGTAAGCATTTTACACCCGCGCACTTTGAACACCGCTCAAATTTGTCTGTATCATTCCAGCGTACAACTTAGCTGACGCCGGCTTCGATGTCTGGATGGGGAATGCGCGAGGTACTAAAAACTCCCGTTTCCACGTCACCATGGACCCAGACGTCAGCGAACACAGGTTCCAGTTCTTCGACTTCACTTGGGAAGAAATTGGGATGATCGACCTCTCTGCTATGATCGACTACGTTCTTCAATGGACGGGGCAAGACAGGCTGCACTATCTCGGGCATTCCCAAGGAGGGACGGCCTTTCTCGTCCTCAACTCTATGAGGCCAGAATACAACGAGAAGTTTGCTACTGTCCATTTGCTGGCAGGAGTGGGGTACATGGCTAATTTTCCGAACGGCTTACTGAAATCAGTGTCAGAGTTCACTTATCCGCTTTACGTAAGTTTATCATTTTTACAGTCGGCGTCTCAAAGAGAGTCACAGTGAGAAGTCTTCTAGTGAGATACTTGGCGACATTTATGAGTTTAAATTTATATACGGGTAAAACGAGACAAAAAAGCATTTTTATTAGTCTTATAATAATTTTGCTATATAAAACTCTGTCATTCAATGTTTTGTGGTACCGGGACGCGGGATTGTAAATATTCGGTCTACTTCGTCAAGCTTAAATATAAATTATTACGAAAATATAATATTATGTCATCCAAATATTGCAAACCACTCAATGTCTGTTGACATAGTTTATAGATTCTCCTGACGGGGAGTTTCATGTGATATGTTCCTTTCACTTCATTCATTTCCTATGATAATGTCGTAAACTTGTAAGTGTATTGGGTCTAATGTACATATTTGTTTTCAGAGCCTTGCGACGTCATTGGGTATAGTAGAAATATTCCCACCTCTATCAAGATATAATATAACTAGCGGATATAAAACAGCTGACTACTGTGCTGGTGATCTCAAACTTAAGGATTTCTGCGAGTTAATAGGCATGCACGAATTATTGGTGAGTTTGGTAATAATTTTTAGATACACGAATCTCTTGAGATCTCTTAAAAATAGGTAGTTTAACAATAGATTTAGTCGTACGACCGCTATACTAAATGATTTATATATGTACTATGTAAGTAGTTTTTTGTTTGAGACGGAGCTATTAGACTTGTAGTATTAATTCTTACTTACATGTCTCAGCAGCAATCGAATTAAATACGTCTCAAAGCCATAATACTTGAAGAACTTACAATAAGTAGTCGCTTGCGACGCCTTTCTCATCTCTCACGTTTTGTCCACATCCAATCTACTCATATCCCTATGCTGGACGGTTTCGAGTAATCTCTGGTTTTTCTTCAGTAAGTAAATCGTCGATTTGCTCGATGTAATTCTATTGATTTTCAGTCAGATACTCCAGGCATATTGGAAATCATCGAAAACAATCAAAAGGGAGGCGCATCATTCAAACAAGTCGCTCATTTCGGACAAAACGTTAAAGCTCGATCATTCCGAAGATGGGACTATGGGACAGAGCAGAATTTAATAGAATACGGGATATCTGAACCTCCAGAATACGATTTAAGTTTGGTTACTGCTCCAGTCACTATGCATTACACTGTGAGCGATTATTTGCTTGACGAAAAAGACGTCTACGCTATGGCGAAGGTTATGCCTAACACGGCGGTGAGAAGGGTGGCAAAAAAAACCTTCACTCACAGCGGGTTTATTGAAGATAGCGATGTTAAGGAGCTAGTGACGGATTATATCATAGAATCTATTCAAAACTATGAACTGTAAGTCCCTTTTATTATTTCTTGTTGATTTTTGCAGGTTAGGGGTACTATACATCCTATCCTACTAATATTATAAATGCGAAAGTTTGTATGGATGGAGGTACGGATGTCTCGATGTGTGGATGGATGTTTGTTCCTCTTTCACGCAAAAGCTACTGAACGGATTTTGATGAAACTTTACAGTTATATATAGCTTATACGTCAGAATAACACATAGGCTATATTTTATCCCCGTATTCCAACGGGAACGGGAACTACGCGGGTAAAACCGCGGGGCACTGCTAGTAATAATATAACGAGCCTTTTGGTTTAGTTGATAGTGACCTCTTTTGAAACAATGGAGTCAAATTTCCTCCCGGGGCTAATATTTCTGATCCCAAAAGTGATTGGTACTCGTAGTTTCGTGTTTGGATGTTAATGTGTAGACGTATAAGTTGTTTAGAACCCATGGTGCAGCTGTGACCAATGAGAAAATGTATGATGATTTATCGTTTCAGACAAGGTGCGGACGCGACTGATGCATCTTCGACTTTAATTCTAAGTTCTACTTTTAAAATCTATCTCATTATTTATATTTTGTACCAATTATTTTAATTTTTTTAATTATTAGTTAACAGAGATATACTATTACAAAAAAAAAAATTTTTTGTTGACGTTTATGATTATATAAGAACCCTGGACAGGAATACAAAGAAACATCAATGGATACCATTGTTACCAGCGATAAATAACCAAATATAGTATAGGTAAATAAAAAACTAGTAGGTATGTACTTACGAAAGTTTTAGAAAACTCATTAGTACAACCAAGATTCAAACCATATAAATAATATAACAATAAAAAAAGTGTCGAATTGAGTTCTAAAAATTATGACGTCACAATACTCAGTACATTTTTCATAGTAAATTTTCATTTTGACAGATCATAAAAAGTACCTCCTTTGACTAGGCAGTCGAATACCCTATTGCCGCATTATGGTCAGAATATATAGGATAAATCCTTTAGGAGATGGGACTATAGACCCGAGGAGAATATTCAAATTTCCAACTTACCCTTTGGGTTTAATTAAGTACCACCAACCTGACAATACACTATGTAGGAAGTAACATGCTGATAGATAAAAGGGATGTCATTAACATTCCTACAGCTATGAGGACCTCAATAATTAAAAATACATCTCGAGAAAAGAAAAGAAAAAAGATGTCTGGCAATGGGCTCACCACCTAGGGGTTCATGTTTAGAGGTTCAACGTAGGTATATACTGGTGGAACGTATAACCAGATATAGAATATTGCCTACCCCGCGGGGATAAAGGAGTGAGATTATTAATTTGTATTTTACGAGTATATCTAGAGAAACTTTTCAGCATACCGATTTCATTTCTTCTACGAATATAATATTATTATGAAGTTTATATAAGGTGTTAAAATCAGTGAATTAAGTAGTTATCCAATTCCTATATAGTACTAGCGATCCGCCCCGGCTTCGCACGGGTGCAATGCTTATAAGAATTTTATTTGCTATAAACCTCACGGAGCCCGAGACCTTTCCAACGAATGCAAAACCATGAAAATCGGTTCGTCAGTTCTGGAGTTAAATCGTCAGGAAGGAAAACCCGACTTATTTTTATATAGTAGACTAGCGACCCGCCCCGGCTTCGCACGGGTGCAATGCTGAATTTTCTTTGCTATAAACCATCCCTGGACCCACTCGAACCCACACAAAAAGTTTCATCAAAATCGGTCCGGCCGTTCTCGAGTTAAATCGTCAGGAAGGAAAACCCGACTTATTTTTATATAGTAGATAAAGTTTTTATTATTAAGAATACCTAAGTTCCCAGCTGCTGACCTCCGTATTTTTATTTTATATTCAGATTTTATTATAATATGTTTATTCCCAGCAGCAGCTTTGGCCATGTTATCGATTAGAAAGTCAGTGTCAGTAAATAGAAGAAGCTGAAATTTTAAACCAAATAATTGTGTCATCATTAATACAGATATTCATGATAAAGGAATAAAAAATTCGCTTATTGTGTCTGTCTATAATACACCGGCATCAAACACCGGGGGACTTTAACTAGCTGGATTTTACTTTGATTTTACAGTTCTGGTATTGCAGCGTTGTGTGGAAGCACAAAGCATTCGCAATATTATAGTCGACTTCTGACAACGTGATCAAGCGGACCGCCATAAAAGGAAAGGCACTACGGAATCGAGAAAATAATAGTAAAAAGGCCACAAGTCAACAAGATAATAAACTGAAGCTATGAAAAGAAAATCACGTTGATGTTTGTGATTCAGCCTATCCACAAACAAGGCCTAGTAAGAGAGACACTCACACTGATTCCAGTGTATAACGTACTAAGCAGGTTCTTGGTGTTTTGCGGCATGATGTCATGCACGAGGTCTTTTATACATCAGATATTAGATATCAGTTGACCCGAATTTTCATAAATTTAATCTCTAGTGCGGTGGGATTAGGCGAATGACTTTCCAAATATTTCTTTGGTAGATCCCAAGCATTTCAGAGCTATAAGCTATTCTTAATTAAAAATATTCGATTAAATGCGAGACAGATTTGTACACGAAGGGTTCCGTAAACACAAAACAATAATTTATTAATTTTAAATGTTATTGTTTTTATATTTGTTATTATTTTTATTGCCGCTAACAATAGATATATTTATTGTGTGATAAATTTTTCATGGTCTACTTGTTACAACAGTTCATGAGATACAGCCAACTGACAGACAAATAAGTACTATTCGGGTCTCGTATCCAAAGTATGCCATACTTTGGATACGAAACCCTAAAAATGAAAATGGTTCTAATCAATCGGTTTCCTATTTCTCGAAAAGTTTTATGAATCATTTGCAGAGCGCGCGTTTATTGGTAGAATCGTATTAGAAATCGGGAGCGAAGAGCGAGCAGACAGCATCCTAAATTACGTTTCCCCTGTCAATTCAGAAACTGCACTCTGATCGGGTAAACTTGTTAACTTTCCACTATTGCAGACTTATACGATTTATGTTCAACTGAAGTTTTTTTAAATAGTTATGAATTTATTAAATATATTTTCTGGATTTACGTAGCATTACACTAACAGTATGCGCTCATTAGTCGTCAACGGCTTTACTGTGGATTCGGAAGCATGTCATCAGACAGCATTCAATTTCATATTATTTACAAAAAAAAAATGTTTATCATTTGGAAAATGGCAGCTAGTACAAGCGTCCTATTTTAACCAGCCAAGTAAAATTTATTTAAGACTATTGATTCGATCTGACGTTGTCCTGCTTCTTCATATTAACCATCCGGGGACCCATTCAATACCCTCACAAATAACAATTGTTAGATTTATCTATACTACTCTATACTAATATTATAAAGAGGAAAGATTTGTATGTTTGTATCTTTGTTACGAATAAACTCAAAAACTACTGGACCGATTTTAAAAATTCTTTCACCGATGGAAAGCTAGAACACTCCCGAGTAACATAGGTTATATTTTGTTAACTTTTTCCCACGGGAACGGGAAAAATACAAATATTCTGAAAATAGCTAGAAAACAGTGATAAAGGTAAAAAATACGAGTAAGTGTGATACAAAATATTCCTTTTACTTAAATATCAGCCTCCGCATTCACGGAGATTCGAATCGGAATCGTAAAATCTGTCGAATCCTTTTGTCAAATATGACATCTATGAATAGCCCATCTCTATACCTTTCGACAGATTTTCCGATTCCGAATCGAATATCGAAGCTCCGTGAATACGCCTGCTGGTCTGAAGACATTCTAACACTAACAGAAGGCTATAAATAGGCTTTCCAAAGAAGAAATCACCAACCAAAACAGTATCCTTTCGGTAACCATTACGGGTATATCCGGCGCAAATTGAAGAGCACAACGTATCAAGTTCGGCGTATTGTGCCAAAGAGAGAGTTTGTCGGACACGCAAATAAATCACCGGGCCCATTTAATGGACCCCTGTCAGTTAAAATTAATGCTGGCAGGCCGCATCTAGCGACCTCCGCTGGCAAGGTATATTTCTCAAATTCTACCACTCGGGTATTCATGGTTTCTGCTGATTGTTATTCTATTTTATTCGGAACAAAATTGTGAGAAAATTGGTTCATAATTGATTCCAATTGCGTCACATTATCATAATAAATAGTCACAGTAGCCATAATAATAGTCACAATGTAAAATCCTAGATGACTGGGCAGATGAGAATACACATAATATATTCTTAAATGTGGCGAGTTATAGACATTCTTTATTTGAAAATATTTTAAATTGAAAATTTATGTTTTCTTAGTAAATGCAGGATGACTTTTTTCAAAGTCTGGAAAAAAAATATTGTGTAATAGGTAAGTGTAATAGATTCATTTGGCACTGTTTCTTTAAAAAAATATTTTTCTACAATTTTTTTTCTTGCTTATACTAAGATACATTACTCAATTGTAGTCATTATTACGACACAGAAATATTTGGAATAGTATTTTAAAAAGAAACAGGCTCGTAGCTACCATTCATGCTCAATCTACCTAGAACCGCCAGCTGCTACATAGTAGTGTGCGTAGTTTTCTAGATTTTGTAAATTGCATACATGACTATATTTAACAATTAATCTAGTGTATAACTTCGGCTCTAGATACCTTATACTTACGTCATATCTTTTTCCAGACGGTAAAAAAGATCATCCATAGTAAATGTATTTTTGTCTTATTGTATTGAAATGAAAATATTCTCAAAATTTGTAAATTTCGAATATGACCTACTTTATTTAAGCTAAAATCTACACTTAAATAAACCCCTAAGCATCGATTAAGTCAAACAGCATCATAATACAGGACAAGATTTGGATTTCGATAGAAATCTTTTGAAAATAATCATTCATTGGTAATCGGATGCTATTTCTAAAGTATCCTGAGTTCATAACATAATCTGGAATTATTTTTGGTTGGTCACATTTTACCCGGCCTTTTCTGCACCTTCTTACATACACGTATTGTAATAAACGATTACAATACGTGTAGGTATGTAAGTT
The DNA here is from genome assembly GCA_963855545.1 of Ethmia dodecea. Classification (NCBI taxonomy): domain Eukaryota; kingdom Metazoa; phylum Arthropoda; class Insecta; order Lepidoptera; family Depressariidae; genus Ethmia; species Ethmia dodecea. The sequence continues at coordinate 15,998,376 of OY979438.1, read as the reverse complement.
GACACAGAAAAGAAGAAGTGTAAATTTTGTGATATGTTAATTGATAAAACTTGTAATTTATAGAGATGAGTCTCAAATATCAGTCCCATAAAATACTTATTCTTTTAAAAGCGCAACCAATAAGAATTATCCTTCAATCGTCTTTACGTGCCAAGTGCCAAGTGACTTCTCACGTCACAAAACTCGGCGACACCCTCGGCTAATCCTGACAATGAAAGATGGCTACTATACGAGGACATCACCTTCTCAGCCACTCACTAAAACGACCATAAAACGGTGACACTTAATAAAGGAACCTATCTCGTAAAGTGAAGCTCTTGAGGACCACAATTTCCGCAAGTTAGCTGCTCCTTAACTTCTCGCTTTCATTGTTCGCGTAAAGTTTGACTCTAAAATATGTCGCCAAAGAATAAATAATGTTAGATGTTACGTAAAATGTGAATTCACTCTCTCAAAGGACAATATTGTGTCAATTTACGCTTTGTCAACGACATATCTTTTTCATGAAACCAAAGCAGCGTTATTCGATTGGAAATTGTGGAAGACGGTATTCTGTCGACGTTTAAACGCGTAGCTCTTATTTGATTTATTTAAAGGTGATTTTAACATTCTTTGATGGTATAGGCAAAGTTGTAAGATTACAAAAGAGCAAAAAATTTTGTTCTTTGTAAGGAGCGGATGCGTTCGTGTGTTACAGAAAAGTTGAAGGAGATTATTGTGCTATAAAAAATGTTTCCTTTTATGCTCAGGCGAATCAATATTTACTTGCTTTGATGTTCTAATTTCTAGAGCAATATTTTTATATCGGTACCGACCGACCAAATGCATATAAAATCTATGTTTGTTGTAAATATTTCAATATATTTTACCACCTAATATATTTTGATTATTGCCCCGCCTACAAAATCTTATAACATTTGGGTTGGACCTACTTATTATTATAGTATAATTGTAACTATTACTAAACTAATAATGAATTATAGATTGTGTCATTCCGTTTTCAATTTATTGTTTTTTACCCAATCAGGATTTTAATTTTATTTCAGAAAAAAAAAATCTTTAGTTTATGTACCTACTATCAGTAAAAGTTCTGCCTGAAACACCCAAGTGTCATTTTTACGTAGATCCTCGTAAAAAATACACTTAGGTGTTTCAGGCAGAACTCTTTTGCTACCCCGTGGTGACAAAGCACTCTCACTCTCAAAAAGGGGGTTCTTTCATGTGTATGACCATTATCGATGAATGGAAAAAGACGGTGTTACTGGCTTCTGATTGTTTAACTCTAAAAGAGGCGGGGTAGTAAAAACTTGAGCTTTTAAGCGACAATCTTTCCGAATGTATCAGACTTAGCGTTTGTTGATAGTACGTCTGACGTCGCAGTCAGTGCAATCGAATCAAGACGGCACGTGCCCCGGTACACAATTGACACTAGCACACATTCAGGTGAATTCATTCCTGCATTACGTATGCTAACTATAGACACGTACTATGAATAGTTCTCATTGATTGTATGTAATAGGCTTATTCAAAGATATTATATATAGAAAGACGTAGATATGTTACTAGAGCACGGAAAATGAGGCCGACAAATGTAGTTAATTAACCACATTTTATTTAGTCGCATTGTATTTCAAGTCGTATTTTAAGCGCAACTCTTAACAGATAGCTCTCTTTTTCTTTATTATTCGTTCCGTATCATCTTTCCCCGTAATTGTTGTATCCTATAAATACGCTAAGAAGTAAGTATGTACATGTTGTAGCACACTCGTAAGGGATCAATTTTCAAACGCAAGCAGTATGAATATAACTCATCCTTACTTTAATATCTTTGGGCTTATTAGTCAAAAGATTTTAAGGTTTCGTAACCAAAGAACATGATCCAATTACTAAGCCTACGCTTTCTGTATGGTAGTCTGTCCTAATTTTTAGGGCGCTACTTTGGAACATCGTAGGTAAAGTGTTGTAAAAAAAGTAAGAGGCGTCTCTATGCAAGAATCGTCCTATTTGTACAGATTTTTGTTTTGAATCTATCGGTAAAATGGTAAAACACAAAAGCAAGTGTGAGTTAGGCTCCAAAATAAATGGAGAAAAACACATTATCTTGTAAAAACAATACAAATATACAAATTGTGGCCGAGTCATAAAAAACTGTATCAGACTTAGGTATACCTTAGGGACATTAAGTGGTGTTCTCTTATTTTGTAGTGTCCCTACTGTTTTAACCCTGACTACTTGTCATAACATAAGCAAATTAAGAAAGATAATTAAGAATTGAATTATCTTTATCGAAAATAAGACCATATTTTATAAATATTACATACAACAATCTCCATAGTAGAGAGGTAGAGAGGTAGAGCAGTGATAGCCCGGACGGTTAAAGAGCCGGCCGAAAATCAGTGAGGCTCGTGTTCAAATCCTGGCATGTACCTACCAATGAGTTTTTCAAAAACTTACGTACATATTTATCACTAGCTCGACGGTGAAGGAAAACATCGTGAGGAAACCCGCAGGTCTCAGAATTAATTCTGAGACATGTGTTAACAGACCCGGTCCGGCGATGGGCTCACCACCTATCACGTTTAGGGGTCCAATATATCTCGTGAAATGTGGGTATATCCAGTTATGGAATACCTCTGCCTACCCCCTCGGGGATAAAAAAGGCGTGAGATTATATTTATTTTATTTATAACAATCTCCACCCATGTTGGTAGGACATTTTTCTCAGAAAAGCTACAAATTAAAATGATTTCAAAGATGAAAAATAAGACTGCGACACACGTTATTTGCAGACCGGTTTCCCGCTTGCGAGTTGACAATGGAGAAACCACGGAATTAGGTCCCAAGGGAATAGACCTTTAATAAATAGGCTAAACATTATTTGATCCCATTGTTGATCTTTCAGACGCTTTTTCAATTATCAAACAACGATCGGATGCTAACTTTTCGCAAGTATTTAATGTTGGTTATTCGCTGAAAAATTTATATGACTATTGAAACGTCTGTCCTTAGCTGGACACGACCGAAATTGTATTGGACGGAAACCTAATATAAAAAAAACTTTATTTATATTTATTTTTTCCTAGCTGACATGCAGATTAGCTAACTGATATGCTAACTAACTCATAAAATTATAGTTGACAATTAATAAATGACTGAGCCGTATGCCCGATATAATTTTATACAGTAACAACTTCGACACAGACTTTTGTCTTATATAAGGGACGCCTTTTTTTTCTTAGTGCTTTCTTACATTATTATGCTGTACTTTGTCTGCATGTCAATCAGTGTAAAATGTACTATTGGGACTATTCAGTAATAGTTATAGCTCTGTGGGATGAGCATTCGGGTCAGACCGGATTCTCGGAATAATTGGTAGCGCCATATCCTAAGAATTCTTGGAATATATTCCGTACGGCGGCAAAGTTCAATGAAGAAACTTATTCTAACTTACGGAAGCCGACAAGATCATGCCCTGTTTTGTTCTTTAATTAATAAGGCGTTACCTGAAACAAAACAAAACATCATTATTAGGTTATTTTGTTAAAATCCATGATATAATTCTACAAAAAATCGTTGTGAGTTATCCAGATTAAGGTTAGCATTTCGTTTAGGAAAGGCATAGCTTACACGACTCATCATTAAAGTAAGCAAAAAAATTCTAAAGATGTTTGAAGAAAAGTTCTGCTGCTTCTGCTCATATATTTACTAGCAGTTCTGCGCGTTTCCACCCGCGTAGTTTCCGTTCCCGTGGGAATACGTAAATAAAATATAGTCTGCTACTCAGGGATATTCTAGATTTCCATTGGTGAAAGTATTTTCAAAATCGGTCCCGTAGTTATTGAGTTTTTTCGTAACAAACATACAAAAATATAAAAATGCAAAAATACAAATCTTTCCTCTTTATAATATTAGTATAGATTAGGCAATCTTACAACATCGAAAACGTTTCGCTCATCAGATAGTAAACAAAATACTAAATAGGGAAGTATTCCCATTCCACGTCACGTATTCCATCCTTTTATCTGTTTCTGCGACAGTGAACACTATCGATGCACCTGGGAGCCTCATTGTTGGATCGACTTAAAAGGTTTCTGGTGCACTCACCAGAAGCAAAATTTAGCAGAAAATAAAAGTAATAGCATCACGGTGTAGCCTGAAATGTATTTTATTAAATTTAGGTATAGCTTCATTTGAATATACCCTTCTCCGAAGGTTTCAGTATGATATTAAAAACTTTTACTAGCTCCGATTTTTTTACTAAAATAAACTATTCATGAATAACATAGGCTATGAAAATTCAAGCGGGTAAAACCATGGGGTGCAGCTATTCAACATACAAATTAATATAAGTTCTGTATGGATTGGAAATCGGACGAACAACGTCCCGGTATTTGACGCTAACCACTTGACCGCAATTTGCGAAAGGCTGTAATATTTAGTTATCATAAACATCTTTAGTATGGTGTGAGAATTTTTGGCACGAGAAACAGAGAGAAACCATGACTCTCAACTACCGAGCTAGGAGGGATATTCCGGAGCACTTCAGTTTTAGCGGTGTTTATTCCGATTGAATAGCCAGACAAACGTGCCACAGTTGAGCACTAACCGGGGCGATCTCGCCGCGCCGAATGGAGGGTAAACCGCACTGATGCGATTGCATTCGCTCCGCTGCCGGCATCATGGTGTCGAACGCAGTGACCGCAACGAGAATAGCGAAGATGAATTGTTTTTACACCATATATTTGTATTTTCAACCCACTTCAAAAAAGGAAGAGGTTATCATTTTATGTTTGTTACTTTAACGTTCAACTCGGTGAACCGATTTTGGTAATTCTTTTTTTATTTAAAAGCTGGTGCTTCCTGTGTGGTCTAGTTCTGACAATGGCACAGTTGAAGTCGGTTTTTTATTCTTTAGAGTTCTATGTTATATAGAATCTAAACATGTATAATATTGTAACTGGCCAATGTCTGTAGATAGATAGAGATATTTAAGAAAACTTTATATGAAGGGTCTGTATATTTTGAATTTTTGTCTGTCTGTGCGTATATTCGTACGCGCATCACGCAACAGCTACTGCACTATTGTTGCGCGGTCTAACTTAAAATCCGGTACCCACATGTTTCTTCTTCATACTTCGTATAGAAGGAGTTATCTGTATATTATACAGGATTTTTTTTCAATTGGGTCAGGTGCAGAAATCGCGGGTGTCTATAAATATATTATATAAAGTATTGAATTAGTAAACTTAAAATAAGATAATTAATTAAAACAAAAAAAATATAATGACAAAAAATGTGTCAATGTCAATGTGTGATTCGAATTTAGAGCAAGTGCAAAATTTTGCCATCATAGACACTAAAGGTCAAAAGAAGGTCAAACCCTGAAATGAAGGAAGCTGCAGGAAGCCGTTTGGTACAATAGGTATCCGGTACCCTTTGTTAATGTTTGGATGTTTCCAAAGATTGACGACGGCCATTGTTGAGGTTATTTATTATGCTGTTGCGGTTTACATTTGAGAACGGAGGCAATGTTCATCATCATCATCTCCCGGAACAGTCCACTGTTGTTGTTGGAGTCATGGTCGTGTAACAGTCAAACAATTTGAAGCCACCTGAACGTATCTGACATGGCGTACCTTGGCTTATTGGCATGACTTTCATTAGTCGACAACCGGGACCAACAGATTCCCGTAGCTTTCGAAATACTGAAGAGCTCATGATATAATTGCACTGGCAGATGTTCATAAGGATGGCGAATACCATCAGAAAGATCACTTTCATTAAGTTTTTTGAGCGCTCAGGCTCGGGTGAAATGATCCCAAAAGTGCATAGCATGGAGCTCCGAATTTATTTTAATTTCAGCCTATATTTTATATCCGATATGCTTTACAAATTTCGGAGCTACGAAAGGCATGCTCTTTCGCTTGAAACTGTCATACTGGAAAGTGATGCCAGCTGTGCAGTGGCCATTTGTACGCATCCGTTCTCAACGCTCATATTATAAGTCCGAATTATTCTGGATTTTGTGAAAATTCCTATTATGTATAAATATGGGTCAACGTTGTGAAAGGTTGATAAAGTTTGTGTTAGTATTAGATTTACTTCAAATCGACACTAATATTTTAAAAATGGAATTAACTTTCTTTGTAATGTTTCCACGGCCAGACTATCTGAACCAATATTAAACAGATTCGCCAAGGAGATAGCTCACATATTGATTTTTCAATAAAAAGTGAGTTGTGTCCTTTTGGACACAACTCACTTTTTATTCCAGAACACCAACGAAGTCGAGGGAACTAATAAAGGTACCACGATGTGTTTGTGGATGAAATATGTTACTCTTTGTTTTGTACCGAAATACTCGTACTTATATTATTAACTAGCGACCCGCCCCGGCTTCGTACGGGTGCAATGCTAATACTAAAATCTTCCTCTTGAATCACTCTATCTATTAAAAAAACCGCATCAAAATCCGTTGCGTAGTTTTAACGAATTAAGCATACATACGGACATAGGGATATAGGGACAGAGAAAGCGACTTTGTTTTATACTATGTAGTGATAGTATGACGATAGTGATTTACTCACTACTTTGGATTATGAATTATAGTTATTATTATTCATTATCCAGTATTTTACTCTTCATTTTCTTTCTCTACTTTACTATCTGTACTATACCAATGCAAACACAGCACAAGAAACAATTTCAAAACAAATATTTTTTAAACTCCAGAAACGAAACTCCTCGTATGCATCTTTCTCGATGTTCAATTTTATTCTAAACCCATCGGCTTTGAATGAAACGCGAATGTAGTGCTTTAAAAAATAGAGAGCGGGACTAACTTAATAGTGTCGATAAAAAACTCTGCTTCATGTCACGTAGCCAGTAAGTTCCATCGATAGAAATGAACATCCTTCCTGCTCACAGATACAGAGTTAAAATAGAGTTAAGTGGATTCATTTGTTCGGTGTTTTGTTTGTTTTTTATTAGGGTACCATAAAAGGAAAAAACTATACCTTTATAAAATAAAATTTGCGAAATAAAAACGGAATAGAAGCAATACTAACAGTAGGTAAAACAAATATGAGCTTGTCTCTGGACCAAGGAGCTACATGCTTCGAATTTAGAGCAAGTGCAAATAAAATTGTGACATTATACGCTATAAAGCTCAAAAGAAGGTCAAACCCTGAATGATAGGATCACTTTGTTGTCCGTCTGTCTGTCAAGACCCTTTATCTCGGGAACGCGTGAATGTATCTAGTGTTTATGTGTTTATGCCGCAAAAAACGACTCAGGGGATTTAGATGAAATTTATCACACAAATAATTTATCTGGCTTAACACATAAGACACTTTTTATCACGGAATGCGGACGAAGTCGCAAGCAAAAGCTAGTTTGTACTACAACCGTTAATAGGCTTCAATTTACTTTTTGGCTTTAAACTTTTCTTTGATGCACGCATTGCCGGTCTATTCAACTCTAATATATCTCTGTGTTCCTGCTACTTTTGTGCACTTGAAGTCGATATACTCTCACTATTACTTTTTGTATAGCCGAAGTTCGGTATTTCTTTACTGAGTTCGGTCGGTAGAAGAAAACTGCCGAGTCACTGCTTCGTTCATCCTGATAAAATTTTACGTCAAAACATGACCATAACACAATTTACCGTTTATGAATCATTAATTTCTCATGACGCGATAAAGTAAGCTTTGATATATTGCTTTGACTTGTCAGTTTCGGGGTTTCGGGTACACTTAATTAAATCGAAAACTTCAATACATTCGCCGATCTGGTCGATGTAGGTACCTAGGTTGTCCTCCTCTACTCTACACACATTATTCAGTTTTAATGTTAAAGTGTTTTCAAATAAGCTTCCGTAACGGTCACTGAAAGACCACGTAGTATACCCAAATTAATAAATGAACTTCCAAAATGTTTTCTAATATTCTTCATTGAAATTTACTTTGAAGTGGTACTCCGAAACTTGATTACGATGGCTACTCGCCTGAGACGAAAATTAATCAAGTGTCCGGAGTAGCCCTGTGGGTGCTTGATAAGCCTCCCTCATTCCTCTCACGTCCTGCCCTCGGTACAGTTAGGGCTTGCAACTGCCCCACTGGGATTCGACTTCCCTAACGAACTCTTTTCCGATGGTAGCTAATATTTCACAGTGGCCGATATCGTGACGTGAGTACGTATTGCCCGCTTAATTTGGGATCGTATTGACAGCGAGGGGAGTGAGGAAGAGATTTGAAAGAATTCTGTGTAGCGTGGCGGGAATATACTCGTAGTTGGTTAAAACCAAAGAGATTTAAATGTAATAGGGCTTAGAGGGGGCATTGGGAATATTTTCATACAAAACTTTGAAGCTCAAACGTCATGTCAGTTAGTATGAACGCGAGCTATCATTCGGTCGAAATCGTACTAGATTTATTCCACTTGTAATAAATTTTGGGCATACAATTTTTCTCGTTTTGTCCTCTCTATGCCTTATTATATTTTTCACCCCACATGCTCGACAAAGGCGGATTATATATCATATAAACGTCACCGAAAGCAAGACATTATATTCCTTGGCTTTAACCGGGTTATAATGTTGTATGGAATTTCATTATAACCCTAGGTCAGTAATGTAATTTTCACTTTTCATAATCCTTATTGCTATGATGATAAAGTCTAATTTCGTTAAGCAAAATGTGGTGCAGTCGTGGCCAACTCGATTTTCGAAAACCGAAGCCGCGACCAACTAGATTCGCACGATCTTCAATTGTTAAATCAAGTACCTAGGTCACGCCGGCAGAAACAAGTTGCTGTGTCCATTTTATAGCTTTAACATTTCAAAAAGAATATCGAAAAGGTCGAGTGATGAAAGTACTTTGACTTCAGAGTCTATTATACTAGATGCCATAGGGATTGTCAATAATCTACTACCATGCAATTGCATTTTATTGTCTCGCATAAGGTGAGAAAAGTAGAGTATATAACTCGGGAATAAAACTGTTTTTGTCTTGGGCGGTTAAATCCCTCACTAAACTCAGGACTCAGTCTTAATTACCTCGCTTCGCTCGGGAATTAAATCATAACTCCCTCGCTACGCTCGGGAGTAAAACTGGGAGTCCTTCGTTACGTTCAGGATTCAATGTCGCGCCCGTGACATAAAACAGTGCTTTATTCTCTTGTTGTATAATCTAATATTAATCTCTTTAGTTAAAACCTACGTAGGTTATAGCAGGGATGAAAAATAACGTAAAATTTCGTGCTTTTTTTAGAAATACATGCCCGTTTGGGATAGACTCGTAGGGATGGATGGAAAAGGTGTAATTTCCATGTATTTCCCTTTGTGTTAATGTGACATGGAGTTCTACAAAATGTTTTTTACACCACATGCTCGACAAAGCCGGATTATATATCATATAAACCTCACCGAAAGCAAAACATTATATCCCTTGGCTTTAGCCGGGTTATAATGTTGTGTGGAATTTCATTATAACCCTAGGTCAATAATGTAATTTTCACTTTTCATAATCCTTATTGCTATGATGATAAAGTCTAATTAAGCAAAATGTGGTGCAGTCGTGGCCAACTCGATTTTCGAAAACCGAAGCTGCGACCAACTAGATTCGCACGATCTTCAATTGTTAAATCAAGTACCTAGGTCACGCCGGCAGAAACAAGTTGCTGTGTCCATTTTATAGCTTTAACATTTCAAAAAGAATATCGAAAAGGTCGAGTGATGAAAGTACTTTGACTTCAGAGTCTATTATACTAGATGCCATAGGGATTGTCAATAATCTACTACCATGCAATTGCATTTTATTGTCTCGCATAAGGTGAGAAAAGTAGAGTATATAACTCAGGAATAAAACTGTTTTTGTCTTGGGCGCTTAAATCCCTCACTAAACTCAGGACTCAGTCTTAATTACCTCGCTTCGCTCGGGAATTAAATCATAACTCCCTCGCTGCGCTCGGGAGTAAAACTGGGAGTCCTTCGTTACGTTCAGGATTCAATGTCGCGCCTGTGACATAAAACAGTGCTTTATTCTCTTGTTGTATAATCTACTATTAATCTCTTTAGTTAAAACCTACGTAGGTTATAGCAGGGATGAAAAATAACGTAAAATTTCGTGCTTTTTTTAGAAATACATGCCCGTTTGGGATAGACTCGTAGGGATGGATGGAAAAGGTGTAATTTCCATGTATTTCCCTTTGTGTTAATGTGACATGGAGTTCTACAAAATGTTTTTCACACCACATGCTCGACAAAGCCGGATTATATATCATATAAACCTCACCGAAAGCAAAACATTATATCCCTTGGCTTTAGCCGGGTTATAATGTTGTATGGAATTTCATTATAACCCTAGGTCAATAATGTAATTTTCACTTTTCATAATCCTTATTGCTATGACGATAAAGTCTAATTTCGTTAAGCAAAATGTGGTGCCGAAGCCGCGACCAACTAGATCTTCATTTGTCAAATCAAGTAGGTCACGCCGGCAGAAACAAGTTGCTGTATCCATTTTATAGCTTTAACATATTTTCAAGAATATCGAAATTGTCGAGTGATGAAAGTACTTTGACTCCAGAGTCAATTAAACTAGATGCCATAGGCATTTTCAATAATCTACTACCATGCGATTGCATTTTATTGTCTCGCATAAGGTGAGAAAAGTAGAGTATATAACTCGGGAATAAAACTGTTTTTGTCTTGGGCGCTTAAATCCCTCACTAAACTCAAGACTCAGTCTTAATTGAGTAAAACTGGGAGTCCTTCGTTACGTTCAGGATTCAGGAGCGCCCGTGAAATAAAACAGTGCTTTATTCCTTTGTTGTATAATCTACTATTACAGTTTTTCTATGTGATGTGTGATATATGGGCGATACGGCGACATTTACAATCAGAGGTTCTTCAATCTTTGAACATCACATTGTATAACTTTTAGACAGTTTTTGTTCATTACAGTGCTATTAATAATCTTGATGTGTATGTCAGTGATTATAAAATAAGTGATAAAAAAAATCTAAAAACTTATCTTAATACGAGGCTTGTCATCAATCATAAATGACTGAAATGATTTTAGAATTTGTCTGAAAATTTGTCTCAAACAAACTTCGAAAAGGCTCAACGGATTTTCTTAAAACTTTAGAGTTACAAACTGGAATTTAAAATTAAATTTTTTTACTGAAGCGAAACGAGGGCGGGTCATTTTTGTCATTAAATAATACTTAAAAGATAAAACTTCAAATTAAATTACTCAGCAGTATATGAATTTGAATTGAGAAAACTAAGTCTAAAGCAATTTTGACGGGAGACTTAAAACTTACAATTCAATTACCAAATGAACAAAGCTGTTGAATAAAGCCTGTCAAAGCATTCCAACTTTGTTTGACTGGTTACGTAAGTACTAATTAGCTAAATACAAAGTTTAATGTAATGGCCACAATGTGTACTCAGACATTAACAAAATGTAGCAGCCGCTTCGTAAACACCATCCCATTAGTCTACTCGAATAACATAATGAAGCCTATAATTATCCAATGGACGATGGGCTTGTCTGGCCTAAGAGATGTACTTCTATCGGATAGATAGTTATCGATTTAGATATCAAAACACATTTTTTTAAATTTTTAGTCAGTCTTTCAGAATTTATTCTGAGACATGTGTGAAAGATCCGGTCCGGCGATGGGCTCACCACCTATCACGTTTAGGGGTCCAAAGAACATCTCGTGAAAATTGGGTATATCTAGAAATGGAATACCCTACTCTCTGGGGGTAAAAGGCGTGAGATATTTATTTTTATTTATTCTGTCTGTGCACTCATCACGGAAAAACTACGGGACTGATTTTAATGAAATTTTGTTTGGAGGTAACTGAGTAAGTAACTGAGTCAACATTTAGGGTTCTGTTTAGTACGGAACCTTTTGTGCGCCAATCTCACTTACACTTAACCGGTTTTCTATTTAAATTAATATAGATAGTATTATAACCAGTAAATTCAATTTGTAGTGTACACAATCGCCTGAATTTCGTAACATTTGTATTAATAAATACTTTATAACATGGTTAAGAAATACGAACCGCAGAAAAACTGTCCATGGGTGACGGTATTCACCATCAGGGGACCCGTCTGCTCGTTTGCCTCCTATACCTAGTACCTATATAAAAAAAACTCTGATTTAAAAGGTACGCGAAGGCTGAAAATGCGGATGTTGTATCTGACTCTTGATAGAACATTGCATTCCACGCATCAATTGCCTTTTGATTGTGATAATTAACAACATTTAATTAGAGATCAATATGCAACTGAATATATATTACTATCTCGCTTTATTCCAAGAGGAAATGCTTTTTTTATACTTATTTGTAACTAGCGACCCGCCTCGGCTTCGCACGGCTGCAATACTAACACTAAAACCCTATTTTTACCAAATGGAAAGCTTATTTTTTTGAAAGTAACACAACAATAGTATTAAGCTATTGACAAAAGACACATTTCTCAACTCAAAGACACATCATTGAATCGTTTCGACAGAACTCAGTTTCCCACAACATCAATGAATAAATGCCGCGTTAATACAGTGTTGTGTAATCAGAATCATGACGATCATTGCTCGAATCGAATATCGATTTGTCGAATGAATGCCGTTTTAATTGATCCGTTAAGAGCACTTCAATTTAACTGATAGCGTCACAATTAATTAAGGTGAATCGAAACGGTTAGGTTGAGAGCGATTTTATGGAGGTTTGCAAGGGGTTTGGTTTTAATAAAAATCTGTGGTTTTATGAAGGTACAGTAAAGAGCACTTAGGGATTGCCACATTGGACTTTCTAACGTTCTTATTAGAATCACTTTAGAGGTCAGACTCGCACTAGTGTAAAGCTTCATGTGCATAACCCAATGCGCTGTCGTCTTGTCTAGCTCCCAAATTTATGATACCGCGTGAACCGAGTTTTTGGCCCTCTTAAAGTTAATTTTATTGATTAGCTGTCCCGTCAGCTGTTTTGCCCGCGCAGATCCTTTTTTATTCTATTCCAGTGCGAATTAATTTGTTTAACACTTTCCCGACATGCCCAGAACAACCTCACCGATGTTTCAGTGCAATTGAGAGAATGGTTTAGGAAGGCATAGAGGAGAAACAAAGAAACATTTATATCAAAAATAATATAATTTTTTTTATATAAGAGAAGGGGGCAAACGAGCTGACGGGTCACCTGATGGTAAGTGACTACCGTCGCCCATGGACACCTGCAACTCGAGAGTCACAACTGCGTTGCCGGCCTTAGGAGGTGGGAGTAGGGGGAGGGGAGGGGGAGGGGGATTGGGCCCCCGGTTACTTCACTTACTCAACGAAACGCAATGCATTGCTTTACGCTGGTTTTCTGTGAGGCCGTGGTATCATTCCGGTCGAGCCGGCCCAAGCGTGCCAAAGCATATATGGCTCTCCCACGTACAAAATAAACAGGTATATGCACAGAAATGTTGGCCTTGAGTGATAAGATAATTGAACCTGCGACCTCAGACTCTAAAGGTTACCAACTGAGCCAACAGGCCTGTCGCCTATCTGTAAGTTACTAACTTAGTTCCAAAGAGTATTAAGTTGTTATTAACTGAGAAACGCAGGCACCCGAAACATCCGATTATGGAATTATTGATCATTATTATGATTAGTATTTATTATTAGTTTATTAATCAGTAAATTAATCATATTAAATAAACCTTTCATGTTTACATTTAATTGAAGAGTTTATCTCGATAGCCAGCGATATAATTATTTACTGTATAAATAAACCATGTTTGAATTTTCAATAAAATTCTACGTGCAATTTTGTTACAAGCACTGGTTGTTCCATTCAATGATAATGTTTTGCCATATACAATGATAGCAAATTTTACTCAAATACAGAAAAAACGTTCGTAATATTTATTAAATAGATGTATATTTTTATTTCTTTATTTTGGAATAGCAACGAGCCCTGTCCAATTATAAATTTCTTTTAACGGCTTCCCTACCTGTTGAGTCGAACGGAATCACGCCTACTGCAACAGACAATACAGCGTAAAATCCCATGAACAGGCTCAAGTTAGCCAGTAAATTTCATAATATTGCGCCAATATTTGAACATGAATAAGCTTATTACGCTATCTCATTACCTATAGTATGTACATTTTGCGTGCTCTCGAATATATGTGGTACATAATGCACGCTTATTGCGTATTTGCAACTTGTGCGGGGACCGCAATATCGGGCGTTCGATGATCATGTACGTGACTCGAATGCCGACATCGATATGTATAATGTGAATTCAAACCCAAATAGACCTTACCGATTCTACTGTCAGGTAGAAATATCCAATTCATATCAGAACGGGATTTAAAATTGCAATATGGGCTGTTTGAGTTCGAACTTATAAAATAATAATAATATAATCTCACGCCTTTTTTTATCCCCGAGGGGGTAGGCAGAGGAATTCCATTACTGGATATACCCACATTTCACGAGATATATCGGACCCCTAAACGTGATAGGTGGTGAGCCCATCGCCGGACCGGGTCTGTTTACACATGTCTCAGAATTAATTCTGAGACCTGCGGGTTTCCTCACGATGTTTTCCTTCACCGTCGAGCTAGTGATAAATATGTACGTAAGTTTTTGAAAAACTCATTGGTACATGCCAGGATTCGAACCCGAGCCTCACTGATTTTCGGCCGAACTTATAACTTTCAATAAAACCTTGTTTTATGTACCCGAACGTTTGCAAGTACTTACAATAACAATTATATCAACTTGAGTGAGTGTAAAATTCACTAAAAAGATTTAAAACATTACCTATAGGCTATATTTTTACCTAACTGGAGGGTAAAAATGTAGCCTATTTTACCCTGTATATAAAGATCAAAATTGGTCAAACACTTTAAGGTACACGGAGTCCCAACATGGTCACAACGAAATCTACTGTCGCTTTCTGAAAATGTTTACCAGCTTTTAAGGTTTAAGGTTATATATTATATTATCAAGGTTTATAATTGCATGCCTAAATCTATTACACAAGCTCGATGACATATGATTCAATTAGCATTTTAGATTTCACTGCACGCAGTGTGATACAGAATCTACATTGAAAACGGATACAAATTTTTGGACCTCCACTAACATACATACAGTCTAACAAAAATAAATCCGACCATCTTTCGGTTCGACTTAATATGCTGGCCCGTCTAACCCCACTCCGAAATAATAACCCTCACCGTTTTGTGGTGGGCAATCCCCGTGTCCATGTGACAAGCCGAACAGGTAAATAATAGGCGAATTTCCCTAACATACGGCTGAACACCGCAATATCTCACTAAAATATACCGGGGGGATCGTAGGGTTAGTACGTGCCACATTAAGGTAACAAATGATGTGTGGAATCACAGTTTATTTAATTGACAGTAGACATTTGTACTAAGAAAGCAACTAGTATTTATATTAAAGTAGTCGTTTTGCCCAACTTTATTTTGAAAAATGACGATACACTTACCCTCATTCGGGGATGAATTTTCAAAAATGTTTTTCTAATGCCCACTTCCGTTATATGAGGAACTTCTCTGCAAAAAGTGCAAAATTATGCTTCTAGACCTGATAGAAATGCAAACAGACTCAAGCAACCTTCTGAAATGCACTGAAAGATTATTTATCTGTAAATAATCTAATAAACTCGAATCTGTATATCAAACCACAAGGCACAACCCGTTTGTGAGGGAAGGCGGCAAATTAGCTCATATATCTCATGATTTTAATTAAAATTGTCTGTAGAACAAAATTAAACGACAGTGTCCAAAACATAAGGATTACACACACTTAGGCGACCAAAGCGGCTGCGAAGCATGAAACGCGTAGCAGACGCCGCGCCGCGCCGCTTTTGTATAAGTACATATAATAAAACTGTAAGGGGACCGTGTCTGTATATGAAATATTTTTTTATTTTTGTTGCCGTAAAGTAAAGTTATCGATACAGATATCAAACCACCAATTTTTGCATTTGTTGTCTGTCTGTCTGTGCACATATCAGGTAAAAACTTCTGACGACGGACGGATTTTGATGAAATTTGGTGTGGCATAGCTAAATCGGTAGTCGCGCAAGTTTGATCGATGCTTAATATACATATGTATATATAAAATGATAAACTGACTGACTGGTTGGTGATGTATCAACGCACAACCTTAACCGCTGGGTCTAGAGACTTGAAATTTTGCACATAGATAGCTGTGTAGGCATCCACTAAGAACGGATTTTTTAAAAATTCAACCCCTAAGGGGGTGAAATAAACGTGCGCGAGCGAATCCGCGGGTAAAAGCTATGGACGCAATAAAAAGCCAATGAAAATTTACGATAATATCTACTTATTAAACTGTACATAAAAGCGAATAACACTCATTCACTAGCAGAATCAGAAAGTATAATTGCTATAACCTTGAAATTTGACAGATAGTTCCATTCATTTGTCTTATAGAGCGTACGTAGCTAACAAAAGATTTTGATGAATTCTGTTATTGTAATTAAGTACGTAATTGAAGTCCGTTTGCATTAGAGGTACAGTAATAATAATTCGTTTTGATTTGAGGCATTTTGCTTTGTAGGTGTTTTAAATGTGAGTTATTTTGCGACTAAGTCCTATAGCGGCGTAGGCGTAATCCTTCAAAGTCATTTCGCGGCGTAGGCATTGTGATCAAAAAGGATATAATTGTAATTACGTAACTCTATAAATTAGAGATTTAATACAGATCGAAAAGGAAAAAAATTGTTGAAAAGACAATGCATAATATGTTTACTTATGTAAGTTTCCCAAAAATACGGCTGTGCACTGTATTATCTGAAATGAAATATACCGGGAGGGACACAGGGTTGGCACAGAGCCTGGTTTGCACTTACGTATATTTTTTGTGGTAAATCAGCTGCAGTGTTTCTAGTGGGGGAAGTCGGTATATCTGGAAGTGGTTTGGACTGCTTTATGGAATCACATACAGAAGTGTCTGTATTTTCGGGTTATATTTTCAATTTCTGATCTACAAGCTGTTACGCGTGTAGCAGTGACTTTTGTCAAAACCATAGATATCATGACTGTTGTGCTTTTATGCACTAAAACATCCTCAAAACTTTTATAAAATTTCCTCAATATAGTGTGCAGTTATGCATCTCTTGTTGCAATGCATCGTAACAATACACTCATGCTGGACTTATCATCTCTTAGTACTCGTATTTTTTTTTGTTAATATATAATAATTAGGTATCTAAAAATACAATATCTGTTGTCACATATCTGATGGCTTTGTGTTTAGGTGTTTAATATTTATTGAAGTATGTAGTCTTCTGAGTCGGAGGTAGGGGGTTCGATTCCCGCTCGGAGTCAACGTTAGTGTGCATGAACATGTCAGTTGGCTTCGTGTCTGGTCGTTCTGATATTTATTTTTTAAGTATGTTTATCAGTTGTTTAGTGACCATAGTACCTACAGGCTCTGCCTAGTTTGGGACTTATAACCGTGTGTGTCCCACAATTTATTATTATTACAATAATTATAGGACAAATCGCTAAATATTTATATTGCTTATGATATGATTGTATACATACATATATTTGCTTACGCCTTTGTCCCAACGGGGTAACCAGAGACAATAGACCGCCACCTGCTACGATACTGGCACACCTCTAGAGCTTCATCTATCTATTGGTGCCTGCGTGCTTGTCAGTTTCGGTTTCGGGTACTCTTTATCTAGCTTTATAATTTGTATAAGTTACACTCATAGACTACTACTATAATAGGGTTCGTCCATTAATCAAGTGATGTTTTCACTTTTTAGCAACTTTTTGATCCCCCTCCCCCCTCCTGATGTGGGGTGAGGTTTTAGACTAACCCCTCCCATACCCTGCAAAATCATTTTTTTGGTAATCATAAAATTTTGGAAAATTAAGCATCAATAAGTCACGTTCTACTTTTTACAAATCGCGCGCCAAGAAACATAAATACACACTCCCCCCTCCTTGTGATATTTCGTGATTTTTTCCGAGCCCCTTCCCCCCTTCCAAATCAAATCAAATATACTTTATTTGCGTGCCATAGGTTTCACAAGGTATTACGGTACATAGTAGCTCTATTCTATGGCACCCTGTAAGGGTGTCGCAAAGACAAACGGAGAGAGCGATCACACTCCAATATTATTCTTAATTCTTAATATTATTCTTAATTCCCAACCTTACGCGATTGATACGACCCCATAGCGAAAGTCTTTATGTATGTTTCAAGCTCAATCGCTCAACCGATCTTAACAAAATGAAGTCGCAAAAGCTATTTTTAATAAAATAGAAGAGTACCTTCCTTACCTGTGTAATACGCTACGCTTATCCCGCGCGACGGGCGTTATATCGATAAAAATCGTTCATCGAACCGTTCGGGAGTGAACGCCTCTTATAACTGATGCACGTAAGACTAAGCACATACATAAACAGCTAGAGGATGTTATACGAATGAGGAAAATAAGATAATAGGCGTAAATCGAATCTTATCTAGCTTATTTTATGTAGTTTACATTTATTTAATAACAAAACATTTACATACATACATAATCTCACGACTATTTCCCATTGGGATAGGCAGAGACAACAGACCGCCACTTGCTACGCACATTTACATATTTGCCTAAAAATGTTTTCTAAAGAATAACCATGTTTGACAGTGCATAGAAGCACGAGCGCAGCTATATATTTTAGAAGTAGTGTAGAATTAATCAATTGGAATTTACAACGGATCATCAAGCGTGGATGCAAAAGGATATTTGGTGTAATTTTTCGTTTACGCATAGACAGGGACCGCCTAATCTCCCCTTATATACCTACGCCCATACCCAGAAGCCTCGAATAATTTGACGGGCCTATTGGCTCAGTTGGTAGTGACCCTGCCTTCTGAGTCGGGGGTTCGATCACCACTGGGAGCCAACATTTATGTGCATGAATATGTCTGTTGGCTTCGTGTCTGGTCGTATAATATTTATTTAAGCATGTCTATCAGTTGTTTAGTACCCAGCCCCTGCCTAGTTTGGGACTAAACAACCGTGTGTGAATTGTGTCCAACAATTTATTATTAATCTCCCTTATATACGCCCATACTCAGAAGACTCGTAGCAATTACTCTCTGGATTCTAGGCTGATCCTTTGATAACTCCCAGCCCTGGTCATCTGGAGCCTCGACCAAACGTACTGACGGCTTTTTGATAAGCTGCCACGCTTCCCCTTTTATATTCTTTAAGAGGATTTTAATAAATGAGAAAATGTTGTTATCATCGACTAGCAGGTGGCTAGATAGAGGCGTTGAGCTTGCAGATACTATTTTTCATCTCTATTTTCCCCGTTCCAGTGGGAATTTGTACATAATCTTTCTTTGTGGGTATCTAAAAGCTAAACCTATATTAGAAATCAGCTTCATCGGACTAACAGACTACGAAAAGCCAGCATCGGTATGTACAAGAAATTTGGAGCTAATATACACCTTTAGTGTCCTTGAGGTTTTAAGGAGAGGTTCAAGAGGGGTAGTCAAGTTTGAATTATGAAATTTCAGGAAACTATGAAATTTTGAAATTTGGAGGTAATATATACCTTTAGTGTCCTTGAGGTTTTAAGGAGAGGTTCAAGAGGGGTAGTCAAGTTTGAATTATGAAATTTCAGGAAACTATGAAATTTTGATATTTGGAGGTAATAATTATACCTTTAGTGTCCTTGAGGTTTTAAAGAGAGGTTCAAGAGGGGTAGTCAAGTTTGAATTATGAAATTTCAGGAAACACACATCTTGATAAGAGTTTAGAATGAATGTAAGTGGTCGAATAGATTCAGGTAATTGCAACGGAATTATTTACATATCCAGCACGGGCACTGAAAATATAGGAATTAAGGTAGCTTATGATACCACCGAAGCCATTAACTGAGAAATGATTTAACAAAATTCCGAGAAATATGTTGTATATGTTGTATTAGTACGAAATCTCATGAATAATTGCTTCACATCAATTCCACGCAGATGGAGTCGCGGTCTAGTTCTATAAGTCATTGGATTACTGTGACAATATCGTACTATTGGAAGGCAACCGCAGTCATTACTGCGGTTAGCAATAATTAATTAATCGTGCGGTTACGATAATAAAGCTTGGGTCCCACGGTCCGTAAAATCGCGGATGCACGCAGACCAGCTCGCACGACGCACCGTGGGACCGGCCTCGTCCGTGATAGCACAGAACGTCTGTGGCGGTGCGCCCGTATCCATCGTGAGTCGGTAACTTCAAAGGTGCGCTCTTCTCTCTCTTTCTTTCGCTTTGCATTATGACAACATAAAAACATCTACACACACCGACACGCACCGTTGGACCGGCCCTGCCTGTGGTGCGTCGCCGTCCGTGCTCGTCGGCTGAGTGTAGCTGATCCGTAGAATAGCGGACCGTGGGACCCCAGCTATATGTCAACAATCCACATTACTCACGACTCATTTCCTCGATATATAATGTTTACTTATGAATGATACTTATGAAATTGAAATTGAAAAATTGAAATTATAATTGATATTATTCAATATTTAAAAATGATCAGCAATTATGCTAAACGATACAGTTTTTATAACCATCGAAATCAAAATTTTCTCCAAAACAGTCTCTATGAGATGTTACAAGTTTTTGTATGCACTCAGCCGGATTTTTAGGGTACGAGCGCTCTCGGCCAGAGTGTACTCGTATTAGTCGTAGAAAACCATCCAATTTACTGACTGGCTGCCGGAGCCCGAGTACACTCGGATCAGACTATTACATACATACATACATAATCTCACGTCTTTTTCCCAGTGGCGTAGGCAGAGACAATAAAACACAATAGAATACAATACACCACTATTTACATAATGCGAGTATTGTCTGTATTTATCCAGCATACTCGGTCCGAGCACGTCATTATTTTAAAAGTACCGTTTTAAGTAAACTAGTAGGGTCTAGACAAAAAAAAACTTATATTTAACCATCTCCAAAAAATCACCTCTATAATATCTTTCAGTTTACAGCGAAGGCGTCGCGAAGTGTGTGTGAATCTTGTGAATATTATCATCGACCAACGTACTACTACGATAATGTCCTTATTTAATAAATAAATAAATAAGCTCACGCCTTTCATCCCCGAGGGGGTAGGCAGAGGTATTCCATTACTGGATATACCCACATTTCACGAGATACATTGGACCCCTAAACGTGATAGGTGGTGAGCCCATCGCCGGACCGGGTCTATTTACACATGTCTCAGAATTAATTCGGAGACCTGCGGGTTTCCTCACGATGTTTTCCTTCACCGTCGAGCTAGTGATAAATATGTACGTAAGTTTTGAAAAACTCATTGGTACATGCCAAGATTCGAACCCTAGCCTCACTGATTATCGGCCGGCTCTTTAACCGTCCGGGCTATCACTGCTCTTATAACTTATTTGTCATCACTAGGAAATGTTTATTTAAACTTTAAAGTTTTGTAACGACCGCCGCTTCTTTACTTTCTCGTTACCCTTAGCTATACAGCACAAATTACGTGGAAAACATTGATAACGGAAAGAAGGCAGTATCAAATCCAATACATTTACAAAGTGGGTAGGGCGTGCCCCATCAAACGCACGCGCCCATTACGTGAGCGCCCTGAGTAATACAGCGCAAGGCACAAGAGAGCGCGAATAAGTCGATTTTAAAAATTTGACATTTTAAGAATCTATTTTTTTATTGTGAACTAGCGACCCGCCCCGGCTTCGCGCGGGTACAATGCTAACACTAAAACCTTCCTCTTGAATCACTCTATCTATTAAAAAAACCGCATCAAAATCCGTTGCGTAGTTTTAAAGATTTAAGCATACATAGAGACATAGGGATATAGGGACAGAGAAAGCGACTTTGTTTTATACTATGTAGTGACTATGTATAGAAGTAATTTTTGAGAATGCACCTTTTGCGAATTTGACATTCTGGTTTTGTTCAGATCTAGTGGAAAAAAATTCGATTCATAAAACATCGTCCTTATCCAATAAAAAGTTGTAAGCCCGCCAGGTCTCCACTGACCCAAAACATTATCAGAGCCTTGCAAACAATAAAGAACAAAGTTATACCGAGGTACAGTGTAGTATAGGGTAGTGTAATAGGATATAGTTTAGATAAGAAACCAGAGTACAGTCAAGAGCACATGAAGCTTTACACTCTAGTAGTCTGACCTCTAAGGCGATTGTAGTAAGAATGCTAAAAAGTCCAATGTACTATCAGTAAAAGATCTGTCTGATATCTTTTCCTACCCCATGGCAAAAAAGCAGTCTCTTATAGTAACAATGACAATAATAATTTAAAAACATCTTCCATGTTTATGACATTTTCGGGTCGATGAATGAAAAAAACGCTGTTACTGACTTGTGATTGTTAAATTTTAATTAGGGTCGGGGTAATAAAAACTTGACCTTTCAAGCGAAAATTCTTCTTAATGTATCAGGCTTGTCGATAGTACAGTCAACAAAGTTGTTAGAGTTACATGCCCAGTAACTAAGAACGAATTTATCTGGGTTATTCATAAATAAATCTTATTAATTAATGTTTATTTCAAAAGGTATCTTTGAAAAAAAAAACTATAAATACATTCAAGGCTTTAAGAGAAAACTGAATCTTAGTTTCTGGCCATGTAACCCTTACAACTTTGTTGACTGTAGGTACATGACGCCTAACCAGAGAAACGCTCGTCGTTTGCGCTTCGTCCTAAGTAATGCCTTACTAATGACTGTGTGTCGAGATTTTTCCCCGCTCATAAATATGCATTAACGATGGGCTTTCCACCAGTAAGTGTAATTTAAATTTTAGCCTCCATTGTGCTTAGTGCAGATGGCTACTCCATCTCTTTGCCGGATGTCTGGAATTGTGAAAATATTTCGTTAAGTAATTATGCCAGACTTTGAACCAAATCATGTTGCGCATTGTCACTTTGAACTGTTTTTAATATTTACTTCTACTAACTGATAATGTCAATAATTATAAACGCTAAAAAATAAGAGTTCAATATCCAAGAAGCTTTTAATACTTTACTTTAAAATTTGTTAAAATATATAAATCATTTCATCACAGA
The DNA here is from genome assembly GCA_963855545.1 of Ethmia dodecea. NCBI lineage: Eukaryota > Metazoa > Arthropoda > Insecta > Lepidoptera > Depressariidae > Ethmia > Ethmia dodecea. The sequence continues at coordinate 15,975,232 of OY979438.1, read as the reverse complement.
TTTACTAGTTACTTTCTCGAATATTTCGTCAGCCATTTTAATATTCTCAACGTAGCTCTCAACAACCCTTTTGGGACATTTTATAGACTTGAGGGACTTACGCTAATTACTTGATTTATTAACGCAAGGGCCCTCCCGTCTCAAATGATATTCTGTTCGGAAAATCTAAGTGGTACCTATATAGGAAATTATGTATTTACAAGATGTTAGCGCGAACGAGGCAGTGATAACCCTTACGGTTAAAGAGCCGGCCGAAAATCAGTGAGGCTCGGATTCGAATCCTGGCATGTACCAAAGAGTTTTTCAAAAACTTACGTACATATTTATCACTAGCTCGACGGTGAAGGAAAACATCGTGAGAAAACCCGCAGGTCTCCGAATTAATTCTGAGACAAAGACTTGCCTGTGTAGCAATTACCGGCAGCATGAGAACATCACCCACGGCTGCCCTACAGGTGATGCTGGGGTTGCCACCCCTACATCTTGTAGTGAGGGAGGAAGCAACCCTAGCAACACTAAGGCTGGAGCTGTCCGGTACCCTAAGCAAGGACTCCAGAATCAGGCACACACGCATAAAAGAGGATGCCCTCTCGCGACACCCGATGATGGCATCACCGAGCGATAGAACCCAGAAAACGCACTGTTTTGTAAAACACTACAACGTGGAGCTCACAGCGGAGTTGTATGATCACCCAGGTCCAAAAGAGCTAAGGATCTACACTGATGGATCAAAAACCGACACTGGAACTGGAGTCGGAGTCTACTCAGATGATCTCAACATCAGAATATCCAGACCACTAGGAATGCTCAACACTGTTTACCAAGCAGAATGTGTGGGCATCATCTAGGCAGTACACGCCATAGAGGCCAGAGAAGTCACGGATACTCATATCCGCATACTCTCTGATAGTGCCTCAGTCCTTCAATCCCTAAAGAAAAACCAGATCACCTCGAGACTCATTATGGAGTGCCATAATGCACTAGAACGAGTTACGGTACTAAACCACAACATAGTGACACTACAATGGATTAAAGGGCACAGCGGCTCACGTGGAAACGACGCAGCGGACGAACTAGCCAGGAGGGGTTCTGACACTAAGCCCATCGGACCCGAACCCATTGTACCCATCCCGTTTAACCAGCTCAGGAGCTGGTTAAGGGAACACACTCAAACTCAAGCGGAGATTTGGTGGGCCTCGACGCCAGGATGTAGGCAATCCAAGGAGGCAATGCCATCCTTGAATAAGAAACTGACCAAGCGCCTTTTGCGCCTGGACATGGACAGCCTGAGAATGGTGTCGGGGACCATCACCGGACACTGCTCACTGAACAAACACTTACACACCTTAGGTATCACAGACAGCCCCCTATGCAGAGCGTGCATGGAGGCGGAGGAGACGGTAGCGCACGTGCTCCTTGAGTGTGTTGGTGTTGCCCAGATCCGCAAGGAGATTCGCGGAACACCAGAATCCCTTGCGGACGTCCTGAGTAGACTCGGAAGTTTGATCTGCTTTTTGAAGGAGGTAGGATGGTTGGAGTAACCGGCCGCCATGGCTCACGTACAATGGTCCACTTCAGGACTAAGTGCGGAAACCAAGCCCCCTAACATAACATAGAACAAGTCCAATGTGTCAAGCTACATGCCAAGAATCTAACTAGAGCGTCACTGATTATCATCATGTGAAGCAGGGTCTTTAGCAGTAAGGCTATCACTGCTGCAAACGAAGTATTACATTTCATTTATGAAGAAAATTGTAAAACTAAACAGTTGACGAATACTTTACGAGCACCGGCTGTGGAAGCCGTAGAAAATTCTTGCCATGTTCAAGGTTCAAGCTATAAGCCTATTACGTGACCTAAAGGCTCTTGTTAAATCACATTTGGATCATTTTTTATACTACTGAAAAATATACATACGTGAAATTGCTTCGCCTTGTATTACTGAGGGAAATAAAGAATTCGAAAATTTGTCGAGCGGATGGATGAAAGACGTCTAACGAGACAAATATATAAGGGGCTTGTGAGTGGCCGAGTCGGTAGAGGGCGACCTAGGCGTACTTACATCGATCAGATCGGCGATGTATTAAGGAAAAGCCAGTTAAAGAGTACCCGAAACCAACGAGCATGTATGAACCGATTGATGGATGAGGATGAGGTGCGAGAGGTATGCCAGGATCATAGCAAGTGGCGAGCTGTTGTCTCTGCCTACCCCTTCGGGAAAAAGTCGTGAGCATATGTAAAAAGTTTAGAATACCATTATGGAGTCAAATACCATTCATTTCCCTAAAAGAAACTAACCTATGTTATATAATAAAATGGTCAAGTTCCTCTTCAAAAATAAATTTCGTTTATTGTTGACATAAACGGTAAACAAAAAAAATAACTACATGATAATAACTCCACTTTTCGGAACAAATAGTAGATCTCGCTTTATTAGGAGTTTTAAATAAAATATAATGTTGTATGTAACGCAATATATCGTTTAAGTTAATATAGTAAGCTATAACGTGATTTAAGTTTTAAAACTACTAATAAATAAGAGCATTAAACGCATCAAGAGTTACTGGGGTAGGTAGGTACTATATATAAATAGGTCAGGCGTGCCGTAAGCCTTTTAACGGTATTACGTTTATTTACGATATTGTTTCATCCCAACGTATGGGTTTAATTTCGGCAACTATTGGTAACTACTCGTAGTGACGATATTTTCGTTAAATGTTTCAGTAGTTATTATTAACAGCCTGTGAAATTCATATAAAATATAATAATTACAATTTCTATTGTTGTTGCATGTTGCATGTTTTATTCTCCTTTTAGAAGTGATATGCACGAGACTTGAGTTAAATAATGCATGAAAGTTTTTATGGATGAATGTTGGTAATTTTTCCAAATCTCATCGGTCACACGGCAATTAATTCAATATAAAATGTAAGCAAACGCGTAGCTGTGTTCAATTTGAAGAATTTTACCGGTTATTCATCCATCTTTTATATTTTATCAATTTATATTCCGAAAAATTAACTTTGCAAATTGTCACCGAAGAATAGAGCATAAATTCTAAATTCAAAAATATTTGAGATTGACGCGCCCTTTTTAATTTATAAAATCATATTTTGCCTCAAATTCCATAATCATTATAACCATTCAAAAGCTCCTTCATTTTCCCTCTTTCCCCACAACACATAGACACCACAATTAGGCATGAGTCCCCAGACACTCTTCAGATTTTTGCATCGCACGTTGTCCTCGTGTTCTTTGTTCTGTATTGTTTTGTGACGAGACCTTTGCGCGGTTTTTCATTTTTCCAGACAAGTTTGCTTTACTAGTGTACATAAGACCCGATTCACTACTCACTTGGCATGCCCTTGAGTTTTTCGCTGGTTCTTCTCGAGGAATATGAAACAGCAAATCGTCGGTGGAGATGGGCTGCTGTTTACATTTAGCCAATCTTCATGGACGAGTTCAGAGTGCCTTGTTAAGACTATTGACAATTCTAAGTGTACCTTTTGTACCTACAAAAAATAATGTTTTTTGATTATTTTCGAATGACACATTCGTAACAAGTCACAATTGTTTTACGTAGAATGACACATTAGCAAAACGATACAATCACTAAACGTTGCATCGCATTTACTATTAGTTATTTTCTCCAATAATGGTATGACATTTTAAAGAAAGTTTCATTTAGCGAATGTGACTATTTGAAAATGTCACATTTTGCACATGTGCCATACATACCTTACTCCAAGTTTGTCACATCACGGTCACATCACTTATAGGATCAAAACCAGTCACCATAAGACAAGAATAAATCATAAATAATAAGTGGATTATATAGGTATGTTTTTCCTGGCTGAATAACAACTATATCCTAACTCATTTGATACATTAGCAAATGATCGTGTTAGAAGATACAGGAACAGGTTTCATCACTATTACAAATGTTAGTTGATGTTGAATTCAAAATCTGTATCAAAACTCATTAGTAAGTGAAATTCCTTTCCCAAATTTTACTCGTCAATTGAACATTAAGGATGTTCCCCGCTCATATAAAAATTTCATGAAGAATATTACTCCATAAATTACCTAACGATAACAATTGATGCTCCAAGGTGAATTATGTTCGCGTTAAGAATCTCTGAATTCAAATAAAACATTTTATCTTTTTTTTAATAACGCAATGGATCACCGGTCCTCTTAAATGAGTAAAATTAAACTTTTTTGTTGCATGCTGCGCGACACGCGTCGTGAAGATTTAAGCAACCGTGAAAACGTGAATTGTGCTCTTAAAAGTCGCGACTTGACTAGTCTGTAATTACTTGATTAGCGTACATTGCTGTACGGGTAAAAACCACAGGGTAAAGGCGCTTGGGTGAGCTCGTTTCATCTTTAACTTCTGGGCTATACTTAGGTCAAGACCAAAGCCATCAATAAAAAAAAATATTTTTTTTTACGATTTTTAGGGTTCCGTAGGTACCCAAAGGGTAAAAAGAGACGAACAGTGAAGTCTTAAGGTATGATTCCGATCTCGGCAGCAAGCAGCAGTGCTGCCGCAGCACTACTGGTCCCCATACATTCTCTATATATGAGATGACATTCCGAGCTCGGCAGCAATGCAGCGCTGCATTGCTGCGAGTAGTGCTGCGGCAGCACTGCCGCTTGCTGCTGAGATCGGAATCATACCTTTAGTAACGTTACCCTATTACTAAGACTTCACTGTTCATTTGTCTGTCTCCAGGCTGTATCTCAAGAACCGCGATAGCTAGACAGTTGAAATTTTCACAAATTATGTATTTCTGTTGCCGCTATAACAACAAATACTAAAAACAAAAAAAAAATATTTAAGGGGAGCTCCCATACAACAAGTTTTTTTGACGTTTTTGTAGATAATGGTACAGAAACCTTCGTGCGAAGTCCGACTCGCACTTGGCCGGTTTTTAAATATGCATTCTGTGAAAAATCATTTATTTACTGTTCAAAAGACATCCCTTTCAATATAGCACAGATAGACAGATAGGCGTCGGCTTAGTAACAGGGGGCCAATTCTACTAAATGTCAAAGGTTACAGTTGGCTGACAATGACACGGTCAGTCGATGGTGTTATTTGCTCTGAAAAGTGTCAAAAAAACACCATTGACTGACCATTGACATCTCATTGTCATCCAACTATGACCGTTGACATTTAGTGGAATTGGCCCCCAGGTTCCCACCCTTTGGATAAGGAATCCTAAAAACGAAAAGCTACAATTCGTCGCCCGATATATCTAGTCTCCAGTTATATTTATGTTTGTTTTCCGAACTCAAATCCCCTTTGGCCGCATTAAGAAACGCACCAGATAAGACGTCGTCTATCATCTAATGGTAACGGGCCTCAGAACCCAACTCGCAAAGTGGATCCAACTTCACTAACGAGTTGAGAACACAATCCCTTGAACAGACCCGTAGCTAGTAAAGGGAAAATGAGGCTCTTTGAATAAACATCGTTTGTCTATTCCTATTTCCTGTAGTGATACCGCCGTTACAGAAGATTTGATATTACCTTCACTAGAAATTTTGGTACATTCTCAAAAACATTTCTCTCTTTTTGGTACAGTCGAGTAATAAGATTTTATGGGGATTATAATGAGCAATAAAATGAAATACAACAATTTTACATGACAATCTTTGTTACGTACCTATAACATTATAATTTTACTAAGCAGATTCAGTGCCATTGTAATCCCTAGTTAAATTATCAATACTATCAACACTTAGATGTGGTAGGAAGCCGAGGTCCGTTTTGTTTGATTAACGGATTCCCTGACTACTAATGCCATGCTAACCAATTAGTCTCGTTGAGAAAAAAAAACACGCCTTTTATCCCGGAGGGGGAAGGCAGAGGTATTCCATTTCTGGATATACCCACTTTTCCCGAGATCTTCTTGGGACCCCTAAACTAAACGTGATAGGTGGTGAGCCCTTCGCCGGACCGGGTCTTTTGAACATGTCTCAGAATTCGCTCAGGCGCCAGAGGTCTACTTCTCAAATAGCCCATTTCGCATAATTAATACTGGGACCTGCGGGTTTCCTCACGGCGTTTTCCTTCACCGTCGAGCTAGTAAAATTGAGACAATTGACAAAAGTCCGTGCAATTATAATACAACTAGTGGAATTATAATATCACGGCTACAATAACGGTGCGACATAATTATGTACTAAATAGGTCTCTGACTTGCGCAGGATGATTGTTTGAGAAACTTGCGACGCGATACTTTGTCAAGCGAGTCTGTGTGAACAACCTTTAACGAAGTGGTTAATTTGTTGGGTTGTGCAAACCAGTTCCAATTGAGTTGCTTTCCGGTAATAATTATCAAGATATTCGGATTTGTAGATTAATTTATGCAATCAAGAAAAACGGTACAGCTTTGTGAATAACTACAGCAAACCTTGAACCTGTAGAATGTTTAAAAACCACACCATGCAAATTATAATCACCGATGATTATGTGTTATCGGTCTTTTGAAAAGAAGTGATTTAAAGTTGCAGTTGAGTTCCAGGCAGGATAGTGACAAACAAACCAACATTTAAAAAAATTGTAGCATATAGGTATATTTTTTTAACGAATTGATAAAAAAAAGCTGTCTGTCTGTCACAGCTGCTTATCTCAACGACTTTGGAATAGTTCTAAATATAATAGCCCAATTTTAGTTTGCAAAGTGACAAATCTGAAATTATTGGGTAACGCGGATTATGTAAATAATACAGGAATAATGAAACGATATCTCTATCACATTTTTTTTAGAATCAGCAATTCTTAAAAAAATAATTAAAATTATTGCGTGTATATTAAAACTAATAATATTCATAGAAAATGTACGGAACCCTCAGAAGTGGCTCTGGGTGGCATTTGGATTTATTTTATTCGATACTTATTCATCGTAAGTATATTTATTTTGACAACTTGTTCGCAATGACCTGTTTTTTTTATCGGCATAACATTTAACCCTAGTTATCAAAAATGTTAAGAGAAGACAAAACATACATGTCAGCTATAAATAATCGTACTCTGTTATACTCGTACGAGTAATAGGTACTAGCGCATAAAAACAGGTCAAAAGATCTACTCGATTCAGTTTCTTCGTAAACGATAACAATATCAAAACAAGTATAATCAAAACAACTTTCCTCAATGTAAAATCCCACCCACGTAGCTTATATACCTACATATTATGTCACAGGATTATTGTAGGACCGAGTCATTCAACGACACTATAATTTCCTAGTCAAATTGTTTACTTTTGATGATTTTGTTTTATTATTATTATTATTTGACATTAAAATTGTATTTTATTATTCGACATAAATTAATGTTTTGTAAAGTTGATTATTCGTTAAATTGTTACTGATCTCAAATTGATTTCAATTGTATAAACAGATAGTGGGTTCAATTCTACAATACCGTCTAAACCTCTTAATTTTATTTGACAGCTGCTAAAGCATTTTGCTATTCTAGGCAGTACTGTCAAAATCAAATGACAGGACTAAAAATGAATCTGACGTTCCTAATTTATCTGGCCAATTCAATTTTGCTTTAGCGACCTTATGGCTATTCTGTGGACGCCATTTTAAGCATTTTAGAAATGTCATCACAAATAAACCTCCTAAATTTAGCGGCGATTAAAATGGTGTCGCTTAAATTAGATTAAAGGAAAAATCCCGACATATTTGTGATTGTGTTATTTTTCAAGATATGTTCCATATTTTTAGAAATAGTCAAGAGGGTTTTTGGTGGAAATACGAAAAGGCGGTTCATTTTTTTTTGTAAAATTTATATTTTGCTGTATGTTTTGGGTTTTGACTAATAATATTTTGTGTGGCAGGTGTCTGTGAAGGTGTGCAGTGAATAGAAAGTTCGATAAAATGCATGGGATCGACGTTGTTAGATTGCCGAAGTCATTTAATGAAGTCTTCAGTAAAAGTACTATAATTTTACTGTCGATGATCCAAAAAGGGGTGTTGATGACTCAGTATTTTTGTACATGGACTACAAAGCAGAGCCGTTTAACTAAGAAATTAGAAGATTGCTGGAAATGTTATTGAATTAACAAGAAAACAAAGACTAAGGACGAGGCACATATCCATTTAAAGATAAACTTAACTGAAGACGAGGCAGTACGGTCTATGACTCTAGCCTGCCCAAAGAAAAAAAATCTATTTGATAATACCTTTTCAGTGTTGCCCGAATAATGTGACTTTAATATTTGAAGTAAAACAAGAAAATATAAATTAAACCTATGTTAAAATGATAAAAATGGCATCGATAGTAATCGTTGAGAACTTTATTTACATATTAATAAATATATACACATTTATTATTGTATTTTTTTTAGATTTCATTCATTCGTTCACTCAGCTCTTTTTTATTTGTAATTGCAACACTATTCAACTTAGCCATTTTCCACTGTGGTTCTAGACTATCTAATTTTAGTAACCATGGCGTTTTAGAATTGCATTTGGCTTAGCGGCTGCGTAAAACTAAATATAATTTAAGAAATTTAGTTTTTAGCTATTTAGGCAGTGGACGCGTAGAATTGAACCCAGTATCCATTTAAAGATAAACTTAACTGAAGACGAGGCAGTACGGTCTATGACTCTAGCCTGTCCAAAGAAAATAAATCTATTTGATAATACCTGTTCAGTGTTGCCCGAATAATAGTGACTTGAGTATTTGAAGTAAAACAAGAAAATATAAATTAAACCTATGTTAAAATGATAAAAATGGCATCGAAAGTAATCGTTGAGAACTTTATTTACATATTAATAAATATATACACATTTATTAATGTATTTTTTTTAGATTTCGTTCATTCGTTCACTCAGCTCTTTTTTTATTTGTAATTGCAACACTATTCAACTTAGGCATTTTACGCTGTGGTTATAGACTATCTAAATTTAGTAACCATGGCGTTCTAGAATTGCATTTGGCTTAGCGGCTGCGTAAAACTAAATATAATTTAAGAAATTTAGTTTTAAGCTATTTAGGCAGTGGACGCGTAGAATTGAACCCATTCTATGCCTGATGGTAGACCACAGAGCACCTAACTATTTTTATGAACTGCATGCAATATCGTGTGAGTCACAATAAAGACATTTCGTTTTATTTCAAAAAAATATTTATCCATACTAGCAAGATACTAGCAGAGACCAGTTTTAAACTGGTCTCTGATACTAGTAACACTTGGATTTGGTGGAAATCTTCGGTCCGTTTTGGTTGGTCGATCCACTGACAACCGTGCCATGCTAACCAGTGACCGTTTTACAAAATAATGCTGCTGATCCTTTAGTGAAATTGTCGAAATCTCGTTGATCTAACATGTTACAAAATGCACCTAGGGAATTATAATTTAACCAACATTTTCCCGTGATATTGAATGAAATGAAGATGATTGTCAAAAATCAGTGCAATTATAACACTGGTGAAATTAAAATATCACGGCTTTTACAATAACCATAAATAGCAGTGATAGCCTAACGGTTAAATAGCGTGCTTCACATGATGATAATCAGTGAGCCTCGGGTTCGAATCCTGGCATGAACCAATGAGTTTTTCAAAAGTTACTTACATATTAATTTATCACTAGCTCGCCGGTGAAGGAAAACATCGTGAGGAAACCCGCAGGTCCCAGAATTAATTCTGAGACATGTGTAAAAGATCCGGTTCCGATCCGGCTCACCACCAAGTCGTGTGTGGTTCGTCTTTGTTTGGTCACTATGTAACTGTTTTTGAATCCAATTTGATGATTTTCAAAACGCCCTGTAAAAAGTCAGACCAAGTCCAATGAAATGTCAGAACGTTCGGGTAGAATATTGGTCAAATTAGTAGTAGACCTTCGTCGAATCTGACTTACTAAGTCTTAGAATACTAAAAAAAGGGTAATGCCCTTTATGCCGACTTTCCCATTTTGCCGACTTTTTTGTAGTCATACATTTTATACCGATATGCCGACTTTTCATGTTTCATTGACTTTTGTGCTTTTATGCCGACTTTTAAATATTTAAATGTAATTTTTCCCTTTTTGACAACTTTATAGAATTTGGGAATTAAGAGTTTTCTTTTGCCGATTTTAATACAGCCACGTTCATAACATTTATCGACTTTGATATTCTATACCTATAGAACACTATTTTCATAATAAATTTTCTCTTAAATGCAATGAAGGGGTATGTCCTTTATCTTTTCACAAGACTAATTAACAATAAAAAAATATTACTGTTTAAAAGTTATTTGCATTAAACTGAGTATACCTCTTAAGCCAAGAAATAAAACACAATTGATTTTTAGTTGTTACGGTGCGTATTGGAACCGCGCGGTTCTCGACGAATAAAAACCGGTTAATTGTGAGTCGGAGCTTGCACGAAGGGTTCCGTACCATTATCTATATTTATTTTATTCTGTTTTTTAGTATTTGTTGTTATAACAGAAATACATCACCTGTCACAATTTAAGCAGCCTGGTGACAGACGGACAGCAGAGTCTTAGTAATAGAGTCCCGTTTTACCCTTTGGGTACGGAACCCTGAAAATGAAACAAACTAGACGAAATTTACTCAACTGTTGAAAGAAATACTTAAAAGATTTGATTTGAAATGTCATTGTATTTAAATGCCAAAAATAACTATTTTGGTGAATATAGCTGTACAATTACTAAACCTACAAGTTTGTGTATGATTCCGAATCGCACTTGGCCTGTTATTTTATTTTTTAGATTGATATCTATAGATGTTCTATAAATATCTTGGACCATGCCTATAGTTTACTTTGCAAATAAATATTGCACACGACTGTACAAATAGTCGGCATAACGATAGCAAAACTAAACCGTTTTGTTGTTTTCGGCATAATAATACTACAAATAAGAAAAGTCGTAAAAGTCGGCGGCAAGGGAAAGTATACAAAAGGGTACAAAAGGCGATAAAATTTAATAAGACGGCATATGGGCAATAGAAGTATGACTTTACAAAAAAGTCGGCAAAGTGGGAAAGACGGCAAAAAGGGCATTACCCTAAAAAAACACTTGGAATAACCGTCACTTCATCTTCAAACACATAATTATCTGCAATAAATCTATCCAATTGCAGTGATAACCCAGTGATTAAAGCTGCTTCTCATTCCTGAGTGAGGCTCTGGTTCGAACAATGAGTTGATTGATGAATTATGTTGAATGTTTAAACGGTCTTACGAACAAATGTCAAAATTCAACATAGTTTCCAAAACGCTCGCTCAGTTTTCCCTTGCAGGTGTTTCAGTGAACATATAAACCACATAGTGAACTCAACAGTTAGAGTGAATGTGAACCACAATAAAGCGACTCGGTTACCTAGTGCACCCGAGGGTGCGATCAGTTGGGATCCACACTCTCCACACCCGACAAATGAGGCATCACGGAACGAATGAATGAACTTACGTGCTGAAGATCTGATTGTAGGTGATTTAAGAACTTTGAAGATTTAGGATAGGTAACCTCTATTAATGTGTTGACAGACTTTTTTTTATTATGGATATTAATAAAAAAATATGTTGTTTAACAATTGGGCAAGCTCGTCACATCGTAGGGCCACGTCTTTGCCTTCGGGCTAATTTGGGGTCAATAGTACAAAAGGCCCATCAATAAAACAAAAAAAAATCTAGATAATATGTATGTATAAAAGAAGAATCCTACTGGCTGATTGCCTGGCTGACAGCCGAAACTGCTGGGTCTGAAAGCATGATTTCTTTTTTTTTTTAATAAATTTATAATTTACAGTGGTGTTATTTAATTCTAACCTAAACTTTGCACAAAGGTTCCTTAAATGGTATAAGAAATATTTTTTTTGAAATTCCAACAAAACTCCCAGTAATTCTACACGGGGAAAGACAATAGTCACCCACTTATGAATCAATAAAACGTTCCTTGGACCGAAAAAACGGAGTGACTTCTAAATAAAAAAAGCCATTTAAATGAAAAGATAACTCAATATCGAGCTCACGGAAGTATACAAGCTTCGAGCAAAAGCCCTCACGAAACAAAAGTTGCACGTTTGATGAATATTTTTCCCAGAGGATGTATAAAGTGGTGGTTAATATCTTTTATTTTATTTAACACAATTTCATTTTAGGCTAATACAATGAAATGAGAAAGTAGTTGAAAAAAAAACGATTGCAATCGTTGTTATAAAGGCATTCAATTGAAATATGTTCGATCACACTGTTGTAACTGTTTTATTATTATTCCTGTTGTAACGGTTTGATTGAAATTTTTTTTTCTACATTTAATTATATTTATTCTATATAACAAACTGCCCACGGTTTTGTCCTATAAAGTGAGGAAATTACCAATAAAATCAACAAAGTATCAACACATAAAAACGTTGATATCTGAAGTGATTTCCGCAAACGATAACTGGATATGGCCATCATATTTGCTCGAAATCTCTGAAGTATAAACGAAGCAATTCGTCAACAACCGCTATCAGCTAACACAAATATTAGTTTCTAGAATGATCTACCAATCGGCGGACGGCCGGACATCTGCTATGAATTTTCCGGGTTCCGCCTCTCCGTATATCAATCACCTAACGTCCGGACTCGGCGACAGCTGACGTCGTTTTGAGCGAGATTCGATGTGACCCCTGACGGATCCCTCCCGTATACCGTGATGGCTCGTCTAGACGATAATTTATGCCTCCATTAGGGATAAGTGCTTTATAACGCCTGCAGCGTGTACGATAAATCTTTTAGTTGATTTGTAAGTGGCATAAGAATCAAATCAACTTATTGATAGATATGGAGAGATTTTACTAGTATAAGATTTAAGATAGTGTTTATGCCTAATTTCCAAACATCATAAATCTTAGTATGTCCACAGTAAATACAGGTCCAAAGTAAAGCCAAAAAGTAAAACTTTACCACAGCGAAAAGTGCAAACGAATGATTTTGCAAAACTATTTTAGGTAGGTCTCACAATTTATTGTATTTATTTAAAGCAAATAATATACAGCATGGAATAATGCTTCAGTTAACGCTTATCACGGTACTACCAACTATTACTGTGTATCTTGAATGTAACAAAAACTTTCAGCATATATCCGCTTCAGAAAGCGACAGGTATGATTAACAACGAACTGTCGTAAAACACTTTGAGTATTAAACCAACCGGAGACGCCACTGACAGGCGTTCCCCTCTGCCAAAAAAACGTGTCGGTCTTTGAGCACACCGGTTAAATACAACTAGTTTGTTTGAGTTCACAGAGTGCTTGTATTGGTGAATGTATTTGTGTGCACCTAGTTCAAGCTAGTGTTTAATTGTTTTATCAAAAAATGCGTTTGTTTTAACATTATTTGTGATTGTTTCCTCGTCCCCCCCGCAGAAATTGGCAGACTTTTTTGTAAAGAAACTAGTGCGCGTGACGTCTCCTGTTGGTTTAATACTCAAAGGTAAAACAGGGTTACCGATGCAATATAGTGGTAAGCATGTAAAATAAATCCATCAGCCTGAACCGTAACTATAAACGGGTTGATGTGTTTCGCAGCGGTTACTTGAACGCAATATCGTAACTACACCGTTATTACACAAACAGAATGTCCTTTAGTGATTTCCATGTGCTCATTATTGAATCCTATACCATACTTATGTTCTTATGTTGTACCATTCTTATGTTCTAGACTTAGATTGTTTGCTCAAAGTAGCTCCATGTTGCGCGCCAATTACACTTTTTTAATACGTTTGTATAGTTCATTGAACTAAATTATAATGTACGCCATAAATTTCAGAAGAGCCAAATTTACAATTCTGAATAATATTTATCTGAATCATGTCGAATCTAAACAAAACAACGAATTATCTGTAAACATGTTTATAGAAATAAGTTGAAAAATATGATACTTGAATTCGTAGAAATACACTTCACAACACTTCAATTAATTGGCTTGCAGCTAATAATATTCTTCTATTTTATTTATCTTGGTGGATTGAGAATGAGAGTATTATCATTATTAATCATATTTATTACAGCTACATATTTCTACGTTTCCGTGGTTGATTATGGATTGGAGAAATCAACCATGATACCTGTTCTATCTTGGTATAATAATATTTCCGTTGTAACCAAGAATTTCAAATATTGAAACTGCCCTATATTGCCTACTGTTCAAAGTTATCAACATGAAAATTTCATCTCGAGGTTTATCACTTTTGACGTCGTTTATGAGGGTTTGCAAAGTGAAGAATTCTTAATAGCATTTTTATTGGAGTTTGGTGAAGAAATTGTTCTTTAAGATGATATAAATTAAACATCCGAAGTGGACTTAGGTGGGCGATTATGGCTCATACATTATTTTACTTTGTGTAAGTCAGTTAAATTGATGGGATATTTTGTACATGGTAATAATTGTAAGGTTCATACAATTTATGTAAAATAATTCCAATGGTAAACAAATTCGAACAAAGAATAATAAGGTAAACGCAGCTATTAACGACCCATCGAAAATCTGCAGGTATTGCCGACCCATTCTGCTTATTCTTATTTTTATCGGTTTGGAACGATTTGAGTCACAAGAGAGTATAATATACACACATGTTTGTATGTTTCCTAATAAATTTACTGGTGTTAGTGTACATAGGTTCACGGGAATGTGACCAAATACGTTAGTTTCTGTGAACGGAGCGAGTGCGCCGATGGTGTCATACTAACCCTTACTTCCTCAGGTAAGTACTCGAATTTTTTGCTTAAGATATTTTATGTATAAATATTTACGTTAAGTTGATTCTGAATAACTCAACATATTCCTTTATTTGTATATTCCACATTTCGCAACAAAATTATTATGTTTTAAGGGATTTTAAAAAGTATTTTTGAAATTAAAATAGAACGGCAATAGCTGCAGTGCATTTTAGTAGTGCAGTCATTGCCGACCCATGGATCGGCAATGGCTGAGAGGTTATTCTTTATTTTTTCCCTTTTTCGTTTATGCTTATAATAATTAAACAAGTTTTTATAACACCATTTCAATCTTAAGTATTCTAAAATTATAAGCATCTATTAGCGACATACACCATGTTATATTACAAACTTGTTTTTCCGCGATAAACTGTCACGCATTATTAAACATTTAGACGTGGGATATGAAAGAAACTACTTAGAGTTTTCTTCGTATTTAAATGAAAATGGTGTATTTTTTTATAGTTTAGGACTAAATCAATAAATTATTGTATTAAAACGGATGGGGAAATATATTACAATTAATATCGATAATTTTTCGTGGCTCGGTAAAAGATTTGTTCATTTTTTTATTTTAACATTAATTGCCGATCCATATGAATCGCTAATTGCAACAAAGAGAAGCTATCACCGATTCTATACCGATTAATTGGTATTTTTGGATTAACGGTATGTAATGTCTAAAAGTAAAGCTACTAATTTGTTTCAATATACCTAATGATTTGATTCAATGAGTTAGGTTAGGTTTAATTTAATTTAATGTCATTTTCATTTTATATCCATAAAAAAATCTACTGAAGACTTGGTTGTATGTATAGTTCCCTTTGCCTACCCAGAATGGGAGAAGAAAACAAAAAAAACCTCTGCCTTTAATCTTTTACGGTTGGCCCGATTTTACAAAAATGTTAGTTGATTGATTGTATTTTTATTATTTTATTAAATTACTTCATTTTTTCGCAACTGTATTAAAAATAGTTATTAAGTACACGTGCGGAACCGTCATTGCAACTTGTTCCGACAGTCAACCCTCACCTTCGGCTGCGCTAAACTTGGGAAGTTCGAAAAAAAATTATAGGCTTTTTGGGAAATAAAACAAAAGGTTTAAGTTATTTTGAAATAAAATTGTCTAATTATTTTTATTCAAACGGCAAATCATGATTCATGTGTGTAGAAGCACCAGCCGCTATCCCAACTTGAAAAACTCTGTGCTGAAAATAAAACAGTGTGTTTTTATTTTATTAACATCTACACATTTACAAAATTATGTAGTGAATATTTATGTTTCAGGTGATTCAGTTATCCCCTATGTCCAACACAATTGACACTAAGACCCATTCCCTTCAACGGCACTACATGGAACTGCATTGTGAAGTAACAGAACAGCATTGACATTGTTTTAAGAAGTAATTACTATTAAGCAGGCTAATCAATTAGAAAGAAAGGGTATGGTAACTATGGTTTGCACTAGCTGGCCAAGCAGCAGGTTTCGGGGGGCGCAAGATAACAATACATAACCTATGTTCTTACTTTGATTTTATGAATGTTATTCTATTCACCATTGCTATTAAAGTCAATTTTCTGATATTACTAAAATTTTATTTGTGTCCACCGAGAAATCAATAAGTACCTTTATTTTTATTGAGGTCCAAATGTGAAAACAATCTTTTAAAGAATCCGAGCAAGAATACAAGCATTCCGAGGTTCACTGCGATTAGTTGGAAAGCATGGGCATTATAAGAAGAAAGCTACCAATGAATTTCATGTTGGTTATATTCCTTTTTTTTCACCCTTTACATGGTAGGCAAAGGCATTACGCCATGCAGCCTCGTCATTAGTTAATGATATCCTTGAGTAAATGGCTCTGCTTCAGAGTCCATGCACAAAAATACAGTGTCTTCAACACTTTCTACATCCCTAACTTGGTTATCAACAGTAAAATAATAGCACTTTTACTGATGACTTCATTGTGACTTCTTGAGGCAATCCAAAAATGTCCATATCTCGCATTTTATCGAATTTCCCATTCACTGCACACTTTTACGGACACTTGCCACATTATAAACTATCACTATTATGATGAGTGAAAACCCGAAATACACAGCAAAATGAAAATTATACAAAAAACATGACGTCCTTCTTCGGATTCCCGCCAAAAAATTTAATGTCAACTTTATCTCCATTATCAGATTATTTTAGTACCTATAATTATTGTAATGAATCAAGTACAAAAATGAGAAGCAAATAAAAGTAAACGGGACATTTCGAAAACGGGATATTTTGGGAAAGGGATATTTCGCTCAAATTAATAATTATTTTGAGAATCGAACATGTAGGTAGGTATTTTGTGAAAAAAAAGTATGCTTTATTTACTTACGGTCGGTGTTAGATTCATAAAAATCGGTAATAGCTTCAAAGCGTTTCGGGTGGGTCGGTAATAGAAACAATTGACTTCAACAATCCTTTGATTATTTTTTCAATGAATACATGATATTTATAAACAAATGAAAATATAAATATAAAATATACAATCTATATTTAAATATAAAATAAAAAAATCTGGTGTGTTTGCAACCACTACTCTTAATTCTAATAATCCATTTCAAAACTTGCTTAAGGGGGTCGGTAATAGCTGCGTTTACCTTAAATTCCAATGTCATCACTAAATTCAACTTTATAAACGTCAAATAAACAAACGAACAAACAATGAATTCCTTTGTTTACAAGTTAAATAACAACGCCGAGTCGTGCAATAAGGAAAACGACTTAAGGAATAGCACACTTAATCCTACTTTCATACAGCCATCTCCGGACCAAGATATTGCGTGCCGGGAGAGAAAAATAGTATAACATTTATGAAAACAGCATCGCACTCCGGCCTTTCTGAGATAAGCTTGGACGATACGTCTCAGTTGCAAAGAGGATGACAGATGGCACATAAAGATCTTAGACTGGACATAGACAAGTTTGGTTGCCAGTTTGACAAAGTATAGGTGGACGAAAAATATGGTCTATGTGACAATATGGCCACTGTTAGCAAAGACATGATTTGGAACAGGAAAGACTTGTCTGCAAGAATATAAGTCCATGTGCACTGCAGTATTTATGATGAAGTATTCACTCAGAAGCGCAGATGCGCGCATGAAGATCATAGACTTGACAGTGAATTTTGATTGTCAGTATTCGAATTTGAAAATAGAGATGGCAGAAAAAGATGATCAAAAACCCTTTATTTTTGAGAAGAACACTCCTATAGCAAGAAAATAGATGTTTGTGATCGATCGATATAGATATCGATCTGATATGTCCACATTGTCCACTAAAGTCCTTTTATCATAGTTCTGAAAGAAAATTATCAGAAGAATAATTAATATGGTACATGCTAATAGACTTGACATAGATACTAACACAGATATTGCAGGTCTGTGGGTGATAGGGTATTTTACAGCCTGGTCAAATGAGTTACTTGTTATGAGCTGTCGAAACGAAAATTTACTATGGAAAATGAACTAACGTGACGTCATCATTTTTAATACTCAATTGTATTCTTGTATTACTGTTTTTATAGTTGTATTATTATTTAAAAAAATGCAAAATTCAAATCGAAATGCACTTTTAGAGGTGATTTCTGGTGCTTAATTGATAATTACTGGCAACTTGAATTTCGATACAGTGAAATACCCCATTTTGATCCCAAATAATCGTGAGTATAACAATAACGGTGCTGGAAAAGATGATTTACACTACAAGGCATTATTTTAAAGAAGAAAAAATAAAATAATATAAATAAATAATCTCACGCCTTTTATCTTCGAGGGGGTAGGCAGAGGTATTCCATTACCGGATATACCCACTTTTCACGAGATATATTGGACCTCTAAAAGTGATAGATATTGAGCCCATCGCCGTGTCGCGGTCGGATTGTATAATCCGCCGTATTACATTACGGCTAGCCGTTATCAAAAACAGGGCCGTTTTGAAATGCGGCGGTTCAACGATTAGCCGGATTTAATGCAGCTAAATAAAAAACCGCCGGAATGTATTCGTCGCCATACGTTATTCAACACGGCTAGCCATAATGTAATACAGCGAAACATTAGCCGCCTCTTTGACAGGTTTTAGTTCCGATTCGTGGCGCTGCCATTTCAGTGATGCCAGAAGGTTACTTTAACCTTTTAAGTTATTTTTTACTCCGTCAGGTTACTTTTAGGTTGTTATACACTATTCAAAAGGTTACTTTTATGTGATTTTTCGGAAGTTGTATAAGATTTTTTTATATTTAGATATAACTTCATATAGATAACATCAGAATAACACATAGGCTATATTTTATCCCAGTATTCCCACGGGAACGGGAAACCGCGGGGCGGTGCTAGTAAAATATAAAATTCAAGCGAAAACTGAAAAATTACACCATATATAAACGAATAAAAAAATATAAACATGTATAAAATGTTTGGAAAAGTTTAATTGTAATAAGTATTTTTATATGGCTGTCCCATTTTAAACATTGTTTTATTTTGTGAGTATGGGCACACTACAATCTAAGTATTAGTACTAGGCGGCTATATGTGGCCCGCCTTGTTGAAAAACGTAGCGCATTGACAATCCGGCTAATCAAATCAAAACGGCCCTGTTTAGCCGTAATGTAATACGGCAGATTATACAATCCGACTGCGACAGCCGGACCGGGTCTATTTACTTACACACACATGTCTGAGAGTTATTATTTTAAGAAGAAACCATGAAGAAACACTACATATTTATAAAAAAAAATATCTATGTGGATTAGACTCTATTACGAACTCTATAATTACGAAAAAATTGATGTAAAAGGTTCGTTTAGAATTATTTGCATTAATAAATCATTCGATCATTCGGTCGTTTATTGTAATATTTTAGCATAGCTGATATTTGATTTATCAAACGTTCACCCAGCCGTGACAGACAGACATATCGACTGTTTTTTTCTGTGTATTATTTACGATTCTGTAACACAAAGAAATTCGGAATTCTATATTTATTATTGCCTAACTCCTATTCAAAACCAAGACCGTAATAATTCTCATTTTTGTTAGCAAAGAAAATTCGAAATTTTGCACATATTGATTTCGATCAAAATATTAGTAATAGCCATTTTGATCTCTCCTCTTCTACAATCATAAACCCGAAACCCTTGTCTTAAACAACTAAGTCAGCCGAAATCTTATGTCCGGACATCAAAGGGCCTTATCAAACAAAAAACTGTACCCTCCTCTCCCCATAGCATCCCAAAAATGCATAAAATGCGGGAAATTGAACTCGTTTTTCATGTTATTTATATTTTCCATCGACAGCAGCCCTTTGAATTTACAAGATACTCCCGCGCAGCGGATCGTAAATCAATCCGACTGACGTGGTGGGAATTACTATTTTACGAGCGCCTTTCTGGGGCAGCACCCGTTTACTACTCTGTATAATATGTGTATGTATACACACAGTATTTTTGTTTTTGTCTTCTCTATAGTCTGTTTGATTTATTGACAATGGAAGTTCATTTTCTCATTATTATTTCAGACATGTGGTGTGTCACTATTCTTTGTTCTATTCATTAAGCTGGTTTACATTTGTTTATGAAAAAGTAATTTGGAGCATCTGGCGCATAAACATAATTAAGAATGGTAATACATATTTAAAAATCATTTTGTATATCAAATTTCCGAAATGAAAATTTGGACAATGCGCCAACTTTGAAACCATTTTTTGTATAATATTTATGCACAAAAAATATATACCTACTCTATATTTTTTTTTATTTCATTTCTCCAGAAACTTATAGAAAAGCAGCTACAACGAACTAAAAGTAAAATCCATGAAATTGTAGGCATTAAAATATAGACACCAAAATTGCGTTTAAATTTAACAGATTTTGTCAACTCTCAAATTCAGTAAAACTATAAATACGTCTTGTAGTTTAAAATATAAACAGCCTCACATTGTAATTCCTTCACTGTACCCTTCAAACTATTATAAAATGTGGAATGTAATCCTAATACACAACGAACAAATAGCATTATCTCGTTTACTACATACATCGAAAACTATGTTAATTTCGTAGCGAAACTTTGACAAACAAGGAAAGATCAACCAACGAGGAACTTGGTCACATCCAAAGAGATTAAAATATAATAGAGCATAGAAGGGACAAATTGAGGGAAATTTAAAGCCAAAAGTTTATATTACATTACATGTGGAAAAAAGTCTAGTGTGATTCAACCAATGACAGCTAGCGTTCATACTAACTGACGCGACGCTTGAGCTTCAAAGTTTTTGTATGAAAATATTCACAATGCCCCCTCTATGCCCTATTATATTTTAATCCCTTTGGTCACATCGGACCCAACTCCCAACTACAGCGTCGGGACGCACATAATCCAATTTAAGATCGAACACTCCCAAAAGATCACCTAAGTTTTGTTCACCTAACAACAATAATTTTAGAAAATATTTTTTTACGCTTTATTCTTCCAACTATGAATAAGGGTACTCGGAGATTAAATCGCAAAATGTTAAGGAGGTCTTGGGAATTATCGCTACGATTGTTGATATTTGACGTTGGACTACGTTGGCCGGCGTTAAAAAATAAAAACTTAAACATAAATCCGGCCTTAAAAAAAGAACGAGGTGTCATAAACTCGTCTAAAATTATTATAATATTTTTTTGGGGTTATTTAAAAAATATATGTTTATCACGCACGATTAAAGTTCAATTCTATAATATAATTTTTTGTAGCGTACCTGTATATATTTTTTAAAAATACATGTTTAGTCGATATTATATAGTTTTATAACTTCCATTCTGGATCTACTTACGCCGATTTATCTTATGATCTTAACACTGCTGCATTGGAGGGTGTGACGTCTAATTTCGAATTAGAATTTACCTGAAAAAGAAAAAAAATATGTTAATCAAGTCAACACTAAAAAACTCAATATTTCTTTAATATTACACCTCAATAATAGACTGTGTTGCACGTTACATTTTTAAGACAACTCTCAGCATGTGTATGAAACTTGACGGACACGGCTATAACAGTGGAAACCTTGTCCAAATCCAAATAGATAATAAAAATTATGACTGGGCTAGAATAAACAATAATTATTATGATATCAACATAGAAAACTTTTAAAATTTATCCCTATATATTTATCTATTACTATACTTATCACAATACATAACCCAATATTTATCACTACAATATATCGCGGAAAATTTTCTGGAAAATTGTTCTGTAACACGATTTAGATCCCACAGGTCGCCCTCAAAGCTGTATACAAGATGCACTCGTATTTCTCGAATTTTATGAGTTACTGGATTTTATGTTTGGCGTGGACGACACATGTTTAGTAGTCGTGTTTACTTTATTCTCCAATTCTGCTTTCACAGCGTTTATAGTGTGGGATATTGGTATTGAATTTGTGGTATCGAAGTAGCAAATCACGGGCCCGCGGGCTCAGTTAACACAATATGTCAAGTTACCCATAGTAAAAATAAGAGTGTCAACTTAGCCCGCGGGCTAAGTGGTCGGTGGGCTCATTTGACAACGAAGCCAAATTTATTTATGATATTATTTTCCGTTGTTCTTTCATGGAGGTGAAATTTGTAGTGAAGTTAAAAATCTGTTGTTAAAAAATACTTGTGTAGGAGCCATGCACAATAATATCAATTAACTGTCAATGATTTGTATAATCCTTGTAAAAAAAAAAAATTTTGTCAAAACTGAAAATGGGTAGAGTTTTTGGGTCGTGAGTGTATAAACTATAGACGCCTTCTATACCTCCTTTTTAAATTGCCATAGATACCGAAATTAGTACGTACCTATCTATCAAACGGCATAGTCTCATCTTACTGAAAGTATTATAAATAATAAATACCTATTGCAGAAAAAATATTAGAATATATTTTTTAAAGATATGACTAGGTCACAGATTTGGGCTTGGGCTGCCTACACTATGACCTCGTCATATCTTTGAAGCCTCGTAAAATGTACAAATAAACCTAACTAAAAAATTTTAAAAAAACTGTGTTAGAAGTTTAAATAAATTTGCTCACGTCTTTATTCCCAAGGGGATCAGCAGACCTATACATACATTGCCGAATGTACCCATTCTTCACCAAAATATTTTTGAACCCCTAAAACGTGAAAGGGGATGAGCCCATTGCCGGACAGCGTTGGGACATGCATCAGAATCAATTCTGGGATCTTCCTCACGGTGTTTTCCTCCGTCGAGCTAGTGATAAATACCTGGGTATTTTTAAAAAAGCTTATATAATACGATGGCTTACTGTCACTGTTCCTAACCCAAAGAGATTAAAATATAATAGGGCATAGAGGACAAAGCGAGGAAAATCTGAAGCCAAAAATTATTACTAGTGGGCAAAAGTCTAGTGTGATTCAACCAAATGACAGCTCGCGTTCATACTAACTGACATGACGCTTGATATTCAAAGTTTTTGTATGAAAATGCCAATGCCCCCTCTATGCCCTATTATATTTTAATCTCTTTGTCCTAACCTTAAAAAAAATGACATTTTGCTAAGAACCAAACCCGGTAAGTTTGGAAACATACTCATAAGTCCATACATAACTTAGATCTGCTAAGCCGAACTCTGAACAGCTTTTCCGTTCGCCTTTCGTTGTTTGTTTTCAGTCGCATAGGTATTGCATTCAAAAGGTTGATGCAATATGGAAATTTACTTCTCTATGGTAATCCAAAGATAATTCTGTGCTCTAGAATCTATGTATTTTTATTGACTTTTAATATATACCGTATTTCATAATGGAGCTCAAAAAAAAACTCTCTGTCTGTTAATAATAGCTAAACCGCTATCTTGTAGAAATTTGACAGGGGTTAGCGTAATTGTAGAGGATCGATTTAAATGTTTTTTTTTGTATTGGCTGGGTGCGAAGTAGGGGGTGGGGGAACCACGAATCTATCGCAGCGCCCATGGTGGCTAAAAAAGAAACTCGGGTCGGACGAACTGTCACTTTTTACTAGAGAAATTTACGTATTCGTGCATTCTTAGTGGAAATAAATACTTGAACATGGGTAACGAAACCTATTGCGTAGTCAACTGCAAGAATAATGGCAAAAATAGTGATCGCAAATTCTATAAATTTCCAAGAGCAAGTTGGAAACAAGATCAACGACTGCAATGATGTTTTGGATGGCGTTGATGTTACTGAAGTTTGTCTAATTACACTAGCTTCAATGGTGTGGCTCATTTGATTTTCACATTTTATTTCTTTTACATCTTGCACATGTTGAGCCAAAACTAACTGTTTGTCTTTTGTAGTGGTTTGTAGCTGGAAAACTATATTGTGCGTTATTGTTCGGAATCCAGTTTTTATAAAGATTTTAATCTCTTTGGGCCATGTTGAACTGAAAATACACAACAGTCTGCATTATTATCGACAGTACTGCTATAAATAATGGTCTACAAGATACATGAAACGCTGTAGTCGATAAATTTTGTCCATTTCTTTACTTATTTCCAGTGAAGCCATGAGAAAGTCCGTGTCGGTATACTGCCTGAAATTTACTGATTGTGGCATTTTTGACGGTCAAAGGTCAACATTATTATCGACGCTATAGACTTACAATATTCAACAGGACCTTAAATAACGTTGTTTTACTGAAATTATTTTTGTGTTTACTTACTTTTCGTAATGACAGCCAGCCATTTGACATTTCAAAGTCCGCCCTAATTTTTACCACTAGTTGGCGCTGTCATCGCGCACCCAGCCAATATAATGTAGGTATGAGAGGTAGGTTGTAGAACTTTAAGAGTACTTTTAACCCTCCAACTCCTGCTCTTATATGGCAAAACAACGTTTGACGGGTCAGCTAATATTTGTCTTTATAATTTTCCAGCAATAACATTACTGATTTAGTTAGTTTAGCTTACATGGAAGTTATAGAAATTCACGAATAAAGGACTTTTGTATAGGTGTTACGTAGTACATAAACAGAGTACGAGTAACTTGAAACGTTGTAGTAATAAACGTATAGAGAACAATCCTCTTCTGCGAACGTTTCTCCGAATTCCGTAATGAATGCGAATCGATTACTGATTTTACGAAGCAAGGAACTTTCGGGAATTCTCGTAAAATTAAATAGAGGTAGAACAAGTATGTACTAACATTAATTTAAATACATAATATCCGAATTGTGTACTAAAGATGTGAACAACGTAGCTCATCGCCCATTACACTTCGGAGATAAAAACAAATCTAAAATCTATAGTATAATATTACCTACCAAGAGGAAAGATTTTTATTTTTGTCTGTTTGTATCTTGGTTACGAATAAACTTAAAAACTGATGGACCGATTTTAAAAATTCTTTTACTAATGGAAAGCCTATTCCTGAGTAACATAGGCTATATTTTGTTCCCGTATTCCCACGGGAACGAGAACTAAGCGGGTGAAACCACGCAGAACCGCTAGTCATTTATAAATTTGTATTA
Organism: Ethmia dodecea; assembly: GCA_963855545.1. Classification (NCBI taxonomy): domain Eukaryota; kingdom Metazoa; phylum Arthropoda; class Insecta; order Lepidoptera; family Depressariidae; genus Ethmia; species Ethmia dodecea. The sequence continues at coordinate 15,949,991 of OY979438.1, read as the reverse complement.
TAGTTTAGGCTACATCCATGAAAATCTACGTATCAATAGGGCTGTGCTACTTACTTACGTATTCACACCCCGAAACTATAACTCTCCCTCCGGATCAGCTGGGTGAAAAGTGAAATGTCGATTGTTTTATTCGTATTCCACTGATGAGAAAATTTAATGTAGTTTCATCAGGGATCATTTAAAACGAGAAAATGAATTCTTCTATTATTAATGAAATAATAATCCAGTAAGTGTATCCATTAGTGCTCGATGAACTCGAAATTTTAATACGAGGTCGGCATTATTTATATTTGTCATAGTTTATCGTCAGCATTATTGTTCATTTAATATCATTATTCTTTGTCCACAGCTGGACTCTATCTTCTGACAATTATGGGAGAAAGGACTAAGAGTCGTTACACATCTGCGGAACGTACAGCGCCGAAGGTTCGGTGAACAACATACATTACGGTTGACGCGGGTGGCTGATCCATTTATCTTTTAAGTGAAACGTCAATGTGTTTCACCGAAGCTTCGGCGCTGTACGTACATCACCTTTAGAATACTACAATATCGCAGAGTAACATAGGCTATATTGTTCCCGTATTCTCGTGGGAGATTGTACAACATACTAATCATGCAAAACTTATAGAAGAATCGTGATTGAAAGAAAGCAGGCCAGTCCTTGCATTTCCATCACCACAAAATGCAGACGCAATAGTATTTTATCCAATGCCCTTGCCTACCCGGGGGTCACTGCTATTACTGTTTAGATTTCGATTCTAAATTCTAAGTTCCTTTAGTGGTCGAAACGGAACGGCTCCCATTGCGTTTCCGTAAAGTATAAATACTTATACCTTTATTATTTAATGATATTGTTTGTTGCAACAACAAAGTGTTGCTATAAAGTTTGTGTTCAGTTTCTTCCCAGCTGGAGCACTCGCAAGCTGTGGTAAATTGAAACTAAGTACAAATTCCGATAAGAATAAAATGGTTGCACAATTTAAGGTTAATTTATTACCACTATACCATTGTGTTCGAGGATAAAGGACGCTTTTTGTTTTATAAAATTACTAGCTTTTACCCCAAACTAGGCTTGAGCGCCTGTATCTTGGGGACCCATTTGAAATAGGTACTTTTTATGTGTGTTTATGGATATTCAAAGATTGCCATAGATAGTAGGCCTGCAGATGATAAACACGTTTTTTTTATAGTGTAGGCAAACGAGCAGAAGGGTCACCTGATGGTAAGTGACTACCGTCGCCCATGGACACCTGCAACACGAGAGTCACAAGGCGTTGCCGTGTATGAGGTACCAACCGTTATGTATGACACATGTCGCTCCGGCTGATGATGATGATGTCCTCCCAGACGTATCCGTCGACAGCGACACCCTTAGCTCGTCTTCGCCTGGGCTCTTGCATGAGCGCGAGCATGACTTGCAAAAAAGTGAGGTATCGTGTGATGCAGCTTTATGTCGTCCTTTGCAAAACATACATATCGTGCGATGCATCTCTACGCAAAATGACCAATTGATAATGACCCTGAAAACTCGAAATGACCAAAAAGCAGAGTGACCAATGGCAAAATGACCTACGCTATATATACGCAGTTTGACCAGTCGCGAAAAGCCTGCTCCTTATAGATACGCATAATGATTAATGACCAATACTTTACTCCGAAATTGAGTTTGGCTTGTATTTATATGTACCTACATCGCATCGCAAGTAGGTATGCAACATAAGGTATTCTTATAATATATACGAGTTTTTTTATTATTATTTAAGGAAAGCAAGATAACTATTCCAAAAATTCGGAATCCTTGTCCAAATTGGACCATTTTTTCCACACAGCCATATATTTCACGGTTCAATAAAATTCATAACAGTAAAATGCGTAAAAAGCTGGCGTAAAATTCGAACAATAAAGGTTGTGGGCGTAACTTTATGTCTATCGTGAGAACAAATACTGAACTGTATTTCGAAATATTATTGGCTGGCATTTCTTATAACTATACAGGATTTAGAAGTAATGAAAAAAAATCACATATGCCAAAAGATAACCAAAGACACCTATATAGTACTAGCGGTTCTGCGCGGTTTCACCCACGTAGTTCCCGTTCCCGTGGGAATACGGGAATCAAACGTAGGCTTTGTTACTCAGTCATCTTCTAGCTTTCTATTGGTGAAAAAGTTTTTGAAATCGGTCCAGTAGTTTTTGAGTTTATTCGTAACAAACATACAAAAATACAATTAGTTTGTTCAGTATCGACTACTTATTCGATTTCAGCTATTTTATATGTGTTAAATTAAAAAAAAATGAAATATCGTAGCTGAATTTAGTGCTTTCTATGGAAATCGTGCTATTGTTAATTGATATTTAAGAAAATTGGTTGGACGGACACAACTAAATATAGATTGCATTATATTTTTTATATTAATATATTAATTGGGGTGTATGAGGGATTGCGCTTTTACTGTTGCGCGTTGTATATATTACAAAGAGGAAAGATAATGTTCTTGTAGTTTCTAGTTGAATGATTCTATTAACGATTACAATTCTTTATTTTTGTGGCATGAAGTCCCCAATGTAGGTAAATTATATATAGGCCCGTGCTCCGAACGTTTTGATAATGGGTTAGTAAGACGTATTTTTATAGAAACGGAACGCTAAACCATCCACTGAACCCAAGAACTCTCTAAACAAAAGAGGCGTTGCCCATAACATACGTGCAAGATATAAATAAGGCGTAATACAGGCACAGGTGTTACTGCGATGCATGATTAATGCAGTACACGTGAGAGCTCTTAGCACTTCCACAGCAAAGGATTAAAATAGATATTACAACCTATGGCTAGCGATAAACTGAACGTAAGTACGTTCAGTGTACTCGGGAATTAGGATTCAACTCGGAGGAAGCCTGCTTGTGGATAAATCAGTAGTTATTCCTGAACTTCGCGTGGAATTTGATGATGTTAGTGCTTTGTTTATTTAGTACTTCTCTCGTGGGAGACAGAGCTTCTCTCGTTCTAACACCATGAAATCTGCCGGTGAGTAGCCAAATAACTTAAAACTAGATTTTTTGGTGTAAAATAGCGTTTTTACCGGAAATACAATCCAAATGTATTATTTTTAAATTATCCTAGTATAATTATAAATAAATATTTGGCAATAAGGTCACATCTATATTACGCAGTTGAACACATACATACAAGAATTGTTTAAGTAATAGGATTTACCAACTTACACTTTGCAGAACAGATAGACAACCAATGCAAGTTAAAGGCAATATACACTATCGTACTCGTAAACACAAGAGTTTCCAACCAATGATATTCTACATAAACACCTCAGTATAAAAGCTTTACCCATGCTGAAAATAGTTACGGCAGTATAAATGTCAGGCAATTATCATAAAGTTGTTTTTTTTGCGCACAGAGGTGTCATTGGAAAATGTATTATAGTATATACAATATAATTTATTAATTTATTTGGAATATTTTATTTTGTTTGCGATACTAATTTAAATGGTTATTTAAATTAAGGATCGTTTCTATGACACCTGGTAAAACGTGGTACCCGGTATTTATCGACATTTATTTGGTGCAACTTATACGTGTAACAGTATTACGTGTCTAGTGTATATCTATAAAAAGTAATTTTTCCAGCATCTTATCTACAATATTTAAATTCGTATCTGTATCTGTTCGTTAGAACCATTCTCTGTGCATGACATCCAATCTAAATGTTAGTGGTCTATATTTTACTTTGTACGACAAGGCACAAGGGAAACGAATCGTCCAATGAATCACGGATACGAAAATACAAAAAGTTAATAAGATCTAAAGCACTTACGCCCTATCCGCGACAGGGTTAGCAGAGGTTTTCCATATCTAGAACTATTTTTCTGACCTCCAAACGTGACAGGTAGTAAACCCATCCCCGTACCACCACGACACTGTCTAATGTCTCAGGACCAATTCCTTCGTTTTCCTTCACGGTCGAATTTATGATAAATAGATATGTAAGTTTTAAAAAACTTATTAGATTATGTTGGTACCAGAAATCGACAAGTACATCATAGCCGAGCCCTCACTGTACGGCTGCTCAAATCCTAATTTGCTTTTCTACAAAATCCAGTATAATTCGCAATACCTGGAATAATAAAGGTATCCTAGTCATAAAAGTTATTCGTGGTGTTCTCACACCCTTAAGCACAGGGATTTCCGTTTACAGCCACGTTTACGGCTAGTTTAAGGCACGCCCTACACGCGGTTGTAAAATATGGGGTCAGTTTAATATAGGCGCAGTGAGTCCAACAACATTCAACAGAATGAAGGAGGTAAATCTATGAAACGAAACTGTAGCTAAAACAAGAAAGTATCATGAAGACAGAGGACAGATTTTCAAGCAGTCTAAAGCTCGGTAAATCTAAAAATAACACAACCTAAGTATAAAATAAGCAAGGTTCTTAAGCAATAAAAACTAGACTAGCGCACTGAGCTTGACGTACCATTTCTATGAATATCCGTATTAATAAGAACGTAAAAAAGTATTTTACGGGACCGCATTACTAAGTTTGTTTGTTGTTTTTAGTTGTAAAACACTTTTACTGATTCCTAAAACACTGTACTTACTGAAATCGTAATATTTTTCCTGTCATATTCACATAAATATTTACGATTACTTTTTTATGCAAACTTTCGTGATATTTTTTAGATATTTTATCTCGATTCATACTATGCGACATAAAAGTAAAGGACATTTTGTATAGGTGTAAAATCCCTTCCCTATTTTGAAGTCAGAATAGTAATAGTTAAATATTGCATTTTGTGGAATGGAATTTAAAAATATTTTTATATTCCGTGACTTATATAACTTGCTAAAATAAGCAACTATGACAGGCGGACAGACAAGAGCAGCACAAGGATAAATTTTTAATACTTACTTTGGTAAGAACCAGTAAAAATCATTGTCATAAAACACAATTTCTTTGACGTGCTCTTAAAAAATTCATTTCCCAAGTTCTGTTTTTTTGCTCAGCTATACACTGGCACTAAAAGACAAGAACTAATAATCTGACAAGGAAATGGAAAAGACGCCATTTGCACAGCTAAGCTGAGCGTTTTCCGTTGGTGTGTTTGGTATCAGATGAGTGGCGTGCCCTCTGCTGCACACTATGGTGACCATGACTTGCATATAACCACCAATCATTTATATTGTGGTTTGGTCACATTGAGCGAATGAATGAAAGACGCTTAACGAGAGAAATATACAAGGGTGTTGTGAATGGGCGAGTCGGTAGATCGGCGATGTATTGAAGAAAAGCCAGATAAAGAGTACTCTAAACCGACGAGCGGGCATGACTCGGTTGATGAATGTGGATGAAGCAGGTGAGATCTACCAGGTTCGTAGAAAGTGGCAGTCTATTTTCTCTGCCTACCGCAATAGGAAAAGGCGTGAAATTATGTATGTATGTGTAACTACATTCCGCGACTTCATTCGCCTCTAATTTGGATTCGTGCGTAGAATCTATTTTCATAAAAGTTTTATTGGACACTCATATCAATGTAACGTGGGATGTAAGCTTGCAATCAAACATCGAAAACACCGTCAAAATCCGTTTAGTACACTTTTTTTCGTTTAGTAGTTTTATTTTTCTCTCTTCCCCGTTGACATGGCGTGATAATAACTACATAATCAATGTTTTAGAATAAACTCTGCTTTTATACATCAAAACACATTTCAAATATTTGATTTGATACAATATTGTTGAACCATCGCCAGCAGACAGACTCCACCCCTACAGTACTCCACACCATGGTCTCAAGTGAATTCCGAATTCAGGCATATACCACATCCCACCTTTACTAATCCCGTACCCATATCTACCTCAGGTACAGAACAGAACTCGTGACTAAATTAAATTCCTAGAATGTTCGTACGTTGCTATTCCCTTAAAAACTCAAACACGTCTGAGACTCAAATCTCGCTAGAACTTAGCTCCAGGATTCAATTAGGACTACAGACTTGCAACTGCGGTTCCGTAAGTAAAGTTGACATGCTGTCTCATTCCACATTGAAAAGCAGTCTTGATGTGGAGTTAATTACTAAGTACCTTCATTAGAATTCTCGGGATTTACCAGCATAGATTTTAGGGGAATGTAGATAAAGAAATTTATAAAAATAATAAATAATCTCACGCCTTTCATTCCCGAGGGGGTAGGCAGAGGTATTCCATTACTGGATATACCCACATTTCACGAGATACATTGGACCCCTAAACGTGATAGGTGGTGAGCCCATCGCCGGACCGGGTCTTTATTTACACATGTCTCAGAATCAATTCTGAGATCTGCGGGTTTCCTCACGATGTTTTTCTTCACCGTCGAGCTAGTGATAAATATGTACGTAAGTTTTTGAAAAACTCATTGGTACAGTCAAGAGTACGCTGAGCTTGACACTTTGGACTTTGACCCGGCCCTGTATTCTATGGCGCGCAGTACAAATCAGAGCTCAGCTTAAACTGGTAGTGTGAAGCTTGACTTGCTCTTGACTGTACATGCCAGGAACGAACGAACCCGAGCCTCACTGATTTTCGACCGGCTCTTTAACCTTCTTATTTACAATACTTCAGATAAAAATGTCATGAACTAGACTGATTCTTTGACAGAGTCAACTGTTAGTCTTCTGGTCACCTGAAACCTCGGCCAGACGTGCTGACAGATACTTGATAAGGTCATGGTTTCTCTCTATCCCGATCGGCACAAAGGTGTAGCTCTCAATAGGTCGGAATATTTACGCCTTGTTTTGGCCTACAGGCTACAGTATAATAAAATATGTGATATTTTTGACGAAAATTTTGGGGAACAAACAAAACAAAATTGATATGTATAGTGTGTAATGATGCATTTAATATAAAGGATACATCTACTCTATAACTTTTGATATACAAAATAAAATTGCTCCTTTTAGTAGATACCTACCTGATGGGACTATCCTGATGCCTCAGAATATTGTGCAACCTACTCACGTTCTCGTATGTAAACTATTTTGTGTTTATACTCGGATGGGGCATGCAGGGCGCTCGGAATAACTTTTCTTATTTTTCTTTGTTTTCGCATTCGCTTCTCATAGTTGACTAGTTATATTTCAACTTGACTCGAAGGTATCTGTTGTAAGAATATTCAAATAATCTATATTTTTTTATTACGTAATGTTTAATTTACGCTTCTTTTGACTGAAAATTGCGTTATACGTTTAAAAGTTGAAGAAGAAAATAAATTACTAAACTAACATATACGAGCTTGTTTAGAAAATCTGTTTCTTGTTGTTTTATCTTAACTAGGTAGGTGTCCTGTCCCATGGTGTCACTCTCGTCAATAAAACATAGCCTATGACCTATGGCACTCGGAAATAGTGTATCTTTCTATTCAGTGAAACAAAATTCAGAATCGAGTTTGTAGTGTTATCATTTATTTGTTTAATCAAATTATAAAATTTAATCATTCATTGACAACCATACTTAAACAGATTGTAGTTGTTCTAGAGATTTTCTCCTACATACAAACTTCGCTTCTCTACGATGGTAGTGTAGATATTTTCGTACAAGGAAAAGGCACTTATAAACAAAGATTAAGGGCCTCTTTCCTTAGAGCGAGCGCGACAAATAGACTATGAGCCTTCGTTCGTATATCAAAATATTTTGTGTAGGCACCTTTTGAATAGGCGGGAATATAAATACATTTTGCCGTGACAAGGGAAGTGTTGACAGCAGATCTCATTTCCCGTTTCATCGCCGAGGAATTGCGCAAGAAATATTTTTTGCCAGCCCGTTTCTGGATAACTACTTCTCAACTAACTCTATACTTACAAAGATTTCGTTTTGTTGTTTGCTCTTTTCGTTCTCACAAAAAAAGCAATTTTCAACATTGAATTTAAAAGGAGCAGTTGCCGTCTGACAGCTAATTTCTTTAAAATCTGTAGAGAGGAATGTGCTTTCGAGAAAATTACGTTTTACATCTCCACTGACACTGAGATATTTAGTAACGTCCTAAAAATAAACGGAGGATATAACTAACAAGTAATTTTTGAAATAAATGAGGCTTGAAGATCTGAAAATAGATTGAGGAAAGCGTTAACACATCCAATTAACTCGGAACAAAGCCGTTATTCGCTCGGCACGTGCGCGGAACAGCTGTTTCTTTCTTTAAATTCTATTACAAACTTCTTTGAAAGAGGACTGCAGGGAAATGAATAGCCATAACACTTAGTGTTAGGGCCCAGGTCGTCCTCCTTCAGGCTCGAGCAACATCTGCGGGGTTACAGTCCGCATAAATCTACGAACCCCACGTTTTACGAGCGCCCACAAGCGATGAGAGGCCGCGGGAAGAACAACTACATTAATTGAAACATTAAAAAAAATGGAATACCGAGATCGAGAAGAAAGGCGTGATATTTTTATTTGTTATTAAAAAAATACGATAAAAGGCACCGAAAAGTTTATAACATTACTCTCACTGGTTTCACCAAATGGAACTAATCTGCATGCCCTCGGGGATAAAAGACGTGAGATTTTTTTTATCACATTCAAAACTCAAATGCTACTGGCCTTGAAAATAGATACATGAAACGGTAATAAAATAACAGTTTAAAATAAGTGACTATCTAAAGTTTACACATCGTCCACTAGATTTATTTCATAGGCCATCAAAGTCGCTGGCCACTTCTGCCTTGCCACGACGTCTACGACCAACGTAAAGAGTAATTGCAGAAAAAAAGGCTGAAACAAAAGATTGGATGGAAAAATAAAGTAAGGACAGCGCCATGGCAAGGCTTTACTGGAAAATTGTAAGAATTGCGCCCGATTTTCTACGTAAATGAATATGGAAATAAAGTTTTATTTCGAAGTTGAGGAATTCTCAGTTGAAGCTTCCATTGCAGTTTGCAACTGTTGTTTCAGTTTGCTATTATAATTTTAAGCACAAACTACGAAAACATTACCGGTAGTGAAAAAGATTCGGTGTTAATTACGTCCTTGTAACAGTATCCCTTTGTTAACATAATTAACGCATAAATTATGAGCCAACAAACTCCATAACCAACCGAAAGTCTACACTAGATGTACCTCTCTATCCATCCATTCACTTCCTTGGATGAATAATATGCCGAGTAAACCTATCGATCCGATCTTTGTGTAATACGAACCTTAGTACATTTTATTATTTTCAAGTAGATAGATTAAAGAGGTTGTTTACTTTTTTCAGTTTATTATTTTTTACGCAGTTGTTCTTTTTTTCGATATTCTTCTAATGAAACAAACCGAGACTTGCGATAAATAAGGAATAAGTTATACAAATATGGAGTTCTTATTACCTTACCTTAATGTCAAATTGACTTTGACATCAGCAGCTAGGCCACTTAGGACAGATACGCACAGGTTATCGATCTTCGCGGTCGCGTGTGATACCAGCCTTATTTCGGGTAGGTACCTCGTAAAAGGCGTTATGTGCAAATTTAGATATGATAGCTCCAGTATTCTGCTTTTCGTATAAAAACAAAATGAGTTTACTAAATTTTCAGTGTCACATACAGAATGGGTGAAAACAGACACCCCGTTCGTTCAAAACCTGTTTGGCCACCGTGCGTATGGATTAAGCAAGTAAATAATAATATTAATAAATTGTGGGACACAATTCACACACGGTGATTTAGTCCCAAACTAGGCAGGACCTGTACTAAGGGTACTAAACAACTGATAAACATACTTAAAAAATAAATATCAAAACCAACAGACACGCAGCCAACTAACATGTTCATGCACACAAACGTCGACCCCGAGCGGAGATCGAACCCGCGACCTCCGACTCAGAAGGCAGGGTCACTACCAACTGAGCCAACAGTCCCGTCAATAATGAAAAAATCAACTTTGCTTTTTCACATATAGAACATGAAATATTTGTATGTCGCATTTCTTTATCCAGATGGGATGACGATCTGCGAAAGGCTGCAGGCAGATGCTGGATGCGCCAAACCGAAAACAGGGCGCTCATTAGGGGAGGCCTACGTCCAGCAGTGGACTAAGATAGGCTGATAATGGGTTCGATTCTGCATTACAGCGACTAAACTTATTTTAGTGTATTCCTGTCTCTATTTTACCTCAAAAAAAGAAAAGGGATAGAAGATAACCTACCGAATTTAGTGCTGTCAGACGCTGTATTTTAGTCGTGACTTATTTACTTATGCACTAAACACGTTATGAAATGCCTTAGTTGACAGGACTAATTTTAATTTGACAGGACTAAATATCACTCGTCTCTTTTCTTCTTTATGAGAAAGAAAATGACAGGACTAAACTAAAATAAGTTTAGGCGCTGTAATGCAGAATCGAACCCAATGATGATAATGATGATTTCTATATCGAAAATTCATCATTATTATTGCTTAGGCATACAAAAATACACTGATGGCACAAGTGGCTACTTCCAGGAATTAAATATCTCTGCCAAACCTTCAGACGTAAAATGCGAGTTTATATTTATCGTCCTTATATAGGCCCTTAGGGGTAGAAGTGCTTTTAATTCGAGGGTTCGCTACTGTTTTAACAGCTATTTTAACAAAAGTACTTGACGTTAAACCACCATTAAGCAGCACACTGTTTCGAGTTATGGTATAAAGTAAGTAACATACAAAATAGCACATTTTAAATTATGTTCGCGCAATTGAAGTAATTCAAAATAGCTGACCGACAGTTATTCTGACTGATTTACCTAAGACACTCTCTATTGGGTTTATATTGGCATCGATGTTGCTTATTATATTTTTTTCGTACCCAAAGGGTGCCATCGGAACCTTATTATTTCGCTGTCCGTCCGTCCATCTGTCTGTCTAACTGTCAGAGGGCTGTATCTCGTAAACTTTATACAATATGTAACAGAATAAGCGCAATTCCTGCGGGAGTATTCACGGAGATTCGATATTCGACTCGGAATCGGAAAATCTGTCGAATCCGTATGTCAAATAATTATAACATCTGTGAATAGGCCATCTCGAAACCTTTCGACAGATTTTTCGATTCCGAGTCGAATATCGAATCTCCGTGAATACGCCCGCTGAACGTAGTTTGTTCAGTATCGACTACTTAATCGATTTCAGATATTTTTGATATGTGTAATGTTTTCCGAGAAATTAATTAGAGTAACTGAATTAAGGGCTACCTATGGAAACCGCACCATGATTGCTATTTATTTAAGGAATATGGTTAAACAAAACTAAAGTACGAATGCATCATATTTTTTATTTTAATATACTAATTGGGGTGTATGAGGAATTGCGATTATTCTGTGATACATCTTAGTCTGTATATACAAGAAACGTTTTTATTATTTTATGGGACAGTAGTACGGATCCCTTTGTTTCCGAGTCGGACCCACACTTGATTTTAATATATTGTATTTAGATTAGGGATTTTGCGGAGGTGGTTTTATCGGAACCGAAGTCGGAGTCGGAGTTTTTAAATTTGGTTTTTCGGAGTCGGAATCGGAATCGGAGTTGGAGTCGGAGGCGGAGATGGTGGCTAAGAAAGATGTGTCCAAATAACACTTGATTTCGGAGAAAATTAATTAATTGACACGCTGCATAAAACAAACCAAACCATATTATGTGTATGGCGTAACAACAAGTGAAATAATAATCGATGACAGAACGCGTGTTCCCCGGGCGAGATGCGTAAACCTGTTCGTACACGTTACCTACGATTTAAAACTATCGGAACCGGAGGTGTAAGATCAATCGGAAGTTCCCACATATCGGAATTGAAGTTGAAGCTCCGTAACATCCCTGATTTAGATAAAGATTACGGTGTTACTGAACAGATATATAAATTCCGGGTAATCGTAATGAAAATATAACCCTCCAAACACTTCAAAGTATTATTTAAATCTGGGTATCACTAAATAACAGTGAGGTCACCACGTCCTGCTCATCTCATCACGGCTTTATTTGCATTATGAATATTACAAGCGTCCTCTAAATTGAAGAACTCTGTAAATCTCTGGTACCTTAGTGCGTGTAGGTACTTCATTATTCAAAAGGCACTGATGAATGTCGGTAATCATACAATTTTAAAATGGCTCAGTAAAGTCTCCAAAATGTCAGGTCACGGATCATCATCTACGGGTGTTTGATGATGATTTTGTGTTGACCATTTCCTTGCTAACATAACATACGCGACTACAAGATAGTGCAGTGACATTTAGTGAAGCCATAAATAAAAATAATTATTATTTTTCGTTTGATCGGGTAGGTATACCTCAAGGATGGTCCCATACAAGTTATGTGAAATCTGATGAAGAACTTCAGGTGGAGAACTTAACTCCTCAACCGACATCAGCAAATCACTCACTATCAGCGTAATAGGTTTAATAACAGTAGGTAAAGAATGTTGAATATTTAAATAATAGTCTTTTTAGTGCTATTTGTTGAAGTTGGTTTGTATTTATGTATCAAATTTTGATTATACAACGCGTAACAGAAAAAACGCAATTTCTCGTACACCCCAATTAGTATATTAATATAAAAAAAATATGATGCAATCGAATTTTAGTTGTGTCTAACCAATTTTCTTAAATATCGATTAATAATAGCACGATTTCCATAGAAAGCACTAAATTCAGCTACGATATTTCATTAAAAAAAATATAACCCATATTAAAAATAGGTGAAAGCGAATAATTAGTCGATACTGAACCAACTAATTTCAGGAATTGCGCTTATTCTGTTATATGTTGTATATCTGTAAATATTGTCAATTGATGTATTTTTTCATTGTTCAGTAAAATATGGGTTAAAGTTGTGATTGAAATAAAATAGATTTTTGTTTAAAATATGTTAAACATTTTTTTTTAATTAAACACAATATTTAATTTAAATTCCCTTTTTGAATATTCTGAACTCTCCACTCGACTACAAGAAAGTAGTTTTCTGTTTCTCAATAAAAATGAAACCTGTGAGACATAAAAGACCCTTAAGTCGAAAAGAACTCAACATCTCAAATTTCAGGCGACACATAAAGTGAATAACGTTGGAACGACGTAGCTCGCTTCACGCGGCGTAATATTCATCAAACATGCATGGGGACTACACAAATAAATCGCATTATACCAGCGTGAAGCGACCCTTCGTATTCGTGTACCTATGAATAAATGAGAGCCTCTTATATTCTCGTTGTGGCATTATTAAGAAATTTTACATAATAGCTAAAATGTATGTTTTCCAAATTTATCGTTTACAATCCGTTACAGCCCACCGCTGGACTATGGGTCACCCTCGCGAGCTCGACGCTGATCGTGAGATTGATTGAGTATTAGATTAGTAGCAAACATAATTGACTTAACTTTCAAATCTTAGGGTGTGAGCCTATCGCCGGACCGGGTCTATTTACACATGTCTCAGAATTAATTCTGAGACCTGCGGTTTCCTCACGATGTTTTCCTTCACCGTCGAGCTAGTGATAAATATGTACGTGAGTTTTTGAAAAACTCATTGGTACATGACAGGATTCGAACCCGAGCCTCACTGACCTATCACGTTTAGGGGTCCAATGTATCTCGTGAAATGTGGGTATATCCAGTAATGGAATACCTCTGCCTACCCCTGCGGGGATGAAAGGCGCGAGATTATATTATTATTATATTATTACTTTCAAATCTTCATCTACACATCTTGACTAATATAGTAATATACTAATACTAATAATATTATAAAGTGGAAAGATTGGTATTTTGATGTTTTTGTGTGTTTGTTACGAATAAACTCAAAAACTACTGGACCGATTTTCAAAATTCTTTCACTAATGTAAAGCTAGAAGATCCCTGGGTAAAATAGGCTACATTCTATTCCCGTATTCCCACTGGAACGGGAACTACGCGGGTAAAACCGGGCAGAACCGCTAGTATATTATATAGAGAAAAAAATATATGTTTGTTTATAATGAATAGGCCCCAAAACAACGCTACCGATTTAAAAAAATATTTCACTAATGCAAAATATTTCTTAAGATTTGACTATAATTTTCCCACGGAAACGGGACTTACGTGGTTGAAAACGCGAGGAACAGCTTATAATAAAAAAATGTTGGAAATTTGTACACTTACTTTTTTCGAGTCCCAAAATCGGTTCGTATTAAATATAAAATCCGAATAACCTGCTTTGTAATCATAATTTACTTAGAAGGAGCTCCGTGGAAGACTGGTTTTCTCATATAAGTATATAGGTACTTACATACTTACATCGTATAAGGAAAGTACTTGCCAAATTTCTTTAGGTCTTACAATTTTGTGAAGAAGTTAGCGAGTCAGTAACTCTTTTATGAAACACAAAATCGATGGCATAAAAATTGTGATATTATTAAATAAATAAACAGTGAACTATTCACTACCCGGCCGGCTGAACAAAGTGCCCATTCGTGCATCACAATATCATTTGCAGTGCATCACCAATCGACACGTGATCATTGGAACATTCTAGCATTTCCCACGACTTGTAAATTATGATTGTAAACCATTCTCGCTATCGAAAGAGCCGGTGGAAATGTTTCATCTTGTTACTAACTTTGTTACGCAACTTCGGGGAGCATAAAATTGTTGATGATCGACTTTTTGATATTGTATTTGTAGTTTTACCCGACTGCTACAAGAGCGAAGTGTAGTTTGATTCGCCTCTAAAGTGTTTTTACAGAGCTGCACCAGAATAAAGGTAATATTTTTAGTGCTTTTTATTATACGTACTGTCGGCTTTTGACGTGACTACGTCTATGTTTTCGTTTTGTATAGGGTCATTTTGTAAGCAGGAGGTTATTTACAGTCGCCATCTGTTGGTACTTAAGAGAACAAACTTGTTTTGCAGGGGTTTTTTTTTGTGTTTTTGAATCATACTAATATTATGAACGCGAAAGTTTGTATGTATGGATGTTTGTTACTCTTTCACGCAAAAACTACTGAACGGATTTTGATAAAACTTTACAGTTATATAACTTATACATCAGAATAACACAGGCTATATTTTATCCCCGTATTCCCTCGAAAACGAGAACTACGTGAAACCGCGGGGCGCTGCTAGTAAAATATAGATATATATATTATGTTGTTGTTACTTTATCAAAAAGTATATTAGGGTTCCATGAAAATTACATGAAACTATTAGTTACGTCTGTGATTTAGTATCTACGTCTGTCTGTACGTATGTCACAGCCAGTAAATAAACTCAATTCTTAGCTAAATTAAATAATAATAATAAACTACATTGATATAAATGTTAAGTGTCTACGTTCATATTACCTAAGAGTAAGATTGGTTACGGTAGAAATTATTCGGACAATATTGATTTTCTACTGAAGTGGTATTGAAACGGTACTTTTACCAAATACGTTTTAAATTGCTAACTTAGTAAATTTTACTTTCAGATATTGCATTTTAGGTAAAAGCAGTAACGATATAGCTCACGCGAGTATAAATTTAGGACAGATTTCGATGTAACAACAATGCAAACCAATTAATACCTATAAAATACTTCGTTAAAATTTTAAATTGCTAATCAAATGTAAATTATGACAATAAAAAGTTTTAACGAACTTTCTATGACAAGATGTCAACGGAAAAATTAAAACCGATTACAATTACAGAGTACCTAGCTATCGTAAAATTATTGATTTAGTTTCGGAACGCACGCACAGCTTTCCAAATTATCGTGATGAATAAGAAAATTCATGCCTTATTGCGATACATTACATGTACATACATTCAACCAATGTTAAGCATTGTTCCCGGTTTCAAAATTTCATACTGAATGGTATGAATAAAGATCGAAGCAGCTTAGTAAACAGTAATAAAACACCCAAGTGCGAGTCGGACTCTACCACGAAGTTCCATACCACCTGACAAAAGAAAAGCCAAATAATCTGTCATGTTAATATGTTTTTGTAACAGGGGCAAAAATAGGCCCGTCTTTGCTTTCGGGCTAGTCTGGGGTCAAGGGTAAGCCCATCATTAATAAAAAATAAAAAAATAAAAACATGTTGTGAAAATTTCAACTGTCAACCATTTAGGGTCCATACCACTGACAGGCACCGACAGACAGACAGACGGACGGACCGCGGAGGCTTAGTGGTAGGGTTCTCTTGACTCTTTTGGGTACGAACCCTGAAAACGCACAGAAACATTTGAAATTGTGATATCATTCTGCGAATACAGAATTTGACAGAATTAGCCTCATGATTTAGTGTACCTGGGAGACAGAGCCAACACTACGCCATCTACCGGTGAGTGGCAATATAATGTCGCTAATGCCATCTGCCGGTAAATCAACGTATAATTTAAAAAGTTTTGTATGAAATTGGTTTTACGGGAAATACAACTATTCAGTTGAACTTTAAGTGCAAAACTATATCTGTATACAATATTTTATCTAAATCGTTAGCGCCTTTTCCGAGAAACCCGAAATTTAAATACATAAATACATGTTAGAGCTAGGTCAATAGTATGGGAGTTAAATAGCAACATTCATCGGAGGCGGAACGCAACAACACATGATTCATCGTTTGAACACCTGTTTCGTCGGTCGAACACACGTGTTACACCCCGCTAATGCAAAATGCTATATAAGATCGAGGCGGTCGCCACTACGAGCATTCCGCATCGAAAGTCCGTGCCGAGCAGTCTGTATCGAGACTCCGCGACGAGCGGTTGTTACTGAGAGTTGACACTAAGTATTCTGTACTTTGTAACATTATTCAATAAAATTATTATGTAACTTCTTGATTAACCAGTTTAATTAAGTACTGCCCAGCCCAGAATAGACGCCCACACTAAAATCTTATAAGTAAACCGCTATCGGCCATCCCAAAAACTTCTGATAATAAAATATAAAATAATAATAATAATAAAATTCTTTATTTGTTTGCTCTTCACAACATTAACCATACAATTTTGGTACAGGGTAGGTACAATTTTGGTAAAAATTGGAGCATGGTTTGTACGTGTGAAGACTGGTGCCTGAGCTAAGCGTGAGCCTGTGTTTCAGGAACACCAGATCCCCAGATGTACTCCCCGGAAGTACGGCTTAAATATAAGATGGCATGGCATGGAAATATAAGATTTAATTAGACAGACTGTATGGTAGGTTACCAGGTGCATGTTGCGGAAGCTGTTGTGTGGTGTGTTTAAGTGTGAGTGGGGGTGAATAAGGTATGGATGAGTTGCGTGTTAAGTGTGGTGTGTTAATGTGCAAATGTAGGTATGGGATGCAAGGTGTGGTAAAAAAATGATGGCATGTAGGAGACTATAGTTAAATGGGTGGTTGTAGCAAATTCTCTGCATCTTTGTATGATAGGTCTTGAAGCCATGACACTAATTTCTTTTTACAGTCATGAATGTTCAATTCATGGATATCTAGTGTTCTATTTGCTAAATTAAAGAGGTAAGGTCCTAGGAAAACAAAGAATCTTTGGCTAAAACTGGTTTTTATATGGATTTTAGGGGCAATGTTTTTATTTCTTGTAATTGGCGATTCAGGGGAGAAGGGTGTAAGGGAATGCTGGAGAAGGATTGTGTGTAGGATAAACAGTTTACGAACGGACAGGACTTGGCAGAATTCATAGAGAGCAGCAGTAGGAAACTGGAATGGTTTGAAGGTTGCGACTTTTAGGACGGCCCGTTGTGCTCTTTCTAATTTTATGAGGTGAGTTTTGGCTGCACCGCCCCATGAAGTGATGCAGTATGTGATGACGGATTGACAGAGGGCCAGGAAAACCATTTTTAATATATTTGGTTCGGCGACGTGTCGGAGATTTTTAAAGATGAATATAAGTTTCCGGACCTTGGAAGTGAGATGGTCAATATGGTCAATGAAAGAGAGCTTGTCATCTATGCAGACACCTAAATACTTGATGTTGTGGACTCTGCTTAGTGTGGAACAGTTACATGTTTGTTGGCCTAGGTCATCGTGACAATGTGCTGTGAGAGTAAGCGAATCAGGTAAAAGATGTGGTTGGTTACGGATTGAGAAGGTGAGATATTTGGTTTTTTTGGTGTTTAACGTGAGGCAGTGATTGACAAGCCATCGTGTTACGGTGTTTAGGCCTTTTTGGGCTAGGTCAAAGACTTCAGGCCATGAACCAGCGGCGAAAAGAAGAGCGGTGTCATCGGCGAAGGAGATTACCTTGCCATTTTGGAGCTCTAGATTACAAAGATCGTTGATGAATGCCAGAAAAAGCGTTGGTCCCAAGATGCTGCCCTGGGGAACTCCGAAGCGGATTGTCATGTCAAAACTATTGATTCCATCAACGACAACACTCTGCACTCTGTCACTAAGGTAATCCTCGAAAAGGGAAAGTTGGGTGTCCCTTATTCCTAGGGCTTGAAGCTTATGTAAGAGAATTTTTGGTGATAATGAGTCGAATGCTTTTGCCAAGTCTAGGAAAACGGTTAGGCATTTTTTACCTTTGTCCATGTTAGTGACGATAAAAAGTGTAAGTTCGTTTACTGCATCTGAGGTGGATTTATTGGCACGAAAGCCAAATTGATTTTTTGAGAGTAGGTGTTTATCCTCAAGGAAGTGAATTAGCTGATTGTTTATAATACGCTCCAGGGGTTTGGATAAAGCTGGGAGAACTGATATTGGTCTGTAATTCGAGGCCAGGTTTTTGTTACCAGACTTAAAAATTGGGTGGACAAGAGCTTTTTTAAAAGCTTTAGGGAATTTACCCTGGGAGAGACTCAGATTGTAAATGTAGGTTAGGGGAGGGATCAGAATGTTATGAAATGATTTTAAGAATTTAGATGATAGGCCATCCCAACCGGCGGCACAATCATTTTTGAGACATAGAATAAACCTCTTGACTTCGTCATGATCCGTGTCCAGTAATACAAATGAAGATGTATGCCAAAAATTGGGTGGGATAGTGAAAGAGGGATTTTGGTGGATAGCCTTTGCCAATGATTCACCAGTATTTACAAAGGTTAAATTAACGGAATTAAGTGACAACTGAGGGGTTGATTCGATATTAAGCAGTTGAGATGAAACTTGTTTGTTGTTTTTTAAGTTAGTAATATCAATGATTGTTTTCCATAGTTGTTTTGTGTTTGTACCTGCTTTCTTTAGTTCTGATTTCTCATATTCTCTCTTAACTTTTTTTATTAGTTTGTTACAGAAATTTCGGTATCTTCTATAGGTCGTTTGTAAAATTGTGTTATGAGGATTACTTTTTAGAGACTTATGCATATTATCCCTATTTCTTATACATCTAACGAGCCCCTGTGTCATCCACGGTTTAATTGGTCTGAATTGGCGGGGTATGTGTAAAATTTTTGAGTGTTGGTTGATCGCATTCCTTAGAATGTTTATGAGGTTGTCAGTGGCGATATTAATGTTAGTAGTGCAATACACTGTCTTGAAGTCGAAGTTGGAGAGAGCTTTAGTAAGGCCGTCTAGATCAATATGCGTGCGTGTTTTTACAGGAGTAAGTTGTTTTTTTGACGCTAGTGAAAGGATAACTGCATCGTGATCAGTGACTGGAGATTGCACCACTATAGCAAGAGCTCGAAAATTGGTTTTGATAATGGCGTGATCAAGGCATGTTAAGTTATGGGTGGGGAGTGAATGAGCTGGTAATAGACCATGGGAAGCCATGAGATTCAGGTACTCGTCCGCATGAATATCTCTAGACATTGGTGAGATATCGATGTTAATATCGCCGATTATTGCAATGTTTTTAAAGGTTTGCACTGTAGATAGTATTCGATTAAGAGAAGAGATGAAATTGTCTGTGTTACTGAAAGCCCAAGGCCTATAAATTGCGAGTATGGCAGTTTGAGTGCCAACTTTGATCAAGAGACAGCTGGCATCGATAAGTGGTGGTTCTTCAATGAGATAATTAGCGAGATTATTGTTTATATATGCGCGGGAGACCTCTGAATATCACCAACGATCACTAACAATTATCTGATCCGTCACGTCACCCAGGGGTCCTCGCTAACATCAGAAGTGGGATTGAAAACTCCTTTCTGGGCTGAAAATTAAAAAAAAACCGGGCTTATAATCGTGATAAAAACACAGTGTACTTAACATTTATTTATTTGTGTGTTCTCGGTAAACTCTGATTCATACTCCGAGCCACATTTACTACGGCCTGAGATGCGACGAGTCTGGCTACGGGTTCGTCGGCAACAGCATCAGCACCGAGACGCGGCAGCGTTAACGAGAGACAGCGCTGTATTGGGGACAGCTTTACTAGCTTTGGCTTTTATTGAAATCCGGTGAGACGTTTCCTTTTTGTTTCGTTAAAATTTAACAAATGCTTATGCCATCTTAACTACCTTCTTGTACAATAAAAGAAATTGGAAAACAGTAGTAAAAGTAAATTTGAAATACAAACTTGTCGAATCACTTAATAGTACCCATTGAAGGCTATAACTGGATTTACAAGATAAAATGAAATTTGAGAGAATACAATATTATAATAACTTATAGTGCCTACCAATTGGGAGCTACAACTGGATTCATAAGATAGAATACCTAACTATCAGAATCCTTTGTAGTACCAATTGCGAGGTATAATTGGATTTTTGAGAAAAATTATTGCAACCACTTGTAGTACCAATTTTAGACGCTATAACTGGATTCAGACACAAAAACGAAATGAAATGGAACGACATGAAATACAATGAAACGAAATGAAATACAATGAAACGAAATAAAATAAAATGAAATGAATCACTTATAGTACTAATTGGAAGCTACAACTGGATTTAACTCTTCTCAGAAGCTTTAACACGTGGTTATTATCTTACTATAAGCAAAGATGATAGATTTAACAATGGCTTTGATGATAATATTTATTTTATAATAGGTCAGGATTGCCGAACGATGTGATACTGTGCTTTGATTTATTTTTTCACAGGAACACACACGAGGACGTGTGTTTTGTCAGTATGGCCGTGTTAGAGCTAGGTCAATAGTATGGGAGTTAAATAGCAACATTCATCGGAGGCGGAACGCAACAACACATGATTCATCGTTTGAACACCTGTTTCGTCGGTCGAACACACGTGTTACACCCCGCTAATGCAAAATGCTATATAAGATCGAGGCGGTCGCCACTACGAGCATTCCGCATCGAAAGTCCGTGCCGAGCAGTCTGTATCGAGACTCCGCGACGAGCGGTTGTTACTGAGAGTTGACACTAAGTATTCTGTACTTTGTAACATTATTCAATAAAATTATTATGTAACTTCTTGATTAACCAGTTTAATTAAGTACTGCCCAGCCCAGAATAGACGCCCACACTAAAATCTTATAAGTAAACCGCTATCGGCCATCCCAAAAACTTCTGATGCGCGGGAGACCTCTGAATATCACCAACGATCACTAACAATTATCTGATCCGTCACGTCACCCAGGGGTCCTCGCTAACATACATATACCAAAATTGCTCGTTTAAAGTAATAGGATTTGACTATCTTTCATCGCTAATCGTTTAACCATTTTCCTAGCCCTACTTGGTTTCCATACTACATATAAATAAGTACCTAGTAAGAAAAAAAAACACTGTAATATCATAAAAACGCTTATAGTTCTCTTCAAATGCACTTCTCTGCAATTACTTCATTGCTCAGCTTCATTGTTACAGTAATTTTCCACTTGCTCTACCTCGACCATCACCGGTCAGTCAGCGTAATTGACTTTATTCATATCGTTTAAATCGTTTTTTTTTGTGGGAATAGACAGTCATTTATCTATAATATATAAAAAATAAAAATTTTGCACATACCTATAGCTTATACATCATCCTCATACAGGTGGGCATCCACTAAGAAAGGATTTTGCAAATTTTAACCCCTAAGGGGGTGAAATAAACGTGCGCAAGCGAAGCCGCGGGTAAAAAGCTAGTCATAAATAAAATAAAACATTATTCTTACAGTTTATCTGCTCTTAAATCGAATGATTGCTATTATGAGATCCCTGACGTGTATGGACTGCCGTGTGACGACGACGGGTTTTAATTTAATAACAGTTTTATTGACGAGTCGAATGTATGTATTACGCACATGTCTCATAATTATATGTACAAAGCAGTTTCTTAAAAAAAATGTACTCAGATACAAAAAAAAACTGTCATAACACGTGCGGCAGGGGTTGCAGTTACTTAATACCTAATTAACCTCAAGAATAAACATACCAGTCGTTTAGCTCTAAAATCCCTAAAATATAACCGTAATGTGGCTTTGAGGCGCGATAAATTCACATAATAATTCTAATGTGGCAACACTGGCAACCCCGAGGCGATTTGTATTAGGGCTGTCAACACAAGAAATATACGACCAAGTTTTATGTGACGCAGAGGGAAAGCTAGTGAATGTTTAATGTGAATTTTACAGGGCTCTCGCGATGAGCAGTGTTAGAATGTCGTCGGGTCGTGGAAACGTCACCGCTGACTGAATAAATGAGAGATTCTGTTAATTTATGTACCTACTTACCTTCCAGATGCCTGCGGGTAACACTGACTTTTGAAACACCAAAAATAGTTGATACGAAAAAGCAAATAAATATCTTATTTCTTAGGCTTTGTGAATTCCTGTCAGTGCGGTGACCAAAGAGATTTAAACTAATAGGGCATAGAGGGGGCATTGGGAATATTTTCATACGAAACTTTGAAGCCTAAGCGTCATGTCCTTGTCATGTCAGTTAGTATGAACGCGAGCTGTCATTCGGTCGAAATTGTACTAGACTTATTCCACTTGTAATAACTTTTGACATCAAATTTTCCTCGCTTTGTCCCCTCTATGCCCTATTATATTTAAATCTCTTTGGCGGTGACATAGATAAAGGTCACAAACAATCTAACTATTATGGGTAACTTGCCTTTCTATACCCATATTTTATTCATGACTATAGATACTTAGATTGAGAATGTTTAGGCTGTACGTAATTTCTAATAGTTTTACTTTTTAGGGGGTCCTCGCTAACATCAGAAGTGGGATTGAAAACTCCTTTCTGGGCTGAAAATTAAAAAAAAACCGGGCTTATAATCGTGATAAAAACACAGTGTACTTAACATTTATTTATTTGTGTGTTCTCGGTAAACTCTGATTCATACTCCGAGCCACATTTACTACGGCCTGAGATGCGACGAGTCTGGCTACGGGTTCGTCGGCAACAGCATCAGCACCGAGACGCGGCAGCGTTAACGAGAGACAGCGCTGTATTGGGGACAGCTTTACTAGCTTTGGCTTTTATTGAAATCCGGTGAGACGTTTCCTTTTTGTTTCGTTAAAATTTAACAAATGCTTATGCCATCTTAACTACCTTCTTGTACAATAAAAGAAATTGGAAAACAGTAGTAAAAGTAAATTTGAAATACAAACTTGTCGAATCACTTAATAGTACCCATTGAAGGCTATAACTGGATTTACAAGATAAAATGAAATTTGAGAGAATACAATATTATAATAACTTATAGTGCCTACCAATTGGGAGCTACAACTGGATTCATAAGATAGAATACCTAACTATCAGAATCCTTTGTAGTACCAATTGCGAGGTATAATTGGATTTTTGAGAAAAATTATTGCAACCACTTGTAGTACCAATTTTAGACGCTATAACTGGATTCAGACACAAAAACGAAATGAAATGGAACGACATGAAATACAATGAAACGAAATGAAATACAATGAAACGAAATAAAATAAAATGAAATGAATCACTTATAGTACTAATTGGAAGCTACAACTGGATTTAACTCTTCTCAGAAGCTTTAACACGTGGTTATTATCTTACTATAAGCAAAGATGATAGATTTAACAATGGCTTTGATGATAATATTTATTTTATAATAGGTCAGGATTGCCGAACGATGTGATACTGTGCTTTGATTTATTTTTTCACAGGAACACACACGAGGACGTGTGTTTTGTCAGTATGGCCGTGTTAGAGCTAGGTCAATAGTATGGGAGTTAAATAGCAACATTCATCGGAGGCGGAACGCAACAACACATGATTCATCGTTTGAACACCTGTTTTGTCGGTCGAACACACGTGTTACACCCCGCTAATGCAAAATGCTATATAAGATCGAGGCGGTCGCCACTACGAGCATTCCGCATCGAAAGTCCGTGCCGAGCAGTCTGTATCGAGACTCCGCGACGAGCGGTTGTTACTGAGAGTTGACACTAAGTATTCTGTACTTTGTAACATTATTCAATAAAATTATTGTGTAACTTCTTGATTAACCAGTTTAATTAAGTACTGCCCAGCCCAGAATAGACGCCCACACTAAAATCTTATAAGTAAACCGCTATCGGCCATCCCAAAAACTTCTGATGCGCGGGAGACCTCTGAATATCACCAACGATCACTAACAATTATCTGATCCGTCACGTCACCCAGGGGTCCTCGCTAACATACATATACCAAAATTGCTCGTTTAAAGTAATAGGATTTGACTATCTTTCATCGCTAATCGTTTAACCATTTTCCTAGCCCTACTTGGTTTCCATACTACATATAAATAAGTACCTAGTAAGAAAAAAAAACACTGTAATATCATAAAAACGCTTATAGTTCTCTTCAAATGCACTTCTCTGCAATTACTTCATTGCTCAGCTTCATTGTTACAGTAATTTTCCACTTGCTCTACCTCGACCATCACCGGTCAGTCAGCGTAATTGACTTTATTCATATCGTTTAAATCGTTTTTTTTTGTGGGAATAGACAGTCATTTATCTATAATATATAAAAAATAAAAATTTTGCACATACCTATAGCTTATACATCATCCTCATACAGGTGGGCATCCACTAAGAAAGGATTTTGCAAATTTTAACCCCTAAGGGGGTGAAATAAACGTGCGCAAGCGAAGCCGCGGGTAAAAAGCTAGTCATAAATAAAATAAAACATTATTCTTACAGTTTATCTGCTCTTAAATCGAATGATTGCTATTATGAGATCCCTGACGTGTATGGACTGCCGTGTGACGACGACGGGTTTTAATTTAATAACAGTTTTATTGACGAGTCGAATGTATGTATTACGCACATGTCTCATAATTATATGTACAAAGCAGTTTCTTAAAAAAAATGTACTCAGATACAAAAAAAAACTGTCATAACACGTGCGGCAGGGGTTGCAGTTACTTAATACCTAATTAACCTCAAGAATAAACATACCAGTCGTTTAGCTCTAAAATCCCTAAAATATAACCGTAATGTGGCTTTGAGGCGCGATAAATTCACATAATAATTCTAATGTGGCAACACTGGCAACCCCGAGGCGATTTGTATTAGGGCTGTCAACACAAGAAATATACGACCAAGTTTTATGTGACGCAGAGGGAAAGCTAGTGAATGTTTAATGTGAATTTTACAGGGCTCTCGCGATGAGCAGTGTTAGAATGTCGTCGGGTCGTGGAAACGTCACCGCTGACTGAATAAATGAGAGATTCTGTTAATTTATGTACCTACTTACCTTCCAGATGCCTGCGGGTAACACTGACTTTTGAAACACCAAAAATAGTTGATACGAAAAAGCAAATAAATATCTTATTTCTTAGGCTTTGTGAATTCCTGTCAGTGCGGTGACCAAAGAGATTTAAACTAATAGGGCATAGAGGGGGCATTGGGAATATTTTCATACGAAACTTTGAAGCCTAAGCGTCATGTCCTTGTCATGTCAGTTAGTATGAACGCGAGCTGTCATTCGGTCGAAATTGTACTAGACTTATTCCACTTGTAATAACTTTTGACATCAAATTTTCCTCGCTTTGTCCCCTCTATGCCCTATTATATTTAAATCTCTTTGGCGGTGACATAGATAAAGGTCACAAACAATCTAACTATTATGGGTAACTTGCCTTTCTATACCCATATTTTATTCATGACTATAGATACTTAGATTGAGAATGTTTAGGCTGTACGTAATTTCTAATAGTTTTACTTTTTAATGTTATGATTATAATGTTGAAGCTTCATCATCAGTAGATGCTTGAGCTATGCAGTGGTGGTCATTTAGTAAACAGATCGACCGATATTTTGAATATCAACGGTATTGCATTCTGCGGGCAATACCGACTGCATATTACTGAGAAGCTGTGGTTGACGACCACTGTTGTTGCGGTATTCCGACTATTTAGGTATTGAAGTACTATTGAGGTTTTCAGCTTATATTATTAGCAAAGCAGCATACTTCCGTGTCTTTGACACCACAGGTTGTACAGAACGCTTCTAACTTCATGGACTGATGAACAGATGAAGGTCGACAGGGGATAGTAATCAGACGCTTCGTTCTAAAATCTTTAACTTCAATTATTCGTGCACCAACAATATGAAACTAAGGTTATGAATTTATAGGCGATGGGTTTGTAAAACTTCAATTTCCATTTATAAAATAAAGAAACTGACTGACTGATTGACTGGTTGACATATCAACATACAGCCTAAACGGACCGGGCGTTGTCTAGAAACTTAATATTCTGTATATAAAAAAGCATCGTATAAGAAAGGTTTTTTTCTGAAATTCTCTGGACGACAAACAGAATCTTCGCAAGCAACAAGATAGTATTACATAATTTCATACCTACATTGTAAAGACTTAACTATTCTTAACTTTTTTTGTTATTGCTATTTACGCTTGATATCATGGAATGATGCCTTCAGCTTTTTATTTTTGTAACTTTAATCCGTTAACGATTTGGTTGCTATACTTGTCAAACGAGGCTGTAAACGCACGGCTTGCGCCAAAAACCTCCTAAATCTCTCGTTCAGTTCTCAAACACTTGCTCGTAAAGCCAGTGAGTTTTTACTGCAGCTTAAACCGGTTTTATCCGGAAACAGCGACTGACGATATCAAATAAATCCCATTCGGCCGCCTGAGGCAACTTGTCAAAACGCCAATAATCCAGGATCGAGTTTTCGCTGAATTAGCGAATGAATCTGAATTAAAGAAGGGTGAAGTTTTTGTACAAGCTACGGGAGGGAGCGGAGGAAAGTCATTTCTAATTTTAAATGATCTAGATCACTGAAAGGGATAAGAACGCCCATTGTACAAAAATGATTTGTCTTCAATCACCGTACTATCACTCAAAATATGAAATTAGGTTATAAACTTGTTATAAAGTGTAGGCATTTATTCATACAGGAGTCAAGAAGACATATAATGTAACCAAAGAGGTTGAAAGAAAATCATTCCCTTTCCTAGAAACTTTTTTTTTAAACGTCTCTGAATGTAACATTTCAAAAAACTTACTCTGCAATCTGTCCTAATTACAGATAACCAAAATATAAATAATATCGTACACTCTTCTTAATTTATTAAATTTAAATCATCAAATTAATTTTATACTATGTATGATAAAATTGTTTCCTTAGATTTCAAAATAAAACAATAGAAATTATATAGGGGTGGTTCTTTTCCATCTATCATTAGTTTTGTGATTTGGCCTTATACACACCTACTTACTATATTCTACAAACGCTCCCAGTTTATGGCCTGCACTACACTATGCCACGCCTCCGGATCCGTTCAGCTAGCGTATAACCAACTTGGGGATTAACTTTTGGACGGACGAACTTATTACCGGCTGACGTTCACTATATTCATTTTAACTTTAAACTCGATACTGCCCATCAAAAGGTTTAATTATAGTTGAATTTTCAAAAACTCTATCAGATGTTTTTCTCATCTTGTATGATTTTCTTGGATATTAAACGACACTTTACTTTTTAATCTGTTTACCTTGACATGAAAAAGGCCTGAAATTATGTATGTGTTTATCATTTAAGTCTTATTTAAATACATAACGTACTTTTAGTATATTCTATATAGAGATCAGATAAATAAATAAATTACACGGACGAGCAAAAATAAGTACCATATTGCTTAAGAGTACCTAAGTGACGATTTCTGAAGCTAGTCAAGATAGCTCGTAGAAATCAAAAGCCCTGCGTTCTGTTATGACTGATTCCTATATTTTACTGTATAATGAACAAATATCAAAATCAACATTTCCCAAAATGACTGATTTTCTAAATGTCTTTCGGTTTCCAAAAAACAAATCTGACATCGTAATTTTTTATTATTTTATTCTTTGACCAACTCACGCCAATAAAATAATATTTATTTCCTAATATTATTTATACAGATTTCTGTCATTCCCATGTCCTTCGCAATGGCTAATTTATGGTCACTGACCCATTAGGTATGCTGTAACAATAAAATACCCAATACAATTACTGTCATGAAGTGGCCGTTCCCCTTCTTGGCAACCCTGAGAGCCTATCAATAATCCTATAACAATTCGGTTACCCCATTATTCTACATTCACTGTGTGTTCTTGTAACAATCCGTATCAGCAAAAGTTTTGCTTATATTAACCCTTCGACCCGGTCACGGGACAGAATTACCCAATTGTTATTTACTAGCAGCGCCCGACGGTTTCACCCGCTAAGTTCCCGTAGAAGTCAAAAGCCCTGCGTTCTGTTAGGACTGATTCCTGTATTTTATTGCATAATGAACAAATATCAAAATCAACATTTTCTAAAATGACTGATTTTGTAAATGTCTTTCGGTTTACAAAAAAACAAATCTGACATCGTATTTTTAGCTATGTAACTGTAAAGTTAAATCAAAATCCGTTCGGTAGTTTTTGCGTGAAAGAGGAACAAACACGCATACATACAAACTAATATTAGTAGGATAGGTATTCTTTAGTGTCGATTTTCTACTCACGAATCGGGAACTCGGCTTACATACCTGAAAGGAGACAAAAACGTTATTAATACTGAAAATTTTGAGCAACAATGTGTTTTGACGGTCTTAAAAGTGTAAAGTTGGTAATTTCTATGAATGTTTCAATCTTCTTGTCCGTGTCCGTGTACCGTGTCTTGTAAGTATTGCTAAGGACTAATATGTGAATTAGTTGAAACAAATACAATTACAATAATTAACTATTGTTTTTCGTCTAACCAAGTTTTTATGTTAAAACCCTACTTTGTAAGATGTCGATGTCATGAATTATCGCATTGCGCACTCTTCAATCGTTCCTTCTTGTATAGTTTCGATTAATTTCATGACGATATAACGACCCCTATGAAACGATTAGAAATTATGTAATATATAGGTACCACAGGTTATACCATGCCATCGCATTTAGGTCTTCTCTTCTACAATAATACGGTTTATTTTACATTGATCCCACTTCATCCCTACAATCTAACTTTATCTTATCTCTCTATTACAAAACATAACTTATTTTATCCCTTACGTATTTAATGCGCAAACTACACCTATAATTTAAAGGTATTAAACTAACCCCGATGGCCAGAACGCCCAGAGAAGTTTTAAACAAACAATTAAAACTTTACCCTTTGTTTACAGAAAGTGAATAGTAATAAATTAGGGATTTGGATCCCCTGGAAACTATTCTTGTCTTTGTTACTGGGTTTCCTTATTGTATATTTATTTGTGACCGATTTACATTGTTGAAATTACGATTCATAGCATAGTTTAGTTTAAATCAACAAATTTATCCGTAATTGTTTCGCTCCTGTTTATGAAAACTTCTGAACCCTGCAAGACATCGAAATGAAAATTACAGGAGTCTGGACATAAGATACAAATGGGGGTATTATTATTTATTTATTTTTTTATAAAAAAGGGGGAAAACGAGCAGACGGGTCACCTGATGGTAAGTGACTACCGTCGCCCATGGACACCTGCAGCTCAAGAGTCACAATTGCGTTGCCGGCCTTTGAGGTGGGAGTACGCTCTCTTCTTGAAGTTCGTGTCGGTCCGGAAATACCGCCGGCGACAATTTGTTCCACAGATCGGTTGTGCGAGGCAAAAAGTTTCGTGAGAATCTCACAGTGGTGGACCGCCAACTATCCAGGTGGTGTGCATGATAGTTTTGTCGCGTTGAACGTTGCCGAAATGCTGTTGTATTAATATATTCTTGCGAAATTGTGTAGCTGATCAGTTTAAAAGTATTCTAAAATATATTAAATTGGTCGTTCGTGAACGAAGTGCTGCGGCATAGATATTTAATTTGAATTTTGTTTTTTTTTGTTATCTACAATGTCAGACATTATGAGGCTGACATAATAAAATGTATTAAAAGCCTGAATAAAAAATTGATTGAAAACAAAAAACAAGAAAATTTTATTTAAAATTTCGGTTTGATCGCGATGATGAATGAAAAATTATTAAAGTTGTGTTTTTTTACATACATAGGTACATATGCTCATGCCTTTTTCCCGAAAAGGCAGGCAGAGACAATAGACCGCCACCTGGTACAATCCTGGCATATCTCTCGCTCCTCCACTTCCATCAATCAGTTCATACATGCTCGTCGGATCGAAAGCAGAAACTGCCACCTATTTTCGTTTTCGAAAGCGTTTCCCTAACATCCTGTATTTAATTATTATAATGAACATTTAATTTGCACACCATTGAACGAGGTGCTTCAAAATACGAGTACGCTTATCTGTCAAAACTCACTTTGAATCGAAGATATTCGTTGAACCAGAAACGGTATGTCAGTTGCCTCGTCTAATTTTGAACGACATTCGGAATGTTAATAATAAATATACATTTATTTACAAAGAAAATATACATTGATTTACAATAATTACAGATAAAAAATGTCCTCCAAAGAGGAACCATGTGGGACAGTGCCCAGAAGACTGGCAGCATTCCCTCTCTGGATAGCTAGGCTGATCCTTTGACAGAGATAGCTGCCAGCCCTCTGGTCACCTGAAGCCTCGACCAAACGCACTGACAGCTCTTTGAGGAGCTGCCGCGCCCCCGGACCCCACGGTCCCATGGTCTCCACCCCAAACGGCACAAATATGTAGCCCTCATTGAGGTCGGCATATTTGCGCCGCTTCAGGCGTTCAGCGGCCGCAGCCGCCGCGCCAGCGCCCACAGAGGTGGCATCGATGTGGGATGGGGCCAATGTGTCGGCACATGTGGCATCCCACACCAGCGACCTGCCATGTCTCCATGGCCCGACAGTCATACCATCAGGCCTCCCGCCACCTATTCGTGTGATGCCGTTAGGCTCAAGAATAGCTGGGATACCAGCAGTGGTGAGAGCCCTGCGGATGATGTCGTTGAGGCATGCATGGCGCGACAGGCGGCCGGCGCTACGTGCGCAAGAGAGGCCGTGGTGTCCGAGTCGATCGACAGGCTCCCCACACTGGCATCTATGGGGGTGGTTTGCCCTGACGCCCAATCGAAGACAGACAGCGAGGGAAAGTGTCTGTCTATCCAATAGAGTACCAACGGTAGCAGAAGGCAATGCCCGCAGCCAATGTCCCGATTCTTTTTGAGACACTGCGAGGAGACGAGCACGCTCCGAGGTGCTGGTGCATGAATCCGTTAGATTCTTAAGCACCAACTCGCAGAGCGGCCCGTCCCAGTGCTTCTGACAAAGCGGACTGGACGGCAGACTAACACCCGGACATGCTCCCAGCCATGCATCTCTAGCCTCCGTCAAGTACGACAACTCCACGATACCCAGAGAGGGGCATATTATGCTTCCGTGGAGGTTGTACGCACTATGAGCAGAGGACAGAAACGCCGGTAGGGAAATACTGGAAATTTTGCGAACCCCCAGTCCACCAAATCTTACTGGGAGGGTGGCTTGGTCCCAGGCTCGCCCCTCTAAAGGGCTATTTAGAATTTGGGAGAGATATTTTTGTAAAGAAAGGTCCAGACTATCTAATAAACTATCAAACTTCCAAAAATGGGAGCAGCGGAGGACATATGTCAATTTCGGGACAAACAGGCAAGACCGTATTATGGACAGAGCCATATGCGGGTTAATTTCGAGGAGTCTGTCCGAGCAGTCGTTAAATTTAGAAATTTGCTCCTGAACAAAACTCGAGAAAGATTCATCGAGAATCGGGGCTCCTAGGAGACGAAGGGATTCATTTCCGAGAATTTTTATATTTGGGGCTAAATTATTGAACTGCGTTATGATGTTAGATTTTATGTCAGACGGTACTGACGCCGAAACAAAAAGCTCGCATTTTGAAAAATTTAAATCTAAACCGATTAAACGAAAACTATCCATTAGTGAACGGAGGTCACTAAGGACCGCGGATGCTTCGCCTCCTAGGGTTCCGTCGTCAAGATACCAAATATTAAATTTTGAATTTAGTTCTGAAATTATAGGGTGGATGGCGAGGCTAAAGATAGCTGGGCCAAGCGGGTCGCCCTGTTGGCAACCTACAGCCGAATTCAATAAATGGTTTTTGTGAATTAATTTAGTGGGCTTAGAATAGCATTGCCAAAGATATTTGTAAATTTGTGGGGTCTTTTCTTTTATTTGTGACAACAGGGCGCCCCGGTCCACTGAGTTGAAAGCATTTTTGACGTCCACCTTCAACAAAACTTCACCACCATCATTGAGGACGTACGTCCGGGCTGCGTGTACTGCTGCTTCGCATCCTCCCTTGGTTCCGAACCCCAGTTGAATAGGTTCAAATAGGGACGAAACATTGGGAAGGATGTTTTTGCAGCAAATTTTGGAAACAATTCTCCTAATGGTGCAGCCCACCGCGATTGGCCTTATCCCTCCGTCTTTTTTTTTCAATGCGACAAGATTTGCGCCGTATAGGATGTCCGTGACTTCGGAGGAAACCTGACCAGACAGCATGAGGTTCGCCAGGGACGCCAAGCTTGTCAGGAGTGCTCTGCCGGCCTCCCCCGTAACACCGGATACGAGATCCTTGTAGTGTTGGGGGGAAAGGCCGTCCAGCCCGCCGGCAGAGCCACTCTTAAAGGACATAATCGCAGTCAGCACATCCTCTGGCGAAGCCCGAGCTGCCGGATCAGAAGGCTCTGGCGGATCAGGGAGGCGAAGTGTTGCTGCAGGCTGCGGATGCTTGGACTGTAAAGCCGAGAGAGTTTCCGCTGTGTCAGGTGCTACAGTGTCATTGGAAAAGAGAAGCTGAGCGGCCCCCTTTAAATCGCCGTCATTAACTTTTGATTCAACTTTTTTGTGTAATTTAGATTGGCCATGAGAACGCGGAATTCGGTGGGAATTTAGAGAAGGGTTCGAATTTGGGTGTAGACAGTTATTCCTAATAATCTGCGTGAGGGTGCCGCTTGAGCCATCAACTTTTTTTGCGTAAAGGACGCGATATGCGAAAGTGAGTAACTCTTCCCAGCTTTCTTTGGAATTTTGATTCAAGACTTTTTGTATGGCTACATTCAGAGATGTAGCTACTGATATACGCGCCCCACGGGGGATGCGTTTCACAACCGGAATACTGTTTTTTAGGTTGCCGATAGTTTTCCAAAAATCGTCACTGGGAACAGGGTCAAGGTTGTTATTGGGGGAAGAGGGGTCACCGTTATCTATCCGTACAGGAACGCGATGTTTTTTCGATATGTGGATACGGAGACCCCTGTTTCCCCGGAAAAAACGGGGCTGCGGGCACTGGTCACATCGCACTAGTTGACTGACAGCATCGGAGCCGGCAGCCAAAGACATGAAATTAGGTAAAGGGCGTCAGGCCAAATCATCCACCAGATCCCTACACTAACAATAAGACAGCGTGGACAATATTTACTAAGATAGTAAATATTATCCACGCTGTTGACGCGTTGCCGTGGGCTCGTTGACGCGTTGCCGGGGACCGGCTGACGCCTGGCCGTGGTTGGCGCAGGCGCGACGGGTTGCCTAGGTGTCGGCCGGATAACAGCAATGTCAGCTTACCTGAAACAAACACCAGATTTTAAAGTGATTTGCAGCTTTTTTTTTTGCAAACAGAACACGCCGCCTACACGGGGGCGCGTGTTCTGTATGCTCGTCTAACGTCTGCTCACTTTTGGGGAGCAGACGAGACCGGGAAATGTTAATTATTAGTTGGATATATTTCAAATAATTTAAAATTAATATTATACTAATTTGTGTTACAATAGGCCTGAACAATAAAATTAACGAAAATTAAGAGACTGTGTTCAATCAAGTTTATAAAAATGTAGCGCTGCTTATTAAAACGAACGAACTGAGTAGGTATAAACATTGTAGTGCCTACTTTAGTATATTTGGCTCAAGTATAGACGTAATATAACAATTTGAAAAGCCAACAAAATCAACTGCCCGTAAAAGGAATTGAAAAGATCAAATATCTGGATCTAGACGGGTAAAATAGGTATGCCGCCTATAACGAAGAAGAATGAAAGAAAAAAAGAAAGAACGAAGACTACTACTTACATGTAGCGACGACTCGCATTTCAAAATCGAAATCGAAAGAAAAACATTTACCTAATAGCGTATACCCACACATTTTCATATTCAACCCGTAACAGCCCACTAATGAGCTATGGGTATTTCCTCACAATTAAGGAAGTGTGGGCACTTAATTTTTAATGCGAACGTACCGCGGATTGAGAGATTAGGTTAGGAAGCAGTGGGTTCCCGCGGGTACAAAGTACAAGGTTACAATACATAAGCTATCTCACAGAAATGTTACCTTGAAGATGATCAACTTAATGAAAACTTTGACATTTTATGTATAAAAGTAAACCTCTCGACTGCGAAACAGAAATTTCACCTTCTAAAATACTGTATGAATAATACAAAACGCATTATAGCATTACGCTGAAGAAGGCATCAACCAACTCAGTAACCACATAAGGAAGTTACATGCACATTACTGAAAGATAAAATTGGATTGAAAAGCAAACTCGCATTTATTTACTAACATGCGCAGCCTACACACACACACACAGCGCCGTCTGATTTGCGGGGATATAATGAGTGCAACCAACAAGTTTTCATACTTTTGATTATAAATATTATTATAATTTTGAATTTTTTTTTATAAACATTGTGCAGTACTTATAAGTTTTTTGGTCAACATCATCGAAAGCTGTCAATTTTTACTAGGTCTAGGTATTTTTAAAATTAACTGTAGTCTTCCAGTTATCTAGATTTTTTACGGAAAGTCACCTAGTTTTCGAGTTTTTAGCGTGCGTGTCTTAAGGAAAATTGATATTAATGTATTAAAATCTGTGAAATTGAAAGAAGCTTTAATCATGAAATAAAGACAAAAGACCACTGCTTCTATAGGTACCATTATCATTTAAGAATGTTTAGCGGATTGTTCAGAAAATCGACCGGTAAACCACTGAAATCGTCCATTTTCTAAACATTTTGAGTATACGTCCTTAAGAAACAAAACGACTGAGATATTTTTGTTGCTTTTAGTTAGAAAGACAAGCGACAAAGCGAGATTGGAACCCCAAAACAGTCAATTAGTCACGCGCCCCTGTCAGAGCGGGACGGAGCGACCCGTGACAGGGGACAAGACAAGGAGATAATTAAAAACCGCTTCGACTGTGATCGATGGGCGACGACTAATACACCGTGAAGAAATTAACTTCATTGTTGTCGGTTGTTTATTAAACCATTCAAATTTGTAATTTCTTTATAAACGGGACGACGTAATAATGGATAAACTTCGTGATAAATTGATATTTATTTCAAACAGACAACAATTATGATGATCTCCAATTTCAAACTTGTAAATTGATTTTCTCACGTATTCTGGTTTCATCATAATCCACAAATACGACGACAATAAATACAAAAAATAATCCTTTTATTTCTGCATCATTGCTTGATCGGCAGCAATCAATACATTCAATTCGGATTTCAAAGAGGTGAAAACAAATTGACAATATTACATTCAAAATTAATTTAAAAAATATATTAAACTACTCCTTTTTTAAAACTCACACTTGACTGTAAAGTTACTGGACATAAGTTGACGAGTCTGTTGGCTCAGTTGGTAGTGACCCTGCATTCTAAGTCGGAGGTCGCGGGTTCGATTACCGGTCGGGGCCAACATTTGTGTGCATGAATATATCTGTTGGTTTCGTGTCTGGTCGTTTAATATTTATTATAGTATGTTTATCAGTTGTTGAGAACCTAAGGCTGCCTAGTTTTTAGGCTAAAGAACCGTTTGTGAATTGTGTTCCACAATTTATTATTATTATTATTATTATAAGCGCATTATATGTATATAAAAAGCTTATATAGTTACTGTGACAAAAGTGCCACAATGTGCGTCCCACAGTCGACGAAACCGAGTGGGTTATTGATTATGTCTGACAATGATGCCCATATATACAATGAGGCACGAAAATCGAATCTATAAACAGGCAGACTTGCCTAATTGAATTATATTCAATTGTTTCGGCGTTAAGTAACTCGTGTACTTTATTGGTTCGTTTCAATAACCTTTACAGTGACCCATCTCATTCTATTTCAATCAAACTAGTAAATTTTTCATAAGTAAAATTATAATTTGACAATATGATTAATCGAATCAAGTACTGATTACCTACAGAACAAGCAACGTATTAAAGACTTTTATAAAGCAAGCAATTTACAAATATGTACTTCCTGTACTCAGGATCGTGGACCACAACTATAGATCTGTGTCACTTAGACTCCATATTTTTATTGGTGTTCAATAAAGAGTTGTTACTTTCTTGCTTACAAGGTCAATTAACAAAAATTGTAATTGTACGACTAGGTTTTCAAAATAAAGATTTTTGTATTTTATTGTATTAAGGAACAGCTTTGTCACAAATTCAGTAAGTCACATAATTGTTATCGGTTTCATGAGTTGTTACTTTCTTGCCTACAAAACAAAAAATGAAATTGTATGACAAGCTTTTCAAAATAAAGATTTTGAAATAAAAATTTGTATTGTATTGTAATATGGAACTGCTTCGTCACAAATTCAAAGAGTCACATCATTGTCATCGGTTTCATAAGATACTTGATTCAAAGGTTCTGAGGCATAACAAATGTAAGTTTTATAGGAATAAATTAGAAAAAAAAAACAATATTTTTAAAAATAGAAACAATTGAAATATCTTACATCCCCGTGACATTTTCACCGCTACGTTCATACGATTTAATATATACCCAACAGCAATTCAAATCAGCACCTCTGAGAACAAGGCGTGTTCGCAGAATTAATTCACCTCAGGACCTGTCTCATTGCTTATTCAAATTTCAAACTCCGTTATATGTAAGTCTATGCTCATGAAGACTCCTCATAGTAAATTACTTAGAATTTGAGATAAGCGTTTGAAACGGCTCATCGAGACTATTGTCTTAAGTCTGGAACTTTTGGGAGCTTGGAAATAAAACTTGCTAGTAGATTTAGATGTACTAATGAAAATGAAGTCCCTGTCTGTAATCACGCTAATATTTATTAATAACAATTAGTTATATAAGTACATAATTATAGAGAATACAAAAATACAAAACTTTCCTCGATTATAAATAAAATACGTCATCAAATGCGTCCCCTCGAGGTGGCATTGTGCCTAGCAGGCAGGCAGCATTCCCGCGCTGAATGGCTAAACTCAGCCTTTGCGATAGGAAGCCGCCCGCTCTGCGGTCGCCAGATACCTCGACGAGACGCGTCGATAGGTCCCTAATAAGCCGTTTCGCTTCAGGGCCCCAAGGTCCCATCGTTTCGAACCCATAAGCCAACATTTAAGTCAAAATTGCTATTCAAACGATGTCTAATAATGATATTACCGTTTTTAGAATTTTTTGTTTGTCTGAAAGTTTCTCTCGAAAAGGCTTGGCCCAACGGATTTCAATGAAAACTTTAGAAATTAAAACAGTTCCATTTCGACACGGCGTGCTCAACTTATATAAACCGAAGCAAGCGATTGTGAGTCTTTAAAATATCAGCATAATCAGTTCATCAGTATCATTTCTCCCTTAAAGCCATCGGCGGTGAAACCAGAGACTCTCATAAATAACCGAGACTCACTATAAAACATCCTCATAAAGCCCATGCAAACATCGCCACTCATTACCATGAATCTTGTCTCTTGAATTAGACCATTAGTTTCAAGTTTTATTTCGTTGACCTTGGCATTATGGGTATTGGTATCATTCGCCACACCTGAGCCATGAGGCGATTCTGGCGCACCTTGCTCGATCGATAGACGCGTGGCTCGTTATTACCATTCAGTGGACTATTACCATAGAGTGGCTTTCAAGGAATAGTTTTTTAATTGTATTGGCATCAATAATTTATTAGGTATGGAGGGTAGAGTAAGGACAAATATCTTATAAGAAGGACCAGTTCCAAAATTTTCCACAACAGTAAATAACAGTCTAACATTGACCACAAGTTGTTGAAGAATTTAAGTGTGCGGAATTGGAATATATAATATTTTTGGATAATTTTTGTAAACCATACATCGCTCGCAGCCAATCGCAATATCTTAAAACTGTACTGGTTTGGCCTTATTTCTGTTGTACCGTACCATAACATTCTTATAAAGTAAGCTTGTTTGTATGTATAGATTCTAGACTAGAGTTAATAAGATAACCGAACTTGTGGGAAGAAGAACCTGTTTATTTCCGTTGCCGTGGGAATTTCAGAAAATCCCTTCTTAGTACCCACTTATGTCAATCATGGTACGTTTGTGCAAAATTGCATTCTTCTAGATCCAGTGGTTTTCGATCTAGTGGCTGTGCGTTGATGGATGGATCAACCATGCGTTGATGGATCAATCAACCATGCGTTTCTTCTATTATATAAATATAGATATACCTAGTCAATATTACAGTAGGTAATTATACTGTTTTGGAATGTTGCGTTAATTTTACTTGGTCGCGTTTAATGGTTTCCTGTCAGCGGTCGATAGAAATCACGTGGTTTCTCTACTGACTACTTGACAGCCACTTGGCTTGGATAGGTCTTGCCAGGATAGGGGGTGTACTTAATGCACTTGAGTGAATAAATGTTTGGTGAACAAACTGGACTCATTCATTATATGCGGTGTGATCAACTACACCGCAGTGGCCCCTTACACGCCTAATATATAAGCCTCCATTTAAGCATATCGACTGAAATTACCACCGGACACTGTAATCCAATCAATCGATTCTGTCAAGGTGTCTGACGTAATCGGGCTTTTGTTTGGTCATTTGGGGAGAGTGCTGTAAATGTAATCAGACTAAATATAACACAGCTTTTGTGATGCTAATGGGATTTCGGTTTGAGTACTAAAGTCCCAGCCACGAGTAAATATAAATTATGTAAATAAACATTCAGATGCAACATTCGGATTAAATAATAAGTAGTATTTTCCTAATAATTTTTATAGGAGCATCACTCGTCTAGTACTCCTCTCACTCACAATGCTAGACAGAATGTTACAATTTGAATAACAGCACTTTAGATCACAAAAATAGAATCCGACCAATAAAAGTTGCTTTTTAGTTGCGTATTACCCGTGTATTAATTTGAGTTGATTGGATTTGGTTAACATACTTACTTAACTGTCGCTACGTAACTCAGCTGAAATTCGTTGATGTAGTTAATTGATACTTTTTCGTGGCAGGCACTTTAGTAGGTATTAGTACTGGGAGTCTACCACAATATGTTACAAAACTATTATAGTTCAGTAACATTTTGTTTCAAGCCATTCGTTGGTCGTCTTTCAAACCATGGCCACATAAAACTATACTGTTTTATTACTGCCTTCTAATCTAAAAGAACGGATAATATTTAGAGATTATTGAGACAATCATCCGCTCAGACACAATATGCTGGTATCCCTATATCACCAAAATCACTTAAATGATAAAACGGACTTACCCGTAAGTGAAGTTCTTTCATAATTATGCGAAGTGTTTCGTCCGACGAGAACGAAGCACGAACTATAATGAATAATGAATTACACATCCAGTATAAGAACATAAAATGTCACTTGGTAGGTTTCAACTAAGTATGTCCTAATTATTTTGTAGAGTACCTACATAAAATAGGTAATTAGTTAATTACCAGGAAACATTTTAACTCCTTCCATTAAAATATAGAGCGCCATTGAAATTTGCAGCGCTCGTGAAACCAACGAAAATATGCGTTTCCCACATTCGTTGGCAAAAAGCCCGGTGCGAGAAAAATGTTGCTTGCAAATGAGAATCGCCCTTATCTCAGGGTAAGAGGAGAATATTCGCTCTGGCAATGGCGTTATTGTGAAGTCGCCAGAACGCCTACATACTTAGGTTTTTTTGCCTTTTGCAGTCCTTATCAAGTAGGTATTCAGTACCGCATTCCCAGAAATGTTATTCTAAAGAATTTTCTTGATTACATTCCAGAATTACTGTTATAAATAAAATAAAGTATCTATGTGATTATGATTACTGACTTTAATCAAATCATTATGGAGAAGATAAAGGTCCCTTATGATTGTTTTGATTGTATATAATGAAATCGAGTCGGATCAAATCTAATAGACACTCTCCACTGCTCAACCAGATTTCTCAAATAGTTGAGCAGTAGGACATAGTTTGTACTCGTATTTCCGAACATTTTATAGCTTAACTATTTTTTTTCTCAACTTGGTTGATAGTAGCTCATCTTTAACTAAAATAAAGTCTCAGTGAATCTACGTAAGTAAACAAAGATGATTGAATTGTCCGTTTGTGAGTTACACTGGTGAAACCATCGCCAGACTGGGATGCAGTTACACATGTCTCAGAATCTACTCTGAATTTCCGCTAGGGTTTGATAAATACGAAAATTGATGAAGTTATTGCAAATAAGAAATAGAACTATGATTTGATTACGAGTATCTTACTTAATCTTTTTCCGGTAGACTTTTTAATATGAACTTCTTAATATTTAAAGCTTTAGTAAAAAAATCTTCTTAGAATAATTAATAAGGTCTGCCCTGAATAGGATCCCGAAGCCGAGTGGCCTGCGAATAGCGACAGGGAAATGCAATTAAACGACGAATGAATTGCCATTAATCGAATCATCTGGGAATTACTCGATATTATTGAAATTGAAGTTCCAGGACCGAATCGATTCCGCCCGGCTGATGATCTGATGAAGGACTTTTAATTGGATCCCTTGTTAAAACAAGTTTCTTAAACGAATGGTGTCTAAACAGATTCTAGGAAAGCGGTTAACCTTACGTTGGTTTACGTTGGCATCAGCTTCATTAAAAATTGCAGCTCTTTCCGGCTATTACCGTGTGAAAATTATAGCCCATGTTACTCCCAGAAAAGTTTGTGAAAGAATTTCTAAAATCGGTCCAGTAGTTGCAGAGCCAAATTAATAAAAAAAGAACTTTCCTTTTGTGATATTAGTGTAGATATATAATAGTAAGACATAATACACAACGGTAACTTAGTCCTTAACTAGGTAGAGCCTGTGCTATTAAAACATACCTAAATACACTACACACACACTCTGGACACTCAGTCCAAACCAACATACATGTTCTTGTTCATGCACACAGATACAAATATTGGCCGGGGTCGGGAATCGAACTCTCTTCTGATTCAGAAGGCAGGGTCAATACCAACTGAGCTAACCGGTCTGTCAGAAGCAAAAAAAGGCACAACTTGATCTCATCATATCTTATATCCTCTTTCAGCGTCAAACCTCGTGAAATTAAGGTTTTTTTTGTTTTTCAAAGTATTCTGAAGGGTCATAGGAGTTTTTGCTAAATCCTTCAGTACTATCCATGCATACATATGCTCACGCCTTTTTCCCGAAGGGGTAGGCAGAGACAATAGGCCGCCACCTGCTACCATCTTGTATTCAATATCAATGGCATACATTATACACTAATATTATAAACAGAAAAGATTAGATTTTTTGTTTGTGTGCATTGAATAGGCACCGAAACTTCTAAATCAATTTA
This sequence comes from Ethmia dodecea, assembly GCA_963855545.1. NCBI lineage: Eukaryota > Metazoa > Arthropoda > Insecta > Lepidoptera > Depressariidae > Ethmia > Ethmia dodecea. The sequence goes on along the minus strand of OY979438.1, from coordinate 15,908,246 downwards.
AAAATTATTTCACCGATACTTACTTTTCTGGGAGTAACATGGATATAATTTTCCCACAAGAACGGGACCTATGCAAGGTGAAATCGCCGGAAACAGCTAGTTCATAATAAATTCAAGTCAATCATGTATTAAAAATATTGAAAAAAAGCTAATTACTTACATAAAAAAAAGTAATTTTCATATTAAAATACCTCAAAGATGTAGTACTAATTAAAAACAAAAAGTTCGAGATACGTTGAATTTTGAACGATGTTCATTAAACTTTAGGGAAAAACCGACACAGCATTTATGTATAAATCATGAACATGGATATACTAAATTTACTTTACATTAACAAAATAAGAAATAAACCGTTTTTTAAAGTCTCCAAAAAACTGTGTATGGAAAATACAGAAAATTAAAGTTGATCTAAATTTAACATAATGAAAATTTGCTTAGATAAGGTTGGTTTTGTCCAACAAAGAGTAGGCTTACTTGAAGGTTAAATCTCCAAATGCCATAAAGTTTAAAGGCTTCATTGCCGACTCCATCGAGGATAAGGCGTAATATCACTACATAGTACCTCTATAAAACAAAGTCGCCTTCTCTGTCCCTGTATCCCTATGTCCCTATGTATGCTTAAATCTTTAAAACTACGCAACGGATTTTGATGCGGTTTTTTTTAATACACACACCGGCACAATTAGCGGAACAGAAAAAAAAGGGAGTATTTACGCATTTTTGCGTGTTACTGGCCGGCTAAACAAGCTTTTTTTAAATTTGGGTTTTAATTTAAAAATGGAATACTAAGCGACTGCCCTTTTTTTCATTCTTTTGTTTTAATTTTCATTGATTCATTTTTTCCACCGCTTGTCCGTTTTTAGAAGGTTCGTGAATTCCATTTGAAAAGCTTTGAATTGCAGTTTTTGAGGCTTTTGAGTTTTTTCGCATATTGATAATTTACGAGCATCTAATTATGCCTGATTTAACGCCATCAGAAATCATTAGGGCAGATCAAATGAGGAGAAATGGTCAAACCTACAGATCGATTGCCAGAAGCCTTCGTCGATCGTTATCAACGATTTATCGTAGCATCCAACGATACAGATTGACGAATGCTCTAGTGAGAAGGAGAGGACAAGGCCGGAAAAGGTGTACTTCAAGGAGGGATGACCGTTTTCTCCAACTTCAAGTCCGACGGAACACGAGACTAACGGCGGTGCAGGCTCGAAATTTACTGGAAGAGGTACGAGCAGTAAGGATGAGTGAGCGGACAGTTCGTAGAAGATTCGAAGAAGTGGGTATAGGCTCGTATGTGCCCGCCAAAGCCCCAAAACTTGAGAGACATCATCGCACAAACCGTCTACACTTTGGTCGTGAACATCGTGATTGGGACTTCGACGACTGGGGACAGGTTCTTTTTACTGATGAATGCAGAGTTATGTTAAATCAAATTGATGGAAGGCAGCGAGTATGGAGACGCAAAGGAGAACGGTATATCCAGTCTAATTTTGAAAATACAGTTGCATATGGCGGCGGTTCAATTATGGTCTGGGGAGGAATATGTTTAGGAGCTCGTACGGAGTTAGTAGTGGTCGATGGCGGGAATCTGAATGCTGATCGGTATATCAGGGAGATTTTAGAAGAACATGTTGTGCCATTTGCCCCCTTTATTGGTAACAACTTCATTCTAATGCAGGATAATGCTCGGGCTCACAGTGCTCGCACAGTACAGACATACCTAAACCATGTTGGTATAACGGTGATGGAGTGGCCAGCACGGTCCCCCGATATGAACCCTATAGAACACGTCTGGGACTTGCTAAAGAGGAGTGTAAAGTCAAGAATGCCCCCTCCTAATAATCTCAACGAGTTGCGAAACGCATTACTTGAAGAATGGCAGAGGTTGCCCCAAGAAACCATTGATAACATCATCCGCAGCATGCCCAGACGGATGGAAACCCTCATCAGAGCACGAGGAGGAAACACTCGATATTGAACAGTCATTGAAATTGTTGTTAAACTTTGGAAAATCTTGAATTTTCTGCTGTTTCTCTATAATTAAAAATCGAAGAAAAATGCATTTTGTTTAATTTAATTTTTATTTTTATAAAATTTTAAGTATGGTGTTACAAATGAATGTCAAAACATGTTAATTTAATTGTTGTTTCATTTTAAATAATATATTGTTTAAAAATTACATTCATTGTTCTAAATTCCCTCTTTTTTCTCCTTTTTTTTTCTGTTCCGCTAATTGTGCCGGTGTGTGTAGATAGAGTGATTCAAGAGGAAGGTTTTACTATAAGCATTGCACCCGTGCGAAGTCGGGGAGGGTCGCTAGTTATATTTAAAAATCTTTTACTTTGGAGGAATCTGACCTTAATCAGATTAGGTATTTCATTACTACAAACGAGTTCAATGTAGGAGAAATAGGATACTTTGATTAGTCACTGCTGACTACTAATTACATTATCTTCGTACATAAGTCACATACATGGGTATAAGTAGGCTTACTTTGCTAGGCAACAACTGCTTTGTTCAAAACTTACATAAGCTTGCTCAGCTCACAAAATACAAACCCTACTTAAGTTCAAGAACGAACGTGAGTAGCGCCCTAACAAGTCAGAGGAAACTTTGCGAAAAATATTAAACTTCTTAATTAAATTACTCACAGTCCGCCTCCTCTATGACAGGAGAAATGGAAAATTCCTCCTTTGAGGGATGGCTGGGATACGAATGAAATAACAGGTATTGGCTCATCCATCTTTCTTTTGAACTTAGTTTTATTACTAATGCGAAAGCGTGTTGATTTCTTTATTGTTATTACTCAACAAGTATAGGTACATTATCAAAAGACTTTATTAAGTCTTTTGTTAACTAATAGAAGGCGATGTTCGAGTGAGAATTTCAAAAAATCCTTCATTAGTGCAACTCTAGGGTACTTTAGGAATATTTCCAAAAAAATTCAAATCTTAATCTCTTCTTAGACTAAGCCCCTTTTCACACGTACCGGTTTTCGCCGGGCCGGCGCCGGCTACCCGGCGGCGAAATGTATGGCTAATTGCCCGGTTGCCCGCCGGTACCTATGAAAGCGAACGTACATGCCCATATACTTCGCCACCCGCCGCGCGCCGGCCCGGCGGAAACCGGTACGTGTGAAAAGGGGCTAAGTCTTAATCGGTTGACCAGCGGGCGTATTCACGGAGATTCGATATTCGACTTGGAACCGAAAAATCTGTCAAAAGGTTTCGAGATGGGCTATTCACAGATGTCATATTTGACATAATATAGGTATTATTAGTATATTTAAAATACCCTCCGAACACTGAAATACACTAGGTATATTTAAAGACCGGATGTAATTTATCTAATGAAAAGCGTCTATCCTACTACAATGTGAAACACACTGGCAGCTTATACACAAGCAATTTGGATGCCTTTGATCGGATGGCAGATCCCGTCACAACATTACTCGCTTTGGATTTCCTTCTGTACATCGCATAGGTATTTGAGTTCGACGTAAATGAAGTCAGAGCTATCGAAGCCCTAGTTTTGGGACGAACTTTGAACAAACGTGTTCGTAGTTACGAAAGAGAGAACTATGCTCCCGTATTTAACTATACTCGGCCTAGATTCGGGCAAAAACTAGTTAGATTGGATTGGATTGGAAACGCAAGATTCTGAAGTTCTGGCAACGAATAAGATGTACCTAATTTACGTTAAACAAATCCAGTCTTCAACAAATCCACTGATAATAGTTTATATGGCAGCTATATGCTATATCACACAATCTCATCACGGTAGCCATGCAGAAGATGAGGACTATAAAAATTGTTCAAGGTCATCCATGTGACATCCATGACACCTATTGACGGTAATTTAATAAGTAAATAATAAATAAATAACACTATAATAATTTGTGGGACTTTCGTCATCAATTCTATCTATAAGAGATAGATACTCGTAGTATGTCAAACGAGAAAACAATGAGGACTTATTTGCAAATAGAAAAACATGTAATCAATATATTTTTTTTAAATACCTACTTTAGTAAAATGAGATGCTTTTTTAATTAAGCAACTGGCTGGTTTCAATTTTCAATTTCAATTTCAAATCATTTATTGTGATTGGTTGGTTGATTGGTCGATCAAGGCACCGACGAAACCGCCGGCTTCTAACATGAAATGTTGCACAGATGTTCCTTAAATCACGTAAATACTCGTAAGTATTCTTATGTGACGTTAGTGATTAGTAAGTAGGGATTATTGGAAATTCCTACGGGAATATGAATAAACAGGACCGCCTGAGCACCCGCTATATAGTTAATGAATAAAAATGATCCCGCCATAAGCCATAATTATTAAACCCTTTTAGCCAATCCATTGCAGTGCTACTAATGGACCGTCAAAAATAGTCCTAATGACGCGATGAGAGTGTCCGGAGCAGATAAAAGGCTTCCATTTGTCAGCCCTTATTAAGAAGTGAAGCCTGGCATACTAGGATCAAGTATTAAACATACAACATGTAACCGAATAAGCGCAATTCCTGAAATTAGTTTGTTCAGTATGGACTACTTATTCGATTTCAGCTATTTTTAATATGGGTTAAATAAAAAAAAAAGTATTATCGTAGCTGAATTTAGTGTTTTCTATGGAAATCGTGCTATTATTAATCGATATTTAAAAAAATTGGTAAGACATAACTAAAGTTCTATTGCAACATATTTTTTTTATACTACTACTAATTGGGGTGTATGAGGAATTGCGCTTTTTCTGTTACGCATTGTATATAAAAAAAATATAAAATTACTGACTGATTGGTGATATATCAACGCTCAGCCTAAACCGCTAGGTCTAGAGACTTGAAATTTGGCACATAGCTAGCTTATACAGTGTAGGCATCCACTAAAAAAGGATTTTGCAAAATTCAACCCCTAAGGGGGTGAAATAAACGTGTGCGAGCGAGGCCGCGGGTAAAAGCTAGTAGATAGATAAGTCATTTCCATAGTTGTAACTAAACAATGTAAAACCTTTTTAGCAAAAAACAATACCAAATTAAATGTTAATTTAAATGGGATCCAACCTCGAGGATAAAAGAAGAATCATCTCATAGAATTAGATATGTTACTAGAGCACGGAAAATGAGGCCGACAAATGTAGTTAATTAACCACATTTTATTTAGTCGCATTGTATTTCAAGTCGTATTTTAAGCGCAACTCTTTCTCTTTTTCTTTATTATTCGTTCCGTATCATCTTTCCCCGTCATTGTTGTATCCTATAAATACGCTAAGAACTAAGTATGTACATGTTGTAGCACACTAGTAGGGGATCAATTTTCAAACCCAAGCAGTATGAATATAACTCATCCTCAGTTTAATATCTTTGGAATAAGTCCTACTTTGAAAGTTCGTGGTATGCTTTTTACTACGACTGCCTAGTCTACCCTTTGCCTTTGCGCACAAAAGAATAGAACAAAAAGCAATTACCGTGCATTAACTGGTACACATTATTGATTACGAATCGACGGATCCATACAATTATTATTTAATTTTTATTCCCTGCACGTCCATTCTTGTATCCTTCGAGATGCTACAGGATACACGTGAGGCGGATATAAAATTAAATGAATGCAATTAATACCACTGTTAGACTGTCAGATAATACCATAATTGTAGCTAGCGATGGTTTCCGTGACGGTTTTTCATAGTACGTAAGTACCTACGTACTCGTACCTATGCCTACCTAAGTCTACGTAAGAACAAAAAATCTGTTATACAGTATACCTTGGCTGTAAAAAGTATTATACTTTTGTACTGAACTAATACTTGTGCAATTCAATTTCTTTTATAATGGCGGTCCTTTTTGATTTCGCCAATATCCAGTTTACAGAGCTTGGTCTGTGGTTTTGGTTGTGCCCAGATGTCTTTACGGACACTTGTGCAAAACGACAATGAAAATTACTTGATTAAATCTGAAAAAGGACAATAAATAGTGGTCTAATTAAGTTTTTAAACTTCTTCTTCTCAATAAATGCAACTCATTTTGAAGTATGACTAATTTCCTTTTTTTTCACTAGAAATACAAAATTAAAAACTGCATTATCTATGAAGATATTGGCACCAAAATATTGTCTTAGAACATTCAATGAATTGTATAGCATTTTTCGTCTTTTTAAACAGAATATACCTATGTATATTTTTACGTTTTCGGACTAGCACCTATAATAAAAGTAATTTAATTTCAAACGGACGATTAAAGAGCCGGTCGAAAATCAGTGAGGCTCGGGTTCGAATCCTGGCATGTACCAATGAGTTTTTCAAAAACTTACGTACATATTTATCACTAGCTCGACGGTGAAGGAAAACATCGTGAGGAAACCCGCAGGTCTCAGAATTAATTCTGAGACATGTGTAAATAGACCCGGTCCGGCGATGGGCTCACCACCTATCACGTTTAGGGGTCCAATATATCTCGTGAAATGTGGGTGTATCCAGTAATGGAATACCTCTGCCTACCCCCTCGGGGATGAAAGGCGTGAGATTATTATTATTATTATTATTTTATTAATTTCAAATCATTCCATCACTTAAAATATCATTACCAATATAAATTCAAATAGCAATCTCAATTACCGCCCTTACATGTCAAGTGAAAACACTAGGCGGAACAGTCGACAGATAATTTCCAAAGCCAATACCATTAGTGTAGCTCACAATACTTGCGGGCAATAATGCCCTGGAGAGTGATGAAGCCCATTATCCTGAGATATCGTTTATACGTATCGGCGTCTGCAGATCACGGACTTCGAGCTAATATTGGTTGCTCGTGCAGTGGTCACTTGAAAACTCACTCGTATCTCACGCTAAATCCCTAAATACAATTGTTGCGACATAGATATTTTGCTATTAAAGTGGCTAAGAGAGCACTTTTCTATCTATACTTCTACACTTCCTACTAATATTATAAACGCGAAAGTTTGTATGGATAGAGTATGGATGGATGTTTGTTCCTCTTTCACGCAAAAACTACTGAACGGATTTTGTTAAAACTTTACAGTTATATAGCTTACACATCAACATAATACAAAGACTATATTTTATCCCCGTTTTCCGACGGGAACGGAAACTAGGCGGTTGAAACCGCTGGGCGCTGCTAGTATATTATAAAGAGGAAAGTTTTGTATGTTTGTTACGAATAAACCCAAAACCACTGGACCGGTTTTAAAAATTTATTTTACCAATGGAAAGCTAGAAGATCCCTAAATAACATAGGCTATATACCTTTGTAAGTAGAGAATATCATTATTTATTGCACTTCAAAATAAGTCAAAAGAAAGAAAGATTTTCCAAAAACAATCTAGATAAAGGCAAGTACTGAATACGCTATTATAATTGCAAAAATCTGCTGTAATTCAATAAAGTAAATTTCTACGAAACACTATGGATTATCTGTTAGTATCTTATAAGTTTTCACAGTAAGTATATAAATATATTAAATTTTAATCTCTCGTGCAAACTTCATAATGAAATTACTAATTCAATTTACTTCTCAAAGTCAAAGTCAAAGTCAAAATTCTTTTATTTCAGTAGGTATAAAAAATACACTTTGAAATGTCAATATAAACAAGGCACATGATAATTTTGATCGTTGCGAAGGATTTGACCAAAATCGAGCAACGTATAGTAGAACGATGCACTCACATTCTACAAAACTTGACCAGTTTTTGGATTGGCGAATCATGATCGAGTACCATTGGTAGCACATAGTTTTAGTGAGAGCTTAGCCTACTAAAGGACCCAATTTTTCTCCTTAATTGCACCGCTGACGACCATTTTTAATACGTCGCGTTTCGGGCAATCTTCGTCTCTGTTTTACGATAGTCATTTGGCCCTTTGACTTTTCATCGTCCCCTCACTGTTATGAATTGCTCTAATTTTAGATAAGATCTTGAATATTTAGGTCTAGCTTTTGCCTGCTTTTAGAATAAGAGAGTTCGGTTTATTATTTATAGCTAAGGAGCGGCACTTAGACAGTTTAATGTTTTGTGTCCCAAGGGTAGGATGGCGGCAGGTGGGCAATAAGCCTGAATGGATGAAATTCACAGCGACCGTCGCTATTGTTGCAAAAAAATCAAGTTGTCTGTTTTTCTAAAATTTATCGAGATTTTGTCACTAGGTCTTGTTCGTATCATTTTAGATAGCTTAAGTAGGTATATATAGGTGCCTGCCTGATAGTTGATTTGCGTAGTGAATAAATAGTTAAAATGACAGTAATATTCAATGTATAGGTATATTAAATTTAAATATAATATTCATTAATTTTCTTTGCTGCTCTTTCGTAAATATTTAAATTATTTACGTAGGCGCAAATGTTGGCGTATTTATTGCTGTCACAACTTTTTAGGAATTTTATAACTTAATTTAGAATTCGATTTGATGTCTAATATTTGGATAACCAAGTTATAATTTATGTTACGCTCGACACAAGGGAAATGCCAGTTTCATAATATATCTGGATATGAGAAGGCAAAGAGTAGGGCAATTCTATAAAACTAACTCAGTCAGATAGGTACCTACTTACATATTAATTTTAAAAAATATTTTGTGAACCAAGCCAGATCTGACTGGGTCTACAAGCGTGAAGTTTTGCACAGTAGTTCTTTATACAACCTAGGTTAGAATTAACAAAGGATTATCGAAAATTCATTCCCTAAAGGTGTTAAAAATTTTATAACTGTTTGTAAGAAATTTCGTTATTTTTCCATTTCCTACTGGACACAAATGGTATTACAATAATTAGTCATCATCTGCAACAATAATATATAACCATTAGCTTTTAACCGCGGCTTCGCTCGCGCACTTTTATTTCACCCCCTTAGGGGTTGAATTTTGCAAAATCCTTCCTTAGTGGATGCCTACACTGTATAAGCTATCTATGTGCAAAATTCTAAGTTTCTAGACCCAGCCGCTTAGGCTGTGCGTTGATACATCACCAATCAGAGAGTCAGTTTATCATTTTATATATATAGATAGATTACGTCAACGGCCATACATAGAGGCACTGTCTAAAAGTTTATACAGTCGACCAACGACGTATGGGGTAATCGAGCTAACCGAACCCGAACTGAAATATTGGGTTCGATTCTGCTTTACAGCGACTAAACTTATTTTAGTACAGCCTCTGACAGGACTAAATTCGGTAGGTTATCTTCTATTCTTTTTTTGAGATAAAACAAAGACAGGGCTAAACTAAAATAAGTTTAGTTGCTGTAAAGCAGAATTGAACCCATTGTCGTTTGGGACGGCTTGCGCATCCCGTACGACGTCGGCTTTTCCGTGATAGACCACCGATTCCTTTGTAATGGCATAGGCTAAGTATGAATAAAGCTTGGGTCCCACGGTCCGTAAAATCGCGGATGCACGCAGACCAGCTCGCACGACGCACCGTGGGACCGGCCTCGTCCGTGATAGCACAGAACGTCTGTGGCGGTGCGCCCGTATCCATCGTGAGTCGGTAACTTCAAAGGTGCGCTCTTCTCTCTCTTTCTTTCGCTTTGCATTATGACAACATAAAAACATCTACACACACCGACACGCACAGTTGGACCGGCCCTGCCTGTGGTGCGTCGCCGTCCGTGCTCGTCGGCTGAGTGTAGCTGATCCGTAGAATAGCGGACCGTGGGACCCCAGCTTAATACATACACTCATTTCAGTAAATGCGACACTTATCATTGAAGTTGTGACACTTGTGACAGCTACTCGGAGCTACTAAATTATAAAATCTACCTGTCATCCAACGGTTTCATGTGTTCATTATTCGTAAAATGTAAATGAATTCAATAAATTAATCGCACCAATTTGCAGAAAAAGATATTAAATTACATACGGTGATTTAGGTAACTAAAAAACATATGATCGACTGCTTAGCTGGTAATATACGCGTTCAAAGTAGTGTAACATTACGTTACGTTCGTCAGTGTGATAATTGATATAGCTAAATTGTTTACGGGTCAGCGTCTACCTACACGCATTTAACTTGTACTATTTCTAGACAACTGTTAATTTGCGCACTAATTTGGCTAATATAGCTCTACAACCAGTCATATTATAAGCAGCTATTGGGTTAGATTATGCTTTACACCGACTAAACTTATTTAAGTTTAGTCCTGTCTTTGTCTTATCTCAAAAAAAGAAGATATAGAAGATAACTTAAAAATTTTTGATTGTTTGATTAAAAAAAAATATATTTAGTCAGTTAAACATAACTAGGTAAGTTAGCGCACACATGAGACTCAAGCTCATTCGTAGTTTTTAGCATAATATAAATCTATTGGCGGGAATCTGTTTTAAGCTTTTAAGAAATTATTAAAGTTTATTAGATTTTGTAACGTCTAGCTGATGATTCTCCTTTCAAAAATAAATAAATAACCTACCGAATTTAGTCCTGTCAGAGGCTGTATTTTAATCGTGACTTATTTACTTATGAACAGAACACGTAATGCCTTAGTTGACAGGACTAATTTTAATTTAACAGGACTAAATTATCTCTTGTCTCTTTTCTTTTCTAGGAGAAAGAAAATGACAGGAGTAAACTAAAATAAGTTTAGTCGCTGTAAAGCAGAATCGAACCCATTAAAGTATTATGTGGAAGTGGCCACTTGATCAGTCTATTTTTCGGACCCTTAATGACAGGAGACTCCATTCCAAGACGGGGAATCGGTGTAGACAGATGCCACTGAACGAATTCTGCGACCTTTAGGTTTCCACACGATGTCTTCTTTCACTGTCGTGATGAAAACAATATTATGTTACCTACTTGATTTTATTTCAAAACTCATTGGGATGTGACAAACCCGTGATTTATGAGATGTGTTTTCTTCCAAATCAGCATGAAATTTTAACTTTGGAAGTCTTAAAAATAAACTCAGAATAAGATCGTATATTTTCAAATGCCCATGGAATGTATAGCCGATACGACATTAGAAACCAACTGATATATGGGTCATAACATAATTATCAGTTAAAATACTCTGTAAAACAGCTACGCACTGCGTGTCTGCACGAAACACGGCTCTGTGTATTTTCAGTGTTAAAAAACTTGCGTGAGTGACGCGAATTTACACCAAAGCGCAGCGATGCAGTTATTCAGTGGCTGCACGGCATACCGAATATTATCAAAAAAACTTGCAACCTGTCGATTCCGGCAAGGAAATTTGTCGAGAAAGTTTGGGTGTCTTATGAATACCAAAATTAAAACGATAGTAGGTATACAGATTGAGCTTGGAGAAAACTGTTGTTACTCCCACTTGTGTTACATATGGACTGATTGTCTGTGCTGCATTCGCTGACTAAGACTTGCACAGGGCAAATCTCAGTGGCATCATCATCATTATCATCATTAGCCTATCTTAGTCCACTGCTGGACATAGACCCGGTTGTCGGTTCTTCGCGAGATATGACCGGCCCACTGCCACTTCAGCTTGCTTATTCTTTGAGCTGTCGATAACTTTGGTTCTCTGTCGGACGTATTCGTTACGAATCCTATCCTTCAGAGAAACTCCGAGCATAGCACTTTCCATAGCTCGCTGAGCGACCATGAACTGGTGGACCAGCCCTACCGTGAGTATCCACGTCCCAGCTCCGTAGGTCATAACAGGTAGGACGCACTGATCTCAATCTCAGTGTATCCTAACCTAATTGACCTTCGCTCTCGTAATCATTATTCATTGCGATTTCATCGTGCGATGCAATTGCTCATGCATAGGCGAACTGCAGCAACACCACCCAAGTTTCATTAGTGGATATCTGATTTAAAGCCACTATATTTAGCAATGATATACAATCGTAGCCGGTGAGGTAACATTTATGTCAGATAATAATCTTATCATATCTATGTATTGTGATCAGTTATAGGTACACAAAATCAACTGTTCATCTCTATTCTCTTTATACTGCGTCATTTTGTGTCCCAATTCAAATCACACACCGTAAAAATAAAAATTTAACGTTTAATTACCACTTACATTTTTGGCTGTCTGATATTCAAAGATTGTCTTAGATAGTTAGGCATGCAATATCTTTAAACATACGGTCGTGCTAGCATACATACATACATATTCTCACACCTTTTTCTCGAAGGAGTAGACCATAGACTGCTACGATCCTGGCACACCTATCTCGCCTCATCCACATCCACCAATCGGTTCATACATGCTCGTCTGTTTCGGGTACTCTTTATCTGCTTTTCTTCAATACATCGCCGATCTGATCGATGTAAGTACGATGTGCTAGCAATGGTCACGACACAACACTAACCCGAGAATTATATGAATCTGCCAACTCCTCGGTTTCCGTCTTTTACATAATTTTTATTTATTTATTTATTTTATTTTATTTGGGTTAAAAAACAGTTACGCAATACATTATTATACTAGGGCTAATAACATGGATAGGTAATTATATAACCAATTTCAATAACCACATATTAATGAAAGTAGGTAATACCTATCTATCTATTAGCATATACTATATGCTAATAGGTAGATAATATTAATCCCTTGTCATTAAATTATAAATATAATATTATTGCACATATGTACCTATTGGTATTGCGTGGATCATCAGCTATTATCGTCTCGCTATACCTCAATAAGTCCTCAAGCGAATTCCTCTAAAAGGCAAATCTGTGCTAAAGTAAAAATGTCATAGAGCGGACAAATCTTACCACACTATGTCTATACATTTTGTAAGGCGCCGAAATTTAAATTAACTAGCCCGTACGTAACTTAATTTAAATCTCACATCAATATAACAGACGGCTTCCCTACAGGCTAACCAGCTGTAAACCCCGCTTAAGTTCCAATTTGAAAACCTCATCAAAACAAAGTTTCCCTTTGAAACCTGAGCGGTACCCTAAACCCTCTTTTCCAATTTAAGTTGCCAGAATATTTGCCGATGAAAGGGAAAACTTGTTTCGTCCTGTTCATGCTCTCGTGGACTATGAAGTTTTGGGTAAGAATTTGAATTTAGTTCGTCTGTCACTCTTAGTTTTGATTCAGTGTTTATAACTATGGAAGTAACAAAGGAATGTGGAAAATAAAAAAAGTAATAAAAACAAAACACGCCTTTATCACCCATGTTTCACCAGTATATTTTTTTAACCCCTAAACGTGATAGGTGGTTGACCATCGCCGGACCGGGTCTGTTACACATGCCTCGGAATAAATTCTGGGACCTCCAGTTTTTCTCACATTTCCTTCACCGTAGAGCTAGTGATAAATATGTACGTAGGCTTTTTGAAAAACTCATTCTCACGATTGATAAGCGGTTTCTTCAACCACTGGGCTTTCACAAATTCGTCCTTTCACATATCAGTTTGGCCGAGAATCCCTTAGAGTGAGCGAGATAAGAGATGCCCATCGATTAGCGCTATACGGGACCTTCAGGCCTATTGTGAGGCCCTTGAGGCCTTTGTGAGGCCCATGACGCCATTGTGGGGCCCATGTTTTATCCGGTCGGAAAGAAAGTGATTAATCGACACTTGCTGCCTCCGTCTGAAAGCCATTGTGCTCGTATGAAGACATGTTATTCATGTGAGTAGAAATGGCTATTTTTACCCTCTGAGAGTCACACATTTTACCGTTAACCGAAGTCACAGTATTACCTGAAAGAAGAAATTACAAAATTAAAATTTTATTTTATTATATTTTAGTTGGTAATAATGACATTGGGAATGTTCGGGCCAAAGAGGTTGGAAGAAAATCATTCTCTTTCCTGAACTTTTTCTTTAAACGTCTTTGGTTCGGGCTAAGCATTATTGAAATAAGAATGTATGTTTTTTATTTAAACTGTACTGCCAGATTATAAAAACAGGGTAAAATAGAACCGTACAACCCCTTATTTTCTTGTTTATACTTACAATGCGCGATATAATAAAACAACTAAAAAAACTTAAATTAATAAACATGAAAATAGTATTTTCCTAAAACTACATACGAAAACGATTTTTTACGATCAGTTTAACGGCTTAGCCATGGAAATGAAAAACAAAAACAGTATAAGATAGATTTTAAATATTATTAGAGTGTAAGGAGAAGCAAAGGTGGATTAAGAAATAAGATACGCCTACAAAAAAGTATATTTTCTTTATCCCTTGCTAAACAGTAGTTAGGGAGACGTACAAAAATAATACATAAGGCGAATGACGTCATTAAAACATGAATCCGCACAACATAAAAAGTTTATAGCGTCGCGTAAAATTGTGCCGAAGGTGAGGACAGTCAAGCTGTCAATTCTACTCGTACGATAAAACGAAATCGCAACTTTTATTTGAAAAATTTTAACTTGTTTGCTAGTTTCAAGACCCTTTAGTGCTAAAAATAAACGGCGACAATAACAACATTCCTGAGATGTGAGTTAAATACTCGTATAGGATTATTTCTGCTGAGGCTGATGGTTGGCAGATAATGCCTTTAGGCATGAAATTCGCCATGTGTACATTTTCTTGGTACATGCAGCTAAATAAAATAAATATGAACTACATAAATAATAGTTGATTGATTCGTCTTTTCTCATAGGTAAATATAGACTTACATTAGATGAAAAAGAAATGTACTTGGATTTTGTGCCCATTCCACCTTTCGGTTCCGTAGGTCAAACGGCAGAACTCCGTAGTACATAACATTTTCATCCCCGTTTGGTGAATTCTTTCAAGCCTTTTAAACAGATGCCCACGGGTGGACAAGAACAATAAATAACCCTATTATGTGTGCATCATAATAATTCTTGAGAAGTAAGCAAAGAGCACATAGTTATTTCGAAAAAAACAAAAGTATCTTGTTTTGTAGAAAGAACATCTTCAAACTTGGTTAAGCAATTTATACTTACATCCTCTTTTTTTTGAAGTCTATTCTTAAGAAATATTACCTTATTTATTAAATGATTAATGCAACATTTATGGTACGCAATAAAGTGATCGATTTCATTAAATCAAAAATAAATAAAATATTCTCAGGCCTTTTATCCCCGAGGGGGTAGGCAGAGGTATTCCATTACTGGATATACCCACATTTCACGAGATACATTGGACCCCTAAACGTGATAGGGTGTGAGCCCATCGCCGGACCGGGTCTATTTACACATGTCTCAGAATTAATTCTGAGACCTGCGGGTTTCCTCACGATGTTTTCCTTCACCGTCGAGCTAGTGATAAATATGTACGTAAGTTTTTGAAAAACTCATTGGTAACATGCCAGGATTCGAACCCGAGCCTCACTGATTTTCGGCAAGCTCTGTAACAGTCAAGGCTATCACTGCTCTAATCATTAAATCAAACTCGTAAAAACCAAATGCCGCCAGGGTGACATAAATCTGCAGACATTATTGCCTCCAACGACTGGTTTGGAACAATAAAATAATAACGTAAACGTGTTTAGTCTTATAACAATAAGTCATTTATTGGATGCCTTCATGAGAACGTCAACAGTATTTTTGCCTCGAGTAGTAGGTAGTGTAGTAGTGTATGTGTGTACCCATAGCGAAACATAGGCGAATCACATAATTATATCAACAAAGCAACAATTGTACGCAATGAGAGTTACACGAAAGACACACACATGTAGAATATTTATGTAAATTCGTAAATCTTGTGTACAAGTTGGCTAAGAGAGCCAGTTTGCACATTACAGTGGCTTAAGTAAGTAGTAAGTAATAAAATTGAAATATTCGTAAATTCTTAGTAAGACGCGCGAAGTCCTCGCTAAAACGGACAAGTAATAAATAAATCTTATCCGCCCATTGTACTTTTTTTGTCATCGTGTCGTGTCACTTACTACATATTTATTATTGGTCCATGGTGTACAATAAAGAGTTGTTACTTACCTTATTTAAAAAGCAGTAAGATTTTTATTGCACATTCTGTTTACAGATATAAAATTTGACAGAAAAACTAGTGCATCTAAGCTGTATTTGAATTGCAAGTTGTCAGTTGCAATGCAATTCGTTCGTCCAAGAAGCCGAGCTTATTATCAGATATCGGGACGTATTACCCAGAAAAATCCCCAAAAACACCGATTAATGCGATTCTGTATCAGCGTAAGGTCAGACACTGACCTCTTACGATATGGGTTTTTGCGGTCAGAGGGGCTATCTCTAGTGTCGCCATTCATTACTATATTTGCCAGATCACGTCCGCCAAGTTTGTCTGCATGTATGCGTTAAATTAGCATAGATATCCATTATAGGGGTTGCAATCTTGTTGTATAATCTGTCTAAAATACTTTGATGACCTGTCCAGTCATAAACAATAACACAATAACGGAAAACATATAATTTATCTATAGATATTGTACATACCAACAGTATTTTTGTGTATATGTATTTTTACCTATTACTAGGTGTTTTCCTATTTGTAATATTAAAATAAAATACGGGTATTTAGTAAGAAAAAATAAATGTAATTAAAAATATTTACATAATCGTCTGGAATATTGCCCAGAAAGGGATCATTCCCTATTTGGATGTGGATAACAGGCTGATCTTTTGGCAAAGATAACTGCCAACCCACTGGTCACCAGAAGCCTTGAACGAGATATTGTGTTCTAGAGCGGATATTGCAAACTTATTGTTCTACAAAATCGTACACGGCCCGCAAGTTTATGTAAATCTCTAACACTTATATGTACCTACGCGCACCTCATTAAATTATAACTCAATGATTTATAATGACATAACGCCTTATAACAGTCAACCAGTATTAAAAAAACATTGACATTCATCAATCACTGTAATAGCTGCTCAGTTTTTCTGACAAACGACACGCAAGTGTGCCTGCGGAGTGTAACGGCCATGTTCATTAATTCCAGTAATGATATATGAATGCTCACTCCTCAATCCAATCAGGAAGTCTAGCGACTACCGACTATTAGTTCAGCCACTTCCCTTTCTTATCCATTGCCAGCTGTATAATAGGTGGGTAGCCTTTACTGCATACCGATTTTATGTTTGAGGAAAGTATAGGCTTGATTTCGAGACCGGCGGAATGCGACTAGCGACAAGCGACCATGTTGCGACCGTGCCGTATGACGCTGCCGCCTTCAATATACAACGTATCTAAATATGTATAAACTGTCTGTATATACAACGTATCTAAATAAAATAAATTAATAAATTGTAGAACAAAATTCAGACATAGTTATTTAGTCCCAAACTAGGCAGGACCTGTGCTATAGGTACTAAACAACTGATTAACATACTTAAATTAATATTAAACTACCAGACACAAAGCCAACAGGCATGTTAATGCACACAAATGTTGGCCCCGAGCGCAGATCGAACCCGCGACCTCCAGCTCAAAAGTCATTGTTACTACCAACTGAGTCAACAGGCCCGTCAAATGAAGCAGTAATGTGAATACAAACATATTATGTAGTAATTTGAGTTTTACAAATCAAAACGAAATTTATTAATTGCGACAAGTAGTACAAACTACGTACCTAAACTGAAAACCTACCCGGATTCCAACCCCAAATAGGTATAAAGAAGTTCACTCTTTGCAAAATTTAATCTGTCTTTAATATTTTTTCTCTACTCTACACGAAACCTATCTTCATTAAATATAGCAAGCAAGCAGCCTACATCTTGAGAAAAGACATTATAATATGCCACTTCTATTCGCGGACGCCGACGAAATCATGGCAAATGTTAATAAAAATGGTGTCAAATAACAATATGTCGCATGTCAACATACGGCAACGCTTTGTTTGCATCTTTTTAATACAAATATAAATTGTTATAAAACTGATAATTTGTAATATATACTGAGCTTCATGTTTATTTTTATGTCACTCGTAAAATAATGCAGTTAGGTAGAATGCAGAGAATTTGCATTTCGTTTGAAAATGAGGTGAATGACTACAATGTGCATTGAAAGTGTTTTAGAGTCAACAATAAACACGTACTTACATAATTGTTTTAGATCGTTTTTATAGAGTCACTATGGAAGTAGAGTAATTGTAAGTAGAGATTGGAAATGTATTTTAAATTCAAATAATTTGCTTCAGACTAGATTCATAGTTTTAGTAGTAAGTAATAATATAACGTAACTCGTAATATGCTAAATCCGTAAGTTGTTAAAAATCATTGTTACATCCCAGTTTTTTTTATTAGACTATAAGGTGTTCCCGTAAGCGACGTTGCCTGTGCAAATACTTATCCTGTTTATTCTACACTAATATTAAAAAGAGGAAAGATTTTTTTTATTTTTTGTATGTTTGTAACGGATCAACTCAAACACTACTGGACTGATTTAAAAAATTCTTTCACCAATGTTTTTAGTATTTTTGTGATTACATTTATCCCAAAAATCTGCAAAATCTAGTTAAGCCACATGTAGTGCAGCAATATTACCCAATTATAATAAAGCGGTCTCATTAGATAAAAAAAAACCTCTGTTAGTTTGAGCTAAAAAGAACTTGTATCACGGCAACAAAGTTTAAAGTTAAACTGCTCAACTGTAAGTTAGTTAACTGCATCGTTGGTGTAATGGTAGTGCCCATTTACCTAAACGACAGATTTGCGTAATTAGAATAAAGAGACGTGAGTGTACGGGGTGTACCTATAAACTATATTTTACCTTTTGAAACCCACTGCTTCTCGTCGATCAATTACATATGAAAATGTAGTCATTCTGTCAGTAATACCTGGTAATAAGGGTTAAGATAAAGCCCAGGTGACAGACAGGCGGACGGATAGACAGCTTAGTCTTAGTAATAGGGTCCCGTTTTTTACCCTTTGGGTACGGAACCCTAAAAATTAGTAGAGGGCCTCTTGGGCTCGATTTTTGCGAACAATATTTTGTCAAATCAGAATTTATTTTGTTAAAATGAGAAGTAGAAATGTTTAAAAATCGATTATGACTTTACAACTAACGGGGTTGTTATAAACAACATTACATACAAACTTATTTTAGTTTATTCCTGTCTTTATTTTACCTCAAAAAAAGAAAAGGGATAGAAGATAACCTACCGAATTTAGTCCAGTCAGAGGCTGTATTTTAGTCGTGACTTATTTACTTATGCACTAAACACGTTATGAAATGCCTTAGTTATCACTCGTCTCTTTTCTTCTCTATGAGAAATAAAATGACAGGACTTAACTAAAATAAGTTTAGGCGCTGTAATGCAGAATCGAACCCAATACTTGGTTTATAGTAATGTAATGTACCTAATAAAGCCGTAAGTATGATTCAGCAAATATTTCGCGGTATGTATGTAATATAACCATCAAAGTCCACATATAAAACCTGTCGTGTGTCGATAAAATAGAATCGGTAGTAATTAAGGCACAATGGAAGCTCAGTCGACACTAAATTTCCATTAGGGGTGGAAGAGCGACGTTGACAAATCACTATGCGACGCACGGATGCAGGAACAAAAACCGGTGGTCGTTAATACCACCAGATTTTGTAGGGTTAACCTGCGAACAGATCGAAGCATCGTCATCAGTGGCGGACTAAGCCTGTCGGAGGCCCGGGGCGGAAAAACTGAATGAGGCCCTCCGGTATTAGAACTTTTCGATTAGGAGGCCCCCCCAGGCCCAGGGCGGTTCTCTAGTCCTGAGGGGCCTCCAAATTTAGTGTAGATTCAATCGTATTTGTATCTATGGTGCCTCCAACCAACACCCAACTGCCTTTTATTCTTGTTTAGGATTTGATTAAGAGAACTTTTCGCTAAATTCGGAGACCCGCAGGAAGAGGCGGACCACACCTTCCGCCCCTACCTTATAGTCCGCCAGTGATCGTGACCCTGGCGCAGTCCATCGTTAGGCATTGCAAGTCCTATAAGAGCTCAGCTGTCATATAGTTAAAGAACAGTGGGTATCGACCTCTAAGAGGTCGCCCAATATACTTGAGGGGCTTCGCCTCTGGCGGCCATTATAAAAACTCCATTAGTATATACGATATCGAGCGAAAATATCCTAATTTATTTAGAAAGATCAGTTAGGTACGTGATAATTTGAATCGAATTTATTCCTTATCTCATAAAATTCCTAGTCTAAGTACCTATAGTTTGACGTGGCTACACTAGGAAATAATATTTTCTTCAATCTTCATGGACAACTTCAAAGTGCCTTGTTATTAGACTATTGACTTTTGTAAGTGTAATTATCAATTACCTACGAAAATAAATACATTTTCATTTCATATTAGGAAACAAGAAATCAAATAACCCAATAAAAAATAGATTTCACTAACAGGTCCTATCTTTCGAAAGGCAAACGGAAAATAACCAGAAGACAGCATTAAGTACTACTTGTAATCTATTCGTAGAGGCAATCACACCCGCGTTTGCTCCGGATCAAGTAATCATCTAGTCAACCTATTAATAGCATCTTCTCGCCCCCTTACACCAAACCAGCTGAACTAGATACTAGGTACTAGAAGCTAATTACAAAGAGATGACAAGAAGTGAAACAATGGATTTTACATGGCGTAAATTTCTTATTTAAATTTAAAAGTAAAAAATATCTTTAATGTAAGTTCCTATTTGGTTTATAATTTATGAAAGGCGTTTAATGAGACAATATTTATGGGAATTATGGGTGCTTTTATCCCCGAGGTAGTCAAAGATATTATATTTTTGGATATACCCACTTTTTACGAGATATTCTTTGCAGGTACCCCTAAAAATTTTACAAGTTTATTAATTTAATCCTTTCGCCCCACGGCTTTGCCCACTTAAGCTATACACTGTACAAAATCTTGGTCGTGGCGTTATATATTTTGTAAACCTTTCTTTGTAACAATGCACTATATCTATCATGAGAGTTCATAGGTACTCCGACTCGCACTTGACTGATTTTCGGGTTGCTTTGACCACAACCATTTTTGAAGGCTGGATCCGCTGATTGCATCTGCCTATCCTGTCAAAAATGGCGTGAGCGTGTGTTTATAAACTTTAATGAATAATCGTCTTCATTAAAAAAACGCAATATTACTTTATGGCTTCGCCTTCATATATCAAAACGAGGCCTTTATAATTTGAAAATGGCGTCCGCGTGGATGACTCAGTGGAACTGGCGAATGATATAGAAGGTTTTTGCCACTCCGATAGATGCTGTAATTTGTTTAACAGGCCGTAACGAGAGGATAGCGTCGCGTGCGGCATCGCAATATTTAGACCAACGAGATTAAAATATAATAAAGCATAGATGGGACAAAGCGAGGAAAATTTGAAGTCAAAAGTTATTCCAAGTGGAATAAGTCTAGTACAATTTCGACCGAATGACAGCTCGCGTTCATACTAACTGACATGATAAGGCTTTGAGTATTAAACCAACCGGAGACGCCACTGACAGGCGTACCCCTCTGCCAAAAAAAAGTGTCGGTCAACACGCATACCTGTTAAATACAACTAGTTTTTTTGAGTTCACGGAGTGCTTGGATTGGTGAATGTATTTGTGTGCATCTAGTTCAAGCTAGTGTTTAATTGTTTTGTCAAAAAATCCGTTAGTTTTAACATTAATTGTGTTTGTTTCCTCGTCCCCCGCGCAGAAATTGGCAGACTTTTTTGCAAAGAAATTAGTGCGCGTGACGTCTCCTGTTGGTTTAATACTCAAAGTGATAAGGACATGACGCTTAGGCTTCAAATTTTTGTATGAAAATATTCCCAATGTCCCCTCTATGCCCTATTATATTTAAATCTCTTTGATTTAGACTGATTGCTCCGCTAGGTTTGATAGATACCTACTTAGATGAAAAGTAAAAAAAAGATGTATGAGTGGTTCAATCAAATCCATTACG
Organism: Ethmia dodecea; assembly: GCA_963855545.1. Classification (NCBI taxonomy): domain Eukaryota; kingdom Metazoa; phylum Arthropoda; class Insecta; order Lepidoptera; family Depressariidae; genus Ethmia; species Ethmia dodecea. The sequence goes on along the minus strand of OY979438.1, from coordinate 15,886,469 downwards.
TTGACCGAGTACCAAGCAACATCATTTAAACTATTAGTTAGGCGTATTTGAATACATTATACCTATATCATAAATACTAGATCTGTTGGGACTCGGCCACCAGTTTTTTTATCAATTGTCATGAATTTGTAAATTAATTGAGACAATTCAATGCTCTTCGATTTACACTTCTTACACTGCAATTTTATAATGTTTTATAGCCGCGAGGGCAACCAGTTTAGTTTAAATTTCTATATTATTTGTGGATTCTGAAATTCTACCTCAGGGATTTTGCCTAGGCTTCCAGAAAAACGGACACTTATCAACTGTTACTACATTGAATAGTATTCTAATATCTGTGTCCAGGCATTAGAAGGTTATTCTCTCGGTAAGTCGCACAGACACTGTGTTAGAAATTTCTGAACAACCTCACAAAACTATGATCATCGTTATCGATTTTTTGCAATACCGTCATCCAGTATGATTTCGGTGAATATTTTTTTTAGAAAAACAGCCGAGTCTGATAGCTTTAATTAATAACCCCGGGTCGAGCAATTAAATCTCCGCATAGCATGGTTAGGTTAGTACGAAATTAAGCTTGTCACGCCCGTAATTATGGGACTGAACGTTTGGTTGAAATCATGAGAGATAGCGATTACGGTCATACAGTATAGTCTGTAGTCGTAGACCGTGGTCGTCCGCAGTTTTCAGTATAGTCTCTTCTGGACGAGCTCGTCCCAAGGCCCCGTCTTTGCCTTCGGGCACGTGTAAGTCATTCAGCAATAAAAAAAAGTATATCTCTCACAAGTCCCACTCGTTTTACCAAAGTTGAGTTACTCCGGTTCTAATCCGATAAATGCAGAATTAAAAAAGTTTGATGTTGCTGAAATCTAGAAGGCTCGGGTTCGAATCCTGGCATGTACCAATGAGTTTTTCAAAACTTACGTAGGTACATATTTATTACTATCTCAACGGTGAAGGAAAACATCGTGAGGAAACCCGCAGGTCCCAGAATGAATTCTGAGACATGTGTTAACAGACCCGGTCCGGCGATGGGCTCACCACCTATCACGTTTAGGGATCAAAGAATATCTAGTAAAAAGTGGGTATATCCAGAAATGGAATACCTCTGGCTACATCCTCGGGGATATAAGGCGTGAGATTATTTTTTTTTTTAAAAGTGAACTCTACATTATTAAGTAAGTCTATTCAATAAGTCAGTTTACATAGAAATTTCTTGTATCTATCTATCTACACAAGTTGACCGGTTTATTTATAGTAGTTATCTTAAAGGGATAAAAAAAAGGCGTGAGATTATATTATATTATTATATTGTCTTAAAGGGTATTTAAGACAGCAACAAATTGTAAAGTCAACTCGAGTAAAATCGCTACAAGTTCATACTTTTCACCACCGCCCAACCTAAACGACCAAAGTGACAAATTATAGTTAGTTGGTTAGAATCGATGCCAACATACCAATTAAATTCGTGCTCTCATGTAGACCATGGCGACCCTGGTTGATTGGAGACTGGAGGAAATGGACCGGAAAGGACCAGATTTCCGGAATATAAATCTTGGCAATCCACTTAATATTAGTACCTAGTAAAACTCCCATGCGAGAGGCTCCGACTAGAATTCTGGTGATATGCGATGTAGTTTTTCAAAGTACCTACGTTTATCACTACCTCGACGGTGAAGGAATTCATTCTGACGTCTGGGTAATAGCACCCCGATCCGAAGACCGGTTCACCACCTGTCACAACCAAAGTGAATATTTCCAGAAATAGCCTAAACTAAACTGACTTCTCGAAACTTCTAAACTATGCTACGGATTTCACTGTTATTTAGAGAATTTCTTCCATAATATGACAAAAGGACAATCTTCTGTCCAAATTTCAAGTCTCTATAGTTACAATAGTTGCTGTGCGTTGATCAGGTAAGTGAATCAGGTTCTCTTTATACTCGTACTATAGCTGTTCCGCGCGATGTCACCCGCTTAGGTCCCGTTCCCGTAGGAAAATTATAGCCTATGTGACTCCCACAAAAGTAAGCTTACCATCATGAGAGATTTTTAAAGCAGATTTATTTTATTTTATTCGTCAAAACAAAGTCGTAAACATACAAAAATACAAATCGTTCATCTTTATAATAATGTTAGTGTAGATATAAATCAGCTACAGATAACGAAACAGTATTACTCTGGTTAAATTGATCCATGTTCGTAAATACGCATGCCGTAATTACGTCAGATTAATTTAATTTGCTGTAATCAAATTTAAAAGTACCTCTAGACAGTAATCTTGTATTAATCTCGAATGACAAAACCCAATAATGCTGGCGGAAATTAAGTCAGCGAAGGGGTTAGGTAATCAATTTATCGAAAGCTAACGGCGGCATCGGAAACGGTGCTCTGTGTTATTAATAAGGGACGAGTGCGTGCACCCTTATGTCCAAACAGTTAGACAGGAATAGATGGATCTGTATTTCGAAGATTCTGATGGAAATATGTGTAACTTGCATCTCATAAGATAGGTTGTTTTTTGTTTGTTGAGTAAGTAGTTGTTGTTTTAATGTTGTAGTACAATTTAAGTTTTACTTTAGCAATAATTTAAAATACAAGTTTATCTTTAAAAATAATTATATTTTTTATTTTCACATCTCTAAAGGTTCTGTATTTCCAACTGTCCGGGGTTAAAAAGTGGGTTATACGGCCAAAGGTCATTTTCCTCTAATTCACATGTTGGCTGTCGATCGACCAATCCTGAAGTCGACAAATACAGAATTGGTCAGAAACAGAAATAGTTATAACCAGAAGTGGGCATAGTAAGAAATAGACAGATGAAGCAAATGACTTAAAAAGAACTTGTCCTATAACGTCAAACCCAACATAAGAACACCCCAATTAGTTAAACTCTGGTTATGTGCTGGTAGAAGTTCTACCTAATAGTACTAAATCTTAAGTATTTTAACCGTAATAGTTAGAACAATTACCTACTCTTATATGTTTAAGAATTAGGATCTCATTTACAGTATATGTGTCACTGGTTGATAATCCTAATAAATAGAAAAAAATCAAGTAGGTACTTAGGTAATATTTAGTTTAAATAATAAATTAGTGCCCTTTTGAACCGAGGTTTGAAAAGCGGAATTATGTTAAGCTATAGCTAAGCTTAGTACAAAAAATATTGTTTACTAGCTGTTCCGCGCGGTTTTCCCGTTCCCGTGGGAATACTAGAATAAAATATAGCTTATGGTATAATGTAGCTATCCATTGGAGAAAGAATTTTAAAATAGGTCCAGTAGTTTTTTAGTTTATTCGTTACAAAAATAGGAATACAAAAATACAAATCTTTCCTCTTTATAATATTCGTGTAGAAGTGTAGATAATTAGTGAGTAGGTACTTACAATTAAGTAGGTAAGTAAGTATATTGGCGAACACTCAACAAATTGGCTTTCATAATTTGATCTTGTTACATCGAGAATTTTACCGTAATTTCTGCCTGTGCCATTCAATATTAAGCAACCCACGCAACTCCCAAACTGTCATACACAGCCATTTATGTAAGAGGTTATTATAACTTCGTAGGTATTATAAAACTAATTTATTAATGTAGGGTTCGGTAAAACAGAAACTGTGATATGAAATAGTTTAAAATTCAATATCTACACATGTGACTACCTAAGTACCTACTACCACTTAACTATTAGTATATTCTGATCACATATTTTTCACTAGCTCGACGTTGAAAGAAGGCATTGTAAGGAAATTCGTAAATATCTATACTGATTCCGAGAGATTCTGAGGTACCTATGAGATCACTGCGGTCGCTGAGCTGAACACTTCGCTGTCACAGAAGTCAGAAAAATACTATAGATTAATTATTAGAAGAAAACTGGGCATTTAATTCAAGAAATTCAATTCAATTCAAGAAATAGAATAACTCTGCTAACCCGCTCAGCGCGAGTGCATATACTAAATAAAAGAAATAATCTCACGCCTTTCCCTTTTAATCCCCGAGGGGGTAGACAGAGGTATTCCATTTATGGATACACCCACTTTTTACGAGATGTTCTTTAGACCCCTAAACATAATAGGTAGTGAGCCCATCGCCGGACCGGGTCTTTTACACATAGTTTAGAATTAATTCTGAGACCTGCGGGTTTCCTCACGATGTTTTCCTTCTCCGTCGAGCTAGTGAGTAGTGATAAATATGTACGTAAGTAAAGTTTGAAAAACTCATTGGTACATGCCAGGATCGAACACGAGCCTCACTGATCATCATCATGTGCTTAACTACGTATTGGATATATTTTAAAAATCGTATATAAGTAGGTACATTTATTTTACAAAAATTAAAATTTCTGCTTAATCTATTTAATACTATTAAATATGAGCGTTGCGTGAAATAAATCGAATTTAAATTAATACTTATCGCAGATCACACAGATTAATTCAACAGTGACATTAATTCATTCAACGCTTTTAATAAATAGATATAAATTCAGTGAAGTCTCAATCGTAAATCAGCTCGCGAATTGTGATACTTATTAAAAGGTGTGGCTATGTAAAGCCAATTTTATTTTAATTATGTTGGCATAGTGGAATAAAATATAGCTTTCGGCGTAGGAATTTTAGATTTCGGCCTCTTAGTAGATAGATGAGGTAGGTACCTATTGTATTGTAAATATATTTTTTTTAGTTTAGTTTCTATTTTTTTATTTTTAATAATTTTATTTATTCTATATTAAGGAAAAACTATGAACATCCGTAAAAACTTTCATCACCTTCTGATGTATAAGCTATATACTTAACTGTAAAGTTTCATTAAAATCCTTTCAGTAGTTTTTGCGTGAAATAGCAACAAACATTCATACTCACAAACTTTCGCGTTTATAATATTAGTAGGATTTACCCCCTTAGGATAGAAATGTTCAAAAATCCGTCCTAATTGCTCACTACGAGTATTAGTTAATGGAAATTTCAAGCTTCTAGACCCGCTGGCGTTGTCTATCAGACAGGCAGTGTTAGAGTTTTATTAAGTAGAAGATATTCAGAGTCATGGCAGCTCGTAACAAATTATAAGCACGCTACTTAGAACACAAGTAGGTACACTGTCAAGAGGCGTGAGTAAATTACTAATTAAAATTTAGCGAAAAGTCTTGCGAATAATTAAACATTCAGTCAGCATCACGCTGCCAAGGTTAGCAAGGTTCAGCTAAACCATAATGTATTTTTTTATTAATGATGGGCTCAATTACTTTTGCCAACAGACTAGCCCGAAGGCAAAGACGGTACGATTACGAGCTTGCCCAGAAGATTCCTGTTCACTCGAACCTAGGCTGACGGGTTAGGTATATGAACTCTGAAATACAGACGCCGGCACGTAGTTCGACCCCTTGGCAGTGCGCATAATAAAAGATCTTCAAAAGCGATTCGTGCGTGTGATATCGTACTTATATAATGTCGGAGATAGTATCGGATGATAGATTATTATTATTATACATACATACATACAGCTCACGCCTTCTTCCCACAGGGGTAGGCAGAGACGATGGATCGCCACTTTGCCCGATCTTCGCACACTTTCCTCGCTTCCTTCACATCTCTTTCGTTACTCTTCTTTCAACGATACGTTCTAAATGACCAAACCAGCTTAACATACCCTTCTCTATCCTTGTCACTACATCTTCTTTCAAACCACACTTCTCTCGTATATCCGCGCGTTTTAGGGTGTATTATTATAGTACACCCTAAAAATATTGTCCATCCACCTTCAGGATAAAAATATGGTAGGTACGGCCTAATACCGTATCTAAGTAGACCTGACCGGCTGTCCAGAAAGGTAGTCACGGCAAACAAACAGACATGTACGACTTCCTTTTGCACTTGCATTGTTATATATCTTGGAATCGCAGCCCTATTTGTGAAGCACGACGCGATCACCATGGGAAACTCATTACGATCCACTACTGTATACATAATTAATGGTTGCCATAAAATGGCGCCATCCAATCGATATTAGTCGGAGTGTCACTCCAGTGCCTCGGCCCGATACTAGCTACCGAGGTTGTCGAGAAACTTTTAAGTACTCTTATTAACGAAGCTCTTTTATTAAATGTTAAATTTACGTTAGGTTATATTTTCGATGAAATTTAATTTAAATTTTAATGTTCCTTTTCTAAGAGTTAACTTAGTTCTAGACTGACTCGAGAATCTAGAGTCTCTTTGGGAGGGAACTGGGCACTAGAATACATGTAAGCTAAGTACTTAGTTTAATTACCTAGCGAGTCTCACTCTATTTGTATGAATATTTTATGAACAATAAAGATTAGGTATTATTAATAAGTACGAATTACTTGTGGCGCCATTAATGCATACGTTTCTTTGTAGGAAGTTTGTAGGTAATAAATTAGGTGGAGGTACTCACATGAAAAAACGGCAAACACTGTTTGCCGATATTAGAGAAATTTTATACAAATTTTATTATTTTGTTATGGCCATGCGTCAAATGGCTCTTGTTTTGTCAAAAGTTTGTTACATACCTATTCAATGGATTTACTGATTATGATTACTAGTAAGGATTAAAACACAATAGTATTTGCTACTATTTGTACATGCAGTTACAATTTTATTGTTACCATAACTTTTCGTAAGTCCCAAATTCTTCACAATTGTAACCATGAGGTTCTGACTTTTGAACATTTTGCCGCAGTACGTAGGTATATCTGTTTTAGAAGACAGATGAATTGTTACATCACACTCATCGACACATTGTCTTCCAGTATCAAGCTACACGTAACAGGAAGAAATCCGACGGTCCCGCTGTAAGCTGGCAGCCAAATCCGGCGCGTCCGTGATCCGGAGAACGAGATGATCCGGGATTGGAAAACTCGCATTTTAAACGGGTTCGCTCTCAACTTCGCTGCCAACTTCATTGCAAACTAAGTTAGCTGGAATGTGAACTGAGGTTTAGGGACAATTGAATTTCACCTGAACATGTAACATGACAGCGTTTAACAAAAATCTATTCACTGTTTGGCGAAGAACGACAGTTTAGAATACAGGGGCGGGGAAGCGGGGATAGAGGTCGCAATCAAGAACAGCAATTAAAAAAATAATTATAAAAGCCCCGGATCGCGACCGCTGTCCCGCCTGTATGAAATGTGTTGTGTTGTTATGTGAGTTGACCTTCGTGTTAGAGCTTTTAAATTTAGTAGGCTATACCATAACAGTATTTGTTTTTATGTTTGCCAATTCTATAAAAATAAATAGTTTCAAAGTAAGGATATAAGCAAAGTAGCAAGCAACCTTTATATAGGGGATCCCAATGCGGATTTTCTCTATCATTTAGGAATTATCGTGTATTCCCAGTAGTTGTCTCGTGACGAGACTACTGAGAATAGTCTTGTCAGAGGTCCCATACTACTACAGCTGCACTCCCGACCCGGGCTCTTGAACTATCATTAATAATAACACGAGTCTATAGCGGATCTGCTCTGCAGGCGTTTTCACGGAGCTTCGATATTCGATATTCGACTCGGAATCGAAAAATATGTCGAACACTTTCGAGATGGGCTGATGTTGGTGTCAAAAACTAATGTTATATGTGACATAAGGATTCGGAAAATTTTTCACTCGATCTGAATCGAACGGAAACGGTAGGTATCATCTGTCGAACACTTTCGAGATGGGCTGATGTTCGTGTCGAAAACTATGTCATATGTGACATAAGGATTCGGAAAAATTTTCACTCGATCTGAATCGAACGGAAACGGTATCGAGCCTACGGGCAATAACATTTTCATCTATCCGGGCGGAAAGCGTTAACTTTCGGCCTGCTCCTCTAAACGAAGTTGCTGCTTTCCGCCTCCGTGGAGCTGAAAAAAGTACCTATAAACACCTTGGGAAGTAATATATGAAAGCCTCAGATCACATGTTTTTTTCTAGTTAAGATAAGACATAGTGTTTGTAAGGGGCATATTACACTATCATTTATCTTGGATCATAGATCTTTGAGGCAATGTTATTGGATAATGTAATATAGACATATGATTTATTTTCTCCTTGATCATAGATTTTTGACATTTGCTGAGAGATTGGATCCAATACGGTCATAGAAACAGGTGTTGCCAGTTATTTTTTATTTTTTTCCACTAGGTATTTAAAAGCAAATATAAAAAGACAGTTTTTGATTTCTTGTTCGTCAATATGTTTCAAATAATGTAATGTAGTTCTTTTTCTAATTATATACTTGCATAATCTTGCTGAAATAACAAAAAACAAGCTATACTAAAAATGACGATGCCTTTTGGCAAATTGAATTTTCTGAGATCTCGTAACCCTGACGTCAATACCTGCCGAAGCAATAGTAGCGCACACCACCGACTTGCAACCACATATGACGTAAAATAGCATCAAAGAACTTTGGTAGTGTAATACAGAGATATGACTCAAATAGTCAATTGTATTGGATCAAATATATGATCATTTAAATCATCAGAGATATATGATAATGTAATATCCCCCTTATATTTGCTTTTAAATACCTAGTGGAAAAAAATAAAAAATAACTGGCAACACCTGTTTCTATGACCGTATTGGATCCAATCTCTCAGCAAATGTCAAAAATCTATGATCAAGGAGAAAATGAATCATATGTCTATATTACATTATCCAATAACATTGACTCATAGATCTATGATCCAAGATAAATGATAGTGTAATATGCCCCTTACAAACACTATGTCGTATCTTAACTAGAAAAAGTGACAGATCTAGATCATAAAGGCACAAGGGCATTCCGAAGCCCTACGTCCTGCGTATAAACAGTCTATTAGGATGACCTTAAGGTGACTTCAACCACTACAGAAGATTCCATTGTGTTCGGAATAAAGAAGTCCTTGGAGACCATATTTCACTCAACACCTTGTACTACGGATGCATCTAGTTAAGACCTATTGCGGTATAGGGTTGGGCTGTTCAGTATACCGATTGAAGAGAGATTCCGCTGAGTCGAAGCTATGGCCCACTTATTGTATCAAGAAAATACGGTGTTAAAATTTAATTTGCAGTAAATATTGGAAAGTTTAAAACAATCATGTTTTATTTTGAAGGTAGTCGACTAAATGAGATCTCGATGTAAATTTTTGTTCTTTTAAATAGTGGAACTGTAGGTCTGTGTAATAATAATAGTTATTTTTATTTAAGACTGTGTTTCCCAAATAAAAAAAAAATTTATCCCAAATATAAAGCATAACTAGCGGGTGCCTGTTCATTCCCGTTCCTGTGAGATATTCCGTAAATACTTAGTACTCACTTCCGTCACGGAACCTTTGTCCTAAATTTCATGATAACTACACCCAGCGGTTTCAACTGTGCCTTGATCAATCAACAATCAGTCAGTCAATTATTCGGTCACTTTCTTCTTATAGGTACCTAAGTACTATGAGTATATAGGTATTGTCAAGTAATGCTACAGGGATTTCCGTTATTTTGCATAACTAGTACGTTATTTCTCCGAACTCCAGCCAGCCCTAGTAGGACACCGAGCCGCACAACAAACTAAACGAATTGAAGCAATTTGCATTGATATGTAGTATTACAATTGGGTACCGCATGCCTGTAAATAAGTTCAAAGAGTCAACTGTTTAGAGGCAGATGTTTGATTCTGCAGTAAATGGGTCACCTCGTTCATAATTGATTTCGCAATGCAGTTTCAATGATACCTACCTATTAATTTACGGGTTTTATATGTGAACAGTGGAGCAAGTGTGTTGCATTCATGAATGTACTTTTAAAAGCTCAAGTTCTACGGTCCAAAGTAGGTTGTCGTCAGTCCAGAATCGGCGCTGACGCCATCGCCAGCCAGTCTCGCATTCGCGACTCTATTGGAATATTAATAAGGTTTCTTTCAAAGTAACTTTACAGCGTGGCGACGTACCGTTGCTGTTCTATATTATATGCTGTTCTATACACCCCAATTATTATATTAATATAAAAAAAATATGATGCAATCGGACTTTAGTTTTGTGTCTAACCAATCTTCTTAAATATCGATTAATAATAACACGATTTCCATAGAAAGCACTAAATTCAGCTACGATAACTCATGTTTCGGAAAAATTTAACACATATTAAAAATTGCTGAAATCGAACAAGTAGTCGATACTGAACAAACTAATTTCAGGAATTGCGCTTATTCTGTTACATGTTGTATATCTGTAAGGCTACAAAATCACAATATTTTATGTCTGGTCCGTATTACCACGACATTCATTTTATTGTTTAGTTCTTAAATAGTTCTATGCTCCCTTTTTTTAGAATCTGTTTGACATCCAGCCTATAGAAGGCGGAATTCACATAAACTTTTCCGCGTGTCCGCTCCCATTCATTTTGAAAATAGACCCTTTCCCTAAATAGGTTGTAGACGTTCGTATAGTATCTATTACTTCTTAAAATGATTATCTTACCTTCCTAATCGATGAACATTTACCTACTTCTTAAAATGATTGATACCTTCCTAATCGATGAACATTATATCAAGTTTCAATCCAATTACAAAATTGATAGTGTTCAATGGTAAATCCTTAAAGTTCACGTGATTTCGGATATATCAGTTTGGCCGTTTTCACAAAAGGTTCGTTCTATTTGATTTGTAGGTACCTAACTAGTTACTTAGTAGTCAGTACTTAAACACTCCCAGTATGGAAGATCAGATTTTATACATTTTGCGTAGGTATTCTATACTTACATAAGTATGGTGTTTTACATAAATTTGTTAATTAAGTAGTGTTTTAAGCATTTCTCTTATTTAAGCAACAATGGTGCACTCCTCATATTATGCGGTGTCTCCACGGGGTTTCATGTTAAAGTAGCTTAGTGCTTTAAAAAATTGTAACACCGCTATCACCATCAGGCATGAAAATAAATACCTACATAAATAACTGAAAAATAAAATCTAATGTAAATTTAAAACAGAGGTGCTCAGATAAATTTTGCATATTGTTTTTTTAATCAAAATACAATATGTAGAGTGCGTTACTCCAGCGGAAATTTGTCGAATATCGGCATTTGAGGGATACAGATAATTAGTTGTCCGGCTTCTGTAAATGTTGTGCAGATTTAAAAATTTGTATTGCTTATAGTTTTTGAGTAATTTATCTGGTGTACCTCTACGCAGCGGGACCCTCTGCCCTAGAGAGATATGGTTGGTATATACCTATAGTACCCTCGCCCAAACTTACTGAACGTGTATTGAAATAATTTGTACCCCGATGGTTTTAGAGTAAATTAAAAAATAAGAAAGTCTCTATCCAGCGGGGCCCTCCGTAAGTATGCATTCAATGGTTTTTTCAATTGCATTTAAGTATAGTACCCCAAGACCCCTTTTCAAAATAACACTTACTTTTCATCTAAGAGATATAGTTTTTACATAAAATCAAGTGGAAGTTCTAATCGATCCAGCGGGGCCCTCCCTGGATTGGCATTGAACAGCCGTTTTGTATTTTTTTCGTTTAGTACCCTTAGTAAAAATAACTTTTAACAAATAATATGTTTAAAAATAAATACTAAAAAAATAATATGAACAAAATAAAATGACGCGCCTCTCCATAGGATTAGCGTGATTTAGAAAAATAAATCTAGGAATGATTTTAAAATCAAATAAAACTAGACTTATTGTTAGGCTTCTAACTAAGTATGGGCTTTTATTTTAAATCTATATAACATAATATAGTAACCCCAAATTCACTTGAGCATAGGAAGGACAGTTAAAAAAATCTATAAAATAGAATGGAGAGGCGCGCCATTTTATTTTGTTCATATTATGTTTTTAGTACCTATTTTGAAACATATTATTTGTTAAAAGTTATTTTTACTAAGGGTACTAAACGAAAAAAAATACAAAACGGCTGTTCAATGCCAATCCAGGGAGGGCCCCGCTGGATCGATTAGAACTTCCACTTGATTTTATGTAAAAACTATATCTCTTAGATGAAAAGTAATTGTTATTTTGAAAAGGGGTCTTGGGGTACTATACTTAAATGCAATTGAAAAAACCATTGAATGCATACTTACGGAGGGCCCCGCTGGATAGAGACTTTCTTATTTTTTAATTTACTCTAAAACCATCGGGGTACAAATTATTTCAATACACGTTCAGTAAGTTTGGGCGAGGGTACTATAGGTATATACCAACCATATCTCTCCAGGGCCGAGGGTCCCGCTGCGTAGAGGTAGGTACACATTTATCTGTATCCCTCAAATGCCGATATTCGACAAATTTCCGCTGGAGTAACGCACTCCAATATGTAACCGAATAAGAGCAATTCCTCAAATTAGTTTTTTCAGTGTCGACTACTTAATCGATTTCAGCTATTTTGAATGTGTTATTTTTTTCCGAAAACTTAATTATTACATATATACTTTACTTCAAATTTTGCACATAGATAGCTTATACAGTGTAGGCATCCACTAAGAAAGGATTTTGCAAAATTCATCCCCTAAGGTCGTAAAATAAACGTGCGCTAAAGCTAGTAATTTGTATTGACAAACATGTTCTATCAGTACTTCATGTAAGGCATACACAGCTATTAGGTAAGGCTGGAAGCACTATCTTGGCGTGTTTTAGAACAAACGAAGCAAGAAACTCCACCACGACTCATTTCACTTTCTGACCAACTGTGAATTGAGTTCAAAAGTCACGGTCATAGTCCAAAGACGTCTTGTGTCTCGAATTACGACACAAACTGCTTGTAATTATAGTTATACAGTAGTCATTAGTGTCACATTTTGAAACAATAGCATGAGTCAGTTCTTTCCTGTCACCAAGAGATACAGTTGGTAAACAGATGTTAATTTTAACAGATTATGCAGTGTGATTTGTTTCTATTCTGTAGGTATTATTTCGGCTTGTATATTCAATTCAAATGCATGATTTGAAAATAGTTAATGAACTAATAAATGGTTCCAGTACCCACTGTAATTCTTCACGTATCTTTTATGAACTTACTCTTTTTAGGATCACCGAGTACTGTCAGAGGAGGGAAAACTTTTTCTTTTTGTGTGTAACTAAAAAACGAGCTTCTTAGCAAGGCATCTAATCTCGTCGGTCCTCTAAACATTTCTTTTACAGTTCCTCCGCTATTTACTTTCCATCAGCGGTACAAATATTTGCTTTTGCTAAGTTTTTCAATTAGCACTGGCAACTATAACGTAATCGCCTGTGTGGATACTAAGTACTTAGAGCAACATTTTTTGTTACTTTTTAAAGCCTATTTATTTTCGAATGCATTATCAAGTTCGGTTATTAAAAGCGCTCGGCTAACTTCGAGTTATTCCACTTTACTTTATTTTTATAAATTTCATCAGAGCTCACTCTTCCTGTAATAACTGAATTGATTGATCACTAAATGGGGTTTTCATATCGCAGTAAATTTTTCTTTATGACCGGTCCATCGACTTTCGAATACTTAGTGATTTTTTTTATATTCAAGAGCCATGCGTGCTAGATCAGGGTCATAATACTAATATTCTTCCATTATATATCTCTAAGACAGTTGTCGCCAGTGAAGCTACTCAAAAAAGTCTGGTCAAAAATGGGAACAAAAACTCCGGTAACAATGGAGAGGGTCGGCCGGCCTATTTTCACACGTCTCGGCGCTACGAGGTAGGTGGCTGGCATCTAGCTTATTTTTTTAAATTAGTTTCAAGGTAACTAAGTACCTACTTAGTTGATTAAAAATTAAATAGGATACAAACTTCTTCATTATTCGACACGTTTGTCTTACAGATGTTTGGTATCCTTACTAAAAACTTGGATATACGGTATCCTGTCGTTATACTATAGGTACTTGTCTTATTATTGAAAAAAAAATATCAAAATTGCAATCGACTCCCATATTTTCGACAAATGATCTTAATTTGTTTACCTACGTGGAACGAGTTAAAGTTTTCAATAAACTTGGAGTTAGTTTAGAAATCGCTCATAACGCGTGCACGCGTGAACTGAACTTATTGTATGTCATTGCTGCCCCTAGGAACTGTGTTTATCCGGTATGCAAAGTAGCATAATATGTATTTCCTTCCCTAAGATGTAAAGTATGTACTGGACTCTATTCTACCTTCTTCTTGAAATGCCTAAATCTAATTTTCTTAAATTTAAAATTAAATTTAGCGGTTCTTAAAAACAACCTTATTCCAGGAACACCAAGCTTAGTCAGTTTAGTTAGAAGGAATAGCATGAGCTAAATTGTCTAAATTGAATTGAACTTGTGATGCTGTAAAAAATATGTAATTATTAATTAACGAATGAACTAAACTAATAGAAACGTAAAAATGATAATCGTACACACAAAAAAATATAGGTACATAGATACCTACTCTTGAATTGCGAAAGACATCTACGACAGAAGCCACAACAAATTCCTCGTCCTTGCTCATTCTTTTTTCTAACTTGGATTTTGGATACTCAGTTTTTCCTCCTCAACTTGCACATAAAATTACTGTAATGGCCGATTTTAGACGTAACTTCATTTTAAGCGGGACCAATTTACTCGCCGCTAAATTTACGCCGTGTAGGCGCTTGACAAGCTTAATTTTTTTTTCTTATGACACAAGGAATGGCGCTTTGGCCGCTAAAGGTAAGCGAGATGACCGGCTAAATTAGAAACGTCAAATTTAAAATAATCATTTCATTTGCCAGTTATCGTAGAATAGCAAAATAGTTTTTAAGGAATTTTAGCTGGTCAGCTAGAATAGAGTCCATTTTCCTACCAGATTTCATCAAGATCAGTCCTCCGGTTTAGCCGTGAAAACGTAAAACCGTTACTTTCGAATTTAAGTATAATATTAGTAGAGAGTATATTATTTCCTTATTTATAGGCTCAGTGGCTCGTCTTGACAGACCAGTGGACTGCTGTAGGTCGACGATGATGATGACTTTAAGTATCTACGTTTAGAGCCTACTACATACCGCAGCGCCTCTCGCCCGGATCCCGCCTGCAAGCCCGACAGTGCACTCTCTTTTATTTCTATTGACAATGCGTTCTCTTTGTCTATCTAGTTTCTCGCTCTGACAAATTTCATTGGAGGAATTGTTAAAAGTTGAGAATTTAACATTGTTAGTTAATATTTGAATAATTAACTTCAAATAAGTCTTGTACACCTCAATTTGAAGCTCACTGAACCTTGTAATGTTCTATCAAACTTAATAAATTAGGTTTCAGTACCTAATTTATTAAATTTGAATTAGTATGTAATTTTTTTGTCGCTACTAGCTGTGTAGAACGATTCTGAAATAAATTTATGTTACTGCAAAAATAATCTCTAAGGCAGATGACTAATCTTCGCAACACATGCTTAAGTTGCAATACCCCTTCCTGAATGACTAAACGTGGTGACGACTTGTGATGTTAGCGTAGGTTAGTATGTCATAGTTAACACGATAGTTCAACAAACCATTATTTATAACGCCATCAATCAATTTGAGGAAACCCGCAGGGCTCAGAATTAATTCTGAGACATGTGTAAAAAGACCCGGTCCGGCGATGGGCTCACCACCTATCACGTTTAAGGGTCCAATATATCTCGGGAAATGAAGGTATATCCAGTAATGGAATACCTCTGCCTACCCCCTCGGGGAGAAAAGGCGTGAGATTATATTATTATTATTTTTATTATTTTTTATCAATTTCATTTAACCGACGAGATTAGACATAAGTACATGTATTTCGATAGTCAACAGTAAAATACTTATAGCTATCACGATTTAATTTGTTGTTTATTCGGAAATGTAATGTTTTTATACTTAAAAGCCGATATCTTAAGGTACCTACCTACATTAATAGAAAATCGAAAGACGAAAAGATGAAAAGCTAATGGGTTCGAAAATACAGCCTCTGACAGGACTAAATTCGGTAGGTTATATTCTATCCCTTTTCTTTTTATGAGGAAAACAAAGACAGGACTAAACTAAAATAAGTGTAGTCGTTTTAAAGCAGAATCGCCCCCATTACCTACTGAATTGCTAATGTCAAGTAAGCTTTTAACTTCTACCAGTGGGTGACAAATTGACAATATGATCTTTGCAGCAGAGCAGTGATAGCCCGGACGGTTAAAGAGCCGGTCGAAAATCAGTGAGGCTCGGGTTCGAATCCTGGCATGAACCAATGAGTTTTTCAAAACTTACGTACATATTTATCGCTAGCTCGACGGTGAAGAAAAACATCGTGAGGAAACCCGCAGGTCTCAGAATTAATTCTGTCATGTCTGACATGTAAAAAAAATAAAAAGACCCGGTCCGGCGATGGGCTCACCACCTATCACGTTTAAGGGTCTAATGTATCTCGTGAAATGTGGGTATATCCAGTAATGGAATACCTCTGCCTACCCCCTCGGGGATAAAAGGCGTGAGATTATTTATTTATTTATGAGAGAGATCTTTGCGTTTAATTGTATTGTTCAAATCTGTAGTTTCTGTCTATTAGTCTTACCGCAGTAGCAATCAATGTAACCACAACGATTTATGTCTTTGGCACTGCCAAACTTGTGCCCTAAATCATTCAAATTCTACAAGGTACGATCTACTTAGCTCGTAGTTAATATAGATTATTATTCAGCAGATACTGGAGTAGTCTCACGTTTCGACGAGACATGAAGATAAACAACTCTTTATGTAGAACAGTAATCTTTAGAATGATAAGCGAAGCGTCTAATTACGAAATCAAACTGGAACACAGTCATCAATTAGAAACGGAATTTAGCAATTACACTGGATTGAATATTTTGAAGAGCTCGTAGCTGTGCGGTCCCAGTGTGTTTGTAACGACAAAGTTAAGCAAAGTTGGGCGCCGTCAGTCGGTGAATGGGTGACCGCCTAGTGGCATTAGAACACCAGCGCTTCCATGTTTCGGAAAGAACGTAAAACCGTTGGTCCCAGTTTTAGAGTTTTAGTTGTGTTTACGCACACAACGGAAGTCGTTAGGCCATGTCAGATACCCTTGGGAGATCTGAAAAATTCTGACTGTTAGGTAGGTGGCCGCTAGCTTAACACCATCTTCGATTATAGCCCATACCCTCATGTGTGAGGAAAGACCCTTACCTCAAAAGTGGGTTGATGATGATGATGAATATTTTGAAATTTCTGGGTTCTGGAGGTGAGCATCGGAATGTAAGTTTTATAGTTAATGTTGTACCTATCAATTTTAGGAACTCAAAAGTTATCCAATATTGACAAAGTATTTGAGTAGCTAATCGCGATAATATTTGTAAATTTGCAACTCATAGTTAAAAATGTACCTACTTAGTACCTACTTGTGTGTTAAATAGATATGTAGTAAATATTGCTTATGTACCTAGTAAATATTTAATGCTAACAAACAAGGAACACGGAAATGAGAGTGTCAAATATGGAACCTATATGTCCAATACGTGCCAGATGATGTTTGAAGATGAAGTTTTTTGTTTACAGTGCGTCAATGTTTAATGTGGTTTCACATTGAAGGAACAAGTTCTTGATCATCTTTATTACAGTTAAAAATTTATTTTGCGGAAGTGATTAGGTTCATTCACGTACCAAGTAGGTAGAACATAGTAAAGAAAATTATGTCCTAAAAGTGGCGCCCTAATTGGGCCGTTACCTAGTCAAATCAGTTACTTTTAATCATCTGTCAAAATGTTAATTTGCTGTTAAAAATTTACTGGTGGTTAAAGTATGGCGTCATAATCTTTAGTTTTAATTGTATCGTCAATTTGTTTTATTATTTCAAAATTTGGTGAAACAATTGTAAAAAGAAAATCGTTTTTGCTACATTATTGCCGATGCCTTGAGATTAAGTTGAGATACCTAATATTTTTAATAGATGATTAGAACCTACTGGCTATTTCATTTTGATACCGTTAACTACCCTTAAAACGATAAGACCGCCCATTGTACTTTAGTTAATGTTGGTATCCATATTGTGTTATTTTTGGCGTACAATAAAGAGTTGTTGCATTGTTTTGTACCCTATTAAAGTCAAACTTAGCATTTTCGGGTTCACGGCAACTTGTGTTCACGGCCATTAGGTAATGTCAGCTTTCTCCGAACGTGGGCGATGCGTTCCCATTCGACCAGGCCAACTGTTCTGATCTGACCTATTCCATTCGTGTTTACCAAGCACTCACAACAGCGCGGTTCACGCGACCGACACACCGAAATAGCGGCCACCAATCGATGGGGACGATACACGGGGAGATAACGATTGTTTACCTGATTACACGTTCAAGGTAACGCTGACAATCCACCATTCAAACTAAACAAACCGTACAGTTTTATAACTTATTATTCAGTGTTGACATTGAAAGTTACGCAAGCCAGTCACATGCGACTTTCTTGCACCGACCGGTCTGCCAGTAGGTATATAGGCTATAGGTAGACACGAACCCCACATAACAAAAAGCCCGGCGAATGCCGCATTTAAGACGGTCCCCCTTACCTCTGTCGCTCGAACGTATCCTGCGAGGACTACACAAGACAGCCATAGGTATATCCTCAAATGCATCACAACAGTGAACTGGACCGGTCGCACCAGCAGTATGACACTACCACTACAATAACACAGCACAAAACAATTTGCTGTTATGTTATTTCACTAGCACCATGCACACGGCCACGATAACACGCGAGTCGACATGCGACGTCGGTTTGCGACGGTAGTAAACTGACGGCCGCTTGGCGCTGTCTTCACGACGTAAGGCGCGCGCCCCGCTCGGCCTGCGCTCGTTGCTCACTTCGCTCGGAAGGGCGCTCGGTCGTCGCCCGATGGTCGATGGAGCTCTATTTCTCGTCACGCACTTTATTAGGTTCACACTTACTTTTGTGGTCGCAACTTGCACAAAACAGCTTCCTAATTCGGCTCAGTTCCGATTGACCGGCCGCTGCCCTGACTTCACAGCGGCTTCCCACAAAGGCGTTTCTCGTTCTAAATTTGTACACAGCCGGACAGAAATATTGTTTGCTAGGGCGACGACCGAGCATTGCTTATAGATAGACGTCAAAACAAACAAGCCGAGCCGCATGACAGCTCAATACTCAATTTATAATAAAGTCTTTTCTCGAGATAATTCCCTTCACTTAAATGGTCGAATAAAGGACGTAGGTACCTAAATTATTTCAAAATTCACCAGGCAGGAGTCCACCATCCCGTCACCAGGAGCCCAGGAGCCGAGCCCTGACCTTATGGGTGGATTCACTTCAAGCAGGCGCGGCTCTATAACATAATTAGATAATTGATAGTGACAATGTTAATGGTTGCCATTGCTAATTCTTCACATAATGGAAGTGCTATCTTCGGCGGATCCCATCCCACAGATTGGGAGAAGAAATAAGGTTAGGTGAAGCCAGTTTACTGAATTCTTTAAAGACATCTAAGTGTAGGTACCTGACATGGTAGGTATACCTAACGACTTTAATTTAACGTAAAAATAACCAACTCATAAACTGAGCATTTAAAATTTTCCAATTTACATTAATCACCCAGGTCGCACTCCCAAAAGTTCTGACCGTAGGTACATCTCTTCGGAAAAAAGTTCTTCCGTTTACATTGGCTCAAACTTCATCCAATTACAAAACACCTAAAGGAAAACAATAAGTAAGTACCTACAAAATGTGCAGTTTAATTCATTCAGTCGATGCGGAAATAGTGAAACTACGTGTGCTTGAATGAATATTCTCTAAATTATGGAAAGTACAATCCAAATATGATTTTGATTATAATATCACGAGCGCCTCCGTGTTTCGAAAGGCACGTTAAACCGTTGGTCCCGGTTTTCGTTGTGTTTGCGCACAATGGAAGTCGTTAAGCCATGTCAGATACCCTTGGGTGGCTTGAAAAATTCAGACAGTCCCAATCCTCGGTGGGCTCGCGTGGGAGATTATGGCCCATACTTCCTCATGTGAGGAAAGACCCTTAGCTCAGCAGTGGGCTGTTGCGGGTTGATGGTTTATAATACTGGAATCGTTGACTACTTAATAAAAAAACATACAAACAAAACGGGCGTTACAATAAAGATTAGTATTAGGTATGTACTGATTCAAAGGCGCGATTCTATGTCTGTGGATTCAAGTATCACGTCATTCATTAGAATAAGTATATTATAGTTACATTTAATTTTTAATCGGACCCTAAATGACTTCTAAGATTGATCCTCTAGCTAGAAGTCTAGAACATTTTGTTGTTAGAAAATAAACCAGTCATTTAAAGTAATCTATCCATAAAACTGATTATTTACTTGATAAAAACTTACAAACACAAGTGCAATAGTATATAATATTATTGTACTAAAAATAATTTTGAAATAACTTACCTCATGCTGCTCTTATTTTCTTGGATATAGGCAATAGGCATATAACACACTGGCACCATCTATCGATCTATCTGTGCATAAATAAATGTGATTGAGAAACTAATGCAAAAACAAGTAAACAGTCAGAAAAATATTAATAAAGTCAAAATACATCATTATACTAATAGCTTTAATTATTCGAAGCGACACTATTTTTAATATTCTACACCTACACGAACTCGACCTTGAATCCAACTCCAACTCCAAATATGCAACAAGACCAAGACAATTTTGATCTAGCTCACAGATGGCGCTAAGACAGCTCTCATTACATTCATGGAGATATTTACTACCTAAATATCTCCATGCAATGTCACGTGAATTTGTTGATAGAGTTTTCACTTTCAGGCTTTATAAACATATTTATAAATGTATTGAACCCCTTATTCGTTTGACAGATTTTAGGACTTTTTCACTCTGACAGGGAAACGTTTCGCACGGCTTCGATCACTGGTACACATTTACTAGCTCAACGGTGTGAAAGAACTAAGTTTAGGTCGGAAAAATAAAAATTACTGGTGATGGCAAAAAATAAGCCCAAGGCTAAAAATCAAAAATCATGCTCACAAATGGCGCTGCTTGATATTGATAATGACGTCAGACGTTGACGTGACGATCCAGAGCAGAACCACCTGCGCTTTCATACATGTAGTTTTTGCGGGTACACAAAAAATATGTAAAAAACGTGTGCTGATCAGTTCAGCAGTGATCGATTGATTAAATATCTGGATGTGATAGGGGTCTAGCTGCACAGAAACATGCACTAACAAAAAAAATCTGTTCGATGGTGGTAGTCAGTAAATACGCTACCGCCGCCGCCGCCTAGAAGTTGAGTTATATATTTTTTAACTGTGCCGTACCGACACTGTTAAATAAAAGTATAACTCTACGGACGAAGTCGCTGGCAAGCCAGTGCCTAGAATCCTTACACAGGAATGTGACACAGGGAAAGTCGAAGAAATTTATCTTGAGAAAAGATAAACAAATGCAGCCATTTATATCTTGAAAAAAGGTTGCCCTGTGGTATGGCATTCCAATCAATACTTGCTTGTTACAGACCCATTAAAATACCAAACAATGATTGAAGCTCCAGTATAAAATATATAATTAATAACTTCGAACCTTCACGCTAAACTAGACACGAAATAAGTAATTTTATTTCAACATGAAGTATACAGACATTGAAGAAGACATTTAAAAAGCATGTTATTTCCATTGGTTTTTAAGAAACATTTACACTAAGAAGTAATGCTTAAACTGCGTCCATTCCTTTAGTTCTTGTCCATGGTGTCTTTGTGTTCAATGTGGCGTTTGATAGCATCTTCGTGACGTTTGATTTGGTCCTTGTGGAATTGTATTTCTTTGTCTAGATGGCCCTTTAGTTTAGAAATCTGTTCCTTTTGCTGAAACATAAAGTGTAGATTATGGCAGCAACATCTTGATAAACAAACACCGTTAATATTCAGTTGGTGGTAGCCAATGTAATACATATCTTTGCTATGTAATTTTATATTCATTGTAATTTTTTCTTGGCAACCGGTAACTTGGAAAAGGTCATTTTGAAACTGCGTATTACATTTCAATAGATTGTACATAAAGGTTTTATTAATTAAATATTACAAAAAACATATTATATCCCATTATTTTAACATTCAAATATTAGCAACTTATAAATTTTCTACAAAGGGGGGTAAAAAATATTTAGGTAGTAAAGAAAAGTTGCATCAAGATGCAAACTATTATCCTGCCAAATTTTATCAATATCAATCTCTGACTCCCTACCAACTGAGGAAACAGGCACATCATTTATAATATGAGTAGGGATAAGTAGCTATTGTAGTCGAGTATATAAAGTCTGGTAAGCAAAGCTTAATTTCAACAGGATGCATACCTTCCGGTAGAAATATTCCTCCTCCCTGGCAGCCTCCATCTTGCCAAAAGCACCACCGGCTTCGCGGATTGCACCGCCGCCACCACCACCCTTGCCCGCTCCAGATCCAGGCTCACCGGTCATCATCCTGAAAATAAACAACAAATTCATATTAAAATCTTAATATAAATGATAATTTTTATTGGGCAAAGGTGGTAAGATGATCTGCCCACTGAGTGTGGCGTGATCTAGAGGAGACCTATGTCCAAGAGACATCCTAACGAAATTGTTGGTGCCACAACCAGTAATTGGTTGCATAGATTTAGTTTGAAGAAGTATTATGTAAGTCAGAGAATAAAGGCATTTTTCTAATATTTTATAGTAATAATATTCATGTATACTGTATGACTGTATGAGTTCTAAGTAACAAAACAAAATCCCTTAGCTTAATATTAGGGAAAAGGTGAAAGACAATCTTTCTAAAGGTCTTTCACACTACCTTTTAGGCAATTACTTTTATCTCACAAAACTAGAAAAAAAAACTGACATGAAGAAAATATTTAATAATAATTTCTTATTATTGTAAACTTGACAATAATAAGAAATTTCTGGGAACCATTACATACTAATTAATAATTATATTATTAATGACAAAGAAAATAATTCATTTACAACAATTACATGTAAAAAATGTCCTCCAAAGAGAAACTATGTGTGATAGTGCCCAGAAGACTTTTTAAATGACTAAATTTTATCTGCTTTCAATATCAGCCCTCCCTATTAATTTGACTGGATTTCTGTCACCACCTATACACATGATTTGTAGATTTAATACTGGAAAAAGTGAAACGGCACTACTGATATAGTATGAAAGACCAGGGAGACGTAACAGGGGGCAGATCATACCTGACAGAAGATTACTCCTAAAATCTGCAAATCACAGATTCGTAGAGATACTGCGCAATACATAATTGTTTGAAAACAAAAGGGAGTATCTTCAGATGTCAATGACATTGAGTCATCCAGGGCACCCGAGATATCTTTATTTAAATACCTACCTACTTACTTACGAAGTGCATCTTCACATGTTACGCATTGCTTGTCAGTAAGGCAGGTCAGTTTCATCGATGTTATTAATAGGATACAATTAAATGCAATTTTAAATCAATGTGATTGCGTAACCTATAGTCGTGCCGGTTGCAAGCAAGATAACATTCTTACCTCACGCCAATGGCACGGCACAGCGAAGTCCTTGTTCTTATGGCAAAACTCATTATTATGTATAAATGTAAATTATGGTAAAATAATTTCCTTGAGTCGGATAATTATATTAAGTATGTATGTAGCGCAATTTATTTTTGACGAAAAAAGATTGACTTGCCAATTTTGACATGTAATGACTGCCACTACTGACAGTGACAGAATGTTTTTTTTTTCTTTTACCGAATGTGATCTAAAAGGACTTAGTCAGGACAGCCATGTATTCTGTGGTTAACTTTACAGACTAAATTCTTTTAGTTCAGATCTACTCTTTATATTCCGCATTTTTATGTATTCAAAATACAAAGAAAGCCGGATTTGGGGCTTGCGACATAGTCATACTAGCCGAATTGGTCGTGCGTTGGAAATCGAAGTGTAAAGCCCCGCACAAAGACGTTTAAAGAAAAAGTTTAAGAGAATGATTTTCTTCCAACCTCTTTGGCCCCGCATTATCTGCACATAGTCTAAAATTTTCCGTACCTTTTAACAGTTGATGAGTAAGTACTATCAGTGATAATAACCCAGCGGTTAACAATGACTTTCTCAAAAACATACGAATGTATATATATAGTGATAGGATCCAAAGATTATACTGGTGAAATGTGGGTATTTCCCGAAATGGAATGCCTCTGGATTACCACTTCGGGAATGAAAGCCGTGAGATTATTTATAACTTTACTGGATACTTAACATTTTTTTTAGAAATTAAGATTCTTTAATTTATTATGTAGATACTTACATCCTACCTTTGAGTATTCACTTGGTTTAACACTCAAAGTTAAAATATTGTTCAGTTTCATAAATGCTTTATTAAATAAAGTGGTTTGGTTGGGTAGTTC
The DNA here is from genome assembly GCA_963855545.1 of Ethmia dodecea. Classification (NCBI taxonomy): domain Eukaryota; kingdom Metazoa; phylum Arthropoda; class Insecta; order Lepidoptera; family Depressariidae; genus Ethmia; species Ethmia dodecea. The sequence continues at coordinate 15,862,135 of OY979438.1, read as the reverse complement.
GTAGTGTTGGTACCTTTACAGTAAAATAAATACTTACCTATAATTATAATATAGGAAGCTATTACCTATTTTAATAAAATACAAGTAACCAAGTGATTAGTATCTGATCTAATGTTAAAAAGTTTGCCATCCACGAATGCTATGACGCTTAACGCGAATATCACCTCAAGTCAAGTCGATACCTTCGACGCGAGTTACGCGAACTGCACAACCGATTGGACGCTACAAGGACGACTCACGACCAGAGTTTATAATATTTGGTAAAATCCGGAGATATTATATGACTGTTAAGTATGCGCATTATGTGACAAGGTATTTTTAGTGTTTTACCTATTGTGGAAAGTATTTGACAGTCTTCGATAAACAGGAAATAAATTATAGTACGAAATCCGGCCGCAAAAAAGTGTAGGGATCGAGTATAAACTACACACCAAATTTTTACGCATATTTCTGATCAGGAGAATATATATCTATAAGGGTGCTCCTATCGAAATATGGCGCCCCGCAAGTATTTTTAATAAAAAAAAATCTTGATTTTTGGGACGAAATTTCATTCACTTGTTTAATAATAAATAATAATATAATCTCACGCCTTTTATCCCCGAGGGGGTAGGCGGAGGTATTCCATTTATGGATATACCCACATTTCACGAGATATATTAGACCCCTAAACGTGATAGGTGGTGAGCCCATCGCCGGACCGGGTCTGTTTACACATGTCTCACAATTAATTCTGAGACCTGCGGGTTTCCTCACGATGTTTTCCTTCACCGTCGAGCCTTCACATTTCACATTTTTTTGTATTAAAAATACTTGCGGCCATATTTCGATAGGGGCATCCTTATAGATATGTATTCTCCTGATCATGCGTAAAAAATTGGTTTGTAGCTTATACTCGATCCCTACACTTTTTTGCGGTCGGATCTTAGGCTATGTTCTATGTTCTATGTTAGGGGGTTTGGTTTCCGCACTTAGTCCTGAAGTGGACCATTGTACGTGAGCCATGGCGGCCGGTTACTCCAAGTCAAGGATCTTAGGCTATTATAAGACAAATAAATAAAATAAAACCCCCTGAGCGGGTCGAGGTATTTCATTCTCGGAAATATCCACTTTAAGCCGGTAACAGGTGTAGTTGTCAGAACATTTTAAACAAAAATAAATAGACGAGTATTTCGTATGATCACATCAAGAAATCAGTTTTTTTTTGGTAAAAGTCGTGGACCATGTAAATAAAGCAACTGAAATGTGTGCATGATCTCTGTGGCTGGGCCAAAATATTTGTTGCCGTCTGAAAACTGTTGTATCCATAGTCATGGATTACAATCATAAAGAAAAAACAATACCCGCGAAATTTTGAAAGTACAGTAAAACTTAACTTACGCCATTTCTTGCTTTTTCATCCACAAAACGTGCTTCAATCGTTGCTCAGCTATTATTTTATGCAACTCTGCAGTCTCTCTCATTGCTCTCACAACATGACGTTCTTCCTTCAAGGATTCCAGCTTTAATTGTTTTTCTGCTTCTGTGTATCTATAGGAAAATAGAGAATTATTACTTTGTAAAGGCCAATTTTATATTTATGTATTTTTTATAACAAACAAAAATTAAACCTGCTTCAAATAATGGTTATCATTATTACCTCAAAAACAGTTGAAGATCCTGGTGGAAAGGGTTTATATTACTATTTAAGTCATCAAAGTAAGATGCTTCTGTGTTTGCTGAAACATTCTTCTTGATAATGTTCTCTTTCTCTGGCACTGGATCTTCTTGAGGCTCAGAGTCATTTCCTTCAGACATTTGCTCGGAAACTATAGAGCCCGATGACTCAGATTGATTGAGTGGCTGAGTCGACTTGTTCTGAGAAAAATCTTGTGGCTGATCTGTTTCCATAGAATTATTTCCACTACAGCTTGGTTGATTCACATCCCTTTAATTAAAAAAATATACCTGTTAATTATATAATATTTATGTATATCGCTAATTGATTATTTGCTTGATTATTCATGGTATTTCTACACCTAGACCTAGACAGGTTAACTAAATAAATAAGCTTCATTATTTGCCAGTATCAAAAGAATTTTAACTAAATACATAAGGTATGATTATTGCCTAATTGAAACAAATTTAATAAAATTACTTGTTTACTTAGTACCACAGTAAAAAAAATATTTGGTACCTACTCAAATTCTAATTAATAGTGCAATTTAATGTTATACTTACTTACCAATACTAATCATAATGGTTTAAATATGTAGGCTATAGGTATCAGAAAATATGGTCTATTTATAAAACTAATAGTGAGTAGTTAACTGTAAAAAATATATTTGCACCTGGATAGGTAGGTAACTGAAACTAAGTTATAGATACCTACTTAATGATTATGTTAGCTAAAAACAATGTAATTAAATATGGTTATAAGTTACATTCTTAGATAAGTATAGGTTACATTTAGTACCATACAGTCAAGTCATAGTCAGTAGGTAGGTACCATACTTAGGCAATTCGATTTCTTGCTAAATTAGTTAACTTAATTTATAAAATAGCGCTGTTACGTGAAGGATCTTACTCATCAATGCGCTCTGCCTTAATTTCGATGTTAGTAGACATTGAAGTCTCGTTCAAATTCGGGTTCTCGACCTCCACCTTCAATACGCCATCTTTCACTAACTCCAAGATGTTGCAAACCTCAAACGACTGCCGCGAATACTTATTGACTTCCGGACCGTTTAATGTGATTTCTTCGCGAGCTATTCGCTTCATATTCTGCCACTGAGTCTTCACCTTCTTAATCGAGCTTCCATTGAACTTATTTCCAAACCTAACGGCTAAGTGACGCAGTATCTGGTTCCAAGCTACATCTTTCTCTTCGTAGTGATTAGGGCCGTTAGTTGTTTTAGTAACCACCACTTCCTTGCGCTCCTTAATTAACTCTAGAAGATATTGCTTCTCCTCCACAGACCAATTAGGCGTACGAGCACGGCGATTAGCAATTTTTCCCATTTTTCTCGTCACTTCTCGCGGATCGTGGTTTATCTTTTGCAACGATTTGTTGCAAACGATGCACTCTACGTCCAAAATTATGGGTTTCCACATTTAAAAACAATTGAGCAACGAAAACGAATGAACTTTGACAGCGACAGAGAGTACTAACTTTGAAGCGCACTGTTCAAAAATCTATTTTGGAATGAGGTTCCTATTAGATATTGTTCAATCATAGAACGCGGCTAAAATAAATGAAATTAAATATTTTCTATAGGGCAATGGGTTACATTACATAGCCATTTAATATTTCTATAAATAGTATGATTTGATTTCATTCATTTACCTACTCGATGGCAAATTATAAGGCGCGAAAATTTAACGCATCTAGAATTTAATTTGTATAAGGTCTCCTTAGTTAGAGTTGATATTATTATATTTAATTTCTTTATAAATGTCAGTTCGATGTCTTCGTGTTATAGATAATTCAAATATAATAAAAGGTGTTAAATATACCTATTACAACTATTGCTAAGACAGAATACCCAGTAACTAAACAATTAGCCGAGTTTTTTTATTGTTTTAGCGAAACAAATCAACACACTTGATAATCGACTTTGAAAATGGGTAAGGTACTTAATTATGCAAAAATCTATCCTACTTGAAAGAAGCTGTTTTGATATACGAGTAGGTATGTTAGTAGGTAATAACGTTTATTTACTAATTAAATTAGTTTAACAGTCAGTATTTAAGTAAGGCAATTAATTTAGTTATTTCATTGAATCTTCAAGTTTAAACATTCACAACTCGGACTAACTAGTCCGAGTTTGGTAAAGTTTGAACCAAACTCGTAATATTTGATTTTCTCACCAATAGAACCTTCTAAGAACAAAGTTAAAGCTCTAGGAAATTATATTTCTTCATGCATTAATTTGAATAAAATTGTATGCGTACAATTTTAATAATCACTCTGTTAATATTCCCATCTTATGGGTAGGTAAAATAAAGTTACAACTCCACTGCTGTTAACTATAAATGTATAAATAAATAAACTAGGCTAGTTTTCAAGAGTATCGTATTGTTTACTTGCAATTTATGCAAAAGAAGTAAAGTAAAAGCTGTATATGGTACACCAATAATGAAAATGTCACAAATGAATGATAATAAATCGATTAAAAAGAATTTTAAATGCACTACTAATGTAGGCCTATTCTAAACTTAAGCACTCGTCAAGTCAGTTCGGTATAGAGTGCCATCCGCACCGCACGTTTTATTGTTTAGTGATTACGAAAACGGCTTCTTTGGTAACAGTTAACTAACATTTTTTTGTAACAGTTTTGTGGCTTTGGATGGTCGGAAAGTGGATGACTAAATAACTTTATATTTAAGGCTTACTTGCGTACTAGCAGAGGATTTTCGCCGGTTTTAGTCGGTAAGTTAAATGATTTCACAGGTTTGTGCAACAAGGTACATAACTACCTAATTTACTATCTCCATTATTTAATTACTTTTAAATTGTCTATGTGTCAAAAAGAATGTAAAATACTTAGGTATAGTAGGGTACAGATGTAGGTCATGAACTCGTAATTCCCAAAAAAAGGAAATTATTTTTAAATAAGTATGTACTAGCTAACTTACTTACGTAGATAAACATAAAAAAACATGTCGTAGTTTAGTACCTAAGTTAATTTATTAGCTAAGAAAATACGAGTTCAAAATGCGAAGATAATGCGATAAGAATTCTTTAAAATCTATTTGTTAAAATTCCAGAAATTTTATACCTCTACCTACCCCCTCGGGGATGAAAGGCGCTAGTTTTTTTTATTTGTGGTAAATTTAAATAATCGGTCAATAACCGAAGCAAAAAAAACTACTCGAATTGCATTTTGTAAATCGATATGAAATAAAATAAGTATACTTAAACGGTTTCATTCCGGATCCATGACAACCCTCTACTTCTCCGTGAAGAAGTTGTGTGCAAAAGTTTCGTAAAAAAAATTTAAAACAACAATTATATTATGTCCGCATATCCGTCGGGCGGTTTTGTGTCGCTAAGCCATGGATACTTGACGGGCCTGTTGGCTCAGTTGGAAGTGACCGTGCCTTCCGAGTCTGAGGTCTCGGGTTCGATCCCCGCTTGGAGCCAACATTTGTTTGCATGAACATGTTTGTTGGCTTCGTGTCTGGGTGATGTATGTTTACCAGTTGTATAGTACCCATATGTAGTACAGGTTCTGCCTAGTTTGGGACTGCGAATAGCTGGGTGCACCCGCGTGATTATCCGCGTGGCTATGTCCCATTCTGCTTCATATATCTGGGGGCTAATTCTACAAAATGTCAACGGTTACAGTTGGATGACAATGACATGGTCATTCGATGGTGTTATTTGCTCTGAAAAGTGTCAAAATAACACCATTGAGTGACCATTGACATCTCATTGTCATCCAACTATGACCGTTGACACTTAGTAGAATTGGCCCCCAGGGGGTCGATTTTTGAATCTCACCAAGTGACTAATTCTCACCGATGTGAGTGATTTCCGAAAGTTCGTATTTTTGAAACTCATCGGTGACTTACATTTGTCATACCTATGATATCGATTTACGAGTGCCCCTACCCACTCGTAATTGAAATCACCATGCGGCATAGTGCCATCTGCCAAAAGTGCCAAAGTATGTTTTTCGGAAGAATTAGCAGCGGGGCTCGATTGTGATATTTTGTGATTGCGACGATTTATTGAAAGCAGCGTGTGACTTTCAAAAATACGGCTTTTGGAAAATGGTGACATAAAAGTCATCGGTGATAATTTTAGTCACCGGTGATTTTGATATCACCAGTGAGATTCAAAAATCGCACTCCAGGAAAGATCCGTAGGTCAGCAATGGGCTGTTACGGGCTGAAAATGAATAGGTACCTACCTAAATTAAAATATGGATTATGGGTACTACGATTTTGCTTTGGAAATTCAACAGCAAAAGTTTTCGCTTGTCTGTTTTTAGCATTTATGTGACGGCATGAGACTGCGTCCGTGTCGAAAAAAATGAGATCGACTTTATGAAAAATTAATCTGTGTTTTGGCTCACCTTCTTTTAATGTGAATAACTCATACTTAGTCTGTTCAAGATTGTATCTTAAGTTTACTCTGAAAGTATATTAAGAACGTGTCTAAGGACAAACTAAAAGATTTTTATGTGGGTATAGGTACCTATGTACAAGTAGTATGTAGGTAGTGTCTCCTAGTATGTGTCTCGTATAGATACATTTTTACAAAAAAAATAAGTACCTTGTATGACCACTCTACTGTTTGATTCTTGTACCTCTTGTAAGTGTGTAATACAAGTATCTCATGATTGCAATGTTTGAAGTGGTTTCTGGTGTTGGTGCGACAATAGAGTACCTACCCGAAACCAACGATCATGTATGGATGGATAGGTATTAGGTATGTGGATGAAGCGCAAGAGGTGGTTCGTAGCAGGTGGCGCTCTATTGTGTCTGTCTGCCCCCGCGTAAAAAGAAAGGGCGTGAGCTAAGTAATATTATAAAAGTGTGACTAGATGTCGCGCGATGCGCGAGGCCGCAAGCGGCCACGCGTGTCTCTGTGCGGTTCGATTGTGACAGAAAAATAAAGTCTAATTTTGGGGCGGCCATGTCAATTTAGCCATTTTCGATAATTTTCTATGTGAATATTGTAATTTTTTAGTATAAGTCGAAAACTAATAAAATTTTGTAAAATATTACTTTTCATGGCAACACTGTTTACTGAGACCCACAATCGCTCCATACAAAACAACTTTCCAAAGTGTTGCCAACTTGCCTAAAAATACCGATGGAAACTATAAAAATCCATTTCTTTCAGTAAAGAGAGAATACCGGAGCGGCCATCTTGTTTTTCCAGTTTTTCGGATTTTTCTGGTAAACTACAGGATATGCCCTATGCAATGACACCAATCACGTCTCTATAGCATATTGGCATCTTGGAGATCAATTCGGGTCTTTTGAGGTCTACCCTAAAAATTTAATCGGCCATAACTTTCAGTGTTGCCAGGTGAAATTCAAAAAACTAACAAAAAGTCATAGGGAGAGATAAAATGTACCGTTGACTGTTACTCGTTTTTGCAAAATGGTAAAATTTCGAGTTTTGATTTTTTGCATTAAAAGTAAAAAAATACCCATAATTTTGGGAAAATTCTTAATAATGGCAACACTCCGTAATGAGACCTCTAACCCCGCCATACAAGCCAACTCGCTCAGGTGTCGCCATCTTGCCGAAAATCGACATTCAAAATCTGTAAAAATTCATCTTTTTCTTTGGGAGCCAATCACAGCGCGGCCATCTTGGATTTTCAATTTTTCGGATTTTTCTGATAAATTACAGGGTATGCCCTGTGCAATGATACCAATCACGTCCCTATAGCAGATTGGCATCTGGGAGATCAATTCGGGTCTTTTGAGGTCTACCCTAAAAATTCAATCGGCCATAACTTTTAGTATTGCCAGGTGAAATTCAAAAAACCTACAAAAGGTCATAGGGAGAGATAAAATGTTTCACTGACTGTTACTCGTTTTTGCAAAATGGTAAAATTTTGAGTTTTGACTTTTTGCATAAAAAGTAAAAAAATACCCCAAATTTTGGGAAAATTCTTAATAATGGCAACACTACGTAATGAGACCTCCAAACCCGTCATACACGTCAACTCGCTCAGGTGTCGCCATCTTTCTTTGAGAGTCAATCACAGGGCGGCCATGTTGGATTTTCAGTTTTTCAGATTTTTCTGGAAAATTATGGGATGAGCCTAAAAAGATGACGTGCCATTTGTAACTTTACGATGTCGGCAACCATGCGTCTAATTCGGGTCAAGTGGGGTCTACAATAGCCTACACTTTGAAACATTACTACGCGGCCGCCATTTTGTTTTTTCAATTTTTTAAATTATTTTAGTGAATCATCCAAGCAATACTACAGATGTCAAAAATTTTAACCGGATCGGCCGGAAAACAAAAGAGATACGGTAGGCAAGCCTAGCCGCCATTTTGTTTTTTTGAAAAGTCGGAATTTTTCCGGGGTCACCCCGCCATCTTGAACACTTTTCTCATATATGACTTGCCTCCAAAACGACTCCTTCTAGGAGAACAATTATGTGAGTCAGTCAGTGAGTGGTAGTCGAGCTTTATATATTATAAACTAGATGTCGCGCGGTGCGCGAGGCCGCAAGCGGCCACGCGTGTCTCTGTGGGGTCGTATTTTGACAGAAAAATAAAGTCTAACTTTGGGCGCCCATCTTGTTTTAGCCATTTTTGATATTTTTCTATGAGAATTTTGTCTTTTTTTAGTATAACTTGAAAAAACATAAAAATTTGTAAAATATTTTTTTTCATGGCAACACTGGTTACTGAGACCCACAATCGCTCCATACAACCCAACTTGCCAAAGTGTTGCCAACTTGCCTAAAAATACCAATGGAAACTATAAAAATCTTAATTTTTCAGTAGAGAATACCGGGGCGGCCATCTTGTTTTTTTAGTTTTTCGGATTTTTCTGGTAAACTACAGGATATGTCCTATGCGATGACACTAGTCACGTCTCTATAGCATATTGGAATCTGGGAGATCAATTCGGGTCTTTTGAGGTCTACTCTGAAAATTCAATTAGCCATAACTTTCAGTGTTGCCATGCCAAAATTAAAATACCTACCAAAAGTCATAGGGAGTAGTAAAATGTTTCATAGACAGTAACTTTTGACGTCACTCGTTTTTGCATAGTGATCAAATTTAGAGTTTTGTCATTATGCATTTAAATTTTAAAAAATACACAAAATTTTGGAAAAATTCTTAAACATGGCAACACTACGTAATGAGACCTCCAACCCCGCCATACACGCCAACTCGCTCAGGTGTCGCCATCTTGCCGAAAATCGACATTTAAAATCTGGTAAAATCCATCATTTTCTTTAAGAGCCAATCACAGGGCGGCCATCTTTGATTTTGAGTTTTTCGGATTTTTCTGGTAAACTACGGGACATGCCTAAAAAGACGACGTGCTATTTGTAACTGCACGAAGTCGGCAACCATGCTACTAATTCGGGTCAAGTGGGGTCTACAATAGCCTAAACTTTGAAACATTACTACGCGGCCGCTATTTTGTTTTTTCAACTTTTTAAAAAATATTCGTAAATCATCCTAAAAGTTTAACCGATTCCAAAAATTTCAACCGGATCGGCCGGAAAACAAAAGAGATGAAATAAGCAAGCCTGGCCGCCATTTTGTTTTTTTGAAAAGTCGGAATTTTCCCTGAGTCACTCCGCCATCTTGAACACTTTTCTCCTACAAGACTTTTCTCCAAAACGACTCCTTCTGGGAGAACAATTATGTCAATCAGTCAGTGAGTCAGTGAGTCAGTGAGTCAGTGAGTCAGTGAGTCAGTGAGTGGTAGTCCAGCTTTATATATTATAAAATAAATAATCCTAGGGTTCAAGTAAATTACCCACTCTAAGCTATCTTTGATAACCATCATGTTTCTCTAAGAAGGGATTGCATATAATTGCGATAGAAATAACGGTAAAAAATAACGAACAAATAATTTACAAAAGTAATGTAAATAATTTTAATAATATTTACATAATTTATTCAGGTATTACTAAGGAGGATCTGGTTGCCAATTCGTTATGCATGGATGCATTGAATTAAAAAAAAACGATTTACGATATACTAGTCTTTTTTTAGGAAGCCATACAAAATCTCGTTTCGTTTAAATCCTTTCGTCGAGTAATTTAAAACCACTAATCAATTTCATATTAAATAACTAACTTAAAATAAATGTAATATGTAATCAAATACAGACTGAAATATAATTAGATATGTATTATCAAAATTGTATTTAACGAAGTGATTCGTGATTTTTCTCGTGAAATCAAATTAAGTATTTCAGGCTCTTTAATATCTCTACTCTTTTGTTGCTATAAGTAAGTAAGAACTCTTCATTGTGTACACCATAGCCCTGCATATATGGGGGGCTGGTTTATTCCTCGGACAAACAACAACAAATAAACAAAACAACAAATAAAAAAAGGAGTCCTGATTCTACGTAATAACAAAAAAAAATCACTGTTTTTCAAACAATTTTCCATAAAAAATTGTTTTCTTAAAAATGAATGTTGAAATAACTTTCTATTTCAAGAACTTATTTAAATTTTTTTTAGATATATATTTTTTAAGAATACATTTTACTCGTAAATTTTATTATAAATTTAACATTTGTATTGATTCCTTATCAATAAAACGAGTGTTTTACAAATCAATAGAATCTATTACAATGTAATTCATTCTAGATTTTAAATATTCAAATTCTGTGATGGCAATCGGTACCTACCAATGATTTAATTTGATTTAAACATTTTTAGAGTATGTTATTTATTGGATTCTATCTAAATTAGCCTACATTAATCCATAAGTATTTCTAGAGTTTTAATTAATTCCACATTATAGTTAATTAATTTGTATTCAGAATATTTTGCTACTTTTTTATCCACGATGCTATCTCTACAATATATATAGAGTTGTAAAGTGGTGTAAAGGTCATAGTTTTCCTTATAGCTTACGATTAATCTTCTATAGACTTCTAAAGCCATAATTGTATTCTTTGCCTAGTTTAACGTTAGTGGCGACTGTAACTCTATCCTACCTAGTAACTTTACCGCGAGGGGAAAGCCGCGACCCGATTCACCACATGTTTGGAATACTTCACCACATCCACGATTATTATCTACACTATTCTACATTTACACTTATATTATAGAGAGAAAAGTTTTTTTTTGTAAACTACTATACTGAATAATACTGATTAAAAAAAAACGACACCAATCACTAGGCTATTTATATGTAGTATGATCACTATTTGTATTAGCAGTGATAGCCTTACCGTTAAGGAACCTGCTTCACATGATGATATCAGTGAGGCTCGGGTTCGAATCCTGGCATGTACCAACGAGTTTTTCAAAAACTTACGTACATATTTATCACTAGCTCGACGGTGAAGAAAAACACCGCGAGGAATCCCGCAGGTCCTAGAATTAATTCTGAGGCATGTGTAACAGACCCGGTTTGGCGATCGGCTCACCACCTATCATGTTAGGGGTCCAAAGAATATCTGGTAGAAATGGAATACCTCTGCCAACCCCCTCGGGGATTAAAGGTGTCAGATTGAATAACTTTATGATCAAAAATCTATTTACATATTTATTTATTTGATAAATAGTAAAATGATACTTTACGAGTATCCGTCCGTAACTTATTTAGTAAACCAGAACATAAAAAGTACATTACTAATAAGTAGTCGCATAAAAAGATTTACTTAGAAACTTCTATTTAACACACTTTTTAAGGTGGAATTGCAAAATAATTGCGAGATAACATGCACAAAAAGACATTGACATAGCAGGTGTGTAAAAATAAAATGGAGGAATAAATTTTATAACTACCATCCCATTGCACAGTAAATTCAGATCTTTTAGGCAATATAAAGAGGGCGGTTTAGTGTTCCATTCGGTTATAATTTTTTAGGAGCTGTTAAGTGTTCAATTCGGCTATATTTTTTTAAAAATAAATTTATTGAACCCAAATTACACACGGTTATTCAGTATCAAACTAGGCAGAGCCTGTACTATGGGTACTAAACAACTGACAACCTTACTTAAATAAATATTAAACACCCAGACACGGAGCCCACAAACATGTTCACGCACACAAATGTTCGCCCCGAGTGGGGATCGCACCCGCGACCTCCAACTCAGAAGGCAGGGTCACTACCAACTGAGCCAACAGGCCCGTCCCTTATCACATCACAATCAGTCATAGCGACGTCACAATCGGCAGTAATTATCTAAAATTTTGCTATTTTCATAGCCCGTGTAGGCGTGTAACATCCCTTTTTCTACAGGATACTCAACAACAGTGACATGTGACTTGGATGACGTTTTGGTTCCATCAATATCAAGGTGTTAATAACATTAAATTAAAAAAATATAAAATCCCCGACACATTAAATACATATAAACACAAACGGCTGAACAGATTTTCATGATACATGGCTAAGAACACTCGGAATAAATTTATCTATGACAAAAAAAAAACTAAACGAAAATCGGTTCATCCGTTTAGGGGCTACGATACCACAGACAGATACATAGACAGACACGCTAAACTTATCACACCCCTCTCTTTTTGGGTCGGGTGTTAAAAATAGTTGATCGTCACACTATACGTCACACATAATATAGAGGTCGCGTGTCATCCTTTATAAGGGGTTTCGTGGAGAAAGCCGGTTTTTTTAACTTATCAAATTTCTGTTCCATCCGGCATTTATTGTGTTATTAGGGGTTAGAGAATATCCATACTTTTGACATCGTTTTGTAACCTATATAATTTCTTCTTTAATTGTAATAATAATAGTATGTAATGGATCTTTATCTGTGATATCATATGAAGGAAAACGTCGTGAGAAAACCGCATGTCGCAAATATACCTAATTCTGAGACATGTGTAACAAACAACAACCCGGTCCGGTGATGGGCTCACCACCAGTCACGTTTTAGGGGTCCAAATAATATACTGTGAAAAGAGGGTATTTCCAGGAATGGAATACCCCTGCGAAACCCTCGGATATAAAGACGTGAGAATATTTATTTATACACATGATGTCAGATACCCTCGTGTGTTAAAAACTCTGGCTGTTAAGTGAACACTAGCTTAACACAATCTCCTAATGTGCGGTGGACCCGCGTGGGAGATTATAGCCCATACTTCCTCATGGGCGCGGAAAGACCCCTTGGCTCAGCAGTGGGCCGTTTCGGGTTGACGATGATGGAATACACATATATTTTCCCACTAAATATTGTTATTTAGATATCAGGGTTGTACAATCAAGAGCACAATATGAAGCTTTACCGTTGCAGTGTGAGTCTGACCTCAACGCGATTGTAATAAGAACGTTACAAAGTCCAATTTATCAAGCTCTACGTGCTCTTGACTGTACGTACCTAGATATATAGGTACCGTCGTCAATATACGTCAAAACAAATGTGTTGCACTCTCTGCGTACCGCAGCAATATCCCGTTGAGCCAACGCTAGAGGTGTCAGTCAACTGCCAAAATTGATCTAAATTAGATCAAGTGTTATTGGACGTTCCGTGAACGGAAATAAACTCTTAAGAGTAAAATTGAGTCTCGAATACATTGCCATCTTTGAACTGTGAATTCAGACCGTTCCGTAGGTACATATGTACTGAAATTGTCTACTAGAAATACCTACTAATCGGATAACCAGGCTATGTATAAGGTATAAGTAGGTAAATAAATAATTAATTTGTAAGCAAAAGTCGCACACGGGGCTTATTTGTGGTTCCAAGGTAGGTATGCAAAGCCTACCACAGAATATACAACATGTAACAGAATAAGCGCAATTCCTAAAATTAGTTTGTTCAGTATCGACTACTTGTTAGATTTCAGCTGTTTTTAATATGTGTTAAATTTTTCCCAAAAATTAATTATCGTAGCTGAGTTTAGTGCTTTCTATGGAAATCGTGATATTATTAATCGATATTTAAAAAAATTGGTTGGACACAAGTAAAGTTCGATTGCATCATATTTTTTTATATTACTTTTTCTGTTACCTACGCGTTGTAATACTATGGGTGCTAAAATGGTGCTAAACCACTGATAAGCACACTAAAATGCATACAAACATAGACAAAATACCAACAAATTAAGTATGTTGTGCATATAAATCTAGTCCCGAGTGAGATCGAACTGACGACGTCTAGCCTAGATAGCAAGTCAGTTCTAATCTACACTGGACAATAGATATCTAATCCTTCGTTAGTTGACGGGATATTGTCATTTATTTTGAGATCACAGACAGAAACTTAATTTTGTTATTAATATAGATGGATTAAATTCAATAAATAAAATGCGTACTCTACTTAGTTTGTAATATACAATATGTAACAGAATAAGCGCAATTCCTGAAATTATTTTGTACAGTATCGACAATTTAATCGATTTCAGCTATTTTAAATATGTGTAAAGTCTTTCCGAAACATGAATTAGCATAACTGAATTTGGGGCTACCTATGGAAACCGTACTATTATTGCTCTTTATTTAAGGAATTTGGTAAGACAAAACTAAAGTACGAATGCATCTTATTTTTTAAATATTATTAAGTATAGGTATCAATTGGGGTCTATGAGGAATTGTGTGACGCGTTGTGTATGGAAGACAAATTTCTCTCAAATTCATCCATCCTAAGGTTGTCTGGAGGAGATCGCTAAAAGCGATAAGACCGCCCATTGTACTTTAGTTAATGTTGGTATCCATATTGTGTTGTTTTTTGTGTACAATAAAGAGTTATTGTATTGTATAGTATCCACAAACTATTTGCCCAATGGGTCCTAATCCTAAAAATCTCCTTCATTTAAAGCAAACAAATGCCGTGAGCCGTCACAATGAAGAAAGCAGGCCTCACTCTGCCCACGCGCAACGTACTGACAGGAGCAGTCGTGAACTGGGACGATGATGAGCTGGCCGTCATGGGGGACACGCCGGAAAACCTCACTCTGGCTTGGAAGGACCTCTCCGTTTACAGGAAGAAGAAGCATCAAACCAGCATGTGGCGGTCCCCAACTTACGAGGAAGTGAAAGTGTTGCATGGAGGTGAGTAAAAATGTATCTATTTACACTTCTACAATCACTATCACTACATAGTATAAAACAAAGTTGCTTTCTCTGTCCCTACATCCCTATGTCGTTATTTCACTATGTCCCTATGTACGCTTAAATCTTGAAAAATACGCAACGGATTTTGATGCGGTTTTTTTTAATAGATAGAGTGATTCAAGAGGAATGTTTTAGTATTAGCATTGCACCCGGGCGAAGCTGGGGTGGGTTGCTAGCATATTATAAAGAGGACAGATTTCTATTCTTGTATTTTTGTAACGAATAAACTCAAAAACTACTAGACCGATTTATTTCTTTACCCAATGGAAAGCTACATTATCACTGAGTAACATAGGCTATATTTTATTGCCGTATTCCTACGGGAACGGGAACTTTTATTGCCGTATTCCTACGGGAACGGGAACTACGCGCGGAACAGCTAGTTTACCTATATATATCGCAAAAAGCACGAACTGCACCTGACGAATATTACCCTCTTCCTGATGATGATGAAAAATTTGCTTGGTTACTTACTCTGCTGACCGTATGTACAGGAAATAGGAAAATTAGGAAACATTGTTATAACTAATTTAAATTAGGTTATAATATCATAATCAAATGTTACAATGAGGTTAGATATTTGACTTATTTAAGTGTGTTATATTGGCCTGGATACAAATAACCCTCTGTTAGAGTCGGGCGGGAGATTATAAAAACTAATAAAAATGGAAGGAAGTTAATTGTTAAGCTAATTAATCAATGTATAATTTTACAAGAAAAAAATATTAAGACTCGGGAGTACAATGCGTTTGCTTGTAATAATATTATAATGGTGCGCGTAGTAAAACTCAAGAACAATCATTACATTCATAAAATTTGTCTCACATACAAAATATATGGTTTTTACGATCTATTCTTGAGATAACTTTATCGAATTTCGTAGAACAATCGTTCAACTACGTTTAATTTAAATAATAATAATATTTATTTATTTCAGACAATGATATATACAGTTCATTTTGTTAGTACATTTAAGCTTATTCTATGTTAACTAGTGCCTATAGATCAAAATAAACCCTTATCATTATCAAGAGTAAAGTAAAGTAGGTATCAGAAAGGTGATTACTTGGCTCTACTTTGTACCTATATTAGGAACCCTACAAATAGGTACCTATAACTGAAAATTCAATAAAAACACAAACTAACTGTATCTATCTACCTTTCGAAGAAAATTACACTAAATTAGTACAATGTTGCAACCATGTTGCAACAGTCCCTTTAACGGTCGGATAAAAACGTATTCCAAAGCAACCGAAATACAGGCTTATAATCATATACGAGATACGTGTTCTAGGTAAGACGACCTTAATTCGGTTTCGAAATATACAAGGTCATTATAGAAGCGCCGTGTCTCAGCGTTGCCCTTCCGTCATGGAATATTTGACCAGCACTTTTATGCTACAACTAGCTCGACTAAAAAAAAATTATTATTGATTTCTCTTTCTATTATTATATATTTCTAACAAAAAAATTTGTTAACATGCTTTGAAAAGACTCTCCCTACCGCACTAAAACGCCACTTTTTTCGGTTTTTATTATTTATTTTGATATTTTTGATTGGGTAGTGTGCGTGTATTCTTTATGTACAGTTCGTTAGTTTGTTTTTAATTTTTATAATAATCGATGATATTTAGTAATATTTATTAGTATTTAGAAATTTACTCAGCTCAGCGTTGCCCTTCCGTCATGGAATATTCGACCAGCACTTTTACGCTACAACAGGCTCGACGAGTTTCTAACTTGTTTAATTACTATTTAAGTATATACTAAATTCAAATTTAATCGGACTTTTCATTAAAGAGATACCTACTTGAGAAATGGTTTTATATCGTTTAGATTCTCTGACTTTTTTTGTAAATGTTTTTGAGAATCCTCGAGCGTGAGCCTCTGCTGTACGTCTATCTGTCTGTCAGTGGGCTTTACTGTAACCTTATGAACTATAATAGGTAGATTATAACTATAGCCAGCTACAGCTGGGCTATAGAAATAAGCTTAGCTATAACAACAAATAATAAAAATGAAATAAAATTAAGAATTAAAGGGTATGGGGGCATACAGTACGTGTGACAGTTGGACCATCATGGACGGGTCTGTTGGCTCAGTTGGCAGTGACCCTGCCTTCTGAGTCGGAGGTTGCGGGTTCGATACCCGCTCGGGGCCAACATTTGTGTGCATGAACATGTCTGTTGGCTTCGTGTCTGGTCGTTTAATATTAATTTAAGTATGTTTATCAGTTGTATAGTACCCATAGTACAGGCCCTGCCTAATTTGAGACTAAATAACCGTGGGTGAGTTGTGTCCCACAATTTATTTATTTATTTATTATTATCATTTAGCCGGGTTCTTCAGGTACTTACACTTTACAGTACCATTACTTTGCTGTAAGAAATAACTACTAAATTTCCTTCCAGTCAGCGGCATGGCATCCTCAGGGAATCTGGTAGCACTAATGGGCTCCAGTGGGGCTGGCAAAACCACTCTCTTAGCCGCGATCAGCCGGAGAGACAAGAGCGCTCAAACCGGCTACCTCATGCTTAACGGGAGACTGGCTGGCGCAGATCTGATTGCCAGGATTTCTGGCTTCGTGCCGCAAGAGGATCTGGCTATCGAAGACCTCACTGTGGCGGAGCATATGGATTTTATGGTGAGCATACTGTTCAGGATACCTAATCTAGAAGGGCGGTAGTTCAGTGATGCTGGCTGTCTCCGAATATGTTATGGCCGAGAGATGAGAAGAAAGAAGAGAGTAATACGAATACTCAGTCACTTCCTTATACGATTTAAATGTATATAGGTTTTTTGTGATTATTATTATTATTTTTAGTTGGTAAAGTGTCAGCGATCTATGTCGACATATGGGAACAACAGTTTTCCAATAGCAAAATAAAGTCTGTCACTCAATCCAGTTTATTTTTTCGCCAGAGCAATGTTCGGTAATGTCGTAGTTCATGAATTTAAGTAATGTCACCTATAATTTTCGTGAATGAACTTCAGTAATATTAACTAAAATTGTTTGGTAAATAGCTGTACAATTACATACCTACAAGGGTTACAAGTTCGCACGGAACCCTCGGTGCGCTAGTCGAACTCGCACTTTTTTATTTTTATTCATACTAGCTTCCTTCTTTGAAGGTCCCTATTTACAAATTTTCCAGAGGCCCCATGCTGTGGTGTTTTGTCATAGCGAGGTCTACGGGTAGAGTTTCGGTCAATCAACATGTTTTTTCATCTAATTGCGATCTTCGGAATACTTGGTTCTTTATATTTTTAAACTTTGCAAGACTGTTTTTAAACTGTGCCATGTAGGTACATATTCTTATACCTACATCTCACATAAACTTTACTTAGGTATGTGTGTTCGATAGACAGTTTACAATTTATTTTCTTACATTAAACACAATTCAACAAAATTATTTTTAAATCAAATACAACAATTTATTATTTAAATCAAATATACTTAGGTACTCGCTTCGATCTATATTATTAACTTACGTGTGAGATTAAATCAATTTACTAGAATAGAAAGCTAGAATATCCTTGATTAACATATAGGCTATATTTTATTCCCGTATGGGAATGGGAACTACGAGGGTGAAACCGCTATAGGTAAAGCCCCGAGACGAGTTCCGATAAACAAGCTATGTATGTATGTACTTAAAATAAATAAACAAAAAAGTGACGCAACGCAACATTTGGATTCGGCAATTTATTACGTGGAACCACTTTAATCTGCAAATTTCCTCACTTTAGAATATTTATGTCAAATTATCACGCCTTATTGGCCAGACAGTTTTTTCGATAGATTATGCATCATGGTTTTAAATTTCTTATACATAATTTTATTCCGTCTACTTATTCTAAGATAGGTAATTTTCCCATACGTGACAACAGAAGTCCAAATTAATTTGTTATGCAAATCTAGAAATAATTTTAACGCAAACTGTTTGATCTTAAAATATTATTTTGCAGTCGGTAGTAAATTTAAATTATGTTAATTCGGTTTTCACAACCAGCATGGGTGCCATGCTTAGTGTCAACGATAAAATATGATTCCAAAGAAAAATGGGCTTAGGAAATAAAGAATGTTACTTGTATAGAAGCGCTCGTAGTCCTGTAAAAGTCGATAGCAATATGGTTTTCGTTAAGCTAACACACAATTACAAGAGGCCTTAAAAAACTCTGACAGTTAGATGACCTTAGTCTAACAACATCTCCCAATCCGCCGTGGCCTCGGAGATACGTTGAAGCTGAAGTTGCTCATGTATTTTTCATTTACGAGGAAAGACTTATTACAGTCCAGCAGCGTGTTGATGATGAATCACTGATTACCAATAATGTTATATCAGACACTAGCTTTTACCCGTGGCTTCGCTCGCTCACGTTTATTATACCCCTATAGGGGTTGAATTTAGCAAAATCCTTGCTTAGTGGATGCCTACACTGTATAAGCTATCTATGTGTAAAATTTCAATTCTCTGGACCCAGCGTGCAGCGGTTTATAGGCTGTGCGTTGACATATCACCAACCAGTCAGTCAGTTTATCATTCTTTCATATAGATTTTATAGATTTTACAAAACGACACTGTCATTGTCACCAGGCCCGACTAATGATGGACAAACGCTCCACCAAGGTGATGCGAGCAAAGCGAATACAGCAGCTTCTAGGAGAACTGGGTGTCACCAATTGCACTAGTACGAAGCTGAAGGCTCTGTCTGGTGGTGAGAGGAAGAGGGTCTCTCTAGCTGTACAGGTGAGTGAGAAGTATGACAGTAAGAGTGGGAAGATAGAGCAGCAAAATAGTAAGCAGACGGTATTCAGAGATGATATAGAGCGTGTCTCCATAATTGTGGGAGATAGTGGGAAGCTTATAAAGTTAGTAATATTTATAGGTATGTATGACTTGAGAACTTCACAGGTTTTTTATTTCAGCTGCTAAACGACCCGCCGATTCTCTTCTGTGATGAACCAACTACAGGGTTGGACAGTTGGGCAGCCAGCGCGGTCGTCTCCCGGCTCAGGAAGCTGGCGATTGGCGGGAAACTTGTGATCTGCTCTGTACACCAGCCCGCGTCGGGAGTGTTCGAGTTATTCCACCAAGTTGTGCTATTGGCTGCTGGTAGAGTCGCCTTCCATGGCACAATTCCACAAGCAGATGAGTTCTTCGCTTCGTGAGTATATTGTTTCCTTTCAATAGGTACTTTCTCCGTGTAAAATAATCGAAGGTCCTAGTTGAACAACCCTCAACCTCAAAATTCGGTGCGCAATTACGTTTACACTTCGTTTATATCGGTAACTAAACTTCGCTGTAGTAAAAGTAAGCATAATTCTTTCTAGCAAGCACAAGACTTTGCTTAATTCAACTACTAGCCTAATTCTTTCTTTCCTGATTCTACCAGTGCCATAAAAACGTGCCACAAACAGTGCCACTAAAGCAAAATTAATATATTTTTGGCTCATTTGTAATTCAATAAGCTGAATTCTAATAAATATCGCATCTCTGTGAAACTAAACACAGCTAAGATACAATTACACTTTACAAATACCCGACTAGACTAGACTGAGTGGTAACAAATCACCGCCTCAAGGCTATGTCAAAAAAACTCGTGTAATTTAACGAGTTTTCGTGCGGATCCAGTTTTGCTGCACGACATCCCATTTACTAGAGATTCAGTTATACAAATAGTTTTATGTTTAGATGTCGTTATTTTTTGTGACCTATAAAAAGCATTAGAATTGCTATTTAATTTAAGACTAGGTATTTCTCAGTATCCGGTTAGCCGTGGTTTTCAGTTGTTTGTCTCAAATAGAACAATGACAATACAATAGATACCGGTTTATCTACTATCCCATTTATAACATAATGTGAGAGACGTGACGACAATGTCCGTCAAATATGACTAACCTTATAGTTTTTTTTTGCTTACTTATGTAAGTAAAAAAAATCTTTACCCAGAAATATCAATATAGCAGACACAATAGGATAATCTATAGTTCTTGTCCGCCCGATGTTTGATCGGAAACTTGACAGAAACATTTTCAACTTCTCTTCGAATCTATAGCTCGCTAGGCCATCACAGAAACCTTGGCTACAACGTTTCAGGCTTTTAAACCTTTAAAAAGTATATTATAGGTATATGTTTCAAATCAAGATGTAAAGTGAATTCAAAAATTCAAAATTCATTTATTTCAGTAGGTATGTAAAATACACTTTGAAATGTCAATAACGAGGCACACTAAACTCGTCCATGAAGATTGGCTAAATGTAAACAGCAGCCCATCTCCACCGACGAGTTGCTGGTTCCTTCCAAATGCAGTACCCCGAGAAGAGCCAGCAAGAAACTCAAGGGCAGCTCTTTTTAGTCTCATGTCTTACTAGTAAATATGGTTGACAATAGTAATTATAATGAATAGCCTTATAGAATCCAACATATGAAGACGGAGAAAAGTTTTCAAATTAATTACGGAACTCTGTTGTTTTGCTCATGTGGTACATAATAATAATAGGTAAGGCTCTTTATTCAACAACGTATACATAATGATACATATTCTGTTGTAATTTTAAGTTAATTTAAGAATACACTAGACATGCAGGTGAAAAGGAAGGATCTTCAGAGGATGTTCGCTTGCAGTTATTCAAGAATATATTTTTTGTTGAAACCAATAAAATAGTTCATAGATCTTTCATAGTACGCTACGACAGTAAAGAAACAATGAAACTTTCTGAACGGACTCTGACTTTGCAACCATTATGACCAACCAACGAAATTATGACTCAATTTATAACACAATTCCAAAAGAACATAACAGCTAACATAAAGCTAGCTGCTATCAAAAACTAGAATCGAATAGTGGAAAAAAATCGTTTAATACTAAGGCTATTCAGCTACTTACACTAAAAACCTGATTTGGCGATAAAATCACTGTTTACATAAAGATCTGCGATAAAGAATGAACATATGTAGTTAGATTTTAATTTATATCTATATTAACCAAAACTATTTCTACAAAATTATAATAAGTGGATTTTTACAAGTATTTTTTCTTTTTTATCAGACTAAACTACAAATGCCCATTGGGGTTCAACCCTGCAGAATACTACGTATCCGTACTCGGAATACAAATTGACAAAGAACAAGAAAGTAGAGATCGTATAAGGCGAATATGTGATGAGTACCAACGGTCTGACATAGCTGCAGTAATAGAAAACCAAGTTGGGGACGTGAGGGATGAAGTAGAGTATTTTAATGGGGATTGCGACGAAAAGGTGAGACAACTGAGTAACAATGGCATTCGAGAAAAGAAAATCAATTCTATAACATTATTATTTATGTAACAAAGAAATAATAAATTACTAGATCTATCACTGCGAAAATCTAATCGCGAAATGTTTCTGTAAATTTGTAAAAAACAATAAGAGTACTTATGAAGTCTCAAAATTAATTATCTTGTATTTTTGCAGAATCAATACTTTGAGAGATACTTAACACTGTGAGTATTAGTCCTAGTGTAGGTATATACTTCTATTAACTTTCATAAAAACTTACTTAATTTAATCTGAAAATATGTAAAACATTACAGAGTCAAAGTCAATTATTTCGTCCAGTTCTACTGGCTGATGTGGAGAAATATACAATCAGTCAAACACAATAGAACAATATGGATAGCAGAGTTTTTACTTCTCATGGTAAGGATAAAGATCATCATCTACTATATAAAAATAAGTCGGGTTTTCCTTCCTGACGCTATAACTCCAGAACGCACGAACCGATTTCCACGGTTTTGCATTCGTTGGAAAGGTCTCGGGCTCCGTAAGGTTTATAGCAAAGAAAATTCAGGAAAAATTTCAACAGAAAAGCGGGAAAATCAATCTTATAAGCATTGCACCCGTGCGAAGCCGGGGCGGGTCGCTAGTCATCTATATAATCCGTAATACTAGCCCAGTAAAGAGGTTTGTCTTATTCATCGAGTATTCACAGCGTATTGAATTAAACAATTTCTAAAGATACCAAATACTCTTAAAACATAGGGATACACTTCTACAACCTTCTATTTAATGTAGAAAAGACTTTATATACATATAAGATAGTTTGAAGTCTATTATTATTAATAAGTAATATTATCCTTCAATAAAATATAAAAAAGACTAGATACGATAGGCATGATAAAGTTCTTGAATTTAGGCCTAGTATCTAAAAATCTCAATTGTTTGAATAAATAATCATCTTTATCTGATTCCAAAGCTTTGCAGTCTCCATCTGTGAAGTTATTTCTTGTCAAAAAATAACATTTTTTATAGTATAAAATGGGCTGTTATAAAAACCTCTTTTAACTTTGCTTGTGAAGATTATAAATTTTCTCCGTTCCTTTCTGTCAAGAAACTGTCTTGTTAAGTAACGTTGTCTGAAATAAATTCCTTATCACAGTTCGTCGGGCTCATCATCTCTATACCTTACATGGGTCACTTCGAAGAGCTGGACCAAAGAGATATCCAAAACGTTCAAGGTCTGCTGTACCTCACCATCACGGAGACTATATTTCTCTTCATCTACGCTGTCTTCATCACCTTCCCAAGTGAAGTACCCATATTGCTTCGGGAAACAGCGAGCGGGTTGTACTCGCCATTGCCGTATTACTTGTCAAAGATGATATTTTGGGTGAGTTGGAATGTTTTATAAAATGCGTAGGACGTACCGCGTTAAACAGTTATTTTTAAATTAAACGGCAGTCACTGGTCATTAATATTAACGAACATTAAATGAACGATCAAAAAATTGTATCTACTTATAGAATGTTTAGTTGTCTTACCTTAAATTTGTTTGTTCATCACGTATCTATAGGACATCTGTTTTTTATGTATTATAAAATTTATAAATCAAATAAATTTGATCAAAAGCAGTTTAAAATTTAGATAACTCATTTTAATTATATCATCTCGAATGCAAATGACATTAAACTCATAACGAAATAATTAAGTGCCACTCAAAGTTACATTAATGTTATCAGCAGAAAGCGCGTAACGTTTTGATGATGATATACTTCGAGATCGAGAGCCATTTGAACAAATCGGTGACAAACTCAGATTGTATAAAAACATTCTATATGATTTGTTTATAAATCTTATTTTGTATGAATCATGATTAAAAATGAGAATGTTCAATCTTAATACTGAATGAATAAGTACTCGCACAAGTATTTATCCTGCTACAACAGGGATCAGCTCATTCTTTGTGTGACTCCTTGTTTAGTATTTCACAACGTACTCGTAGTTCATCCTATTCCGTTGAGTCGTCCTACTGATATAGATCAATGTATGATTTCAGATCCCACGAGCAGTAATAGAGCCAGTTCTGTTTGCTTCTCTCGTATTCTTTGTGGCTGGTCTCCACGGAGGCATTAAAGACTACCTCGGCTTCTGTTTCATTTGCGTACTCTGTGCCAATTACGCCAACGCTTACGGTAAATATTTTTAGTTCCATCTATTCTATGCGAAATACTATTTCAGCTACTTTTTTGCTTAGCTATTTATTCTGCCTGTGATTTTGGCGTTATCGTTTTCTGCACCAAAATTTTTGAATTTGGTAGTTTCTTGCGTACACCATACACGGACTGACATATTTTATACCTTCTTTATAAATTTTTGCTCTCATAAACTCTTCTTATGGTAGTCGTTCTCAATAATAAGCTAAGCAAAAAGTTACTAGTGGTCTTTGTGTATTATCATCTAACATTCAATACTGTACTACTAAGCTTTTACTTTGGTTTTTCGGTTACATTACATCTATTCGAAACTTACGGATGGCAATAGGAACTACAATTTAATAATTTCATTACTACTTATTAAAAATCATAATATTCTAACACAATTCAATGGTTTCCTAGAGAACTCGCAGATTCATTTGCTCACTTACAATAGGCAATTGCATCTTATTATTAGGTTGGTGACAATCATTTGCACGACCGTGTAAAAGTTAACATTATCCAGGTAGGTACTCGACATAGTTATAATTTACACAAAAATATTTGTGATTCTTAATCTTAACAGCAAAATAAGATTACGGAAGTGTTTGAATCATAAATTCATAGCGTAATTCTAATTATAAAAGTGATCTTTACTAAGTGTTGTGATAATTTTTATTATTCGTCTCTCAAAATTTTTGCATTTTCCATAATCGACGACGGGAAGCATTGCATGATTTTTTTTTAAAACAATCACGGCATTCATTGCAACTAATTCTTTTTCTTCAAGCATGTTTCTTCGCCTTAATTTTAAATCAAGTTTCGAAATGCATGTGAGTACCAAAAATACGATTTTGCATGACACTTTTTTTTTAGTTTTTTTATCGTCGTCTTGTATTATTAGCACATTTTTTTTCAGGTTCATTCCTGTCATCGGTATTCGATAGATTGGAAACAGCCGCACTAGTATCGGTACCATTCGAGTTGATCGGGACCATGTTTTCCGGTATCTACTTCAACTTGGCCAGCGCTAGCCCCTACGTCTCGTGGCTCCGTTTTGCATCGGCCTTCTACTATGGCGTGGAATCGATATCGATATTGGAGTGGGACTCGATTGTGTCGATAAATTGTGTTAAAGTGCAAGGGATGCCGTGTATAAGTACAGGACCGGAAGTGTTGCAAAGATTTGGCTTTGTTGAAAGTAATTACTGGAGGAACTGCATGTGTTTGACTGCTATGTACTTTATTGCCCACACTATTGCTTATCTTATGGTGATTAGGAGGAGCCGTGGAACTCCAGTTTATTAGGTTCCAGTTTGATAAGAGCGATGTCGACAAGAAATAAGGATTATTCCAAGTTTAACTTGCTCAATATAGTGACGTATTTGTTGTAAAACGTGTGCATAATATCCATACGTATGGATAGATATAGGAAGAGAGGAAGTCTAAAGAAAACGTGGATGGATTGAGTGAAGGGTGATATTGTGCAAGTATCTAAGTGAGTTCAGATTTAAGGGTTGATAGTGATAAACGGTAGGCGAAGACATAGTGCGCTAATCCAAATAGTAAAATGTTATGAATGGAGTTTTTACGATTAAACCTCGGAATAAGCCTTATTCTACGTCGCATTGAAGATGTCACTACATATTTCCTTACGTACTAAACAGATCACTCAAATAAGTAGTCGATCAGTGTGAAAATTTAATCGATTCCAGTGAATTTATCGAATTGCTTCGATTGACATCAACGTCAGGCAATTCGGTGTAGTGACACCTTAAATCTGCGGTACTTTTTCTACGGGTTGTTTAGCATTACATTTATATTCTTGTGTGAAATCGTTTATAAAATACCAGATAAGCAAACATGACAAACCAATAAATAGAATTGTAAATACTTTTTGTTTTTCCTAACCTCATCAATAATTCCTGCGTGCCACATTTGTCTCAAAATAATTGTGTTAAAATATTCATAGATAATAAAAATATATAATACTCTGTGACTGCAGATCAAATATACGACTTATAATTTCGTAATTAAATTATCATAGAAATAATATAAAATCAAAGAAAATCATATTACCGTCCGTAAGTTTCTCTAGTCTAAAACCATTAGCGAATTCTTGTAAGTATCAATTTTCACGAATATCATATATATAATCAAAAGCTTTGAGTGCCTGACACCAATTTGACTATAAATTCATTATTAAGGTTAATAAATAATCAACCTGTTCTTAATTTTGTTTTAATTCCAGGGTCATTCCTCTCTGCAGTTTTCGACAAGATGGAAACAGCTGCTTTGATATCTGTACCGATAGATATTATCAGTATCATGTTTTCCGGTATCTATCTGAACTTAGCAAGTGCGTCACCCTACTTCTCCTGGCTACGATACGTTTCAGCTTTCTACTACGGCACGGAATCTATATCGATACTTCAGTGGAACTCCATAGATAATATTAACTGTGTGAATATACCTGGAATTCCATGTATTAGTACCGGATCCGAGGTTCTGAATAGGTTTGGTTATGACGGAACCCACTTTTGGAGGAACAGTGGGTGTTTGGTTGTTATGTATTTTGTTATTCATTTCATTGCGTATATTATGGTGGTTAAGAGAAGTCGCGGTGCTCCTGTGTATTAGGGTCAAATAAGGTCCTCAAATATTATATTGGAAAGAACAACTTTAGGTACTATTATGTTAGTAAGTAATATTATACTTTTAGTAAGTATTTTGAAAAAGACTGCCAGGAACAGTAAGTATTATTATAATAAATAAATAAATAAAATAAATTTATTTCAGATTAAATCCATATCAACAATTAAAATTACAAAATTAAAATACAAATTAAAATTACAGATCAAAATTACAAAATTTAAATTACAAACTAAATAATGTAACTAGGTAGGTAGGTTCTTACTAAATGTGTCGGTTCTTACTAAACCTACTTAGTTAAACTGAAAATATGTTTTTTTAAGGAGCCAAATAAGATTTTTTTTTCGTATATGCAATTTAGTAACCTGCAGCTATGTATAAATACTTTTGACCGGTTAATTTAAATAGTGAAGTAGTCTCTGCAAGTTGTAAAGACATGTTTATGCTAGTATGGAAGTCATAGTTATTTCAATATACGAAATTGACTGAATAATTTTGTTAGTCCCAACAAATAATTGAAAAAAAACATTAAGTAAGTATAGGTATTATTAGTACCATTAATTTATTGTAAGTAGGTATAATCATTATCACAGAAGCTTACAAAAAGGCTCGATAGTAGGTAGGTACCTACGATAATAAGAAGTGCGTTAAAAGTCGATACAAGATTTTATTCTCAGTCGTCAAACTTAATAAAAATGTTAAATAACAATAAGTACATTTACATGTTTTGAGAGATTTTACAAATTTATTGATAAATAAAATTTACAATATTTTAATAAACGTAGCCTTTCTTTTCCTCTCTCCTTAATCCACAATACGCTAAGATGCTCCAAAATATCGTTACAAAGAACAGTCCTAAGCTATCAAACAGTATGAAGTCACTCGAGTATCCATTTTCTATTAGAACCGAGACGCCATTGTTAAGACAATTCGTCGTTGTGTTTGTGGGACAATCTGAAACAAAAAAGTTTTATAAATACCTAGCGGTTCTGCGCGGTTTCACCCGCGTAGTTCCCGTTCCCGTGGCAATACGGGAATAAAATATAGCCTATGTTACTCAGGGATATTCTAGCTTTGCATTGGTGAAAGAACTTTCAAAATCGGTCCAGTAGTTTTTTGAGGTTATTCGTAACAAAGATACAAATCTTTCCTCTTTATAATATTAGTAACTAGCGACCCGCCCCGGCTTCACACGGGTGCAATGCTAACACTAAAACCTTCCTCTTGAATCACTCTATCTATTAAAAAAAACCGCAGCAAAATCCGTTGCGTAGTTTAAAAAATTTAAGCATACATAGGGATGTAGGGACAGAGAAAGCGACTTTGTTTTATACTATGTAGTGAAGATATAGACGACTTGGCGGGGGCACTGCCGTGCCCCCAGATAAGACACTACTTTTATGTGCAACTAAAATACTAAGTCTTCTGAGATTGCTCCAAACTGCAGTTAGTTATAGTTACAACACAAGACGTACCGAATTGGTAATTTCAATATGGTAGGTCTTGTGGAAGAATCAATCACATTTTAACGGAATATTGGATGCCCTAAAAATCAAGAAAAAATGGAATAAGAATCTTAATTTGCTAATGAAATAGTATTTTTATACACATAAATTGTCGTTTGTTCAACTTTAAATCATTAGAATTATTTATAAAATGCATCAAATTACGAACTAGCCTACAAGGCGAGTCGTTCAACGTCATGTTAGAGAACAGCTACAGAAATGTACTTAAGTAGTAAACATTTGGTTTCGATATAGATAGATTTGAATGCACTATACGACGTGACAACCGTTTTAACTAATCTAGTGGCCAAACTCGTCTTTAGTCTTTACCTGTGGTTCAAAGAAATTCTTAATAAAAACGATAAAGAACACTAAAATTCCAACAAAAAGTCTACGTTATTTCCTACGTCTACAGTCTACGTTAGTTCTGAAATAAATAACAAATACGCTCAAGCATCACGAAAATCCCTTTCCTGGATCACCCATGTTTTATTAGTAGGTATATTTGTCGGACATAAAAATATATTTTTCAACACACTTGCTCATAAAGTGGCTCTAATTTCACTGCAATTAGGCACATAATGACACCTATAATCAAACTGAGACTTTTTGTTTGCTATTATTCACTAGTGAGTTATAGATTTTTTTTTTCAATTTTGTTGCTAGAGTTGCTTTGTTCTTAAAAAAGTTTCGATACAAAAAAGATCGTATTCAATCGTACTAATAAATTAATACACAAATATGGCTTGCTCATTTCATGCAACTTCGTATTTAAATAGATCATTTCAACTTGTACGTGTTTAATAAACAAAACTTTCACTCAAATATAACTTTGGTTTTCTCTGTAAAAACTTTAAATACCCCATTTTGTACGTGGCTAAAACGCTATCCACGACAAACCAAAGAAAAAGAAACCTAATTTTTTTAGTCCATGGCCGATCGCCATTGTAAGATGCGAGCGCATAGGAAAACGAGGCTGTATGGGCCTAGATCCTTTTGCCTTTTCCAAATTATATAAATAAAAAATTGGAAAACCAATTAATTTTCCCCGCCATTGCGAATGATTATTTTAAAATGATTTTTTAGTATTATTTATTCACAAGTGTGTTGAAAAACGTCGTATGATACACGTGTGTATTGATGATTACCGTCCTCGGCTCTCTTATGACCCTCGCCTACGGCTCGGGTCTCAATGGCGCCTCAGCGGTAATCACCAACTTTACTCACTTGTACCATAATGTACTATTACTCATTATGCATAGCGACCGCCTAAGGAACTCGATTAGTTGAATATTTTTTGTCTCTATTCTTTGAATCGGTAGTTTAAATAGTTCTGAGGAAGCAATCAATTTACAAATCTCGACAATTTATATTAACGAAAAGATAGATAAACTGACATGGTACTGCTATAAAGGTTAAAGCTATGCCGAACTATGGGGATATAAATAATAGAGGTAATTAGTGGAAGCACGATGGAAGATTCGTATAGCTGTATGACGCGAGCTCTTAAAATATTATGAAATACTAGCTGTTCCGCGCAGCTTCACCCGCGTAGTTCCCGTTCCCGTACGAATACGGGAATAAAGTATAGGCTATGTTACTTCCTGATAATGTAGCTTTCCATTGGTGAAATAATTTTTAAAATCGGTTCAGTCGTTTTTGAGTTTATTCCTTATAAACATACAAAAGTACAATTCTTTTTCTTTTAAGCTATTGCATAGCTTCTATCGCGGGCCTTGAGCGCGGGGACCGAATCCAGAAATTCCGTAACGAAAAAACCTCACGCTCCCCACTCCGACGGGCACGGAGGCGTGGCTTGTTTATTGGGCATAATCCAAAGCCAAGTTATGATAGTAGATGGACGGACGGACGGACGGACGGACGGACGGACGGACGGACGGACGGATGGATGGATGGATATTGCATAGCTTCTATCGAGGGCGTGCATTGTCTAACGTCGTTTGTTTTCGGCAGTCTTGTTGATAAAAAATGATATGCAATAGCTTTACCGCGGCAGTCCCCGAGTGCCACACGTCTTTTTTTTTTAATAATAAAAAAGGGGGCAAACGAGCAGACGGGTCACCTGAATTCATCTTTAGAATATTAGTGTGTGTGTGTAGCGGCTTGAACTTTAGGTTATCGCGTCCCCTTAGAACTAATTATTTCGGGATGAAAAGGAGCCTATGTCCAATGTTGCATCTAAAATTCACCAACAGTGGTTAACAGATTTAGCGTGAGAACATAGAAAAAAATAAAATATATTTATTGTTACAAATAGATTGAAAAACATTTCTTGGTACCTTGAACCTTTGAGTAAATACCAACCGGGGACGCCACTGACAGGCGTTCCCCTCTGCCAAAAAAAATTGACAACGATCATACCTGTTATATAGGTACTACTAGTTTTTTTTAGTTCACGGAGTGCTCGGATTGGTGAATGTATTTGTGTGCATCTAGTTCAAGCAAGTGTTTAATTGTTTTGTTAAAAAATGCGTTTGTCAAAGAGGTCGCAAAAAAATCATTCTCTAACTTTTTCTTTAAACGTCTTTGGCGTTTGTGTTAACATTATTTGTGTGCGTTTCCTCGTCCGCCGCGCAGAAATTGGCAGACTTTTTTGCAAAGAAACTAGTGCGCGTGACGTCTCTTGTTGGTTTAATACTCAGCCTTTAACACTTGGCAATTAAAAAAAAAACTCAATTTTTGCATTAATATGTTTATTTTATGACCTTCGTAAAAACCGTAAGGATTCGATAAATAGGGCAATAAATTATCATTTCAAGCTTTTAGTTTCGTACAAAGTATGCAAACAAAAAGGCTGACAATCTTAAAAAAAAATCTAGTTTATTATTTACGATGTAAATTAATTGATGGCCAAAACTACGTTTTATTAGGATGTAATAAAACCATCTGACTCACCGATATGATCAATCTGCCTCCAATAGATGTTGCTCAGCGCATCCATAGTGTAGTAGAAGTGAGATAGATACTTCAGGGGGTAGAGCCAGAAAGGGAGGGAAGATATCCTGAGGAAAGCTCCTGACATCAGGAAGAGTGGGAGGTCTGCGCAGGGCATCACGTCTCCCATCACACCGGTGGACGTGAACAAGGCTCCCATGGCCAGACCTGGGAATTAAAAAAAAACAAGTCGTGCGCCACCGAATAAAGAGACAGTTTTTTTTGCTTTAATATTTTTTTATTCAAAGTGGTGGTGGTCCCAGAACTATTTTTCAGGAAACAGAACCGGTCCAGCGTTGGACTCACCGCCTATCACGTTAAGGGGTCCAAATAAAATACTGGTGAAACGTAAGTATTTCCAGAAAATGATGACCTCTGCCTACCCCCTCGGGGTTCGAAGGCGTGAGCTTATTTTTAGGAATACATGTTTCTTACTTATACAATAAAATTTGATATGAAATCATTTGATATCTAACAAAAATAAATGTATTTACCAACCTAATATTTAAGTTATCTAATAATTTATTGCCAAAACATAATTACGAGTTTGTAGTTTCGAAACAATTTGATAAAGTGTTGTGTGATTCGATGTATAGCGACTTTCGAAAACCGTTCTTAATGCTTCCGTCGTAACGTAGAACAGAATACTACCATTTATCCCGGATGCGACACAAGTCGTCAACAAAATCTAGTATAATAATAGTAACATACCGTACGCCGTGGCAGCCACTCCCCCTACAATGAGTGCAGCGGTGAATTTCACAGCCGTCAGGATGTAGTTGGGAATCTCCACAGCTATCGTTGCTATGAGAACGAACGAAATCGGCCACACTACGCAGCGAGGTATCTGCGGCACAAAGAACAGTAAGTTCTAGCACTTATTCTATGGTTCTAGTCAAAATAAATATTAATTACATCGTAGGAGATACCCACCCAGAAACGTAACATAACTGGAATATAGCTAAATCCTTGGTAATGTAAAAGAAGTCCCGGAAATTCAACAATGGTTTCTATTTAACTAAACATAATATATACCTACTATACTAGCTGTAAATCCCTTTCTCGTGTGAAAATTATAGTACATGTTACTCCCAGAAAAGCAAGATCTATTATCTATTGGTGACGGTTTTTTTTTAAATCGGTCCACAGTTTCGTAGCCTATTAATTACAAACAATCATACAGATATTTCCTCTTTATAATATTTATTGGTCGTCGACGAAAGCAACTTTTCTTGTGTTTTATTTTTGTATATTGTAGTTCTGTGCTATTTGAGTCATTGCATTAGCCATTTCTATCTCATCAGTCATTTCTATCTAAGTTATGAGACGTGAGCATTTTTTACTTACCATACTCAAGAACCTGGCCACGAAATAGGCGGACCCAGTATACACTCCTGCCCCCACCTCTCTTCTGAACAAGATGAGCTCACTCTCAAACACATAGAGTGCATTGTAAGATAGGCTGAAGACCACTTCGCTGCAGATCAGCCATAGGAACCCTCTGAGGTCTTGGACTCCACGTTGGGTTGTCCCTGATATCCCGACGAAACATGTCCCTATGATTATTGATGACATTGTCTAGAAAAAAGGATAAAACTGGGAAATTATGCAAAATGTTATGAAGATTCTAATTTGTGAAGAAACCGCATGCTTTAAATTTAGTCTGAGGTATGTATAGCTGCAACCCGACCGGCTATCACTTTTATTGGTCCATAAATACTGTGTAAGTCTTTGAGGCATGGAATACCTTTGCCCTCGGTGAATAGAGCACATCTTTTGTATTCGCTTCATTAACACCATAGTATCATTGACTTGAAATATTTATCATGTCTATGTAACAGCGAATAACAAATTGCTTGGGAGTTCTGGTTGTTTTTTAATTGGGTCATTATTAGTTCCTCTATTATTGCTGACCTTTGAGGATTTGTTATTAGTCGAGACGGCTATATAACGTTAAAAGCTTACAGCTGTTTTGTAGACTAGGCCTAGGACCTCAATAAAGCCGCTAGTATGTTCTCACTATCCTAGAAATTATACGAAAGTACTTTAAAGTAACTGATTACAACAGCAGGAACCCTGCAAATTAAATCATCTTACCATAGAAACGAATAGTTGAAACATATAGTTTCTTAGATCCCGTTTTAACGATAGAGATGATCTCCATAGTAGCAACTGTACTTGTTTGAACCAATTCCTTTGAGATCTGTAAAATAAATGTAAGTATAAGATATTATAATATACAAAAAGAAGAATAACAAAAAATATTGTGCTTCATAGTCCAAAAGTATCTAAATACAAAACTTGCGACAAATTACCCAATCGGATTATTTGTTCCGAACAAAAAATATTCACGGAAGATTGAAGTGGGCGTCACCAAGTCTGATTATTACAAAAAATATTGAGTTTAACCTGTTCGTGGGAAGGCTATAATGTAGGTAGGTAGGTAATGGCTTGCATAAAAAACATGGGAGTTGTCAGGTAAGCTATTTTAAGTTGAAAAAGAACATCGATAAAATTGAATTAAACTTAATCTAAATTCGGAAGATTACAATAATATTATAAGGTTAGATAAAGCTTTTTTATCTTTATAGAAGGCATAGAAAGTAATGATCAGATTCAGAAAATAATAGAAAAATGTTAGAAAGCTACACCATTCACAGACAGGCTGTGTTGCAAATTGCATGTAAATCCGCTAGGTGAAGTTAATATTAAAAACTAGTTTTGACTTTAAATCTAATGTAGGTTCAATGAAATTTGTTAAATACCTGATACGAGTAAGCAAATACCTGCGTTCGTCAAATTGCTTCAAAAATTCTTTCCTTTTTAGCCTTCAGCAGCCGTACAGTTTCATTACGAAATATCTAATATGACGCCACTTTATTCACCAATGATAGACAATCATAAAACAAAAATAACAGTTTGTTCTCCATGCACGCACGGTGCCATTTTAGGCCCAATGCAAATCGCAAACGAATAATTTAACATTTGATCCCGTCGAACGAATGTTTTGTCTTAGATAGTAGGCCTGCAGATGTGTCTTGAGGTATACTCACATTCGAAGCAACGGTTCGGAACCTCTAACATCAGGTGTGTGAAGCCAGTGGTGATTTTCCACTGTCCTATGCGTGTAAGCATCGCTAATATTCAGATGTGTAGATACGGCTCGTATGTAGAACTCCGCCGGGTTATAGTTTTTTGGGCATCGGAGGTTTAAGCTGCGGAGATTTACATTTTTATTACGTTGACTAAATCAAGTTTTTTTTACATTTCGAAGCGATGACGAGTTGCTTGGTTCTATTTCTTATTGTTGTGCAATACTTGGTTCTATTCATAGTTTAAATTTTTATGGTTTTGTATCTCATTTGTATTATATCCTTACGAGACGGTAGGCAATGAAGTATAATAGATGATAGGTCAGAACAGAGATCTGACCCTATTATTATTTAAATTGAGATTACCAATCGTAAATATGGCAAAAATATAATTATAGAACAAAATTTATTTGAAAAAAAACACACTTATTACATAAACAAAAAATAACAATTACAAAATATGGGATAAATAAATTACAAATAAGTACATGCATAGTACATGTCATTGATGTACAGAATGTGGGTAGATTACACATAAATTTATCTTTCACTCTCTTGTTACTTTTAAGAATATAATCTAAGTATAAGATTGTATTGTCTTTGATTTTTGAATATTATCAAAGGGTTATATACAGCGAGTACACTAGATATTATAAAAAAAAAACACCGGTTGCTGGTGGCGCGGTAATAGTTTCCATTCTAAGGGAATCAAGATAGAACTATATTGGATCGCGCCCGGAGCCATTCGATTTCATACAAAAAATAAATAAATAAATAGTATTTAGTAAGTTTATACATACATAGTAAGAAATACACTTGACTTCCGTGGTGTGTCGCGCCGAAAGTATATATTTCCCTAATAAACGTATATGAAATAGGTAGCGCCCCGACACACCAAGCGGTCTCGATGTAGTTTTAGACTCAAGCTTCGAAAAACCTTAAAAAACGCTGTCTTAAATAATATCTAGATCCACCAACCTTTCAAACAAAGCCTCACACTCTTCTAGAGATCCATGGAACAACAATTCTCCTTCTGCCATCAGCATGATAGAGTTGAACTCTTTGAACAAATCTGAAGACGGCTGGTGGACAGAGCAGATGACGATGGTACCAGACAACGCGATCTTCTTCAACACACCGATAACCAACGACGCGTTGTAGCTGTCCAACCCCGTTGTGGGCTCATCACAAATGAGAATGTGGGGGTTTGAGAGGAGCTAAAAACGTACTTTTATAAGAAAACATGTTCAGTAGAATCAGTAGCAATGCTAGTCGGTACTGAGCCAGCTATAGATAGTAGAAATCTTAGTGAGGGCATCTACCAATGCGTTTTTCAAAAAGAATTACGTACATACTGGTTCGACGGTGAAGGAAAACATCGTGAGGAAACTCGTAGGCCACAGGTTGGTTCTGATGCATATGTAACAACACACCGGTCCGGCGATAGGCTCACCATCACTTACGTTTAGAGAACCGAAAAATATACCAGTGAAAAGTAGGATTTCCAGGAATACGAGTAGAATACCTCTTGTTGACATCGTCGGGGATAAAGCGTGACCATATATTTATTTATGTTGACCAAAGGTTACATAGAATTAATATACATAGATGCAGTAATTAATTGGCACTTGCCAGATTCTACATTATTTATTTTGTTACATAAATAATTTATAGATTATTAGGCTAATGGACATGCTTATTTAAAGTTGTGTTTTGTGAGAGGTTTGATTTAAATTTTAAATTCAATGCTATACTATATCAACTTTATAGGACTATGGCAATTTTTTCTAGACATTTGGTTAGAAGTGTCCATATATTTTTGTTTTTTAGTTAAATCTTCAAACCCACTGATGTTGCCAGGGACAGCAGTCGTCTCTCTCCACCAGATAACACTCCAATCGTCGTATGCGCATGTTCTTTCAATTTCAGCTCGTTGATCAACGTGTGCATTGTAACACGATTCAGTGTGTTCTTATAGCTCCCTAGTTTCATTTCTGTCTGAAACAACATTATCTTTGGTCCTAGTTTCTTTATAATTAGTAAGTAGGTACAATATTTGTCACTGCTTTTGGTAGTCTTTGAGTCAACATCTTGTGTGGGTAACATTGTCATTGGAATGTAAAATAGACTCATTTACAATTATTATTATTTATATTATTATTATTATTACATTGTCAATACACAATGTACAATTATAATCTACTAAGGCTTACTTTTTGCTGTTATTGACATTTCTCTTTTGCCATAAAGCTTTAACGTTTAGTAAATCCACCCTTAATTTATTACTCGTAATACAAAATGCGCTTCTAGTTGATCCGGTCTACTCTCCTCCAGTGTCCAGTGTGTCAAAATGTTCAGTCCCATATTGTCTAGTGTCTCATCAGTGGTGGATTTACATATTTTCAAAGTGTAGGCCGCTAAGTTTTTTGCCGCCATTGCCTCTAAATTTGCCAGTTCCTAGATTATTTACACAATCCAACAATTTTGATAAAATTACTCATATTTTTTTTTTCGGTGTTTGTCTCTGTTTGACTATAGAAAATTTAGAAATTTTGCTATACTATTGAAGGTACAATGAAAAAAAAAAGGGACAAGTCATAGTCTCTGTCTCTATAAGCCATCAGAAAACCATCAAACAGAAATCTTTTTGATTTCTACGAGGTAGCAAAATAAAATCTTTCCCGAAATTTGCCGCCTAATAAATCTGCCTGCTGCTAAATCCGCCACTGTGTCTCATAATTACTAGTGTCTTAACATGTCCAGTGTCCCATTTGTTATCAGACTGGCTTATGTCGTAGGTAAGTCAAGTAGCAAACATCAGCAATATATTTGACGCTTACTGTGCGAGAAACAATGGAATCTTCAATTTTCGTCTGTCCTTTTTCCCCGTAATAAAGAAGGCTATTCATCTACCAACCATAAAAACCAAGTGCTCCATAACGCTAAGGCTGTCCATAAAAACTTCTAATTGCGGGACTATTTCCGCTCCCTGCTTGAGATCCCTGACATTTCGGCCGTAGATGGTCACCGTCCCCTCGGACGGTAACGAGCATTTCCCAGCTAAGGCTACCAGAAATGTCGTTTTGCCTGCACCGCTGATAAAACAAAATACGGAACTTAATTGGGTAGTAAATCTTTGATTATTTTTTTTACAAATATAAAAATATGACATACCTACATTATATAAATTATACCATTTATGCCATTACTTACAAAGTCACTGTATGAGTTCACTGGGTTAAGTAAAATAATCACATTTTAAGCCGTGTGAGGTGTTTGTTTTTGAACTTATTTTCATTTTTCAAACAGTAATAAATGACATAATTATGCTCAGAGATTGTATTCAGGTTTCGGAATACTCACTTTTTACATAGAGGCGTTATAGGACTCCTGAAAAATTATACTGACATCTTTATGAACAATAAGCTTACTCCGTGTGTGAAACAATTTTATTCGAAACTAGCGGGTGCCCAGCGGCGTTGCCCGCGCGGATTCCTTTTATTCCCGTTCCCGTGGGAATTTCCGAAAATCCCTTCATAGTGGTTGCCTACGTACTACATATTTAAGACACCTACATACCATATTTCAAATAGCGGGTGCCCAGCGGCGTTTTCCCGCTTGGATTTAGTTTATTCCCGTTCCCGTGGGAAATTCCGAAAATCCCTTCATAGTGGTTGCCTACGACATACTTAAGACACCTACATACCATATTTCAAATAGCGGGTGCCCAGCGGCGTTTTCCCGCTTGGATTTAGTTTATTCCCGTTCCCGTGGGAATTTCCAAAAATCCCTTCATACCAATTTCCTATGACATATCAGACACCTCCATACCATTTTTCAAGTTTCTAGGTGTTATCGTTTCGGAGTAGTACGTATTTCTATTTTTAACCAGTTTTTTTATTTTCCCGTGGGAATGAGATATTGTCCTGGAATAAAAAGTACCCTAGATGTTGACTCGGGTACTCAGTTATCTCCATACCAAATTTCATCAAAATCCGTTCAGTAGTTTTTGAGTGATGCGTGCACAACCAGACAGACAGACAGACAGACAAAAAATCCAAAAATTGGTGTTTCGGTATCTATATCGATAACTATATACACTACCGTTAAAATTTTCAAAAAATATTTAATGTACAGACACGGCCCCGTTAGAGTTTTATTATATGTATAGATTACACTGGTGTGAACCAGTATCTACTTTCTGGAATGGAATACCTTTTCCAATCCCTTCGGGGATAAAAGGCGAGTGTCAATTTCATCATTTTTGATCACTATTATCAGTAGTTCAGCAACTAGGACGAAGAGTATACTACTATTAAAATACTTACATAGAAAAATTAATTACCCACCTTGGTCCAAGAACAGCGACAAATTCGCCTTCTTTTATGGATCCTGAAACTACACATACCTTTAAAATATATTACAGTCTCTGCAATAAGTACCTACCTATTTTATTGAAAACAAACGTGGATGTTAGGTAGGTACTAACCATCATTCAGTATCATCATTTTTGGTTTAGTAACCCTCCTCCTCCACCAAGAACTTTCTTCTGGAGTCCAGACTTTAAGGTTTTTGAACTTTATAACGTCTTTAGTTATTTGTTCTGTGTCGTTTTGCTGTAAACCGTGTATCTGCGACAATAATTATTTATTTATCAAATAAATTACATAAATTGAAGGACTTT
This sequence comes from Ethmia dodecea, assembly GCA_963855545.1. NCBI lineage: Eukaryota > Metazoa > Arthropoda > Insecta > Lepidoptera > Depressariidae > Ethmia > Ethmia dodecea. The sequence continues at coordinate 15,823,044 of OY979438.1, read as the reverse complement.
TAAATTTTGTTATTTCAAAATAATTGGCATTTTAAAACATCTGACATTAAATATATTAGATCGTCAATCAGGTCAAGTGATATGGTCTTATATGTACCTATAAATAATCATTATAATTAAAGTCTTTTACGTATTTATTAGGTAACACCTTTAAAAAAACCGGCCAAGTGCGTGTTGGTATATAATTATTAGGGTTCCGTAGCCGGGATAAAATATTTACGCATGAACAATATTCTTTTTAAAAAAACCTTTTATCGATAGGTCTTACGCGTATGTACATTGGGTGTAGTTGCGATTACTACAAAACAAATCTCACCGTTGTATAGCAGTTCGCAGAACAAACCTACCTTCTAAATTTCATCTCCAAAGTGCTAATAGTCTCAGAGTAAAATAGCTGTTACATACGGATGGTTAGACAGAGGGACAAGACGAAATTGTAAGGGTTATTTGGCTAAGGAATCCTAAAAAAAGAAAGTAATCACATAGATAACTTAGCTTATTGCTACAACCCTGATGAAAAAAAATACTGTCAGAGCTTATCATCCTTATGTACAAGTTAATTATTACATAGAACTTGTACATTATCAATACCACATGCGGGAATTAAGTTTCTAAGCAGGTATAGGTAATAAGAAACCATAGAATAAAGCCGTACTGCTAAGGTTCAGTGCATCTTTGCTAGGTTCCGTGTGTAATAATACAAATAATCAGCTTATGGAGTGGACCAAGGATAAATTGAAAAAAGGTATTTTTTGCTATTTCTCCTTGGCATAGAGGGCGTAACAGGACTTGTTATATATCTTTTTCTTTACTAAAATTTAGATACTAAGTAAATTAAATGTAAAGCGATGTAAGAAGTAGCGAGCAAAAGCCAACGACGACTTCGACTGAACTCAATCAAAACTGTTTTCAATTCTAGGATTTTCTTACCGAATCTAATTCCTTAGGCGCGTTTATTTTAAAAGACTTACGTTCTGTTAGTCATTAGGACAACCAAGGCAGGACAAGTGTCCTCCCGCCCCCCCTTTTCTCTAATTAGTAGGTACTATCTACACTAATATTATAAAGAGAAAAAAAAATTATGATTGTATCTTTGTTACGAATAAACTCAAATACTACTGGACCGATTTTAAAAATTCTTTCACCAATGGAAAGTAAGAACATCCTTGAGTAACATAGGCTATATTTCATTATCGTATTTCCACGGTAACGGGAACTACGTGGGTGAAGCCGCGCAGAAGCGCTAGTTCTTTATAGAGCCATAGGGCTCTATGCCCTTGCTTGGCATAAGCCTTACTTTTGGAAAAACTCCAGCCTAAAAAAATTATATTTACTAGTACCAACATTTACAAAATTTATGAACAACATTAAATTTCTGCTAAATTGAAAGTCATATGTTAGTGTGTCATTGAAAGTTATATGTTAAACTAGCGGATGCCCAGCGGCGTTGCCCGCGCGGATTTCGTTTATTTCCGTTCCCGTGGGAATTTCCGAAAATCCCTTCATAGTGGTTGCCTACGACATATTATTTAAGACACCTACATACCATATTTCAAATAGCCGGTGCCCAGCGGCGTTCTCCCGCTTGGATTTAGTTTATTCCCGTTCCCGTGGGAATTTCCAAAAATCCCTTCATACCAATTTCCTATGACATTTCAGACACCTTCATACCATTTTTCAAGTTTCTAGGTGTTATCGTTTCGGAGTAGTACGTATTTCTCTTTTTAACCAGTTTTTATATTTTCCCGTGGGAATGAGATATTTTCCTGGAATAAAAAGTACCCTAGATGTTGACCCGGGTACTCAGTTATCTCCATACCAAACTTCATCAAAATCCGTCCAGTAGTTTTTGAGTGATGCGTGCACAACCAGACAGACAGACAAAAATTCCAGAAATTGGTGTTTCGGTATCTATATCGATAACTATATACACAACCGTTAAAATTTTCAAAAAATATTTAATGTACAGACACGGCCCCGTTAGAGTTTTATTATATGTGTAGAAAATATTTAATGTACAGACACGGCCCCGTTAGAGTTTTATTATATGTATAGATTAATTGCAATTTAATGTAGGTACTTTAAATGTCACAAGCTATTTATTTCATATTCAAATATTTCAATAAAATTTAGAAATTTACATCGACAGCTTATTTTAGTTGACGTCATTTGCGAATCTAGTTTTAGCTGTTTATAGATGGCCTAGACCTTCTCAACTTCCACGCTTTTTAGAGGAACCTCATAATTTTATATGGCCTAGAGAAAATACAAAAAACTTGTCTTAGGTACATAAAATTACAGGATGTATTCGTATCTACCTAATGCAACTGTCGCTAAGCGATTAAGTCGCCGCTATTATTGATTGTTTTTTTGTTCGATATAACGAACAAAAATATATATAATATAAGGGTACCAACCGATGCATTACAAAATATAGATATTACGATATTACAATAAATACCTAATTAATATTTATAAAGACTGCCCGAAACTGACGAGAATGTATGAATGATATGTGTGCCAGGTTCAGCCATAGACAAACTACTCAATATCGTAATAACATTATAATATACGCCAATTAAATCGAATTTAAATGAATTTCTATTTTCATTTGTCAGCTATCCAGAAGAAATGTTTTTCAATTTATTTGTTTCAATAAATATATTTTCTTTCTTTCTTTTAAAACTACCGTAAAAATATCGAGCTTGCCACAGTGTTGCGCAATCCCGTTTTGTACGTGAAAAAAAGGCGCCACCTATAGTCTAAACAGGTTGATATGTTAATAAATGGGTATCATTAGATTCGGCTTAGTGGTGGAAGTGCTATTGGATGAGTGACGTGACAAAAACAACATGGCAGACAACATGCATTAGGTTACATTTTTACCCGACTGGGTGGCTTTTAAAACTTTTCAATATTTTTTTTATGATATAAAAGGGGGTAAACGAGCAGACAGGTCACCTGATGGTAAGTGACGTCCGTCGCCCATGGACACCTGCAACTCAAGAGTCACAACTGCGTTGCCGACCTTTGAGGTGGGAGTAGGGGGAGGGGAGAGGGGAATGTTGTTGTTGTCAATGTTTTTTACACATAATTTTACACAATTAATCTATATATTATACAACTTATACTTGAAACTTTTTGCGATCCTAGCGGACCCTAGCAGACACTGGCGGCTTTGGATACTAGCCTTTTTAACAACCGACGAAAAACAGAGGGGTGTTATAAGTTTGACATGTTTCTGTGGATCTGTATGTCTGTCTGTTGGCTCGTAGCTCCCAAACGGCTGATCGGATTTTGATTCAGTTTTTTGTCTGAAAGGTGACTTCATCGAGAGTGTTCTTAGCTACGGTTCAAGGAAATCTGTCTAGCCATTTGTGTTAACATGTAAATTTAGTGTGGGTTTTTTAAATTTTTAATTTTATTTAACTCATGGTGTGTTTTCAGAGTAAGTAGGTACTTTTACGTTTTTATAGAAACTTGTGTATGTTTCGACATAGTTTAAGCAAAACATAATATTCATAATTTTACCGTATCCTGCTAAGACAAAAACCTCATCCAACTGCTGTCAACTGGATGGACAGGTATAAAAACAGTCGGTTATGTACAGTCAACAAAGTTGTTAGGGTTACATGGCCAGTAACTAAGAATTCATTTTTCTGGGGAAGTCATAAATAAATCTTATTGATTAATGTTTATTTCGAAAGGTATCTTTGATCCCTATAATTTACCAAAAAAATACTATAAATACATTTAAGGCTTTAAGAGAAAAGTGAATCTTAATTTTTGGCCATGTAACACTAACAACTTTGTTGACTGTACTTACATAGAGACTATCGTCCAGTCATCACATTAATTACATATAATTAAATTTTCGTTGCTAATGGCGTTGCATTAACGACGTAGTTTAATGGCTGTAGTATTATTAATTAGAAAATATTTTATGTTACTCAATGCTTGGTGTCATCGTCAGAACAAATTGCTCGTTAGGTTCTAAGATTTACAGGGTTACAACTTAGTTACAGCACAATCGTCTTTAGGTACTTCTCGAAATTGAGAGACCTATTTATTAGACGAGTATGCGCTAAAATGTGTCCACCGTGAAATGCGTGAGCGCATTTATTGAAATTACAATTAGTGATCATATGAACAACTGAGGCACTCACCCTCCCCTTACTTAGGAAGCAGGGTTTACTAAATAGAATACAAGAAGCAAAATATTATGTAGGTATTTAAATCTTTGGTGGGGTAAATAAATTATTATTATTACTGTAGGGGAGGAAAATATGACACTATTGTCTCAATACGTGGAAGAATGACACAGTTTTGTACTATTAAAATCTTGGAATATTTTTTTAAACTGATCTGTCTGAAATAGGTACCTATTGTAAATCGGGGAACGGTGGTAGGCCTCTTAAAATGAAACGGAGTTGAAGCAGTGATTGTTACAATACTTATAGTATAGGTTACCTACCAAAGTAGGTCCTTCAATTTTCTCTTTTGTTTTCCAGACAACTCTACAAAAAATAATAATAAGCCAAAACACTTACGAGATTGGGTTCCATGATAGTTTATGTAAAATTCACCAAAACCGCAAAAACCTCTTCATTAAACAATCAACTTGTTACTGAATCATCGCAGTAAATATCCGAAAATCAAGCACACAGCATAATTACTCCCGCGGTTGTGAAATTGAAATGGAACTTGGAAATACAAAGAAATTGTTATTTAAACTGATAAGAAGAGATAAAAACTGTCTGTCTGTTTATTTGAGGAAGATTACTGTTCTCTTGCTTTCTGGGGTACCTAACGGTTGCAACAATGTGTACCTAATGAAGTTAGTTGTTATTAAAATAATATGGAGAATCTAGCTATATTTTATGCTAGCGACCCGCCCCAACTTCGCACAGGTGCAATGCTGGTGTATTTACATATATATAAACCTTCCTCTTGAATCACTCTTATCTATTAAAAAACCGCATCAAAATCCGTTGCGTAGTTTTAAACATCTAAGCATACATAGGGACTGACAGACAGCGCAACGGGAAGCGACTTTTTTATACTATGAAGTGATAATGATAGTGATTTTTCTAATAATTATTTGATGATATTTGATTGTTCTATTCTAATCTTCTAATAAGTATAATTATGTATAAAAATTCATCCAATTACGATGAATCTACCACCTCTTTATCATCACGATTTCCTCCAGTTTTACGGAGTTTCCACGGAAAATAAGGCCGACAAATGTAGTTAATTAACCACAGTTTATTTAATCGCATTGTGTTTCAAGTCGTATTTTAAGCGCAACTATTAACAGATAGCTCTCTTTTTCTATATTATTCGTTCCGTATCATCTTTCCCCGTCATTGTTGTATCCTATAAATACGCTAAGAAGTAAGTATGTACCTACATGTTGTAGCACACTCGTAGGGAATCAATTTTCAAACGCAAGCAGTATGAATATAACTCATCCTTAATTTAATATCTTTACATAAAAACATAAAAAATATTTTGTAATGTGCAAAGTGAAGCCCTTTCAAATGGTGTCACTTGGGCTCCTTGGCTTTGAAATTAAAATATTTTATAATTGGTTACCCGAAAGAGGAGTCGGATCTACGCATTATTCCCACGGGAACGGGAAAAATTACCATGCGATATGGAAAAACTAGATTTGCGCAAGCAACGCCGCTGAAAAGTCAGTTCAATTTCATTTTCAAGTCCAATAAAATCTCTGAATAAAGCTACAAATTGCATGTTATCTCAATTCTCGAGTCAATGACTTGTCGTGACTTGAATTTTGGAGGTTGCAGGAATCACGGGCAAACAGTAATTTAACCTTATCCGTATTGTCTAGCGTGCTGTTTATTTGCTCACTCACTCTTAGCTAACTACACAAGAAATTTAATTTGTAGATATCAGCCTCTTGTACAGTCAACAAAGTTGTTAGGGTAACATGGCCAGTAACTAAGAACTCATTTTTCTGAGGTAGTCATAACTAAATCTTATTTAATAGGTAATGTTTATTTCAAAAGGTATCTTTGATACCTATAATTTACAAAAAAAAACTATAAATACATTTAAGGCTTTAAGAGAAAACTAAATCTTAGTTTCTGGTCATGTAACACTAACAACTTTGTTGACTGTACCATTAGTCCTATGAATCTACAGATTTTTTTTAAGCGCTCCAAGAGTCTCAACAACTATCTCTACTCTCTAGGTCTACAATTATTGGGCTTTGTTACTGACAACGCCAGAGAACGATCGAAACCGTTACTTCCTTCCGACAGGTAGCGCAATAGAATTCGATAACGGCAATTTTTTTTTAAATCAACTCCAGTCGTGTCACACAACATATATTAGTACAGTCAAGAGCTCGCTGACACTTTGGACTTTGAATCGGCCCTGTATTCTATGGCGCGCAGTATAAATCAGAGCTCAGCTTAAACTGGTAGTGTCAAGCTTGACTTGCTCTTGACTGTACCTACTGCCGTAGGTAGTAACAATACGGTATTGTTATTACCTACGGCAGTACCTACTAATATATGTTGTGTGTTTCATTGCAGTATGAATCATTCGAGTCCGCTTTATTTAGCGATGAGTGTGATGACAGACAATCATAAAACAAATATAGTTTACGTAGTATAATTGAAGCAAAAAAAAAGTAGGTAGTATTAACTGTAGTTGCGACTTTGAATCTCCTGAACAATGTTTGTTTTTGATTCGACTAAGGAAATAGATGCGTTTGTCAAATTATACAATATAGCTTTTACCCGCGGCTTCGCTCGCGCACGTTTATTTCACCCTCCTAGGGGTTGAATTTTATAAATCCTTTCTTAGTGGATGCCTACACTGTATAGGTAAGCTATCTATGTGCAAAATTTCAAGTCTCTAGACCCAGCGGTTTAGGCTGTGCTTTGATACCATCAATCAGTCAGTCAGTTTATCAGTATATATAGATTATTTATTTTCTATATATCCTTCGTAATTTGACTCTGATTCATGTACCTAGTGCTAGCTAGACAATCATTAAAGAATAGTATATTGCCAAAGACGTTTAAAGAAAAAGTTTATCTAAGGGTCGCGTACATTGGCGTTTCACTTTAATGATAAATGGATCAGCCACCCGCGTCAACCGTAATGAATGTTGTTCACCGAACCTTCGGCGCCGTACGTTCTGCAGATGTGTCGCGACCCTTAGATAATGATTTTCTGCCAATCTTTTTGTATATTGCATACGGAAGTAAAAATAACTCTTATTGTTGCCGAGGAGAAGCCGACGTAAAAAATATAGCTGGAAAAATATCTGTCCCATTAGTTCCGCTAATAGTCCGGTCAAATTACGTAAATTCCCAACAAGCTGACAATCTGGCTTATTGTTCAGAATATATAATAATAATAATAATAATAATATTTTATTTCAGGCATGGCCCATATAGTGTTAGTAATTACAAACTTAAGAACTAGTGTTAGTAAACAAACAAACATAAATTAAATTATACTACAATTTTTGTATGGGACTGCACCCAACTACGCAAAAGCGGTGAGTCCCACCGGTCCACGAACACACCCAGGATGCTGTTAGTGCTGGCGCGCAGGCGCGTTAACATGGAAGCGCACCTTTTCCTCATGATGGCTGCGAAGCCATCCACGTTCGCCTCGGCGAACATGCCCGAAGCACTACAGCGCCACGACAGCCCTAGCAGCACCCTGAATGCGTTATTGTATTGTATCCGTAGATCGCTGTATGCCCGCTGAGTGAAGCTGACCCACAGGCTGCACGTATAAAATGACTGACAGTAGGCTTCGAATAGCGTCACTTTTACTGGCTTCGTGCATCGTGCGAACCTGCGCGCCAGCATGTTGCTGCGGACAGCCAACGATCTACGTTCCCTGTCAATGTCCATGTTGTCCTTCAAGTCCTCGGTTACCCAGTGGCCCAAATACTTGAACCTCTGCACCCGGGTCAGAGGCAACCCACAGAGTGAGATGTCAGGCAATTGCGAGTAGCTTAAACTACCTGACTTGAACACTATCCACTCACTCTTACTGGTGTTGTATTTGAGCCCATGAGCCGCCGCGTACGACTCGCAAATGGACAGGAGCCCCCTGAGGGCGCCAATAGATGGGCTCAGCAGCACCATGTCATCTGCGTAGCTTATATTATTTACGCACACTCCGTCTACGTGACAACCTACCCCAGCGCTGCTGAGCTCACCTATCAGCCTATTTATATACAAATTGAATAGCCGAGGAGAGCTCAGCCCCCCCTGCCTGACTCCACATTCAAGACCATAAGACTCAGAATAGGATCCTGCCCACTTAACTCTATTCCTCTGCCTGCGGTACCAACATTATAGTAAGGAGATAATCTCAACAGGGACTGAAGTCTCATGTACAAGTTTATGCCGTAGGAGATCATAATTTACAAGGTCGACTGCCTTCGATAAATCCAGAAAACAAGCGAAAAGTGGCGTTTTCCTAGCAGTATAGTACTGAACAGTCTGCTTGAGACATAGAATAGCACTCTCCGTTGATAGACCGTGATAATAAAATTTCAAAGTTCCCCATCATTTCCCTGTGTGGTTCTTTTTTATTCGAGGTCAAAGTTAAAAACAATTGTTTTTCGCAATTTTTAGCAAAACGGTAAGTTTTATCATAAAAATATCCCAGACAAAAATTGAAGATCATAAAATTGTCTATATAAACTACGAGCTACCGTTTCTGAGATAAGTATAACGATTCGAAAAGTTGTAAAAGTTATAATCGTCATAATATGCACACGTTTCTATGCTACCTATGAGGTGTAAGTACTTATCACGTTTCTTTAACTTGGTTTCACCAGTAGGACTATTCCACGGATCAGTTGTTATCCTGTTTAATTTGAGACTATTGCAAAATAACGGAAATTAGCAAAGATTGGAAAAGATAAATGCGATGTTAACTAAAAAAAAAGTTATCGTCAGCCTATAGCAGTCCACTGCTAGATATAGGCCCCTCCAATTGCACGCCATTCATCTCGATTCTCGGCGACTCTCATCTAGCTCTGCTACCAGCCGCCCTGCGAAGGTCTGATGGCGTCCTACCTTACGCTTGGCGATTCGCAGTCTCCACTCTAGAACCTGTCTACCCATTAGGTCATCTGTACTACGGCTAATTGCCACTTTAACTTGCTTATTCTCTACGAGTTATACGTTCACGATTACAACTTCTCTCAAAAACGGTGTCTCGAAGGAAAAAAAGTATTGATACTTTTTTTATAGATAATTTTATGATCAACAATTTTTGTCTGGGGTATTTTTAACCGTTTTGCTGAAATGCAAAAAGGAAAGGGGGATTGATGGGAGAACTTTAAAATTTTATTTATATATTTATATATATTTTGAACAATTTTACTGATTTTCAGCTTGTGAATTTATGTAAATTCACCTTATTTTTGGGTCTTATTTGACCGGACTATAAGGAATTAGGATTGCATACCTACCTACTTCATCATTAGGATTAGGATTCACATTAATAACACAAGTTTTCATCACTAAATATATTTATTACCTTTACAACATCGTCTCTCACACGCTCATACAATAAGTAATACTTAATAAAATTAATAACCAGTATCATACACTACTAAAATTACGTATAATTAATTATGACTTCAGCCATAAATGGCACTAAACAACTTCTTGAATTAACCAACAATTTTATATTCATAAAAAAGTACGAACATTCATGAAGTTACCTACAATTGATAATATCATAATGTATTATAGTCAAAATTATTTATCGAAGAGTTGAATATTGATATAAATTCGATCTGGTATAGGCACTTTGGAATGTTAATAATTAAAAATAATAATATGGTACAGACTTACAACAATAAATTGTCAGGAGTAGATAAACTACAATTTAAAAGTCAGAATCACACAACATGTTTGCTTGATTCCTCAGGTAGCAACCAATAGCAGCCACTACGTTAGAATTGACGCTTTCTGATTGGTCCATTAGTAACGGCGAGCTGTAGTTGGTCAGCACGCGCAGGATTTGCTCCCGCCATCTCGTGTATTTTCACCGTTTGCAATTTTGTGGTCCAGTGCGAATTTCTCTCCATCTTTGTCGTTGCTTTGAAGTAGTTTGTCATTAAGAAGAATCTGGAAACAAGAATCACGTTAATAAATTCTAAGATAAACAGTCAAATTAAAAGCTTCAAGTTACGGGCACAAATCTTACAGAATTTAGAATCATCTATTTAAAAAAACGATCGCGATAACAGTGGAATGAGACCCTTTTTGGGTGACTATAACCGCTCTAAGTTGATCCAAACTGGTTTCGTGAGATTTTATAATTAGACCTACAGTAACGGGTTTCTATAAATATCTTCACGTGATAACGGAACTAGCAATCACGTTGTTCCCTCTGTCAGTGGATTGTGAAAGGGTTTTAGTAGGTATTATATTCGACACACTCCTTACCAAAACTCAGATCAAAACAGACATTTAAGTACTTAGCTGAAAAGAAATTCAAAACAAAAAGTCGAATAATAAGACAAGGTAACATAGACTTTCGTAAGCTTCTTTTAAGATTCACATTAATTACCAGTCCACTCTTAGCAGATAGGCATTTTTAAGATATTTCAAATGTACCATGATAAAATTCGATCTTTTATCTATACTAAAACCCTGTATTCAATGTTAGATTTGATAAGTAAAATCTTAATCTTATCTAATCTAAACAACTATCATAACATATTTTTTTAATTTTTTTATGTTAATGGGACGATTCTGCTTTACACTGACTAAACTTATTTTGGTTTAGTCCTGTCTTTGTCTTACCTCAGAAAAGGTAAAGGGATAGAAGATAACCTACCGAATTTAGTCCTGTTAGAGGCTGTATTTTAGTCGTGACTTCTTTACCTATAACGTGTTTATGAAATGCCTCAGTTGACAGGACTAATTTTAATTTGACAGGACTAAATATCTCTGTATAATATTGTATTTTTTATTTCATTTATTTATTGTACTACGTACAAATAAAATACCGTTGTCTTGTTCCAAACTTATCAGAAGCTGTGCTATCGGTACTAAACTGATAAACATATTATTTTAATAAACAACAGACAAAAGACTAATAAGTCATAATGTTTGGCCTCAATAGGAAATTGAACCCATGCTCTCTAGACTGGGTCACTCACCAACTGAGCCAACATGTAGAGCCAATCTATTCTATAGATATATAAAAAGTATTATAATACTTTATAAGGATGCCTTAAAAATTTATAGTTAAATAAAAAAAATTACATTATTTTTTATTCATAAAAAAAGAAAACGACTGGCTGACTGATTGATCAACGCACAATTGAAACCGGATGGATCTAGGATGAAATTTTGCTTAAAGGTTCCTTTATGTGTACAGTGCTAGTACAGTCAAGAGCACATGAAGCTTTACACTAATTGCAGTGCGAGTCAAACCTCTCTAATAAGAACGTTACAAAATCCAATGTATCAAACTCCAAGTGCTCTTGACTGTACATTATATTCGCACCTAATTCATCCAAGAAATAGAAACTTTACACGCTTTCCGGTCACACAGAGGGTTCCAACCAGGCGCAAGATAAAAATACACAAGTTGTAATCTTGAAAAAAAATCTACCTGACCGGCTATTTTTTTCTTAAAGGAATGGCATGATTTTAGAATTTCTGATCAACTATCTATGTTGGGTCATTGCGTTATAACTTGTGCCAAGTAAAGATAAAAATTAAATGTAGGTATTTTAAAATAAATTATTTGATACTTTAAAATACATCTGACCATTTGGGGTGTCTGAGTTGTCTTAAATTCTATTAAATGTGAACCCACCTTATTAACTAATGAGCGAGCCGCCTCCTCTATGTTGATGTTCTCTTTGGCTGAAGTCTCGAACCAGCCCGCGAATCCTTTCTCTCGGCAATACTCGTCCATCTTCGCCGGTGAGTTCACTATGCCCTCTTTTTGCTGGTCACACTGAAAATACATTACCGATAAGTATGGGCTTATGGCGGAAATCTAAAGAGGTCAAGTTCTCTGTAGAATTTTCATTTTGCTGTACATAGGTACTTACATAGAAATTTGGCTTATAAATTGTCAAAAGTCAAAACCATTTATTTTCTTTAGGTATAGAAAATACACTGAAAAAAGACAATAGTTTAATAACAAGGCACTCTAAACTTGTGCATGAAGATTTGCTAAATTTAAACAGCAGCCCATCTCCACCGACGAGTTGCTGGAAGCGTCAGCAAAAACTATAGAGCTGGTATTTTTTTATATGACGTAGTGATAGTGCATTATGTGGGAAGTGGCTTTAATTACGATAAAAAATTTAAAAAAAGAAAAAAAAGTTTAAAAATTACGGTATTCAGTAATTAGGAAATATAATAAAGTAAGTATAGAAAGGACTTTTTCGCATTGCTAAAAGTCGGGCACTATCATTTCAATGTCGATTAACAAGTTAAGTAAAATAAAGTAGGTATCTATAGTTTGAATAAAAACTAAGTAGCACGCTTTTTTAAGCACAAACTTCTGTTCCGGACTTCATCATCAGATCTTCATCACCAAGTGTAATGTATGGCAATGTCAAAACAAATCAAATGAGTGCAAACTCGAGGTATTAACAAGTCACTATTCAGGATACGATCATTTCGATGACACCACCGTTACAATTATAACACCCCTCTCGGGGTTAACAATCTAAGTATGTTATATAGAGGCGACATCGCAGTTTGCACCTAGTCACCCGACACATTTCAACACTCCATAGCCTCAAGTTACCTTTACTAAAATATATGCAAGGCAAAATTTTCGATTAATTCCAGAATGTTCCACAGGCAACTCACCTTATTGGCCAACAGTATACAAGGAATAGGAGACCCGTCTGGCAGCTGCACCTTCGTATCCAAGTCATTCTTCCACTTGACCACCGCGTCGAAGGTGGCCACTCGGGACACATCGAACACTATGAACGCGCCCACGGCCTCCTTGTAGTAAACTCTGGTCATGTTCCCGAAACGCTCTTGGCCTGTTAACAATCAAAAAATTGGTACATCTGACGACGTTAAACAAATTGAATCTGAAAATTAATGGCGTCAAATTAAATACATACCTACCTTTAACTATAGTTTATACTTATAAATAAAATCCTTAAGGCACCATGAATATTAACAATAAAAAAGAAAGGCTATAAACCAAAACTATCACACCCAATATTATTTTGAACGCTAGCTCAGTGTCGTCCATTTTTTTCCTTTTATTCAAAGAGAATATAACCACTAACGTTTTACTTTTATTGGTCTAAGATTATACCCTCTTTGGTCTTAGACTTTTTTTATTCACATATATTTTACATTCAATGACATTTTCGAATATGTTGCAGGAAAAAGTTTGTCTTCTTTTCTCTCTTGGGGAGAGTGCCTACACCTTACTTTGTAAATTTTTTGGTGGAAACTATCTCCCTTATTTCATGAATCTCTTTTATGAACATATATAGTGATGGTTTAATACCGTTTTTGGTTAAAGTTAAATAGTTGTTATTCTGCGTAAACCTAAATCGCCCAATAAATGGAAAGCTTTACTCAGTAAAGTTTACTCAAAAAGGCCGTTTTTATCGATGTTTGACTCGAGGACTCACCAGCTATGTCCCATAACTGCAACCGTATGATGGTGTTTGCGTCCCAATTGAGGACTTTGAGAGCGAAGTCCACGCCGATGGTAGCTCTGTAATGCTGGCTGAAGAACTGGTGGACATAGCGCTTGATGATGGACGTCTTGCCTGTACCCAATTCTCCGATCACCAAGATTTTGTACAAGTGTTCCCGGCGCTCCGTGCTGGGAGACGCGTGTGACTGGAAGAAATAACAACCGATTAGTAATCATTTTTGATAAAAATGAGTTTTTGGTGTTTTTTCTGATCTTGATAAAGAAATAACTAATAGAATGGATTTCGGTAAAGGTACATTAATTTATCACAAATATAATGAATGCGGGTTAGACAGTCAAGTCTGGTGTAACATTTCTGAAAGATAATGGGTTATGTAAAACGGATCAAACAAAAACATTGAAAGTGGAATAAATAAATAAAAATAAAGCTGTAAAACATTGTTAAGAGTCCAATGTGCAAGCAGGTACAAGAGTAACTTCTTATATCTTCAATTTTCTGCAATAAAGTATTTTGTTAACGTTTCGCTATAGAGTGAGAGCCCAGGCTTGTCAGACCTTCGTCATTTTGTAAAACCTCAAAGTTTGTCTGTGTATGTCCCTACTACAGGTGTAAACGATCCCCGAGTATGAAGTTTGGATAACGGTTCCTTTGGAAGTTATCAAGCAGCAAAGGTCCATAAAGTTGCACCTCAAATTCTTTAAAGTTTAAAGCCCAGTTTTTATATATTTTATTCGGATTAATATTAGAAATCACGTCGTCCATTGCCAGACACTTGGTGCGGTGGAAACCCCCTGTCAGACCCTTGAATCATGGTGAATTGAGGGTATACTTTCATGACATGATTTCTGCCCACATATAGCTACTAGGCCAAGTCTGATGTCATTTTCATATAATTCAAGGATGAGGAATTCATTTCTGGAATAAACTTTTTATCAGTCCATAGAAAAAAACGGAGTAACTTACAAAAAAACATTATGTTGAAACTTTTTTTTTAAGAATTCTGTCGCTCAGAAGTACACTATAACGATTAAGACTAAATAAAAAATATTATCTTATAGCTCCTTTATTGCACAATATAAAAAGTATCATTTCAATAGCATCGTCAAAGTATAGAAGTGTAAAAAAATATATCAATAAGTATATTAATTCACCATGATTCAAAGGTGTCTGACAGGAGGTTTCCACCGCACCAAGTGTCTGACAATGGACGACGTGATTTCTAATATTAATCCGAATAAAATATATATAAAAACTGGGCTTTACGCTTTAACGAATTCGAGGTGCAATTTTATGGACCTTTGCTGCTTGATAACTTCCAAAGGAACCGTTATCCAAACTTCATATTCGGGGATCGTTTACACCTGTAGTAGGGACATACACAGACAAACTTTGAGGTTTTACAAAATGACGAAGGTCTGACAAGCCTGGGCTCTTGGGATACTATGTCTCACCTGCAACCCAAAAAAATAGCACTTAATTGCCTTTTCTGCATACATTGCCATTTTATAAAATCTAATAAAGACGACTATAAATTGTAACAAAATATCCTAGGAAAAGCAATGAAACGAATTTAGCCAGGATCACTTCATCAAGACAGTTATTGCGTGTTGTGAATAGATTATATAATATGCTTTCAAATCTATACAAGCCTTAAAAACGGTTGTAACACCTTGTAACAAGCTTGAATAGTGACACGAGCATCTACTAAATCAATTATATGAACCATGAATCATTGAATTTGTCGGATGATCTTGACGACATATTTTAAGACGGATGTTATTGGACCTATTGTCGATGATGGCGGATGCGACAAAGTCTAACACTCAGACCTTGATTGAATCGTAACAATTGGAAAGACGGGTTTAGGCTCGGAGTTACATGTATATTGAATAAATACATTATAAATTCTATTTTCTGACTTGAAACTTGTGTTCTAGACAGTAAAGACTTTTGGTTTAGTAAATTACATATAATTCAATACGAATACTGTAACTTGTAAGGTTTTCTCATGGATGTTATAGTCAGAACTGGACCAAATTGAAATGGGACCACACGGGAATAGAGGATTCGATCCCGGTCGCTTTTTCTAATCCCGGGATTTCGGGATTCTGTAAAGTTAATCCCGGGATCCCGGGATAGTCCCGGGATTGTATTGGTAATGGAAAGTTATAATAAAAAGACAGTAAAACATATCAAAATAAATTTTTCATATCTCCGGGCGGAAAGCGTCAACATTTGGCCCGCTGCGTTAAACGAAATTGCCGCTTTTCGCCTCTGTCGAGCTGAAAAAGTATACACACCTCGGGAAGTAAATAAGAAAGCCTTGTGAGGACATAGAATATTTAAGTTTGAAATCTTTAAAAAGCCCGTTAAACAAAATTATACTTTCTTCTTATAAAATAAACAAACTGGGCCTAGTTTGTTCTGTAATTGATTTATGAAACTAAAAATAAACTTAAAAAAATCTACTTCTTTAGACTTATTTAGATAAACTATAAAAATATGTTATAGAGATCAATGTTTATAGGTACTGTAAATGTAAATGTATCAATCCCGAAAATCCCGGGATTCATTAAATTTGATCCCGAAATTTTCGGGACTAAAATATGACCGGGATCCCGGGATCGAATCCTCTACACGGGAAGCACCAGCTTCAAATAAAAAAATAATCATCAACATCGGTTCACCCACTCGAAGGTTCTGAGGTAACAAACATATAAAAAAACATACAGTCAAATTTAGAACTTCCTCCTTTTTAAACGACTCCAAAAAAAAACCGTATAAGACTAAAATTTGCATTAAATAAGTGCGCGACAAATAAATATCTCGCCAAACAATTTCGATGATTCTTTTTTAAACGATTTCAAAAAAGGAAGAGGTTCTCAATTCGACTGTATTTTTTTTAGTATACATAATTCGTAAAAGTTGTTTTTTTACTCTGTAGAGTTGTATGTTATTTGAAGTCAGTTGAAAACTAAAACAAAATCTGTTGATCCGTTAGATTGTAAATTTATCGATTTATGATGGAAAATGTCTGAAAAATACAATTTCCCCCTTTTCGGTGTAAGTTCATTAAAAAAGTACGGACCCCTTTAAGAGGTACGTCCTCCATCCTCACTCTTGGCTGGCATTTTGCATGTAATTTCGTTTTAGAAAAAAAATAGCCATGCTAACGAAATAAATACATAATTACATTACTCAGCTGTCTAGGTCAACCGGTTGAGTCTATACATCAATTAGTTACGAGTACATGAATTTTTAAAGCAAGTATTTGTAAAGATACTTACACCACTCCGCAAATAATTAAATTCCTATTAAATAAAGACAAATAATTTAATTATAACATTAAATAACAAATTGGTAACAATCAGCGAAATGATGTGTGTCATCAACACATTATCGGAATACTCATTTATGACTTATTTCAATAAAATGATCATTTATTGAAGTAAATTTAGAAGAAGACATTGAAACAAACATTTAGAAACCAGTCTAAAATGTTGCAACATAGTTACGTAACATCTCAAAATTATGTTGATTAATTTTATTTAAATAAGAGGAAAATTACTTCAATGGAAGAATGATTGATGAGTGAAGCAATAGGTAATATTTAACAAAAAAAAAACAGGAAACAAAAAAAGAAAAAAACACTAGTCGCCAGTACGTTTTTCGAAGGTTCCCTTCGATTTCTCTGGGATGACATCATTAGATCCTGGTTTTCTTAACATGGTACCACCGTTGGGATATCACTTTTCCGGTTCTTAAGCGACGAAGTTCATAAACGAAACGGGAACAAACATAAAAAAAACGAATTGAGAAACCTCCATCTTTTTTTAAGTCTCACCATTTTTAAACAGACCTCATAATTCGTTTGAGACATAATATGCAACCACACCTCGCGAAAATCTTATCTTCTGTCCCAAAAATACACTGGTGGAGATACCCATCCAGAAATGGAGTAACTCTGCCAACCGATCGAGTCTAGCGCGTGATAAGATAGATACTTATTTTTTGTTATGAAGATTAAAATTAAAGTTTCTATACGCAAAGCCTTGTCATAAAAGATAGTAGAAACAGAGCACTATTAGCTATAAAAAAAGTTTGTACAGAAATGGAATACCTCTGCCTAACCCCTCGGGGATATAAGGCGTGAGATTATTTATTTTTATCACATCTGTAGCATCACAAAAGTATTTAAATATTTAAAACGGCATCAAGAAAACACCCGCATAAAATTATTATGTATATAAATTAAGCCATAACCATTTCGGTTTAATTTGTTACGTTATTCTAAACATACTTAAGTAAATCTACTTAAAGATCAACCGATTATTTATCCTATTCAAATGCATACTTGAAAGCCATTACCTTCTATTAGAGTCTGGAACATATGAAAAATCATATGAAATGAATTTTCAAACGTCGCACCTGCTACTCTCATTCATCTAGACTGCTACTTATAGAATCCCAAACCGTGTGAATTTCTTTCATATTTTTTTTTCTGAAATCTTTCGGATTTTTTTTTGGAAATCATGTGAAAATTAAAGTAATTCCATCAATTGAAAATTATTCAAAATCACAAGCAATTGAATTAACAGTAGTGGTTGTATGGACTTGACGGTGTGTTAACATGTCTATGACTTAAATTAAGTATAATAGGTAAGTCGTGTTTTGTTTGTGTTTCTATTAAGTTTATTAATGGGTGAGTATTTTATTTACGAAGCCACAGTACGATTCATTTTACTAACATTGATAACTTGGAAAACTCCTAATACAATAATTAATATTATATAAACAATCAATATAAAATAATATAATTAATATTTTTTTATAAAAATATTACTCCTACATATATAAACACCATTACTGTGCTACCTATATCGAATCATGAACCAAAGCAAATAATGCTCTACTTACATTATGATGAAACATTTCATTGTTATGATGTATCATGTTGTTTTATAATTTAATTGTAGGTACCTAAGTCAAATACGACCGACGATACTTAAAATGTTACTTAATCTTATCAATATTTAGGAAAAACACTCACGTCACTTTCTCTATTTTTCGGATTTGGTGCCATTCCTACGAAATTGATATAATCCTAAAAATATTACAAGTATTAAATCAAGCAAGTCAAACTTGGTGTTAAAAGTTATTTTACAAAAATATAACAAATACAATTTCACTAGTCTTCTCACTGCGGGTCTCATGTATGACTACTTAGATCTAAATGAATCCTTACAACACATTTTAAAGCCTTGTTTAAAAAAGACACTTAGTAAAACCTGTTTAAATAATCTTTTTATTTTAATAGATATCTACCTACGTTTTTGTCGTTATATATTTCCGAAAAATGTAAATGTACCTATATCTATGTCCGGAGCTAACTTTATAAGTCATTTAACATTTTTCGTTATTTAATGTTAATGATGCACAACTGGATGTTACATAACGTCATTGCTAAATTGAAGTCAATTAACTATGATACGCAAATGAAATAAGTAGTTCTAGTTACTTGACCTACGATATCCGATTGATGATTGATGTTATGCAGGATACCTACTGGTATTCAATGAATAGCTGATCATTTAATGTCAAGTATCAAAGGAAATAAATAATAAATAGACAAGAAATTTAAAAATAAAGGCGCGTGTCATTAGCTGTGTGTGTAAGTTATCATATCACTTAGAATTGAAAGAAACTTACTCCGGTACTATTCGGCTTCGGTGACATTTTTCCTTAAAGATCCTTGAAGAACCCGTCAAGAAATACAACAATAAGTCCAATAGATCAAGTGACGCGAACTATGCAGAATATTCTCGATCAACACTGCCAACATTGCAATAAGAAAAATCTAGTAAAATTTGCACATTTTTTTAATTTTAAGTTTTGAATAAACTTTTTAGAACACCGCACATAAATATTTTTTTTAAAGAAGGAGGTGCTTCGATTTGTAGTTCCGAGATCAGACTATCGATTTGTCCGATGGCCAGCTATTTATGAAGCAACTTCGAGTGGACAAACATCCTTATCGGCGACTGATAAGAAACAATGTACCATTTGTCATTTGCAGTCCTTTCCTTCCACTAGTTGCTAGTTAGATAGTTACAAGCCTAGCCTGAACTCTTTATCTAAGTATATTTCCTATCGAGAAACGGTTGGTGTCATGTAAATACAAAACAACGAAGGATGATAATTTACCTAAATCTTGTAACTAACACTGAATGCCAGTAAAGTCTACGAATCCTCGTATCCTCTTCTACATGATTCTATATAGACTTACATTTAATGAAACACGACTTTTTTTATAAGTTTTTTTTTTGTCATTTATATCATGAATTCTGGAATGTCGCCCCACAGGGAAGTGAACATTTTCCCTATTTGAAGCCATTTTTGTCTGAGAAATTTTTATTAAAACGTGTTGAAATTCATTGCCCAAGTACAATCCGAGTTGAACTTAATTAGTACTTTAAAACGAAAACCATTAATTGCTAAATTAAGGAGCTACAAGGTGAGCCCCTTAAAATTCCCTAATCAGCGTAGGTATTCACGGAGACTCGATACCGTTTCCGATCGATTCAAATCGAGTGAAAAATTTTCCGATGTCGAATCTATCGAGTTCGGAAACTTTATTCTAGGCGTTTCTGACAGCTACGGAAAATTTTCCGAATCCTTATGTCACATATGACATTAGTTTTCAACAGTGGCGTAACAATAGGGTGGCAGGGCTGGCAAAATGCCACGGGCCCCCGACCCAAGAGGGCCCCGGCCCAAGAGGCCGCGCGCAAGAGCTCAAAAATATTTTTTTACATTGTACCTGAATATATATATTATGTTCTATGGATGAATGTGAAGTCTCTAATAAGCATTGGGCTAGTGTGGGGACTACCTACAGCTCCGCTAGGAGTAACAGTGTTCTGTCGACTACAGACCATTCCCTCTCGCCTTAGAGAAGAGGCCTATGGCCATTAGTGGGACATATACAACGTGTTATTGAGTACGCTGAAAATCTCGAAGTTTATTAAAATTAAACTAAGTATTACAACGACGATTTTTCAATACTAACATCAGCCCATCTCGAAAGTTTTCGACACCAAAATCAGCCCATCTCGAAAGTGTTCGACAGATTTTCCGATATCGAATATCGAAGCTCCCTGAATACGCCTGCTGTACAACTACCCATACGTTAAAATATTAAATTCTATTCCTATCCATTCTTGTGATTCCCTCTCAACATTATTGTCTTAAGAGTGCCGTAAAAGATTCTATGATTTTATAATTCCTTTAAGAATATCAAAATCCATTTCTTAATACGTCCTTACGCCCTAAAACTGTCTAGACATATCCCGAATCCAAAATTCGGGATATTTCTATGTGCTCCTAGGTCAGCAAATTGATGATGATGACGTTTTAATTTAATTAAATGGCATATGGCAAGAAAAACATAGAGAACGGTAGATATTGAACACCAAACAGTGATTGCACAACCGTTGGAACCGCGGGCTGCGGTCAGTCTTCGGGTGTCGGTTTTCACAGCCCTGAACCAAGGTAGAGAGGAAAGATTGGCCAATAACTGTATCTGACATTGAGGTTCACAAAACCTAATGACGTTTGACTAAAACAATAGGACGCATTTATCTATCTTTACGAGTACACTAAAAATGTAATGCTATTCGTTGGTTTCATCAGTTGAAAACGGCTGAACCGACTTGGCAATTTTTTTATATTGTTGATACTCCGAATAAGCTTCGTAGGGATAGAAAAAAACAGAAAAGTAGCTCTTATCTATGGGAAAACAAGACAATATACAATCGGGTCAGAGACAGGCCGATATAAATAGAAGATAACTTTTACGAGACCGGTTATGAAGAAAGAAGCCACAGAACCAGAAGAATCAAGACAGAATATTTACAAAATCAACCAATAACTTTGCAAGATCTATCGATTGATTGACTAAGATTAGATGAAGTTTTTGCCGCCAACTTCGTGAACACTCCAAGATAAAAGTAGTCTATTTCATTTCTTGTTTCCCTGACTGCAAAAACCATGTCGATCCATTGATTCATTGCTGCATGAAAGAAGGAAATACCAACAAACACACAATCATATGTTTAATATTACTACAATTTATTGTGCATGACAACTCGTTTAATCTACTGTGATGTTTATCGATCTATCTAGTTTAAGTAGTTCTGTGGTTTCCATCTCGCTCTCTGACCTCCGACAAGCTATTCACGTGGAAAAAGCCAAGTGATCTATGTTACTTTCTAGCGCAAATTGTGTTAGACAGCGGTTAGTCCACATTATTTCTAGATCAGCTACTCTAAGGCTCGCAGAGTATCATATAATTGCTATGTACTTACTAGCAAAAGGGGGTGGATAATCGTAACTTTCTTTGTCGTAGTCGGGTAGTACCTACCCAATTGATCTCAATGAGGACGATACACAATTTATACCTACTTAGCCAAATAGTAAATAGACTACAATATTTTATATTTTTTTTTGTTCCAAACCCCATAAAGAAACAGAAAGTCGTTGGTTTGTCTGTACAGCACTTTGGTTGGTTTGTTTGACACTTTTTCAGAAAGTGGAGGAGGTATGAAGTTGAAAGTTATATAAAATACTTAGGGCTCGATCCCTTGGAGCTGTGAAAAATGGACATTCTAAGTCAGCACTAGTCGAAAAATACTGTCATTCATCTCGCATATTAATAATAATGTTTTGAAACTTGCAAATAAATCAACTCCTATAAGCCTATAGGGAACTTCCCGTTGACCTAGAATCTTGAATATGAGTCCCTTCTTCACTACATAGAATAAAACAAAGTCGCTTTCTCTGTCCTTATATCCCTATGTCCCTATATCCCTATGTATGCTTAAATCTTTAAAACTACGCAACGGATTTTGATGCGTTTTTAGGGTTCCGTACCTCAAAAGGAAAAAACGGAACCCTTATAGGATCACTTTGTTGTCCGTCTGTCCGTCCGTCCGTCCGTCTGTCAAGACCCTTTTTCTCAGGAACGCGTGGAGGTATGAAGCTGAAATTTATATCAATTACTCAGGTCTACTGTCCCTTGAAGCTGTGAAAAAATCAAACTTCTAAGCCAACGCAATCAAAAGATACAGCCGTTTATGCCGCAAATTTTCGACACTTGCAAGGGAATCAAAACCTACAGGGTGCTTCCCGTGAACTCAGAATCTTGAAATTTGGTACGAAGCAACGTCTTATAGCATAGATAAAGGAAAAATTACGAAAACCATAAATTTGCAAGGTTGTACGGAACCCTCGGTGCGCGAGTCCGACTCGCACTTGGCCGGTTTTTTTTTTAATAGATAGAGTGATTCAAGAGGAAGGTTTTAGTATTAGCATTGCACCCGTGCGAAAACATTATAAATGCGAAAGTAACTCTGTTTGTCTGTGTGTTAGCTTTTTACGCTAAACCGGTGGACTGATCTCGATGGCTTTTGGCCGAACGATAATTTAGGTAAAGCCTGAGAAAGGACTAGGCTACTTATGTCCCGTAAAACGGACTAAAGGGACGTGATACCAAAGTAGACGTGGCCTGTCGCCAGCAACAGCTGGTATACTATAACACTATATCCTTGTACAAAAAACTAGGGATGCCTCGACACGCCTTTTTGCCGATACGATACCGATACTCTTATAAAAATATCGGCGATACCGATACCGATACGCTTATTGAATTCAAAAAGGAAAATAGAATAAATAAAACATTTTTAAGGGTGAGGCCAAACGAGCGTAATTTCGGTTGCAGAAATTCGTTTCATATAAAACTTCAACTCGTTTTGCGTCGCCGTGTGAATCAAATAGGACTTTTATATGAAACCGAATGCAAGAGAATTTCTGCAACCGAAATTCTGCAACCGAAATTACGCTCGTTTGGCCTCACCCTAAAGTGCGAAATTCGAAAATTATCGTTGAATCTGCCATAAAAATATCGCCGATACCGATATATCGGCGAACCCGAAGTATCGCCGATATATCGGTAGCGGTATCGGTATCGGATGCATCCCTACAAAAAACTGTTTTTCGGAGGGCGATAATCGGATTGACGGTATCCTATAACAGACAGTGTTAGGCGTATTAGCGTAATGTGATGTTGAGTTTCTAAATCGGCTGTTAACTGTCTATCCTTTGCGTGGTTTCTAAGGATTCCAATGAGGAAGTAGGAAGCATTATGGGAGACAATAGATTTGAAATTGGATTATAGTAATTGGTGATTAGAGGTAAGTGAGGAAATAATTCCTTGAGTATTCCGATTGGCAGTAGGTATGTGATAAAATATACAAAGCGTAACAGAAAAAGCGCAATTCCTCTTACACCCCAATTAGTATCATCACTACATAGTATAAAATAAAGTCCCTTTCTCTGTCCTTATTTCCCTATGTCCCTATGTCCTTATGTCCCTATGTCCTTATGTCCCTATGTCCCTTTGTATGCTTAAATCTTTAAAACTACGCAACGGGTTTTGATGCGGTTTTTTTTAATAGATAGAGTGATTTAAGAGGAAGGTTTTAGTATAAGCATTGTACCCGTGCAAATCCGGGGCGGGTCGCTAGTCGCTAGTATTAATATAAAAAAAATATGATGCAATCGAACTTTAGTTGTGTCTAACCAATTTTCTTAAATATCGATTAATAATGGCACGATTTCCATAGAAAGCACTACATTAAGCTACGCTAATTCATTTTTGGGAGAAATTTAACACATTTTAAAAATAGCTGAAATCGAATAGTAAGTAGTCGCTACTGAACAAACTAATTTCAGGAATTGCGCTTATTCTGTTACATGTTGTATAGAGGTAGTGACTATAAAACCTAGGTACTAATTGAAAAATACTTAAGCATCAATGTCCCACCGCAATCAAATACAATCATTATACTTAGGTATACTATTGATTGTGTCGCGATCTTGTAGTTTATTTGAACAAATTGATATGATTTTATACTATATCAGATTACCTACCTACTCTTTATAGGTTGCATTTAAAATGTTTGGCAAGCGTTTGATCTTATTGAATAATTATTTTAAATTTTAATTATAAGAATGTTAAAATGTAGACATAACAATATTTTAAAAATATATGAAATGTCAATGCACAGAGAACACATCGCAATCCAACGCCCAAAGGTCAATGAAACTGAAGTGAAAGAAACCATTATTAGGAACAAGCAGACAATTAATAAAACTATTCTATGAGGCTTGAAGTACCTAAACATATAAGCATGTATGTACATCGATAATGGCACAAACTATTACGCTTTAGATTCACACAATAAGAAATAGAATATACGCGGGAAACTGGACGGGATTTTTAAGCCACTGTTAAAAATCGGAAGATTTCAATGTTGTGATCATGATAACTTTGCCGCGACTTGTAATTTCATTGGAGAATCAGTAAGAATAAAGATAATATTAATTTACGTCGAAAATATAAAGCATAGGTACTACAAAAAATATAATAGGTAGGTAGAATGCTGTTTTATGCATTTCCATTATTTCACCGTAGGTTTTGAATACATTGAATTTTAACCTGTTATCTTAATTTAAGTCTTCAATATCTACGGTTGCAAGCTGTGCGTCACACTATTAATTATACTTACTAAAATATTTGGAATGTAAAATTGGGAAGTAAAACTTGATTAACCGGTAAGAAAAATACGATTATGATAGAAAAAATATACCTGTTAACATATCACTCAATATTAATACCAGAACGAGCACAAGACACGAGGTAGGTTCGAGACACAATGTAGGCAATCCGACTGTGGCGCAATCAATGAATAATACTATTTAACGCAGAGACAGGCGTGCACTTGATCAAATATGTCACAAAATAATTCAAAACATAACCTTAATCCGTGAATTGATGGCAAATTGGTGACCAAAACGCATACTATTCCCTACACCGTGCTGAAAATGCTACATGTGAAGCGCACACGGCAGGCAAGCTTGTCGTACTCACGAAGGGCATCGCGCCGCGCGGTCTCCGCTGAAAACTATCGTGAAATGAAACGTACTGGGAACAACACCGCGGTCTCGGCGCTGAAGCCGCAACACTCGCACACGCTCAGGTAGCACTCGTCGGCCGTCTCCTCGAAGGTCATGGCGCGCGCGCATCGCACGGCAAGCCCGCGCCCACTGAAGGCGGCGCGAGGCCGCGCACGCGCTCCACTCCCTTAACACTCACCGGCGACGCCGCGCTGTCCGCTGCCGGGCCCGGCTTCTGCTCGGGCTCGATCAGGTCCCCGTACGCTGGCATGGCATCCGCGTACCCTTCCTCTTCGGTGTCGTCGTTGTCACCCGAGTGCGTCGGCGAGGGCGAATGCGCTGACACGCCGAGCCGCACGCGGGCCAGCGCCACCGCCTCCTCGAGCGACCCCACTTCCTCCTCCCCCCTCTCCTCCCCGTCGTCGTGGTCCTCCGACAAACACGCGGACGCCTGAGAGACGAACGCGATCCTTCGCCGCAAAGCGCTCTCGGGGCTCGGGTCGTCTACGGGCTCTACGGGTTTCTCCATTTCAGGCTCGCTGTTTCTCTTCCAGGCCGCTTTAGTGAAGGGCCGCGTTGCAACGGGGTGCTCCACCGCTATCGGACTCACGGGCGGATCTGGAGTCGCCGGTTGCGGTTCGGGGTCCGCGATAGGCGGAGTGGGAGGTTTTTCTAGGGAGGACTCTGCGGTTGCAGGCTGCGGTGGGGGTGGCTTTGTAGGAGTTCCGTCCGCGCGTTTCTTTCCGATACTTCCCATTCGGCGCAGCAGGCTGCCGTCCTTTTTCTTTTTGTCGACGGCGGGTGAGCCGTCGGCGCTGTGAGAGGCCTCGCCGGTCACGTCGCGGTTTTTCTTGTTTCGCTTACGCATCGTGCGTTCGTCGCGCGTGATCTCGCCGTCTGAGGCGGAGGACTTGGTGGACCCGGAACGTTTGAGCGCGCCGATGTGGAAGGGCGAGCCGGAGCGGAAAGGCGAGCGCAGCGTGTGGAGCGTGCGGCGGAGGCGGGAAGGCGGGGGCGCCGGCGAGGGGGGTGGCATAGGGGGCTCCTCGTCCCGCATGGTGGTGAGTGGTGAGCGCGAGCCGACCGCCGTGCGACTGCCGCGAGCGCGCGCCGCTGCCGCCCCAGGCGCGTGGCCTTGCTCCCTGACCAACGCAAATCTCGGATAAACTTTCGACAAGGCCCTACGACTTAACGTCTGGATATGCCATACGCACCCAGTAATGCGGATGTTTCGTAACTCGGCTTTTGATAACGCCCCGTAAGTATTCGTATTGTGGTCGAATGACGGACGCAGTCTTACCGGTGCCCAGAGTTTAGTGTTGTTGGGAAATCTTCAATAAATAAATTAATAGTCATGAATAAACAAATTATTGCATCTTATATTTCACATTATGCAACTAACCTCTAAATGTAAAAGAGCAATACTTAAATACCGCAATGAATAAATGAATGGCTATATGATGAAATTTCGACTTACATAGGTCCAGTACATAACGTGTCAGAGAGATGACACGTGAGAGTAAGACCGTTGTCTACGCTTGCTTAAGAGACTGTAAATGAACTCATCAGACCAATATAGAGTAACTACCACCTCCAAAATCAGATACAACTTTTTCGTACGTGCATTGTTTACGCGTGACGAGGCATGCGTGGAGACTAACATGATATCTCGTCAACGATGGTAATCTGAAACCAATAGTCAGGCTTGTGCAAGATTCTGTAGTAAATTGCAAAGACACTAGCCAAAAAGACGAGACTATAAGAGATATCTACAATGCAATATTGTATTTCGAATTGCTTATAAAAGGCAACTTGAATTAATTACCTTTCCAAAAAACGACTTAGAACTAGAACTTCAATTTTTTTAATCATTGCCTAAATATTCCAACAAAACACTGAATATTTTGAACAGAAATCTGCATTATCATTATATAACACATCTGAAAATAAACCCTTTAACGACTATAATTAAAATTCAAAACCGAATCAACACATTTTTTAATGTTACCTTCAAAGAGAGCATCGCTGGAATCGTCTTCACTCCAGGTGACACTTATTCTATGAGTAGGTGCGTTTTGGAGCTTCCCAATTGTCAAATGACCTTATAATTCGAGTTGATGAACCATTCAGCAGCTGCATTTGTATGGAATCCTCATATAAACGGAAGGGAAACCGTACTAGTTCCGCTCAGAGTCAACATCGTACCTTTGATATCGACCGTAGATACCTACTATTGTTGTAGCCGCAATTTATGTAACTCAGCTAAGTATTATGTCCCCTATGTCACACTCACTTTCTTTGAAACAATCTTCGTGTTTTATTTAATAATTCTTAGAGTACATATTACATTGCAGATACAGGGTAATCATAATTATCAATTAATGATTTTTTCCCTACAGTGTCCGGAGTTAGTAGCAATATTTTAACAAAACAAGATATACTCGTATATAATATGCGTTAAGTATTAGATAATACTAAAATCTTTAATAATCTCACGCCTTTTATTACCAAAGGGGGTAGGCAGAGGTCTTTCATTCTTACTTATTTAGATGGACGGGAACTTGAGCGGATAGAAGATTCAACAAACACTTCGAATTGACGTTGTTTTACAAATAATAATCCGTTCAATGACCTATTGCGTGGGCGGAAAGAATCCTACTGTTGTTTAGAATCACGCCTAATTCACTCGAATGAGTAATACAAGGGTGAAACTACAAAGCTAACTAAGTCGTAACACCTACCACCGTTCTTCGTTAAGATATTTCTGTTGATACTTTTTGATTCGTTGATGGCAATGGGTCGTTTGTAATCTAACGACCATCACTACCGGTGTCAAGATCTAAAAAAAAATTTTACAGTTCAATAAATGGAACTAATGAAACTATTACTTCGGACCGAGGGTGTCAAAAAGTGACTACCTACCTACGTCTTATGAAATAGTGACACTTTTCTACTGAAATCGTAAGTTCGGGAACCGCTGTAAGTCCCCTGGTAGGTATTCGATTATACTCGTAAATATAAGTTGACTCGGACCGAAAACAGTTTAGATCGGGTTAGTCAGAATCCTCTTAGACTTTAGCTCGAATAAGTAAATAAAATTATTGTCTCTTTGGATCCAGCGGCCAAATGTTTTACGTAACGATTTAAAGTAATAGTTGATATCAAATACTTAGTCGAAAGTCAGACACGCTCTAATAATTGGAAAGAAAAGACTCGATACAAAAGCAATTGGAAGACTGATATCTGATTACTAGCATTTAAAAGCTGTTGCAAATAAAAATATTACAAACAAGATTAATCGGAACATTATCAAAGATCAAAGAGGTGAGGTAATAGATATTTGTAACTTTGACTTTAAACATCCTTCAATACCTACCATGTTCATAATATTGTACAAGGTGATTCCGAGAAAAAAAATTTGTCTAACACGATATACCTATAACAGTATTATTTTACTAACTGATAATCAACGATAAATCAATGATATTGAATATATATGAACCTCATTGACTGTTTAAAAAAAACTCTTCAATTATAGCAAAACAAGCCATCTATCAGTTAAAACTCAATTCTGTATTGGAAGAAGGACTGATCGCATGTACAGTGAATAAGTGTAAGAATGTCTCAGACATAATAGATAACGCTAGGACGACATAGTAAACGTAGTAAATGTAGGGCAGGAAGCATCAATAAACGGTCAATAGACAGACTCATCTTGACGTACTAGATATTCGATTATCTTGTTTGTAATATGGACGTACCAAGGCATTTTAATATACTAAAGATAAATTTACACTTACACGGAAACGCCCGCTGAGTTCTACTTCGATTGCCTCTTCCGCAAACATAATACACTTCAGTTATAGGTACTATTCAATTAGAAAAACAAAAACACTGACACTTACAATCCACAAAATCGTAATCAACCACGTGCAACAGAGACACTCATTGTATCATTTATCGATACAGAAAAAACGAAGAGAGAACATCATTTGTGACTTCTAAATTCAAAACTAAATTATTTCTAAATAACTTTTAAAGCTTCACTGTTTGCATTAGAGCCAGTGCATCCGCTACCGAATATGTCGATAGACTATCGATTCACAAATGTTTGATTCGATTACCCTATCGCCCTTATCATGGGATGTTTGATAACCGTGCTGCACGTTCCTGAATATTAATGGCCGAACGATAGAAGTTTTGAAACCGAAATGTAACTAAGTTTACCTACTGTTCTAACAGTAAGTATACCTGAAAAGACATACTTATCGTATACTTAGTTAGAGGGATAGAATTTGGCTGTAAAAAGTGATATTGACTATTTATTGGGTAGGTACAGTCAAGAGCACATGAAGCTTTACACTTGTAGTGCAAGTCTGACGTTTAAGACGATTGTAATAAGAACGTCAAAAGTCCAATGTGTCAAGCTCCACGTGCTCTTGACTATACGTAATTTCTTTTCTTAAAGATATAATTATGTAAATATTTATCAGCATTTTCTTGCCCTTATTCTTCATTATTGATCAATAATTTTAGATAAAGTCACATTGTTTTATCATCTATATTGTCAGTCGTCTACAAACGTAACTTAACCGTGAAATCTATTAATATAACTTTTTATCAAAATAATTTAAACGAACTTTTTATCGCGAAATAAGTTTTGCCCCAGACATACTACGATCATTTGCGATACAGGGGTTATCTGTTACATAAAAGCCAAAACTTCTGAAATTATAGTTTCCTGTGAGAAAAATTATTTTAAAGTTTATTTTTTATAATTTCGTAAACAATTTGGGTTAAATTCATTTATAGTTATTTCAGCTTTTGTTATTTTGTTTTGTAAGCAATATATATGATATAGCACATGATCCGACTCACCATCTACGATACAATTGATGTTAGAATGATATTGGGCCTGTTTGATCTGATTTATTGATCCGGGTAGTCAAATGTTTTAAAATTAGTTCTAGAACTGCTGATAACGTGCGCTATCGATGTCTTCTTGCAATAAACAAAGAGGTCAGTTAACTCGTTCATTGTGCTGATAATATTACGGCTTTGTATGAGAAATTAGCAATTGTACGCACAAAAAAATACACGCGAAACTAGCACGTTATTAAAAGATATTCTCGTAGCAGTTACGTCGTAGGTATACCTTCCTTACCACGTCATATTTAAATAAGGTCCTAAAAGAGATCCTTGAGACACACCTGGATGCTTTAAAAAAAAAGCAATTATCGCATAATGTTCAAGTAGGTACGTATACCTAGTAATGAGGATCCGTAACGTTTTTAGTTGAGAATGCAGATTTTTTAGAGCTAAGAAATCCTTAACATACAGTACAAAAATTTTTGTTCTACGACAAAAATTGACAAAGTTATGACCGAATTCCTAGCGAAGTTCACCGAGTAGCCGCCGCGGTAGCGGTGACGTCATTGTGACGGAAGCCGCGAGTCAGCCGTAGGCAGCGATAAGGCGCGAAGTGTTTTGTTCCTTTAATTGGGACTTTTAAAAGAAATTAAGTGTCTGATTTATATCTAATTCAAGTTTTTAACTATGTGCAAATATTGTATAGTACCGAAATGTACAAACACTTCTATAAAAACGCCAGAAAAACTATTTTTAAGGTGCCGAAAGATCCAAAACTTCGTAAAAAATGGTATTCCGTTGTAAAAAGAGATGTTAAAACTCCACCCTCTGCCCAGGCTACAAGACATTACTTTGAAGATCATTTCGAAGTACGTACCTACCTAACTATAATATACCTATTAGGTATTTAGTTGATATTCATTTAAATAAGGTGGTACGTGTAGTGTACCTTCTCTTCTTTTAATCCTGCTGTATTTATAGAAACATACCTTACTTTTCCTGAGTATTGTGGATAAACCTACGTAGGTACCTATCTATTTGCTCGTTCCCATTTCTGTGTAATATTCAAAGGATAATACGATGACACAGGGACGTACTCGAGTAAAAATCAATAGTGAATAATATTTTTAGCGCAAATTCGTATTCTACGAAAGGGCTGTTGCCAACGAAATTTACGTGTGTATGTGTATGTATGTACGTATGTATGTGCGGTGTCTACCGGAGCAGCTAGAAAAGTTCTAAAAGCATATTATGTGAATAGCTGAATCGAAGCGAAGTGAATTTATAGGGTTCCGTACCCAAAGTGTAAAAAACCTCGACCCTATTATTAAGACCCCGCTGTCCGTCCGACTGTCACAAAGCTGTAGCTCATGTATCCTGATAGTTACACAGTTAAATTTTTCACAGATGATGTATTTCTCTGGCCGCTATAACAAAAAATACTAAAAGACAGAATAAAATAAATATTTAAGGGGGCTCCCATACAACAAATATTTTTTTGCTTATGTTTGCTCGATATTGATAACGGCAACAGGTATCTACCTGCTTCAAATATTCACAGAATATTTAGTTATAATACACTTTAAATAAATAATTCATTTAAAATAAAACAAATATTTAAGGGGGTACTCCCATATATTTTTTTAAATACGATTCCTTGTACTTTTTCACAGATCTTAAATAATTGCTTCCACAAAACAAACATGTTTTTTTACCGTTTTTATAGATAAATGGTACGGAACCCTTCGTGCGAGAGTCCGCACCTAGCATCCTTTACTCAACAGGGGTACATTCATGTTATTCCATTACTTGTGTCATATGGCCCTGCTTCTTATCAAATTTCATAGCTCTAGCTAGACCAATGGGAAGTCGATTTTCTTAACAGACAGACGGACAAGAAAACGATCCTATAAGGGTTCCGTTTTTATTTTTGAGGTAAGAAATGCTAAAAAATTGCTTTATACCAAGTCATCCTTCCTAAGTACATACTGAGCGACTGACTTGTAACAAAAAGCGAGATGGCAAAAAAACCAGCTGTTGTCAACAAATATTCAGGTTTCTGTCATACCTTGATCAACAAGTGTAGATCACTAAATAAAGTGCAAGTACATACTAGGTTAAAAAGCCATCCGCGTAATGATGTACCTACGTATGAATAAACAAAAAACAACTTTCGTTTATCAAGATACTGTAAACAAAATTTATAAGTTCTAAATACGTCTCTGTACCTACACTTTATATTCATTCTTTCTTACACCTACCAACCACTACCAAATTTAAGAGTACTAATAAGTACGTATGTACGTAATCGTAGATAAATAAGCAGCACCCTTACCTTTGTAGTTTCCAACGACCAACCAACTTAGAATGATTACCTAGGTAATCAAATACCATGAAAGAATCCACTTTTGGAAGGTTATAGAATTGAGTTTGCATAAAACCTGCTTCTACTTTATTAGTACTTACTCATATTATGTAAGTACTTTTGTTTTATACTTAAATATCACAAAATTACACTCTAACAACACAAATATTACGCGCCGCTTCCTCAAATCGTGAGTGCCGGCCGGCCGGCCGAGCTCGGTTCCGTCACAGTGACGTCACCATGCTCCCGCGCTCATTGAGTTTTGCGACAGGAGCGGCATATGTTTATTATTTAATATCTCCGTAAGTAATGGTCCGATTTGGATAATTCAAAAAGATATATCACTCTTATATCATAAAGAATAACGTGGATACTATTTCTAATGGATTTGCTATAACTTTACTGATCCTCATTATTTGCTACATAACTAGCTTAACATTTTCTAAAAGAACGCAATGCTGCCTCAAGCCACACATCAAGGTAAAAAATATGAATAACTGTAAATATTACAAAAAAAAACTTTTTTTTTATTGGTTTCATATCTACATAAGTATATTGTGCTCATGCTTTTTATTAAATTGTGGGACACAAGTGACTTAACTAATTAATTAAGTACAATTAAATCTCCATTTTCTTCAAAATCATATATATAATTATAATAATCATATATATATAAATATACGCTTACGGCTAATCTCCGAGGGGGTTAGCAGAGGTAGTCCATTCCCGGAAGTACCTACTTGTCACTGGTGTAAGTATCATTAATTAAAATAAAATAAAAAAATATCCAAAAACATAGCTCCGCCGCGACAGTGAGGCACTGCCGTGACCAGGATTCGAACCTGGGTTACTACGGCCACAACGTAGGGTCCTAACCACTAGACGATCACGGCTGCCGGAGCAGGTGACAGTAGTGGTGAAAGTTACGATCTCTTAAAAGGTTTACGTAAAACGCTACGCTTCCGTGCGCACACGCAAGAAAAATATTTCAACTGTTGCCTTATAAATTAATTTCTGAAAATAACTTTTACAACAGAAAATGATATGATAATTATGTAGATAACTGGCATTTGTAACGTTTTAAATTAAGATTTATTTTATGTTTATTTGTTTTTCCTAAAATATGGATTGAAAAAGTTGTGCTGTATTGTGACGCACATGCGAGAGTAACATAATAATATACTAAAGGCAAAATTACTCATATTGAGGTCCCCAAAGTCAAGGATTTTACCGTATTGAAATATTAACTGATAAGTGATAACACATTATACTTGTTTCATAATTTATCTACCACGATCACGTAGTCCGCAAATATATTTTGTAGTTATACTGTAGCCGTTGGATTGATTAACAATTAAAATATACCTACCTATATCTTTTTACTACATAATCAGTACCCACAGTTTTCTAATTTAATAACCAGTTCCAATGAACATTTAAAATATGAGATAAAAATGTTAATTTAAGTCCTTATCTGCTAAACCATGCCGCTTGACAAAAAAAAAGTCATATCACTTCATTTACGTCGAAGAATTTCCTAATGTAAATATAAATTGTGACATTTATGTTCAAGACACTTTAAAACTAAATTGTGACATTTATGTCCAAGAATATAAGATAGACCACAACACTACGGAAAGCATTGAACAGGAAAGAAAATACTCTAAATATATAAAAAATATATATATAAAATATAATCTCACGCCTTATTATATTATACTCTAAATTGCGACTCTATTTTGAACGAAGCGACTCCTGCGACATTCACCCGTATTTTACACAATTTCCGATAAACAAAGTATATCACTGTAAAGTTTTATCATAATCTGTTTGGTCTTTTAGCGTGAAAGAGTAAAAAACTTCCAGCCATCCATTCAACTCACAGACTTTCACGTTTGTAATTTGTATTATTTGTATCTTTAGGGTACCTAGTCTAGTTTATGAATAGAAACCTACTTATTTATGAATAGCCATTGCAATATCACAGGAAATAGGAATTGGCAGCTACCAAAAGAAGCCGCAAAAATTACAACCATTACGGGCCATTTACACGACGGCAATCCAGTAAGACAATCCACTAAGACTGCATACAAAAAAAACTTGAGGACAATCCATTCCACTGTCCTCAAGTTTTTTTTGTATGCAGTCTTAGTGGATTGTCTTACTGGATTGCCCTCGTGAAAATGGCCTATAAGTTGCAAATGAATTAGTTATCGCAAACTTACATACCTGGGAAAGCCACCTTCCGTTCCTAGTTGCCGCCATGTTGTTACTATACTTCGGCTTTTTCTGTTGATTTTCCTCTTCTTTTTGAAGCAAATGTTTTTGTACTGTTAGCTTGTTTAATTGTTTTAACATTATATTTAAAAACTATCAGAAGCGAAACACTTTGCAAAAACGTGTAACTGAGTAACCTGTAAATGTAGTACTAACTTTACACGGTGCATTAGGCTGAATAAAGTACGCACATGGCGATAGGTAGTTCACTTCGTGGATTTTTTAAAACATTTTCATTGCGTTTTGGATCTGCACATTATAAAATCCATTTGGTTTTTTTTTAAGTCACAATACAAAGAAGGGGGCGAATCTTAAATCTTAAATTAAATAACAAAAAGTTGTACAGTGCACAACACAAGCACTCTTATCATGAGAACGTTGAGAAATAAACTTATTTATTACTTATTCGATGCTACTATTTGCCCTCTCATAAAGATAATGAGTTAAGAGATCGTAGGTATTATACATACTTACATATTTAATTATTATACACGACATTAACATACTATACCTATTTATTAGGTATAACACATTTGAAGAGATTAAGACTTGATAATATAGGTAAGAAATATATAGGTAGGTATTATGTTGATTGTGCCAGTTCCGTGGTAAAAGAACACATCGTTAAGAACATGCACTTTTATACCACGGTATTATAAATACTTAAATAATAGATATATGCTGTTTATTGGTAAGTCCATTACTTGAAATCGGTTAGACGGATTAGGCTAGTTTTAAGTGTTCATAGCACGATTATGGATTAGAACTACTTGCCCGGAAAATTGGGAAAAACTCAATGGTTTTTTTCTATATGGATATGAAAACGATTTTTGGGTCAGCTATATTATTATATTCGAATAAATACCTTGGTAAGAGTGATTGCATTGAGAATGCAAAAGCAGACTACTTTTGTATAAAGGCAAACTAAATAAGTACATACATATCAAAAGGGCAAATCAAATCAAGCATTTTCAAGAAAATGATAATAGTAGGAATAGTATTTTTGAATAAGTAGGTAGGTACGAACCGAAAACATTTGTAGGTAATGTTTTTGGTTGTAATTATAAATGTATGTTATGTGTGTACTTATGGATTTCTTAACAAGTTCATAGATTTTAATAAAGGAGGGGTCTTTAGATTTGTCTTTATATCAGAAGTTTTTATTGTATAACCTGTTTGTTTCCGTTTCCGTTCGTTCGTTTCGTTCTGTTTGTTAAAGAAAATAAATAAATAAATAAAATATGTCTCACGGCACGGCCTAGGTATATTTTCACCCATCATCTGCACTGCATCAGAAACAGGTGATACCTATACCTTATAATATCTAAAGATATTTGGATTCTTGATGTACATAACGTAAATACATAGAATACCTAAATAAAATTACATGCCGTTTGTACCGAATATTTAGAATATTTATAACATTCCTACTGACTGAGCTCGCGATTTAATTCGGTGAAGTACCAACGCCACTTCCTGATAACTTTTAGTAGGTAGGTACTTATATAGATGATTCAAATAACATTCTGTCGATTTTATCAAACAGAACTCGTCACTCATTGAAATAATTCAATTAAAATTTTAACAAAAATGTCTAAGACCTTTGTATACAATATGTAACAGAATAAGCGCAATTCCTAAAGTTAGTTTGTTCAGTATCGACTACCTAATCGAATTTATCTATTTTAATGTGTATTTTTTTCCGAAAAATGAATTAGCATAGCTGAATTTAGTGCTACCTATGGAAATCGTACTATTATTGCTCTTTATTTAAAAAAAATGGTGAAACCCTGTGAGATACAACTAAAGTAGTAGGGCATCATTTTTTTTTATATTAATATACTAATTGGGGTGTATGAGGAATTGCGCTTATTCTGTTACGCGTTGTACAACTTGTATGACACTCGTTGAGATAAATACCTAAGTAGGTAGGTAGGTAGGTACTTACCTAATATTAAACTAGGTAGTTAGTTAGGTACCTACTCTAAATACTATAGGTCCTTGCAAAATTTGAAATGTTTGCACGTTCTATTTTGGGGCAGACCTGGTCAAATTTAAAAAAAGAAATGGTCACAGGTTCTCATCTCAGTACATTTTTGTTTCACTATTTGCCGAGTAGGTAGCCTTCATCATTGGAGTAATCTAAGCTTAGTTACAATAATATTCCTCTACAATATCATTGTAAGAATAACAATGAGACTTAGTTACGTAACCCATAGTAAATTGGTCCAATTATGTATTTCGTAGCAAGTAGCAACTGACTGCGAGTACTCAAACATATTTATCGCTTAATCCCTCTGAAGAGATTTCACCTCGTTATTTTCCACAAAACTATTTATTGATAAAAAGATATCAACTATGTAGTGCACTACGCCAATAGATAAACTATTTAAAAGACACTATATTAGATTTGTTAGGTAATAGAACGGATACATCACATTAAACCAATACTTATTTTTGAAATTAAATTTATTTGGTAGCACATTCCGAAAAGATCACCCTTGTCATTGAGATATTGTCGTTATCAGCCATGGCAGTTTTCTGGAAGAGAGACATCCGATAAGATCGCCCATTGTGCTTTTGCGTTTGTTTTAGGTAACTAACTATATTGACAATAAAAAAATATTGATAAAATTATTGATGTCCGAGCTGAATTATTTTTCTAAACGACTTGTAGCAGTTTTAGCGGTAGGTATTTGTTGAGTGTAAAAACTGTGTAAGTAGGTATAATAAATAACATACGCGTGTATTTTAATAATGTGATTGGGTATAAGTATGTTGCATTGGCTGAACTGTACAATATCTGACGTGGAATTTAGGGGTGGATGGGGTGGGGGGGAAGGGGTTGGGTTGGGCGACCCACCCCCCACCACCCCCACTTGCTGGAAACGCATAGTTTTTTTTTATGAATTTTCAAAGTTGACATGGAGCCTAGTGAAAAATCGCGTGACGTGGAATTTCTGCTTCATATTTTTTTTGTAGATAGAGGTATATAAGAGGGTTTATTTACCAAAATTGCAGAGCTCGGAAATCAATAGTTTTCGAGATATAATTTTTTGAAATTGTAATAAATTAACCTCAAAACTGTACAAATAGACGCAAGGTCATATATCAAACTAGTGCAATGTTTAGGTTCAGGTTATTATTTTTTATGACCACACAAATCCAACCCGCGCCAGAAACTAGTGGAATGATATCAAGTTGTGTTAAGTGGTTTTCCATTGTTAAAAGAATTTTTAAAATCAATCCAGTAGTTTTTGAGTTTATTCGTTACAAACATACAATAATACTAATGTTTCCTCTATATAAATGTTTACAAATGTTTCCTCTTTTCTGTAGATAGGGACCTAAGTTGGTAGGTAACTGGGCAAGTAAAGTAAATAAATATGTGGAAAATTTTAAGGACTTTGTTTTTCATTAAATTTTCATGACTCTAGGTACTTACTTATACATACCTACCTACCCGTACTTGAAACAATTTCAAAATGAGCCGAATGGCCTTTACGAAAATGTTTACGATATCCTTCAGTCCGCGTAAGGTTGATAAACTGTGTAG
This sequence comes from Ethmia dodecea, assembly GCA_963855545.1. NCBI lineage: Eukaryota > Metazoa > Arthropoda > Insecta > Lepidoptera > Depressariidae > Ethmia > Ethmia dodecea. The sequence goes on along the minus strand of OY979438.1, from coordinate 15,784,275 downwards.
GTATCTGTAGGCACGTATAGGTACGACGTATTTGTACGACAACCACGAAAGATAACAACCAACTCTGTCTACACTATTATCAAGTACGCAACACAGTAAAACAAGTGCTTACCTAGATACTAGAAAAAATATCAGTGACGGCTATTCATCAACGCAAATTACCTTCATTCAAGAAAACCAAAAGACAAAAGAATGGCATCATTACGCAAACCTATTAGTGCCTGCCAACTAGACAGTAGACAGCAGACTACTAAAAAAAAATATTTAAAAAACTCACCATGTTCAAATTTCGAATCCTTCTAGAGCGACGCTTTCCACAGGTTATTGAGTGTTTTTTCGTGGGCAGATCCGGAGGTTGTTTTTCGCGGAGACATCTCCCCGATTCTCGGGAACTGACTGCAGCGATGCCGGCGATGCGCGCAACGGTACACATGTCACACGAATAGATAACGATATGAACATACGTAGCGTAGGGTAGGATTTATAATCATCTTCATACGTAGTACTGGCTGCAAATATTGTTGCGTTGTTATTCCCCTACAAAACCCCCTATGGACAAAACTTATAGCTAAACGGTTATACGCAAAAAAGGGGAAAAATGATTAATTTGTTATTGGTCAGATATAAGAATGACGCTTCCCACTCTTTAGCATCAGGACTGGGTATTTCTCTGATATTATATATAATAATATAGTCTTCAATCTAATCTAAATCTTCTTGTTATGTACTTACCTATTAATTCTTATTATTGAATAGTGACGTCACTATTTAAGTCAAGAAAATAGCCACCTTTGTAAGCGTAAACTTTTATTCACTGGATATAAAGTAAAATGATTTTACATAGCTATTTTGGGAATTAGGAAACTTTCAAATAACGCACTTTTCGTTGAACAACTCACGAGTAACCCCCGGTTTCATCAAGACAAATCAAACTAAAATTATACCGATAAATCTCATGTTATTTTTTCTGATTGGTTCTTGAATGATTTTGTTCAACCAATCAGAAGAACGGACTTGTCATAATTTTAATTTAAGTTTCATTTGCTTTTCAGAAACCGGGATAAGTGTTTTTATTTTATATATTGTTGTCATCAAGGGAAGGATGATTCTGCCAATGTCAGGAGATAAGGTAACTACAATGTGTATACTTCTCTGAATGATAAACTTTACATAACGGCTTTATTGCTATGCAGATTGTAAACCTTCATTTCATATTAGAATAGGACGAGCACATAGCGATATGGTAGGTACTCTTAAATACCTACAATCACAGTCAATCACTGAAATGTTATTTACATGTTGTACTATAGAAAGTAAGTAGCTACCTATAATCCAATTGTTAGTTAAATAAATTCTGTAGGTAGTAGGTATGCATAAAAGTTACATTTTATAGTTTACTGAATTAACTTAAATGGGTACGTGCACTAGGTTAAGCAAAAATATACTTATTTCAGTATATAAAATAGAAGAAAATAAATAGTTATATAAAGTGATCACTGATCAGTGAGAATTTTTAAAAGTAAAAATCTCATTTTTCTTATTGAATTTATTTTAATAAAACCAAACAACAACATTTTACATAAGTACCTAATATAAGTACCGACAATATAGTGTCCAAAGAGATTAAAATATTATTATAATTATTATTATTGGACACATATTTTAATCTCTTTGATGGTGTCATACATAAAAAATAATTCTAAAAAGAAATCGCTACCTACCCCCACATCTCTTCTCACTTTGTGTTGTATTTAACCTTGTTTAAAGAAACTCACTTACCAGATTTTTGAAGGTTTTATCTTATTACCTATTTTATTTGGATTTGTAACATTCTATTTTCAGAAAGGGGCAGTATTTTTGTGACAAAATAAAATGCAACTTATTTCCTAGTGTTATTTTTTCGACGTAATATGAACTAATTCATAATCCAATTCCACAGCCTGGTTCCAAATTAGACCCGTTTCCCCCCCGAAGGGTAGGAAACGGATATTTAGGTTTCAGCCGAAGCTTGACCCACTTGTGAGATTACCATCCCGAATTTTGCGCGGTTGCAGTGTGATTCACCATCAGATTCCCCAATGTTCTGGTCACGTGACCTGCTGGACGTCGCCGCCATTGCCGGCCAGTGACATGTGCTTCAGTACTCTCACAAGCCGGCTAGGATTAAAATTTTAGTGGGTCAAGCTTCGGCTGAAACCTAAATATCCGTTTCCTACCCTTCGGGGGGGAAACGGGTCTATTTAGGTGTTCGAGCCTTCGCTTGACCCACTTGTGAGAAGTGTTTATATTCTGCCGGCGATGGCAAGACGTACTGTGTAATAGAATTAAGTAGAGAAATAAATTGAGTTTAACTATCAAATTATCTTTTATTTTCTCTCCTTTAACTTAATTAGTAATCACAGATTTGTAATAATCACAGATAATTATAATAATCATAGGATAATAATCACAGACATTCATTATTTATGCTAATGGCGTAAAAAGGGCACTCAAGTACGTTTGATTAACTTGAGGCGTATTTTGAGGAATCATCTTAAAATAATATTTCAAAAATGTAGCTTTGCTCTTCCAGTTCCCTTTACTGAGCACTTCGTCTAAGTTCAGGTTCCTATTGGCCCAATTGTCAGAGCTGACTGCTGATCTAAAACTACCAGGCGTGGTGAGTATGTTTGCCATTCTAAATAGGTTACGAAGTCATCCTGAAATCACTGTCCGTGAGGCTTCCTTGACCTTGTTTCTCGTGGTAATAAACAGCCGAGTAGTTTTGTTTGACCTCCGTGTCTTTCCTATAGCGATAAGGGTTTTAATCCAAAGGACTACATTCAGATTTTGAGAATCGTTCACACTTAGTTTCCATCCTGATTGTCTAAAAGTTGAGCGATCTGTCTTTGACCCGAACTGGGGCCAAAATATTAGGTGATCTTCGTGAATTTCGAAGTATTCTGGGCTGATGTCCAGCAATGTCAAATCATGAATTCTTCGTCCCGACATGAGTAGTAACAACGCTGCTGTATGGCGAGATACTTGGTATAGGCTACACTTATCGAAGCTGTAGTGATTCAGGAAATCGATTAATTGGCTTACTTCCCAGGTACGAGGCTTAGTCTGAGGTGGGTTACTTGCAAATATCGCTTTCAAAGTTTGTTTCACCAGTGGATGACTACCCAGGTGTTCGCTGTTCTCTAGGTTGGAAAATGTTACAACCACAGACTTGTGTAGAGCGATTGAACTTGCAGCTAACTTAATATCTTGGTGAAGCTGGCACAAGTACTTTGCTATATTTTCTGGTGTTGGGTCATTTACTAAGACATTATTCCGGCTAGCCCATAATCTCCACCTAGACCAGACTGGCCGATAGGTTTTCAGCGTCTATTTTCGCCAGGATGATTCCAGTAAGTTCCGCATGTCGATTGGCCATGAGTCTGTAAACTGGCACCAGCCTGAACCTTCCAGACCTGCAAACACATGTCCTTTATCGCTGGTGGCGGTCTCCCTGTTCTCAGATCTGTTAGATTTTTGTGTAGTTCCGGGATCGTGAAAGGTCGACACAAAGCTATTTGGTTCATCTCGGTCTTCCAAAATGTTCTTTCCCAATTCGGGGCAACGAAGAGGTATGTTCCCGTTGAGCGACCTAGGTGGCGTAGGACTCGCGGGATTAGTGCTGGTGGAGGGAACAGCCACCCTAGTTTGAAATTCCAGGTCTGGCTGAATGCATCGAGAAATAGGCATTCCTTGTCGCGTGCATCCTCGCTGACGTAGGTGGGAACAACAGCCGACCGGGCACTCGCAAATAAATCTACCTCTGGAACTCCCCACATTCTGAAGACCTGTTGGCATATCTCTGGGTTCAACGACCATTCTGGTAGCTCTTTCCATCTGGATAGGCTGTCCGCTGATAAGTTGTACTTGCCGGGTAAATAACGTGCCACTAGATTTATTCTGTATAGATTTGCTAGATTCAGGATCTTTTGGGTGATGTGAAGAAGTCCAGGGGACTTGGTTCCACCCTGCTTGGTGACATAGGCCACCACAGAGCGATTGTCCGACTGAAGCATGGCTGTTTGACCCTGTAGAAGATGACCCATTGCTTTCAAGACTTCGTACACTGCCCATAGTTCTTTTTTGTTGCTGTGCCAATTTGTCTGTTTCTTGCTCCAGTAGCCGTTTAGATGGGTGTTTCCTACAGTCGCTCCCCACCCCTTTTTTGCAGCATCGGTTGTTACGAATAATGTTGGACCTTTCTGATGTATTGGAGATGACTGGGTGATGTTTTCTAGCCACCATCTCATTGCTTCTGAAACACGGTCTGGTAACGGAAACTTCTTGTGCTTCTGATCTGTTGGTAATTTGTTTGCTGCAATCTGGATGGGGCGGCAGTGAAGTCTTCCCAGCGGAACGACGAAGGATGCGAAGTTCAGATTGCCTAGTAATACTTTTGCTAACCACCATGTCCAGTAGCGATTTTCCAACATGTCTTTGATCAAGGCTGTGAATTTCAAGGTCTTGTCTTTGGGCATCAGCTTGATATTGTGTTCCGTATCCCATATAATGCCTAAATAATTTACTATTTTGGATGGAGAGAGGGTAGATTTTCGATAATTTATGCACCAGCCCATTTCCAGAAGATGATTTTGTACAAACTGGCTTTGAAGAGATAGTATGTCCGGATTCTGGTGCAGCAGGAGAAAGTCGTCCAAGTATACGACGATTCTGATGCCTCTCTCTCTGAAAAAATTTGCAACCCAGTTAGTTACTTTGGCAAATATGTAGGGTGCCGTAGCTAACCCGAAAGGTAGACAGGTCATTTCATATATTGTCGATTCATAGTTGAAGGCCAGGAAACGTCTATGTTGAGCCACGATGGGTATATGAAAATAGGCTTGCGATAAATCTAATTTAATCATAAAATCTGATTCGTTCAAACACGATGGCAACTTGTGATGATTGATAAGCCTAAATTTTGGGGGTACTAAATAATTGTTCAACAGTTTTAGGTTAAATATGGGCCTATTGGAGCCATCTGACTTCTTCCTCAGAAACAAAGGCGATAGAAATCCTGAGTCACAAGAACACTTCACAACGGCCTTACAATTTATCATCTTGTTAATCTCAGCAGTCATCTGTTGTGAAGTTTTGATGAGTAAATTCTCGCAACGAAAGGTCGTAATTGGAGGTGGAAGAACGAAGGGTATTCTATACCCCGAAAGTATTGATAAAATGGGTTCAGGGGCTCCAAAAGACTTCCATGCTTGTAAGTGACTGCTTACCTGACCTGCTGTAAAAGTGATTTCATTATACTTTCGGCTTTCCCTCGAATCTGGGTTTCTTTGGTTTCCCATTCGAGGAGGACGACGCGTGAGGTCGCTTTCTAAATTGGTCTGATGAGCGAAAGATGGGCCTCCTTTCATTGAATCTGGGTTTGTGTCTTTCCTGCCTAGGGAATTTATACTGAGGTTTAGGCTTCGAGGTGCTGGACGTCGGATGTTTTCGGATGGGAAAAAATTTGTAAACTCCTCCCTGCTCCTTAATGAGGTCCGACAATTGAGGTTCGGAGAATAAGTGGGTGTTTGATGGAGGAATAGCATGTAAGAGTTTGTTGAAAGTCTTGTTAGCCGGTGTGTAGATCGACCTCCGTTGTTGAATAATTTCAGCTCTTTTGCCGCATGTGTATTGCAGAAGAGAATCTGACGTGCGGCGAAACGCAGATTCAGTAGCAAGGAAGTTCTTGCTGATGTGGGATTTTATTTCCAAGGATGCTTTGTTATATATCTCCTGGAACTGCTTCCTCTGTTGTAAAAGTCCATGTGTTATTGCTCCAAGACATGCGTCCATTTTCTCTAGTAAAGCTACTGTCTGCCAATGGGGAGTCACTGTGGCTAAATTACTATTGGTTTTTAAACTCGTAAAGACCGGTGATGCTTGAAATTGCTTCTGAACTTCGGCATATCGAATGTTTTGCCATGCCGATTCACCTAATCTTTGACAATGTGACCCCTGTTTTGCCAACCCTTCATTAGCAGTTCCAATTTTGGCTTCAGTTTCCTTCGTAGCCGGTGAGAAATCGAAAAAGTTCTCTTCCTCTCGCTCTGCTGCTGTATCGGGTTCAACAATCTCTGGCGCTTCCCAGTTATTGCCGTCGCTTTCATCATCAGGCTCTGATCTCTCATCATGCTCAGAATCTTCGTAATAGTTAGACTTTTCATATTGTGTTCTAGATGTGTGCTTTGTTTCTTTAATAGCCATCAATATCTCGCCAAACATCTTAGTCTGCAAATGCATTAAGTCCTCAAGATTTGCATCCGAACTGTGTGACCTCTTTCTGGATCCTCCGTCTGTATTTGGAGGGACCGAGTCGCCTCTTGATGTGGAAGGAGTTGAAGGATAGCTCGGGTGATCACTTTTTAGTAAAATTGCTGCATCCTTTTGTGATATTAGTTGGCTCTTAATGGTTAGAATGTTATTGGCAAAACCGTTATATGCATCTGTGGGGTGGATTTTCTTCATTGTAGCAAAAAGGTGAATAAATAAGCGCTCTCCCTAAGGGCCATCGTAACAATGTTCGTTTGATATGTCTGTATTTCCTTTCACTGAGTGTGGAACACCCAAAAGCCTCAGCTAGTCGTACTGTAGGAATAGCATACCGAAGCCGATTTTCGTCATCAGCAGAGATGTTTTTCCCAAAAAGGTCCTCGAACGAAGCATCGTTCACCTCCCAAGACCTCCAGCCCTCCGGATAAACGTCGTCTAAGACCTCAATGATCTTCTTAAAAAACTCAACCTCGTCTGGGGGAGGGTCCCAGTTCGCAAGCGCACGTAAAGTTGTGCGTTCCATTCCGTGATCTGAAACGATCATACATTCTTTAAGAAAAGATAAATAAATAAAAGTTTAATGCGAGGAAATAGCCGTCGCTTGTCTGCTAAGGTTACGTCATGTCGGCTGATCAGCTGACACCTCGATTGATCAATGTAGGTATGAAGGCTGACGTGTCGGCAGCGCAGCCGACGGTGTAGCCGACATCAAGCGTACAATAGAACTGAGACGCTTTCATCATGAGGATGAGATCCTCATGAAGATGGATGTCCTGCTAGGAAGGCGTGAGACATACGCTATCATAGCCATTTTAACGAGTCTGCCGTCCTGAGAGCGGGCATTCGTTGAAAGCAGGCGTACATGATTAGTATCACCACAAAAAATCACAACACATGGTAGATTGCATTTTTACCTTAAGTTTTATCACTTTTGCTCAATTTATTCAATTCTAAATTTGAATTCAGTTTCTTGATATTTGTTTTACTGTAAAATAATTTTCAATTTTCACACTGCGCATCGTTCAAAATTCGAAGACGTACTGAAGCACATGTCACTGGCCGGCAATGGCGGCGACGTCCAGCAGGTCACGTGACCAGAACATTGGGGAATCTGATGGTGAATCACACTGCAACCGCGCAAAATTCGGGATGGTAATCTCACAAGTGGGTCAAGCGAAGGCTCGAACACCTAAATAAATCGTTACTAAGAAAATAATTAGAAACTAAAATAGCCACAGATCATTAATCTAGCTAGATTAATGGTCTGTGAAAATAGCACAATGAAATATAAGACTAACTAAATGTTCCTATAGAAGCAATGTTCTTTGTACAGTCAAGAGCACGCCAAGCTTGACACTTTGGACTTTGAACTGGCCCTGTGTTCTATGGCGCGCAGTCTAAATCAGAGCTCAGCTTAAACTGGTAGTGTAAAGCTTGACTTGCTCCTGACTGTACATCTCTCAAGGTCTCAGACCAAATAAAATTATTTGAACTTTAGGTATTAGGTATTTTATAAACCATGATATAAACGTCAAAACTACAAGCACTAAACTATAAAACATTATGGGTTTTTGAAAATATTTAATTAATATCCTAATATATATAGTTTTAAGAAAATGCAAATTAAAACTATTACCCAATATGAAATCACTTAAAAATAAGTGGACTGTTAACCTACGTAGTAGTTAGGTATCTACAATAGGGTTCGACCTGGTTCGACTTTCTGTAGTGATCATTAAGTACCTATCACGAAAAGCGATAAGACCGCCTATTGTACTTAGGTTAATGTTTGTATCCAAGTTTTTTGTTTTAGTACAATTAAGAGTTTTTGTATTGTATTGTACCTATTACTTATGAAAGGGTTATTTAAATTATATTGTGCTACATTATAACCCGTTTAAAAAAAACATTGGTACAGTCAAGAGCACATGAAGCTTTACACTTGTGGTGCGAGTCTGGCCTCTAAAGCGATTGTAATAAGAACGTTATAAAGACAAGCTCTACGTGCTCTTGACTGCACAATATGCTTCATGTTGTGAGAAATTACCTCTAATAGGTTGGCAGTTGTGTTGATGATGGTGAAACCTTTGCATAGGGTAAGACCGGGATAGACGCCCCACTTTTTGAAATAGCCACCTAACATTAAAAATATAGATTTTATACGAATAATTTCTATTAATGTAGCTAGCTTAATCCTTTATGTTGAAGTATTATTATTTCTTTTTAACCTATCAAATACAGATTTTGCATAAATTAGATTTTAGTGGATCACTTTTTTTGAGGATAGATGCCTACCTATATGGATAGTTGCCCCACCATGAAAATACTGAGAAGGATAGACGCCTGGAGTGCAGGATAGATGCCCTTTATATCTCAGAACAATAACTTTAGCTTTATATCGTGAAAAACGAAAAACCCAAACCAAATGTTAGGTAGTTCTACTCTTAAAGTAATGAAAAAAAAACATGGGTCACAGTAATGAAAAATATTTGGTATATTTTAAAATCTTTTAATTGTTATCATTAGGAGATAACGCTATAGTATCACACAAATATCCGTAATTGAATTTTTAACAGCACTAAAATATATAACAGCACTAAAATAATAAATTATAACATATATTGTAATAATTTATAACAGCACTAAAATATTTTAAAAATATAGGTACACTTATTTCATATATGGTTCATAGAGGGATAGATGCCCCTAAGGGCAACGGGCAAAGGGATAGATGCCCCTAAGGGCAACTATACCTAGAAAAATCAGGGCAACTATCCTTTTTGATAGGGATAGATGCTCAAGTATTTTTTAAATAAACTATAAACAAAATAGCATCTACTTACACCTACATGCAGACTCAATGAACCAGTATATTGACGTTATAAAAAATAAAACGGAAATTATTACTAATTATAAAGTTATGCAACGCAAAATACAAACCTTTAAAACTTTGACGTGTTAGTCAATTTCATTGCGGAGATAATTACACGCACGAGCGAAAGGCGTCCTCACCGCACGAGTGTCCGTGGGTAATTGAGGTGCGGGGTGACTGCGGCTCCTACTTATACAATTAATTCTTAGTCGGGAGTTCGGGAAGTTAGGTTTTTAGAATGTGAGGCATCTATCCCGCTGCGGCATCTATCCCGGTTTTACCCTAAGCATTCGAACTGATATTCTATCAGTGGTCAATATCAGTGACGTCATTCTGATAAATTAAGATCATCAGCTCAGTGTACTGAGTTCTATAGAACATAAAAATCCTCCCACACTTTTTCGATTTTACGTATCTATCCTACATTTGCCCAATCGCGGTCTCCACTCGCTTTGACTAGCGATGATTGGTTGTACAGCAGATGTAAACTAGCTAAAATGAGCGCCGTTACTAAATTTGTTGACACTTACCTAGTGTCATTGATGTCATTTTTGCCGTAGCGCATGTATGTCATTACCAGTATGTTAGATCCGTCGTCTTCACTTATAGATGCACCTAAGCCGATTCTCTGAACATTCATTCTTTACCGAGTGACTTTGGATTTTATCCGCAGATTAACTTGATTACCATTATTTACCACACTTGCCATCATGTACCACCCGCTCCACATGGGGTATATTAGGATAAATTTGGTATGAGTACTTCCATCCAGGAATATATATCTTCCAAATCCTTCGTGATGTAGGAGCGGAGGTGGAATGCTACTCCACCGTGAAAATGGAAGATCTTCCTACAAGCGAGGTGATCGTGCCTGGGGACCGCGGTCCAATGGTCGATATTGGACAGTTGTATTTGCATAAACCAGTGTTGCCAACTGCTACCCTTACCTTGTAGCTAGACATCTTGTGAAAAGTAGCCAGATTGCCCGATTTGTTGACACAAAAAAGTAGCTAGAAGTAGCTAAAACTTTAAAATAGGTAAAGTAAGTAGATTACGTGTATTTTTTCATAGATCAAACAATTTTCAGCTTATTAAAACAGCGAGCAATAATTTTAAAATAAAACAAGGCAGAACGCAGAATAAGTTAAAAATCTGTTTATCCCCTTCATTTATCCAGGTATTAGTATTAAAATAGATAAGCCAGCCACGTTTAGGTACAAATTAAGGGCTATACCCTACTATAAAGTCTCGAAAGTACTCACATCTTGTAAGAGCGTAAAAGTAGCTAGAAAAGTAGCTAAATTTTTTAGCTACAAGATTTTGTAATTTGTAGCTGCCCGACACCCAAAAATAGCTAGATCTAGCTAGAAAGTAGCTAAGTTGGCAACACTGGCATAAACTCTTCGATAGCGTCATTTAGAACTTTTGCCGTCTATGGCGCTTTAGTTAGTTCTAAGTAGTGCCGCTAGGTGTCGCTACAGTGGATAAAGCGTTTATTTAATTATATTTGTGAATTGTATTTTTTAGATTGATCAGTGAATCCCCCTCAAGTGTCGGCCGGCCCTTTAACTACATGACAGCTAAGCTCATGCAATATAGCTATATGTAGGAAAAAGAAGCTCTATACTCTTTCTTACCAGTTCCTAAGGATGATTGAAATTCACGCTAACAATCTGATTTATCAGCAGACTGAAAGGAATATAGAGGGTAATCATGAAAATAGAGTAGGTAGTTGTAGTAATTGTAATGTGGAGACCTTATAATTCGGAACTAAAAAAAATCTCACTCATTTAATCCCCGAGGGGTGTAGGCAGAGGTATTTATTCCATTACTGGATATACCCACTTTTCACGAGATATTCTTTGGACCCCTAAACGTGCTAGGTGGTGAGCCCATCGCCGGACCGGGTAATTTACAGATATCTCAGAATTAATTCTGGGACCTGCGGGTTTCCTCACGAATGTTTTCTTTCACCGTCGAGCTAGTGATAAGTAAATATGTACGTACCAAGTTTTTTGGACTCATTGGTACATCCCAGGATTCGAACCCGAGCTTCACTGATATCATCATGTGAAGCAGGCTCCTTAACCGTAAGGCTATCACTGCTCTTATCACATAACTAAGTATAAATTGCAAATACGTTAAAAAACAATTCAAATTATGCCAAGCGTGCTTACATCATTGTAATGGGTGATGAATTTTATAACGAATAAAAAAAATATTCTAATTTACTTAAGTAATTTTGTTCTGCTTCACGAGCAGCAAAATCTCTATTCATTTGGACACCCAATATTATTACATCTATTTATTAACCATATCTCTATATTCATCTCTTTTTACAGCTGATACATCAGTGGGATTTGTGTAGGGTATTTTTAATTTATTCTAGTGCCTAAAGCCGAAGGATGTGCCCAAATTATTTTTTCTCCGGGTTAGGAAGGCAACTTCGGCTGGGCCCGCTGCAGCATATAATGCGAGACGTTCTCATAAGTCAGGAAAGTGATCATCGTGGCAGGGACAACCCTTATTATGTTCGGTTTCAATCCTTTGTAGAAGCCCCGCCACCCTTCGTGCCTGGAACACGAAATGGGTAGTTTTGAAAAGGTTTAAGAAATAAAAACATTTACTTACCGTATTTTTATATTATTTAGGATATTTAGACACAACAGAAATGTTATTACAAGGTCGCGCGATGTATGCGGTTAGGAAAATATAAATTCAAATTATTATTTTTACATTTAAAGGATTTTTTTTCGAACGGGAAAATAAACACATTTCAGTCCCGGGTTGGTTCAGCACTTTATAATAAACAGTGTTTAATTATATTGGTATAAAGACTCTAGACTAGAGACTAAAAAAGAAAACACCAGGCCCATTATCAATTTGCTATCATTTATTGATTATACAAATTGAATAGGTAAGTTGAAACAGTGGATTTCAGTTGCGATATATATAAAAATATATTAACTATACTAACTGATATGTGGCCAGCCACCGAATACGATAATAACAATAAAACATTAAAAATCAATAATGCGTTTTCAGATTTCTCGACATCACATATTTTCATTTGGTGCTTTTCTGTTTCACACCAAATTAGTGTTCTTACATAAATATTTTTATCTGATACTTTGAGAACTAATCTTACTAAATTTCAGCGTCAATAAATCAGTAAGTATTGTTTATTGTATTGATTATTATAACATTTTTTATAGTTTATTGGTATTGAAAATTATTGTACTAGTGTAATGTGTCTAACATTGTAATATTATGGTAATTTAAAGTCATTTTACTACAATGAAGGCGGGATACACATTATAAGCCTCTAAGATAGAGTAGCTTCAAACTTGCATACTTAAAAATTAGACGAAAAAAATTAATTATAATTAAGCTATTTATCATTAAAACTTTTTATTTACTTGAAGCAAGTTGAAATCTAATCTATCTTGTACAAAGAACCTAACGTCGTCTCACCACACATGTAACGTTATTATTATTTAAAAATGTCTTTTAGGTTTTGACCAAAGACATCGCAATCTAAGTACCTACTATCACAAAATTTCTCAAATTAAAACTAAATTGTGCTAAGTGTGGCAACACTGTTCTCGCGTTGCCAGCTTTAAAAACTAGCTTCAGTCGCGATCTGATGGGAAAGAGTACGACTACTATTTACAGAAGATTACTAAGGTTATTATTATTATTATTTATTACGTAGGGGAAAACACAACATATGTCGTGAGACAGAATTTACAATCTCTAAGGTACAAAGCAGACAAAACAATTCTTATTACTTATATACTAAAAGTTAATTCACATTCAAAAATCTTTAGAATACAATGTTTCTACAAACGCTAATCCAAGGACATTACGGTTAATTTCTTTAAAGTTGAATCGTAGCCAAGTGTTTTACTAAACTGCGTGCCTGCCAAAACGTATCATCACCAAAAATACACAATCGAATGCAAGTTATCTGTATACAAACGGAAATATTTGTCGAAACACGCCATAAACTGTATACAAACCAAAAATATTGATCACAACAAAATGCATTTACGTACAATAAAATAAATAATTAAACAATAAATTAAGTAAATCCTGCTTAAAACTAAAAGCTTACCTTAAACAATCCATAGACAAAAACGACACCATTAATAACCCTGTGAGTTACTGTCAAAAAGAATACAGAATAAATAGTTGTGTACGTATTCCCATCAGATAGGTAGGTTCAATCGTTATTGGTGAATTTCTCCCATATGAGCATAACTAGGCATATATTGGGCGTTACATGTAGGAGGTAGGGCGTTAGGCCTTTGTAGAAGCCACGGATTCGTTCGTACCTCCATGTTTCAGTGATGCAATGCCAAGCGCCGTTGTAGCTTCTGTGGTGGTCTTGGAGGCGGGCCCGGACCACTTGGTACGGGTACGTAGCGCCAGCCGCGATCAGTTTCGACACAGCGGCGAAGGTTAGGTACTCGACTGACGTCTGGAATAACAAAAAATATATATTTATGTAGTCAACCAACAGCGTTGCAGCGGAAGACAATAGAAAATTATATTGTCTACAAATCGTTATGACAGCACAATAAAAAAAATAAGACCTTTATTCATCCACACAACGCAACTACATTTGCCAAACTTAAAATTAGTAATGAACTGTTTTTGTTATTCATTTATACACAGCTGATTGTTAAATTAAATTCTATAACTGTATTTTTTTGGCAATAAAGATTTTTATTATTATTATTTATTTATTTATATAACTAGACTAAAAAACTGATGTTATTAACAACTAAAAAAATTAAGTTTCTTCCACATAATGGACTTACTTTTAAGTCCTTTATGTGAAAGAAACGGCTACAGCCTCAGCACAACTGCTGCTTTTATATACATATATAATTTATAACAGTTTTGGTTCACTGTCTTACGCTACTAAATGTACAAAGTATTCGTTATGAATAAACGAGCAAAGGTTTTACTGTCTTAACTTATACAATAGGGTATTTCATGTACCAAAATTTATTTGCGAGTAATAATTTCTTAAAAAGCTTATCCCATAACACTTCTAGAAATGCATTTCGATTTTAATTTTACACTTAAAGCATTTTTTTTTATATAACTAGCGGTTCTGGGTGGTTTTACTAGCGTAGTTCCAGTTTCCGTGGAAATACGATAATAAAACATAGCCTATGTTACTCAGGGATATTCTAGCTTCCCATTGGTGAAAGAATTTTTAAAAACGGTCCAGTAGTTTTTGAGTTTATTCGTAACAAAGATACAAACATACAAATCTTTCCTCTTTATAATATTAGTATAGATAAACAATCAAAAAAGTGATGCAATTGAGTGGGTACTAAAAATGATGATGTAACAAAGTCAGTACTCTTCAGTCAGTTCCTATTCCTTAGTAAATTTTCGTTTGGACAGCTTATAAAAAGTAAGTCATTTGTGTAGGCAGTAAAACACCCCATTATTGTAATTTTATGTATTCAAATCTATAGACATGGTCACGATTTTGAATAATAATGGCAATTACGCAATCACTGCGATAACACAGCCACTTGTACTCTTTTTAGTTTCGTCTGTTCAATATCAATAAAAAAGTATTCATAATGCACTAGTTGTTGATTTGTTAATCTATACTAATATTATAAAGAGGAAAGATTAAAATTTGTATGTTTGTATCTTTGTTACGAATAAACTCAAAAACTACTGGACCGATTTTAAAAACTCTTTCCAGAATGGAAAGCTAGAATATCCCTGAGTAACATAGGCTATATTTTATTATCGTATTCCAAAGGGAACGGGAACTAGACGGGTGAAACTGCGCAAGATTATTAAAGAGTAATTATTAGTTAAAAATGACACATCTCATTTCACCTTATGATATCAACGTCACGTCGTCTTCAGAAAAGCGATGAAGATAAAATAAACAATGCATTGTTATAGAAGGTGATTCCCAGAATGTATATAAACCGCAAACTAACGATCAGAAACTCGTGACTTGGAGAGACACGAATAAAATATTTATTGGAGTAATAAAATAGACATCAGTACATAATAACTGCACATGCACAATACCATGGAAGAGGTAGGTATATATTATACAATAATATGTACCTATATCGAATATCTCTATATATCTAACTAGCGGGTGCCCAGCGGCGTTTCCCGAGTGGGTCCTGTTTATTCCCGTTCCAGTGGGAATTTCCAAAAATCATAGCGGTTGTCTACGACATATAAGACATCTACATACAATATTTCAAGTTTCTAGGTGTTATCGTTTCGGAGTAGTACGTATTTATCTTTTTACCCAGTTTTTTTTATTTTCCCGTGGGAATAAGACATTCTCCAGCTTTAAAAGGTACTCTGGAAGTTGACCCGGTTAATCTGTTATCTCCACACCAAATGCCATCAAAATCCGTCCAGTAGTTTTTGCAAGATGCGTGCACTAATTTTTTTTTAAAATTGTTGTTTCTGTATATTATTATACATCGATAACTATAAACACTATCGCTAAAATTTTCAAAAAATATTTTATGTACAGACACGGCCCCGTTAAAGTTTTATTATATGTACAGATTCCGCGGTCTACCCCTTAGAGGAGAAAAGCATGAGCATATTTTTTAATATTCAATATATTCGGTAATTGTTGTAAAACTAACAAAGACAACGCACAGCCTAAACCGTTGTAAAACAAAAAATTCACAGAAACTACTCATGACTTTTGAAAATAAGATCTTCTAAAAGAATTTAAAAGGGAATGGAAGTTTGAACGTACCCCCGTTCATTTAAAAAAATACTTAATCCCATACAGCATGTGAATGCTTTTCTGGTATATTTTTAAGTACATCTATACTAATATTATAAAGAGGAAAGTTTTGTATAAACGAATAAACTCAAAAACGACTGGACCGATTTAAAAAATTCTTTGCTATGATAATGCTAGAAGATCCCTGAGTAACATAGGCTATATTTAATTCCCATATTTCCACGGGAACGGGAACTACGGGGGTGAAATTGAAAAAAGGCGTAGAAAACAAAAAATCTACGATTTTGTGCTCGCACAAAAGAAAGTGCTATTTCACAAATTAGTGTAACTGGGATAGTATTTAGCTAATTAAAGTAAATTAACTCTTTAAAATAATCGTCTACTTTTTGTTTCATAATTCAGTCTATTCGGAGCGTTGTAATAACAAGCGACCGGATACATCAACATCAAAGAAATCTAACAATGGATTGCAATATGTTACATGATAGCTTCTTATAATCTTACAGTAGGATGAACGGTACCCATTACAACTGAATCTGTAATCGATTCTAGTGAATAAGCGTGGGTTGGTTTTTAATCTTATTTCGATTACATAGAGTTCAATTTATGGTGGTAACTATTGTCCCTCTGCCTTATAAAATTGGCAATTAGTTGCCGTAAAAAAAGTGGAGACCATTTTCTTGTCATTTAAAATTCTTGTAAAATTTGATGAGTTTTATGTTTGTGTGTAATAAATAGACTACAGACCGATTTAAAAAATTCTTGTGCCAATTTAAAGATTCCTTTTCTGGGAGTAACATGGACCATAATTGTTGGTTTTACTCAATTGAAATCGCTTGATAAAAAAGTTAGTCCAATGTCAATCCAAGTTATCTTTTTCAAGACAACTTTGAGTTTCATATCAATGCGACATCCTAAAATGATGATAGCACCGTATGTGTTACCATCATTTTAATATAGAGATTCGACGTCATCAAACTCACCAGTTTTATGTCAATGGGCAGATTCCTGTACTGGTTGTAGCGGTTCTTCATCTCCTCGTAGGTCATGAACTGCAACGCGCCGTGTGATACCCCAAACATGCCAGGAACGAAACCCTGGAAAGGAAACGGGATCACTAAATAAATTTAAATTTAATCGATTAACAGAGAGAATATATCTTCTAGGCAACCACGATAGAAGCCTCATCAGTTTATCTACTCTTTTGATCTAATAATATGTATTATAAAGAGGAAATGTTTTTTTTAATGAATAGGGTCCGAAATTACTGTACCAATTTTAAAAGTTCTTTCAGCAATAGAAAGCATATCTTTCGGGAGTAACGCGGGTCCATTGAAGAATTTACAGGACAAATAAATATTTCCTTCAATAATTTTACCATAGGACCCAGACTTGTGGGTGAAATCGCATGCAACAGCAATAACTTATAAATTAAAAATACAGAACATATTTTCATGAACTGGTTAAACCAGTTTACAAAATGTAAAAAAAAATGCATTGCGATCGGTTCATCTGTTTAGAAGTCACATTGTTATGACAGACAGACACAGGCTTCAAACTTATATCGAGGGGTAGATAAAACCAGATGTCTAGAGGATGAACAGTACTATCATAGAATTGGGTATTTGACTGTAACAAAATTAAATTGTGAGTGATCATTATTTAAAAAGATTATCCCAAAACATCTCTAAAAATGTATTTAGATTTTCATTTTACAATTATAACAATTTATTAAATAATAAAACAATCAAAAAAGTGATGCAATTGAGTGCTAAAAATGATGTCGTCACAACTCAGTATTCAGTGCATTTTCCATAGTAAATTTTGGTTTTGACAGATCATAAAAAATAAATCATTTGACTAGGCAGTCAAATACCCTATTATTGATTTGTAGACGTCTCGACCTTGCTCAGCTGTTTTGTGGTGACATTTGCGATTCCACCTTGAATACTTTTTGCCCTTTTGTATTTGTAACGTTTAAAGAAAAAATCTCCTTCCAACCTCTTTGGTTGTACCTATGTAGTCAGCACTGTAGTCTGTTTGCTAACCGAATTTTAATAAAAAAACTCACTCCTTTTATTCCCGAGGGACCTATTCCATTTTTGAAAAATTCGAATTTTACTTTCAATTAATCCAAAATTAAGAGTAAAAAATATTTTTTAAAACAAGCTTTTACATAGTAAATTGTGTAATGACGTTTAAGGATAGTCAAAGTTTTAATGGAAAACTTTATTTTATTCTTTTTAGCGCATTAAAATAAAAGCTTGTTTTAAAAAATATTTTTTACTCCTAATTTATTTTTTTATCCCCGAGGGGGTAGGCAGAGGTATTCCATTACTAGATATACCCACATTTATATATATATATATATATATATATACAGGGTGGATATTTGAGATGGGTCGGCCACGGCAGCTACCTTAACCGTTGTAGCTAGACGAAAATGGTCTGAAAAAACTATCCACCATTTTTGAAAATATTTAGAACTGCATTTAAAGATTTTTGAAAAATGGTACAGTCAGCGAGAAAATCGTCGATTCTCACAAAAAAAATTTTTGATGCCATTCGATCCAGTTTCAGATAAGGATCAAAAGGCTCTAAGAGACTAACTGAGGTCAAGGGGGTAGAAAAGTCAGGAAAAGCAAAAAACGTTTTACATACATTTAGTAAGGAATAAAACTTCAACCGGAAAAAAAGTTCAATGAAATGCTAAAATCTCTTTAGTGGTGATTCAACTTATAAATCTGAGCAGCGTTCTCCTTGGAAAACATCGCGCCAAGTTGCCAAGTGGCCAGTAACGTATTCTAAAAAAAGAGATCTTAACTGACATTTAAAATTGTGGCAAATAAGAAAAGATAGTATACCATGTTTTCCAAGGAGAACGCTGCTCAGATTTATAAGTTGAATCACCACTGAAGAGATTTTAGCATTTCATTGAACTTTTTTTCCGGTTGAAGTTTTATTCCTTACTAAATGTATGTAAAACGTTTTTTGCGTTTCCTGACTTTTCTACCCCCTTGACCTCAGTTAGTCTCTTAGAGACTTTTGATCCTTATCTGAAACTGGATCGAATGGCATCAAAAAATTTTTTTGTGGGAATCGACGATTTTCTTGCTGACTGTACCATTTTTCAAAAATCTTTAAATGCTGTTCTAAATATTTTCAAAAATGGTGGATAGTCTCTTCAGACCATTTTCGTCTAGCTACAACGGTTAAGGTAGCTGCCCTGGCCGACCCATCTCAAATATCCACCCTGTATATATACATATATTATATATATATATATATATATATATATATTTATTTATTTTTTACTTTTTAGTTGGATTTAGAATGACGTCACATGGCTAACCATGCATATATACAAAAGTACTCGTAAAGACAAATCCTACGAGCCCAAACTCGATGTGGTTGTATCTTTTAATTACCTAGTTCCCATAGCCATCTTCCAGCTCCATCATCAGACCCTGGTTACCATCTAATGCCAAAGTACTCGTCAAGACGAATCATACGAACCCAAACTCGATGGGATTATGTCGTTTAATTACTGAGTTTCTATGGCCATCTTCCAGCTCCATCATCAGACCCTGGTTACCATCTAGTATCAAAGTACTCGTAAAGACAAATCATACGAGCCCAAATTCGATGGGGTTGTGTCGTTTAATTACCTAGTTCCTATAACCATCTTCCAGCTCCATCATCAGACCCTGGTTACCATCTAGTATTAAAGTACTCATCAAGACGAATCATACGAGCCCAAACTCGAGGGGTTTACGAGTAGTCATTGAGGAGTTGCCACATCCACCTCCTGGCTCCATCATCAGATCAGCTCGGTGGTGTCATAATATTGCATTGTCACCGAACTTACATAAGTATACCAAATTTCAGCTCAATAGGTTGAAGATATCTGCTTCAAAATTGAGTTGCAAGATTCCACCCGAAGAACATACATAGCGACATACATACATACATACATTGCAAGTTAAATAAAAGCTTTTAAAAAATACAATGCATTCGTGCCAAATATCTCCACAAAATGACAGAAACCAAGAAATATATTCAACAAATACTAAATTGTTCATGAAAACGAAGTCTGCAACGCGTGCGATCAGATTTTGGATAAGATAAAAGGAACTATACCTACTACGTAACGTACCTATTCAAATCAATACAATAGTCCGCGTTCGAAACAAAACCATGCTTTGTTTGAGATAGGTAGGTATAGTCAAGAGCAAGATATACTACCAGTTTAAGCTGAGCTCTAATTTATACTGAGCGCCATAGAATACAGGGCCGATTCAAAGTCCAAAGTGTCAAGCTTAGCGTGCTCTTGACTGTACCTACTTTCATGACGACGTTTCAAGATAAAATACGATGAATGAGGAAGTGTTACGTTTCCGACAACGAAAGAAAGATAAACTGTTGACATGGAGTAGAGGGTCAAGTATGCAGACTTGTGGTGATGCTGGCAATTTTCAAAATTCTATTCAACATTTTATGTTAAATAAGTACTACTCTTATACGAGTGATACATTTTTACGAAACTTTACTCACAACATGCGTCATCCTTTAAAATAAATAAATATAATCTCACGCCTTATATCCCCGAGGGAGGCAGAGGTATTCCATTTCTGGATATACCCACTTTTCACGAGATATTATTTGGACCCCTAAACGTGATAGGTGGTGAGTCCATCGCTGGGCCGGGTCTGTTACACATGTCTCAGAATTTATTCTGGAACCTGCGGGTTTCCTCACGATGTTTTCCTTCGCCGTCGAGCTAGTGATAATTATGTGCTACAAAAAGTTAAACAAAGTACTAAATAAACAATGCGAATTAAATGCTTCGACTTCACCACATTGGTTACAAACTTAAATGTGACTAAGTAGAAAATATTAAGTCATCGCTCCACATTCCGATTATATATGTTGCACTTTGAACTTGTTTAGAACATTCTCGTTTGAGTAAACAAACAGTGTTTCGCAAAATGTTAAATCACGAATACGGCATTTCCACAAGTACATCGCTTTTCCTAAATTGTAAATGGAATTCTGAGTATAATCTAGTCAGTATCACGATGCCCTGCGACCTGGTAGTCTACATGTAGACGTTCATCCAGTCCAATAATTTAGAGGCTGTAGTTTAGCAGTGAACTATTACTGAAGACCGAAACAATAACATCATAATAATTTGAAGATGATTCATTTGCCACACTAGCGAACTCTGGCGAAACTACAACTACAAGTATATACTGTTGGTAAGTCTAATAAATTAACAATAAAATAATAGTAAGAACATGACTTTTGTTATTTATGAGGGCCCTGTAAGAGCATTCCTTATCGCCGACTTCATAACTCAGGAGTTAAAAATAGCAAAATCCACATTAGGTATAATAATATGTGAAGCTGAAAGGCCCGAGAAAAAAACTTTGCCCACTAGCGGTACAGTTAAGAGCACATGAAACTGGACTCGTGGGACTTTATAATGTTCTATATTACAATCGCCTAAGAGGTCAGACTCGCACTACTAGTGTAAAGTATCACGTGCCCTTGACTGTACATGTAGATTTGGACATTAAATGGAAGAAAAATCAACAAAAATCTGACAATTTACTGTACTAGTTTCATAATTTGAAAAAATGTAGTAAAAAAATACTTATGCTCAACCTCAAGTCAATAGCAGATAAGGACAAGGGCGATCAATACAGCTCTCGCATTCTCAAATCAAAGCAATCTATCCACCGTGAAACGATAAATGTTCAGTGATAAACTGATAACATGCAATATTTTGTCATTATATCGCTTGTATTCTTTTCATAATATGCTATAATAATAATAATAATGTTTATTTCACTTTAGAAAAACAGGTCTCAGAAGTAATTCTGAGACATGTGTAAATAGACCCGGTCCGGCGATGGGCTCACCACCTATCACGTTTAGGGGTCCAATATATCTCATGAAATGTGGGTATATCCCGTTTATCCAGTAATGGAATGCCTCTGCCTTCCCCCTCGGGGATAAAAGGCGTGAGATTATATTATTATTATTATTAAAAACATAACAGTTTAGTAACAGTATTAAAAGGCTACATAATATTAAAGTAAGCCTCTGAAGCCGAACTATGTGAAAACCTGTATCTCAGCATACAGCTCCAAACCCCAACGGATGGATATATAATAGCCAATTATAAAATAGGTAGTTAATAAGGTAGGTACGTTATAAATAATTAATAAGATGTGATAGTGAGTGTGAAGGGTGTGTAAGATGTGTGCTATGATTTCATAAATCATATCCTAAGTTCCCAATAAAATGTTTTCTCTGTAGAATCAGCGGAGCAAATTGCGTATCGAGTGACCTCTTTTCTGGATGACAAGATCTCTAGATTGCTCGTAAATGTATTATTCAGTCATAAGTATAACAAAATGATGTAATGATCAAGTTGAATTGTTAGAGAAAATACTGGTATCTCGAAAACCTATGCCCAGAAATATATATTTCAAAAGTTCGAAAAATGGCTTAGTAAGATTTTTTATATTGCAAACATTGTTTACAGATACAAGCCCCGATGGGGCAAGGCGACATAAATGTTGTAAGAAATTATATAATCTACACGTCTACACTAATATTAAAAAAAAGAAAGATTCAAACGTTAAGAATTTATTTAAATTAATGTTGTTTGCAAATGTGTATCTACTTACATTGTTTGATTAGGTTAAGTTTAGGTTTAAGTTTGACAATGGGTTTAATTCTACATCACCGCCTAAACCTCCTAATTTTATTTGACAGCTGCTAAAGCATTTTGCTATTCTAGGATGTACTGTCAAAATCAAATGACAGTACTAAAATGAATTGGACGGTCCAAATTTATCCTGCCAATTCAATTTAGCTTTAGCGACCTTATGGCTATTCTGTGGACGCCATTTTAAGCATTTTAGAAATGTCATCACGACTAAACCTAAATTTAGCGGCGATTAAAATGGTGTCGCTTAAATTAGATTATAGGAAAAAGTCCGACATATTTGTGTTATTTTTTAAGATCCATTTTTCATATTTTTAGAAATAGTCAAGAGGGTTTTTGGTGAGAATCCGAAAAGGGAGGTCATGTTTTTTTGTACATTTTTCATTTTGCTGTATATTTTGGGTTTTGATTATTAATATTATGTGGCAGGTGTCTGTGAAGGTATGCAGTGAATGGGAAGTTCGATAAAATGTATGGGATCGACGTTTTTAGATTGCCGAACTCATATCCATTAAAAGTACTATAATTTTACTCTCGATGACCCAAAAAGGGATGAAAGTGTTGATTACTGTATTTTTGTACATGGACTCATAAGCAGAGCCATTTGACTAAGAAATTTGAAGATTGCCTTTGAGTATTAAACCAACAGGAGACGTCACGCGCACTAGTTTCTTTGCAAAAGAGTCTGCCAATTTCTGCGGGGGGGACGAGGAAACGCACAGAAATAATGTTAAAACAAGCGCATTTTTTGACAAAACAATTAAACACTAGCTTGAACTAGTTGCACACAAATACATTCACCAATCCGAGCCGTCCGTGAACTCAAAAAAACCAGTTGTATATAACAGGTATGATCGTTGACCGACACTTTTTCTTTCTTGGCAAAGGGGAACGCCTGTCAGTGGCGTCTCCGGTTGGTTTAATACTCAAAGAAGATTGCTGAAGATTTTATTGCAATAACAAGGAAACAAATACTGAAGACGAGGCAGTACGGTCTATGACTCTAGCCTGTCCAAAGAAAAAAAATCCATTTGATAATACCTTTTTAGTGTTGCCCGAATAATAGTGACTTTAATATTTGAAGTAACACAAGAAAATATAAATTAAAACTATGTTAAAAAAATTAAATGATAAAGATGGCATCGAAAGTAATCGTAGAGAATTTTATTTACATATTAATAAATATATACACATTTAATATTGTATTGTTTTAGATTTCATTCATTCGTTCACTCAGCTCTTTTTTTATTTGTAATCGCAACACTATTCAACTTAGCCATTTTACGCTGTGGTTATAGACTCTAAATTTAGTAACCATGGCGTTTTAGAATTGCATTTGGCTTAGCCGCTGCTTAAAACTAAACATAATTTAAGAAATTTAGTTTTAGGCGATTTAGGCAGTTGGCGTGTAGAATTGAACCCAATGTCTTATTGTTAGATACTTGTATATTCTTAGCCGTTTAATTGGTAGTTTTAGTTTTATTTTGTTTTAAAAAGATTCAAACTATATTTTTTATTTTTGTGTGTTACATTCCAGGGAGTAACATAGGCTATATTGTATACTCGTATTCGCACGGGAACGGGAACTACGCGTGTGCAACAGCGCAGAACAGCTACTATTAAAATAAAAGTTCAAACTTAAGTTCGAAAAGATGATGAAATTCTAAATTGGCTTTTAATGTATTCGTAAAGGCCGGCACGAGGAACGCTTTGACCTTGACCTTGGGCCAAAACACGATGGTTCGATATTTTAATAATTGTATCAGGTACGAGTATCATCTGCCCCCTGCTACCTGCCTCCCCTTTCGGTGTCCACATATTAAAGGTGTAGAGAAAATCAATAATTTCGACAATGGACTAGTGCTATAAGAGTATACTAGCTTGCTTGGTGCATACTTATTTTACTTTACTTCTATTAGAAAACAAGATATTATAGTGAAACTAACAACAAGCGGACAATCAGCCATCGTCAGCCTAGATATGGCGTGTAAATATTATTGTTTGGATGTCGAGTTAGCAAAATGACTTTATGTCTTCAAACTATATTCAGAACATCTCTGTAACCATGTCTTTATACTCTTTAGTCTATTTTCGAATTGACAATATTAGTCAAGTTGAAGAATATGAGAGTAGTTTGGCATTGAAATGTAATGTTAAAGAACTGTATTTTATGAAATTCAATGTTTTGGTCTTTTGGCATGAACATTAAAATAAAAACCATTCTAACGTCGATGACGTCAGTTTTCTTATGGTTTTTTTGCATCTATACAGTTTCCATTACAATTTAAAAATTACGCAAATGCCTAGTTACTTAAAATTAAGAACCAGACAAGTAAGAAGCATAATATATAATAATATATTATAATCTCACGCCTTTTTTATCCCCGAGGGGGTAGGCAGAGGTATTCCATTACTGGATATACCCACATTTCACGAGATATATTGGACCCCTAAACGTGAAGACCCCTAAGCATAATGTTTCAATAGGGCGAGATTACCGAAAATCGCGTGTGGCCAAGTATTTGCAAGTTCATGGTTCATTAACTCACATGGCACGTAGCCAGCACACATTCAAAACTTTCATAAAGGCTTACAAATGTTTTATTATTAAACAAAGAGTTAGTACATGGATTGGTGTTTCTTTGTACTCTTTTTACAATAAGTAATTCCTTTCCCGGAATTCATCTCTGCTTTGTTCTTTAAATTGTAACACGTAAGGCGATAACGCAATATAACCTTAAATTGACTCTATATTGAATTACTGGTTAATTCATAAAAAAGTTAATTTATATCAAACGAGTACTGCAAATACAATACTAAAGTAAAACATTGTAAGGAAAACCCACAGACCCCAGGATTAGTTCTGAGGTTTGCATGGCATCACTCCATAGGCGATGGTTTCACCACCTATCCCATTTAGAATTCTGGAAAATACACTGGTTTGGTTTGGAATGGTTATTTCCACGAATGGATATCTCGCCGGATCCCCTAGGCCGGGGTGAGTTTATTTATTAATCCCAAATCAAGATAGTAACACTCACCCTGTATAGTCCTCTGATGCCCTCCGTCCTGTAGATCTTAGTGAGACCATCAACCATTCCATTGTATCTCTTGTGTTCAGCAAGGTGTTCCCCGCTGTACTGGAGACAGAGTCTGGTCTTCACCACCCAGATGGGATTGGTCATGATGAGGGAGAGGATTCCGGCTTCGGCCGCCGCTAGCATATGGAGACCAGGGCCTAGAGGTGTCCGAGCGTTCCCACCTTGTATCCATGTCTTTATGGCGTTGTAGCTAATGACAATACAACAAGTTAGATTAGATAGTTTTGTAAATACATCATACATAATGGTTTAACGCTGACAATGGGACGGCCATACCATAGAACATTGTTTAAGGTATCTAATACAGATGCTGTAATATTTTTAGCCACAACTGCGAGTAAAAGACACTGGCTTCTGGTAAAATGTGTCAGCATCTGTTCTTAGGCCATCTCTACAGTAAACGTTTTATATAAGGCCATTAATAAATACCTTATAATATTTTTGTTTCTAGACTTATGCTAGCTTTAATGCATAAATAGTGATATTACATATCTAGAGAAGTAAAATAAGAAATGTCTTATTTACTTCCCGAGGTATCTATGAGTATACTTTTTATCTTTTCGTCGGAGGCGGAAAGCGGTAACTTCGTTTAGCGCAGCGGGCCCAAATTTGCCGCTTTCCGCCCGGAGAAATGAAAAAATAATACACAAATTGGTCGTCATGCGAGTTTTACACAATATACAAGACTAATTGCTTTAAATGTGTTTTCAGAAGGTATACTTACAACAGGAAATAAAATCCCCATGCAGACCCTGAGCCCCAGACATTAGGTGTCACCCCCCGGTAGAGTCCCTTGACCCCTTCCTTCTTAACAATGGTGACAAAAGCGCTGCCAAGGCCATCATATCTTGGAACGGTTGCGGTCCTGCCGTCATTTACTGAAAATTGTAAACCTTTCTATTTATTCTCATGTTAATCTTTCATCTCTTAACATTATGAAACACTGTTTCTCTGCTTACTTATTTTAAACTACGAATTTTCAAAGAAATATTGACAAAGAGGAAGTTTTGTGTATGTGGTTGTAGTTTTTGTGTATTAGTAAATCTATATATATAAAGAGAGAAGTCCTGACTGACTGACTCATCAACGCCCAGCCTAAACCCTTACACCTAGAAAGCTGATTTTTTTCACATATATTGTTTTGAAAACGTAAGCTAGCACTAAGAAAGGATTTTTCGAAATTCAACCCTTAAGGGGGTGAAAAAGGGGTTGAACGTTTGTATGGAAAACCTTCATTCTTGGATGTATCAATTCGAAACTTTGTAAAAATACTCTATAAAACAAACAACAAGAAATGTATTTCTTAATTTTTCAAAAAACACCCCATAAAGGGTTGAAAGAGGGGGATGGAGTTTGTATGGAGACGTGTTGTTTTTTACGTTCTTCAACTTGAAACTTGGCACAAATACTCTTAGAAATAAATGAGTAGACACGTGTTTTTGGATTTTTCGAAAACCTTAATTTTTGGGTGTATCAAGTCTAATCTTTCTAGAAATATTCCTCAAAACAAACAACAAGACACGTGTTTCTGGATTTTCCAAATAAACCCCCCCAACGGGTTAAAACAGGGGGATGGAGTTTGTATGGAGACGTGTTGTTTTTTTCGTCTATCAAGTTGAAACTTGACACAAATAGTCTTAGAAATAAATGATGAGATACATGTTTTTGGATTTTTCTAAAATCGTCCTCTAAAGGCGTGAAAGTAGGGGTTGAGTTTGGTATGTATGGAAAGCCTTCATTTTTGGGTGTATCAATTCGAAACTTTGTAGGAATACTTCTCAAAACAAAAAACAAGACACGTGTTTCTGGATTTTCCAAAAAACTCCCACTAACGGGTTGAAACAGGGGAATGTATGGAGACGGGTTTTTTTTACGTCTATCAAGTTTAAACTTGACACAAATACTCTTAGAAATAAATGATAAGATACGTATTCTTTGATTTATTGAAAATCATCCCCTAAAGGGGTGAAAGTTGGGTTTGAGTTTGGTATGTATAGAAAGCCTTCATTTTTGGGTGTATCAATTCGAAACTTTGTAGGAATACTTCTCAAAACAAAAAACAAGACACGTGTTTCTGGATTTTCCAAAAAACTCCCACTAACGGGTTGAAACAGGGGGATGGAGTTTGTATGGAGACGTGTTTTTTTACGTCTATCAAGTTGAAACTTGACACAAATACTCTTAAAAATAAATGATAAGATACGTATTCTTTGATTTATTGAAAATCATCCCCTAAAGGGGTGAAAGTAGTGTTTGAGTTTGGTATGTATGGAAAATCATAATTTTTGGGTATATTAATTCGAAACTTTGTAAAAATACTAGACAAAACAAACAACAAGACCTGTATTTCTGTATTTTCCAAAAACACTTCCTGAGAGGTTGAAACAGAGGGTTGGAGATTGTATGGAGACGTGTTGTTTTTTACGTCTATCAACTTAGAACTTTGCAAAAATACTCTTAGAAATAAATTATGAGACACGTATTTTGTATAAAAGAAAATGGTAGATAAAATTAATACAATAATAGAAATACATGCAAAATATCCACAACAGGCTTCATCAATATTACATTAAAAGAATCCACAACAAGCTTCGTCAATATATATCAGTCAAAAAGTCCACCATTAATCGTCCCTGGTTCAAAAGACCCCAGTATACAAGCTGCATTGCCACGTTGGATAGCTATGGAGATCCTTTAGACCATGTACGAACCAGAAAGGGGATCGCAACCTCTTTCCCGGAATCGCCTACCAAGCTCATGCACTAAAGCTTTTTGCCTCAGTTCCCCAAGTGCCAGCCGTCTTCACTGCGAACGGGACAAAGACGGTACGTAATCGGCCAGACGCGTATTTTTGGATTTTTCGAAAATCGTCCCCTAAAGGAGTGAAAGTAGGGGTTGAGTTTGGTATGTATGGAAGACCTTCATTTTTAGATGTATTAATTCTAAACTTTGTAGAAATACTCCTCATAACAAACAACAAGTCCCGTATTTCTGTATTTTCCAAAAAACATTCTTAAGGGGGTGAAACAGGGGGTTGGAGTTTGTATAGAGACGTGTTGTTTTTTACGTCTATCAAATTAAAACTTGGCTCAAATACTTTCAGAAATAAATGCAGAGACACGGGTTTTTGGATTTTTCGAAATCTTTACCAAAAGTGGTGAAATTAGGGGTTGGTGTGTATTTAAAACCTTCATTTTTGGGTGTATCAATTCGAAACTTACAAAAATACAAATCTTTCCTCTTTATAATATTAGTGTAGATAGACAGATCGTGTAGATTATCCTTCTTGATATATTTTCTAAACGCAAAGGAATAACAAATTCCACGCGGACGAAGTCGCGGGCATCAGCTAGTTATTGTTAATTATCTATACTTCTATACTATTTTTTCAGTGAGGGTCGGGTTCGAATCCTGGCATGTACCAATGAGTTTTTCAAAAACTTACGTACATATTTATCACTAGCTCGACGGTGAAGGAAAACATCGTGAGGAAACTCGCAGGTCTCAGAATTAATTCTGAGACATGTGTAAATACACCCGGTCCGGCGATGGGCTCACCACCTATCACGTTTAGGGGTCCAATGTATCTCGTGAAATGTGGGTATATCGAGTAATGGAATACCTCTGCCTACCGCCTCGGGGATGAAAGGCGTGAGATTTTTATTTTTTTTATTTTCTATAGTAATATTATAAAGAGGTAAGATTTTTATTTTTGTAGGTATGTTTGTATCTTTGTTACGAATAAACTGTTGGGGCAGTATGCTGTGCTCCAACGTGTGGAGAATAAGAAAGGCGTTAGTCCAAAGTCGTATATTATCAATAGACGTGTTTACATGAAGAAAAGCAAATTTTAAGTCAATACTCTTCTTTTATTTTCAAATACCTATAGAACGTCAATCTATCTATGATACCTAAACACGTTCTATATGCCAGTCTTAATTATGCTATGCATATTATAAACCTATTTCAACATAAACTCAAAAACTACTGGACCAATTTTAATTTTTTTTTCACATCATCCCAAATGTGAGGAAACACACATATATAAGCTGCTAATGATGATGAGTAAACACAGCAGCACAAACCATCAGTCCTAAAGCTAACATATTCATTTAAAGTAGACTCAAATGTAGACATTATTTCAAGGGAAATACCAGCTGACTCATCGTTAAATCATCCACACTCAACTCTTATTTTATAATTATCTTGTTAGTCTCTATTTGAGTGTGGCTCGGAGACTTCTTACACAGGTTTAGACCTAGTTGAGGCTCCTAACTTAAAGTTTTATAATAATGAATGATATATATTATGCGCTAAATTGTTTATTGATGTCTTAGGGCGGAAAAATAACCACAATTTTTATTAACTATTTTATAACACAAAAAAACTGGAAAGGTTTCATTTCCTAAAATGATATAGTCATACTACTAAGAATAAGTTATTATACTGTTATTAGAGACTAAGAATGAAATGACAAGATGATATTGAATATTTTAATACATGATACTGTAGAAGTGTAAGGGTAGGGTATATGTATATAAATAGCTAACAATACTAACCACATATACATATATATATATAATATACATACAACATACACTCGCGCCCTAACCACTCTCAATATCATAATAATAATCCCACTGTTCTAGTGTTGGTTTAACTAATCCACCTAATAGTGTTGTTTCTATTATGTTAAAGTATTATTACCAATTCATATGGTATAAGTTGTTCGACTGAAAATATAGTTTCTAAATAATTTCTAATTCAAATCTACACAAGCTAAAATACTTTTTTTTACTACAAATTGGTTCAAATTTGACCTCACTCTGAGTAAAATGGAAAATGTTAGGGAGGATTATTGGATTGGATATATTTTTTTATTGTATTTAAGTAGGAAGGTCCTACGAATTATTATTAGATTATATAGAATGCAGTTGTGTTCAACACACTCTAATATAAACAAGGTCATTTTCATTAAATGTAATGTAGCATGCAGGACTTTAGTTGGAATAAAATGCACAGTGAATCATTGATAATTACGTCAATTCAATAAGTTGAAACAATTTCATGTCAACACAAATTCAGTATGTTTACTTAAGAGTTCATGAATCACCGATTTATTTATTTTATATAATAAACCATCAGACTTACATTCTACTTCCAAACAAGGTAGAGCCTGTAGTATAAGTAGTAAACAATATACAAGTATTTAAATACATACATCTAAAATCAAGTTCAATGAAAAAAAATGTACCAAGACCGAGGCACCATCCTCCTCTGCTTTGTATGACAATGTTATGTCAAAGTATAAGAAATGGCTAATGGTATCAGGGAATACAAAGCTTTGTCTGAACTCATCCACCACTAGAGTGTAGACTGTAGGCTGGCTCACATCTCCCACCTTTTCCCCTTGTTAGTGCCTCTATTTTAAGGTTTCGGGAAATTTGGAACCTACTGCCCAGAAGGAAGCTAAGTGACATGGCATATTTTGTGTAAGTCATGTCATCCCCATAGAGTGAAATTTCAGTTGTTTTTGTAGAAATGTGTTTTTCTTCAGCTGTGATTGTATCCTAATATGATGAGAGGAAACACCATGTTTTGTGCTAACCAAACCAATGAAAGTGGGCAGGCATATAATAATATCCAGATATCAGGAAAAAATGTAGAACTTGCTAACCTGAATTTTTCATACACTTTTTGCAAGTAATAAATTATAGGTGGAAAAATGAAGCTTTAATAATAAGAACGTAACTACCAACTGATCCAATGGGCCAATAAAATATCTACATTACATCATACAACTTATTGAAACTACAAATCAGAATCAGAGTGAAAAAAGTTTTTCAAAATGGTTTTACAATGGTTGTACTTTGGTTAATGTTTGTATCCATATTATGTGTCTTTTGGTGTACAATGATGAAAGTAAATACAAATTTGCGATTGGTCCAATTCGCGATCCATGAGGTGGCCCAATCCCGAATTGGACCAATCGCGAATTTATACTTATCACCTAAACGTACAATAAAGATTTATTGTACTACATGACAAGGGACTTATTAACAATTTTTTTTCCAGTTACCTATTCTGCTTTGCAATAGTGTATTGTACTTTTGTTGTGCACTTGAAATAGTATTGGTGGGAATGGAAACCTACCTTTAAAGCTGTATACTAAAAACAGTATCTTATCCATTATACATACTATCTATGATATTTTATAAACAAGTTCTATTTACCAAGATTAAGCTCAGGAGAAATCTTAGCCATTAT
Source organism: Ethmia dodecea (assembly GCA_963855545.1). Classification (NCBI taxonomy): domain Eukaryota; kingdom Metazoa; phylum Arthropoda; class Insecta; order Lepidoptera; family Depressariidae; genus Ethmia; species Ethmia dodecea. The sequence goes on along the minus strand of OY979438.1, from coordinate 15,752,218 downwards.
CTTCTTATTTATGTATAGGCATTGATTATCAGGTTAACAAAAGCCAAGGTCAGGGTTATAATGGCAACATACCACTAATTGTAATTTAGTGTTTCATAATTTTATGTGTGCAGCCAGATTATTACAATTTTATCCCTTGACCAGACAAAATTTCAATTTTCTTCTACTACAATAGCGTAGCATTGCCTATTCGAATAAGTTTTTGGCATAATGGAGATTTACTTATGGAAAATGTACCTACCTAGTAATAGGTTGTGACATCATAATTTTAGGTACTCAATTGCTTTCCTTTTTTTATGTTTGGATAATTTAAAATATATAATATATTTCGATGTACATTTTACAATAAGTGTTTTTGGGATAATCTTTACAATCAATTTGATGTAATTTAATTCTAATGCAGTCGATTTCCCTATTTGGATGCTTTTGGTTTGTGAATATATTATTTTGTATAGGGGGCAAACAAGCAGACGGGTCACCTGATGTTAAGTGACTACCGTTGCCCATGGACACCTGCAACGCGAGAGTCACAAGTGCGTTGCCAAGCTTTCAGGGCGGAGTATGCTATCTTCTAGAAGGTTCCATAAAAATAAGCTAACAATACTACATACATACATCCATACAGCTCACGCCTTCTTCCCACAGGGGTAGGCAGAGATGATGGATCGCCACTTTGCCCGATCTTTGCACACTTCCCTCGCTTCCTTCACATTCATAAGCCTTTTCATGCACGCTCTTTTATTCTTTGTTCTCTTGACCCCAGCTTATTGAAGGACGTCACTAATTTGATTCGTGAACGTCCTTTTGGGGCGTCCTCTTGCCTTGTATCCTTCAACATTTGCACCATAAATTTCTTTCGTTACTCTTCTTTCATCCATTCGTTCTAAATGACCAAACCAGCTTAACATACCCTTTTCTATCCTTGTCACTACATCTTCTTTCAAACCACAATTCTATTAGCAAAATTAATACTAGAGCAAGCATTGATGCATAATCTTGCTCTAAGAAACATTTTCCAAGCAAATTAACAAAAATCCTAGAATTAATTTTGTCTCACTCAACTACTGAACCTACATCTGCAATCCAGAAGTCACCACAAGACTTTTGCAATCCAACGAAATCATCTACCGAGAATTCACTTTCTCTCCATGTTACCTCAAGATCAAGGTCGTACTCAATAGCCCTACCAAACAGTCAAACAGTGATTTTCACTTAATAATTTACTAACCAATAAATAACCATGGTGAAGTAGCTCCTACAAATAAAAGCGAATTTGACTAACCAATCAACAGGAAATAACCACATGACAATTTTTAAATGATCATTTCATGCAAAAACTCACCAGCAAATCGAATTTTGATGAGGTCCAAGGGATGTAGGATCAATGTAGACGTTACGCCACCCGATATACCAGCTACCAGGTGCTCGTACTTGATGTGGCTCAGCAGAGCCAGCTTGGAAGACGACGAATTAGGATTCTTCATGGTAGTCATGCCGAAAAAACCAGACCACAGATCAAACCAAAAAGCATTGTGCAGAAACCGTTTTCACGCCTATGTCTACCGGCTGACACCTTCCCAAAACTCTTTAACGAAATTTAATCTAAAACAAGCGTCACTAAACATTATTGCTTTCGTAATATCACCACGAATTACGTTTCGCGATTGTGAATGATTTTCTTTGAGTAATTGAACGTAACGTTCCGTTTCATAGATCACATTTTTAAAATTATTCTATCATGAAAATATTAAGTAGATTGATAATAACCTCAATATACATGTAACTAAATAATGGTAAAAAATACAATATTTGAATAGAAAGCGTGGAATTGTTTGCCTAGTTCATGAACATTTTAAATAAAAATAATTTGTACAAGGTCTTAAAAAAATTTCTGTGAGAAATGAAACGTTGTGAGTGATGCAATATTTTTTATATAGGGTAACATTTTCACAAATTCAGAAACCTCAAATATTTCGAAGGTTTGAAAAAATATTATTTTTCTTCAAATGTATTTAGTTAACTTTAGTTGACCCTAGCATATATTTAAATCTCTTAGTTTTCGCTTTGTGACCTTTTTTAGTTTTTACTTGACCTGAAAATGTTTGAACTTTCATTGGGAAACCACTTGTTCTTGATATATTATATGATAGTAACTCTGAAACGTTGGTTTAGTATAATATGACTTTAGTTTAACTTTCTGACTGATATAGGTACTCGTAGTAGTTGAAGTTATAATTTTATTCTAAAAAACAACTAAAAAACTTCTTCTTTCATATCTTTGGTGAGTCTCGTTTACGGGCATTTCCTTGATACCTACACTTAGGTGCCGTATCCATTATGTGTGCATCTTAGGAAAGAAGGGAGATAGAGAGAGTTCTTTATTTGGAGACTAGCTAGGTAGATATATGATTTCATAAAATAATCAAAATTGCATAATTAATTTAGACATTCGAATGCATTCTCCAGTATTTGTCACTCATATAGCCTGCGCAGACAACGGACTTTATCCCCGGAGGACAAAGTACCCCGAATCGTAAAAAAATATGTCCGTCTCTTTTTGTCCTGTACCGCCCGTCGGTGTCCGCATTATTCGGGGGACTTTTTCTACGCCATACTTTTAATCCCTCGTGTGCGTTACTCGATACAGTTGTAAGCGGGCATTTTCGCCAACTTCACTGTTTTGGGAGAACGAGAAAAAAAGTTCAAAATTAGAAGTAAAAAGGGTCAAAGTGCATAAAGGATCATTTGAACATCAAAAATATGTTGGATTGCACCGAATCTGTATCTTAATTTACGAGATATTTAGCAATAAAGTTTTGGTAAGGACATTTTTGGACCGGTAATGACAACTTTTAAAAACTCGGAAGATGTTTTGAAGGGTTTGTATCCACGGATATTAGCCACGGATAACGACGAGTTGTATGAGTTGGGCTAGTCTGAATACATACTACATATACATTTTAACAACATTCGAAAATAAAATTAGTAAAATTTTGGTAGCCATCAACATTCCGCATACATTAAGGTGGTGTTTTTTTATACAAATGCTAAAGGTATCGGCTTTTTATTTACCCTCTTGAAGAATTCCCTTGATTTTCCAGTCACATTGTATAGTGTTATAGAATAAGTCTTTATACTAACGAACGATTTCTGTAAATAACTAAAAACATATAAACTCTCCACAATTTATATGATTAGGTTAGTATCAAATTTAAAATAACAAAACTTTTTAAAAAACATTTAAAAAAAAAACAAATAACTTTTTGCCAAACTGTAAATCTGCCGTAACTTAGGTAAGCACTTTATTTTATACAAAAGTCAAAAACAAATAATATAATTTGAACATTCATAAGAAATAATAAAAGACTTTTACTTGAATTAACTAAAACGTATTTTCTCCAAAATGTAAAAGAAAGATACAAAACAAAAACACTCTTGCTTCAAATGCTAATAGTTTTTTATAACATTTAATGCTTAAGTATATTTATGTTCTAAATAACAAACAATAATTCTTTAGTTTTTAGTTTTAAATGATACCTACCCTTAAAAATAAATAAATAAATAATGTTCATTTAGTACTTTAATATTCATATTATAACTTGATATCCTTTATAGCCCAGTCATATTAGGGGGTGAAAATTGGTTTTTCGCAAATATCTTTGTTCCTATTGCTTAAATGAGATTTACACTTATTATAAAAGTTGTAGAGTATACAATTTTTTACAACTTTTGTTTGAAATTTTATACTTTACAACTTTTATAATAGGTGCAAATCTCATTTAAGCAATAAGAACCGATATATTAACGAAAAACCGATTTTTATTACCTTTGACCTTCAATATCTTAAGACGCGAACACGATAGCATTTGTGACTTTTGAGACAATATTTAGGACGACAAAACAAAGTTTTATACCAATTTACAGCTTATTTTCTTTCATTCCGAGGTTGAGGTCCCTTTTTTATCTAATATGACTGGGATATTGGGATAATTCTTTCTATAAAAAAATTAAATGTCATTACCATCCCAAAACTGTCCTTACCGCTCTACTTAACAGGACCCGGCGAGGACAGTCGTGGTAAGGACATTCGACGGTTTTTGTGACTTCATTCTAAAACTTTCCAATATTACACCGGTTTTTTAGACGTTTTACGCACAAAAAAGCTGTTTTTATAATATATCTAGGACTCAGACATATATAAATAGTACTTACCTTAAATCTGGATGTGGTGCCGGTGTGGACATATTTTCAAATTTTTAGAAGGAACGCTTGTACAGCAAAAACAAAGGCGCGCAATCTAACATTTCTACGCTCAACGGACGCATGACGAGCTTGCCTATGCACAGTGATGCGCCTGTATGTGTGAGGTGCATAGTTTACTTATGCTTTAACATTTTGTTACGAAAACCGGTAAGGACAAAAATTGCTACCAGAAGTTGTAACGTTGTAAATAACATGTTTATGAGGCACCTACAAATTTATTTTCTATTTTTACTTAATGCTAAAACTATATTCTAATGTATAAAATCATAAGTAAGTGTAAATTTGCTAGTAATTTTTTTGTACACCGAGTCAAAGTTTTAAAAGTAGAAATGCAGCACACGTTACACCCCGATTTTTTTGTTTCAGTCCAGTATTACTTCCAATTTAAATGAGTTGTTTGAAAGACAATCTTATAAAAAGTAAGTTATTAAGGCATTAATTGATATCGTAACAGAAATTTCACATTTAATAAAGTAATTTTTAAAAAATCAGGTTGCAACCAGTTTTTGGCCATTTGGCGAAAAGTCCCAACTTGCGTTCTATTTTAGCGGACAAAAAAATACGGGGACAAAGTCCGTCGTCTGCGCAGGCTAATAAAAAAACTATGGACTCAGAATGTTCTTAAAAGTTTGATTACACACAGTTGGATTAAATGTAATAAATATTTATAAGTGTAATAATCATATTACTTATTATTATTTTATTTAATTTAGCTTTTGTGCAATGTACGATGGCAACATTATTATCATCCACTTTTGACACTTTTCTTTTGACAGCCAGCTCGCTGAAGAGGAAAACTATTGCCCATTTTATTACGTAAATCAGCGAGCAAGAATTTAACACAGAAGACTGCAAGGAACACAAGAACAATGCTGAAAGTGGCGACGACATTGAGAATACTCTCAAAACAGGGCAATCAGGTACGCCAACTAGCGACAGCCGTTGGTTACAAGCAGGCTCTTGTGAACGTACCCCCGACCAAACTCACAGTGCTCGACAATGGTTTACGCGTCGCTTCAGAAGACTCTGGCGCTGCCACCGCCACTGTGGGGCTCTGGATCGATGCTGGCTCCAGGTACGAAACCTCCAAGAACAATGGTGTCGCCCATTTCCTCGAACACATGGCATTCAAAGGCACCACCAAGCGGTCACAGACCGATTTAGAACTGCTCGTAGAGAACATGGGAGCGCACCTGAATGCTTACACATCTCGGGAACAGACTGTCTTTTACGCCAAGTGCCTGGCTAACGATGTCCCCGCCGCCGTCGAAATCCTTGCAGACATTATCCAGAACTCATCCCTAGCTGAAACTGAAATCGAACGAGAACGAAGCGTCATCCTTCGCGAGATGCAAGATGTTGAGAGTAATCTCCAAGAAGTAGTTTTTGATCACCTCCATGCCACAGCTTTCCAAGGTACCCCGCTAGGCCAGACCATCCTTGGGCCCACCAAGAACATCAAGAAAATCTCCAAGGCTGATCTTCAGCAATACATCAAGACCCATTACCAGCCTGCCCGCATTGTTTTATCCGGTGCCGGTGGTGTAGACCATGAGAAACTAGTTGCCCTAGCCAACAAGCACTTAGGTGGACTGAAGAACTCTGCTCTTGATGTACCCGAAATATCTCCCTGCCGTTACACTGGTTCAGAGATCAGGGTACGTGATGACTCAATGCCCCTTGCCCATGTTGCTATTGCAGTCGAGGGTGCAGGATGGACTGACGCTGACAACATTCCTCTGATGGTTGCTAACACACTCATCGGAGCATGGGACCGCTCCCAGGGAGGTGGCGCTAACAATGCCTCCTACCTTGCACGTGCTGCATCTTGCGAGAGTCTTTGCCACAGCTTCCAGTCCTTCAACACCTGCTACAAGGACACTGGCCTCTGGGGAATCTACTTTGTATCTGAACCCTTGCAGTTAGATGACATGCTTTACAACATCCAGAAGGAATGGATGAAGCTATGCACAGCAGTAACGGAGGGAGAGGTTGAACGTGCAAAGAACCTTCTAAAGACCAACATGTTATTGCAACTTGATGGTACCACACCAGTTTGTGAAGATATTGGCCGCCAGATGCTCTGTTACAACCGCCGCATCCCCCTGCATGAGCTTGATGCTCGCATTGATGCTGTCAGTGCCCAGAATATCCGTGATGTTTGCTACAAGTACATCTATGACCGCTGCCCAGTTGTAGCTGCAGTCGGTCCCACTGAGGGTCTACCTGACTACACTAGAATCCGTGGTGGAATGTACTGGCTGCGCGCGTAAATAATGTACTAATTTATTTTTAGAATCGTTACTTTTAATCGAAAGATCGAAACCAGATTAAACTCTCGCCCAAATGTCGGTTGTTTTATTGGAATAAAACACGGTCTTTTGAGGAATGTATTTATTACATGTAGGAGAATAAGAGAAGTAAATACAATCTGTAAATAAACAAAACTGTTTTTTAATTTGTTTAATTTTGTATTATTTAATAATTTAATAAATATAACATTACACAGTCATTATGTACTCTTAACTATAAATAAATAATTAACTACACATTAATGGTGGTATTACCATCAGGAAAACTTTCGCTTTCACTTATAACTTTTTCTTCTTTTTTCTCTTGAACACTGGCAATACTGGGCTTGCGGGCAGTACTTGTCTTCCTCTTCTTCCCATATGGCAACACTGGCTCACTATGGCTGATCAGGCTCGCTGAGGATATGAAGACCGAAACTTGCTCTGGGGTGGGACAGGCCACAATAAGCGCATCTTCATATGAATATCCTGAATTTGTAAGCAGTTGTTCTATTTGCACGAAGTAACCAACGACATTGTTCTGTGAAAAGGAAACAAGTTTTATGGTTAGCTTTTATAGTGAATAAATATTGTGTTTACAGAAAGCACCATTTGCCAACTCGAACTTAACCATTTATTACTAGGTACTTAATTTCAAAAATAGTATGTGAGCCTATGAGATTTTCATTAATAAAACCATAGCTACAATGATATCAAAAATAAAAACAATTTAATGTCAACTTGGATCTTGGAGTCTAGATTTTTTACTCCTTGAAAAAACTACTAAGTTGTTTTTCTTGTTCTATAATATAAAAAAACTTACTCTAATAGGCCTGAACAGAATGAATTCTGTCTCCTTATTAGCTAAATAGAGCTGCATGGACCTCTGTAGCGGCGCCAGGTGGGTCCTGATTCTGCGCTGCGCTTCCTTCACAACCACTGCCATCTCTTCGGGCGTCGCCCACGGCTGGGACTTCAACTGATCGGTTGGGGTGAAGGATTGGGCCTAAAATATTTGTAAATTATTTACTTTTTGAAAAATTACATCCTAAAAATACATTCATGTGCCATTTACACATTGAAATACAAAAATAAGTTCCTCTAACTCGAAAGAGCAAGGACAGGAAAATTAAATTATTAAAACTAGAGATAGTTATCATAAAATTTGTCACTATATAGCTCATACATAATTTGTCACTAGCTTGCGTGAGGAAACCCGCATGTCCCAGAATTCTGGAACATGCAGGTTTCCTCACGAAGTTTTTCGTCACCGTGGAGCTAGTAATATAAAAAGTAAGTAAGTACGTAAGTTTTTGAAAAACTTATTGGTAAAGTACGGCCGTTTTAACTTCGCTTCTCTACACATAAGCTGCACCTGCGCAAACCGAATCGAAATCGTATCGAAAAATTATCGCAAAAAAATGTTATTGCGCAGCCATTTGCGAATCAAAGCTGCAAAGTGAGCTGAATTAATTTTGGGACCTGTGGGTTTCCTCACAATGTTTTCCTTCATCGTGGAGCTAGTGATAATTATGTACGTAACTTTTTGAAAAACTCTATGGTACATGCAAGAATTTGAAAACGAGAACTCACGCATGAGAGCGGCTCTTTAACCCTACTTAAATTACCCTATTTAAACACAAAAATATATTTACCTTCTCAACAAACTCTATAATAGGCCCAGCCAGTATCTCCGTAGCATCCTTTATGAACGTTTCGCAGCAAAACTTTAGTTGCCTGTCAACCTCCTTCCTCGAATCCAGGAGATGTTCCCTCACTATAGGCGTGCCTTCTAAAAGAAACTCTAGTAGCGCATTGTTGCTGTTCAAAGAAAATATCTGCCTCGGCTTCTGCATAAGACCGTAGGCTGCATTTTTCATATTACTGAAGTCTAGAGTTGTTTCTTTTATTATAAAATCGACTTGGAACGGAGCGATCTGCTCCCTTAAGATCAGCAAATGCTTAATTTGGAACAGTTCTCCATCGATACTGGTTTTTGTAGCTGATATTTGCTTGGCAGCGCTATCTGTGCTTTGGACGCATAGAGAAATAGCTTCTTGTGCTAATCCCTGGAATACTTTTTTCTCTAGACATCTGTAAAAGAGAAGAAAACTTGGCATTTGGTATATTTTCATTTAAAATATGGTATATACACTAGACTATGACCTTAGGTAATAACTTTTAAATAACAATTGTTCGCTTTCTGCCCTCTATGGACTCGATTCTGCAGACCAGCTAAAACGCCTAATTTTAAGTTAGCTCTATTCTTTTTCACCGCTTTAGAAAGAAAAGTTACAGAAATAAGCGCCATATTTATTTACAATGTCACAAATGTCAAAATAACCTTGTGGACGCATTCACATCTTATTTAGATACACGTTTTTTAGCAATTTTAGCGACGATTTAACAAGGTCATGGATAAAAGTGACAGATAAGCATGTTCATAAGGTTTAAATTAGTTTGTTTTTACATGTTTGACATAACTCTAAAATCTATGGTTTGTTTCTGTCCTTCTTCTTCCGTATTCTTTGGAGAAGGATAGGATAACTTAAAATTATAAATTATAGCTGGTCTGCAGAATCGAGTCCAGTGTCATATTATATTGAAATCTCTTTGGACAAAACCTATACCTCTCTCTCTCTCACCTGTACAGCCTGGAGAGCGCAGCAAGAGTCCTCCTGACCCCAGGGTACCACATGCCGTGGAGGTCCGCGGGAGAGGCCTGGGGCCTCCGTTGGGCCTCTACGTTGATGTTGGCTACCTCCTGAGATGTGGCCGACACATCCGAGACCATCGAGTTGCGAGAGTCCGACCGCTTGAGTGATTGCTCTTGGATGGAGATCGCTATTTGCTGGAAAAGGGGGGGGATATGAGAATGAGTGACTTTAGGGTGACGCAAGTTAAATATTAAATAGATACAACCGATAGCTGTTCCCAGCAAATTCAGCCGCGTAAGTCATGTTCCCTTATGAAAATTATAGCCTGTGTTACTCCAGGAAAACTAAGCTTTAGATTTGAGTTTTTTTTATACATGTAGTTTTGGAGTCCATTCATTACAAACTTACAAAAAATCTTTCTTCTATGTAGGTAATATTACAGTAGAACAATTTTGGCCAACTCAACTAGTGTTCTGTGTGTATTTCCAGTTGTGGTTTACTACAGTACAGGAGTACACTATCATTTTCTCTCTATATTCACAATTCTCCACACATCCTTATTAAAATTTCTCTCACCCCTCCAATCTCACAAAACTCTATCAAGTACGGCACAAGCTCTTTCTCTCTCTTAAACAGATGCACCTCTCCCCTATTATCTTTGATTTGATATCTCTCTTACACACCTAGGGGATCAAGCACACAAACCGCCACTCTATCTCTGTTCTGCTATAAACTAATTGTAAATTAACTAAATTTCGATTGATGTTTGTTCACACTATCTCCGATTAAAACTATCGCACACTCACAAAAATACTGCCCCTAATCTCTCTCTCTCTCCTCACACACACGCATACCTCCAAAAACATACCATCTCACACCACCCTCTCTACCTCTCACACATAACCCCCACTAACCTCCATCATCTCCAGCTTGTCGGGGTAAGCTAGATCGCCAGGTGCTGGCCGATACAGCAACACGTCTGCTCGCAAGTGCACGTGGGCGCGGAACACGAGTCGCTCTTGGGCGTCCTGTAGCAGCGCACGCGCAGACACGCCCAACGCGTGTAGCGTTGTCACTGTGTATTCGTTAAAGCATGTCAAAGGCCGGTCCAGCCTTGGAGTCAGTTTCAGATACTCTAGATCAGTCAGGACAGGCTCCGATTCGATTACAATCATAAATCAGTGACAGACATTGTATAAACACAAGAAATAAGAATGAACTTACTGCCAATTACGGTCAATAACGGTATACCTCTTGATACATTTAAAACAATAGTTAAGCAAAATAAATAAAAAATATAAATAAATAATCTCACGCCTTTCATCCCCGAGGGGGTAGGCAGAGGTATTCCATTACTGGATATACCCACATGTCACGAGATACATTGGACCCCTAAACGTGATAGGTGGTGAGCCCATCGCCAGACCGGGTCTATTTACACAAGTCTCAGAATTAATTTTGAGACCTGCGGGTTTCCTCACGATGTTTTCCTTCACCGTCGAGCTAGTGATAAATAAGTACGTAAGTTTTTGAAAAACTCAAAAGTTAAGCAAAAATTACATTGAAAGGTTACAAAAAAATTACAGACTAATTTGTAGACCAACACGCATGGGATTCGTAGAAGTAGGTGTTTTACTCTTTTTTAGAATTTTTGTGTTTCTATCCATACATTTGTATTGTTGCCGGTCTAGCTAAATGCAGACTAAAGGTTTTAATCTCATGATTACAATACAAAGTTTGGGAGATCTCGAAGATATTTTAAAAAGTTTTTAATTAATACTTATAAGTTAAAGTTAGATAGCAAAATATAGTAGAATAATAGTTCTTATTACCAAAATAAAGGAGTAAAAAAGTTGGTTGTCTGTAAAGTCGGTTAACGGACGATAATTTTACGTGATAACGTCATAAGAAAACATTGATAAAAAAATTTAAACTGGAGTGGAATAGAGATAGATGCGTCACAAGCCGAACGCTTAGGACGATCGTGCCTCTCTATCGCTTGTTCCGCGCTCTCGCTTGCACGCTCGGCTCAAGCGGAACGTGACACATTTCTGTGAGTGCAGCCGGCGTTCATCGATGTATAAGACGTTATCACGTCAAAAACTTAAAAAATAAGGCACTCACAGTCATTGTTAACTTGTTCCTCTATCACTTCGACTCGAAGTATGACGCACAGTTCAGCGAGCGTCTCCAAGTGGTTGATGTGTATTATGTGAGGTCGAAGCGTCTCGTATAGACCATTGCAGAGGGATTGGAGGTATTCTCTGGAAGGTTACATAATATACAGTTACTTCTATGGTTAAAGAGCCTGCTTCACATGATAATCAGTGAGGCTCGGGTTCGAATCTTGGCATGTAGCTATGAGTTTTTCAAAACTTACGTACATATGTATTACTAGTTCGACGGTGATGGAAAACATCGTGAGAAAACCCGCAGGTCCAGGAATTAATTCTGAGACATGTGTAAGAGACCCGGTCCGGCGATGGGCTCACCACCTATCACGTTTAGGGGTCCAAAGAATAATTCGTGAAAAGCGGGTGAGTATATCCAGAAATTGAATACCTCTGCCTACCCCCGCTTTTCTATGGTGTGTATAAAAGTACGATCATCACCCTTTTGTTAGCCCATAAATATCGAGCTAACTCTATTGGCGCTACGTCTCTACGCCTGACGTTACGAGGAACTGTCAACAATCCCGCGCAATATGGCTGACCCGCAATCTCCCAATCCGCGGTGAGCTGGCGTGGGAGATTATAGCCCATACTTCCTTATGTGTGGAAATACCTCAGCTCAGCTCATGTTGATGATAGCTGACGGAGCTGGTGGCCAATTCTACTAAGTGTCATCGGTTATAGCCGGATGACAATGAGATGTCAATGGTGTTATTTTGACACTTTTCAGAGCAAATAACACCATCGACTGACCATGTCATTGTCATTGTCATCCAACTGTAACCGTTGACATTTAGTAGAATTGTACCCTGGGCTGTGGCGCCTGTAGTTTATTTATTTATTTATTTGGCACACAAAACAGTTAATGATACTTTATATCTAAAATTTACATAATATTCCTAAATCTAATCATTAACCTAAACATGTGAGCACAAAAAAGCAAGTATGCAGCGATTGTTTCACCTTAGTTAATTGATTTTGGCCGGTTTTCTACTCTTTAAGAGTTCTATGTTATACATTATACTCACTCGAGTGCCGGCGAAGGTTGGCTGAAGAAATGCGAGTACAGAGCGCACTCGTCCCGGCAAGCATGAGCCAACATGGAGCAAGACGTCCGGAGCAGCGTGCAGTGATCCCGCAAATGCTTCGCCGCGGCCGAAGCCAGCGCCGCGGCGGTTGGGGTTCCAGCCACGCGAGATCGCCTCGAAGCGTATTCGCGCTGGACATCGGAGAGCAGGGAGTCATAGCTGTGGATGATAATAATAAAAAATCCTCCTTTATCCCCTAGGGAGAGGTGCTTAATTGCGTATTTGACTGTATCGAAATTAAGGTGTGAGTAATCCTGAGTAATCATTAATTAAAAGATTATCCTAAAACATCTCTACAAATTTATATTTTTTTTAAATAGTTTAATGCAACTGAGTACTAAAAATGATGACGTCACAATTCGTATTCAGTATACTTTCCATAGTAAATTCTCATTTTGACAGATCATAAAAAGTAACTCATTTGACTAGGCAGTAATTCCTGGAAATATCCACTTTTCATCAGTACATCAGTACTATGATAAAAGTGTGGACCAGTGTTGTAAACTTAGCTACTTTATAGCTAGATCTAGCTATTTTTGGGTGTTAGGCTTACTTTTGGGTGGCAACTTACAAAATCTTGTAGCTACTTTTTCTAGCTACTTTTACTTTTTTACAAGATGTGAGTACTTTCGAGACTTTATAGTAGGGTATCGGCCCTTAAATTGTACCTAAACGTGACTGGCTTATCTATTTTATTACTAATACCTGGATAAATAAAGGGGATAAACAGATTTCTTCGTTTAAAACTTATACTGCGTTCTGCATTGTCTTATTTTGTAAATTTAAAATTATTGCTCGCTGTTTTAAGAAACTGAAAATTGATTCAAACCTATGAAAAATACACGTAATCTACTTACTTTAACTATTTTAAAGTTTTAGGTACTTATAGCTACTTTTTAAGTAAGGGTAGCAGTTGGCAACACTGGTGTGGACGTAGAATATTATGTAACTACAAGATAAAAATAGACACCTCCTTAGTGCCGCCAATTTAAAAAAAAATGTATCAAATTATGGAGATAAGAAGTATCTGAAATTATCAGGGTTGATAGAGATTAAAAAGTTTTTAAAAGTCAGCGAAAATCTTTTCTGAATGTAAAAAAAACTTACTTAATGGTCAGAAGAAAAAGAACTTAATTTCGAGTCTGACTTGTATTAAGCCAGTCATTTTAAGTCAGATGATGATTACAGCACTGAATTGCTCGAAGGACTACTTACTCCGCATTTTTTTCAGCTCTCTTCTCAATTTCCTCAATAACCATCCTCAACTTCGGAGCAGCTGCTTGGAACTTGCCGAAGTAGACAGCGTAGGCCGTGTCCATGGTCTCAGGGTCCGTTGGGTCTTCATCTTGTGGAGCCAACACTTGCTCTGTCGCGTGGTTCAGTATGTGCGTCACGTAAGAGCGAATGAGAGATATAGCTCTGCTTTGTAGATGTCGGTATTTCACCAGGTATGTGTGAGATTCTTTGTAGTTGTTCTGAAAATTATATATTTTTTGTTTTTAGACATGAAACTTTACGCTTGTAGTGCGAGTCTGACCTCTAAAGCAATTAGAATAAGAAAGTTCAATGTGTCAAGCTCCATGTGCTCTTGACTGTACCAGAATAAACAACATATGGATACTAAAAGTTTACTCAGAGAAAGATTATTGTACCAATCAACAATAAGTAGGGTATTACCAGACATTTAAAGAAAAGTTTCTCTATTTTCTTCCAACCTCTTTGGTTATTCCGATTTCTGATTGTTCTTTATTTCTATTATTAAGAATTTTGATAAGAATGGGTGATAGTCTACAATAAGATCTTATACTAAGTATAAAAACACGAAAGAAAGGAAACAAGGCTACATAAAAACTTCATAGTTATTTTTTTTACTAGATAGCTAAAAAATATAAAAAAAACATAAGTTAGAATTTTGTAAGCACTTTTACTCTTCAATAAGCAGATATTTGAATAGGTGGTAGACTTGTGAAACAATACTTACATTAGTTCTCATATAGTCCAAGCATTCGTCAATCTTTGCGAGAACAATGAAGAAAGCCTCACTATTGACAGACATTGTGGTGCTGCTAAGACGCTGCGACAAATGTTCGACTTGTGTAAAGTAGTGTAATTTGTGCTTTATTTCTTCGCCTGAAAGAAAATATTCGCTTGCATCACTAATCATAATAAACCCATGCTTGGAGCTAAAAAAAGGCATGTAATTTTTGATAACAATTAACATAACACACAATTAGTCACAAAATTATACATACCTAACCAATCTCTTTTTTTATGGAATAGAAATCACATAGACAAACTTGTTTTTAATCACTGAGTGTTAAAACAAATGGTTGCACTACTAGGTAGTCTAAACCAAAAGAAATTATACCTAAGATGAAGGTCACATGGAATCAGTAAAGTGAACCACGAACATTTTTTTTTGTTGGTGGGCCCACCTTTGTCCACCTAGGTGATCCACGAACAAACTTTTTTGTTCGTGGTACACCTAGGTGAACTGACGAGGTGTACCACGACCAATACCTCGATTATGATTATACATGTATGTCCATAAGGAAATGCTAGAATTATATAAAATTTGTGACATATAGAATAGAATAGAATAAGTCTTCATTGTACAACAAAAACAATATAATTTGGATATAAACGTTAATTAGAGTACAGTGGGCAGTCTTATCATGCAGACAACCATTGATGGATGCTACGGACAAACATACAAATTATACAAGACATATTGTTAGTTCAGTTAGTTATCTATTATCATAATGTAAATTTTACCAATGCTAGAGAGTTTGGTCTGGTCTGCCAGGAGCTGCTCACTCATTGTGTGCAATGCGTTGGTTTTGGTTGACACAAGATCATATTCTTCTGTTAGTCGGTTCAGACCGGACATAGTGTCTGTAATCTGAAAAAATATGGAAATAAAATATAAAAATAAGTAAGTTACATCATTAATCGGTTGATTGGAACTGTGTCAGTTCAGGTGTTGCCCTGATGGCTCAGTTAGTAGTGTCCTCAACTGGGATCAATATCACGAAATAGTTTTTTGATTTTGTGGGATCAACACACAAACTTGAAACAGTTTTAGAATTTTGCTGTTTGAGTATTTTTCCGATGTAGAAGCAAGCCTTGCACCCGGCTTCATTGCACACACGGATTCCATCTAATAATTTATTGTTATCATATTCATAAATTCTTTTCAACATTGCTGAGGAGATACATTTTTGTTGTCCAATGTTTAAAAAGGATGATTTATGATCTGTAGATTTATATTAAATGTTCACGATGTAAAAATAAAGTCATGTGAGTCAGAATAATATGACATACCAAATTATTTAAAGAAACACATTCATTCCTCCTCTCTTCGAGTTGTTTATAGTAAGCTTCGTATGGAGCATCGCTGGCTTTCAGGGTGTTGTCACACAAGCTCTCGTAGAAATCCAGGAAGTCATATGTTGTCTCTACCGCAGGTATACTTGGTTTTTCTAATTCTTTATTTGACTTCTCCTCTGTTTTCTATAAGAAAAAAACCATTTAGTTTTTATTATTCAATTTTCAATGAGTCTCATCATAATAGATTAACTCTATATAAACCAAACCTTGCAAAATGATGACTTGAGGTTTAAATAAATAAATAAATAATCTCACGACTTTTATTCCTGAGGGGGTAGGCAGAGGTATTCCATTACTGGATATACCCACATTTTACGAGATATATTGGACCCCTAAACGTGATAGGTGGTGAGCCCATCGCCGGACCGGTTCTATTTACAAATGTTTCAGAATTAATTCTGAGACCTGCTGGTTTTCTCATGATGTTTTCCTTCACCATCAAGCTAGTAATAAATATGTACATAAGTTTTTGAAAAACTCATTGGTACATGCCCGGATTGGAACCCGGGCCTCACTGATTTTCGGCCGGCTCTTTAACTATAAGGCTATTACTGCTTTTTAAATAAATATAATCAGACATTATTGATGAAAAGGTAAAAACTAGGAGAGTAAGTAATTAATATTTTCAGAAAGGTTTTGGTTAGGGTCAACTGTTTTTTCAGCATTGACAACTAAATGCTAAATAAGGTATTTTCAGCATTACACATAGCATTGCACATTTAGCATCGCACACACGCAAGTCAATCTGTGATATCCCTTCTTGGTTAAGCTGAATTTTAGGATTATCACCTCTCATCATTTGATAATGAATTAACTAATGAATTAACTTGAATAACTAAACTCTCAGTAACAAAATTATTGAAAAGCACTGTATGAACTATCTGAAGATTATATTATCTAAAGGAAGGGCCAAACCACACCTGACGGAATTTACATCAACGATTTTCTGTCGTGTAGTTTACTCTATAGTAACATAGAAACGAATCTTCAGGTAAATGTGTCCGGTATGAGACGTTTGTATACAATGATGTGTAACGACATTACGCGACGGAATATCGGCGAGGTAAATTCAGTCAGATGTGGTTTTGCCCTTAAATAATAAAGCTGAATTGTGAAATATTATTTACAAACCTGTCCTAAGTTTGAAGAACCGCCTAGAATCATTGACTCCAGATCTAAAATAGCTTCTCTTTGATCCGAAGTGAGTGGCGCTAAAGGGTTTTCTGATGCCTCCCATAGTAGCAGTTGACTCTGAATTTCTTTCAAACTCATATTATCCATGTGATACGATGTTCTTCCAAATTATTTTATTATAGACACTCGTTTACTCGCTTACAACCACAGAACACTTTTACTTACCCCTATATTTAATGTACTTTGTGCTTTTACTCCTAGCTTACAACAACAGCTGATGACGTCAAACAAACAAAACGTCAAGTCAACTTGCCGATTTTCTGAACGAATTTCTTTCGTGTATGTATTACTAGCAGCGCCCCGCGGTTTCACCCGCGTAGTTCCCGTTCCCGTGGGAATACGGGGATAAAATTAGCATATGTGTTATTCTTATATATAAGCTATATAACTGTAAAGTTTCATGAAAATTCGTTTGGTAGTTTTTGCGTGAAAGAGGAACAAACATCCATCCAGACATCTATACATCCATCCATACAAACTTTCGCGTTTATATTTGACGATTACCATGTGTTGCCAAGTCTAGCCCGGTCCAAGTCGCCAAAAATACGGAATCAAGTAGCCTAAATTCGCCCAATTTTTTTTGGGATAAATTAGCCTAAATTACCCTATTTCAAATTGGAGTAACCTAAAAAGACTGGACTCGATTCTGCAAACCACCTAAAATTCCTAATTTTAAGTTATCTCTATTCTTTTCCACCGCTTTGGAAAGGAAAGGGACAGAAATAAGGGCCATATTTATTTACAACGTCACAAAGTCAAAATAACAAAATTGAACCTTATGGACGCATTCAAATACACGTTTTTAGCAATTTTAGCAACGATGTAAGGAGGTCATGGATAAAAGTGACAGATGGGTGGATTTACACAAAAAAAATTCTTCATAGAAAATAATTATGAAATTGAAAATACTTTGAAATGCGATTTAAACTAGAATAAATCATTTAAGAATAATTATAATGTATATTTATTGCGTTTAGACCAAAGTTTTCAGTCTAGATATGAAGATATCACTTTTTAAATTTAAAGAGCTAAGATGGTGATGACAACTATGGTATGGTGTTGATTTATCAAAGGATGGTAATGATTTCTTATGTATGGTGATGAGGTTTCGATGTTTTAATGTATAAAAAACAACTCCAGAAATTAAACATATTTAATCATTCAACCTTCTTTTCATTATTTTAACAAAACACTTAATTCTAACGATATGATATGATTTTGGTTTTATTGTTTCTTATTTTCCATGATAGGCAATCTAATTATTATTATTAATATAAAGTTATTATATATCATGTGTCTTTAATGTTTTTTATTTTTTTTATTTCTTTATGTAATATAGTTAAAGCAGTGATAGCCCGGACGGTTAAAGAGCCGGCCTAAAATCAGTGAGGCTCGCGTTCGAATCCTGGCATGTACCAATGAGTTTTTCAAAAACTTACGTACATATTTATCACTAGCTTGACGGTGAAGGAAAACATCGTGAGGAAACCCGCAGGAATTCTGAGACATGTGTAAACAGACCCGGTCCGGCGATAGGCACGTTTAGGGGTCCAATATATCTCGTGAAATGTGGGTATATCCAGTAATGGAATACCTCTGCCTACCCCCTCAGGGATAAAAAAGGCGTGAGATTATATTAATATAGTTAGCTTCATTGGCTTCATTGTTTCCTTCATAAGCAATTGTTAGAATGGTTCAGAATGAGACCAACAAATATTTCGATATCAATTTATATTCTTGAACAAAACACAATTCCATGACAACCGCCTTCCGCACCAAAGAGAGTCTAGCTCCTTTCAGCCTCTCTGTCCACAGAACTCTATAACTCCTAGTCTCTGTCATATTTTACTCTTTGGATATTTAGCGTTATTTCATCGTAGCAGCTCCATCTCTTAGTTTACAGCATTAACTCAACGACAAACGCCATCCATGGTCTGAGCGTAGTACAAATACATGCCGAAGAATAGAATGGCGCATACGTCGCTTCTAACTTCTTTCACACAATCTAATCATATATAGTCATAAATTGTGGTCTTGATTTATTATTAATTAAATTTTTATTTTGGCATTCTTACCTTCTTTCTTTCCTTCATAAACAATTTAATTATCTAGTCATTATGAATTAGTCTTTAATCGCCCATACTTTTTATTTCTTTTCAATTTTTTTTTATTTTGATTTTATTAGCCTTATTAATTCTGCCATAGGGGTTCTAATCATCTAGTCATTATTATTAGTCTTTAAGCCTCCCAACTTTTTATGTATCTTAATTTGTTTCTTTTTTATTGGTTTTATTAGCTTTATTATTTTCTCCATCGGCAATCTAATCATCTAGTATTTGTTATAAGTCTTTAAACCTCCTAACTTATCATGTATCTTTCTTTTCTCTCTGCCTACCCCAATGGGAAATATCCGTGAGATTATATATGTATGTATGTAATTATATAATATATAATCTGGTTGTTGTAGATGTATTCTATATAGCTTCAAATTATTTGAGTCTTCACATGGCATACATAACTTCATAATTTTCCAGAACATGGAGGAACAGATTTTAGTTAGGTGAATAACTATTAGTGTGTATTACTAATATATAATAATTACATAAGTTTCATATTGCTCCTATGTTTATATTTACAATCGTTTACTTTTTTCGCTCCACTAATCTGAAATAAAAAGTAAATTGTAAAGTCAAAAAATCACAATGCGTGAAAAACCAACTCTTTTTGGTAGGTGGATAAAAAAAGGACTTTATTATTAAAATGAAAACCTTGTGTATATTAAATTAAATGATTTTAAAGTATATACAAATCAAGGAAGTGGTCATCACCATACACAGGAGATCATCACCGTTCATTATTTTTAAACGGTGATGATGGGTATGGCGTTGACGACTTCGACGTTTTCAGTTGATTATTCTAGAATAGTCATAGTAAAAGTATTTACCGCTGTGGACAAGCATTTTACGTTTAATTTGTTGTTGTAGGTAACAATAGTAATATTATTTTATGTACTAACTTTGAATGGCACAGCCTGACGGAGATGAGGCAACTTTGTCTAAAAACTTTTTATGATACACTTGAGCCAAATAATTATCATTTGGAGAGCCCGCGTGTGTTGACATGTACTTCTCTGCACAGTTTGCTACGAAGGGAGGAAGTAAGGCGGATAATCATAGGTCGTCTTGTTACGTATACTTAACTAACTTCACTTTGATATTGCCGCGACGGTGTTGACGAATTTTGATGCTAAAAATGTATTTTAATTTTGTGTATTTATTTTATGATGAAAATATTTTAAAATTTTTACTATGCAATTAGATAATATGGTGAACAGAAATTAAAAATAAAAATCTATGTAATAACATAGGATTGTGGAGATTTTTGGTCGGAAATGTAAATAGTCGCATTTTTTTCACAGTCGGTGATGATTTCGATACATGTAATAATTAAATTATTAAAAAACTAAGTACCTAAAGGAGATTTTACTATAAGCACTTCAATAACAAATATAAAGGCAACGTCAAAAATAGTTCCAACTGTCCAGCACAAGTTTATTTTTTTTTATACAGACCGAAATATGATTTTTTGACAGATTTTTAAATCCACCCAGATAAGACATCAAATTAGTCGGTTTTTACATTTTTGACATTACTATATAGTCTATGGTTTGTTTCTGTCCTTTTTTTTCCGTATTCTATAACGAAGGATAGGCTAACTTAATTTTTTTTGCAGATGAGAGAATTGCAGAATCGAGTCATTTTTTTAACTAAATTAACCTTATATTTATATAGCAGGAAAAAATCAAGATCCATGTTATTTTATCGTGGAAAATAAAAACAATTATGTTGGAATTATTTTATTGAAACAAGTATTACCTATATAGAAACAACTTATACCCGTTTTCTGAAAAGTAAACCAAAATTCCCTTCAAATTCAATCTACAGTAATAGTGCACTACTATTTTTTCTGTAGTTTACCACAAAGATTTATGAAGAGTAATAACTTATAAAGAAACTACTTATATGTATTTTGAGTATCAAGACAAAAAGAGTACCAAGACCAAATCTGTGAATTCCAGTCATATTTCGGCTGATGGCCAATTTGCCAATGCGCTAATAAACATTTAAAATACACTATTACTACACGATTCAGAGTAGAGATGTGTACCGGTTGCAATTTTAGCCTCCGGTGATTTTAGGAGATTTTTTTAGCAAAAACCGGTTTTTCACCGGAGAAAAACCTATAGGGAAATTTCTTGATATTATATGGAAATTGGCTTAATTTCTACAGTCATAGTAGACAACATTTATTTACAAACATTTAAAAAAATTATAACATACGCGCCCGCACATGTAAAACGAGATTTTGTGAAAGTAATGATGCAATGCAATACCCTACCATGACAAATCAATACGTAGCTAATAATGATTTTAAATTATTTCGGGGCCATAGACCAAAAGGAACACGTTAGTTATCAGTGACCTAAACCCTCAATTATTTCTAAATTTTTCAAACATAGGCAGCCTATAATATTTTATTACAATTATCAAATAGCCCAGTAAATTAGCTTTCCAATGGTATGTTGGTTCTGTTAATAAAATTGGAGGAATAAAATACCACTATTATTCTCTCCTTTGGGTTCCGCGCGCGTGTATAAAAATACCGGTAAAATATAAAATCGCCGGTAAAGAACCGGTAGTGACGTTATCCGGTTTTTCACCGGTTTTTGTAGAACCGGTACACATCTCTAATTCAGTGTGCACTACGCATTGATCTAAACTTTGCATTGCACCTCTTTCACACGCGTACATTTCTTGTCGTGTTTTGTCGCCTCTGCTCTGAACTCGACATTTAGGAACACGCGTTTCATTACACGCATTTTTATTACGTTTATTTTAGCTTACAAAATAAAAGTCGCCTAGAAGTCGCCTACTTTGTTGTTTGAAATAGCCTAAATGGCGACCGGTCGCCAATCGCAATTTTAGGTCACCCCGACACCCTTCGGGG
Source organism: Ethmia dodecea (assembly GCA_963855545.1). Classification (NCBI taxonomy): domain Eukaryota; kingdom Metazoa; phylum Arthropoda; class Insecta; order Lepidoptera; family Depressariidae; genus Ethmia; species Ethmia dodecea. The sequence goes on along the minus strand of OY979438.1, from coordinate 15,730,157 downwards.
TAGCCTAAAAGGCGAAAATTCGCCTAACTTGGCACCACTGAGTACCAATCAATATTTCAATAGGTTTTGAAAAAACTTATTGGATTTTTGTGCAGAGACTCTGCCTAGTGCTGATGGTTTAATTGCCAATGCCTTATTAGGTATAAGAAACAAAAAAAATCGTGTACTACCTACCATAGACAATTTATAATAATGAAAAAATAAATTGTCACGCAACATAAACTTACTAAATCTGTGAAAATAACATAGATCTAACTCAATGGTATTATCTGATTTATATAAAATATCCGTAGTTTCAAGACTCCGAAATAAAAATGCATGACAAACCTAATTTATTAAGGTTGGGTCATCTAGCGGTGAGTAGCGACAAAATCCAAATATACAATAATAAAAGCACAGACCAGTTTAAGTAAATTAGACATAAAACTATCATGTTTAATGCACTAATATTGCGTAAGATTTCTCCTGTGACTCGTGAGAAAAGTATTCTCTATATTTGTAATAGCTCCTAACCAAATTGTAACAATTTAAATGTGCCATCTATTGAAAAGACCGTAACCAGAGTGCTACTCGTCTGTAGTACATAAAAAATTAAACTAGATGGCGCTGTTTCAATTTACGGCATTCTGCGGTCAGCGCGAGCGGTACCTGCCTAGTAAAGGAAATTTGCCTAAGCTGCAGCTGAGGTTGTAGTATCTGCAAAATCATACTAGATAGCGCGTTTTCCCGAAATAATGCTACTTACTGCGTTTGTTTCAGACAATTAGTGTTCTATGTGATTATTGTAGACTCCAATCTCAAATTTATACTTTGTATTAAAATTTTATATAACCTATATTTTGTCCTACTGCAGAGGAAGCCTCTCCCACCTCCTTCCATTTATCCCTATACTCCGAGGTAGACTAACTCTGGTCATATTCTCGCGTTCTGTTCATCACGCAATCGACTCCAAGACATCGTCTCGGTCGCTTGTTGATTAGGATTTTTGCTCATCTCCAACTCTAGCCCTCCTTCCCCACCAACCACATTACCACTGCCAATTCCCACTTCAGTTAAGCAGATTTCTCGCTTTTATGAGTTTATATACCTAGTTCCCGTTCCCGTGGGAATACGGGGATAAAATATAGCCTATGTTCCTCTCTGATAATGTAGCATTCCAATTGTGAAAGAATTTTTGAAATCATTTTAGTCCAGCAGTTTTTGAGTTTATTCATAACAAACATACAAAAATACACCCTTCCTTAATATTAGTGTAGATGTGGAAAGGATTATGTCCTAGGAATTCCTTCACTTGTAAGTAGATTCTCAACATATTAATGATCAACACTCAACTTAGCTAATACAATGAGCCAAAAAACTTGAAGAAAAACGGCGATTTTCCTTCGAGATTTTAATTAGGTTAGTGCTAGTGATTCCTTGCCAGTAAGCTCGTAGGTATTCTTGACGGGAATCGAACCCACCGATTTTACTTGTGGCAATAACGTCCAACTCTAATGCGGCTTATAAACAAACCAGTAGGCAATTCTATCTTGATTGCTTTCAATTTATTTGTCTGTCATTTTGAATTAAAATGGGGTACGAAAATGGATTCATAATACAAACGACGTATATTTGAGTAGTTTTGCATTTATTGGGTATGAGGAACCTTCTCTGGTCAACATAAGCTACAATGGACAATTTCTGTTTACAGTATATTTACAATTTCAGTATCATAATATAATATAATTCATATCTAGGTCTAGGATAATGCTTTTAGGAGTAAATTACTGTATATTCACAATAATTATGAAAACCTATAACAAAATCAACTATACACAGTAGCGTTGTACAAAATACTAGTCTACAAATAATAGAGTCACACTATCGCCGCTGGGACCACCTTTCTCACTTTGGCTTTCGTTTCTGTACATTCCCGAGCTTCCAACTCACAGCCTTACTACCAACCACATTAGTCACCAGCAACTTTGTTCGGTTGTTCATAGGTAAACAATGAAGCTAGTTTAAATACAGCGATTATTTAACTTATACAGTTTAGATATATCTCGTAGTATCAATTCCACTCTGGAGGTAGCCTCCAGAATCGGTTCCTATTCATCACATTCTTGCATTATGTACACCACTCCATCTCACGATTCTATTACAACTTGTACTATATACAAACAATTTTATCGTTAAAAAAATACAGTGAAACCGCTAAAACCTCTATTATCGATATAGGGTTGGAATAAAAATAGGTTTTTTTTTTCAATTTCAGCGTGCAAAATTTACTAAGCCAGCGATCGTACGAGGCCACTCTCGCAACGATTCTAATCTAAGTGACTTTAGTATAACGCTAACATCGACTGCAGCAGCATGCATCATACATTATGTGTATGTATTAACCATAATAATTAAAAGTACAAACTAAACGAAAACTCCACACGACACATTCAGTACTCCATATCCACAGATCATTTTTCTTGGACCGACGAGGAACAACATTCAATTTAATGCAACTCGGCAAACTTGATAAATAACTTAATCACAAAAAGAATATAGTAAATAAATTAACACACAGTCATTATTCAATGCGTAGGAATATTCATCTATTTCATTACAATTATTATAAGCACACGTCTTACAGTTATCTTAATTGGAATATATTATGTGGATAGCGATACCTAACTTTAAAACTGAATATAAAATAGACGACGTACGTACATACAAACATCGAAAGACTCGTTGCTGAGACGCGTAGCAAAAGCATGGCAGTTAGCACGAAATTCTGCACCCTAAATATTAAATAACAGAAAAATATAATCTATGTTTCCGAAGCACAGTGCAGGCGCGCGGTGCGGCCGCGCTACATCGCGCGGTCGTCCGCCGCTCGACACGAGCGATTATATCGATAGCGAGGCGCTGCGCGGGGCAACCCTCGGCGCTCGACCGCGTTCCCACTCTATCCTGGTTAACCTACGAATTATCATAGCACAGCCATAGTGACGTCCCCGGGCCCCGCGGAGTGTGTGCGGCGGCTGGGGTCGCGCGCCGAGGTGAGGCCTGAGCTCTGCCGGTGTGGCCGGCGGGCGTGATCCGGGCGCGGCGCCCTACGATACCGGCGGCTGGGGGCCCTGGGGCTGCGGCGGCGGCTTCGCGCCAGCGGCAGGCAGCTGCGCCAGTGTGTCCTGGCTCGCGTGTGCCCGCAGGTATGTGTTCTCCACCTCCAGCTGGTTGATCCTGTCCATCAGCTCCGCGATGCGCTCCTTGAGGACCTCAACCTCCTCGCGCACCGCGAACATCAGGTGGCTCTTGACCAGATCCTGGAACAATGCAAAGGGTTTACGTTAAAGACTGCGGGTTTCCGGAATGAGACTGCATTGCTATTTTTTTAAATAATGTTAATGTCGTCTATGCTGGCCAAGATTTTAAAAGGTACATCCAAGTAACTTCTTTAAAAAAATCCGGGCGTGTGCAAGTATGGTCAGAGGGTTTCAAACCAATATGTATTTAGTAATAAGTATAAATTTTATAGTTTTTTTTGGGACCATACATTGTTGTTTGTTTGCCAAGATTTATGCTGATTTCGTAGAAAACCTTCCTCTAGATATACAGACATCATTTAAAATAATATTTCATTTGTTGAAAAAAAAATATATATTTTAAAACTCATTGATTTGCAACAAAGTTGAACAATGAATGTTTAATTATTTAAAACTGTCAAGTCGAAAGCATTAGCAGTTCCTTAAATTGACGTTAAGAAGCGGAAAGACAGAGACCAAGCACCATTAAGAGAAATTGTTTACCACTTTAAAAAGAAATATTTTAAAATGTCTAAAAATAATACAAGTATAATAATTTGCTCCGGGCGCCCCGCGGCGCGCCGTTATTAATCACTGCACCGGTTCATAAATTGATTGAAACGCACGACTATCCAAAATCGTGAAATAAACGCAACTCCTTCACGAATTTTCAAATGCAATATATTTCAATTTACGTACTGTTGGATTGGGCACGACCACGTAACAGGGGTTATTCTGTCCCCTCTGCCTGATCTCGTAGAGGCAGCCATCTCTGGGTTGTTGCACAACCTCGATCATTGTTAGCGAATTAAATTTTCAGTGACACTGAGCGTACGAGTTGGATAGCCGACGGCGGCTGAAGTGCGACTAGCGGATAAGGAACTCGTAACGTGAGGTACTGCGCTCGCGCGTCCTAGCAGGCGACTGATGGTCTGCGCTTGCGCTCGCCCTATATAAAATGGCGGCGAACACGTCACCGCCACGCGGCCGGCCCGTGCACCCTGAACTCAACAACACAACCTACATCGATACCAATAAGCTCTTGTTTTCTCGGATCTTGTTTTTGCGGCATACCTACGCACCAAACCGCGCGATACGGGGGACATTGACATTTTAAAACTCGCTAAAGAAAAGCGCTGGAATATTAAATTTATAAAACACTTTAACAATTGAATGAGCATGTACTAAGACGACAAAATGTCATTGGAAACAATGTGAATGGAATTACAGCCGAACATTGGAGCAAACAAAAACTTTTCCACTAGAACACCATTGCAGACCGGGTGCGGAGTGAATTATCGTAGAGCTACGAAGATCTGCATATGGCATTACGATGAAAAATGGTTGAAATCATAGAGCTTAAATATAGAAGATCGATGAAAAGAACAAAAATCTACATACAGGAAAATGATTCTAAGGTGTAATATATTAGCATTCCTTTGCGATTGTTTCGTAGATCTATGAAGACGGGTTGTTTACATTAGTTCATCTACTGATGCCAATTAAGCTTCATTTATCTATTTTGGCTCTTAATAAAGAAAAGGCAGAGGGCGAAAATAAAACATTCAATAACACTGTGTTGCTCAACACAACACAGAATGTAAACAGTTCTAGGAATCTTGGAAAATAATGCCAGTTTGAAACAATTAAATATAAATAGGTATAGAAACACAAATAGCGTCTGGTAATAAATAAAAGAAATTAAAATTCTTATGATAATGCAGAAAAAGAACGCGGACGTCGATTCCAGATCAATTGGATCAGTGCAGAAAAACCTACTTAACGACAGAACTGATAATACTGGACATAAATCAATGGAAATAAGTGAAGACGAGAACTACCTACTGTAGATTGCATTTAATAAATACAGCAAATACATATTTTTTCCTCAACGAGAACGTATCAAATGGCTCTGCCGAATTCTTGAGATTTATTTTTGCCGACGCCTACAATAAGTGAGTGTTTTTATCAAGAGAATTGTAAATTTTTCAACGCTCTGCCTCAGCGGAATGCACTAAGGAATGACTGAAACTGGACTGAGCTTATTTGAGCCGATTTATAATTAGATGTGCTTTAAATAGAATGGTTCATCAGGTCTTATTAAAGAGGTGGTGGGCGCGACCTTCAATCAGTGGTAACCGAGTGCTAAATTGCACCGGTCCACGCCAGTTCTCGTTGACGCGTAAGATTGATGGGGCGCCAGTGGACTCATTGACAGACCTCCTGATATTGATATTAAATTGGAAACCTACGTCGATAGAAAATCACCCAAATGAAAAAAAAAAAAAAAATTCCCTATACCTAGTTCAAATTAATGTAGATCCAATTCTTAAGAAGTCAGGAAGAACATTAGTGGAGACAGGATCCCAATCTAGGTAGATCCTGTGTCTTGGGGTCCTGGTCTCGGTAAGTTTAATTATTCACTAGAGAAGGTATGGTAGAAAAATTTATCTATATATGAATGCTTGTAATTTTCTGTGTGTGGGTGTAAAATATTTTTTTTATATCAAGGCGTTAATTATATGCAGAAGTTTAAGAAGTGGCGAGAGGAAATAAGGTGAAAGAGAGGCTTTTGCTTAACTATTAGGCTCATAAGGACTTCAAAAATTCAATGGAATCCTTCATCTATCTCTAGCTCAAGCTGTTTCTACGAACAATCCCTCAACAACAATGGTGTGTAGTCATAACAATATAATAACAGGAAAACAGCAATTATATCATAACACCTATTATTGAGATTGTCGTAAATGAGGGCACTTATCAGAGTAACAACAGTGTTAGGTTAGTGGGTAAATGAGATAAAGAGGAGAGCCTGGAAAACATGCCGACGATGATAAGATAAAACACCTGGGATCCACTATGGCACGAAATTTCACGACTACAATGGCAGTAAGAAAATAAACCATAGGAGCCGATTGGGGTGGTGCCTTCTTTAAGACAGTGACTTCATTTTCAGACAAATACTCATTGGATGATAATAAAGACTTCTATTAGGAAAGCTCGTTCCAAATACGATAGGTCATTATGAAAGTTTACTTTCAGCAATAAATAAGGTTAAATGAAAAGATTACAAGCGATACAAGTATCTGCACACTACATAAAATACATTAGTATCAATAAAATCCAACCACCAGTCTGTACCATGTATAGCACAGTTCAAAATGCAATTGTTCAAATTACAAGTGCAATGAACTTTTTTCGCGCACCGAATGTAGTCTGATGATGATATAATGAGAACAAGGCCGTGTGATACACCGAGGCACATTATTTAGTGTGAACCAGCCGTAGCAGATAAAACTATCGTAGTATCGTAATTTTGACGCCAAGGTAACTTCAGAATACATTTAAAAAAATATGCTCAACTATATTTGATTGGGTTTTATTATTTTACTGCTAGGGCCATTATTGTTATCTTTACAATCAAAACGCGTCGACTGGCGCGACTGTATCTTTTCTCAATGTAGTAATGACAAAGACATATTGTAAAGATTCAGTCACGACATATTTGTGCTCATAAACCATGCTCCGACTTTGTTAATAACTAAGCTGTCTATCAACAAAGATAAAAAAATATCGCAACAAAAGACGTATCCTGTTGATGATAAAACCTGCAGTTCAAAAACAAGAAACAGATAGACCTGTCGCAGTATTTTTACCAAAGCCGGTGTTTACGATAAAAAAGATTAGAGATTTAAATATTACGATGGGCAAGCCGGTTTTGATACCATTTGGTTTGGTAGCACACGTTAAGTTCAAAACAATGTTGGATCCAATGGCTTAAATAAAGAATAAATTACACGGATGACATCACCTCCGCATATAGTAACTACTTAGCTAGTCAGTATATTTACAATACAATAGGTATGTGCAAAAAACAATTAGATCAATTAATATTGGAATTAATTCAGTTTACATTGGTTTAATCATTGCTCATAAATATAAAATTTATTTTTGTTGAATGTTTTGTAGTAATTAATGTAGAGGTGAATGATTTGCATTAAAAAATAACTATGTAGTCTTGTTATGCTTGTTATGATAATATTATTGGTATTATTTTATTTATGAAAATACGTGTGTTGACGTTATATAAAAGAGGCCTCAGTACAATCCTACTGAAGAACAAACCAACTTCAAAAAAGTGTTCTCATATATACCGAAGTAATTAACAAGACAGACGCATAATAATTAACCTACTTTACACTCATTTCGTGACTTTAGGAATTCATAACTTGCTCAAATTTATTACAATGTTATTATTGTTACAATATAGGTGCTTAAATGATGTAAACATGTTTATTACAGTATCAATAAATTTAACGGGATACAAACTGTTTAAATAATGATCAAACTGGAAAAGTATGTGCAAAACAGACAGTGTAAGCAAAATTATAAAATTTGCACAGAACCCAACTAAACTGCGCATAAACTTACCTACGTGTATAATACAGACATGTGTTCAAACAATAATAAGTTGGATTATACAAGTTTTTGACCGAATATTTACTTGATTTGGAAACAATAGACTATAAATATACATGACACAATTTATAAGTCACGTTATTTTCTATATCTACCTACTGTATATAATATACTCAACTAACGCAATTAAATTTAATCATCGAAAAAAAATCTAGGCAATAACTGTAACTTTATCAAAATATTTAAATGAAATCTGCATTTTATGTAGCCTTTTATGTATTATAAAGAGAAATTGTTTATTTTCACTGAAACGCTTAAATTTGGCACGCTGTTATTATTGTTTAACACCTTTTAACTAACGAAACCAATAACTAAGGAGTTAATTGAGTTTCCTAATAGTATCAATAAATTAGTGTATTCTTAGCACAGCAAGACTAGCACGTGACCTAATTTATGGAAAATATTTACAGACCTCTACTAAAAAGGATTTAAACCTAATAAATATAAATAAAAACAAACTATAAACACTACTTATAATAATGTAAACACGTTTGTTGACGTCACAAAGTTTATCAAAGCGATAACTAACACTTGCAATATGCAGTAATTGACAATATTCTCTGTTGAGGTCAACTCTAGCTATAATCTGCTGTTGCTGTTTGACCCATAGGATGGTAACGTCATTCGAACAAGAGATATCAATAAAAATGATGATACTAAACACGAAAACTTAAACATATGCAAGCAATGCAGTCAAGCTCCCGTGACTCACGGGCGATTACAGACAATAGGTATATAATTCTATTGTCGCAAACAAAAACACACATGAAATGATCCAACTATAACAAAATTTAAGAATAGAACAAAACAGTGTTCAAGGTTAATATATGGAAAGGAACAATTTGTCAAAATGTGCAGGGCTGACAGAAGCAGCAACATTTTGAATTGTAAGACAAGACAATACGCGAGAACAAATACGTTCTGCAAAGCTAGAAGTTTATTTAGCTGATAAAATTGAAAAGCAAGGTCGAGGCGAGTTTCGCTGTAAACAAGTTTGTGGGCGCGAATCTGGTTTCGACCAGTACATCATATCCCATCACATGCGCTTAACAAAATAATAAGTCGATTCGTGCTTAGTAGATTTCCGCGGCTTATCGATTTTTTCCAGGTGTTATCAGAGAAAAATAATATTTACAGACGTAAACAAACAACAGATAAAAATAATACAGGCATTATGAGGATGGATAAGACGGAACCGATATAAATTTTAGACGCGATTGGCTTAGATCCGTGTAGGTGAAATAGAAAATTAGAGGATTGAATCGTGACATCCCATTCTCTCACGAAAAGGTTCAACGCAAACGTGACGGCTTCATTACAGGGTTAAGAGTTTGTTTTCCTAGGGAACTTTGGTAGCGTTTCCTAGCTCGGAATGGCTTCGTGCTGTGATTCCGATCTGGCGCGTGCGCTCTCGGAGCCCCCTCTTAGTTGCAAATTACACGTTACTGGATCTCGATATTGGCTGCACACGACCAGCTTGAGTGACCTCTTGAGATCGCCGATGTTGGTGCTTGGTGCTGTGCAATCTGGAGAGCACGTGTCTCTGCTTCAGCGACACAACGGGGCTAGCTTTCCTTCCGCGTTTATTCTTAGCCGGGTGAGCCCTGCCGGGTCACGCCTGACTCATGCAAATCGCGTACACAATGAGGGAATTAGCATAGCTTGGTGCTTGGAGCAAGTAAAAATTTCCAGGCGCGTCTATGACAAATGCCGTCTTAATAATAATTACTAATGACACGGCACAACAGCAACAACAAGCTAACGGGTGGTTTTCAAAGCAAAGCTTCACAGCCGACATAATTTAACGGGAATCTTGAAAGATCTTGTAAACGGCTCAGCTAAATCAAAAGAATTTATGTTTGAACAGATATAAGCTAAAGAAACGGGGTCAGTAGAGTGAGCTATGGCTAGTTCGTATGTACATCAATCGGAGAAGCCGTTGGTAAACATAACTATGGTGACGTAATATGCCCAGCTCGGAGGCGAGATCTTACGAAATGTCGGAGGAACCAGTAGAATCTGAAATGATGTTTAATTTGTATGCATCTGTCGAACATATCTCAAGGTAGACCGGATTACCGATCACATCATTTGTGAATTATTTTGCACTAATGGATATCATTAAAAATTTAAATTCAAAATATACCTAAATTACACTCTTAGTAAAATCATTAGCATCGATACAATGCCCAATAAAGCAAAAAAAAAGAAAAAAAAAAGTTGCATTGCAATACGAAAATGCTTTAATTAATTTAAAACTAATCTGAGAAGTTATGCAATATAGGGCGTGCACATTGTAACTATTGCTACAGAACGAATGGTAGATACGTGTCTTTTGCGAGACTCAGCTGATATTATGAAATGTATTTATGAAAAAGCGATAATTGATAAAGAGTTTTTACAGAACTTACGAGCAAGTTATGACTGTGTCTGTAATCCGCATCCGAGAAAACACAGACCAAAATAGTCGTAGTACTATTTGTGTAAGTAGTTGTGCACTAGATTCGAGCTCCGTCGTCCGAGTTCTCGTACAAATGCGGACCTACCGCAGAACTGTTTAAAGCATGCTATCACTTAAAAACGGTTAGATCGATAGTGTTTTGTTTTACCGATTGTAATTTCTCGGAAGCACAAACCCCCCTAGGTTTACCAATGAACTCCGAAATGATTAAACCTTTTACTTATATTGTAAAGGGAAATTCAGAAATAGATGCGGCATTGCGAGAGGATGTGGATAAAACTATTTTCAAAGAGTTTGATTTGCTTTTGATAAATGAAGTATTTATACATCAAAGGCTTTATATGGCAGTGGTGGAATCACACGAGCGTGCAGTAGGTAGGGGGATATAAAAATACTATGGACGGTGGGCATTAGGGCCGGATTGGGGTCAATCGCTTGAGGCCATCTGCGTCGGCTAATTATAGATGATGCGAGTCGAGCCCGATAGCGCACAACGATGAATCTCAATTGCTATCACGAACGCATCAGGCGAGGTGAAACCTTTGCAAATGCACTCTCTACGGATGCTAATTCGATTCATTCGGAGAATACTTAAATACTTAGAGCACGGTTTTACATAAAATGTAAAGCCTGGTAGGTTTCGATTCAAACCCTGAAATTGGTCGACTTAAACATGAATACAGCATGTAACAGAATAAGCGCCATTCCTGAAATTAGTTTGTTCAATATCGACTGCTTAATCGATTTCAGCTATTTTTAATATGTGTTAATTTTTTCCGAAAAATGAATTAGCGTAGCTGAATTAAGTGCTATCTACCTATGGAAAACGTGCTATTATTAATCGATATTTAAGAACATTGGTTAGACACAACTAAAGTTCGATTGCATCATAATTTTTTTATATTATTATACTAATTGGGGTGTATGAGGAATTGCGCTTTTTCTGTTACGCGTTGTATATACACCTTCTAATTCAGCGATGACTAATCGAGTGAATTATATTTCTTTTCCTACCGTATTTGGTGTCACTTGCGTGTTGTGCACAGACGGTGAATCATAAAAAGTGTCAACATTGTTCCCTACGATACATGCATCATTATTAACCAAACAAACGGCGATCCGTGTAAAAGTATCGTTCTTTTCTTTATTATTGCTTCGGGCTAAAACGGGACGCGTTTCCTGGACATTAAAAGGAGGAAGTCATTATGGATTCAAACAGTGCCTACGATCTAATAACGGTGTTATGTGCACCTAACATTACTATTATAAACACGGCTCAACTCTTGGGAGATTGCACCTTTACGCAATGTGTGCGACAAGTTGAATTATTTATTTATTTTTATAAGGATCAACTAGTGCTTGTGTCGTTATTGATACACACTTTGTGCTTATGATGGTGAAACAGACAAAAGGTTATAGAAGTATTGTGCAAATATCGCAATTTGGCATAACATGAATGTTTGCAATATTTATAATTGTTGAGAACCACGTCGTATAGTTTGCAGCGAGAATATTAATTATACATTGCTAAATTAGTATCTTTATTGCATGGTCACCAGCTATGAGTATTAGGTCTTTCGCGATCTCAAGATTTCACCACGTAAAGGTTAAGGTTATATATAACCTAGACGCAAACTCCTTTCGTAGCCTGTTCAACAATAATATGATTGTTCGGTGCTCTATGTGGTATTAACAAATGAAATTCAGAATCTATAAGAAAATAATGTACCTATTGTTTTGAAAAAGGAAATGAAACCGTACATAGAGATATAAGGTGATATAGCTAAATAGAGACGAAGAGATTCTAGCCCTTGTATTGAGTACAAGCGGACACACGGCCGACTGACACGGGCATTGATGGCCCAGAACGCACTCGTGTCGACTCTTTTTGTCACACGGAACATTACTGGTAATGACGATAAGAGGATTCGAGGAGTTGGATTATACTTGAGATCCTCGCAAACCACTATAGAAGAGCTGACTTCGGAGAAACAAGTAATAAACCTTTGACTTCGTATTAGTAAAGCAAAAAAAAAAGATGAGAATAGCAATTTGTCCAAAATCATTTTCAAACATCTGTAACATATATATGCATAGAAGTAAAACAAAGAAAATTTGATATATTGAGAATAAATGATCCAAGCCAAGAACAAGAATTCACACAATTTGTAACGTGCGAAGAATTCAAGACTTTTAACACAGTGTCCCGGATAGCTTGAAGTTCATTCCATTCGTCTTCGTCGTCGTTGATATTTCTAACGATTATTGCTGGCTATTTCCTCTATTTACGGTCAATTATGATAATAGCCGTCGGCAACATCACAGAACTTTAGTTCGTCACGTACCGATATGAGTTATTGGAACAACGAGTGTTGAATTATAATTGGACATACAAAGGAATAGTTGAAAGAAATTTATGTAATGCTCCGATTTTAAAATTAGCTGTAATTCAAAAAAAGGTTATGTAAGGGATAACTTTTGTTTCAGATTAAATAATCATGTACTGTAAGTACTGAGCGGGGAAAATCAGAATAATAATACCCCAAATCTGAGTTATCAGTTATCACTAATTTTTGGCATAATTTTCTAACAATAATTTTGAACATCACGACAAAATGCTGTCGTTACAATCCTTAAGGTCGTTACATCAAACAAACTTATCTGAAATAACCAATTGACCTTAATTATGGAAATCAGTCTCAGATTTATGTAAAACAGCTACGCCAGATTTCCACTAATATTAAAAATAAGAAATATTGGATGTTTAGATGTTTAGCAGTGATAGCCAGGACGGTTAAAGAGCCGGCCGAAAATCAGTGAGGCTCGGGTTAATCCTGGCATGTACCAATGAGTTTTTCAAAAACTTACGTACATATTTATCACTAGCTTGACGGTGAAGGAAAACATCGTGAGGAAACCCGCAGGTCTCAGAATTAATTCTGAGACATGTGTAAACAGACCCGGTCCGGCGATGGGCTCACCACCTATCACGTTTAGGGGTCAATGTATCTCGTGAAATGTGGGTATATCCAGTAATGGAATACCTCTGCCTACCCCCTCGGGGATAAAAAAGGCGTGAGATTATATTATTATTATTATAGATGTTTTACAATCACGCGGCAATATTTGATCAAATTTGGATAATTAGATCGATATACATTCTTGGTCCTTTCAAATTAAGTGCAAATATTTAAAGGGTAAATCAAATAATGAACAAGAAACTATTGTTTGCATTGATTATTTTTCATACGCTACTTTACTAGATAACGTCGATTATTGTCTAGAGTGTTAATATATTCTATCCTAAGAACTTTTATTGTAACCTCCAGCCGTGCAATAAATTTGCTATTGATTGATTGATTGATATCACAAAAATAAAAGAACAAAAATCTAACTGTACATAAACAACACTAGCTGGTACCCAATCAAAAATATATTATAAGAAGTAATAAGGACCGTATTCTATTAATATGGTGTAATGTATTGTGTGAAAATGTATTGAAAAATATATTACTAGCGAATGCCCAGTGGTGTTGCTAGCGCTCTTTTGCGCCCTTTCTTAGCCAATAATAAACCCTTACCTGAATAAGTCAATCGGTTATTTTTCTGTCTAGTATTGATATAAATTAACAGGTATACTATACTATAACAGAATACGATACCTACGCGAAATAATTAGCCTGAAACTGGTTGACCATAATATAATTTGAAAAAAGATAATTTTGCTTACCATAGCTTGCTCGATCTTGTTGTCGATGGCCACCGCGCTCGTACCCGATGCGCTGTAACAAAAAAGAACATTGTTAGGTACAATTAGAATTATATTGATTATACCGTAATTTATACGACGGAAACCTATGTCAATAAGTACATATTATCATAGATCATCCACGCACCAATGCACGCCCATCCGGGTGGATGGAAAATTTGAAAATAAATACGCATATCGAATTGTGCGTACCTACGTTTCCCATATAATTGGGTTGTTTCCGGAAATCACGGCATAAGTCGACATGGTAAAAACATAATTTACGGGTCCTATAATTATTAGAACTTAGCAAATTTATCAGGCATCATAATAAGTTAGGTACTTTTTATGAGCTGTTAAAACCATGAAAAATGTACTGAGTGCTGACTTTGTGATGGATGAAGTAATGATTTTTACTACCCCATTGCAAAAATGTTTTGATTGTTTTAGTAATAAGAGAAACTATAACTTTAAAATGAAAATCTAAATGCATTTTTAGATGTGTTCTGGGATACGCTTTTTACTTAATGATTACTTGCTATTTTAAGTACATTGAAATACCCTATTACGTCAACATTGAAGTAAACAACGTTAGTTCCGCAGGTACTTTTACGCGAGTGTATGATTTGTTTCAGTATTGAGAACGTGGAATGCGTTCATAATAATTTATCGGGCACTTTTCTAATTCGAAAACGGCATAACAAATTAATTTTATAGTAAGATTGCGGCGTCGCACTCTCCAACTGCAATTTGAGAGGTGGCTCAAGGTAGGTGAACATTTGACTGCTTTGAAAATCTATTAAAATGATAAACTGACTGACTGATTGGTGATGTATCAACGCACAGCCTAAACCACTGGGTCAAGAGACTTGAAGTTTTGCACATAGATAGCTAATACAGTGTAGGTAACCACTAAGAAACGGTTTTGATAAATTCAACCCCTAAGGGGGTAAAATAAACGTGCGCGAGCGAAGCCGAGGGTAAAAGCTAGTAAATAATATAGTTCTAAGTTTCTAACTATAATTATTGTTAATTATTAAGTATAAACCGGTAATCTTAAGAAAAGCTTCCGTCGATTGCTACGCGGATGATTACGCTAGTGTAGGGGAGCTGTGGGTAAATATTGCAAAATACTTGACCCACACACTGAACCGATCGGTGTTTGTATTGTAACGACCCGAGAACAATAGATTCAAATACAAATCAGGAGCATGTTGTTCTATTTCACTAATTTATAAGACCTAAATAATGCAAAAGGAGAAACATACGAATATATAAAACTAGCCCGCCCCGGCTTCGCACGGATGCAATGCTAACATTAAAACCTTCCTCTTGAATCACTCTATCCATTAAAAAAAACCGCATCAAAATCCGTTGCGTAGTTTTAAAGATTTAAGCATACAAAGGGACATATGGATATAGGGACATAGGGATATAGGGACAGAGGAAGCGACTTTGTTTTATACTATGTAGTGATGTGCATAATCTCAAGCCCGCAGCCGAAATTAGAGTCTTTTCACTTGCAATTGAGTCTAAATTGTTATAAAACGGCTGATATGAAAGTAGTAAAAATATTTTGAATCGATAGATGTGGTCCATATGCCGTATGGCATACGGCACGCGTCAGCAATTTGTGCAACTTCGCATTAGAAACACATCTCCATCCGGCAGATGAGAACGCTGGCCTAGAAACCCCTATGATATACTCGAGATGGTTGGACTGGGCTAATGCTAAAAAAAATTAACGCAATGTAACGTTATCGTTTATCGAACTATCTGTTTTGCACGGACAAACTTGTGGTAAATGGAAAGTTTTGTTTGTTACACTACGAAAATAGACAATCCAAGTAGGCGAAGTGGTATTATCATAACAGTCATTTGAAAACAATGAAGTGAATGTAGTAGAAATGTCATGAGAGCAGCACGCGGTCAACGCCACGTGCGCGGGTGACGTCACAGTCTACTTTCCGGAGATGCAGTTGCTGCCCACTATTGCCGGACTTACTCATTTTGATCCAATATCGTTCGTGTAATCGTCCGGTAGCTAGTATGTGGCACGATGTACGAACGTACTTGACTTTCTCCGGAGTCGGATTCCGTATCGCGTCAGCGAGGTGAACAACACAACGCTAAAGTTGAATCCAATGGAGCGTGGAAAATGCGTCTTGCGGCCGCAGATCGATTTCGACTGGTCCATTACTGAACTCTCTGGTAGGTATTGGATAACGACCGTGGGCCACATGACCGAGGCCGCGGCAATGCCCCCAGCTACCACTCTTCCACATTCGGATAACATCGCTCGAAATTGTGTAATCTTATATTTGCTAGTCGTTATTAGATTGACGTTTATGCAAATTATGCTTCTAATTACGGATTACGAGATCGCAAAGGTAACTGCATGGTGACAATAAAATAAAGATAGAAATGTTGCTTTCTAAATGCGGAACAAGGTAAGAACAAGTTTTAGTGTTTTGTGAATGATTACGCAAGTTTGGAAATTGACAAAATCGCATGCGGTGACAAGGTACATGAATTGAAACATGAGACAGTGAAACCCGAGGAGCGGAGAAAGTATTTTGCAGCGGTGACAACACTGCTCAGCAAAGACATTGACTAAATAATGAAGATAGCGATAACTAATTACTAGTTTTATTACTTAAAATTCAAATAAAGTGTGGCAGGCAACATATAAAAAGCGTCATAGGCATGGTACTCGAGTCTCGGATCTACCCATGAAATACGACATGTTGCCAAATATACTCCACGGGGCGTTTCACATGTGTCAGTCAGCGAAACCTACCTGGCAACAGCGCATTTCTTGACAAACACTTATGTTTCAAACGAGTCATCGACGAAAATAACTTTTTGTGCGTTTTTAGGCTACAGTCTGGCAACAAAGAGACTTTTGAAACAGAACTAAGATGTTGTATATTTTAGGTTATGGCAAATTCATATTATGTTACCAAAGCCAAACAAGGAAAGATAAACTAAGTACTAGCTTACTAAGTACCTACTATATTTGTTGTTACATCACGTGCGTATATGCGTTGACGAAGACAGCTTTCGTCTTGAGAGGACCTCCCTGAACAAAGACGAGATCAATCTTTGTCTTTAAAAGAACAAAGACCTATAAAGCGTAACTTACAAAAACAAGATATTTTAATGCCTTATTTTTTATCCGTTCCGTTGTCAACATTTGCAACTAAAATAGCTTCAGCCGAATATAGCGGGGCAGAAGGCAGTGAATTACAAAACCAGTTTGTTTGACGGTAGTCTTTTGTTAAATTTCGCATACGCCAGACGTCGGATAAGGATTGAGTAAGTATTTAAAATGTATGTTTTGGCAAAAACTTGCAATGGAAAGCAGATGGAAACTCCGAAGATGTTAAATTATTTATGGTTTTCTTTATGTTCTTCTGTCGTTTGGACACGAAACGGTGAAACAGTATGGCACGCAAAAAAAATGTGCAGTATATTTTCATTGTAGTGTTCAACTTAGTGTCTCAAAAGTCGACCAAACTTTGGAGTCAATTTGATAAGAATGAAATCTTTATACAGAGTACATATTGTGAATGACGCATCTACTTTTTAATTGCGTTGTACTCAAAAGAAAACAATACCGGCTAGAAAACAAAGGTCAAGCGGAATCGTGCAAGTTGCATGAAAATGAAATGTGTTAGTCATGCCCTGAAACATGACACTTTACATGGCTCTTTGATTCGCCGACGGACTCTAGCAATAAATTGCAGGCGTAGAACGTTCCAGTAACCATCAATTAATGGCACGACACACAATATAGCTTGTTGCGTTTATTAAGCGATCACTTGTAATGGGATTGTTACAAACGTTAAAATAAACGTTAATATAAACGGTTGTGATAACTTCGTGAGTCACAAAGGCTTGGCCTCTGGGTGATACAACACAGTAATAGATTAGCCGCATTATCGCACTGCTGCAGAGTATTGTTATCTTGCAGCGAGCGGACTGTGCGCAAGGTCGTTGAGGGGAAATCGACGGGTATCAGGTTGTGTCGACACGGCTGGCGCCCTGTGGCAGTGACTGTGGCTCAACGGCGACCGTTACATCTTGCGGCTACATTTCATAATGCCGCATTCACAGTTCCTTTCGATTAACCGAGGAAATGGAGTGGCAAACAATCGAGTAAATGAACTACAAGTCAGCTCGGGGATAACAATAAAGATCTAAAGGTTAGTGTTGACTGGAAAGATAAAACCTTTATGCAAAATGTGAAATGCTGAAATCAAGCTATAAAGTCAGGTCACGTGATGCCATAAAGCTGAAGTACGGCTGATTTAACGTGGAAGTCGTAAAGTACTCAGTACGGTAGCGCTAGTACGTGAACAATAAAATGAATTGGACACAACAGAGGATATTAGTGGGACATGGGGGAATGAAGTAGAGGCAGACAGTGTTTGTCACGCGAAACGGTCACGCAAAGGTGCTTTTCAAAGGATTTCTCATGAATGACTTAATTATAAACGGTACAACGTAGCATGACCTAGAATAGTTAACAAATCAATTAGCACGGTAAGCCGCAATTGAATTAAGAAAATAACATAAGAATGCAGATTTGAAATATATTTCAAATGTTATAAATAAGTAATTATAGTTCAAGAAAACTAAAAAAACATCCATGCATGCATGCATCATAGTAAATCGAATGAGCCCAAACTCGAGGAGTTCACGAGTAGCAATTAAGGAGTTGCAAGATCCACCTCCTGGCTCCATCATCGAATCTCACTCGAGCTCGGTGGTACCATAATATTGTCACCCAACTTACATAAGACACCTATCTGCTTCAAAATTGAGTTGCAAGATTCCACCCGAACAAACATTCATTGCAAAATAAACAAAAGCTTGTAAAAACTACACCAATGGGTTCGATTCTGCTTTACAGCGACAAAACTTATTTTAGTTTAATCCTGTCTTTGTCTTACCTCAAAAAAAGAAAATGGCTAGAAGATAACCTACCGAATTCAGTCCTGTCAGAAAGAAAATGACAGGAGTAAACTAAAATAATTTTAGTCGCTGTAAAGCAGAATAGAACCCAATATCGACTTATTTCCGGAATTATAACGAATATTAGTCATCCAAGGATCCTGTTGGTAACTAAAAATACACATACGAACAACTCAAAGGTTTACCGTTTGTTGAATGAAAGATCAATGCCACGATGGAGTTCAATGGAGATATATTCCTTTTTACCATTTAATTCTTTAATATCGCGTAGATGCATTGACCTTGTACAGTGGCATGTGAAAATGGTGTTTTGTGCACCGGATCGATAGCACTCAGACGATAGAGACGCCTAGGTTCAATAGGCTGGCGGTGACGTCAGCCAATCGCAGCGGCTTGTCGCTGCAGCCGGCCACGTTGCCGGGAACCTTCACCGACTTACCGGCCCAATAATTAGCCGAGCTGTGAGAACCTTCACAGACAGTACTCAAGCACATAGATATGATGAAAAGCCTGCAATGCGCCATGATACACGACATTGCCGATGTTAATGCACAGTTGGTACTCACACAGGGTAGAAGTAGTCTATGTACTTCACGACGACTTCTCTGAGCAAGTCTTGCTTGTTCATGATGGACGAGTAGCTTGAACTTATGAGTTTGGTTTGCATGGCTTCCACTTCGTCTATGTGTTTCACACGGGACTTGCGAGCCCCCGACGTTGGGTTTAAAGGAGCCGTGGCTGAGAATTTTTGCCGAACTTTGTGCGTTTATAAGATAAATGCAAATGATTGAAACAGTTTGTGACAGTACGCGCGCGACCGGATCGACGCGTTGCGGCAAACTGGGACCGGGGCGGCCGCAGCGGGGCGTAGAGGGGGGCGAAGCAAGTGGCGCGCGCACGACCACGAATCTACCTACTACGGGCTACGATGGCGCCTCGAAACACCTAGGCAACGCTTTTGCGACACCGTGCTTTAAAACAAGAATGAATCTGTTACAGCCGCACCTCGTATTTAACTAGCTGCTAATTCGAATAATACTGTCATTGGTTCAAGGCTGACTAGATTTATGTGTATCTGTTCATTTTTTTAAATATAAACCAACGAGTTCAACTACCAAATATAGACGTAATGCAATTAAATGTATTAATTACGTCTACTCAGTAATAAAAGCATCTAATTAGAAATAAATTACCTCGGAGTGTAAGTTCGGACAACGTGGCGGTTAATAAAAATAGAAATGTTTTCGAAACGCACGAGTCATTTGGAAAACGAGCTAGACTAGCAAGGCGTAAGCAGCCAGGCGGCTAGACGAGTGTCATCAAACAATTGTAGGCGTCATTGCAGCCGAATAAAATATAGAAGGTTCAAGTATCCCAATGGAGCGCGGCTGAACTGCACAAAACAACCTTTGCGTTTGGAGTTTGGTCACAATGCAAAATAAAACGATATGTACCATGAAATGTGAGCAAGTATTATTTTTGTGGTGGTTGGGGAGAAAGGATGCGACGCAATACGCCTGCAGAAGCGGAGTTTTTTGTTTGACATTATGAGCTTGAATGGCCATTCACCCCTTAAGGAACCGGTACAGGACGTTTGGCCGATCCTGAGAGATGAGATCACATCAAGCCAGCACAAAAGGACAACACAAAGCCTCAACAAAGAAATAGCTTTGTTAGCTTTATGGTTATAAAAGTCGAGGGTTTACAGTGGTTATAAATTTCAGGATTTAATGAAACAATTAAAAATACACTCTCGCCTTTTCATATTCTTCGGGAATTCGAAAAGGCATTCTATTTCTGGGAATATCCACATTTCACCCGTGTATTTTTTTCGGATCTCTCAATGTGACAGACGGTGAACCAATCGGGCTAAAGTGCTCAGAACCAATTTTGGAGCCTGCAGGTTCATCATGTTTTTCCTTACCGTTGAGAAATTTATATATATTTACTAGCGACCCGCCCCGGCTTCGCACGGGTGCAATGCTAATACTAAAACCTTCCTCTTGAATCACTCTATCTATTTAAAAAAAAACGCATCAAAATCCGTAGCGTTGTTTTAAAGATTTAAGCATACATAGGGAGTTAGGGGCATAGGGATATAGGGACAGAGAAAGCGACTTTGTTTTATACTATGTAGTGATTTACGCAGGTTATTGAAATACTCGATTTCATGCTCCAACCTTTCGTCGAGCACAGCACTCACGCCATGAGAGATGGGCTCACTTCCAACAGAGCCACACCTTACGGGACACCTTAACTGATTGATAAATTATAAGCTGATCGTAAATTGATAGGATGGTTTTATTCAGGATAGTTTACGCTAATGATGATCGATATGAATGTTGATTATTAGTGAATAAACATCGTCGTACTTGCGTATGTTGAAAATATTTAAAATAAAATGCTGTATCAGCAATGTGCGGTAGACATACCGTACATTATCAGTCTATCAATGCCTAAACTTATTTACATCATCTTTAGCGTTGAATAAAACTTATTCCAAAAATGTTTAACGTTATTTGTAAGATGCATACAGAAAATAAAATCAAGCAAAATAGACTTTCAACAAAATGCCAATGAAAACAAGATCTTATGAGGGTATCGTAAGTACAGCATTACTGATAAATAAACAATACCAGCGACTAATTGGCATTACAAACACCAAACGATAACGCAAACGGAACGCAAAAGAAAATTGACAATAACGTTTGAATTGGCTGCAATTTGCATAAGCGCTCAAGCACTACTTAGTTTACAGGATATCACAAAATATTTGTAATATTTGTGTATAAACAAGTAATGACCGAAAATCAGTGAGGCTCGGGTTCGAATCCTGGCATGTACCAATGAGTTTTTCAAAAACTTACGTACATATTTATCACTAGCTCGACGGCGAAGAAAACATCGTGAGGAAACCCGCAGGTCTCAGAATTAATTCTGAGACATGTGTAAACAGACCCGGTCCGGCGATGGGCTTACCACCTATCACGTTTAGGGGTCCAATATATCTCGTGAAATGTGGGTATATCCAGTAATGGAATACCTCTGCATACTCCCTCTGTATGCAGAGGTGCATACTCCCTCGGGGATAAAAAAAGGCGTGAGATTATATACATATATATGTTTAAATAAGTAATGCCTTTAAAAAAATCATTAGCCTAATTGGTCCCATGAAGCTAGCTGATACTATTTTAAGATTTAAATCCTTCTTTTGAAACTGATGGGGCAAAATCGCATATTCCCATAGAAAAGTGCAATACCTATTGCTGATTATTTGATAAAAGTGAAATAGAAACAACAGATAGGTACTGAATCTTAAAGACTTATGTTAAAGCAGGAGATAATATAGACGTAACTTATAAAATAAATCATGATACTGAGTATGTATTGTGTGTGTATCTAGAAGCTGACTGCACTACCAGCCATTCGAGAGATACTTATTGGAACTAAAGTATATTTGGAAAGTAATCAAGATGTATCGTAAGCACCTAGTATCAATCTACCACAATAAAATCACGAAAAAATTATTTAATGATACTTGAATTTGAAAGGAAATATTTTGACATAACGACTCATGTCTTACAAAATACATGATGAAAGGCTTATGTCAGTTTAGATAACGGTGAAGAGAGTATTCGCAATGCAATTACTGCAAAAGTGACTGCGAAATGTTTACAAATATTCATAAATAAAAACAATTACGAAGCAGTTGCAACTTTAAGCTGCAAATACATATTTCGATGTAACATTACATTATTAAAATATTTTTATGGACTATACTTTCATCATCTCAACGAGAATTCAACGAGCATAGAATTTAAAACGGTTTAATTCATACTATGATACGTATATGAAATGAAATTGTATGCATTCGAATTGAAGAATCTAAAACAAAACCAACGTCCAATATGCATAGTGTTATGTAAAACTAGTAGTTAGGACATGACATATGATATTTCTATGATCAATGAAAAGGACCATTACAGATGATTTAATTAACCTTGATGTTGTAAATGTACTTTATGTTAAGCTGTTATATACACCGACCTGATGAATATGCATTCCGTGTTGTTGTGGACTAAGATCGCGTTATGAATATTTCTTATGCATCCTAGGGTTGTAAAAGAGTCAGTGTGTTTTATGATGAGTTTAATTGATCCATAAAGTTATAATGAGAAGAGGAGTAAATAAAGAGGAACGTGAAAATAAACACATGGGATTTTAACGATCTCCACGCTAATAGTACTGACTATTTGACGTGTCATCTAAGAGATTAATAGTTCTTGGTGGTTCTAGAAATACAAAAGTATATATCTAAAATCAGATACTTGTTTAAAGGTATAAAATACAGCAAATGGAAGAACGTCTCCATTTGTCTAAACGCAGAAATCGTATAACATAAGTGTTACAAAGAAAGATTAGGCAAAATGGAGAAAATTGAGACCACAAAGCAGTATCATTGTATGTAAAAGAACCTTGCATAGAGTTATTAACTTGGTACAATGCGCAAAAAATAATAAGTAAAGTAACTTACAAAAAAATCACCAATCATTTGGCCAAATGATTAATCAGTTTTTTCCCTGAACTAATATTTGTTGACTAAGCCCAACCTTTAGTTACATCAGAATTATTAATAAAGAGGCCCAATCGTACCTATTCCAGTGTTTTTTCTATGGAATGACGGCATCAATCCTGATTGCAGTACCAGCAAAAACCACGTCAGCCATTACATTTCCATGCGGATTTTTTGCCACAACAATATAGCAATTACGTGGTGGAAATAATCATTATTGTACGTACGAATAGAACATAAGTGGGTACAAAATACAATAGATAATAAGATGATTGAGGTGATGACGAAAGAAAATTAATCACAATTTAATACTTAAATGCAAACGTCATCGTCTGCGAGGAAACAATAACAAAGGGAAAGTTGGAACCGATTCTGTTAAGTACTAAGTTCCTTATTTTGTCCTTTATTGCCTTAATAGGACAGGACGCAAGTTGTATAAATTGAAATTTCCGTTAATCTTGATTTGGAAGATACCTCAGATAGCGTGGTAGGTTGAGTAAGAGTCAACTAACACTATTTTTTTTAAATTACTTAACATATTATATTAAAACGTGGCCCACGTGGCCCAGGCAAACGTTATTCTGCCACCGTATAAACCATCCCTGGACCCACTTGTACCCACACAAAAACATCATCAAAATCGGTCCAACCATTTACGAGTTAAAGCGAGATTAACGAACAGCAATTGATTCTAGTATATAAGAAGAAAAGAAGATGATTAAAAAATATATGAACTAGAAGTTTGACAATCCTTCAACCGGTTGCAAAAGATATGTGTTATTATCGCGCAATCAATATTCATTACACCGATATGGCACACAAGTATGCAATCATACAATATTAAGATTTAATTATGATACTTAATTTAAGTGCATTACGATAACTTTCGAAGGTCTATCTATAAACCTATTGGGTTCAAGGATTTATCGATTAGTGTCTGTAGACGGTAACCAAGGCGACAAGAGAGTGATACTTTACAGTACTGCAGGGCGAATGTTTTTATTTCGATTATGTCTATTAGGGGAGCACCAATTAAAACCTCAAGGTTACATCCCAGACTATAATAAAGTGAATATCATTTAATCATCCCGCTATAATACAGTGAATGTGTAGTATTGTTCAAAACAATACAGATACAATCATTGAAATGAAATAATACGATATATATGTACATGAGTGATATGAGCAGGCATTATTAGGTGCGATAGAAAATGACAACTGATAAAGATAAGAAATACGATAACATTCGCAAACCACTCCAGATCGCTAGAGATACACGCAGCTCTAGCAGTTTTAATGGTATAAATAAATAAATTACGTTTATGTAAGGTGCGGTCGATTATTATTTTAAGTATCAAAACTTACACAGAGCACCACGTGTTTCTGCGGGCAAAAGCCGATCGGGGTTGTTCGGAAGTCGTCGGTTTCGGTAGTGCATCTGGCAACAATTGTAATTTAAGCCCTGCAATCGACTTGCGGCGTTTGGCAGCCAAGGCACGGGATGCCAGGTCCGAGCCTCGGTTTGGCTCAGGAGGGGAGGCGCCGTGGGAGCATGTCCTCATGTGCGCCTGCGCGGTAGCCACCTGAAGCAACTTGCTAGTGAGGCTTCGCCGGGCCAGGGCCTCACACGTCGCACAGCGTCCGTCCTCCATTGAGGTCCTCGTGCGTCCGACGCGGCCACGGCGCGGACACTGAGCGCGATTGTTTTCAACGGACGTGGACTTAACTGATGTCATCCGACGAGCGATACGCGCGCGACCACTCGCTCTCGCCGCACGGAACCAAGACGGTTGGGCGAACGTAGGATCGATCGATAGGCGGCCGAAATACGCTTAATACGATAATGGGACCGCGATAAGGTGTACACGCGAATAAGTATATTGACCTAGACGGCGGAGCATAGCACGGCTTCGTTACGGCCTCGGCGGGCGGCCGTGCGCGGGCGGCTCGGCGCAAGCGACTGCGGTCACCACTACAAATCACCCCCGCTGCCCACCGTAATCCGAACTCTATGATCAAGATATCTATGTTTGCGGTGAATAACTACTACGAGCTGTGGACATCATGTGGCTACGTGTCGAATTGTCACAGCACAAAGCGCGACGAGGTGCGATGAGTTTCCGTCATTCCTCTGGAAGCGGTCCAGATAATTATAAATAATCAAGGTCACTTCAAGATTTTCCTAAGACGCATAATTCATTGTTAGAGTGATAGATCGCGTTGGTGTTTATTTCTTTGGAGGTAAACACTAAACAGCGAAACTATCGTAAGACATTGGTATAACAATCCTATCTCAATTTGCGTAAGCGGGCCAAGTGCTCTGAATGGTCACATTATGCAGTTTTGTGATACCCGTGCACTGTGCAGTGTTGTACAGCTCGAGGCAAATTACCTTAGATCGATACTAAAGAGCTACTTGACTTCGATAGCGTGCATATCAAACCGTGCATATCATGTATTGTACAATGTGTTTCCTGATCATTTCAGAGTATTACACTAGGAATTCTCGCGCTTTAATAAAATAAGTTAATTTATGTCTGTACAGTCAAGAGCAAGTCAAGCTTGACACTACCAGTTTAAGCTGAACTCTGATTTGTACTGCGCGCCATAGAATACAGGGCCGGTTCAAAGTCCAAAGTGTCAAGCTTAGCGTGCTCTTGACTGTACAACAAAAACTCACATTCATTTTCTTAATTAGGGTTTGTACGCTTACGTTTCAAACTTTGTAAATCTTTTACAGATAGCTATGCGTGCTATCGTTGCTTTCTGCGGATACTAGATCATCAGATTCAGCACAAGGCCGTATATTTCGCCGCACTGGAACTGTCTGTTATTTTAGGACACTTAAGAGGTCAACCGCGTTGTAAATCGTTTGGGAGATATTAATCACTAGACATTTGTCTCGGCTAAATAATTAACAAATTTATAATATGCCGCAAAATCTAGTTATGTGAGTTTATTTATTTGATAGTTCTTTTAATCGCCTTTACATCAATGCCACTTGTTAAAAAAGAAGACTGGTCATTGTGACGATACATGGGGAAGGCATAATAATAATAATAATAATAATCATTTATTTCAGACAATATACAGTACATTTTGTTAGTAAAAAACTTATTCTATGTTAGTGCCTTAACCTATAGGTACATCAATATATTTACAAATAGAACATAAAAGTCCATAGACCTGGTTCCAACTCTATCCAAAGATTGAGTTAGAACCAATCAGGACTTTGGCCAGTGGCGCACAATGGGTGAGTCGTACCTCCCCGCAACGGTCTTCAGGAGGGAGTTGGAGCTGGCCCGCACTCTGCAGAGCAACGAGGCAGTCTTCTTGCGCATGATGGCAAAAAAATCATCAGTACGCGTCTGAGAAAACATGCCCGACGCACTGCAGAAGCGAGGCAGTCCCATCAACATCCTGAAGCCGTTATTGTACTGGACTCGCAGGGAATGCCAGCAGTGGAAGTCTTTCAGCTGATATCATGATGATGTTTCAACTACCTAAGGCTGGACAAGGGAGTTAGCGCTAAGTACTCTGAGACTAAATCATAAAATGAGTTTTTGTGAATTACCTATCCTTCTTATAAGGCGTGGAAGAGACCAGCCTCAGTCCGGCTATATATTTCAACAATTTCTAATGTGCCTCATTAGATACCTAAAGATCAGTGAAGACAGCACGTCTTAACTGATCTTAATGTAAGGCTAGATATAAAATAAAATATTTTATCAATGTTCCGTAAAGGTTTCAATGATACGTATTTTGAAGTGTATGTGTAGGCGAAACAATAAGATTGAGCTTGCTTGATACGTTTTATTGTGAAGCCATGCCGCCAAAACCTAATCCGATATAATCCAGTCATAAACTACAGGCCTAATAATCGAGCCATTCGTTTTATAATGATCTTAAAATAAAATACTTTACCTTATTTGATTCTATTGCCTTATATTATAGAAAAACGTAATTTTAATCTTATCTTCTATCAGACAGATCACGATTAGAATTCTTATTGACATTTTCCAGTTATTAGGCAGATATATCGGGATCTCTTTCAGTCGGCAGGTTGTTTGTCTGTTCATGTGTGCCAAAAGTATCGGCGTCGTATTGATCTGATACCACGCGCTATTCTCGTTCGGTAAAGTGTCACGTGATACAAAGATTTTTATTGCTTTACTTCGTCTAAAGATAGTCAAAATACATTTATACTAGCAGCGCATCGCAGTTTCATCCGAGTAGTTCCCGTTCCCATGGGAACACGGGAATAAAATATAGCCTATGTGTTATTCTGATGTATAAGCTATTTAACTGTAAAGTTTCATCGAAATTTGTTCAGTAGTTTTTACGTGAAAGAGGATCAAACATCCATTCATACAAACTTTCGCGTTTATAATATTAGTAGGATGTAAAAAAAAACACTTAAATATTTTATCATCTCTGCCTCTTAATATTCACGAGATCAACAAAATAATCAACTACACGATGAGAAGTCTACATAATGTAGACGGTACAATAGCTTACGGTACTTTACTAACAGAGAGAGAAATTTCATTGTTAATATGAATAAGCAGATGAAGGAAAGATCCAATGCTATAAACAGAACATAAGAAAGAAGTAAAGTAGACCAGAACAACACATCTTTGCATAATTTGAGGGCCGCGTAAACTATGTTATGCGTTAAATTTGCATAAAAATGTCTTATATTCTTGTAACTTTGTTTTATAAACTGTTATTGTTACGTAGCTGATGCTGAATGGAGTTGCGTCTGACCTTCAAAGACGTTAAAATAAACTTGGTGAAAGTCAGTTGAAAACTTGCAATAGTGTGTTTGCTCAGTTAACAAGTACTTTTTGTAGCATTCACATGTTTCGTGCGTACCGAATCCATTTAATTGAAGAGCTAATGGGGGCGAAAATATCAGCCTTGACATTCGTGACTGATAAATGTCTATCAATTTGATTCGCTGATCTACACTGCTTGCCAATTGTATTGTGATTGAAATTAGAGATGATATTTTAGCTAACAAAATTATTATAGTTGGCATTCCTAACATATTTGTACGAGAATCTTTCGATACGAGAGAATCGTGACTTCGCAGTAACAAGTTCGGTATATAAGTAAACAATGTTAGCTACAAGTGTTTAGTTAAGTATCGACATATCCGTGTTTTCAAAACTACTACATATTTAAACGCCAATGAAAATATTTCTTATCCTTACAGGATCATAATTTACCTGTCAAGGACAATACTCATGTGTCTGTGTAGGTTCGCCTTCAGATCTCGCCGCGTGTACTGTTGCTGTAAGGGCGGAGGGTGCGGGGGCGCGGGGGGAGGCATCCCCACCGGCGGTGCCCGCTTCCCTATGAGCACCTTCAACTCCGCCATCAGAGTTTGCACCATAGGACACAACTAAACACGGCCGTGGCACACACACTTATGAGCATCCCTCAATCAATCGATGTCAACTTGCCAAGTGCCATTGGCGCGGCAGTTGCATCGACACCTGACGTCACCACACGTGATTGTGAATAAAGCATCGATATCGATGCGGGCGTCGTTACGTCGCGCGTGCGGGCTACGCACTGTCGGATCCGATCGCGTCGGGCGGTGTGACCTCGCCGCTTTTTATAAGTGCCCGATGAGAGCGCAAGGTGGTGTATGCGAGACGAAATTCGCGTTTATATTTAGGCGGGAACATTGGGATCGCGATGATTCGCTTAGAGATCTTGTAGGAGTAAAGTTCATAGTGATATTAACTTATCCCTGTTGTGATACAAAGACTCAATGTCAAGGTCAGTCATTTTCCCAGGAATCGAATGCGAACAATGAGTAATTGGGGATGAGCCGCTTAAAGTAGGTCGACTGCAGCGTGTCATACAGAGATTGGGGTCACTCGAGCTTAGTTCTGTTTGCAGACAACGAGAGGATCGTGCTAAATGGGACGCACTCACTATTCTGATGCCAAATTGGATCAAGGACGAGCGGGGAATAATATTATTGCGGTATAACTGCAAAGCTATATTCCTTAACTATTTGTGATTTAATGGGATATATTATGTGTTATACAAATAATTAAAAAAAATGTTATCAGGATCAAAGAAAATACCTATTCCGTTTTTAATAGAATATTTTAAATCAACTACTATCAATAATACTATTTTCTAAGATACAGCTTTTATGTGAAGAAAATCCTTGTTACTCCTCGATTTCTAAACGACGGACGTCAAAGTGACTATTTGTCAATTAAATTTTGTTACTGTCGCCGAACCAGCCGGCATATTTAAAGGTAAGAGATTACGAAGGTAAGAGATTTTAGTAAAAATAGCACCATATCATAATATTATGATAGATATCGAATGTCTCGAAGTGGTATTAAAATCGGACAACATTTCTTTACATATCGAATTTAAGTTATTACTTACTAAAAAACTCGAACAATGGAAAAATCCGTATTGAACAAAGTCAGATATTTTGATAGGAATTTGTAAAATGTGTACCGAGAATCCTCGACAACGTTTTTTCAGTTAAAAACAAGTTTTAAAATAATCGACTTTGAACGTGAATTTTGTGACGGGCCGGTTCACGGAGATGTGGAAATAGCAACACCTGACGGCACAGGAAGCGCACACGGCCGCACATTCAACGGGTGCACTCACACTCGGAGAAAATATTCATTGTTTGTAAGCCAACAATGTTGTGGTATCGTTATTAGTTTCGGTGACATTAAATCCATACTTAGTGTTATAGCTGCAACAAAATTGATTTTGAAAACTGGGATTTAGAACAATCTCCTTCCTACGTGAACGGTAAATATTTGATGAAATGAGGATCTGAAGAGTTGCGGCATGTATAACATTATTAATATCGTTAATCAGACTAAAAACATGACCTCCCAAAATCTGCATTCGTCTATAGCAACTTTCATCATCAAAAGACACGGGCATAGTGAATCTGGTTTTCGGTAATAAACTTCGTCCTTCTGCCTCAAACGAAAGTGGCCGTTTGCAACAGTTTTATTGCCGTGCGTATAAATAAATTTTATTTTTGGAGAGGGCGACAGCTGCCGGTTTCGGTGCGCATAACGAGGGCGATTATTAAAAAAAGAACTATGGCTTCCATCATAAACAATTGAACAGTCCATGCTCCAAAATTGGAACCCTAGCAACAGAATTGGGAGAATTGAATGAAGTGTAATTTATTAATTAGCGAAAGGTCTAATTTATGCAATGACGCAATACGCTTTCTAAAAATTAGTTGAAATTAGGTCGGGTGCGTCGATAATGCCAACGTATGAATCGGAATTGTCGCAACTTTCTCCAATCGTCGTGATAACACGATAAAGATTATGTCGAGATTGGAAGAGAGTAATCGACAGACCCACGGTCTAACTCTTCCGAGTGAAACACAATTGCGAACAGACGAGGAAGTCGTGCGATTTCCTGGAGTTAAACTAATTGCTACAAAGATCAACGGAGCTAGGCAAAACCATTGGTTTCTGCCTATGGTGTAGAAACCTCTTGTAAGTAATGTCTCAAAAATTTCGCAAAGCTTAGCAAACAAAGAAACGTGGTAATCCTGATTAAAAAGACACTAATTATTATTTTACAATTAGACATTTACCTATTGTGTATCGAACAATAATAATGAATTATAAATAGCGTTAATCGTATTATAATGAGAACTTGCAATAAGCACTGATACACTTGATGGGTAATCTTGTTATTAATATCAACTTTATCAGTAGTCATATCTAGTTGCCATGTTGACGTACTAGTATTCTAAAAGTGTCAATATTAAAACTATGATTCCTGGCCTTTCTGTTAACATCTTTAGCGGAAATTAATTGGAGTAAACACGCAAGTACGTCTGTGCACCAAAGTTACCGCAAGGAACATACGCCCCATTCATAAATAAAACCTTTTGGACCGAGGACGCGGAAGCGTGACCTAGTTTACCTAATCGAAGGGCTTACGCTCGATACTATCACAGATGAACTTACAAATGGTTCTTCAGTGAGTCCTCCAGGGCACCTGCTTTTGTTTTTAATTCAATTGAACACTTTTAAGGCACTTTCGCGGGTTAGTTCTATGTAGAAGGTAGAGGAGCGTCCTCTTCGCTCGATGGACGTGTACACACTGAGTATGCGCGCGTCCCTATTCCCGTCGTCCTTGTGTTATAGGGGCGGTTTTGTGGGGTGGCGCCATAGTAGCACGTCAAGGCGACGCGTCAATCAATATGCGAGATGAGATCCCTGGTTAATAGTCATTTACTACACTCATGGCTAGCGTGATTGCACCCGATGATCAGCAGTTGAATCGGAAAATATCGCATTTGACCAATCAAAAGTTATCGTGCTAGGCAGTTGTGGGAATTACACAGCTGGAAATAAAAGTAAATTCAACAGGCAAGTCAAGCAACAGGTTTATGTATGCACATCAGTGCAGACTGCAGATGCAAGAGTTGCGCAACTGACGATGGCGCCAAAACTTTTTACTATTTCTACTTTATGCTGAATTTGCACTTACTCGTAACATTTAGAGTGAAACAGATTTCAAGTATTCATTTACATACTGCGACTTGTTTAGATGATAAACTATTTACGTGTGCTTTTAATTTCAATTAGGGCAATGATTCATTACATAAAAATTAGTAAACAAAAATCTTACTCAAGCCCGTAAATATTTCTTCTCGTATTATGGAATCTAATGATACTAATAAAATGATATAACGTAGTACACCGGGCAACAACATATGTACTGCTCAAGCCAGTTATGCAAGAGCGTGATGTTACGTTACCGACACGCACTATCTCCTATCATATCAAAACGCATCGTTGCGAGAGCGGACAGCTGATCGACAGGAACCGTTATATATTAACATACCGTTATCATTTACCCTTACCATTTAATTAAAGTTAAAAACATAGGGTGTGAAATAACAGCTAAAAAACAAGGCGGCAATGAAATACAAGTAAAACTACATCATTCAGAAGCTACACTTGTGCAAAGAACACTAGTTTGATCAAGTGTTCAAAACGATTTGAAACGTTGTAAGAGTTGAAGTTGAAGACACCTAAGATACGATCACAGTTGAGAAACGGAAACGACAATTAAAAGCAAAGTCATCACAAAGATCAGACACAAAAGGACGGTTAATGAACTGTGAACGTCGTTCTGTCAGTGTAATAAAACTAATACAGGATTAAAAATTACAGAGATAGACAAAGCTGGAAGATAGAAACAGACAAACTATATTAGTGTATTTTAAAAGAAACGTATACAAATGCACAAATAATAATTAAATATTAAATTTATATTAATTTATGAAAAACATCATGAGGAAACCCGCAGGTCTCAGAATTAATTCTGAAACATGTGTAAACAGACCCGGTCCGGCGATGGGCTCACCACCTATCACGTTTAGGGGTCCAATGTATCTCGTGAAATGTGGGTATATCCAGTAATGGAATACCTCTGCCTGCCCCCTCGGGGATGAAAGGCGTGAGATTATTATTAAATTTATGTAGCATGACATCCTCTGAACGAGAAAAATAAACATTTTAGTTGTGAACTACTAAGTACTATATTGATTCTATGTGACTAAGATGAATTAGATAACGGAGCATGTAGAAGCTATGCTTTACAAATACAGAATTCAGCAAGTATATCTATCGCAGATAGATTTGTTGATAAAATCAACAGGCGTGCAGTCGATAAAAATCTTAGTTGCATAAGTAACTAAAAATAGATGGGGTAACATTTGTGCTGTTATGCAATTAGAGAAAATAGCAAATCTTTTTATAACAGACAATCCGATCGATAGATAGAATGGTTAAGACAATAGTGAAATAGAAATATGCAATTATGCTGAAGTAAGTGAAAACGACAATGATTGGTGTGGAACCATTAGTGTGAAATGAAATAAACAAGAGGAATTAGCACCGGCCGATAGCTTGAACTAATCTGACCGCAAGGGAGCGGGCGCCACTGAGACTTTCCCTTTTCTTCTTGTGAAAGTGATGATGCCCAATGCAACAAAGAAACTACACCAAATGCAGATGTATTGAACAAAGCTAATCATTCATTCAAACAATTCATCTGCACATTTACAGAAAATACGTCTAATAGAAAATGTTGCCGTTAACAATATATTCTTCTACAGAAAAGATAAACGTAAAGTAGTCAAAGAGATAGTAGTAAAGGAAAATGAAATTTCATAGCAACCGCAACACGTGCAGAATTTAAATGTTCTCGATCATGTTGCAGCAAATAGAACGTCAATCTGTTTAGATATGCAAAATGAAAACATACTATGTTAATTGCAAACGCATTTATAAAGAACGGCTGGCGAGTAACGCTGTCGATTGCCAAGTCGGTCAATGAAATCGGTTAGCTCTAGAAAGAGTTTGCAAGTATAACGTTATCTAGAGTATATCTAATGGGTTGGGCGTTTATCTGGCGAGTACCAAGGACCACAGCATGAAAACAAAACAAAGGGCACTTTCTAAACGAAGACTTTCTCTAGACTAAGTTCGGCTCGTTTTATGTCTGCTCTTTATTGTTGATAATTAGCGAAAAAAATATCGGTAGTCGTCAAACATCATTCCAATGAGCTTAATGGATCAGCCTCAAATATAACATAATAAATAGGTATCATATTTTACCACCTGGGAAAATATTGATAACAAAACGATGTCATAATATTTACCCTTTATCGATTGCTGGCGAACCCTGATAATGCAAAAAAGGTAAACACAGGCGTGGGCAAAAAGCTGGTTTACGCTTCAAGGTTATGGGTTAACACATTGGATCGGACGAGGTCTTATCTGTAGCAGACATACTTTAAATGTAGAAAATAATTGTTGTGAATAAGGTGAACAAGAAACTAAATACTCCTTTGAGGATCTGAAATCAGAATGGGTCTATCAGAATGACGAGCGAATTACTTCGCGGAATTATATTTTTCTGTAAGCAACTATTTTCAATCTGTTTCCTTCATACTTGTGCTGTATCTTATTGTTTGGAGATTTTATTTACGTTAATTTTACGTAAATAAAATCAAATCAAAAAAAAGGAAGAGAAAAAAAGTTTAATTCAATGAATCCTTGGTAATTCATCGAAGTGAAGTTACAAATCGCGGCCTATAGGTACTGTTAAATATCAAATCAAATAACTAAACTTTATTTCGCTTGAAATGTGGTACAAGAAGATGGTCAGATAGTTATTTCACACAATTTCTCCAGAATCTGGCATGCAAAATTCATAAACATTATTAATATAATAATAACCTAATTTTAAAAATATAATTGCCATATTATAACAATAAAGAAATCAATAAAACCACACATCTCTATAGAGTAAAAAACCAACTTCAACGAATAGCACTAAAAAATATAATCGATGTATAATTTTTTTAGACTTTTATTGATTTTTTAAGAACCGCTCGACTGATTTTGGTTGACTTTTAATAGGATCACTTCTGAAGTATTGTCTACCAAACAAAAAAATAATCATCATAATTAGCGGAATAATCGCGTAACATACATACAAAAAAAAACAGCCGAATTGAGAACCTCCTAATTTTTTGAAGTCGATTGAAAATAAAGCTTCAGTATCGTTAATAGAATTATGGACAAATAAGTTATGTTGACTCTAAGTATGCTTAATGTTGTGAGGCATTTGCAAAAGTCGTATATATCATTGACATGGCTATATGTTTCATAGTTCACAAAATTTCAATATCCATTGTTGATTGTGTCACTAAAAATTTAATACAAAACTGATACCCTAAGTTACAAGTTTAATACAAAAGTAAGAAAGACATCTAAAAGCAATACTAATACGATATTTTGTTTGTGTATAAGAACAACAAAATTACATTTACAAATCAAAACGTTGTTTTTTTGAAAATTCTTTCTTGTAAGTTCATGTTTATAAAGTAGTTGTTGTTGAAATAAGGCAGTGAAAATTATATTAAAAAGAGCTGTTCTGGAGTTTCTTGCTGATTCTTCTGGGGATATTGCATTTAGAGATAGCAATTCGTCGGTGAAGATAGGCTGTTTAGTGTTTACTCAATGGACTAGTTTAGAGTACCTTGATATTTTACCTACTGAAAGAAACAATTTGAATTGATTTATTTACCATCCCTTCCTTCTGTAAGTGTTAACTGTATCTAGGTATAGTATGCGTTTGGTGATAGAAAAAGTAATTCGTTCGAAATAAAAATCAGAATTGATTTTAAGGCATGTGTAACAGCAACTCTGTCCGGCGTCGATGGGCTTACCCACTGTTGACGTTTAGGGGTCTAAAAATATAGTTGAAAGATGGGTATAAATATGGAAATGCAATACCTCTAAATTGAAAATCATCATCTTGCTACAGCCATTGCTTGCCCTAAACGTATTTTCTTATATATGAGGATGTGTATGCTATAACCTCCCACACGAAACCGTTGCGAATTGCGAGGTAAAGTTAGGATAATTAACAGATTGATGATAATGAAAATCGTATCTTATGTTTTGCATTTCCTACATTCTGCGTAGAACCCAGGAAGCTAACACGGAAGAGTATTTTGCGGTCATGGTAACAAGAAATGCAGGTATGTACCTACTTATTGTTAAGGCGACTTAAGCTTTTTTAATTCGCAAATGATTTATGATCATCATAAAACATTTCGTTGTGACATCCAACTCCTTGACCGGTCAGCGGATTGTAAATTGCTTAATCTCAGCAGACCTGATGAACATTAAAATTTTGGGGGTCATTCATTAATCATGTTGCAAATTTTAAATATTTTTTACTGAGGAATTTATTACCATTGTCGAATATATAAAATTGGCTATATTCCTGAATCTTATTTCTTCAATTAAGCTTAGTGGTAGCGATCATTGTTGATGCGTATTCCAAGTAGGTAAGACAAGATGTGTGCATCCGAATCTTGATTAAAGTAAAAATGTAATCGGCTTTACAGTTAAAATGTTCAAGAAAGGTATATCGTTTAGAAATTCGACTCCGCGCTTAGAAGAGATGCTAATCCTAAAGTTCGGAGATAGCAAAAATATTTTACGTAGTAACGCGGGTCAAAAGGGTTCACCATTATTTTAAAGGCGGAGGCTTGTCGCATTCGATAATTTCACCTCAATCCTAATGGCTGATACTGACTGACTACCTTGAGATTGCCGGAACCTGAATAAAACGAGTCAAAATAGAAAAACTTTACAATCGGTGTGGCTTCCTTCATGCATCACTCACGACTTACCCAATGAAATTTTTAATGAAGCAGTATACAGCGAACAGCGTCGCATCGTTGAGGCCTAGGTCCGGCTTGATCCTGGGCAGCATGACTACCGGGGAGGCAGCGTCGGCCGTTGGGCCGCGCACCTCCGGCGTGGCCGCGCTCATGGCGGGCGCGCCGCGCGGCCGCGTGCCCGACGCGTGCGGAGCGATCGTGACGGCCTAGCTGGCTCAGCACCCGCACCCGCCCCGCATAACACCACCGGCGCTCCCGGCACGCGGCACCCGCTCGCACCGCACCGTCGCCGGAGCGCGCCAACAATCCGCGTGATCGCTCGCGAGACGCAAGGTTCACAGCGATCGGCGAGGGCCACTACGGCGGCGTATCGATCGCGGTGCCGCGCCTGCGCTCTTGCAACCGCCGAAGGGAACGTCCAGACAGAACGCGGAGCTTACACGTCCAGCATTAGGAACGCCAGGTATATCACAAGAAAGAACCAGGGGCAGAAAAGGTACATGCAAACGGACATCATTTAATTGATAATTTACGATATAGGAAGAGTTCCGGAGCAGTGTTCAGTGAGGAACTTGTTGTGTACGTGAATCGTTAGCACGTGTAGGTCGCGCGTGCGTCTGCTCGCGCGGCGGCACTCTGACTGGGCGCGCTCGCGCCGCGTGCTAGTCACCCGCCCGATATCCGCTCACCGCTATCTATACTATAGTCAACGCACGCACAGCCTGAACACCTTGATTTACATACTGAAGGTGTGATGACCACAAAGAAAATCCTGAAGATTTTGCACAGAATGAAGCACATCCTTGATATCAAATCAACTGGCCCGATAAAGATGCAAAATAAAAATTATACAATATGTTGTCTGCAGCTACGTGTTATGAATACATCAATGGTAATAAAGCACTGAGGTGCTATTACAAGTCATTAGATACGATATCATTAAATTGACGTAATAAAGAGAATTCTAATCGGGCACTGAATAATATCCTTGAAGAAAGATATTATAGAAGTCATTTCATTATCGATATTGTGTGACTAAGTGAAAAAGTTCGATGACAGCCGCCCAACAGTTTAAGAATTTTTGGCAAGCGCACGCAGACATAGGCTAAAGTTTCAGCAAACTTTGAAAGGCCGCAACTGCGGCGACAGACTATTACTTATTCAGGGCTGTGAATATTAAAACATAAACGATAAAGTTTGAGGGTGACATTAGTGATATCACTTTTGACTCACATGATAAATTAGTCCCGAACAATGTAATATTAAGCAAATATAATATTGCTTAAAAATAACAATCATGAAACCACAAAGTCACAGTAATAAAACCACAACTAGTTCACCCGATTATTGTAAAAAATAACAGCTTCTTTAAGAAGGAAACAGTAAAATAATACCCTATTCATTATGCGGTTAAAATAATCTACATAGAAACCGATTCCCCAAATAGTAGTAGCACGGTCAACGTCCGCGTGACGGACCGACGGACAGCGCGTTCCGACAAGTGATCATGAAAAAAATCTCCCACCATCCGAGTCGCGGCGAAATGATCGAATGACGCAAAAAACTTTTCGCTACGGCCACATGAACCCCTTCTAACATCTGACCCGTTCGAGGCAGCTCTTAATTTTGGCGAGGCAGCGACATATCGTATATCCCCAGGCCCGGAGTGCATTGACCTGTTGGTTGCTCGGTACTCATCAGATGTGGTTGAAATATTAGCACATTTAATGCAACGATAAACACATTTATGTCGTCTACCATTTCAATAAAGTTACATAAGCTCATAACTAGCTTAATTGGTGCATACGAATGATCTCACGAAGAAAGTGTAACTATATTTCGTCGTTAGTGAATGGCTTTAAATGATAATAAACAAAATTTATTATGTAATCCTAGAATACTTCGCTTGCTCAGGTTTCAATATTATTTATTAGGTTTTATTAGGTTACTAAATTTTACGTAAAATTGATTATAATTTCGTCGCATCAATCCGCAAAACGAGTGACACAATCGTATAATAAAACAATGAAATGAATTAAATGTCCACGCAACAACTTATATAAAATGATTTACTTGTAAATGAAGGACGACAACTATAAGGTTCCAGGAAAGACTCCAGACTTCCCGTCTCAATCCTGTTGGGTTTCTACGAACTTGGGTTCAGGCAGATATAGATCCATCGCAGTAATTAGTCATGGCGATTACGTTGAAGCATTATTGTATGAGAATCTGAGGAAAAGATGATAACCTCTATATATATAAACCAGTTGTTATCCATCGTTTTGTTTGTGTAAACACAACGAAGTCTGAAGAACAACACAACGAAGAAGAAATAAACGAAGTGCCGACAATTTTTTCCTTCCACGTACAATTACAAGTACAAATTAGTTTCGATGATCGAATGCCTGATTACAGTTTTTCATTGTAGTTTATTGCATATATAATGCAGATATTAATTTAGTTGGAGAAATCGACAAAAGTTTTTGCTATTGTAATACATACAAATGGCTACTGTCTGTTACTAAAGGTATTGTATTGAAACATATTGAAACTAGTGGTTGGCGTAACACGTGCTCAGTGATTTTGCCTGAAAGCATATGCAGTCCTGTTCGTGACACGAGAAAATTACAATGTTGTATTGGCAATCAGGTCTATGGTGTCTTTAACGTTCGCGTGCATCGTTCTATTGATGCAATACGACCTAGTTGGTATTTCTATGAAACGATTCCTTTCATGTTATGACATGTAATTGGAACTGACATGATGGCATTTGCGTATTACAATAATCAGTTTCCTTAAGTTTGATCAAAATTTTCGGAGCCTTATTTTTAATCAGCCTCAGTGTGTTATTTTTGCTGTACTATTGACATTTATTATTCTGCGCTTGGAGCAAGTTTTACTGATCACAATTTCCTCAGCCGTTGCAATAAATCTAATATCAAAAGCAATGAGAGTACTAAATTGCAACAAGTCAATTCCGACTTTACTTTCGATCGATTTAGTCCGAAGCGCGGCCGCCAGCTACCGTATTTACGCAAGTGAGCGATTACAAGCTATCGACTTGCGCGCACGCGTACTGATCTATGGCGCAAGTTTCCATCATTATTCTCATTACGAACGAGCAAGTGTTCCCCAGTTACGGAACACCCTTGTTCGTAAACTTATACATCTACAAGACCTGTTATTTGCAAATTGTAAACTAATTTGTTAGAATTCTCGTGTGAACCTTTAATACGTATCATATTGTCTCATTATTTTTTGATACTCGGCAGTTTGGGTTCTAATTCCAAATAGAACGTTATGATTTGTCATAAACTCTCAGCAAGTTTTGTTTAGGAAACGCACGTGCGCAACTGCATTAGGCTATTCTTGTACTTTTCAATTTTGGAGAAATAAACAAACTTTAATCAACATCGCAGAACTATTTGGGATTACATTTACAGCTTTGTTTGTGAAGTGAGTCACCTGATGGTTGATTTCGTAACATTATAGTAGGGGAAGGTATGAGTAGTAAGGGCGCGATGGGAAAGAATGTTATGAATGTTTGACACTATCAGTCGCCTGCGCCATCCGACTCCGATTACAAGCAGTAATAAACATTCAGCATGTGAAAACATGTAGTCATGTTTAGAGATAATTACCTACTGTCGACGATAAGAATGTGAAAGTAGATTCTTTAATTAAAATAGCATTTTTTAGGAAATTGAGAAAATATTTTTACTCTTCGTTTGTTTTTGTTGGATGGTGAAGAGAAAATCTACGAATTTTAAATGCATTTAGGAAGTTAATGGAACCAATTAATTCAGAATTTGATGACAAATGAAACAACGAACCTACAGAAACAAATGTATTAAATATTTTTAGAACAGTTACGTTGTTAACGTATATAAATAGTTTAACTGTCAGTGTTAACCTATCATTTACGAGGATTACATCTTATTTATACAAGCAATTAATATTTGCTAGAATTTTATTCGGTACCATACATACTCATTTCTATTTCTTACGTTACGCTGACACATCTATTATGTTGCGCTGTGATACTGTCTGTGCTTGCGTTCGGGGAATACCCCTGAGAACTCGCCAATGTGACGAGAACGAAATTCTCACGGCTTTGTTTATAATAAAGTCTTAATTAATTAAAGCAAGATAGCTTTGTCGGAAGTACTAGCATCCTGCACCGAAACGGTTCCAAGAAAATCTGAGCAGAAAATAGTTTTGAAAATGATTCGTCGAAATGGCCATGGACTGAATAGATTTTAAGAAAACATAGAGTTTTCTTGTGGTTCATCAAAATACTAGCAATTCTAAAACTGTTTAGCAACACTGCATTTCCCTTTTATCTCGGAGCATGATATACCTGCGTGTCCAGGGTAAAGGATTAGCCTCGTTAGCAATTAATCATGCCACTGGACTCTGTAATCGCCTTCAGACGTGCAGTCATTAGTTAAATTTGCAACAGTTGGTCCGCTATTTCGAGCAAATGACTAAGTTTGACC
Source organism: Ethmia dodecea (assembly GCA_963855545.1). Lineage (NCBI taxonomy): Eukaryota > Metazoa > Arthropoda > Insecta > Lepidoptera > Depressariidae > Ethmia > Ethmia dodecea. The sequence goes on along the minus strand of OY979438.1, from coordinate 15,688,893 downwards.
CTTGTCGTAGATTAATGTACACGATCATTGTCTCTTTACTCTCGCGTGTGCATTAAGAACATTGATATTGGGGCCGACACGATCTTTACTAATTAAAACGTCACAACGTGTGAAGTGCCAAAAGGAAAGACCGATACGAACAAATGAGAAGTTTCGAGGAATAATTTGTGATAAGGAAAAAACCGGTAATTACTCGTTCATACGAAGAGCTAATTGTGCTCCCGTTGAAGACAATTTCTTGGAAGAAGTCCTCTTAGTATTGGGAAAATCCACACACTTGATAGAAAGGTTAAGGTTAGGTGCTTGATACAGATTTATTTTATTCCACAAGTATTAAGAAATAACTACATACCTATTACGCAAATACCTAATATACGCAATTTCAAATAGAAACATCCATTATATAATTTACTAGCGACCCGCCCTGGCTTCGCACGGGTGCATTTCTAACAATAAAACTTTCCTCTTGAATCACTCTATCTATTAAAAAGAACCGCATCAAAATCCGTTGCGTAGTTTTAAAGATTTAGCATGTAGCATACATAGGGACATAGTGATATAGGGACAGAGAAAGCGACTTTGTTTTATACTATGTATTGATTTTTCTTAATATATGTTCTAAACCGGTATGATTCTACGAAAACACTATTAGGAAAACACGCGGAGTGCTTCACGCTAGACAACGCGCGACGTGACAGTGACACCATCAACAAAGGGCAGGGCCCTCTGTAATCCGACCAATTAGTGCGAGCGTCAGTTCGTCCATCGTTCCCGAACCTTCCTTTGATCCCGCGAGTACTTGCAAAATGAGCACCATTTTCGTCGCTGAAATCGTCCGCCATGTTGTTTGTTTCAGAGGTCAATAACACTAAAACAAGACATGTAAAATTTTCTAAGAATATCGCGCTACGAAAATATGTGTCAACGTCTATAAAGATCGTAACTTAAAACCTTACATACGACAGGAAGAAGCAATTAAATTAAACGAGTTCGCGACTAATAAACCTCAATCTCTTGCACGTAAGCATTCTGTCAAAAAGGAATGTTTTGTAATTGTTCAAACTACAAAAAAATATTTCATAAGACTATCTTATATCGCATGGTTATGGACATTTTAAATATTCCAATAAAAGGTTAAGTATGATGTATTTGTAGTACAGAGTGTCTTAAGATTTGTGAGGAAACAATTTATGATTACTCTACTAATACCACTTTGAATCCCTTCCTTACAGTAGAAGTTATTATTTTATATAAACATTTACCTACAACTCAATCCAGTCTGTTTTCTTTTTACCATTCATGGTATATTGAAGACAGCATTTCTGGAGGAACGATAAAGCCTTTTCCAGAAATAACACTTAAATTAGATCCGATTACCTTTACTCCCATCAACATGAACAAAGGCGACATGATAAGAATAATTCTGTAACTGGAACAATAAAGAATACATTATGACGATTTTCCAATGATGTGAACACAACGAGGAGAAGAAACAATAGATTAGAATCTGAAGCGACAAAGATGTTAAATAAGTCTTAATTATAAAAGCAGTAATTTACTTTCTACCAATACAACTTCTGTGCCTATCATAAACCTGAAGCCGTAAAATCAGACAATAGACAGCGCCAATGGTAAAGTCGTTCACACGTGCGCAAAGGCCATACGACATAAAATTGCAATAAGGAAACCGTTACAGAGCTTTCGACTTCCCTACTATGTTGACAGACGTTCTGTTAAAGCGACATTTTGTCGTATCGATGTTGACAAAGACACGACTGTTGCCAATAATTGAGAAGACATTTTATCTCGTGTTACTGTTTATAAAGAGTAAAGTTTAAAATTTACTTTCATTCTTAAAGCAGATATATGCGACTTCATATTTACAAATAACGAATCATAAACACATGACTCACAACACGAGGTCCTGATGATAATAAAGGAAAGATGTGTTTTTATTATGTTTGTTTGTAATGAATAGGCTCCGGAACTACCGGACCAGACCAGGACCGGAAAGCTTACTATTGTCGAAGTAACACGAGTTACAAGGGAAAAATAGAGGGGAGCAGCTAGTTAATACATATATAATTACCAGACGTATTACTTGATTTAATGATGGATAGAAATATATGTATCTACCTGTACAAATTAGGTGATGTGGGTGCAATTTTAAATTTGCTATTCATTCTTCTAAACAATATAATTGCATTTGTGACCTTCGGATATAGTTTGGGTTTCAAAAGTTTAATTACACAACCAATTTTACAGACTACTACTGAATATCATATTGTAATAAATAATTTCGATATTTATGGACACGCTGACGCAAGACCAAATAAACTGAAATGAATTACCTGCTATAAGTATAATGCCTCAGACATAAGGTGTTAAGCACTGGTTTGATAAAAATAAGAGACAGTAGAACAATTATTAACTTAAATTACGTAAATTGATGTTAATTAGATAGATAAGGATTAGGTAGGATATATGCTTTAAGTGACTTTTCAGTTCAAAACTGATCGTACTAGTAAAATTTGTATATAGGAAAGTTTTTTTTTATTTTACTAAAATTGGTTTAAATTTAATTTTAGTTTTCTCACTGCTAAAATATACAAAATCATTGCAAAGTAAAATATCAACCAAATACAGAAAAGGCAATGTTAGTATGAGAGTTCAAATAAAACCAGTCTCAGCATTGCGGGGAAATAGGGTAGGACCCTGAGATAGTCTTCAGATCTATTGATCATGAAATATATTATAGTACCTATAGTCATAGTTACGCAGAAGTGAGGACACAGGCTTTATAGCAAATGAACAGATCCTGCTACGGGATTTTCTTCACAATGCGAGTATAGCCGCGAGAAAAGGTTGGTGTTTCATAAATAACACAAATTAATCTGTCTAAAGGCACCTCGTGAGATGCACATCACGTTGCAATGTTGTTGTGGTTCAACCCAGCAATTTAGCTTCAAGTCGAGAGAATAATTCTAACTATTCGGTGTAAAAAGGCATTGAAGTGTTTGAAAACACTTTTATAGTAGACCAGAGGCGTAAATATAGTACTAGTATATCTAAGATAATAGCATGCAATTGAAATTAGGTGCACTAATTTGAATTAAGAATTTTTGTTTGTTTGTATTGAATAGGCTCCGAAACTACTAGACTGATTTCAAAAACTCTATCACCAATTGAGCTTACTTTTCTCAGAGTAACATTGGCTTAATAATAAAAGAGACTTACGCAGGTAAAATCACGCAGAACATCCAGTTGGAATATAACTTTTCAAAGTATATACTTGTTATAGTACCTGCTTTGAAATATATCGTATCTAGGTTTGTGTGGACATGGAATTATATTACGTAGAACTTAAATCTTTAGAAGAAATGATAACAAAAATCTGATGACAGAAGAGGCCTCATATATCTACTATTATCTATTTTATACTCTCCTCATACATCTATTTTAATACGAACATTCGAGATCATGTAGATATAACTCGCCGTTCTTATTTAATTAGAACGGTATATATATAGGGTAATAAAGAACATAATTAGTGATAAATCCCCTTGTGTTTATATAATTGGAGAAGAAATACGACAGATTTTTCAACTCACTTCTATGCTTCTTAACAGCTGAATTTCTAGAAAAGTCTAATTAATGTTACAATTAGGGTTGGTAGCAAGGATCTTTCGATATACCGAGTACATTAAACATCTGGATTCGAGTCAAAAGGCAAAGTCGCTGGGTGTCTGCTAGTTTCCATAATAAGCAAATGAACACAATTTGTCGGGAAGAGCTGTTAGAAATCGAATTGATCGTAATGAATTCATCATAGGAAGCTATAAAGCTGAGTTATGGCCACTACCGACGGGAGAAACTGATGACCACGTGTTAACTGTGCGACCTGCTAGGGTAAGCTTCGTTAACAGTTTCTAAAACTTTGAAACCTTGACTGGCTTCTGTATAAGCTAATGCAGTTTCACCTGCATTTAGTTATTGATTTAACGTCGTTATAACATCAGTAACAGAAACAAAATGTAAGACATTTATGGTGAATGTTAAAACCAAATTTTCTGCAAAAAGAGAATAATTCAAGCGAAGCTTAGCCAAGCATCCAGCCGTGCCTCAAGTAATTTAGGTCTCTAAAATAAGGAGAAAATAATATTTCAAACCGAGAACATGAAGGCGAGTAATTTTAATAATTTTCTTGATGGATTCACCTCTCCAAATAATGCTTATGGGGTAGAATTACGTTAATAATTGGTTTCGGAAATAGCAGGCCAAATGGGCCCGGTTCTGAGAGCAAAACGCTCATGTGTGCCAAATTGCAAAACAACCAGTTCTGTATGCGATATCCATAAAGGTATTTCAATAAGTAAACACTTATTTGTTGGAGAAAATTGCTGTAACACATTCAATAATACAGAAGAATGAACTAGAAACGGGAGCGATTAAGTGTTTCACAAGCGGTTGTTTCCTACATCGTCGGATGCCGCAAGTAAGTGAAGAGAGTTTGTAAAAAAAGATAAATAAATTATTTACGCTCGTGAAATGCTCGAAGCGGTTCGTTCGATCATTAAAGGAAGGCTGACATCATCGCCAAAGTTAGACCAGTGTTGTTGTTATGCCGCTGAGCGAAAGGAGCGAGATGGCTATCGGTAACCGACTCGAATATTCAAACAGCATTGAATTAAAACGCAACACTATGCTTCGCATCCAAACATTATGTATTGAGAATTTTGAAGTTCAATGCCATAGGCGTCCGATTACATGCAACAATTCGTCGGTCCAATGATTTTATTGCGATCAAATTTGCACGCATTGTGTTAAATGATCCATTGATAGACCCATAAATGATATTATATTAAATAACTGAATAAACAGACGGATTTTATGCATGACTGCAATTTATGTGAAGCGATATTTATCGTCATATTTCAGTGTCTCTGCGGTGTTATATAGGTTAGGGTCAAAATGTATAGTTATTTGCGAGAAATGCATTAAGGTTTGTGGAGGTTGAGTTACGAGAATGATGATATCACTACCACTAATGCCCATGAAAAAATTGCCGTCATGCATAGTTAAATAGTTATGTTGACCGGATATAAAGTTATAGGTAAAACTGTTGTTTTCGATATACTTACGTTTATAACATATTTACGGTCCTCATATTTCGGTCATTTAAGAGGAGTTTAGTATTTTAAAATTGAAAGCAATAACTAAGAAACGATTCTTAATAAAAACAACACCGCCATTTCAGCTACTAGAGCCCGGGAGTCCATGAATTATGCAAATGAGCTGTAAAAGCTGACTATGAAAATTAAAGTGGAAGCACTAGAAAAATTGCGACGTTGCTAAATATAACTATGACACGTTGCGAGGCAATTATCATTAATAACAAGTCATTACTGTAGGGATTGCAGGAGTATGATAAACCTTATGGTCAAAGAGTAATTGCCGATAGTGAATATTCCCAGTGACAGTAATACTATAAATAAAAACTTCTAAACCACCTACCACTGACATAAACAAGCTAAGTTATTGTAACATGACAATAAAAATTTTAAGTTGGTAGTAAATTTTTTGTAGATGCTTTCTCATGCGTGAGCCAACCACTAGGTACCACTTTACTTGTAGTTGCAAAAAAAATACCGTAGGTAGGTGGTAATTTAAAACGTCTCCATCAACACGTGACGTTGGATTAAAGCCGAAACTCTACCATGAACAATTTCTTACAAAAACAAACCTGTTTGTTCTGTTTCGTTCCACTATAAGACCAAGTTGCGGGCAAAAAATGAGGCAAAAAAGACGCGAGACGAAATTGCGCATATCGGAGAGTGCGTGGTCTGCAGATTTGATGACCATAAATAATATGAAAGCTTCACAGTAGACCTCATACAATGCCGACAATACACAATTTTGCAAAAACCATAGTGATGCAAAAGGACCAATGAAAACCGAATAAGAGTTAGAGTAGAGCGGATTCTTTCAAGTTGAGAGTAAAGGATGCATGAAATTTCCAGAGCGGTCAAGGCCTTTCAAAATTGACAAAAAGAACCATTAGAAAGAAATCAATAACCGATCATTCTGGTAGCTGAAATTAGATTCAAATGAATAGAAAAACAATGCCGCGTTTGTAGTTTTAACGAAACGTGACTTGGAAAAAATGCAAATGACATACCAATGGTATATTGTTTCGCATTCAAGCAATTTTACTGATCGTATGTTGTGATTTAATAGAAGGGGTACAAACAACTTATTGTCTATCGCATTAACGAAAATTGATTCCGAACACATAGCAGTACCATGACATCAATATCCGTTCTTTAATGTGTTTCTTATAGCTATGTTTGCAATAAAACTTGACGCTATTAATATGGCCTAACAATCACAGCGATGTACAAGTTAAAGCATTGACATTTAGGTCAAAATAGTGGTAGTTGTAACTGTAATTTCAGTCGATTAAATTATTGATCTCGAATTATTGCTGCCAGAACTGCTGCGAACCGGTTTCGTGTACATTTTAGGTAGGTAGGTACTCCGGTCAAAATAAAGAAGAATGATGTCATTCTTTTTTGCCAGCGCTCTGTAACGTTAATGTGAGATGAATTGCTTTTTGTTCGCGCTCGACAGATGGTACTTACAATGCTTCGTTTGCATTTAAATATAGCCCGCTATGTGTATATAGTATTTGTTCAGGTGTATCCAATTTAACTCGATCAGACACTGTTTGTTTATGACAAGTTCAACACATAACCACTCTAAAGAGTAAAAAAAACCGACTTCAATCTTCAACTTATATGGTTTTCTCATGGATGCCGTTGTCGGAACTGGATGAAATTAAAATGGGACCAATCTGGAAGCACCAGCTTTCAAATCAAAAAAGAATCATCTAAATCGGTTCACCCAGTCGAAAGTTCTGAGGTAACAAACATAAAAAAAAAATACAGACGAATTGATAACCTCCTCCTTTTTGAAGTCGGTTAAAAACACCGTTTAATGAACACTATAGCATTACGTTTTCAATTTCAGTTTCAAATGTGTTGTATTATAAAAAACATAACCTACTAGTATGAGCGCATTCAGATGTCTAAAACGTATATTTTCGTTCCTGAGATAAAGTAACAACTTGTAAAATACACGAATATCGCATTTAAGTTAAAAGAAACGCAACTGAGTATTTACTGCGACAGAAGTCGACGATCGCACTTGGCCCGTGGTGACGATACACACCGGTTAGCAGCCAAATCGATCGCAATCGTGAAGTGGCGCGAGAAAAATGAAGTCACCACCAGTTTCGATTTTTGATTCTCTCTCCAAAGCTCAAACCGATGTTTTCTGAGGAAAGTTATGATAAATAAAATCTGGCAGGAAGACATCCGTCACTCAGCACTGCCATCTCTGACCGTCGCGAGAGACCATTCCCAGAACGAGTTGAAACCACGTGGCTTTTGGATGAGTACCTACTTGAGTGGCGAAGTATTGTGATAAATGACAATAAGTATAAGTATAGACAGTAAGTATAGACAGACAGAAACTACATTGACGGGAATGTTGGCTCAGTTAGTAGTGACCCTACCTTCTGAGTCGGAGGTCGCTGGTTCGATCAACGCTCGGGGCGAACATTTGTGTGCATGAACATGTCTTTTGGGTTCGTGTCTGGGTGTTTAATATTTATTTAAGAATGTCTATCAGTTGTTTAGTACCCATAGTACAGGCTCTGCCTAGTTTGGGACCTAATAACCGTGTGTAAATTGTGTCCCACAATTTATTATTATTATAGCACCATTGCCATGAATCATATAAGAAATTCAATATGCGTAACGTTCATAAACAATGGGTTCGATTCTGCATTACAGCGCCTAAACTTATTTTAGTTTAGTCCTGTCATTTTCTTTCTCATAGAGAAGAAAAGAGACGAGTGATATTTAGTCCTGTCAAACTAAAATTAGTCCTGTCAACTAAAGCATTTCATAACGTGTTTAGTGCATAAGTAAATAAGTCACGACTAAAATACAGCCTCTGACAGAACTAAATTCGGTAGGTTAACTTCTATCCCTTTTCTTTTTTTGAGGTAAAATAAAGACAGGAATAAACTAAAATAAGTTTAGTCGCTGTAATGCAGAATCGAACCCAATGTTCGCTATGAATGAAACAATAAAATAACCATTAAAGAACCAACGAAGATATGGCAATATCAATTGGTCTGATTGATATCAACGTCGATAAAGTTTAGCCATAAAATGGACGGCCATATACAACCTGTGTGAGTCGCTCGTTATTTAAGGGAACTATAAAAACGAATAAAAACAAACAATGCAGACCACCGCAATGGTACCGTCGGAAATCGATGCGGTGTCCTCTAAAAATAATTTCGTATTTGATTTTCAAGTGTGAAAGTCTTCAAAATTTAACTTAGTGTGCAGTGAATAACGTTGAAGATACATTCCTACCACTCTTTAAGTTCTTTAACGTAGGTGACAAAAAATACATGAGCAATAATTGTCTAGGGCCGTGACAATAAAATATTGTATGTGCTTGTTGGTCTGAAAGTGCGAATTCTACACAGTCACAAACAAATAAAAAACTGGCTGTTATAAAACAGCGGTGAATATATGTGTCTGATTACATGTTCGTATTTGCATTCGTGATTAATTATTTGGTGACAAGCGATAAGGTTCTACTGATTTGGCAGCTAAATTTGCATGGAGTAATTAAAGAGTTATATAATAATAATTATATATATTTTCCTTGAACATATTAGCATGCGTTCATACTTTTATCTAAATGAAACTAGACATCGGCTTCTGTGAATAGTCATAGTTTTAATCGATGAGGAACTCTCGACCAAACGTCGAAGTGAACTGAGATTGTAATAAGAATCACGTACCCTGTCATTTGTAATACTGGATTGCAAATTTTCATTGCCGAAGTCCGTTTGTCTGTCACTCCGCCCCATGTCTTGGCACGATGTTATCTCCAATGAGATGCTAATGTATTACTTGGCACGTTCGCCTGTCAGAATGAAGCCTATCAGATTTCTGTATTATTAGGTGCGAGTTGAGGATGGACAATCGATTACACCCGAAACTTTTATCGGTTTCGTTTTAGTAGTATTAAATTTGCATTAACCTTGGGCGACGTTAGATGTGCGAACGGATAACACCTACATGCGTGTGACCTTGAAAAAGGAGAAAATTTTAAAATTACATCAGCTTTATTTAGCGTAAAACATTCACACTTTGCGAACTACGAAGATAATGGGCCGAGACCAAGTTTAATTGTTCTTGGAAGCAAAATTTTGTGTGAGATCTTGCAGTTTACTAGAGAATAACGCGTAGAACCGACACCAGCGGTTCCCCTTCACATCCATGCCCAAATCCAGTACAGGACTAGTCGACACGACGAAAACTCTATCTCAATCTCAGGGTCGTTGGAAAATGTGTCCAGTGCCCCTGACCTAGGGTTTTGTTTGCATCGCGCTGGCCGCCAGAAAGACCCAGACGGCTTGTCGCCGCCGGTTTTAAAGAGAGACAGATAGATCGATAAAAAGCGTGAGCAAACGAGAGCGGCAACAAACCATGGCGCTGATATAAAAACTCTGTGTGAGTGCAGGTGACGTAATGCGAGGAAACATAAACGTTATTTTACGATGACCGATGACCAAACAATTTTGCAAAGTGCATAGATATTTTTTTAATCTTTGACAAAGTTACGCTATTATTCGATGATATCACCCGTAATAGCCTGACGCCTAATTTAAATTAATTTTCGTGTATTTTGCTCTCATATCTTGTTGATAGTGGAGTTTGTTATTGTTATTTTATCTTCAAAAAGTTACCTAACGAGGCAGTGGTTATCAATGTTATCGTAAACTGTCCGTGAACGGTACAAAACAAGCTTAATTGGCGTGATATGTGCTATAAAGTTGGATAATCTTTACATATTAAAATCATAATTAAGTCGTATCACTCAGCATAAGAATAATTTATAATAATTTATCGCGGTTTGCCATAAATAGATGTTATTTTAACAAAATATACTTACTTTTATTTTCGATTCAAGGTTTCCGAAAACGTATTAGTTAAAAATTAAGCAAATAAAATATTGATGACTATTATTGATATACAATATGTAATAGAATAAGCACAATTTCTGAAATTAATTTGTTCAGTATTGACTATTTCAGGTATCCTTATTATGTTAATTTTTTTTTGAAAAATTTATTAGCATAACTGGATTTAGGACTACCAATGGATACCGTACTATTTTGCTCTTTATTTAAGAAATTTGGTTAGACAAAACTAAAGTACGAATCCATCATATTTTTTTATAGTAACCTTTTAAGCCAAGAAAATATAACACAATCGATTTTGAATTTTTATGGTGCCCATTGAAAGCGCGCGGTGCTCGACGAATATACTAATTGGGGCGTACGAGGAATTGCGCTTATTCTGTGACGCGTTGTATATAGTTAGGGAGGCGAATAGGGGAATTTTCGGTAATACTCGAGCGTGGCAGTTTAAGATATGAGAGATACCTTAGACCTAATAGAACAACCTTGTAAAGTATTTAGCTCTATATGTAGTGACGCGCGCCTAGGATAGACGATCAGATTAGTAAAAAAAAATCGATAGTCTGAAATACTCGAGCGCATCAGATTAAGATATTGGAGGTTGATTTTAGTGTTTTAAGACTAAATTTAACTAATCTGACGATAAGTCCTTGACGCCGCCAAGTTATAGGGTCGCGAACTCGTGAAAAAAAAAGTAACGTTAATCCGGCATTCTCGAGCGCGATTTTTATTTCTTTTATTTTGAAGAATATAATCTAAAACTTACTAAAAATACAAAATCTGCCGGTTTCCGAATGACCGGAAGTGTGGAGGAGCCATTTCGTCTTCCGAAAAACGCGTTGCGGCATCTATGTCGCGAACGATACATTTTACAAAAAAAAAGTTTAAATAAACAAAAAAGGGAATTTTATTTTACACAAAAAAGGTCTCTTTACATTTTTGTCCAAAGTTAAAACTTTTTGACTTGAAGCATCATAAAAACTCAAACTCCCGGTTTTTTGAGTATATCTCGAAAACTGAGGGTGTTAAAAAAAGTTGATATGAAATAACGATGATTAAACTATGTGACTTTTATTATATCTCAATTTTTTTTTTAAAAAGCTTCTCAACAATTTTCGTGGACTCGGAAAAAGTTACGCGTATCTGTATACAAAAGTATTATTAACATGTACAGTTTCATGTATGTATATTATTCAATAGCCTGTTGATCCTCAAATTGTTTTTTGGACGTATCGTAAGCAAAACGAAGTGAAGAATTGAAGCAAAAAAGAGGAATTTGCCATAAACATGTAATACAGACTGAGCGCTTCGCGGAAATATGCCGTCCTACCAGTATTTTTCCTTTATTTCGCAACATTGATGGTGGGGAAAGAAGCGGTAGAAGGGAATTTTCGGTACACCCTAATAAATATAAATCCCCGTTTTATCAAGGAGAAAGAAAAAAAAAAGAAACCAAAAAACCTTTTTCGGTCAGATTAAGAGAACCCACCAACATTTTTGTCAGATTAAGAAAATATACTTTCAGGATACCGAGATAAACCTCCCCTATGAAAATCTGACGCGCTCGAGTATTTCAAAATAACTATTTTTTTTTGCATTTTCAAAAATTCATCGTAACTTATCGTCACGCCGAAATCGTCAGTTTTTTTAAAGGGAGCTTCCTTGAGGCCTACTTAAAACCCCTTCCGAAAATCTGACGCGCTCGAGAAAAAAAATTCTTTTTGCATTTTAGACTGCTTTATATGCCTACCCCCACCACTCAAACCGGCAGATTAGTATACCGTTGTTATCAGAGGCACTTGGGGCATACGTAGTATGAATATCTGACGCGCTCGAGAATGCCCAAGTAACTGTTTTTTTTAACAGTTTTGAAAAACCGTACACGCCAAACCCACCGCTAAAATGGTTTTTACCATACGAGCTTTTCTTTTCGAAATTATTTTATCTTTCGATTGTGATAGGTCTCGACGGCGCCGTTGAATTACGCCATTTAGCTACCTCGCCTCCCTAACTAATAGGTTTCTTAAATGATCTGATCACGTGCCAGTCAGCTGTTCATCAGATTTTGTTTTTTATTACGATGCCTTGTTTCCGCCATGTTTGTTATTGGCAGCGTTCATATTTTGACGGAAGCTAGGTCGACGCAGAGAGCGCTACAAAAATCAGCTGAAGATAAATAAATAATCTTTCGACACTTGCTGATATTTTCCTTGACCGCAGCCATAAAATTAATTGAACGTCAATTAATCTACTCAAGGACTTGCAAATATGTAGACGTTTCGAAATAATTTACAACTGTGACTCTACTAATAATATTATAAATTCATTTATTTACTTTTTGAAACATTAACACCTTTATAACAATTTGTGTAATAGCGTTTGAAATAACAACTAATATTCACATATAGATGACAAATTTCATATTGTAATAATTTAATGCCACCATGTGATGACTTGATGAGTTTACATCACATAAAAAGAAGATTTATTCCATTGTGTTGTTTTTGGTGTACAGCAAAGAGTTGTTGTTGTTGTTTGCTTCTGTAGAATAAATCGATATCATAAATGCTAATATTTTTCCTTTTGTCTGTAATCTTTTCACTCCTAAACCGGATGACCGGTCCTCTTGAATTTCAACAGACTAGCTGTAACGCGCGTTTTCCCAGCGTAGTTCCCATAATATCCCACGCGAGTCCACGGCGGTTTGGGAGATTGTGTTAGTGGCTTAGAATTTTCAAGCCACCCAAGGGTATCTGACATGGCTTAATGACTTCCATTGTGCGTTAACACAAGGAAAACCGGGACGGGCTATATATAACGCCACTAAGGAATTTCGCATGAGAATTTTGCAATGAGTTTGTATTTAGTCTTCCTTCTTCGAATTCTTAGAAAAAAAAACATGTCTAATCATCGCCATAGCAATCATGAATTATCCTGCAGTTGCATGTTATTGCGTAGTGAAATCGTGGACGCGTTAAACTGCAGATGACGTAGCAGATAATGCAGACATGATGGCGGCGGTTGAATATTAATTACTATACTTCGTGAGAGGCCTTGTAGAATATGAGGAATTGGAAGTAGAAAGCTCAGCTGCTGTTTGCAAAAGAAAACTTTTATTCTGGTGCTAGTGAAAAAACAATACTTAATAATAGCGTCTATATAATTTATTAAATAAACAATAAAATATACACTCACCTTATTATTTGAATTAAGTATTATGTAATTATTTGAATTTTAAATTGTCCCTGAAGTTAGAGGTATTTTTCGGAGCCTTAAGCATATTACACATATTGGGGTTCTGTTACATAATATGCATAAGTAAGAGTCTAGGCCGGAGCCTAAAGATTTTATCATGATGTCTTCCTTAACCGTCCGTCCATATGTACGTAAGTTCTTGAAAAACTTGTGGATGGATTATAACCCAAGCCAAAGTATTTAACCACATGTCTATAATAGTTATAGACTCTTGGGTTAATACTTCAATAAGGAACAAGATCAGTTTGTTTTGTAGCCCGTCTCAAATACAACACAGTGCGACATTCTACCTCAACTTCTTAAAATTGTAGATGTTATGTATGCTATCGACCTGGTTTCGTTCGATAAAGGATAGCTCGAAATAGATTTCGACACAGCTGTTATTATGTCTGGTTTAGATTCCACTTCGAAAATATTATAAATCTTCTTGCTGTTGAATTGTATTGCACGGCGACAAGAAAAACATCGTGAGGAAACCCAAAGGTCCCGGAATTGATTCTAAGGCATGTGTAGCAGCATCCCGATTTGGCGATACCGCCACATGTCACGTATATGGGTCCAAAAATACATACTGGTGAAACACGAGTATTTTCAGGAATGGGATACCTACATTTATACATAAAGCTCACTCCATTGTCCCACAGGGGTAGGCAGAGACAATGGATCCCAACTTTGCTCTATCTCTGGATACTTTTTTCGCTTTCTTCATATCCATAAGCCTTTTCATGCACTCTCTTTTATTCTTCGCATTCCAGACCCCAGCTTTTTGAAGGATGGTACTTATTTGTATTATTATTATTGTCCTTCTGGGGCGTTTTCTTTCCTTGCATCCATCAAAATTAGCAGCATAAATCCCTTTCCTTACTCTTCTTTCATCCATACGTTCTACATGACAAAACCAGCGTAACATACCCTTTTTTATCCTTGTCACTACATCTTCTTTCAAACCACACTTCTTTCGTATATCCGCATTCCTCACTCAATCACACAATTTCACTGCTTATATGATACTTCTTCGGGGATAAAAGGCGTAAGCATATATACATTTTTTAATTTATTATCTTGATTGCCACAAGTAATTTGTAGCTAGCATAAATGACGTCATTGTACGATGAATTTTATGAATAAGTGGGATGGCATGGTGCAGTTCAATTAGAACCGGTTGGGTTTGAGTTTGCAATTTAGGGAAACTTGTTTGGGATCGTATGACCTCAGAGTGACGCCATTCTGACACACTGTCCGTCGTCATACCTAATGACGTAATTAAGAAATATTCCTTATTAATCAAATATATTTTTAAATGGGATACAAACGAGTTGCTGAAAATCTTTTATACTGATCATAGTGTTTGTAGTTTTATTCTTTATAGTTGTTCCCTTCGATGTAGTTTCGTTTCAGTGGGAAAATAATAGCCCATGTTACTCCCACTACTATTAGTAAACCTATTACGCTGATAGCCAGTGATTTGTTGATGTCCGTTGAGAAGTTCCGTTATCCACCTGAAGTTCTTCATCAGATTGTAACAAAACTCATATGGGACCAACCTTGAAAAAAAAATTGGAAATCGCCTCAGATTTGACGGAGTTATGGAATAAACATACCAAAAAAAGATAAAAAAAACCATACGCGACGAATTGAGAACCTCGTACTTTTTTTGAAGTTACGTAGATTTTGTTATAATTTTTACAAGATAAATGTACATTACGTGAAGTCCGCTGAGAATAATTACATATACACAAAATGTGAAAGGTATGAAACATACTAGTTGTGTTTTAGTTTGGATACAAATACTATAAAAGTGACTGGGTTACATCTATTCGTGAAAACTCACAGAAAATGAATTCGAAATTTTTTGCTTCTCAAAACTACGACTGTGTACGTAAATTTTATTAAGATTGGTGAAACTGTTTTCGCAAATGTTGCTCGTTTAATTAGTATGACATTTTAGTGAAATCTGTATTTATTAATTTTGTTACCAAAATAGATGACTTAGAGCTACACGCGACTTGCAGGAGCGACCCATGAAATGCTAAAATTCACAATTGTTAAAAATAACCTGTGATGGGGGCAAGAACAGTGATATCATACTATGTGACATCACCAGAAATCGCGTGAGACATACTTGTTTATAACCACAATGTTTACGGTTAATTGTAAGAATTAATTTATAAAAAAATTACCGCGGTATGTCACATGTTAGCCACAAATGCAACTATACAAGCCTTCTGCGGTTTGTTATTACTATTAGGATAAATAAGGAACTTCAGTAACCTAATAAAATTACTTCATAGAACCAACAAACACATAGCTGAGTAATCTAAAGGAAAAGGGACCGAAGCCTTAAAGTTAAATGACTAAACCTTTAAGTGGGTTAAGTGCGTTTTAAAAGGCCTAATCCGCTTGCAATAGCTATAAACGTAAATTAAATTATATTAAGAAATACGAAAGATAAACTGCAACAATATGTCAGCGTATTAATATTCGACTCGGCTGCAAATAAAACTTCGGACAAAAATACAGTATCCGGTAAACTGGTTTTAAAGAATTTCACCAACTTCAGGGATATGCGGTTTTTAGAGCACTTACATAAAAGCTCGACAGCTGTAGCTTTATCTCGCACAATAACAACATTGGATTTATACGCTAATAAATTTATTAAGTAAAAACAGGATTAAAACGCGCTGTAACATTTCGCTAAGAATCCGGGTCAAGCGACCGACATACTGGAGGTTACAACATTTCTAACGCGACGCACTTATCTCTGGAGTGCATAAATCACGGGCTGACGACATGCATGTTATGCAATGCGGTAGCGACATCAGCACTAGACTTTTAGGAAGCCGCATGCATACCTTCTACGGCTTATTGACCATCAGATAAATTAATACAACCAAAAATTTCAACACGTCTTACTTTCTCTCAAAATCTTGGACACGACAAACCTGCACAATATATTGCATCAAATTATTATGTCAGTGTTCGAAACGAGAATGCGCTTTTAAACTGAGCCAAGTGATCATGTTTTTAACTAACCAACAACATGCCAAAAGACGACATGACATAATGGGCCAAGATGTCTATTATTAGAAGGGCGCAGTCAGTTATCGTCCATTACACAACACGCTTAATTGAATAACAAACCAAAGTTACTAGATAGGCGTATAAAACAATAAAAAATGAGGACACTGAAAATATATACTCTGTTACAAACATCCTTGAATAGCGATAAGACTAACAAAACAAATTAGGAAATCGACATTCGTAGCAGTGTTGTAATAAATAAATAAGGTAGGATTTGGACTGACAATAGATGTGGGTAGCAACAATTTACGTAACCGTATTTGGACAATTCGGAGCAATCGAGTTAACTGGTAATTGAGATGTGGGTTATCGGTACACGTTTTGGCATATCAAGATAGCAGGCTCGTCAGACAAACTCATTACGTTTGCACAAAGGTTGTTTTTCTAACAGACAATTATTGACCCACTCTAAAGACCACTTCGTTCTGTAGATTTGTAATGTAACATCATAAAATTGATTGACGTAAAATTATGGCCAAATATGGAATTTTAAACGCAGGTGTCAAGATTCTAGCATCGATGAGGTTGGACGCCAATAGGGCTTGCAACCTAAGACCCACTTGGTGCATCCGGCTGAGTAAGGAATGGATTAACGGATTCAGTTGACATTAAATCTTGATAGTGACCAAGCCAATGATGGTTTCACAAATGGTTTTCCATTTGACCTTAAAGCGATTATAGCTGATTTAGTTGGACGTATGCAATGATAGTGATGCATGTCAGCTTTCCTTCGGCGATACAATGTTTAGTAGAAAACGGAAAGTTGCATTTTCCTGCAAGCTCACTTTTTAGCTATAGGTAGGTATAGTGAAATTTCAGGGTACTTTACTTGACTGAATATGCATGGATTACCTTACGAATATACATTATCCGTGATCCTCATGTACATTCAAATTGGGATTGAAAACACCATTAGCATTATCACCAGCAAGCGTGCCTATGTAAACAAAACCATAGATAAACACTGATAAAATGGTTCCACAAAGATGGCTGCCAGCGAGGGCTTATTAAATGCGACGTGTGGCCCCGTTAACACACATTGGTTATCTCAGATCGGGAAGCCGTGACTGAAGCCAATCCTTGAATATTATGTATTTACCGCGCAAAACATTCACAGCTTCCGAGAGCCAAAATACTTGTATCAAATAAAAATGAAAAGAGTAAAATCTTATTACATCACACAACTCGGAGCCAAGATCAACGCACTCATTTTGTCGAAAACAATCTAACAGAACGAAGTGAAAAGACGAACCATGCTGAAGTTAATTAAAACATTTACGTAGGTAATAACAAAACTGACATTAGTGCAAAAGATGACATTCAAAGCACGATTATTGAGACAATAAAATGGTTCATAACAATTAACACATAATCGTTTTATCGCTGAGAGATCACCGACGTCGATGGAGCTGTAATGAACTGAAGCGTGATAATGATAACATCACAATTGACTATTGTCGTCGTGTCATTAACTTATTGAATGGCTGAACTTGGAATGGAGACTCAAAGTAAACAGTTTAAAAAACTAAGTATGTAAAAAAGCTTTCCTGTGAATATTAAGCTATAAGAAAAAACTCTGCTTTCGGGGATAAAAGGCGTGAGATTATGATTAGTTTATTATTAAGAAAAAACAGTAAAGAAAATAAAAGTAACAATAAACAACGTAAAATAGGAAGAGGCACATAATTTTAAAACTTAAAAAATCCAATCTTGCGGAATACTAAATGACAGTGGTTGCTTCTTCTGTCTTCTAGACAATTTGCCAAGTTAAAATATCTCAATTGCCAAGCGTCTTGATAAAAATTTAATTATGTGCCAAAACATTATGGTACGGCTTCAGGTGACCGCTGGCAGAGTGCCCGAACATGGCGTAAACAATCTATTTCAGATCTTCAGAGTCAAGACGATCGAATTCATAGTTTATTGGAAGACTTCTTTCTACCTAGTCCCTAATCTAGGAATTGTTCAGCGGAAAACTCATGAATCAATGTCGGTAAATTTTCTTTACAATAGTGAATGCTCACAACATAAACAAACATAATGAGACGACAATGATGTAATGCGGTGAATAGATACACAGGTTAAATAAGATGACTAATTAGCAACCAAGTAGGTGTGTTTAACCACGTTTAACTAAATCATCTGTGTAGTTTTTAGCGAGCTCACGGTCATGACTCGAATAATAAAGCAAACATTTGTCTTGGCTTGTGACTAATTCGTATGACATTAAGTAACTACCGAGGTAGATGACCGAACCTGTGTCTACTCGTGGACAAGTTAATTTATTTTGAGCGATGTCAAGAGTAAGATGTAAATAAAATTTACGTATAACACAATGCGTATTGACGTCGGTTGGCCGTAACTTTCTGAGATGTGGCTCGTTGGCCGGAGCGAACTTTTGTCAGGAAGTGTGTTAGAGGAGACGTCTTGATTGATCGCTGTAGCTAACGTACCTACCTCCGCCTTGAGAAAGATGTCACCCGTTTAGAAGACATTGCCTTACCTGAAACAGAAATAGAAACATTGTAACAAAATGCGTACACAACATATTTAATCCGATAACCAATAAAATTTATCAGCTCAAACTAGGTGTTATCAAGGTCAGTAGTCATTACACAGTTGTGGGGTTATATCATCCTGGGCAAACACATAGTAATTTATCAAGACAATTGGATCGGAATCGTGAAGTAGGTAAACTTCCTTTGAATGCAGGCGAATTGCCAAATGTTTTGGTTGGTATGAATTATTTGTTTCTCGCTTCACATGCCTGTACATATATAAATTCTAGAGTAGGTATGTGAGTTTTTTTTACAGCAGTGTTAATTTATCACTGAGATAGATATTGCAAGGTTGTTTTATTATTGAGTTTACATAGACGAGTCGTAAATATTACTAATTTTATCATTTCAAACAAAAAAAAATATAACCTAATGGATTAGTGGATAATATTAAAAATTATATTCATCAACTGCACAATAAATTTCAAACTACGAACAGAAAATATTTGAATAGTCTTTAAATTTTGTAAATTAAAAATCTAAATGTTTAAAAGTTCTTCACCTAGAAAATTTTTATACAACATTGCACGCTTGTGTTTGTCATTAATTCAAACAGTCTTTTTCATCTGGGGGCTAATTGTCTACTACCTTAATCGCAAAAAGGCTTCACTTGTGTAATAAATATAAATTAAGACTATTCAGACAATAAGGCCTCCGCTAATGCACCCGATAGTCCCAAAAGATATCCATACAAGTCTCTACCAAAATTGTTTATGCATATATGTTTTAGTATCACCGAAGGATGCACGTCGCTTGACGAAGAAGAGATGTTGATGATGACAACAAGAATGTATAGTAACTAAATCCTTTATGCGGTACAATTAATAACAAATGACGTACGCGTTGTATAACTGTTTTTATAACCTTTGGAAATAGTAGTTAGTTACCATTAAATTCTGGCGTAATTTTCCTCGGCAACTCGGATTGTGAGGCTGCATAGCATTATACAACCACGTGCTCTGCGATTAGGTATGCACCGGTCACGTTGTGGACCATGCACCGGCACAGTACTATTTATCACTTACAATGTGGCTACAATTGTGCCAATAGGAATATTTGTGCCGAGAATATTATTGGCTTCATATTTGTAGATTATCCATATCATTGACTTGGAAAAACATCGGGGATTTAAGTTGTACAGCCTCAATAAAAATGCTGCTTTCTTGACAATAATAAGTATTAAAAAGCAACGTCATCTGTTTTAAACACTCTCTAACTTCAAACCTCTGAACGTCATCAGTAAGTCGGTGTTCTAATTGAAAATGCAGAAAATATAAGTAATTAAAATTACAGTTATTTCTACTCCAATCACACTTCATATAATTCAGATTTCACAACTATTAAATATAAATTATAACACGAACTAAGAACACAGTTATTCGACTTTCTTCGTTTCTTATAGGTATTATAAGACCAATCATTTAAGGGAAACTTAAACGTAGTTTTATCTAACGTTTTAATTTTACCTTACATTTATGTGGCCATATTTATTTGTAAACATTTCCCTTTTCATAAAGCTGTGTAATTTAGAAATGTACGTTATTACAAAAATCATTTAAGTTCAACGACCGTCTCTTTTGACTCTGTTTCAAACACAAGTTTAAAACATTATACTTACAACTCTTACAAGCCACACCTGAATTACAGTTCGCCTACCACACCCACACATATATCTCTCTATACATTTGAAATGTTTACGAACCACTCTACATACAAGGTTTGGCATTACAAGAAATGTATTATAATTTTTTGCTTGCGATCACCATTTCTATTATTCGCAAAAAACTGTTGACTAACAGTCTTAGCTACACGTGATCTGATTGCTATGATTAATGTCGTAGATATTAAATAATTTATACCTATAACAATAATGGAGACAATATCCGCGTACTAATTAATAGTCTACAGATCAGTATTTCCGCGTGAATAATACAAGTCATGGAACAATTAAGACGCTCCCATTAACCTCATAATTATCTATTGGTATAATACCTTTCAATATCGTATTTAGAGCGAAACGTGAGCGTAAAATGGATATATTTTTTTCTACAAATTTTATTTGTGCTATCATTTCAAAACCACAATGTCTATTATTCACTTGAAATTATTGTAGAAAGTTTGTAAACGACTTCAAAAAACGAGAATTTTATCAATTCGACCCATATACCTACAACCGAAAATATTACCTTTCTTCTAGTGCAGGCGAGTAAATAAGCTTTAACACGTAAATGATTACTATTTTAAAGAATCTTGCAAATAATAGGCTTCAAAATCCACTTCACAGCCCAAACCGCTCCTAAAATAGTTTTTACCAGATCAAATCATTCACAGATGTTATTACAACTTATTACAGATGATTCGCTGCTTCCTTTTCAATCAGTTTGCCACTTCCTACGTGATTATTTTGTAACGACGACATTTCTCGGAAAGACTGAACGTTGTCAACGTTTAATACGACCCGGTGGTTTTGAAAGTGACTGTCTACAAGTTATAATACACGCAATTCTATGTTTACTGGGAAGTAAAATGATTACATTACGTGAAAATTTAGATTCACGGCGACAAAATTATGCCAGCGATGATAGGCAGATGTACTTTAACTGATTAGAAACGGTTCCTAATTGAAGTCATTTGTAAATTAGTAGTCTACAAGACGTGATTACTTGATCTATTTTCTAGGCAGACTACAAGTAACATCCTGCCTCTGCCGCTTACTGCGTCCATATCAAGAGCCTTGGGGCATATTCAGATTTTAAGGCAGTGTATGGACCTGATGCTTAACTTGATTAAAGCTGGTGTTTCTCAAAATGTATCGCAAAGGAAATAACGATAATTGTTCTCACTGAAAGCAATGAGAGAGATAATTAAAACTTCTAAATATTCGTGTATCTATTTATTAATCTTTGAGACTTTGGAAGGCATTTTAAACCGTTGTTCCTGGTTTTCGAAGTTAGAAGAAAGCTTACATGACAAAAACAAACAGAAATCAACAATCCTCGTTTCTCCGTTTAAAGAGTTCATTCGAACATTTTGTTGTCAGTCAATGTAGCTTCAACCGTATATCCGCCTTTATCTACCATAAAGGCCACTACCTAGTAACACCCTTAGGCCGTGAAGTCAGCATTGTATGCTGCGTAAACCGTTAGAAACAACGTCCATCAGATATAGAACCTACTGACAGACGATAACGGTAACTGACATCATTTCTTATGCGCGATAATTTAGCCTATATACGAATTGTTATTTTATTACACTATTTATATTAGCTTCACTTGCAAGTAACTATGTAAACAATTCTAGGAAGTCAAATAGGCTAAGTTTAGACTTGAACTTTGCAAATGTATAGTACTTTAGATGACAATACAATAACTTTGGGTCGTCAAACTGATCTGATGATGAAGCCAGAAGATGGATAGAGGAACTCCTCAATGGCTACTAAGTCCTAAGAGTGTATTTTAGTATTTTTAAGAATAGTAAATTTTTTTCGACTCGTAATAAATTTACTACATATCAATCAAACGTCAAAAAGAAGATATAAAACATAATTCTTGTAATTTATTTCATGTAGTTTGGCGATGAAAGGTTATAGGCATTTCAATTCGTTCTGTCAATGTCACGACAGTAATTTAGTTTCCAAGAGTGACGTGATATGTCACCCTCAATCGACGATTCTCCTTACCCCTCTATAAATTATGTCACCGATGTTTCTTGCGAAGTTTCTTTTTGGCATTTAGTGTGGTTATTTTTAAATTACTTACTTAAATATTACTGGTAAAACCTTTTCTCACTTGTTACTGTAAATTGTAAAACGATTAGTATTCCTCAGTTCTAAGACAAGTGACACTGTACCATTACTTGCAGATTTTTTTCTCCTTCAAGCTGACTTTGAAGCAGGCATTACTTACCTACTCGTATTTCATTATAGTTTATTGTGAGGGCACCAAATTGTCAATGTATGGATGTCAATGACATTTAAATTATTTTTAGTATTTTGGACGCTCGAGAAGTATCAGAATACAAATTTACGATATTACTTTTCGGATAAGTGACAAAAAGGTTTGTATTCGGTATTATTACTATGTTTAAAACGAAAAAAACAATAGAAGTTTTACATGTGTGACGCGTTCGTATCCTGGTGATATACCAATGAGTTTTTCCAAAAACTACTTATTTATCAATAGCTGCTCCGCAAGATTTCACTCGCGTAAGTCCCGTTCCCGTGAGAAAACTATAGACCGTGTCACTCCCAGAAAAGTAAGATTTCCATTAATGAAAGATTTTTTTTTATCGGTATAGTAGTGTTTGAGTATATTCGTTACAAACATACAAATCTTTGTTCTTTATAATATTAAGTGTGGATTATAATATTAGTGTAGTGTAGATGTAGACTAGTTCGATGGTGATGGAAAATATCAGAACATAGTTGATATTAACTGTCCGAAAAATGACGTTAAAAAAAAAGTAGACAGTTTGCGAAATAGGTAGTTCGAGAATAAGACAGAATGCGAAATAGACTGTTTGCTAAGTGGGCCGATAGCGAAGTAGTCACATAGAGAAGTAGTCAAAATGCGAAATCGGCTATTTGAGAAGTAGACCTCTGGCGCCTGAGCGAGATTTTCTGGGGACGGTATAACACCACCTCGATCCGGCGGGCGACGGGCAACGGGCTCACATGTCACATTTAGGGGTCCGCAATATATTTCCAGAAATTGATTAATTTATAGATCCCCTACGGCATAAGACGTGGATGTTTTTTTAAAAATATAGAATAGCACTTCTATTTGTGGCTGGGTCAATGTTAACTCGCCTGAGAATTAAAACCACTGAATGCCGATGAATAATGATCTCGCGTCCAGCGACTGTCAATCTCAATTCGCGACTATGACGTGTTTGCCCACAATTAAACACCCGTACTTTTCCAACTCACGCCATTTATTGCCAGCACACCTTTGACTTTGCAACCCACTTTTATTATTCAGCGTCGGCTAAATTGTTATGGAACATTCAAATGGTTGTAGTTTTGTTATCTGTTCTATCTGTTACTACGACACGCAGTGTTTGTTGCTTTTAATTACCCGTTTCATGTCAAATATATTTTTTGTTACATTTAGATAATGAGCAATTTATGTTTATTATTTCCGGCGTTTCCTAGCGGCTACTGTTATGACAACGAGCAACTACTTCTAAATGAACGATTTAACTGGTAAGTTCAGGAATGGTCCAAAATCAGCTGTTACTAAGTCCTGCCTGGAGCACTAAACGTATTCCATGCAAAATCTTGTACCATAAATTCAGGAACGTGTAATTATATCTAAACAAGCCGTAAACGAATAATAAAAAAATAATTATCCTAAACATCCAAGAATATTGGCAAGGGCAAAAAGGATGCAAGTGCAAAGACCCAACAATATCTCGAGCGGCTGGAATGAGATGCGATAAAAAGCAGCAACACCAATTTGTTAGCAACTTGTTGAAGTTGCGTTTTATAAACTAATTCGTAGAATTGAATTTGTTTTGATGTAAACAATAAAGACAGCACTCTATTGGGGCTGATGAACTTTGACTAATGTGTTTATAAATATCTATTGATTTTTTTCTGTTCTGAACTGAACAAATTCATTAATCTTCGTGATAAAGCGTTTTTCAAAGTATTTTTTGCAGAGAAATACAAATACATTTTCCTGTTATGAATAGTTGGAAAAAGTACAGAAAAAAAAAACATTTTTCACAAAGATTTGAGAGGTACTCACAGGAATTGCCTTGCTAGTATCAATGAAGTTGTTACTGAAGGGATATAT
Organism: Ethmia dodecea; assembly: GCA_963855545.1. Classification (NCBI taxonomy): domain Eukaryota; kingdom Metazoa; phylum Arthropoda; class Insecta; order Lepidoptera; family Depressariidae; genus Ethmia; species Ethmia dodecea. Next base: position 15,664,129 of record OY979438.1, on the reverse strand, counting down.
GATGAATCCCGTTGGAACTTATAACACTTATACCTTACTTATATATAAAATCTCTTTCCTAGCCCCAAAATCTATCTATATTACATAACTGACTTGGTCCAGCGGTAAAGGCTTAGTTCGGTCAGTTCGATAAAGAAAAATAATAACAATACTGGAGGATCAAGTATACAAGAAAGACAAGTATACAGTATACAAAGATATTAAAGTAAGGATGAGTTATATTCATACTGCTTGCGTTTGAAAAATTGATCCCCTACGAGTGTGCTACAACATGTACATACTTACTTCTTTGCGTATTTATAGGATACAACAATGACGGGGAAAGATGATACGGAACGAATAATAAAGAAAAAGAGAGCTATCTGTTGAGAGTTACGCTTAAAATACGACTTGAAATACAATGCGACTAAATAAAATGTGGTTAATTAACTACATTTGTTGGCCTCATTTTCCGTGCTCTAGTAACATATCTACGTCTTTCTATATATAATATCTTTGACAGTATACATCAGAAACAAAAAGGTTTCCGCGGAAAATGATAATACTGCTCACACAAAGTCGAGGGGACTCCGGGTATTTTTCCCCGAGAGGGTCGACAGATGTATTCCATTGCTGAAAATACCCACATTTCACCGGACCCCCCACTCTTTACGTAACAGGTGCAGAGTGGAGTCGCCGGACACGGGTGCTGTGCCAGAATCATCGAACTAGTGAAGGGTGATAAATGATTAGAACCCGAGCATCACGCATGAGAGGCAGACTTACTAACCACAGTTCTATCACTGGCTACTTCTATGCGATTCTCGAATATTTTCTAAATTAGTTTATCATTGTATGGTTCACCGACCAACACGTTTCAAACGCGAATACTTGGCATCAGGGCCAGCTTTCTTGGCACCTCTGGCCAACTGATGCTCTCATTAGGCCTAAACTAAACCATACGATACTGGGTACAATAGATAAGTTGCTTTTTGATTCTCATCAAAATTAATTAAAACTATGTTTAATACTGTTGTATTGCACTGTCAAGATAGGTACGCTGAATGCCGCCGTGTGTCCATATATTTACATCAGAGTGGCACACATGTTCTGGCTTTAAAAAACATACAACTAAACAAAAATATTTATTCTCAAATCCAATAATATCGATCGATACATTAAACACATAACCTTGACTTTGTATCTGGTGTAAGTTTGATGTAAGTTTTCCTCTAAAGATCTCGGAGGGTGGTCATACTAGTTTTGAACAAACGGGTTCATGTAAACTCATCTATTAGAGATCACCATATCGGTGACCTAAGCTGACACTGAGTTGACAAAAGTATTTTGGTAAAACTAACATCCGAACGTCTAAGTCAGTTCAATTTGAAGACAACGTCAAAAGTAAAACGCAATTTGTAACGCAATATATTTACCAAAATGAAATCTACAGAAGTGCCTGTTGGATGAGTTGGAAGTTACCCGGCCATTTGAGTCGGAGCGCGCTGGGGGCAAACATTTGTGTGTGAACATGTCTGTTGGCTTCGTGTCTGGTCGTTTAATATTTATTTAAGTATGTTTAAAAGTTGTTTAGTACCCATAGTACAGGTCCAGCCTAGTTTTTGACTAAATAACCGTGTGTGAATTGTGTGCGACAATTTGTTGATTTATGTTCGTTTTACAGATGGACATGTTGAAATCGGTGAAAACCTGCTAACGTGTCTAGTAATAAAACAGCTTTCGTTGGAGATTACAAAATGTACAAGTCCTGTTTGGTATTATAAACTTTCTAGTTTTATATGGACTGAGTAACCTTCCTATGTTCTATACAATGCACAATCGCGAGAGGTCACGATTATAACTTGAAACAAGGCCATCTAGATAGAGTCTAGCTTAGTTAATTGTTTGGGTACATTTATATGATACAAAATAGTATTTGTGCTCACATTTTCCATATAAGTTTAAGTATTTTCATTACAAAATGTAGTTCCCGCTTATTACATAAATTACTAGAGTTTCACCCGCGTAGTTTCCGTTTTCGTGGGAATACGGGAATAAAATATAGTCTATGTTACTCAGGGATCTTCTAGCTTCCCATTGGTGAAATAATTTTTAAAATCGGTTCAGTAGTTTTTCAATTTATTCGTATCAAACATACAAAAATACAAATCTTTCCTCTTTATAATTTTAGTGTAGATAATAAATCCTGAAGCAAATGAAAACAGGAAATCATCCCGAGTTTAACGAAATTCCCAATTAGTGAAAACCACAAATCGATTGCAGATATTATGGTTTAAGTATTTTAGGTACAATGACTCAGTCGTCACTGGCTGAACCAAAAATACGCTGGTAATTGGGTTTCTTCGGACTCCGATCCCATCTTCACCAACCGAAGGATACAAAAACTGTAAATTTGATACAAAGAGTATTTTTTGTGACTGGGTAAACTTGTGAGATGATAATAGTGATGATGATGATGGTAAGATTATGGCCCTGTAGACAGCGAGTTTTGTGTGGAGTTTTCAGTGACTGTCATGCTAGAAAATTTTTAAACCTTTTATGCCGATAATCTTAGATGTCGACAATATGTCAACACAGCTGTTTGAAAAGTCTCTAATCTCATATAATACTTATTATCATTTAATTCGGATCAGCTTAAAATGAGATTAGATGCGCATGACTTCGACTCTTCAGCCGACGATTACGCTAATTTTCTAGAGTAACTTGTGAAGTAAATGGTGTGGCGTCATCTTGTTTTGGTAGATTTTGAATTGTTTTTGATGATAATTGAATTGTCTCAAGCCTTTTCAGATCCTTTAAACTGTGTACCTACTTCTGAATTCTAGAGCACGGAAAATAGGTTTCTTCTTTAAGGTCATCTTAGTATTCTTCTTCATAGTTTAGACTTAAGATCGAGATTAAATTTATCTTGAGCATCGAACATAGTGCAACGTACGACAAAATACTCGCAGCATCTTGTCATACAACTTCGATATACATTCAATCATAGTTACATGACAGTGTCATCAACCAACAATAGTAGCCGCAACGCTCTATTCGAAGGTTCTAGAACCTCTAGCACTTGCAGTAATTTCAACCGTTTCCCTAATGCGGAAGAGCTCACATTTGCGCGTCGGGGTCATGGTCTAAGTATGACGTCATCGAGAGTCCTTGCACGGTTCGGTGCGTGGACGCATCCCGTGTCTGCGGTTACAACCACTCGGGATGGATTTCAATGTCGTGCGCAGTGACATGAGTTTCATGCGTTGTTGCTAAGCGAGTTTTACAAGAGAGATTTACAAGGGTCTAGCTAGTTCGATATTTAAAACGCGCTTACATTAATCAAAGGGAAGCAGGTAAGGACCCATAGATGTCTGATATAAATCTGAAGGAACTTGGAACTACATACCTACCTACATAATGATATGATAATAATTTATTTTATTTACGCCTGCAAGTACAAACTCTATTTCTCGCATAATTGACAATATCTGGCAAAAATGATGAATTGCAAATAACGATTGTATGAGGTCACGGTAAGATTGAAACCGTAACTGTTCGGGCATCGAACTCAGGCCGTTGCTACGCGAGTAACGGACCTCATCATGTTACCTCTTTACAGACATAAGCAGGCAAAAAGTGCTTAACTATCAATTATTGACTCCTTTTAAACAGATGAGCATGGTAATTGAACGTCTGCGAAGCAAAATTTAATACCGACAATTTCTATAGAGCCGCAGAAGATGTTTGAAAGTTTATTAGGAATGGAAGTTTTAATTCAGAAAGTGGATCAGGGAAATAATTAGCCCAGAAAATTGAGAGTAATGAAAGAAGCTATCGGCTCCACTGAAAATTTCTAAAATTTATAAGCACGAAGTAGGTAATTGACGGAATACTCGAGGTATCTGAGTAAGCAATTGGCACAAATAACATTTTCTTTATTGGTTACCAAAAGCTAACAAAACACAGTTATTAAGCACAATTCTAAATGTAATTTATTTAATTTGGGGCACATCAATTATATGTATATCATCCGGGCTAGTACGACTATATTAATCCACTTCAGAAGTGTTTATTTCAGATCAAAACCTTGTATCACTTCAATTACGTATGGCATTTACTAGTTAAACTATAAGTTAACGAGTAACACTAACACGGCATTGTACTTACTACTATTTTACATCTAGACCTGCATTATTTACGAAGCTTTAAATTTTTTCCGCAACTTACGTACAGCATTTATGTGAATGGAAGTTATAATTACTCTACCCCTGTACTTTGCCTACAGGATGTATTTTTATAACATTACTATTAGTCGACTAGCGAAGGGAAATTAGGAAATTCCTTTCTTAGCGTATGCCACCACTGTATAAGGAAATTGCATGGCTAATTTCAAGTTTCTAGGTTTTATATCTTCGGAGATTTTGTAGTGATTGTGTGGAGAAATTGTCGTCAGTAGAATTTTACTTTCACAGTGAGGTACCTATATTAAATTTTTTAAATTTGCTCTAATATTTGTATTGTATTCCTATCTACCGTGAAAATACAAGCTGATAAATTTATTATTTCTCACCTAGTTTTCTTATATTTTTTGTTGTAAACTATTTATTTTCTAACATTAACACTAACTGCACATTATATTTCAATTGTTAAAACTTAGTTACTTTACGAATTAAATAGCAACTGGTTTCTACATCTTCTCGTCGTCACTTCTGCAACAATATCATTCTTATTCAAGACTTCATTGTTCAAAACACCATCATGTGAATTATATATTACATTCACATGTTTAAGGCGTGTACGGTAGGGTCCATGTTTACCACATACTATTAAATATTCCCAGCCCCTGTAGGGTCACAAGTAGAGCGTGCAAATAGCTCAGGGGTGTCAACACTCTCCACGTTTACTTCACCGGGAGGGTTACGTGACATATGGTTAATTAACATTGTTCTAGGTTGTTCAACTTAGCACGAAAACTAGTTAAACTTAATCATTGTTGCTTCAATAATTTTGTTTCCAGATAGTGCCAAATTTTGCGAAACGAAGGTTACTTCTTTAAAATTGAAATTTGCAGTTAAATCACGGAACAAGATGGAGGGTATAAAAATAACGTAAAAAGCGTTTTACCTACTGAATCTGTAAGAAAGACATTTCCGTAAATGTTTTACCCTTATACAGGTTAAATGTCTTTTGCAAGAATATTTATATTTTTAATCAGTGTACCCCTGCTTTAATCCTATACTCACAATAAAAAAAGGTTTTCTCTCACCTACCGAGTACCGTTCACTTGCAACCTTCAAACTCTATGGTACCTAACAACGTGCGTATGCGCACAGACCCGCCGAGTGTACTCAACAATTATTATAAAGTATTAAGAGTAATTGCTCACTTCACTCGATTTACTCGACGTCTCTTGAATACCGAGTTACGCACGGCAGAATTTATGGGCACAAATTACGAACGCATTTTAAAAATTTTATTTTTTTCTTATTTAGGATCAGAAACGTTTAATTCTAAAAGCAAAGTGGGCCTTCTTTTGGTAGGCCATGAACACGGAGGTCTTTTATTTCTGATCTGTAGGTAAATGTTAAATGTTTTTCTTAATGCGCGGAAAACTTGGGTTCGAACAAATAAGATGGAACTAAGCTACTAACGACTTATCCAATCATTTAGAGTTACTTGGCAAAAACACAAAACACAATCCTGTTATCCAATCATAACGAGTTGTAATGTCCCGTGGAGAGTTCATTAGAGAGGCACTATCACACTGTAGCAAATCACATAGAAAATGAAGCAGGCACTATTTTTTACACATGAAATATTCGCAGACGCCAAAATTAAAATGTTTTGTTGACATATTTGGCGTCTCGAATAAATAATCTATCACCGTTAGATCTAATATTATCGACTTTCGAAGCAAGAGTATCCATCGATAGCTGCCAAACAGTTTTGGCAGTCAGACCGTAGTTAGAATGTGATTGGAATCAGTTCTCAGAAGCCTGTCAGTCAATGTCTCTAACTGATAATAAAAACGCAATAGGAGCCAACCGATACAGCATAAATAATAGCACACAAAAGGCAACATTTAGTTCGCATCGGTGTAAGCTTAAACGCCATCTGTATGCCCTTGCGCTGACATCTAAGCGCAAGTCAACAACCTACCCGCAAAAAAGTTACAATAACTCCTCATTGACAGTCCAGGCATTCTATTCTTATACCATGACGTAAGCCTCTAAATCGAGTCGCATTAAATTATGATATCCATCAACAGATGATCAGCAAATGGGTTTTGAACTGTTGCAGTCTTGTTTTGTTGTTTTTATTCCTTGAATGATTTATGCATAACAATTTCGGAAGCCTGTTGCAGTGTTTCATATCGTACTATGCATATGTGATACTACATTTCGAGATCGGAAAGCTACAAAGTCACTCCAAAATTTGACGTTCTTAAATGTTTTAGCTAAAACTAAAATGAAAAGTAAGGTAAACTATAATAAAAATTACGACTGTAACCGAGGAAAGGAATGACTGACAGAGTTAGTATTATTTTTTACGAGTCCGTAGACCAGTTAAGCTACCCTAGCAGGCTAAACAAAATTATGTCCACTTAGTTCGAGTACTTCAGAACTCGAGATAATTATTTTCATGAGCAGTTGTTGTTCGTTATTTGTGGCACTGTCCAGTGCCCCTTTTGTTTCAAATGACTTACTCCTAATTGTAAGTCTTACACCGCCATTAAAGCTTTATTTGGAGAAAATCTGTCATTTAGTTGCTAACTAACCACTCGTGACATTGACATTGTGTTTTTATCATTACCGTCATTAAAGTTAATACCTTTGCCTCATTTATAACCCTCTTCATCACCTTTGTTGAAATCCTCCAGTAAGTCGTTAGGATTACTAAACAAGTTTTATATAGGTGGACCTATATCAGCTCGAAGCAAATAACAATTAAACTTAATTTAACAATTGCGAAGAAAAAACCTAACCTTAGAAATAAGGACCAAAAGTTTGTGTTAACATTACGTATACAAAAATTATGAACATAATATACAATATCGCAGGACAAAACACAAAGAAATGCTCTACCACCGAAATAAAATAAAAATAACAACACTCGGCAGGCAACATGCACACAAACAAGGAACGTTTACAGGTATTTTACATAGCAAATATAATTTTGAATTTCCATGACCCATTTAAAAAAAATCAACAAAATATTACCAACACCTCAACATTTTCAGACAAATGAATTGCTAGCTTTGAAACTACTGCAAACGGTTCGAAAATTATGTAATTTACTTTGTATTTGCTCCATGCTTCGTCTTAAAAAGACGAAGTAAAAGACGAACAGACAAAACATTGACCTCAAAGCTAGCATTCTTTGTCGTGACACAAAAAAACCATAGCCTGAGAAGCCAAACGTTCCGAGCGTGGGCGTCTACCTGGAGAGTTGCTGCCTCTCGGAGGGAGGTGGGGAGGGCGCGCGGGACGAAGTCGCCGTCTGCAGCTGCTCCCGAGGCTCGGCCGCCGAAGGACTGCCAGCCCCACTGCCGCCGAGCGCCAGCGCCAGCCCGCTGATGCTGCCGACACACCACCACGTCACCACAGCCCTAGCCTCGATCATAACCTACCTGCTCCACACTCCATCACACAATCAAAAGCAGAATCGAAAATATACATATAACCAGGTTACCAGGTTCAAGGATATGGGAGCAGATAAGCCAAATTATGCTAAGAAACGAAACTAGGAACGATCTTTCAACTGACTGGTCTAGTTGATTAATGGGTAGGTACTAAAACATTTGCTGTTACATCAACTGACATAATATCATTGACATCCCGCCAAGTTAATATCGTCTAAAGTACCTTTGATACAGGCTGTTTATTTGCAAATTCCAGTACTACAAACAGCCGAGCGAAGCAGAGCATTCTCAGCGGGGTGAAGATATACATTTAAGCAGTGATGTTCAGTTAGTGGCAAGGCAATTGGAGAGTCTGTTAAATAAGGGTATATGCAAGCAACCATTCCAATATCCTATTTATAATAAATATTCGTTATCAATCTCATCGTGCAAACTTAAATTATGATGAGATTCTTTCAAATACTATTTAACGTTGACATTGAACGTAACCAGTCATATGCAATGTCAGCGTTGGACAGAGTCCAACTGATGCACAATTTGAATTGATTTATATTTAAATAGCATCGCTAGAACAAAGACTGATCTAGACGGTAGTTTGCTCAGTAACGATGATATAAATCTGTCAAGCCTTGAAACTGTTAGGGTTAATAATGATGATAGCTATTCATATGCCAATCAGTGAGTCAAGATAGACAGAACGCAAGAGGAAGTCAACGGGGAATCAGTCACGCAGCCAGCTGTAGGCGAGTGGCAATTATCCGAGTTGTTCACGTCAACGGACTAGAATTATGTCGCACGTAACGCTTTTTGTATGAATGAAACTAATGCGTTGGGAACGTCTGCAGACTGTATAGCCAAACCGACGCCAACATCAAGGCGGCCTTTTGTTTGCATCAGAACTAAAATTACTCTAATTGCTCTTGCGATTTGGTCTCGCCAAACACACGTACAAAAAATCTAAAAATTGGAGTTGATGGTTTGTTGATGTTAGAAAGTAATCTAGTGATAGTTTTATGGTGAAGTTTATAGTGCAGATATTTGGAGAATTGAGGTTAAAATCAGTCTGTGATAAATTCCAAAAACAAAATATGGAACATCATCAAAGACAACAGTATTCTTGTTTAACATTCATCTTCAATAAAAACGGGAAGCTTTAAGAAGTTGTAACGACCACTTTGCGTGAAGACTAAAACAATTAAACTTAATAGCTGACCTATTCACAGCGTATTATAAATTACAAATTCAAATGGAAAATCCTTAAAATCTTATCGGTGTAAGTAAAAATAGCAAAGTAAACTAGCAGAATTTTAGGTTATCGTGACAAAGTAAATCAACACTTCTATGAAAACCTAACACTGAAGTATACTTTGAAACGTTTAAATATTGTAATCGCTAGAAGAACGTGAGTCACGTTGCGCAACTTATTCCACGAAATTTACCATGTTTGCAAGTCAAATGAAACACCACACCACGGCTTAGGGAGTAAAGAAGAAAAGTGATTTACTATTGTTTACTATAAAGTCGTTGTTTTCAGAATCTATAGAGCTAGAGGTCAATTTATTTACGCATTCCCGGAAAGGGACTCACATAAAAGTTATGTGCAGTAAAAATATCTTATGTTAAAGGAGCGAATTTCCGGAATTGTTAATTTTATAGAATACTAAAATGCAAAGGTTGAACGCCGCCATAAGGTCGCACGTTTGTCGGAAGTTTGAATTGCAACAAAGAACATTAACTTCGGTATCATACTTTTTGTCTGTCGAATGTAGAATAAAGACGAGTATTTAGCACGAATAAGGACATTGGCGATTAAAAAAACAATCCGAAGACTCTATGAAGTACGTACTTGCAAATATTTCAAAATTCCCAATTCATTATTATAATGTTAAAAAGATTTAAGAAAATATTAAGCTGTGGGCGAAATAAATGACACACTTTATGAAAGGTCTTGAAATGAAATTGTGCGTTTTTTAAAAGCGGCAATGGAGTCAGCGCAATTTTTCTTGACATGACGTAAATAAATTGTTGCTCTGAGAACATTAAGATAGTTTTCGTTAAGACGTGAGCGAATTATATGTTGTTTAGGTGGAAAAAGTTGATGGAATATGATAATATATTTATTATTATTTATAACAGAAAAAGAAATACAGCATAATGCAGTGTTACCTAAGCAACAGTACATATTCATTGACGCGTTTCGTGCATTTACGCGACCTCGGTGACACTACACAGTACATATGCATAGTAAAAACACGATACTGGACACAATGTCAAACCCGTTATAGAAACTGAAGGACCTAGCCTTGACTGGCCTGGTATTTGTGACCTGATGGCAATGTTGTGATATAGGAATTGCAGTCTTCAACCCGATACATTTTTGAAGACGATTGTGCTTGTTACATTACTTTCTTTCAAGTAAAGAACTCGTAAACTGGTACACCTATAATTTTGTGGCTTATTTAGGAGACAATCTATGAATAAATTGGTCATAGCTGAACAGATCCATAGACAATAACAGACAGAACAGGTGGAACATTCGGATATAAAAGCATATTTTAATTCAATTTTCCACAATGAAATAGCTGTTATAGTTGTAAAATTAGATATCAAAATTTTATTGCATCAGCCGATCGCTAGGACATTTCACTATTAGTTCCTATGGAGACAAGGCCATTAACCAAGGCTGGTTATTAATTTCAATATTGATGTAGACAGATAATTAAAACGAAATTATGATTCAATTGATAAGTTCGATCTAATAAGACTTTTGCAGCGAAAGGAAATATCAGTTTGATTACTGCAATGGAGGACAAGTCTAAATGAATTTAATAATAAAACCTAATTCATTACACAAATAGTGTAGTATCGATAAAAGCATAATGCAATTATCTCCAATCACTATTGCTATTAAAGGAACCATCGCAAAATGTCAGATTCGCAAAATGTCAGATTCGCAAAATGACGGATTCGCAAAATGACGGATTCCCAAAATGACGGATTCGCAAAATGTCGGATTCGCAAAATGACGGATTCGCAAAATGTCGGATTCGCAAAATGACGGAATTTTAAAGATACTTCCCACGACACTAGGATAGATGAATTTGAAGTCTTGTCGATAAAATGATGATAATCCAGTAGATATTTCGAAGAGTTCAACAAAAAAGTCAGTTAATCTATATATACACTCGGCGTCAAAAAAATCGCTCCTTCGGAAAATAATACTTTAAACTAGTTTTAATCACAGTTAGAATCTATGGTGATGGGACTATTAAGTATCATTTTAAACATTAATTTAACGACATTAAAATTAACAATCATTTATGCCATAAAAAAAAAACATTTCACCCAAATAACGACGTTATACAAAAATAATGCATAATTACTTTATAAAAGGGCCGCTAGTTGCGCTACCTTTTAGAGGTATAAAGGGGGGGGGGGGGGGTAAAACTAGGTTTTAAGTAATTTTTAAGCATTTTTTTGTCTTACTTTAATTCTTTGTCAACAAACTTTTTCTTCTTCTTTTGCAATCACTTCTTTTTGTATGACCTAGCAAGACTAAAGTACAATTTGCTGAATGTTGATGATTAGACCTATAAAATGATACCTAATAGTCCCATCATCATTGATTCTAAATGGGATTATAAGTGGTTTTTCAAAGGTGCGATTTTTTTGACGCCGAGTGTATATATAAAAAATATGGTAAACAGACTTGGTGATATATCAACGTACCTATATATCCACCCGTGCGAAGCTGGGGCGGGCCGCTAGTTAGCTCATTTTACTTGAAGGAAACATTCCTTTATTTTTTAAAGAAACAAAAGTGTACCTATTCAAAGATTTTCTAAAATTCGCTTGTATCACCCGGGACTCGAACCAGCTAAAATCTGAAACAGTAACATCCTGTACTCTTATGGTATCGATCGCTAGCTAACTAGCGGCCCGCCCCGGCTTCGCACGGGTGGACATGTACGTTGATATATCACCAATCAGTCAGTCTGTTTATCATATTTTTTTTATATACAGTGGTGGTCACATAATTACAGACACTGGAAGCATATTAAAATAACTAAGTTATTCCTCTGTATATTTTTTTTCAGACTGCCATTGTAACTGGCTACACTATTAAAAAATATTTGTGTTGTTATTGTGTAATGTTAAAACGAAACATTTACAACAAAACTTGCCTTTTATTTGGTAAAACATAATTAAAAGCAGTGTAAATCAAAGATAAGATTAGAAAGATCTGGCCATATAATTAAAGACACTCCATTTGCTTACAAGAATTAAACTACGGAACCCTAAAAAATTTAGTTATTATTTAATTTATCTTATTACATAAGATTTATAACACATTTTTATAAAATATTCCGATACATATCAATATTTGGTCGCATGTCCTTTTGCAGCAATCACAGCACGACATCTCTTGGCCATGGAAGCGATCAATTTTGTACAAGCTTGTACCGGAATTTGCTCCCATGCTTCTGTAAAAGCTGTGTAAAGTTGATCGACGTTTGATGTACGCTTTGTCGCCAATGTTTTCTTCACCTGGTACCACAAGTTTTCGATTGGATTTGAATTCCGGACTGTACGGGGGCCAATCCAAAACTGTCACAAACTGGTTCCTTAAGAAGTATTTTACTACTTTTGCAGTGTGTTTTGGGTCATTATCCTGTTGAAAAGTCCAAATGACCGGTAAATTTTGCTCGGCATAGGGCAGCATGGTTTCTTCTAAAATATTTTTGTACTGGTATTTATCCATGTTGCCTTCTATCTTCCTGACAGGTCCGACACCGAGTCCTGAAAAACAGCCCCACACTTTGATATTTCCTCCTCCATGTTTCACTACTTTCTTAGTGTACTTTGGATCCATTTCTTTGTTCGGGGGGCGTCTAACATATTGTTTTCCGTCAGAATTAATCATATTAATTTTTGTTTCATCCGAAAAAAGCACATTTTTCCACTCTCGTTCAGTCCATTGTTCATATTTTTTAGCAAACGCTAACCTTGCCCTAACATTCTGCTTTTTCAAAAGTAGCACCTTCCGAGACACTCTTCCGTGCAAGTTTGCCTCACAAAGTCTCCGTCTAATTGTTCTCGCAGACACACCCGTCGGCCCTCCTGCACCAAATAATTCCGAGCGTATCAGTTCTGATCCTTTGAACGGTTCTTTTTTTTGCCCAAAACACCATCTTGAAGTCTTCTCGCGGTGTAGTTTTCCTTGGTCTCGGTTTTCTGGGTACGTTTTCGGTCGTGTTGAACTTCTTGAAATGTTTTATAGCATTTATGACCATGTCTTTAGAGCAGTTCAAACTGTTTGCGATTTTTCTGTATGACCAACCTTTGTTATGAAAGTTCAAAATAATCTTTCTCGTGGACGCATCGCAACTTTTGTTTTTTCCCATATTAATTGGTTTAAAACGTATTAATTTTAATACAAAAAGTAATTTTTTTAAAGTAATGTCGACGTTTCATGCAAATACGCGGCAAAACAAAGAAAGACAGAATGTAGGTTTCTTTTTCTTTTTTAGAATTCAGAACACAGCTTTACTGTCTTTAATTAGCTGGCCAGCTAAAAGTAGGTTAAAAAAAGTTTGTTTTACATTCCGATAATGAGCATGTCTAAACTACTAAGCAACACAACTTTTTTTTTATTTTAAGAATACAACGTCATGTGTATGATTTAGTAACAAATACATTTTGTTTAAGACCTACTTTGGCTAGTGGTAGTACCATAATCAAGTTTACTGTGATCAATTAGGGGGTGTCTCTAATTACGTGTCCACCACTGTATATAGATAAACTGACTTTTTGTTGACCTCTTCAAAATATCTACTGGATTATCATCATTTCATCGATAAGACTTCAAATTCATCTATCCTAGTGTCGTGGGAAGTATTTTTAAAATTCCGTCATTTTGCGAATCCGACATTTTGCGAATCCGTCATTTTGCGAATCTGACTTTCTGCGAAACGCAAATGGTCAGATAAGCAGAATGTCAGAATTCCGACATTTTGCGAATCCGTCATTTTGCGAATCTGACATTTTGCGATGGTTCCCTATTAAATCATTGTTGAGAACTTTCGAGGTGTAAACATACATTAGTCTTAATTATTCTAGTAGCAGACACATTTGTGCCTAACTAAATACACAAATAAATCTAAGACTCGTCCTAAATTTAAACACGTACATCAAAGCTGTCACTGCTACCGAATCAACAATTTAATAAATGAAAGATGTATTTTTTTATATATACCTATTCATATTTCAACATGCCTTTCTTAGAATATGTAGGTAAACTTGCATGTGCATAGCCTATTGACCGGTCATTACTAGTAGCATAAAAACTGCATGGCACGCTTCATGTCCCACAAACACAATGACTCATCGCTCCCAACGACAGCCTTACATGTCGGCACGCTATTTCATTATAAAACATTTACCATCAACATTTATAGCTGTATGGATTAAGTGTCCAGTTTAATGACAGAATCTAGCTCTTGAGCGAGGTTGTCTATAGATTTTCCTATGTCATTAAAGTTTATGTTTGGAAGTACCATGTCGTAGCTTCTCTTAATTTTAGTAAAAAGAAAATTGTTATCGTTATCTTGGATTGCTGCCTGAATTTCAGATATATCACATTTCAAAGTACCCACTCCGTAGATTTCGCTTAAAATCCTGACAGACCTATTTATTTATCAGTTAGATTATAAATTTCCACACGATTTACGATACAGTCGGTAACACGCGATGATAAGCTTGTTACCCCTGACAATTTACTCATAAGTTTACTTAAATATCTCACTATATTATGAATGCGACAGTAAGTTGTCGACCTATGAGATTTTCGTGAATTACTAATGCAATTAAATAGTCGATCGAAACAACAAAACGCTTCTTCGCTCTTACGTTCACGTTACGACTTTACTATTTCAGTTGTTTCCAATTCCTATGTCAGTTCAATTATTTAAATTATAAGTAACACAGAATAAAAATAGTTTAAATCGATTCAGTAAATAATTCCTGTAGTTTATGCTTTCAACTCAGCGTATAGTAAATTTGGGATTATAACGTGTGGCGTTGACGTACCCCGTCGCTGCTTACGCAGTTTATGTCATCAACAGTTCAGTGGCAATTTGGATCAAATCCATAACATTAAACACCTGTCGACGTCAAATCCAGACATATCAGCTAAAAATTTATGGCGTAACATTCCAGAATTAATCATATCACCACGTTTCTGTGCTGTTCAGGAATGTAAAGTGCGAGGAGTTGGCAAATCACCAAAGTCGAAGCTGGGACACATTGAGACATCCAAGCTTCAAAAGCGACAATGTTAAGTAGTTAAAATGACACTGATGCCTTATTCCGAAGGATACTCCACATACAGACACGCCCCTTTGAAGAAGTAAAACATTACACGCTTTCTGAAGAAAAACTTTACCCTCCTTTTACTACCGATCGGGTAAAAAATGAGTCATCACTTAGCAAACATTATCACGGCGCGTGTTCTGTCATATTAAGTAAGTAACAGACAACTCTCTAATGTACAGCAATAATACATTTCTGATAAATGACACAAAAATACATAAATCGAGTTTTATATTGTTGTGTTCTATAGTATTGTCTTTCAATAAATTTTCCACAATGCGAGAACAACTTTATAATATTATTGCTCCATCAACCTCATAAAGAAAAAGTGACAGGATACGTAAATGGCAATCAGTTTCGAATACTGATTTCAGTTATTTCTGTAAGACACATTTAGTTCCGCAATAAATCTACATGACTCCAAAATCTGAAATGGAATCAACTCCGAATCTTTCGCAACAAGGATTTGATTAACGCTAATTGCTGACTAAACTCAGATAAGTGCGCAGGAGCGAGATCATGCCAGAAAATTTTGTACATAAAATGCTACAAATTGAAACTGCATAACTATGTACGCTACTCACTTTGTGATTAATTTTATTGATATAAATGTGTAAACTGGCTACTAATTCTATGCATAATATAAACACGAGTAAGATATTGTAGAATTTATTGGACACTCAGTGATATTTCTCAATAAACTAGATAACAGACGTTGAGGTAAATGTGGTCACTCAATACCACCGTGCTCTACTACAGGAGGCGTAACAACAAAATATCAGAAACGTGAAATACCAACAAATGGCACAATCGCCGGTGTACTTCAGAGCACAATATCCGAGATAACCTTCTTCGGGCGTCAAACGAGCCGATTGTGTAATCGTCGTCGAAGCTGTTAGCCCAACAATGGGACCCTTCAGAAGAGTACGTAGTAAATCATAAGGCGGTCGTTTGTGGCGCGTGCGCACCGATACGGGGCGATAACAACCACAACCGGTCGCATTACACTAAACACTGCGCTTGTATCCTTTGAAACTAAACTTTAAACATAGACTATATAATTCTGTTGTATGGCTTGATTACAATGGATGTACCTAGTGATAATTTATAAGGCAACAATCGCTCTTTATTACCGAATCACGAGTACAGCGATCTTTGTTCTCCGAAGGAGCTTGTTAACATTTCAAACAAACATGGTTTCAAATGACCTTAATACATACAATTTAATTTACGGCGTAAGTGAAACTCGAAAAAGGAATATTAATTGAAATACCTTAATTATACCAATAAGTGTTACGCATAGCCCGGAAGCGTAACGTAAGCCTGTAGGCAGAAAAACATTGTATAACGTTATCAGCGGAAACGGGTTGTTTACAAATATGTCTGTTTGGCCTGACGGCTTGTTTTTATTTTTTTCTCGACATTCTTAGTAGCTTGATTCAACTATGCTGTAAATATTAATTTTCAACACACTTGCTCATAAAGTGGCTCTAATTTCACTGCAATTAGGCACATAATGACACCTATAATCAAACTGAGACTTTTTGTTTGCTATTATTCACTAGTGAGTTATAGATTTTTTTTTTCAATTTTGTTGCTAGAGTTGCTTTGTTCTTAAAAAAGTTTCGATACAAAAAAGATCGTATTCAATCGTACTAATAAATTAATACACAAATATGGCTTGCTCATTTCATGCAACTTCGTATTTAAATAGATCATTTCAACTTGTACGTGTTTAATAAACAAAACTTTCACTCAAATATAACTTTGGTTTTCTCTGTAAAAACTTTAAATACCCCATTTTGTACGTGGCTAAAACGCTATCCACGACAAACCAAAGAAAAAGAAACCTAATTTTTTTAGTCCATGGCCGATCGCCATTGTAAGATGCGAGCGCATAGGAAAACGAGGCTGTATGGGCCTAGATCCTTTTGCCTTTTCCAAATTATATAAATAAAAAATTGGAAAACCAATTAATTTTCCCCGCCATTGCGAATGATTATTTTAAAATGATTTTTTAGTATTATTTATTCACAAGTGTGTTGAAAAACGTCGTATGATACACGTGTGTATTGATGATTACCGTCCTCGGCTCTCTTATGACCCTCGCCTACGGCTCGGGTCTCAATGGCGCCTCAGCGGTAATCACCAACTTTACTCACTTGTACCATAATGTACTATTATGTAGACAACTGGTTTGGAAGGAAAATTAATTATTATGGGGAAGCCTACATTTACATGATATAATAATGTTTTTTTTTTGTCAAGTACCTTACCTTGAAGGAAGAAATGACTAGCTGGCTGACTGATCTATTAACGCACAACCGCAAACGCTGCATGTAGAAGCATGAGAAAAATTGCAAAGATTCCTTAAATGACTTATTGAGCACTAAGAAGAGATTTCCAGAAATTCCCCGGGAACGGGGCGGGGATGAAACTGATTCAAGTCGCCTGCTAATACAATATACTATGAAGATAAACTAAGTAATATTCAGATATATCTGAATTATGGATCTTTTTAACAGACTTCAAAAAAGGAGGAGGTTCTCAATTCGACTGTATTTTTTTTTATGTTTGTTACCTCAGGACTTTCGGCTAGGGGAACTGATTTTGATGATTCTTTTATTTGAAACAAGCGACCGGCCCCGACTTCGCACGGGTGCAATGCTTATACTAAAACATTCTTCTTGAATCACTCTATCTATTAAAAAAAATCGCATCAAAATCGGTTGCGTAGTTTTAAAGATTTAAGCATACATAGGGATATAGGGACAGAGAAAGCGACTTTGTTTTATACTATGTAGTGATTTGCTGGTGCTTACCGTGTCCCATTTCAATTTGGTCCAGTTCTGACAATGGCATCCATGAAAAAACCATATGTCTTAAATTTGCATTAAGTATGTGCGCTACAAATGGACGAATAATTCAATATCACGCCGACCGATTTCACCGATTCTTTTTTTAACCGACTTCAAAAAATTCGTTAAATTCGGTTTTTTACTCTATGTTAATATGGTGATAGACAACTCTGTAACCAGAGAATACACGGCCTAGTGAGTCGATTCAAGTGAAGACCCTGACCTCCTGGTTGCTTTGAGGCTTCTCAAGGTCAAGTGAATATTGATTGAGTGACACGAATTGACACGTTATGGTGATACTAATACTTACTCAAACGAATCTCTTTGAATAGCTTGGGAATAATACTTATTTCTTTGAGTTCTACACTGCCCTTTCTGCTCACTGCCGTTGTTTGGCAAAAAAGTCTGCCAATTTCTGCGCGGGGGACGAGGAAACGCACACAAATACCTAATGTTAAAACAAACGCATTTTTTGACAACACAATTAAACAGTAGCTTGAACTAGATGCACACAAATACATTCACCAATAAGAGGTATGGTCGTTGACCGACACTTTTTTTGGCAGAGGGGAACGCCTGTCAGACGCATCTCCGGTTGGTTTAATACTCAAAGACACTGCCTTAGCGAAGTTAGCAAATTCTCCCAAGTTTATTATAGCATCCCTTTTGAGAGCTGTATTAAGCAAAATACGACTTTCCTGCGACACAACATACTCAATAAGATATTTATAAAACTCAACGCCGACACAAATTCAAGTATAATATGTTTTGGAAATAACGTTCATGCAAGAAAATATTGTAGGTATCTACATTTAATTGCAAAATTATCAACAATAAAATTATTCCTTTTTTTTATACTTTGCTATAAAATATAATAAAATACTTAATCAAAATGTTACCGAGCGGAACAATGTATTCCAGATCGAATGTTGCGTCATAACCTCACGAGCACAGTTTATGTAGCTATACCTAATAGTCATTACATACGTAAGTATTATGTCGGTACTCGGTATGTTTGCATGGTTGACGCTCGTGAGTAGAACATTATGAGTGTTATTTATCTATTCATAGGTCCAAGTGTAAACTCTTCCAATCTTACTCCTAGGGACAGGAATTCTTTATTCTGAGTCCGCAGAACCTACCACGCCTGTCTTCGAGGTTATAACTCTGTGTACAGAACACACGCACTCATTTCCGACTAGTGTTATCACTTCTCATGATCATAAATATTTGCTACAAAGTACACCTTAAAATATATTTTGGCAAAATTAATGCGGTAGTTCACAAGTGCATGCTCCATTTGACACAGAATATTTCAAACATGCGGATTAAATTTAAATTTAGGTTATAATAAATCTCTTAACCTTTACGTGTGCAGACGTTAAGCAGATTCGCGAAATTATTCAAGTTTTAGTGATTGTTTATTTTGGTTTCGGCTCCGCGCAGGCGCCGTGTTCACCTTGACCGTAGCTGGCGGGCGGAGCATTAACCAACGAAGTCTGACCTTCTAACCCCTTCGCTATAATGGTACGCTAAGGGGGAAGCAATATAATACCACGAAGGTCTTTTATAAATGGCCGAAATTGCTGGAGTTTTTCCCAATTCGATATCCGTAATAACTTTTGTTCCTAAATTGGTCATATCGGTTTTATACGATTTTGAGATACTTATAAAACAGTTTGAAGCGAATTTATATGGGGGCGAAATGGTGATTTGAGTTTATTGTACTCGAATGAGGTTGTTCTTGAAATTAAAAGTGTTCGGCATCGACAAACAAGTCACATATTCATCTACAAATTCGCTAATTAACATTTCGAAACAACGCAGAGAAAATTAAACAGACTATTCTGATCGAGCGGTAAACCACGAGTTTATGGTTGCTGTAAAGGCTAAAACCATTTCAAAACAAAACAACACAGATCCATGGAGATTTCATAAACAAGCCGTGGCCATTAACTTTACTGCCGCGACAAACCCGTAATAGTCAAGGCAGCAGATCCAATAAAAGCTTTCACACATCATAACAAAAGAATAAACAAAATTATGACACCCTTAAAGTTCAACGGACAATAAAATGATTGGGCAATGAAAAAAAGAAAGGTGAGCGTTCGAAAAAGGTCATATTGGCATTGAGACTGGCCAGTCTAGACTTTCAGAACTGTATTTATGACGAAGCTCGATAACCCTCGACACGAAAGACCACATGATGAGTAAACAGATCGTAAAGAATATGGCGGCCCCGTAGGCTGTGAACAAACATCGGTAGCGATGTGGGAAGCTGTTGTATATTTGTGTTGACTAATTCCAGTGGTTATAATAAAGAAATTATTGTAAGGCTGTGTTGTGAACCTGTTTGGACCAGCCGGATCCAATTTTATGATATAGCAATATTACGTAAAAGGATCTTCGAATTACCAGAGCACACGAGAGCAGCCAATTATAGGATTTCTCGTAAACATGTCTAAAATAGAATACTGCAGCATCTGTAGTTACCACATAAAACAGGCCACAACCTTGAGTTGATCTCAGTTAAAATATTCTACTGACGCGCAAAGTTGGTATTTCTTACACGAAACGCGGAAACCGATGTAAATTTCCATTCGGAAATAGAATCATTTTTGTCATACTGTATATCTTATGTTATGTAACACACACTATATGTTTCAGTTATTAATAGTTTGTGTATACGTACATAACGACCATGAATTTTCACGGAAATATCTAGAAATTCTTTGCGGTGCCATCAAGCACCAGATGACTTTTTGAGAACTTGTACCGTAACAGAATGTGTTTGAAAGCAAACAATAAACATGATTACAGCAATAAACCGAAGCTCGATAATTGTTGCATATAATTAGACTAACCAGACCATGTAGTGGCTAAAAGCGCCAAGTTGCAACGATCGCCGCCACCCACGGCGTACTGAATTAGAATGATGACGAATCCTTTACCAAGAGTGTGCCGACGAGACGCGGATGATAAACGGCTGTGTTGTCGGTAAAACATCATGCTAAATTATTTAAAAAAACATACGGGAGCATGTATTTGTAACGTGGTGCATGACTGAAGAATTAGCGAATGAGTATGTAATTAGTGGTGCAAGTAAGACATCTAAAGAACGAACCTATAATGTTGATGACCAATTAAACCAATGAATTGTAGCTATTGCAGCTCACAAAAGCAGCATATTTAAAGGAAATACAAAACACTACGTTGACAAAACGATACTAGACGTTACGTAACATTGTTTTACGGAACCAAAACAGTCCAAATATATAGCGAGCGGCAATCGGATCTGTGCCATAGCCAATCGGTAAGTAAACACTAATAACATTAGTAAGCTGACACTAAACGAGCTGCGAAGGACGTGCGATGAACCTTGAAGTTACGCAGGGGTAGTTAATACAAGGGTAACGACCGTCGACTGTTTTGTGGGGTTCCGGGTATTAACGGAAGTTGTTGAACAAAGACGATTTGACATCTTGAAAGAGAACATCAAATTAGCTTAAAACGATTAAATAAAAAATAATGCTGCTCCTAATTGAGATTAAATAAATGACGTCAGCACTGTGGCCACCCCTTGTCTTATACTAATATTTTTGGGTTTGTCACGAATAAACTCAAAAACTACTGGACCGATTTTAAAAATTATTTCACCAATGGAAAGCTAGAAGATCCCTGAGTAACATAGGCTATATTTTATTTCCGTATTCACACAGGAACCGCGAAACCGCGCAGAACCGCTAGTAGTTTATAGTTTTAAACAAAAAACACAAAAACAATAATAACAAATCTAGGGAACCATGCATCGTATACCATCTTAACACCACCCTCGCTCACCCTAACGTAATGTGACACCAAGGCCGCGGATACCACGCTAAGGTCGTACGTCGAACTTTCTAGCTGCTTCCGGGAACCAAATGAACTTGATGTTGATGATTGATGTTGATGTAGTGACGACGCACCATTAGCAGAGGTTGACGACCGAAATAATGATGGATTTGGTATCTTGGATCAGATGACATGGGACAATTGCGAATCATATTAATTGAAGTGCTTTTTGTGCGAGAATTTTTTGTTACTTCAATGTGTGTGGACTTTATTATGTAGGAGTACACAATAAGACCGTGAATACATTAAAGAATACAAATATAAACAAAACACTGTTGGTCAATGCAGATTTTTGTGTGTTAAAAAACGTTTAGGACTATGTAGTATCACTCCTATTTAATAGGTTTACACGGCTTAACCGCTGAATCGATCTTGATGAAACTTAGCTGAGAGATAGCTTGCGTCTTGCGGAAGGTCATGGCGATCTTTTAATATCTGCAGGAGAAGAGCTAGTACATAAAATGTAAACGAATAAATGAAGTCATTAGTGAAACTCGAAAAACTTTATAGATAACCTCACTACAATCTATCATGATTATCTTTGTAAGCACTACAGAAGACAGCCGAGTTCATCCACCGTAATTTAAGATCAATCAATAATCGATTCCAGTTCAGGTAGTCCAGAAAGTTCGATGAACCTTCTAGAAGCCTGTCAACGAACCGTGTTTTTAAAAATAGTTTCATAACGACGTCTGTTCATGTCAGCTCATGTGTGAAGAATCCTTATAGTGTCAATCAGGCTCGAAATAGCAGCGGATGGCTTCGTCAACAAGTGGCTGCCCTTAAATTAAGTTTGGTCATTATCTGAAAAAGATTAACTGTAGTGGAACGTATTTAGGAAGCTGATGGTGCTGAAGTTATAATGTTGTCAGAAAAATATTACTTCGTAATAGTATACTGCTTCCTACGCCGCTCACGGGAAGCTGCTAGAAGTAGGTTGATGGAGGCATGGATGTTCAGTTCCCAAAATGATGACGCTGAAGAATATGCCTTAGCAACAGTCGGGAAAATTACCTAAGTCATGGACTTTTTGACGCATAAGCACAAGACTTCAATACTAATATTATAAAGAGGAAAGATTTGTATCTTTGTAGGTTTGGATTTTTGTATGTTTTGTTACGAATAAACTCAAAAACTACTGGACCGATTAAAAAAAATATTTCAGTAATGGAAAACTAGAAGATCCCTGAGTAACATAGGCTATATTTTATTCCCGTATTCCCACGGGAACGGGAGCTAGTGGGTGAAATCGCGCAGAACCGCTAGTACCTATTACATAAACCCAATCCGTACGAAAAAAAAACAGAAGTGTCAGCAAGACTGGTGTTTATTGACAACTCTAATAACAATCGGCTTAATTTTGACGTGGGTACATTGCTTCTGACTTTTTGTAAATCATACCTGATAAAAGTAAAACGATTATAACTTTCATACTCGCTTTCACAAGGGATAATATAAATATTTTTACGAACTCAATAAACTTAAATAACGATCGAAACTACTACAGATAAATATAACCGAATAACTGTTTAAACGCAAAACGATAATGTAAGACTTCTAGTAATCTATACTAATATTATAAAGCTGAAGAGTTTGTTTGTTTGTTTGAACGCGCTAATCTCCGAAACTACTGGTTCGAATTGAATAATTCTTTTTGTGTTGGATAGTCCAGTTATCGAGGAAGGCTATAGGCTATATAACATCACGCTACGACCAATAGGAGCAAAGATATAGTGGTAAATGTGTTTTTACACATTTACCAACGGGAGAAATTATTTCATCTTACGGGAACTACGCGGGTGAAACCGCGCAGAACCGCTAGTAAATAATAATACTCATTTATTGATCCTTAAAACGCACACGTGTAAATCAGCTCCGAGATGCGTGCACATAATAATCTCATGATAAAACGACCAGTGGTAAACCTGACAACATCGATAACACCCATCACCATTACCATCGATAGACTTTTATGTATCAACAATACATTTTAATTGTTACGCATCATAATATAAACTTTTAGTAAATATGATAAACACACTAATATTATACTATTAATCTCTATCCTTGGCAAAGCTATTAAAATTTTAGAGATATGTACCTACTCGTACCCACATTTCACCAATATAATACGCCTTAAGTTCTAACTTTAGGGCCTGCGGGTTTTCTCACGACGTTTTCTTTGAATATCGAACTAGAGATAAATATTTTGTCAGTTTTTGAGCGATTCTTACATATTATGTTGAAACTCGAAAAGTAGACAAGTTTCAAAATTCAATAACTTTGCTATCGCGGGATAAGGCTGAAGTTTAAACTAATATCTACTATATAAAAATAAGTCGGGTTTTCCTTCCTGACGATTTTACTCGAGAACGGCCGGACCGATTTTGATGAAACTTTTTGTGTGGGTTCGAGTGGGTCCAGAGATGGTTTATAGCAAAGAAAATTCAGCATTGCACCCGTGCGAAGCCGGGGCGGGTCGCTAGTTATTAATAATAATCTCACGCCTTTTATCCAAGAGGTATTCCTTTTCTGGATATACCAACTTTTCACGAGATATTCCATCGCCGATAGCCCATCGCCGGACCGGGTAATTTACACAAGCGTCAGAATTAATTCTGGGACCTGCGGGTTTCCTCACGATGTTTTCCTTCACCGTCGAGTTAGTGATAAATATGAAGGTAAGTTTTGAAAAACTCATTGGTAAACTAAACTAACATTTAAGTTTTAAGCAAGTACAACAACTTCGCTTAGACCGCTGCAGCAATGAGCAATGCGGAATCGCTGACAAATAAACTGTTTAGCATCTGCCGTTTTAGCAGCTACCCGCAAAATGGCTGCCGGCAACAGTTATGCTTGTTTAGTGTCCAACTGTTGGTGTTACGCGAAAATTACCGGACAGTCTGAGTCGACTGCAATAATTGAGACATGAGGTAGGTACGTCCGCGTTTCAAAATATAATGTCATGGATTGAACTTTAAAAACTTGATATCACAGATAAATAAGATTCTAAGTTGTCACATAATGACTGATTTACATTTATTCAATGGCACTAGATCATGAATGGACCAACTGTAACAATTTTGAATCCTCTCCATCTCGAAGTTTTTACTTTGGACCTAGAAAGATAAAAATACTGGAATAATAAAATCCATAAACGAAATCAGTCATCATTTACTTGAGCTTTTTTAATTATTTGGGGTCGGCGCAGTATGTTTTTTGCTTCCATTTAGATCTATCATACGTCATATCTACATTCACTTCCATCTTGCACATATCATCCTTCACATAATCCATCCATCTTTTCTTTGGTCTACCCCTCTTTCTATTCCATAAACGAAATCAGTACAGGCAATTAAAAAAGAAGTATAGAACACACCATATAAAATTTCGGGCCATTAATCATTTATTTATTAATTTTCAAATCGAATTCAGAATTTCAAGGTCAGCTTAAGACACTGACAACTAAAATTATAAGGAACACAAAATAAAAAAGCTTGGTCGATAACGATTCCCGCGTTTTTACCCTGGGTGATGTCACAACCGGTCCGATGAGATCACCTAACCGCGAGCTAACCTTGAAATTCCCTACTGCAAGGGAAGGAAAAGAAATGTTATCGCACCTCGCGTCTTTATTTTGGACTTTTATTATGACGGTAGGAACGTACATGTTTTTATGAAGAAATATTCATTAAAACCTTTAAACGTGTAAAAATATTACTCAATCCACTGCGAATGCGTGAACCAGTATTTTATTTAAAAAAACTAATTTAAATACTCTCACGTAAACTAATAATAACACAGTAATAAAGTTTTAAGATTGAACTCCGAATACCTAATCTAAGTAGTACCAAACGGTAGATATGGGTTGAGCTTAGGATCAGGTACAGCTTTGTTTGAGGAAACTACTAAACGAATTTCATTTGTAAATATCCTTTTCTGTGAGATATCAATCAAATGCGAATAAAGAGCAAATGCATTGGATTCAGACTGTTCATAACTTTTTACAACATTTAAACTAGGGATGCATCCTATACCGATACCGATATATCGGCGATACTTCGAGTTTGCCGATATATCGGTATCGGCGATATTTTTATGACCAATTCAACGATACTTTTCAAATTTCGCGCTTTAAAAATGTTATGTAAACGCGCGTGTTGTCCCATCTATTTCGTTGCAAACGAGGCACGAACTAACTTTGCTCTGGGAAACCCCGCGCTTTATATTTATAAATGTTAGTTTTGATTACTAAAACTATTAATTAATTGTGTTTTATTTATTCTACCTTCATTTTTGAATTCAATAAGCGTATCGGTATCGCCGATATTTTTATAAGAGTATCGGTATCGTATCGGCAAAAATGCGTATCGAGGCATCCCTAATTTAAACCATATTAACGGAGTCCCTAAACGAATAGTCGATATCGGTAAGTCTGTTTCAATATTATAGGCAAATTAAAAAATAATCGAAATGGAAAGGTTTTGTCAAGTATACAATAAAAGGTAGTTCATATAATGAGTTCCAATCCCTATTGGCTAAAAAAATCAAAGAAATTAACACAAAGAGTTGATAACAATAATACTACCGGTTGCTACGTCAATCGTTATTGAAAGCACTGTTAAGTTGTCGTACGTCATAAAATAATAGTTAAAGCACTGCTGCCTAATAAAAACGGTCGACTGTAGTTTTGTCT
Organism: Ethmia dodecea; assembly: GCA_963855545.1. Taxonomy (NCBI): domain Eukaryota; kingdom Metazoa; phylum Arthropoda; class Insecta; order Lepidoptera; family Depressariidae; genus Ethmia; species Ethmia dodecea. The sequence goes on along the minus strand of OY979438.1, from coordinate 15,637,689 downwards.
GTTTATAGCTTGAATTAATTATAATTTAAACATATTTTAGAGCAATTAAAAAAAAAGTTCAAGAGTTTTGGGATTGAGCCGTTTTAAGCGGCTACATCCCATTTGGTAAACCTCAAACTGTACCTACTAAAAAGTTGCGTTTGGTAAAGATTATATATTTCATACATTTAGTCCCATTTCGATAACATTTCAGTAATTATATGTATTATATCCCGTTTGGTAAACTTTCAGATGAAATGGGTACAGTCAAGTAAAAAAGAAAACACGAAACTGATGATAACATGTTCAAAAATACAGACAAATCTAAACTATTATTTTTCTTTTAACTATAGAAGTTTATCGCAATCTGAATGTCTTACAATCTATAATCCATGTCAGTGTTGTACTGTTGACAGACATAAATATCACTACTACAATTTATAAAGGCGTAGTTATTATACAGTTCGCAAGCAAAACCACGGGCTCACCACAGCTTCAGAAAATTATTTTTACATAACCTACACCAGCAATTAGTTGATTGTAACGAATCGATGAGTCATCACATTATAACACGGATGTTTTTTTCAGGTTAAACTATGTAGGGCAGCGTAAAGCTTGGGTCCCACGGTCCGTAAAATCGCGGATGCACGCAGACCAGCTCGCACGACGCACCGTGGGACCGGCCTCGTCCGTGATAGCACAGAACGTCTGTGGCGGTGCGCCCGTATCCATCGTGAGTCGGTAACTTCAAAGGTGCGCTCTTCTCTCTCTTTCTTTCGCTTTGCATTATGACAACATAAAAACATCTACACACACCGACACGCACCGTTGGACCGGCCCTGCCTGTGGTGCGTCGCCGTCCGTGCTCGTCGGCTGAGTGTAGCTGATCCGTAGAATAGCGGACCGTGGGACCCCAGCTTAAGACGGGAGGTAGCCACAATATATTACTTTCTTTATCTTTTGACAGTGTTCCATCACCTTTGAGGTGCTAATATTTGGTTAATTGAAATGTCATATCTCAAGATTAACAAGTGTTCCATTCCTCATACACCCCAATTATTATTATATTAAGATAAAAAAAATGATGCATTCGTACTTTAATTTTGTCTCACCAAATTCCCTAAATAAAGAGGAATACGGTTTCCATAGGTAGCCCCAAAATTTAGTTATGCTAATTAATTTTTCGGAAAAAGCGTTTATTCTGTTACATCACTACATAGTATAAAACAAAGTCGCTTTCTCTGTCCCTATATCCCTATGTCCCCATGTATGCTTAAATTTTTAAAACTATACGCAACGGATTTTAATGCGGTTAATTTTAAATAGATAGTGATTCAAGAGGAAGGTTTTAGTATTTAATTGCACCCGTACAAAGCCGGGGCGGGTCGCTAGTATTGTATAAAATCAAAAGTCAGTTGAAAGTAAAGTTCACGCACGTAAGTTCCGTTCTCGTGGGAAAGAAGCACAAGTTACAGAATTTTTAAAATCAGTCCAGTAGTTTTTGAGTTTAATCGTTACAGACATACAAATACAAATCTTTCCTCTATATAATATTAGTGTAGAATAGCTAACTGGGCATCCAGCAGCATTCCTGTGGGAATATCTTAAAACCCTTTGTCAGCTGATGATTAGATCGTATAAGGCAGCTGCCAAGTTTCTAGGTGTTTGGACATTTCATGGTATGTACTTAAATGAATCTGCAGGTTCTCTGTTTTATTAATTTATCAATTTTACTTTGTTGTTCAATATGCATGCTGATAATATCATTTCAATAATATAATAAATCATATAGAGGTCGAGTGTAGGTGGTAAAAGGCCGTAGATGTTGGAAGGACAGCTTGTACGAAACCTTGCCGCTTATATTGCTATTTATCACCCGGATTATAGTTTAGTTGTTACGATCGCTATCAGAGCAAGTCTTGATAGAATAGAAATATTCAGAGCCCTATATGGGACAAGCAAGGTATTCTAGTTGAATGCTCGGCGTCGTAGAATGGGAATGGATCGGCAGCCACGTCCCAAGTAAGAACCGTAGAAAACATGAAGATTGTATTAGTCTGACAGCAAGTTCTGCACCGCACCTTAGGGTGAGACGGGGGAGCAGGTCAGCCCTTCTGTACGCTTGCCTCACTTCTCTGTCTCGATTGAAAGAAAGTATTAAACAACGAAAAATATATTCATTTTTGAGTCTTGCGTATCAGCTCCCCCGGCGAAGACCTCACAACTTGTCATGTTTAGGGGTTCGAAATATAGAAAAAAAATGTCTCACGCCTTTTATCCCAGAGGTATTCCATTTCTAGAAATACCCACTTTTCACGAGAATGTTCGACGCCTAAACGTGATAGGTGGTGAGCCCATCACCGGATCGGGTCTCTTACACATGCCTCAGGCTTAATTATATATCGGAGAAAAAAGGGAGGTAGTAGGTACTTCTATGAAAGAAGTACCTCTGTCAACCCTTTGAATTTAAATAAAAGTTTGTTTCTACATTTATAACTGAGTGCGTAACAATTGCAAGAATACGGATACAAAAAGTCAATATCATTGTTTAGTGTTATACCTATATATAGAAACTAGTTTCACTATCGCCTACTCGAAACGGGTGTCAGACAGTAGTGTTCTTTTCTAGACATCGATCGTAACAGTAATAACTGCAATTCAGATTTGACACGTAACACAACACACCTGATGCTAAGTACGAGTTCTGCAATTTAAATCACAATAATTGCGCACGCGTGCTATTGACAAGGGGTAGCCTTCTCGGCTGCGTTTAATACCACATTGTTCAACTTACGTAAAATTACACAGCGCATGCGTAAACACTCGTAAATCAAACGCGTTTGCATGTTCTGCTGTAAATTATACTTCCAAGTATAATATTGGTCTAGTCCTCTATCAGACGGTAGCGTTTCTACGGAAGATAGTCTGAGGCGAGAATGAAGTGATGCTAATACAATTTAGTAACAACAACACAGTTTTTTTTTATAAATAGTTTAAGGTTTGGCTACTAGGCCTTTAAACTAAGTCTTTATTTTACACTTTAATGTTAGTTAAATGGCTCTGCGTTAAATGACACATGCCACATAATATACTATGACTAAGATGCGTCAAAACCCGAAATATACAGCAAAATTAAAATTATACAAAAAACATGACGACCCTCTTCGGATTCTCGCCTAAAAGCCAATAATATTATGTATACCTAACATCAATAACCTCTAAGGGCCACTGTTGAGCTAAGGGTATGTATTCACACATAAGGATGTATGGGGAGTACCGCCAATCGGGAGATGGTGTTAGGATAGTGGCCACCGGCCTACCAGTCAGAATTTTTCACGGCACCCAATTTACCTATCCGATATGTGGTTGCCTTAAAGTTTTTTTTTAATTTTTATTATTTCACCAACCATGCTACAACCGCACTGCTGGTTTAGGAAGGTTTGTGACCACCCCGAAAGGAATTACGTTCGTGAGTCAATGTATGTCTGTATTATCTCAGTTTTTTTTGCTATTTTTATTTTAAGTAATAAAATTTAATTTTAAATCTAAATATCTCTCAAGTCCTAGAATGATACTGCAAGTGCAAAGAGGTTGGAAGAAAATCATTCTAGGAGAGAAACTTTTTCTTTAAACGTCTTTGTGCAAGTGTAATAATAGTTGCGCTCCACATGCATCCGAATATTAGATTATGTCATTTCATTATACATTACGCGAACGTGTAACGAGGGACGCAACACGCACTGCATGTGATGTGATTGATGATCGTCAAGTAAGGCACATGACATAAATATAGGTATGTTTGCATTGGAACTAGCTTCGAAAAAAGATTATGACAGTTGGAACTCTGGAAAAAAATACCCGTTTTAGTTCTGAGACACAGTGTGTATAAACTTCTAGATACTAGCAGCTCCCCGCGGTTTCACGTCCGTGGGGATGAGGGGATAAAATAAAGCAAATGTGTTATTATGATATATGACCAATATCACTATAAAGTTTCATCAAAATCCGTTCAGTAGTTTTTGCGTGAAAAAGCAACAAACATACTCACAAAATTTTCGAGATTTTAATATTAGTAGGAAGTAATACACTTTTACAGTGTCAGTCCACTGTTGTATGTGTCCACTACAACTGTTTCTTGCCTCACACGAGAAGGTATGGACCGTAATCTACGCCAGCCAACATGAGTTTGGGACAATATATTAGGGTAGTGGCCAGAACTAAGTTAGCAAAAAACAGGAGCAACGGTTTGAAGTACCATCCAAAACACGGAGGCGCTCCTGATAATGTCACTAGTAGGTCATAAGATCACTGACCGCACCCACCATTGCCACCAGTGAGATCTTTACAAAACACACCAGCACTAGGCTACAATACTTACCAAAACTTAAACAAAATTGAATTCGGCAAATCCCGTTTAATTTCCGAAAACAACATTCAATGTTTCTACTTAAAAAAGCTATTCATTTCTTGTCAATTTTGTAAAGTGTTATGCTGAGTATAACTAAAAACGTTACGGTTGCGATAGTTATTTCAGCAACACTCAATTTAATAGACATTACGTCCAGTTACTCCGCAATGCGGTATAGTTTCTACGAAATTCATAACATATGGACGTTTTCAACCGTTGTTCGTTGTCGAGAAATATATTGGAACTGTGTCTGGAATATTTGTATGTTTCTATTATATTTTCTATTTGTATTCGAAAATAAACGAACTACTTTGGAAATTCGCATTGTTTTATTACAATGGAGCCAGTATCTTGACCTCTCAAACGACCTTAGAGTTGTATAAATTAAGATTTATCTTCCTAAGCTAAATAAGGTACTTACAACTTTTTACGACACAGTTTATCTAAGCACGTCCCAAGTTTAACTAGATCTAGTTCTCAAGGGAAATCTCGACTCGTTTGGTCTTCAACGAATTTAATCAGAATTCTGAATAACATTCGTTGATAGAGCACAATTTGATATTATGTAATCTCTCGCACTTCTTAATGTGATTCCACAGAAAAAAAGAATAATTAATTTCGTACCCGACATCAATAGTTAAATGCAGATGTTCGTTGGTAAAAATAACCTTACAACAAATCACACCAATGCGTATGCAGTTTCAGCCCCTGATTTTGCTCCCCGAAATATATTTTTTATTGATACTTAGTCCGATTTTATTGATAAATCTTTCAAACCCCATCATGCTACCTAGCATGCTACACAGCAAATAACAACCTTAGTTTCCTTAAAATTGAAAATACACAATTAAAAATAAATTGTGTCTGATTTTCTGGGCTTAAGAGGTTAATATTGAAAATACTTCTATCGTTCGATGACTTCCTAGATATACATATTGCAGCAATACACCAATTTGGTAGTTTTATTATTCGAGTGCAGGCAGACACATAAAGTGCAAAACTAACTCTGCCAGTTAATTTTATAATATTTATATGAAGATACATAAATATGTGTTTAAGCATATCGTAAGGCGGCATGTTAACAACTTATCTGACGATTCTATTTTTAGCGGTGACACGCAGTTTGTATTTTTTATCGTCATACTTAGAATGTATAATAAAATAACATTGACCGACACTTCTAAAGTAGTGCAAAGAAACATTTCGTCCATTTTTTTTCTACAGTAAAAAAATAATTGTTTTCAAATTCACACATTGAGACACTTTTTTATTCTGTGTCGGATACATAGTTAATCTTGATCGAAACTCATGTTAAGCAAGTGCTTTGTAAAATGGCGTATTACTAACTAGATGATTATACGAGTGACCGCTATACTTGAAGAAGAATTCCTCTAGCACAGTATAGCACAATACGACAACGAAAATTAACCAAATTATGTAACCCAATTTAGTATGAGGTATGAATTTATTAAAATAAGTTATAAGTTTCTTGACCAGCTTCTTCTGTTCCACTATGGGTAGGTATATGTAGAAGGAGTGGAGTTGCAATGACTCTCAAGAAGTGGACATATAAGCCCGTATCTTAAATGAAATCATTTTGATTAATTTTAAGTTTGCTAGTGAATATTTTATTTTCATACAATGAATATGAAATCAACCACTACCTCCGCAGACGTAGATAAACAGATAACCGATCAAACAGTGTTCGATGTAAGCAACTAGAAACTAAACGTTTTCGCAGCGACTAGATACCTACCTATATGCATGTTATACCTACGGATTTTCGATCTTCAATATTTCGAGAAAACTTAAGTCGATACAAATAATAATTTAAAAATCTAACAATTCAGAAAATCACTATGATTTCAAATAATATGCCAGGATTCTAACAAAACATAAATTTATTCACAATCGTAAGAAAATGTTATCTCTATTCCAATAGTAGTCTAGTCGACACTGTTTGGTTAGTCTTCAGCAAACATTGATATTTGCTGCCAGTCTTCATACCTATTTGCAGAGCGAATTAACAACTTGCCTTCAAAATTGTATTTGATTCTCTATGAAAATTGCTCTTTAATTTTTTATCGCGAAAAGCCAAACTCTAAAACCGTTGATTTAATGATTCAATAAGAATTTGCTTGCTCTATGATGCGTCAATCGAATTCTATGCAACCCGGTTCATTTACCTAACACATGTTTACTGAACGTGACATTCATTTTTTCTGTTTAGATACCTAAGGTATCTAAGATTCCAAGAACTTTTAGTTGAGACATTTTTAGTTTGAGAAATGACACGAACTTACTGGTGACAGACGCCTACTCCTACAAAATTTTCTATAACAAGCCTTTGTTTTCAATCGACAAAAAAAACGGAGGAGGTTCTCAATTCAACGCGTATATTTTTTTTGTTATGTGTGATCACGTGTAACTTTTCACCGAGTAGTCCGATTTTGATAATTCTTTTTTTAATGGAAAGGGTATGCCTACCTCCAAATTGGTCCCATATAAATTTGATAAACTACCCTAAGAGTGGAAAATAAGAGTGATTTATTATTTACTTACAGATTTTAATGCTGAGTTGTGTATCACAAAAAACTATAAACTAAAAACTTTTTAACATAAAATTAAACCGCCGAAAAAATTTAAGAGCAAAAAATAATAAACCTTTTTTATTTAACACTAGCGACCCGCCCCGGCTTCGCACGGGTGCAATGCTGAATTTTCTTTGCTATAAACCATCCCTGGACCCACTAGAACCCACACAAAAAGTTTCATCAAAATCGGTCCGGCCGTTCTCGAGTTAAATCGTCAGGAAGGAAAACCCGACTTATTTTTATATAGTAGATTAATACATAACTAAGTTCTGAAACTAATTTAAATATACGTGCTGAAGTAATTTTGAATCGGCGACAAAATTCATTGTTTGTTTGGTGCCTCTAAAATATTTAGGTATGTAGGTACTTAAATTAGTTTTAGAACTTAGTAATTAAGGTTTAATAAAAAAAAAAAACTTTTCAGTATTTAGGCGGTTTAATTTTTGTTAAAGTTTTTATTGTCATAATAATTATGGTATCTTTCTATATATGTAAGTATATATACATATGTACGCAAAGTGATATTATGTTAGAATTTTAAAATGTCTGAATATGGTATGCTAGCGCCATCTCTAAACTTGAGCTTTAATTTATGCAACTAAACACAGCGCCATCTAGTGGTAGTTACCTAAACTATTATAACACTATCAACCAGTGAGTTGGGAGTTTCATTAAATGTTTTAATACATAGTCCAAAGAGGGCGCTTGAATTATTATTCTAAAAACAGTTACAACCAGTTATGAAAAATGGTTTTTCTTTCTTTGTAAAAGAAATGTACCAACGTCTTATGAAAGTTGTAGTATATATACCTATAATATGTGTAAATATAATGTTACTTACTGAACAAAACGATCAGCACATTTCATAAAAAATAACAAAGCCTACATTTTCTTAATATTATGAAAAATATAATACTTTGTTGAATATTGTAATAAAGTAAAAAAAAAAATTAAAATCAAAATTTAAAAAAAGTGCCGCCCGAACAGGGACTTGAACCCTGGACCCTTGGATTAAAAGTCCAATGCTCTACCGACTGAGCTATCCGGGCTCATGGTAACACTGTCGTAAAACAGGTACCTAATCGGATAGCTTTGCTGACTACACATCAAAAATAAAATTAGAAGTGTTTTACATAATTATTTCTACAATGACGTCAATATCCGTTAATTAACGTCATACTCTAGTGAAGATAATTCTCTATAAATGAAGTATATTTTCTTTGTAAAGAAATGGTCTACTTTATAAAAATGCTCATAACAAGTTGAGAACTGTTAATTCTTTATATATATATAATATATATATATATATATATATATATAATATATATAATTATAATATATATAATTATAATATATAATTCTTTAGAAGTAATGAAATTTTACTGATCCTTTCCTAACACACAAATTACAAAAATAAGAAAATTTCAAAATATATAGTACTAAAGCACAGCACAGGTGACGAAAGGGGTGCCAGTACTGCCAGTTATATCTGTCACGAGGATCAGCCTAACTACCTATCCCGTCTTCTGGGCACTCTCTCATGACTCATCTTTAAAGGATATTTTTATCTGTTAATTAATGTATTTTTTGATGGAAAAGGGTAAGTAAGTAAGTATAAGTAAAGGAATAATTTATAGAGGGCAAAGAAATAATAACATTCGGACGGTGAAGCATTAGTCTTGCTACTCGACGCTAGATGGCGCCACTAGTGAAGGCGATCTGTTTCCCAAAATTAAGCCCAACATAAAAACATCAAACCCTACATAGCGAGAAGTGTATGGTATATAATAACAGGGTAGTATCCTGCCTAGGCAAAAGAGTGACGTTTTATGATCTGTCAAAACGAAGATTAACCATAGACAATGTATTGAACTAGCAAGGTGTGACTTCATAGTTTAGTGCCACGGTCTATTCACTTAGTACATTTATAGTTTGTATGGGAAAAAATGCCCGGGGTATGGTTCGGTCGTTTCTCAACAGATGGCGTATCTGTACCCTTGTTAATACTAAATTAAATTTAAAAAGTCATAAAATGTTTTCCGAAGATGTATATAATTTTATTCAATTTAACCATAATATAAATAAAAATATATAAAATGTCTAAAACACAATGTAATATATTCATTGTAGCAACACTGCGAAACGCCAAAACAATGATACGTTTCATTTCAAGCTATAAAGTGACATTGTTATGTGAAATAATTTTTGTTTAAACCTCTCGAATTTTTAAAAAATATATTATTAGTGTTATTTACTCAATTGAAGACTGTAAATATATTGAATGGTTACAAATTACAACTTCAAGTAAAATTTTGGCACCCTAAAAACTGTTTTGGTAAAGGAACGTCATGGTCGGCCATTCCATGTTTATCAAATAGTGTTCTGTGGTTCTGTGATGTTTATTTGTAAATTTGTCATTCTTGGTGTACAATAATAATTTGGTGTTTTTGAAAGTTTTTTGAAGACTGTGTTAAGAAGCTCTCAAACAGTTACTGTGCCAAAAACAGAGAGATTTAAATATACTATCTCTTTGGCCAAAAACTAGAACAAATCGTCTGGACGACCGGCTACCATTTCTGAGCATTTTTTTGGGCGGATTTTTGTTTATCGTTTATAAAAACTTAATAAAGTTGTTCGAAAATTCGATTTTGTGTTTCATTATAATGAAATAAATTGTATTAAAAGTAAAGAAACAACAATAAACTTTCATGTATATGTGTGAGCTGTTATGTCTGTGTGTGAGTGTGTGTAGGTGTTCTGTCGGTACCTATGCATAGCTATACACTAAACATACATTGCAAGTTGTTTTGTCGTTAGCCACCAGATGGCGCATGACGTAGAGGTCAGCTGAATACTCTATACCCCTATATATAATGTACTTTGTGTTTAGTGCTCAATTGCATCACTCTTTTGGACTGTTTAATTATTTTAAAATTTGCTAGAATTGTAAAGTGATAGGTACACTAAATATGTTTAAAGTTGTTTTTGGATAATCTTTTGACGAAATGACTACCTACTCGCAATTTAATTTCAATACTGTCAACTACCCTATTGTAGATACAAATTCCCTACCTACTAACTTGAGAACGTAGCTTCTGAACCGGAATTGAAGCACAAAAAAACCGTTAAGAACTAAATATTACAAGTATTTTAACTCAAAATATTAAAATGATAGTGGATAGATGCAGAGCCAGTGAGATAACACATTAAGGTAGCCTTGCCAGCAAACCATGTAGAACTTCAAACCCTGAGGACGATCTGCTCTCGGAGATTTCTCTTGGCGGGACCACCAGGACAAATTGCTAAAAATCGCAATTACATCATTCAATTTTTAATATACCTATACTTTTCATGATTTAAGGGGTCCTTCAACACTGATAATAAGTAGGTATTGTATAAATAGAATAACTGCTTACCCCAGCGGAGGATAAAAATATTCGAAATATTTCCGCTTTTATGATTGTAATGACTCGTAATAGGAAGTTTATTAATAAATTTTCATTGAATGATATAATGGCAATTAAAAAAATACTTTAAATTAAGTTGAAATATACAACAAAAATACATATATGTTTAGTTACTAATGCATACAGACTAAATAAAACAGAACTTTCCTATACCTTTTGAGGCATTTTGTCTGCAAAAACTTTGCTATCGGTTGTTGTATGAGAATTATAATTAAAAAATTTTAGCGCAGGGTCACATCTTAGATAGAAGTTTCCAGAGACACACGTCACATATCAATATAAACAGAAATATCAAAACCAATTGCCAAAATTATTTTGCACGTATTTATTCGCACACCTGAATCTCGCTTCCTTATTCCTTTGAAACTGCCTTTTCAACACATACTTAAAGCAGTCATTAAATATTTTGACAGTTGGTTTTAAATATACTATTATGCTGATACCTTCATTAAACAAATACACATTAGAGTACGGTCTCTTTCAAATCCCGCGTATGATTGTTTTAGGTATTGGAAATACAAATCAATTTTATTCTAATATACGTATCAAAGTTTATCCAATATTCTTTGAATACGGTGACAGGAAAGAGGCCTTACTAGAATGTGACGTCACAAATTGATTGCATATAAAATGGCGCTGAGGAACGAATCGCATTAGCAATAAAAGCAGTTTCAATGGTTGGGCAATTCGTTGGTAAGCGTCATTTTACCGGCGCATGACTCACGGTGTGCGTCGCAGACTGTCATACCTGTAACAGACGGAAAGTTGGTCAGTTAGTGCGTGATTAGTGCATTTTAGCATAGCATTGCGTTGTGGGTAATAGCGTACTCATTATGTACCCCATAAGTGCAAGTTGGAGCTGCTTTCGAATGTCCATAACGCAGTTGACGCATCTTGTATAATTGCTCAAGCTGCCTGAACATGAGACAAGCGAAAAGCATATCAGTCTATTATAATATAATACAACTACAGAAAATAAGTAAATAAACATTCCAGCTTGTTTAAAGGTTTCATTGTTTTGCTTGGTCATATAAACATTTAGCAGACGATAGATAATCTCATATTTCTTAAGATAAGAAACTTTGTAATTCGGCCGGGAAACTCAACTTGTGGTAGTTCGGTGGCCGAAGACAAAATCAAATCGCATTTAGATTTTTATTCTTAGTATTCTAATTTCGAATGCTGTTATATGTTTTAGCTGTAATATAATTACTTCTCTCTACTACGTATTCCCGAATAAAGAAATTATTAAAAACATGAATGGTAAACCCAGCTGTCTCATATCAACGACCGATGTGAATGAACCGAACATTGCTGATGTAACCACTTGCATGGCGGTAATATAATATAGGTAATATTCAACTATGTAACGAAATGAATTGGATATGCCAACGCCTAGCGACTAGTCTTGAGCATAGTCGTTCGCTATTGGGAACGCTCAATTTAGTTCGCAGTCCTACCGCGAACTAGTTCATTAATTTACTTCGTTATTTTATTTTTTCATATTATAGTTGTTTGTTAAAAGTTAAAGACATTTAATAAGTTGTCGGTTAGCCATGCAGCGTCACTCAATAATAGAGCTGACGTCAGAGAATTAAGGCGAAAATATTCTAAATATATGAAAAACACATATATAACAACTAAGAGTATATACTAAGAAGTAAAAAGTAAAAGTACTAAGAACATAAAAGAACTAAGAGTGACACTGTAGACGAACTAGTTGGCATAGTTCACCTAAAAGAGCGCTCTTTCGAACTAGGTCGTTCGCGAACTACCCAAGACTACTATAGCGACACGCCTAGGCTAGACTGAAAGGCAGGCACACCGGCCATTTCGGCAAATATGTCTATTAGTCAGGCAAGGCTAATCAATACGCTTTTAGCCTACCAAATATTTATATAGGATGAAGTTTCTGTCTTTAAAACAGACTTTGTTTTAGCTACCTATTGTGCACAGACGAGTCAGCACACCGTCGACACTATCAGTGTCATTGAAAAAAAACTTCAATCCAGCTTGGATTGAAGTTGTTTTTGAAAATGAAATGCTTGTGAAATAAAATCTGCCACGTGGCTCTACAGATATAGGTAATATTATAAATGCAAATCAATGGGTCTACGTGATTTTTCACATAGATATGTGGAGGACCGGTAAATGACACAGTCTTCATTTTATCACGGAGCTCTTACGAAGATGCGGACAAAAGCTAATCGTTAAATTAAAATTCGAATTGTAGAAGACGAAATCATCGGAACCAGACTTTTTAGGAATTAACTCTAGCATTGTTCAACTGAGATAAAACTCAGTGTGTGTAAAGCAAATTCTATATCAAGTTTTTTGGCTGCCTCATTCTGAGTAATATGGATCCTTGAATTCAACTTGTCGTTTTAAGAACAATTTCTGTGAACACCATTAAGAAGAGGAAGTTTTACAGGTTTTAAACAGCATAATACTAGGGGCCTGTCCAACTGGCCACTTAAACAGGTTAGTGTCACCTACGACCGGCATTGGAAATTATATTGAACTTAAAGATTACATAATTCGTAAATGCGTCATCATTGTAGAATGCGAAATTGCTGTACAAGATTAGATGATAATCTCAATTTTGTTTAAACACTACTTTTATGTAAAATAAATGATGATTAATGCTTTCGCGTCTCTATGAGCAAGTGAAACGGATGAAAGTAAGCGTGTATTTAGAATAATGTGATTGTAAATATTTTAGACGTTTGGCTCAATCACACGTAGCTAATTCTAATATCCGCCTGAGAACAATATTTGTGTAGTGAACCTGGTTGATAAAATTTTTACTAGTAGGATATCTTGAAAAAGGTCACACATGAAATTTTATATGATGAATAAGTACACTCAACACTACTGATGAAAATTAAAACGTGAGCGTATGAACGTTTTTTTTAAAGTAACTTCTTTTCGATCGGGTCGAAATCACATTCATTAAGAGTGAAAACAAGGGAAAGTATCAGTTATCCTTGTATTATTATAAATAGTTCCTTACAATAACAAAAAGTCTAAATTTAGAATGGTACTGGGTAAACAATGTAACAGTTATTCCAAGCGGGAGACAAATACCTACTTGTGTTGTAGTCCTTGCGCAGTACTGTCCATTCTTATTGATATCGAAGAAATGAGTCATTATTCTATTTTTAACTGACTTCAAAAAGGAGGAGGTTATCAATTCGTCTATTTTTTTTAATGTTTGTTACCTCAGAACTTTCGACTGGGTGAATAGATTTGGATGATTCTTTTTTATTTGAAAGCTGGTGCTTCCAGATTGGTCCCATTTAAATTTCGTCCAGTTCTGACAACGGCATCTATGAGAAAACCATATAAGTTGAAGGTTGAAGTCGGTTTTTTTACTCTTTAGTGTGGTTATTAACATAACATAAACACTCAAGCCTTCTCCCCGGGGGGTTGTCAAAGGTATTCAATTTCTGGAAGTACATACCAAATTTTCACCACTAGTAAAATACATTTTTAAACTCTTACATGTGATCTAGGTGGTCCCATCGCCTGGCCGGGTTATCATTACACTTCGAAACCAATTCTGGGGCCTACGGATTTTATATGACTACACTTTTTCAAAAACTGCATGTACCTATCACTAGCTCGACCGTGAAGGAAAACATTGAGAGGAAACCGGCTGGGCTCAGAATTAATTCTGCGGAATGTGTAACAGCACCCCGGACCGTCGAAGTTCTCACCAACTGTCACTTTTATTGGGTCCAAGAAATACTATTGTTATTTAAGTGAAGTGTTATTATTATTATTATATATTTTTTTAAGTGAAGTGGTTAATTCCAGAAATTGAGTACCTCTAACAGCCTCCTCGGGGATTAATGGAAGCTAGTAATAAGTCTGTAAGTTTTTCATGAACTCCTCTTACGCACTGCTCCTATACATGGGAGGATTAAACAATCACACCGTCTCCCATAAATCTTTCGGAGCTCAAACTGCGGATATTCTACTTACCTCCACAGATTCAATTGAAAAACGCACCGTGTCCACCATAATCGGTACATAACTGGGTCATGCGGGTCGAGGTTAATGGGAATCAAGGGCACGGAAATTATCCGAACGTTTATTGAGTTCCCATCACTTTAATCTTAGAACTTACAATACTAATCTTAGGACTTGACTTTGAAAAGGTATGAGTACTCTCTGACTAGTTTATTTATTTATTTTATATATTTATTTTATATGTTATGTATGAGGATACAACATTCATTCACGTAGTTTATTACTAATAGCGGGTGCCCAGCGGCGTTGCCCGCGCGGATCCAGTTTATTCCTGTTCCCGTGGGAATTTCCAAAAATCCCTTTATAGTGGTTGCCTATGACATATATATAAGACACCTACATTACATACCATATTTCAAATAGCGGGTGCCCATAGCGACGTTGCCCGCGCGCATCCCGATTATTCCCGTTCCCGTGGGAATTTACGAATATCCCTTTATATGGGTTGGCTACGATGTATAAGACACCTTCACACCATATTTCAAGATTCCAGGTGTTATCGTTTCGGAGTAGTACGTATTTCTCTTTTTAACCAGTTTTTATATTTTCCCGTGGGAATGAGATATTTTTCTGGAATAAAAAGTACCCTAGATGTTGATCCGGGTAATCAGTTATCTCCATACCAAATTTCATCAAAATCCGTCCAGTAGTTTTTGCGTGATCCGTGCACAACCAGACAGACAGACAGACAGACAGACAGACAGACAAAAATTCCAAAAATTGGTGTTTCGGTATCTATATCCATAACTATATACACTACCGTTGAAATTTTCGAAAAATCTTTCATGTACAGACACGACCCCGTTAGAGTTTTATTATATGTATAGATGACTCTAAAGTACAGAGTTCTTACGAATCGCAATGATTCTAGAAACATTGCCATCATACACCTTCAATGTCACATGCAAAACGCCACAAAACAGAAAAACCGAAGATGAAACATGTCAAGAACCACAAAAAGGGGCTTTGCAATGTACTAAATTATAAATCGAAACCAAACTTCATAGGTAAAACATATGAACTAGAAAACTGCAGAATTTACATTTCCAAACCGGTTAGGACTCGGTATATTTTATACGAGAACCAATTGCGTACGACCGGATCCATATTGTCACGCAAGTTTGTAAGCAACTGTTAGGTACATAGTTACATTCTTAAAGTTTCGGCAACAGCTATTTACACACATGATTAAACGCCAGTTAGTTGCGAAATAGAGCCGAAAATTAGACGCAATACGTTTTCACCAAGTTAATTAAATCACACGATTTAGAGAAGGGCAAAACAGTAGCGGGTAAGTGAATAACCAGGATGGATTCAACTCCACCGCTTCAGTATGTATGGTTGAGAAGAAGAAGCGGGGAAAGAAACTCCTCAACACATTTTTCTTTTAAAAAATTCTTCGTACTAAATTAGATTACACATTTAATTTTGGTTATTTTTTGCTGTCGTATTTCGCTCTGCTCTCAAAGGCTGTGCTGGAGGAAATCTGTTCCAAACATCCATTGTAAATTAAATATTGTCATTTAGTTTGTAATACGCTATTTGGAAAATACTTATTACTACGTACATAATATTATTTATACGTATTATTTTTAACCGACGAAAAAAACGGAAGAGGTTCTCAAGTCGACGCCAATATTTCAGGTTAATTAGTGAACTTTGTTCATTGATTGTTTGGCGCCTCAAAATTACTTAGGTAGTTATTAAGGTTAATTAAAAACTCAAAATAACTACAAAAATATATAATTAAGTATACTTAGATTCGTTAAACAACTTAGTTATGAAGGTTAAATAAAAAAGGTTTAATATTTTTTGCTTTTCAGGGTTTTCGGCGGTTTAATTTTTTGTTAAAAAGTTTTCTAATATCAGCTTTTACTCGTAGCTTCGCTCGTGTAGCTATAGTAGCAAACTAAGCAAATAAAAAAGTTTCCCGAGGCAAGGAAAAGAGTTGTTTTCCCGGGATAAAAGGATAAAAAGTATGTCACTTCCCGGGTCTTTTTAAATTGCCGCGAAAAAAACAGGTCGATCAGTTGCTTCATTGCACCCTGAAGTTGAAAGGATATACAAAAACAATTAGGTTATTAAGCATAATGCATTAGTAACGAATAAACTCAAAAACAAATATTTAATAAATTCTTTCACCAATGGAAAGATTATTTTTCTGAGAGTAACATGGGCTACAATTTTCTCATGGGAACGGGATCTACCCGGGGGAATCGCGCGGAACAGTTAGTATATAATAAACTTGTTCATTTCATTCCCGTTGCCGTGGGAGTTTCCCAAAAATCCCTTTACACTTACGTACCTAATTTAAGCAACCTTTGTGAAAAATGTCATGCATGTAGGTAGGTATTTTTTAAACCCTCATTAACATACAGTAATTATTTTCAAGTCCGCAATACGAATGAATAAGTAAATTCAGAGTAATTAATAAATAATAATTGAATGCACTTACGATTGCAATAACGACGCATTTTTAAGGATTGCCTTTTTCCTTAATTTAATATTATTTATAACGGCAAGGTCAAGAGCAATTAACAAGTACCCAATTAGATTACAAATTTCTCAATGTTTATTGAAAGGTAATAAAATGAATAATACTTACCCGTTTCACCAGCGAAGTTTCCTTTCGCGTGGGAACACGGGAATAAAATATAGCCTATGTTACTCAGGGATATTGTAGCTTTACATTGGTAAAAGAATTTTTAAAATCGGTCACGTAGTTTTTGAGTTTGTTCGTACAAAAACACAAATCTTCACTCTATAATACTAGTGTAGGTGTAGATTTAAAGGTTAACAAAATTTCATTTTAATTTACGTGTATATGCAATGGTAAACGCTTAATCAGACTACGACATCAAATTTAGCAGAACAATTATAAATAGTTACATAAAAAATAGATCTCGATTCTTAGTTAAAACATAAAACAAAGACAGAGACAGCACGACATTACAAATAAACAGGGCACGAGAGACAGAAGATAATTTCATTTACACCGAGAATGCGAAAAATGTACGCTGCGCAAGTTTTTACGCATTAATTCGTAGAAGTCTAGACGATCCAGACATGCGGAGAAACTGGTTCAACCACTGATGGACGTTTTACACCAGTCAAGTATTACTACTATAGCAGACCCTCGCCATGGGAGGCAAAGAAGTAAAGCCACAAGCTATGCTATGCTGCTTATGCAAGGCAACAAACATCGTGTTTTTTAAAGCTCAAAATGTTCGAGTATCATGGGTGGAAATTATCTTGGACTGTAAGCTATAATGAATAAAGTTGAATATTAGTTCAATACAAAGTTGACTGTAGAACAATAATGCGATAGCGGATCACACATCGCAATTTGTGCCAAGACGAGCATCATCCAATTAAAAGCTTTCGTACTGACATTGTGTTATCGAATATTCTAGAATTTAGACCTATGACCGATGGAATTAATCCATTTAGTTCTGTATCAACATAATTATTTTAGTGTTCCGACCTGGAAAAGGAATTCTGAGGTGGTTTGGTCATATTGAGCAAATAAAACCACTTAATGAGACAATTTACAAGGGTGTTGTGAGTTGTTGAGTCAGTAAAGGACCACCTACTTGCGTCTACCCGATTAGCGATTTATTAAAGAAAATCCAAATAGAGTGCTGGAAACTGATAAAGATTAAGTATGTACCTATATTTCGGTATAATTACACCAAAGTCCAAAACACAATTATGTTACAAAATATATTTGTACTTCATTCTAATTCATTTTGATGATTTACACATTTCCTTTATATTTAGATAAGTATCCTATTATATTTAGGCTTGTAACACACCCGGTTCGGCGATCCCCACCTATCCCGTTTAGGGGTCGAATATACTCGTGAAAATTAGGTATTTCCAGAAATGGAATATTTCTGCCTACCCCTCGGGGATTTTTTAAATTATATTTGGGATTTTACAGATATGTACCAAGAGATTAATATCCTAAAATATATTCGGTTTCAAGGTTCAACCTTTATGATTCAAGCAAACCATGTACAGTACAGCACATGAAGCTTTACACTTTTAGTGAGAGTCTGACCTCTAAGGCGATTGTAATAAGAACGTTACAAAGTCCAATGTGTCAAGCTCCACGTGCTCTTGACCGTACCTACGAATCCCTAAATATGAAAAAGAATTCAGAGGTCCCGATGAAAGTTTAATGATTAAGGGCTGATTTTTCAATCGTCAGATAAATTTTATCTGGAGAATATATTGATGCTGTCACTGTCTGACACAATAGAAAGAAAAAGTGACAGGTTATGTTTATTCTTCAGATAACTTTTAACTGACTATTGAAAAATCAGCCCTACATTGAATAGCGATCGTCTACTGTTTTTCGTAATAGTGGGCCAGGGGTGGTATACTTGGCTAAGATTTTATGCGGAGGCGCCGGCAGACGCCACTAACAGAGCGATACAGTATAAAAAGAGCACTAGTATGCATGCCAAGTTTTTTCAACCGTGCGGCCCGCAAGTGTAAAACGTTAAAACGTCATAGCAAAACACTGACCACATAATGTTGAAACTGTTACAAAAGTGTGAGCCAAAAACTAATTATTATACTGATATAATTAACCAAAATTAAGTATTTTATTACATTGAGAAGAGGATGAAATACTATTGTCAAATATCTAAAGCTAGAGCTAGAATTCAAAACTTGAAACTTGTGTCCGATATAACAGATAATTATTTTTAGTCACTATTTATGACCATTAGGTAACTGTATAGTATTGAATGGGCCACTTGTCAAAACGCCATCGAAAGCGGCATCTGATACTTGTATTACGACAATCTAACCCAAAGACTTGCGCGTACGCATTAACAAGTCATCGCTGTGTATTAATAGATGATTTGGTACTAGTGCATGTGAGTTATTGGTATTTAAAGACATTACAGTTTGGATCGTAGGTAGGGATAACCAAAGACGTTTAAAGAAAAAGTAGAGAATGATTTTCTTCCAACCTCTTTAGATATAACCTTTAGGGGGTATACGAAAGGAATAGGAAAGGAAATTTTTGATATTCTGACGGGAACGGTAAAAAACGGGTTCCACACAACCAACGCCAGCAAGTAGCATACAAAGTTTACGTCAGTATAAAAGAAAATCGCTTCCCTAGCTGTTTGTCTCCGTGTCACTGTGTGTTAAATCAGTGAGTGATTTAAGAGGAAGGTTTTAGTATCAGCATTGCACCCGCGCGAAGCCGGGGCGGGTCGCTAATTTTATCATGAAGCACACTGCGTTAATGGGATAATCCAGTCAGGAATTTTCTTTAATTATATATTATGTACTGTACATATTGTTATCTTGCGCTAGCGGAATCCCGCTGCTTGACTGGCTACCAATAGTACTGGGTATTAAGATTTATGAAATTACAACGAAATATTTCATATCTAAAGCTGTGATTAAGATTAGGTCCTATGTCAATTTAAATCTTTACGCGGTTTTCACTTGAAATTTACTTACGTGTCCACTGATATTTCTATACACGCCCGGATACAATTTTAAATGTACATATCTACAAACTAATACCACTTTTTGTTGGTCCTCTATGCGTACCTAAAGTATGCAATAAATTATTGAGTATTCATTCGATTCGAAGGAACTTTAATAAACAGTGCACGATTGAGAAGGTTTCTGAACTCTGAAATTGTTATTGGTTGCGAAATTCCCAATGCTGCGGAAAATATCGGGTATTAGGAGGGCACCTTAGCTGCACACCTACTACATACTTTGCTGCTTTATCATATTGATTTCCGTCAGAAGCATAAAAACCATTCTATTATAAGAGTACTCGTCAAAAACAACCCAACTTTCGGCTCACCGCAGTCATATAAATACTGACACGTGACTCGAATTTTTTACTCAGTAACCGTAGCGTAGGTAATGCCAAGGGAAATAAAGGAAACGAATTGTTTGAAAAAGATTCCTGTGCCAACTAGGTCACATGTCTTGTCCATCTGTCAAGGAGTAGATAGGTAACGAGAAAAGTCACAGTAACTAGATAGATTCCCATTACAATGGAATGGTTGGAATTTTTGACAGGACAGACCGACTTCTTTATATTTCTTAAGGCTAATTTACATACTTTATTGACTTTTAAAAAGGCATATTACAATACTTCGCGGTTCAATCCTATAGAATAATAAAAACTAGAATACTTATTTAATATCAATATATAAAAACGTAAATGGTATTTTTTTTTATGCTATATCTTCAAGATGTTATGTACATTATCGACACTTTGAAGGGGATTTGTAATTATAGTTACTTTACGTTCGGTAGTAAACTTTAAGTGTAACGAATCATTTAATACCCCAAAAACTAGCTTTAGGTACGTTTCACACTAATTTGAAGCTAGTAGAGGAAGTCTGTTGCTAGCATGTAAATACTTCTTCCTAGCTTCGATCGACGACCCTCCTAACAACCGCCTTGCCGTACGTGAGCTGATGCACATCAACTCACACATACACGATACTCATGCGACACACCGTGCGATTGTAGTAGAAACGAGTTTACTTCATACATTTTAGGGACTAAGTTGTTAATAAGCTAGATGCCAGTAACAATCCCTATCTACGAATAATGATAATAAATTTCCATAATTAAATTTCAAATAAAGAATTTAACTATTCATAATACAAACTAGGTTTCACTCCCAATTGGCTCTATTCCCGGGCAAGCGGCTAAGTAAGTAGTTACACAGCCAGTATCGTATACCTAATTTAGTCAGTAAGCTAGCAACTTGCTTCATGTGACAGAGTTTAAGCTAGTAAAAGCCATGAAGACTACGTCTACTTCGTATTTTTTTTTTTATATTATAATATACTAGCGACCCGCCGTCGCTTCGCACGGGTGCAATGCTAACACTAAAACCTTCCTCTTGAATTACTCTATCTATTAAAAAAACCGCATCAAAATCCGTTGCGTACTTTTAAAGATTTAAGCATACATAGGGATATAGGGAGAGAGATAGCGACTTTGTTTTATACTATGTAGTGATTCGCTTAGTTGCAATTATAATAATAAAACATTATGTGTCAACTTCCTGGAGAGAAAATTAGGAATGTTACGTTAACCTAGTAGCGCTTCGGTGTCCCAGCCACAGTCCATAAAGCTTGTCACTCCCATACATACATCATGCTGGGATTTCTATCTTACTCTAATCTCGTCTTTGTAAGGAAGCCCCAAGTTATATCGCTGACAGTGGAACTTAGGCCCAATCTGTCTGTCTGCTCACCGGACACTTTCTTTCCATTACCCTGAACGAGCTTTAGAAACAATAGCAGTAAATTGTTTCTGTTAATAGCCGTGTTTGTTTTACAGAAACACGAGCGCTTCTCCAGCAAATATCATAAAGCAAATGAAGGCTAGGACACGAAACTTCAATTGGGTATGAAGTCACGGTGTTTTATTAAGACGAACAGAAACTTGATACTTTTTAGAATCGGAGAAAAAAAACTGTAGGTACAATATGCGCAAAATAACTAGAGCTCCTATTCTTTGGGCACAAAGTATGCATACAAGGATTTAGTAAAAACGTTTTTGAAATAATGTATGATTTCAAAATAATCGCAAAAAATTAAGTCAAAACTGCTGCGATGCCAAAATATAAATGAACATTTTTAGATACTTTTTGTCTGTATTTTTCGATATTTTACAGGGTTCAGAATATATACTGTATTTTGATAACCCAAAGCGAAGTAAGAGAGGGTCGCTAATATTTAATAACATATTTCGCCGCTGTTAACATCATAAAACTTTAAATACCACTAAAAATGCGTGTTGTCGGCAGTATGCTTTCTCTTTCAATCTAAACATTTCACGTAACTTTTAATAGATAATAAAGTAGGCATAATGCCATCCAGGAGCGGCATAAGTTACGAACGTCGTGCAAGAAATTTCTTAATAAGTGTAATTTGGAAATGACGATTACTATTATATATAACAGTTATACGCAACAAAAAATATATTATGAAAATAAAAATTAGAAATAATGACTTTATTGCGCGCGCATATTATGACCATTTATGGATAATAAACTGGATATAAAAGAATCGCGTGCATTAATTCAAGTTACGCTTTTTGTGCAAGCAAAATGACTTGTAGATTTTAGGTCTTTATTAGTGTATAATATTAGCAGTGTTATTAAGAGCCGTGATATTATAATTTCAATAGGGGTATATAATTGCACAGACTTTCTCCAAACGTTTTAGTTTCACGCAAAAATTGTAAAACGGTCATTCATTGTTCAGCACGGCATGGAGGTAACAATCAAAGACCTAAAACATCCCACCTCATCCACTTTTTTAAGCATGGAGAAAATTAGAAATAAGAGGAAGTCTGAAAGTAGCACCCGTGATGGAGAAGTTAAGAGGTAATCGTTTGTCGTGGTACGGACATTGTATGAGATAAGACATTGGATGAGAGTAATGTTTTAAGGCGAGTGCTTGATATGAATGTGGAAGGTTGTAGGAAGAGGGGTAGTCCAAAGAAAAGATGGATGGATTGTGTAAAGGATGATTATGTGCAAGATGGAATGTAGATATGACGTATGATAGATCTAAATGGAAGGAAAAAACATACTGCGCCGACCATAAATAATGGGAAAAGGGTAAGTAAAGCATTTGTGAGCATGAACATGTATGTTGATTTGGTGTCTTAAATACAATTTTAGGCTTCAATTACTAATAAAACCAGACAGTAACCTACAAAGACAGTCCACATGAAGTTATATCGACATCGCGATCGTTCCCTACTAAACAAAAGTGCATCAACAGCTTTGAGGTGTTGATAAGTGATCAAAGAATATATGATTAATGCTGGACTTAAAGTTAAATTGCTTCAGCCTCGTTTCATTGCTTTGCAACTTTTACCACCTCAAGCAAATTACGCCTCATAAAGAAATGTAAGCTATTCAAAAAACTATTTCTTCTACCGTAAAGAAACACTCACTGCACAGGTGTTCTAACTGCTCATGCCTACTCGCTCGATCCACCTCCAGTCTCTCATTACTTACACTCATTACGGGTAGGAAGAAAGCAGACAACCAACAGACTAGGCACAATGGCCTAACCAGAAGTGGGTTAATTGAAGACAACAGCCATAGCCGCCGGCCGGTACCGAGATCCGATCTTACACGAAATTAATATTGCAATAAACCATTCATAACGCGGAACTACAATACGGTGGAACGGTCCCGAGTCTTTTCACGGACAATTGCCACATTTACATTTTCGATGACATGTTTTGCATACATATTGATTCCAAAACTGTCAAAAGCGACAACGTAATGACTTCCCGTCCCTTCACTACAAACACAAAGGGTAAACTTTATTCAACAGTGGAAAATGCAATAATGAGAAATACATTGGCGGTATAAGCAATCACTCATCTCCCTCGACTTAAGCACAGAAGACCTACAAGACAAGAAGTTCTTGATATCCTATCCTAATCCAATACAATAAATGGCACTGTCTGTTATAAATTGACAGAATTTTTATCCCCGAAAGCGGGCAAGACACACAACAAAACACAGACCACAAATGCTCATCGAAGTTCTTTTCTCCCAGATACTAACCAGGCAATAAATAGGCAGTGTAACGGGTGAAAGGTTGCTAATCATGCGCCAGATATAACATCTAATTTAAAGCTTAAACAAGATAGTAATACGTTAGAAATTGCGTTGGTACCTAGCAAAGAGATTTAAATATAATAGGGCATAGAGAGGGCATTGGGAATATTTTCATACAAATTTTTGAAGCCTACGTCATGTCCTTCTTGTCATGTCAGTTAGTATGAACGCGAGCTGTCATTCGGTCGAAATTGTACTAGACTTATTCCACTTGGAATAACTTTTGACTTCAAATTTTCCTCGCTTTGTCCCCTCTATGCCCTATTATATTTAAATCTCTTTGGTACCTAGCTTTGTATTATTAATTGTGATTGACATATCCTTATTTAATATTATAAAAATACAAAAGTAACTCCACTCCGTCTATCTTTTACCTCTTTATGCCTAAACAATTAAACCGATCTTGCTTGATTTTACCCTAAAAAAGTTCTTGTATATTCAAGAAGGATATAGGGGACAAAAGCTATTTCTTAAAAATGTTTAAGACGTACAAATTACAGGTGCACAAAAATAATGCCACAGACGAGTTGTTATATCTCCGTGAATCATATCGATTTATGGGAGACAGTGCCGGTGACTGTAATTTCACATAACCGATGCGCTGAATTTATCTGCTGCTTAAATTGAGTACGTACATGGACGTTGAAGTGTTTCGCGGAAAAAGTGCTGAATCTGTTTTGGGAAGTAACTCGATATAATTTTGACGCCCACGCTTCGCAAATTATACAACCGCAATGTTTTTAGAATTTTATTACAGTAATTTTATGTTTACAATGATAATGAAACCGTTCATTTACTGGCGCAAATATTTAAATGAGGTTTTTTCAGCTGTGATAAATGTACCTACACGCTCACACTTTTACCAGAGGGGGTTGCAGAGGTATTCCATTCCTCGATGTACCCACTTTTTACCAGTGTTTTTTCGAACCCCTAAACCAGCCAGTGGTGAGTTCATAGCCGGACATAAGCCTAAGATCCAATTCTGGGGCCTGAGGTTTTCCTCACAATGTTTTTCTTGACTAATCGAGCAGAAAGATTATTTAAATCTCTTTGCTATCGAGTAATGATAAATCATAATGATATACTTACGTAAGTAACAGTTTTAAAAAACGGGGCTATGATTAGTTGTTCTCTTGGTCGAGGCGTCGACGATCTACGAAAGACCAGCAACATGGTAATGTGCCACTTACACCGAGCTTTTTTGGTCTCAAGTTTGAAATTGTTCGATTGGCACCGATTATTTCTTTTTCTTCCTTTACGTTTATGCTTCGAAGCTTATAGCGTTCTGAGTAGTACTTTAGTAGTCAATAGACATTGTTGAAAAAAAAAAGCGCTCTAGAAACTTTCTCCGATAATAGGCCGTACATACGTATCTGCACTGCGACGCCACATCCTACATTGATTTCTACGCGACGTCTGGAAATAGATTTTTCTCACGACCCTAATTCTGTTACCTTGGTAATTTGGCGGGATATCATCTCTGCTACATCATCCCAACAACAACATTTCATTTTCACCGATGAAGCAAAATAAGAAATAACAATAACTTCTAAATAATATGACAAAAATTAAAACTTAGGCACAAGTCGGCACAACTTACTTTGTGTCTTAGCCTAACTGCAGGAAAGAAAAAAAAATACATTTATCGTTGTATTGATATTTACATTTTGTTAATTTGTGTACCTAAGCAAAGGTACGCCTGCATTGTGCCTAAGTTTGCACTTACGCCCATTTGCAATAAACTGATTTTAATTATTATTTTGATGGCCAAATATTTTTGTTTTCAATTAAAACAAACAATATGTGTACTTTATTTTTGTATCTACTTTCAATCTAACTTATAATTTTAACTTGAAAATGAAATGTTGCGAATGGAACTCGGCAATAGTTACGTAGATTGATCGGCCACTATCGATAACCCAAGAGCGTTGATACCATTGATGACACTCAATAGTATCGATTGCATAGCTGCTATTGACAGTTGATTGATACCATTTTGTCAAAAATAGTACTAAAACCGGCCAAGTGCGAGTCCCAAAGTACACTAAAATAAAAATAAACCTTTTTTTTATATTTTTGTTATAATAAATATTGGTCATAGTAATCTTACTTATGGTTAATGAACATTTTCTACTACGGTTTAAAAGAGAGACAATGACAGACAGATAGACATCGGAGCCATACTAATAGGATCCCGTTGGCACTTTTTGGGTACGGAACCATAATAAGACGGATTTTGGGATATCGATATTATAACAGATTTTCGAGATTAACTGTCGATAGGCAAACCTAATAATACTTCGATAACACTACTCGTCGGCCACTTCGCAATTCCATCCAAACTATCACTTTCAAGCTTTAAATCGGTTCTCGTCTCCGTGGAACTATTCGTATTTGTAGTGTATTTCAAATGGTGACGAACGAGAAAGTCCTGTCAAATAGGCACGTCCGATTTTAATGCAAAGCGTTGCTCGTGGACAATACCGGTAAACACAATAAGCCGACGTAATGTGAGGTAAACGATTTACCGTTTCCTGGCCGCGGACATTCAGAGAATGCTGAGCGCCCCCTCAATTATTGGCGATACCTTTCAAAGAGGCTTTATTAAATTGCCAGCCCTTGTTCGCTGTACTTTCGGGGGTTCTAGCAACCCAGCCCTTCCAGCCAAGTGGTTACATTTTATTTCATTATTTTAATAGGGACAGATAGTGGGGACAACGGGAAGTATTTTTAATAATTTTATTAAATTCTCGTGGTCCCCACTCAATGGGGACAACGGGAATACAACAAAGTTAGTTTTATTTACTTAGCTGGCGTTCGTTTAATTATTATAATAACTATTAAGAACTACGTGTCAGTGACTATACTTCTTTGGAGTTTTGCGTCAATTCTACTTACTCGCGCTATAAAACCGTGCGCACCACAAATTGAACGTTTTTCGACAGACGTTTCCTTTTGCAAAATACTTGGCTAGGCCCTTCGAAAAAGGCTAGGCCAACTGAAATTGCTCTGTTGAAATTTACTTTTAGTTACTTTGTAGTAAAAAGACCTATAATACAACGCAGAATACTTTATATTATAAAGAAATGTGCTTGCTTTCTGCTTTCAAACCAGCTATTTTTCAAATTACAGTTAAGAATTTTCAATTTCTACAGTTACTAAAAAAACGCTCGAACTAAAAGATAGTGAAAAGCACTGGTAGCATTGAAAGTTTACAACATCCAAATGTACATCTAAAAAACAAGACACGTGTAAAAAGTGGAACACAAAAAATTAGTAAGTCACCTCTTATTCGTTTTTGACACCCACATTGAAACCGGTACAGAGTTCAATGACTGTACGAAATCCATTCATCAATAACCGCTACATCGGAGGACTGTCAGAAACAATGGTAGACTACTAACACGCGTCGAACGAGGAAAGCCTTTACTTGAGCGAATCTAACTCCATATGCAAGTGGTTCCATATACTGATAGAACAATCGTTAACAAAAGTTCATTCATAGTGTTAATGAGGGCGAGATCCGGAAGGCGTTGCGGTTAGTCGTTCCGGGAAGCGGCGGCAGACGAGGCGCAGACGCAGCTGGTGACGTCACAGCGTGATCGGCCAATTGGGCCAGCGGGGCTGACACGCCCGTTTTGTTCTTTACAACATATTGTATTGTAGGTGAAACCAGACGTTACGTTGCTAAGCGTTCTTAAACAAACGATGAGTTAATTTTTGCAAATATTATTCACGTTTCATTCAAATATACATGTTTGTAACGAGTATAAATGGAGTATAAAGGCTCGTTAACATTACAAAGTACTCATATATAATAAGAATAACGCAAAACTTGTAAGGAAAGCATGTATTCAATGCAAGGGCGCCAACTATGAGTGAGTCATGTTTAAAATGTGGTGAACAATTTACAAACAAAATAAAAATTATAACCTACACAAATAAAAATATCGAATATAAAGATCACTAGGCAACTTTACTAGTGATCCAAAATAAAAATTGAAATAAAACAGTTACAATACAACACAACAACAGCTTCTAATTTATAAAACCAAATTACACAGAGTGGCGATGTAAAGAATTCAAGCCCAGCTATAAAAACCTAGATAAAATAGAATGATTTCGCACAGACGATCATAAATTTGCTGACCTTGGTGGAAAAAGGCCCTTGCCACAACACAGCTATGGCGCCATTCAAACAGGGGACGTTAAGGCCGCGGTGTCAACGTACAGAACAGGACGCCACCTGTCTCTGACGCCAATAAATATAATCATTACGACGACACGGTTAGCCATGTGAAACAACCTCCACGGGCAGCTTTTCAACTTGATTGTTAAACTCGTTAAGCATTCACGCAGTAAATTCCTGAACGACTACGTGCTCCGCACTGCGTTGTGCCAAGCCAAGTACCTACCTACATAACGAATATTCTTTTATAACCACAAAGGCCGGCAACGCACTTGTAACTCTTGAGTTGCAGGTGTCCATCACTTTACCATCAGGCGGCCCACCTGCTCGTTTGCCCCCTTTAAAAAAAAAAAAGCTCGCGTCTAACTATACACCCATTTCTGTAAATAATCATGTTTCAGTGCATTTTTGAACTCCTAAACGTGAAAGGTGATAAGCTCGTCGTAGGACTGGGAAGTGGGGGTGCTGTTACACATGCCTCAACAATTTTTTTTGTAGGCCAGTGGGTTTTCACACAATCGTATTTTCCTTAATTATAAAGCTGGTGTATACAACATGTCACAGAATAAGCGCTAATTCCTAATTCCTCATACACCCCAATTAGTATATTGATATAAAAAAATATATGATACATTCGTACTTAAGTTTTGTCTAAGCAAATTTCTTAAATAAAGAGCAGTAATTGTATGGTTTCCATGCATAGCTATACATAACATTTATCGACCTGCCAATTTAGTACTAAGTTTAAATAAGTCTCATTGACTTGTAATAAAGGTCAATTTAGCTTACATGAATAATTGTATTGAGTGCGGTAGCTCTACATTCAGTTATGCTAATGCTAGTTATTTTCCTTAAAATTTAGCACATTAAAAATAGCTGAAATCGATTAAGTAGTCATTACTGAACATACTAGTTTCAGGAATTGTGCTTATTCTGTTAGATATTGTATACTTAAATTTTTTGAAAAACCCCTTTTTACATACTAAATTGAATCAAACCCGAGCCTCATGCAAGAGAGGCGGGCTTACATTCAACAGAGTTGTCACATCTATAAATAACTTATTCTTTTAAAAGTACAATTGCAACAAACGGTAAGCGTGCGCCCACTCTTTACAAATCATTTATATATCTTGTGTCGGTGAGAAAGTCTATTTTTATTTCTGAGTCTACTATCATATTGTTATGAATTATGGACACTTCATTCCTGAAAAAACGCAAACGATATTTTAGATGGTTTTATTGTAATAAGTCTAAGAAGCAGAATCAGAATGATAGTCGTAAATATTGCTGCTGCATGCTTACAGGAATAAACATATTATAGACATAGAAAAAAAGTCTTCAAGTTATATGCAAGATGTGGTTTACAAAGAACTAGCTGATCCGCGCGGTTTCACTCCCGTAGTTCCCGTTCCCGTGGGAATACGGGAATAAAATATAGCCAATGTTACTTTCTGATAATGTAGCTATCCATTGGTAAAATAATTTTTAAAATCGATCCAGTAGTTTTTGAATTTATTCGTTACAAATAGGTATACAAATCTTTCCTCTTTATAATACATATTAGTGTAGAAGTGTAGATTTGGACTATCTGTTGTCCACGACTCCATCTGAATGAACTTTAGGGTATCGAACACTCTGAAAACATCCCAGAAAAACACACTCGTCCTTCCTTAAGCTGAAGCGTAATTTTATTAAGATCGGTCCAACGGTTTCGCCGTGAAAAGGTAATATGGAGGAGCGGAGGTGGAATGCTCCTCCATCGTGAAAAGGGAAGATCTTCCGCCAGGCGAGGTGATCGTGCCTGGGGACCGCGGTCCAACGGTTGATGTTGGACAGTTGTATTTATACAAACTCATTAGAAAACTCCGATAGCGCGGTTTAGAACTCGGCCGTCTATTGGCGCGTTCTATGTAACTCGGCCTTCTATTGGCGCGTTCCATGTAGTGTCGCTACATCACTCCCCCTCTAAGACCGGAGGTCGATTCGATTTCTTGTGCTGCGTCGTTGTTTCGTAGATAGTTTGCAAGTGCCAGTGCTGCTCCAAGTCTGCGGTGAGTCGAGACTGAGCGGGTTGCTGCGACTGTTAAAGTGCCCGTAGTTCAGTGTGCAGAGACCGCCACGCCGGCGAGGGTGACCAGCCGCTGTAGATCCGGACGTGGGCTGCGGTGAACTGTGCGTGGGCCAAGTGCTGTCGCTGTGAGTGATGAGCCTGCAGGACCAGGTAGCACGGTGCGTCGGCTGCGTATGGACCTGATTGGGCGGAGTCTGGCTTGCTGTGCGACTGCTGCTGCTGACCTTGAGTGAAGGTTGTTGTGGGAGTGATGTGTGATGGCGATGCGATGATGCTTCTGAAGTCCAGGTGTTCCAGAAGGTTGCGCTGATGTCCAGGTGTCGAGGGTCACCAGTATGGAGGAGCGGAGGTGGAATGCTCCTCCATCGTGAAAAGGGAAGATCTTCCGCCAGGCGAGGTGATCGTGCCTGGGGACCGCGGTCCAACGGTTGATGTTGGACAGTTGTATTTATACAAACTCATTAGAAAACTCCGATAGCGCGGTTTAGAACTCGGCCGTCTATTGGCGCGTTCTATGTAACTCGGCCTTCTATTGGCGCGTTCCATGTAGTGTCGCTACAGTAACAAACTAACTTTCGCATTATTAGTTCGGAAATTATCGTTGGCGTATCTCGAAGCTTGTATCTATTTCCAGGAATGGAAACTGACAGTACCAGTAATCTCTTTGATATCATAAATTTGAAGAGTAGACATTCTACTTAATGTAATCTTTACTATCTAATATCTATGTACTCTTAGTATGAAGACTACTTACCGAAAATCGTTTTATCTGTTACACTATTGACACTTTAAAATTGAATGGTAATTTGTTAGGAAGAAAAAAAACTAAAACCACCGTATAAAGTACCACCACAGTAGGTCTTTTGGTTCTGACTGGCTAATTGTGACGCCATTTTGTTTTAATTCCTACGGAAGCATAACAAAGATGTTGTGTCCTACTTGAGTTTAATGAGTCAACATGGAAAACCCTTAAATCTACCTGACGTCTGACATGTTAATAAAGTTTCAAACAACGCTTCCTGCCTTAGCTTCCAAAATTTGAGTAGCACTTCTAGCAGCCTAGAAAAGTGCCTGTGTAAAACGTAAAGATTAGTCGAATATAATGGACAAATGTATGGGTTTGACATTAGCGCTTGACTTGTCATCGCTAGCTCTCGGCAACTTTATAGCGCGACCAAGTAAAGTTGACGCAACACTCTAACGTCACTGGCACGTAGTTCTGAATAGTGGGTACTACAATTTAGCGAACGCTATGCGAATGACACTTCCGTTTGCCTATTGGCTAAAGGAGCTGTTTTCTATCAGTAAAGTCTTACGTAATGTCATTTTCTTAAATTCGCAATGTTTATACGGATGCGGACTGGCACGTGGCCAGTGGTGCTTTTTAATCGGTTAATTCATTGAGAAACTGCTTTATTGCAGAACGCGTGCGAATAGACAGCCGCGACCTCTACAAGGTCGTCGAATATTTAAGAACACGGCTCGATGGTAATAAGTCGCTTTCGTTTTGCACGTCACAGGGAAAATGGTTTCTCTGAAATTCTTTAACAATTTATATTCAACGTCGACGTAGTACACCATAATAAGGCGTCAGTCAAGGTTGATATTTTGAACCTAGAAAATTTACGCCAGTAATTACCAGAAAGCTAGGTCATTTACTGGTTCTATGTACTTGAATTGTCATGAATAATTTATGATGTTAAAAGCACAATAATTTTATGGCTGGAAATGATATTAAAATATGCATCTATGAGACAATCGTAAAAGCTATTCACGGACAATGGAAAGCGATGGGCATTATTGTTTTTAATAATGTAACCTAAAACACTTGTAAAACGCGCCAAATAAATTATTAAACACTAGCGCCCAGCGGTGTTGCTAGTGCAGATCCTGTTTTTTTCCGTTCCCGTGGGAATTTCCAAAAGTCCCTTCTTACGTCCTTTAAGGAACCCAGTGGTTTCGGCTGAGCGTTGATAGATCAGTCAGCCAGTCTCTACTTGTTTTAAATATTAATCAATTATCAACTACGCAATATCATTAATAACGTAGTGGCGTGTCTCAAAATCACAAATCTACATATTTGCTCTAAACTACGCAGCGGATAGCCGAGGTACTTGTGACAGCCACATGGCCGTTTCAAATAAGCAGGTTAATAAACTAAGCGTAATCAAGTCGTCTAAATACGCAAAAGTCGTATAATCTACATTAAAAGCAATACATTACAATATTATAAATTTATTTTGTACAATGTACAAGTGTCAAAGAATCTTTCTGCATCTACGTCGCATCCTCAATAAAACCTTAAATATATATAATAAAAAGTACCTAAACATGTGCAACAAACAAGCCATTTTATGATTATTGTCCAATAATACAAAAGCTATGTTCAAAGAAGAATATCATAAAGAACAACATCCGCCACCGTCTTAGATAATATAACTAAACTTAATAATCATGAGTTTGCAATAATGACTAAATAAATTGTCAATATTATAAATTTTATTTATTTAGGTAAAGTAAAGGTATCTGAAGATTAAATAGATAATTCCTAATATCCGTGCTCAGCCAGAGCGGATAGTTAGTGCGCAATAAAAACTGTTGATATAATCTAATAATAATAATAATATTTATTTCAAAATTTAAGCCTAGTATACAATACAATAGAGTGCATAGGTACTTGGGTTACATTAGGTGGCTGTTTAATTAGGTGGATCTCTGACTCCTAAACTAGGATGCCCTGTATCATAGGAGTCAGCGCTCCTCACAATTGGGTGTCGGTAACACAGAATTTATGTTTGTACAATTAATCTACTATTGTATAATAATTAGAGTGTGTGCGTGTTCATATGTATGTGTATGGTTGTGCGTGAGAGTGAATGAGTGTGTAGGAACTGAGTGTGTTGGGGGGATGCGTGTGTATGAGAGGTGAGTGGGTGTGTGTAAACAAAAGGTCATTCTACTTGACTCTAGAATCTCTTGAATCTAGCTTGTTTGTCATATATTTACGGGTTAGGATTTCCGGTTTTTACTCGGAAGATGTAATATTCCGTTATTGTTGATATATTTAACATGTCTCAGAAATGTATTCAGTTGCTAATGAAATAGAGATTATTAGATGGTAGGTATATTAAGTAGGTAGGTATATGTAGGTACATATAAATAAAAAAAGAATTTCCGCGAATAAAAAATAAAAGGCTGTACTAAAAACCTGATGCGGCGCATGTAGTTTGCACGACACATTTAGCCTATTATAATATACCTAAATAAAACAATCTATTTATTGTTACATATAATATTATACTGTGTTTTTATGAGTCAGTAAAAGGTAAATATTTGTACAACAAAAAAACCATCCTCTTCAAAGGAAAGATAATTGTTAATTCAAAATCAAAATTGATTAAAAAAAAATTCTGTGCACAAAGTTTCGTGCGCGAATTTTAAAAGAGAAAGTTCTAGACTCAAAAAATGATTATCGGTTACGAAAACGAAAGTACCGACATCTATGTAATGGTGTTTGTATAACTATCAATCATAGTTTACTGGTAATCAATCTACGGTATTTTCGACAAGCAAGCTATTATTAATTCTCAATCCCTCAATCACCTTTGAAATAATTTTTATGTCACCTACATAATGAATGATAGATCCGAAATTGAATTTTACACTTAGATTTTTTGAAATGATTATAGTAGATTATAAGAACAACAAACACAATGGAGTTAGTACAACAACCTTTGTAAAAATATAATTAACTAAGGCTGGATTTCGTTCAACATAGGGTAACGAAATTTAAAAATCGTTGTTTAAGAATCCAACCTAGACTAGTCTTTTGTTTATAATTTGTCTTCCGATTATTATGTTAGGTAAGGTATATCTTACGTAGAAAACACATTGCAATTATACTCCAGCTCGTTCATTAGAAGTTCATTCAATGATTATAAATTATAAGATTTTTTATTAGATTAGAAGAGCAGTGATAGCCCTGACGGTTAAAGAGCCGGCCGAAAATCAGTGAGGCTCGGGTTCGAATCCTGGCATGTACCAATGAGTTTTTCAAAAGCTTACGTACATATTTATCACTAGCTCGACGGTGAAGGAAAACATCGTGAGGAAACCCGCAGGTCTCAGAATTAATTCTGAGACATGTGTAAATAGACCCGGTCCGGCGATGGGCTCACCACCTATCACGTTTAGGGGGTCCAATATATCTCGTGAAATGTGGGTATATCCAGTAATGGAATACCTCTGCCTACCCCCTCGGGGATGAAAGGCGTGAGATTATTATTATTTTTATTAGATATTGTATATTTTTTCACTATAATCCACACAAAAAATACTTGCTCAACATTATCAAGGGATGTTTATTTCCAAAGGTATTTCTGAACCTGACAATATAAAAAAAATCCTTGAATAAAAACGCGACTATATGAGAAAACTATATTTTATAGTTACTAGCTATTTTGTGATGCATACAACAAAGGCTTGGTGTATTCTGCAATGCCTGCGTCATTATATCATCAGCCAAATCATCATCTACTGCTGGGCATTGCCTTACCCAAAATCTTATACCTAATTATCGTTTTTATCACAGTAGCTATCGAAGTAGGTATTAAGATGACCTCCATCCAACTTCCTTATGCATTATATTCCTTCAGAGCCTACCGCAACTTACAATAAAACTACAGCAGATGCTTATATTACCGGACAATATGCAAAACCTCCTTTTATTCCTAGTCACCGCTAGCAAAAAGCCAGTGGTAAGTCTGCCTGCTACTAAATCATATAAAGGATAGTTACATCCCGGTATACTTAAGTCAGTTATTTATTGCATCTCTCCGGACAGAGAGTGCAATCAATATCGCAATGATCAAACGCCTTTACGACAATAATAAACCCCAACAACGTTTCCTCTGGATGTTACTGTAAATTTTACAGCAGTGACTATATGACGGGGTAAATGTTTAAGTACTAGCAAACGCCTGTGGCTTTGACCGCGTAAAGTACAAATAGAACGAAATCCTTTCTGGTACATTAACGAAAACATTCTCGTTAGGCATATTTAATATGAAAAGGCTGCTCAATATATTTTAAGTAATTTCGATGAAAAAGACATAAACTTTAATGATCATAGTCAATTGTGTACAAGAGAATATATAGGCAAAAAACACATATACATTATAGAAAGGTAATGTTAAGAAATAGTATGTTTAGATTACATTGATAGCAACAAACGTAAACAACGCGTGATTAACTCGGGCATAAGTCATAAGCTACTATACAATGAACGAGTTCTCATTACAATCCATTGAGAAAAGAAAACGTGGCGGAAAGAGATAATGAT
Organism: Ethmia dodecea; assembly: GCA_963855545.1. Lineage (NCBI taxonomy): Eukaryota > Metazoa > Arthropoda > Insecta > Lepidoptera > Depressariidae > Ethmia > Ethmia dodecea. The sequence goes on along the minus strand of OY979438.1, from coordinate 15,601,950 downwards.
GTACACATGTACATGAAAAAATACTACTACGCAGAAAAGGGTTTGAATCAGTGCGCCGACGCAGCGCCCACTGACCTCAGCGCGGACGAGATAAAGTCTATTTTAAGAGTGGCGATAAAATCAAATATACGTAGAATATTTAAGGTTCGGACAGACTACGATACAGTAGTGCCATCGGAAACGTCGATTTAGTAATTAAGTATTTGACACGCATGACAGTATATGAGGGTTATCATAACATAACAGCGTGTGTCAAATTAGCATTACTATAAACATTAACCGATAATAGACATTACAGATGGAATATCAATTAAGTAGCTACTCTGCACTTATTGCTGTTTAGTCATAAGGGTTTATGTTACTGATTCAGCTAATTGATTTTAATTTTGAAAGTATAGTACCGTATACTGTCTAAAGTCTCATACTAATCTAGAATTAGTGATCAGAAATACATGTTCATTGTCTGCGTTGATGTCGTCATGGACAGATATCGGTAATTCTGACCTATGCATAAGAGTGATAGAAGTATGCACCTATATTCTATAAATAAGGTTCTGCAACTACACATCGACTGCAGTGTCTTGTAATACTGTTTCAAGGCTTAATCTTTTTTTTTTTAAATTACCAGATAGTTTTTCGTTTCTTCCCGTTCCCGTGGTGTTTCCGCAAAATCATTGCTTAGCGGATACCTGCCTATCCCTATGAAGAATCTACCTGCCAAATTTCAAGTTTTTAGCATCTAGAATCTTAGAAAGTCTAAGATTTCGTGATTAGTTTGTGAGCGAGTGGTATTTCGCTTGAATATATAGTTACTGTGTGTAGTAGTGTTAGACAGATGTATCGTAGTTTATCTAAGTCTTCACAGAATAAAGCACTGATTACACCGGATGCCCGCTCTACGGACCTGTCATAAATGCTTGATAAATGCACTTACTTCCGCTGCCGAAAGTAGTGTGTCACGCGATTTATCATACAGGATTTTATCAGAGATTCTTCAAAATATTAATCTTTGTTTTTATCGGCTTCTAGTGAATTATTGTATAGCGATGACGAGGGTTTATATAAGCTTATTGTATACTTGAAAAATATTTAGTGATTCGAACTGGTAAAATTATGACACTCCCATTTTTTTACTAATTATGTTTTTTTGTTATTTTATAATAGATCATAAAACACGTCTAAGTAAATGATAAAAATGTGGGCGTCTGTAAAAAAAATGTGAAATACTCCCGATTCTTGGTATTTCAATTAGTGGTCAAATCTGTTCTATTAATCAATTTCTTGTCATGCGAGCAACGGGCCAGGAAGTCGGTAATATTGTTCTAATTCTAAGAAAAGCAATTGGTCACAATCCCCAGAATTCTGGCATACAAAATAAACAAACAACCATGCAACAAACGTCATTGCAATAATTCATTCATAAAATAGCCGTCACTTATCTCAATTTTACAACTTTAATAAAATTGACATTATAATGAACAAGAAACGAGTATTAAACCCATTTGCGACAGTAATAAGGTTAAGGAAATTCGAAATATCATTTTCCAAGCGGATTGATGATTGAAGACTTGTTAAGACAAGGGGAAAAACAATTCCTCAAATTACAAAACCGTTACGTTTATTAAGAACGTTGATTCAATTTCAAATCAGAACCCCGAATTAATTAAAGCAAATGAAACATAATTTGGCTAGTTTACATTCCAGTACTGTACAGTAAGAAACTTTTGGTCATAATACGAGCTATTAACCTGGAGCGATACATAATTTCCTTTCTCCAAAATACTGTTTTAAATAATACAGCATGTTGCGCCGTTGAATATTAAACGCAATGCATCATTCTGTCATGTCTTGCACTTATTGGGACACTGATCTTTAAGCAGCTGGTTTATTTATAAAACACAGAGCCCGATTGACTGGGAGGCCTCGACCCCAGTGTCCACTTTCATGTTAAAAGGATTAATGGTTGGAATGGCAAAACCGTAAGCGAAATTGGGCTAATCCTCTTTAGTGTCGACGCCGGTAGACACTCGGGTACCTCACAATTGCACGCTACATTCTTGACTGATCAAACACAAATAGACCCAAACACTACAACATAAAGCATATTGTCCAGAGGCACGAACCACTGAGATTCAAATCAATAACTTCTCCATGCGACAGCGGCAGAAAGTTAGGAAGAGTTAACAACCAAAAAACCACCTTACTTGGTCGAGGTAAATACAGTTTTCCATCCGCGTGGTGCGAACCACGAGACAAGACGGTGAAAGCCCGTCTGCCCTTGCGATCTCTAGCTCTACAAGAACATAATTGCACACGTTCAGTAAAACGATTCAATGAATCAGTGACATTAACGGTCAACGAGGACTTAATTTAATGCTTTTCTAGTCCAGTGGAAATACGGGCGTTACGAGAGCTCCGAGCGTATTGAAGGTAAAGACCAGTGATCTGCAGATAATCTAAATAAAGATCAAGAACTTGCTCATAGGTATTTAAGCAATTCTGCATAGGATATAATTTGCGTGGACGGATGCAATTACCCAGTGAGCGCAGCTGCATTCCAGCTGCGCGTCATCTCGCGCCCGCGAGTAACAAACTTTAATCTCATTAGAAAGTCGTAGATTCGGCTGAGGTCGACGACCGGCACAGTTCTTGTACCACACCCTGCAATAGCACGTGTAATACTGAGTACCAGTTTAATTGGTACTACAATTATGCCTACAATATTAGACCGAACTATCAATTAAACAGCAAAATGAATGCCGTGTCAATTCTGATGAGGTTGTTGCATTTTGCACTGTCATAAATTTACAAATCTATAGGTATTTACATACTTATTTATACCTTTGTTTAAGAAGTGGAAGATAGCTCAGACTATTTATTTGCCGAGTTTCAGTATATTTATAATTTTCCAGGAAATAAACGATGTCGAGTGTTTACAATTTTCAGGAAAAATATATGAGTGTTCCGAATTCGGAAAGACACAGCATAAAACCGACTATGAGTAACCATCTTAGATCTCTGAAGATAAATTGAGAGTAAATATTTCTTATTAACAGCAATAAATATGATGATGACTGATAAGAAAGTAATGAAAAAACTGCTGTAGCTTTTAAATGTTAAGCTAAAATGCACACCTTTTAAAAGAATCTCTAGGTCTCCCAAAAATGTACAGTCATAAAATATATCCTAACAGTTAGATATTATTTCAGTGCCTCAAACGGATCTTTTCTAAGAATCGTTGAAAGTAACAGTACTAAATATCGGAATAGTGACAACAATGAGATTTGCACACAGAGGTCAATGGCTTACATATGTGCAAATCAAACTGAGTCTAATGCGTAAGGAATTTGCGTTGAGATTTTGCTGTCGCTGAATAATCGAGGTAGCTCTATGCTACTTGTGTATTTGCCTTCCACTATTAACACTTGCAATAAGTGCGTGACTTGTTTTTAGTGATTCTGTGTGCAAACGTAAGTGTCCTTAGCCAAAGCACCATTGCTGACAAGTGTCACGTTACCAGTTCACGGCCTATTTGTATGGAGGCAAACAAACTGTTTACTACAATTTTGTACAAAGTTGCTTTTACAATCTTTGTTGCGTGTAATAACCGAAGAAGTTGTATTACGGACGCGTTTACACGTGATTTGATTGCATTTTGTTTAATGCTTTCGTTTGTTCTCTTGTTTTCGATTTTCATGAATGGATGTTACTTTATAAACTGCATGGTATTTTTGTTTACATAGCTTACTTTGTTTCTTTGCTACTGTTGTACTAAATAATACACACACCGGCACAATTAGCGGAACAGAAAAAAAAGGGAGTATTTACGCATTTTTGCGTGTTACTGGCCGGCTAAACAAGCTTTTTTTAAATTTGGGTTTTAATTTAAAAATGGAATACTAAGCGACTGCCCTTTTTTTCATTCTTTTGTTTTAATTTTCATTGATTCATTTTTTCCACCGCTTGTCCGTTTTTAGAAGGTTCGTGAATTCCATTTGAAAAGCTTTGAATTGCAGTTTTTGAGGCTTTTGAGTTTTTTCGCATATTGATAATTTACGAGCATCTAATTATGCCTGATTTAACGCCATCAGAAATCATTAGGGCAGATCAAATGAGGAGAAATGGTCAAACCTACAGATCGATTGCCAGAAGCCTTCGTCGATCGTTATCAACGATTTATCGTAGCATCCAACGATACAGATTGACGAATGCTCTAGTGAGAAGGAGAGGACAAGGCCGGAAAAGGTGTACTTCAAGGAGGGATGACCGTTTTCTCCAACTTCAAGTCCGACGGAACACGAGACTAACGGCGGTGCAGGCTCGAAATTTACTGGAAGAGGTACGAGCAGTAAGGATGAGTGAGCGGACAGTTCGTAGAAGATTCGAAGAAGTGGGTATAGGCTCGTATGTGCCCGCCAAAGCCCCAAAACTTGAGAGACATCATCGCACAAACCGTCTACACTTTGGTCGTGAACATCGTGATTGGGACTTCGACGACTGGGGACAGGTTCTTTTTACTGATGAATGCAGAGTTATGTTAAATCAAATTGATGGAAGGCAGCGAGTATGGAGACGCAAAGGAGAACGGTATATCCAGTCTAATTTTGAAAATACAGTTGCATATGGCGGCGGTTCAATTATGGTCTGGGGAGGAATATGTTTAGGAGCTCGTACGGAGTTAGTAGTGGTCGATGGCGGGAATCTGAATGCTGATCGGTATATCAGGGAGATTTTAGAAGAACATGTTGTGCCATTTGCCCCCTTTATTGGTAACAACTTCATTCTAATGCAGGATAATGCTCGGGCTCACAGTGCTCGCACAGTACAGACATACCTAAACCATGTTGGTATAACGGTGATGGAGTGGCCAGCACGGTCCCCCGATATGAACCCTATAGAACACGTCTGGGACTTGCTAAAGAGGAGTGTAAAGTCAAGAATGCCCCCTCCCAATAATCTCAACGAGTTGCGAAACGCATTACTTGAAGAATGGCAGAGGTTGCCCCAAGAAACCATTGATAACATCATCCGCAGCATGCCCAGACGGATGGAAACCCTCATCAGAGCACGAGGAGGAAACACTCGATATTGAACAGTCATTGAAATTGTTGTTAAACTTTGGAAAATCTTGAATTTTCTGCTGTTTCTCTATAATTAAAAATCGAAGAAAAATGCATTTTGTTTAATTTAATTTTTATTTTTATAAAATTTTAAGTATGGTGTTACAAATGAATGTCAAAACATGTTAATTTAATTGTTGTTTCATTTTAAATAATATATTGTTTAAAAATTACATTCATTGTTCTAAATTCCCTCTTTTTTCTCCTTTTTTTTTCTGTTCCGCTAATTGTGCCGGTGTGTGTAGTTGCACGTGGTACCTAGATATTAAATGCAACGCAACATTATTGTTCAGGTAAAAATAAAGTAGGTAAATCTATAGAATTGCATTTTAGTTCTTAGCTCAAGTTAACAATTGTTTAGAATTGAGTCAGACCAGACACGAGTATACAAGCTTAAGTACAAGAATGACTCAGTAAAATACTTTACCAATGATTAATTAATAGGTAGCCAAACAATTGAAAGACGTATCTAATCAAGTAAAAAATTCTTAAGAACTTAAAAGACATAGTTATTAGAAAAATCTTTAATGACTGGAAATCAACAAAAGATTTCATAAATCGTTGGCGCATTTTAAAATTTAGGTCAAGTTGCTACCTTGAATATCTAAGAAAACGCACATCTGCAATGAAACAAAAATAGAGTGGAACGGGGCATCGCATTGCCTTGTGCTTAATTACTTTTCAGGAACTTTTTACGAGAAAAAGTAAGATGCCAACAAAAACTGTCCGATGGATCAACAGGTGAATGTTTTACGACCAAGACGCTTTATTACAAGCGCATCAACATCAACGCGCCAGTCTTATATGCTCCTATCGCATTCCTTGGCGGCGATGAAAATTCGAGGCTCCCGATATTTTTAGTCCGATCGTCAATATGAGGCTCACGTGAGACAGATCAATTGAGTTATCCTCAATAGAGTAATGGAGGCGAGGCACCTTCATTAAGTTAAACAAGAATCGTATTATCGTAATTGAAATCTATTATTTGAAAGAAACGATTTACTTTTTCCTTTGCATTAGCTTGATAAGAACCGCTTTTAATAGGATCTGATTTTTTTATTACTTTACTTCGGATAACTTTTGTAAAGCCTCATATTCCTGACTGAGTAGCCCCGGCAAAGAGTGAAAATACTGGAACATATTTCAGTAGTTAGTTACAGTATGATTAACGTTGATGTACTTACATCGTGAATAATAACGGGATAGCATTGATATCAAAGAAACCTTCGATGTTACTTTTACCTTTTTCTATAGAGGATATTACATACAATTACGTTTTTAGTAACATCAATGTATAGAATATACTTAACAATTGAGTATAATTTTCATTCAAGTTATAACGTAAACGAAGCTAAATCGTAATTTAGTTTCGTATGTCGCATTAATGGCATCAGGTACTTAGTAATGAATACATTTACATAAAATATATATATGTACATAAAATATAAACCGACTGGCTGACTGACTCATTATCGCACAGACAAAAATTTTTGAACATAGATTCCACGTAAGTGAGCACTAATAAGGGAATTTTGGAAATTCAAACAAGAACGGGAATAAACACAACGCTACTGATTACCCCCCGCTAGTTTATCATATAAGTACCAAAACAAGCAAAAGTAGATAGAAGATGTCGCAAAAGTTACGAAACCAATTTCTTTTTTGCGAATCCCCAGCCGATCTTTGACATTCGATCAATAAAACAGCTTGTGACGTTTGAACTGTATCTGCTTTTCCTCTTCGATCAATAATCGCAAAGGGACACGACACGAGACGATATGAAATGAATAAAGAGCAAAGAAATTTACGTGGTACAGACTGGTGCGGCCCCGTGACCTTGGCTTAGCTCGTTTATAGTATGAACCTTAAACGAAATCGATGAGAAAATTTACCATATTTATAAACAGAAACCCTACTTGTATTATGAAATTGTTCTTGCAGGTTTACCTACGCCGCAGGCAAAGGAACAATCAAATACATTTTGAAGTTTGTTTCGGGCATTCTCAAAGGAATTTCTGCAAATAGTGATACAATAGCAGGTGACCACCGGCGTTGCCCACGTAGGTTAAGTTTTTTCTCCGTTCCCGTGGGAATTTTCAGAAAAACCTTCTTAGTGCACACAGTTAGCTATTAAATTTGTGCAAAATTTCACGCTTCTAGACCCAGCTGCTTCGGGTATGCGTTGATCGATCAGTCAGCAGGTCAGTATCTTCTATCCATTATAATATGTATATAAAAGAAGATAGATAGATTCATTTGTAATAGAATAGAGTAACGAGTAAATAGTAGACCCGAACGGAATGTAACTCATACAGTTTGAGAATGCAAATCGTACATTTAACATTCGAGGCCGAAACAGCGTTGTCGATGCATCCGACGCGCCGGGCGACTCCGTTTATGCTAATCCTTATTGATTGCAAATGGGATTGGATAAAGTACCCAGATAATGAGGTGTGCTAATCATCTAGAGGTATCATGGACAATCTAAACGCCACTTCATTTAAGATAATACACTGTTAAAAGAACCTCCTGAAGTTATTTTGCGTCAAAAGCGAAAGTGACGTCATCGATCAGAATGAAATAAGAATAAAAAAAAATACAATTAGTTTTTGCTATAAAAACGATTAAATTGGTTATTAATAACCAGAAATAGTAATCAAATGTGATCTCTACCTGATTCTATAATGTTATATGACTTCTAAACTTATCCTATAATATAAATATAGCCTGTAGAACTCGAAAATGATGTTCGTCCCTATATTAAGTAAAAGAATTTTCAGAATCGTACGAGTAGTTATAGATCATCACCAACTAACAACTTAAATATTGAAATACGCCGTATGATAGTAGGTACTCTGTAAGCTGGCTATTATAGTCATCGGTTTATTATAAACACCTCGACTATAATATCCAGCTTGAAGTACTTCCATCATAATGTAGGTACTATTATTTCTAACAATAACGCAACTTTCTAAAAATAAGTATAGGCAATAAAGTTTGAAGAAAGTATATAATATGTGAAAAACTTGATTCACGGGTATGTGTGGGCGTAAATCGATGATCCTAACTCAAGGGAAATCATAGCTCTGTTAGGTACTATATCTGATTTATAATGCGAACACTATTTATCAAAAGGCTGACTTGTTCCTGATTCAGGAACAAGTCAGCCTAAGTAATGCGCCCAACCGCAATTCAGGAATCCTGAATTGCGGTTGGGCGCATTACGTCCAATTCGCAAAATGTCCAGTGGGCTCAAAATGTCAAATTTCTTACAATTTCTAAATCTTAAATTGTCTAATTAGCAATTTGTCCCAACATTGTGAGGATTGGACATTTTGAGCCCACTGGACAGTTTGCGAATTTGACATAATGCGTCCAACCCCTGAATTGGTTCTTGGGCATACATAGCGGCAAGTCGGTCCGGGGATGAGTTTATCACGTTTAAGTGCCTGAAAAATACATCGGTGAAAAATGGGTACTTCCATAAATAAAATAGCTTTATGAACCACGTCGAGGATAAGGTGTAAGCATTATATACGTTTTACATGTAGATGTAAATTTCTCTCTATTTTTTTGTAATTATTTGGCTTGCCATTCTATTCGACAACATCATCTTCCAGTACTTAAGATTCGACCAAACCATTCTCACCGTTCAATAGCTAAAAATAAACGTCAATGGCTAACCACTTTCTATTTACAAAGAATAATATCGAGTTAGTTTTTTAGGCTCGATCGACACGAGGAGCGGCGGTGCCAATGAACTTCGCAGATTGGCGAGCCGCCGGGAAAGCAAACGCAGCCTCGCCACTGGGTCACACGGGTACTGTCGCGAAACACAACCCGAACAACTTAGAGCACACCATAAATCCGTGACAACTGCTTATTAATGCCAAACCACGCAATTCAGTTGTGTTATCATCAATTTATAGCTTTGAATTTTCATTGAGCGCCCCATGTTAACATCCATTAAAGCTTTGCGATTGAATGCTAATGTTTCATGCATTTCACTAATATTTAACACATTCTCCCATGCGTTAATCATCATCATCAAACCGTAACAGCCCTCTGAGCTAAGGATATTTCATCACACATGAGGAAGTAAAAGACCATTTTCCCGACGCGAGCACACGGGAGATTCGGAGATGGTGTTAGGCTAGTGAACAAGTGACCTTTAATTCAAAAGCTTATGGCTAAGTCTTCAAAAGGTTTGAGGATGTATACGTAGGAATTTCGATTTCGTTTTCATAGCAATTGTATCGTAACAAAAGCACTATGATGATATGTAGAGCATTCATTAGGACTGGCAGCTTGCCATTCTGAGGACGTTTCCGGCAAGCGCCGGCGGTCACCGATTCGTTCTGGCGACGCCTGAATTACAATTGCAATTTGGTGGCGTAGCGGACGCGGCTGCACCATGCGTCATTTAGACACGACTTTATTTTCTATGGCTTCCACGTCATCGTTGGTAGGATCAACCGCCTTACAAAACATTTTGCTCTATTGTGCGATTACAGTATCAAAATATTTGTGTATATCCAACTTAATCCTAAATTATCAATCGGGTTCTGCGTATAAAATTAATCCTGAAACTAGCAATGTGTAATTTTTATGAGATTTTGAAAATTTACTACTTGAAATGGTCACAAACTAATAGCTCAGGTTGTATTTAAACATTCCCATCTTAACTTTTCAGAATCTAAAGAGAAAACTCATGTCTACTTAAACTGAAGTTCAGCATTTTATAAGCAAGACGTAACTCTTCTACTAATATAACCAGAGATAGAACGAATCAATTTAAATAGGAATGTTATGTTATAAGAATACTAATTTACTTTTCACCTCTTAAGAAAAACTTCGAGCCAGTGGGTCAACAAACCTAGCGCTTTATCAAACGCAGTGCGTTTCTGTATCGATAGCAAAACTGGAACTGGTCTGGCATGTACTATGTACCTTATCTGAATTCCTCCTACGCCTCCTACTTCGCTACATAAACCACAAGCCACCATACAAAATAACTTTCTTCCGACTGAAGACATCCGGCTACGAGTATATCGTCGACATAAAAGTACCTTAATGTTAATACCTATACTTAAGTATAATACAAAGATTTTGTTGATGCGTCAGACGCATCAACGGCCCTTCATTCGAAACATCCTTGAATGTCCATTGTCCACCCAACTACGATGCAAAATGTTTTAATCTGTTTTTAAAGATGCAATTGTCTCGATCGTCTGATAATGTCGATTTCAATGCGACTAAATGCGTATCGAATGTGAACACAAAGAGCGATAAACGTTGTATTATTAGAAATATCGTATGGGTACGGAGGTCAAACGCACTGCACCGCAGTTTCCAATGGTTCAGTTATTATGTTCACATTATTATCGGAGTGTTGAACCTTGTAAGTTTTCTTGATCTAGCAAAAACATTGACAAACCGGGATATTTTGTGTTTTCAATACTAATATAATAACTGTTGTTTCATTTGCTTAGTTAGAGTAATGAACTGTTGAAAGACTGGAAGTCATAATTATCAGCATCATTCATCGTGTAACGGTGGATAGTCCACGCCACAAATGGGTAGTCTTGTTATCAATTTTGATTTGTGGAACTCGGGTCATAATTTTTACGAGAAAATAAACTATTGAGTATGCTCGGACTGCAGTTTTTTCGGAGTCCATCCATAGTGACGTACCATCTTAAAGTACTGCAATTTTCAATTCCAAACAGACACATTACGTAATCCCAAAAAAGCTATGCAAATGTTTGCTTTTTTTCCATTATCAGGATATACCTAACGATGCAATAGGTATGTATCGATTTATTGGAATTTAACACGATACGTTTGCTGACACGTTTTCACACCTGTCTGTCGGAGTTGACAGACTAGGTCGAATCATGCGAAAATAGTGATGTCATTTTAAAAACAACTAACTACGCCGCGCTGTCTCACCTACGTCTAAAAAGCTTGTCACTTGGAAATATTGTAGCTTTCTATCCGTGAAAGAATTTTCTGTCTGCTCAGTACCCACCAAACATTATCTCGTTACTAGCCATTTCGCGCGATTTTAGCACCGCAACTCCGGTTCCCGTGGGATAATTGTAGCCCGTGTTACTCCCAGAAAAGTAGGCTTGGTATGGGTATTTTTTTTAATAATCTTTCTAGTAGTTCTTAGCTATTCATTACAAACATCATACAAAAGATAAATCTTTCCTCTTTATAATAATTAGTGTAGAAAATACACATACGACAAGAATGAACTTCAATCAAATATGGCTCCCAGTCCCATTATATTTCTCCTCCTTTAGTTCTCTTCTCTTTATAAAAATGCCATCCATCAGAAAACCATTCGTTCGAGGACATTAAAATTATATAAGTAGCTTACTTATCTCTTGACGTAATTATTTAGAGTGACATTAATTTAATTTGTGATTTATACACAACCATACAAGCAGGGTGCGAGGATATATATCAATGGATATATATCATGATATATATCACGATATATATCAATGGATTTTTTCATAAAAATCATTGATATATATCCAGTTTTTTTTAAGTTTCATAAAGCTAACTTAATTTCTTAAGACAAGGCTGAATGGGCTAGATTCCTTTGCCTTAACCTAAATAATAAAAAATGCATTATCTGTCAAAATAAAACGAGTTTTACTGTTTGTTTTGCCGGATTTTAGACACAAAATAGAGAGAGGTCCCAATTTAAAACAAATTGGCGGATTGTATTGTACGAAAAGGTATGTAAAAAATATTGTTTTCAAGCTTAATATTGTGAATTGTTGTTAAACGTAAATTTTCGTGTAGATTTGACTCAAAAAAGTTTTCATTGTTTATCACTGCCAAATCACTGCTCCAATATTATTCGCAATGCCATATATTTGTTGTGTTGAATACAGGTTAAACTCATGGAAAATTGTCTTACAAGCGCACAGCACAGGCATACAAAAATTCGTTCAAAACAACTTCAAACTGTAACCTCAAAAGTTAAGTAAGTTTATTTATTTATTGCAGTTGTTTGGAAATTCGAAGTCATGCCAAAGAAATTACATCCCGTGTGGATACATTTTGAGGTTTTAGTGAAACCAGGGAACAAAGGAAAGTGGGCGAAGTGTAAAAAATGTGCTAAGGAACTACAAGGAATACCGGAAAGACTGCAGAAGCATTTAGACAGTGAAAATTGTCAGTCAGCCTCAGCTACTGAAACCCTAGCCACAGCCGAACCTTGTTCTGACCAACAACCTGGCCCTTTGCTTAAAAGGAAACGGCAAACGACTCTGACAGAGGCATTTACTGTTACAACCACCAGAGAGGAAGCTGAAAAAATTGATGAAAGTGTAGCGAACTTTTTTTACTCCACCAACACTCCTTTTAGGCACGCCGACCACAAGTCATTTAAGTCTATGTGCCATCATATGCGACCAGAAGTGCGATTTTTGAATCTCACTGGTGATATCAAAATCACCGGTGACTAAAATTATCACCGATGACTTTTATGTCACCATTTTCCAAAAGCCGTATTTTTGAAAGTCACACTCTGTTTTCAATGAATCGTCGCAATCACAAAATATCACAATCGAGCCCCGCTGGTAATTCTTCCAAAAAACATACTTTGGCACTTTTGGCAGATGGCACTACGTCAACTGTCAAAAACAATCGCATGGTGATTTCAATTACGAGTGAGTAGGGGCACTCGTAAATCGATATCATAGGTATGACAAATGTAAGTCACCGATGAGTTTCAAAAATACGAACTTTCGGAAATCACTCACATCGTTGAGAATTAGTCACTTGGTGAGATTCAAAAATCGATCCCCAGGATATAAACCATCATCGGCATACCAGATAGCTGGACCTCTTTTAGAAAAATCTTATCAGAGCTCAGTGGCCGAGCAACGAAAGAGTGTTGCAGGCAAGACCGTCTCAATGTCATTAGACGGATGGTCTAACATAAGGAATGAGCCTATAGTTTGTTGCTGCATTAATCCTCCGGATACACAACCAGTTCTGGTTGAAACAGTGGATACTTCTGGCCATCCACACGATGCTGGCTACTTAAAGAATATTGCTCTGCAGAGCATTCGGAAAGCAGAAGAGTCATTTGGTGTGCATGTAAGAAGTTTTGTCACTGATAATGCTTGTAATGTGACTAAAATGAGAAGAGAGTTAGCTGAAATAGAGGATTTGGATATAATCCAGTATGGGTGCAGTGCCCACATACTCAATTTATTGGCACAAGATGTGGAGATCCAAGGTGTAACAGCACACATTTTAAAAGTGGTGAAATATTTCCGAAACACTCATCTATCAGCAAGTTGGTACAGGAATGCAAATGGAAAGAAGTTAGTGTTGCCAGCTTTGGTACGCTGGAACACTGTAAGAAATTATCTGCGCTCCTACCTTGATAACCGAGGTATAATTGTCCAGATTTGTCAAAACCACAAAAGCGAAATTGACAAAGATGTCTTCAAAATTGTAAATGACATACAAATTACCAACAATGCAATGGATCTGCTATCACGATTAGATCCCATTGCTCGTGCTTTGGACAGGGCTCAAATAGACGGAACAACTATCGCTGTGGCTGTAGAAATATGGCATAGATTAAGTCATGACCTTGCTGATCAGCCAAGCTCTATCAGAGATGCTTTCAACCGTCGATGTAAAATGGCTCTTGGGCCTCCTCATTTCTTAGCTAATATATTGGATCACAGATTTGGTGGGCAAAATTTAAACAGTATGCAGAGAAATGAAGCCTTCACAGAACTGGCCCCTTTTTATATGCCTATAGTTACCAAAATTATGACAAAATCCGTTATGTTTCCATCTTACCTCTTCGAGACACAGTTCCGTGATACTAATCTTCTAGAGTGGTGGAAATTGTTAGATTTAAATACTGCTGATGATTCCCAGTGGCGACAATGGGACCACAAAGATAGCTTCATGAAAAGCAGATTTGGACTTGTACATTCAAAATTAAGAAATCGCCTTGGAGTGGATAAAGCCCACAAACTAGTCTCAATTTTCAAAACTTCAAACAAGCTAGACCTGAAGTCAAAAAACATTAAATGGATCTGGGAAAACGAAACCGAAGAAATCCAAGAAGAAGAAGTAGAAACAGAACCACAATTCGAAGAACCTGGACCCAGTGGCTATAATAGGAGGGATACAGTGTACTCAGAGAATATTCCTGTGGACAGCAGTGACGAAGACATTCCACTAGCAGCATATTTCTCAAAAAATTGATGTATTTTTTTTAAATTTCAATTGTCCCCGTTATCTTTCCAGTTAGGTAAGGATTAATTAGAGTTTATATAACTTAATAGAGGATAGGAATAAAAGAAAAAAACTGTCCACAACTGTTTATTTATAGACTGAAAAAACCGGCCAAGTGCGAGTCGGACTCGCGCACCGAGGGTTCCGTACAACCTTGCAAATTTATGGTTTTCGTAATTTTTCCTTTATCTACGCTATAAGACGTTGCTTCGTACCAAATTTCAAGATTCTGAGTTCACGGGAAGCACCCTGTAGGTTTTGATTCCCTTGCAAGTGTCGAAAATTTGCGGCATAAACGGCTGTATCTTTTGATTGCGTTGGCTTAGAAGTTTGATTTTTTCACAGCTTCAAGGGACAGTAGACCTGAGTAATTGATATAAATTTCAGCTTCATACCTCCACGCGTTCCTGAGAAAAAGGGTCTTGACAGACGGACGGACGGACGGACAGACGGACAACAAAGTGATCCTATAAGGGTTCCGTTTTTTCCTTTTGAGGTACGGAACCCTAAAAACAACTGAAAAATATGATTTAGACTTGATTTGGACTAAGAAAAGATTTTTTAAATAATATTTACTAAATAGTAATAATAACGAAGCTGTGATTATTAAGGACTTTTGTGATTTACCAACTTTTTATTTGTTAAGTACAAAGATTAAGAAAAGAGTAAGTTGTAAGTGTTTGTTTTAGATTATTTATTGTAATAATAATTACTAACTAAAGAAAAAGACTAATAGCCTAATTCAGCCTTGTTTTTTTATCTTCTGTTTACCAGTTAGGTAAGGAATCATTGTTTTATAATGTTATAATTATAAATACAAATATTTTGATTTTAATAAATAATTTCGAGTCAATTAAATGTTTTTATTAAAATATTCCTTATTTAAGAGCTTACTTACTAATATTTCGTACTAATATTTATTTATACTTATTTTTTACTTAATACCAGACCTGTGTGGCAGACTGGTACCCCAACTAGGAAGGACCTGTGTGTCAGGTCACCAGGTCTTAGACCCTCGGATGTCTTGTAACTATTAATTTGACAAATATTACTTACCTTCTTCAACAAAATAAATGGCTTAATTAAATTTAATCTATTAGTGATAAAAGGCTTGTAACATGGTTTCTTTCTGCGCAACATCAAAAAAATATTATTTGGATATATATCCGATATGTATCGGATATATATCAAAAATCCGATTTTTTGATTTTTATTATAAAAATCGGATTTTTTCGCACACTGCATACAAGTGATTCAAGCCAGCGAAGGTCGATAATAACAAGTGGCGTGGAATTATTCGCGGAATGCAAGTGAGATCCTGAAGCGCATTGGCCTCTTAAACTGCTAATTAAGAATTTGCACGAAACCGGTCAAACTGTATTTCAACTGTGCACGAATTCAATAAGGCATTTTGAAAAAAACAAACAGTTTTATTATACCCTTTTGTATCACAGTTGTTGCGCAGCTTTGAATCGATACGCGATTGTAGACTCTTCATACACGATGTTAAGAATTGTTTTTACTTGCATCTGTATCACCAGACTTGTTACTGCGCACTATGTCTATGTGTGTAGTTGAGTACTGGTCACAGTGATTTTTATACTAATTTAAATATATATTAAAACTTAATGTGAGACTCATAAAATCGATTTTGCGTAATAAAATATAAGTAAAGACATAATACAAACCTAATAAAAATTTAACATATTAACCACTAAAGCGACTTCACGTAAATAAATTCATTCGGAGCAAGCGAGCAAAGTAAATCAATAAAAAATATAATACTTATAATTGATTATTATCTAAAGCGATAGAGATTTTTGGTTCACAAAACGCTTTATTAAGCCAATGGATCGATACCATTATCAGTCGACGAACCGTAACGGCGAGCAGTGAGCATTTAATTTTACAGTGCTTTATTCTAGGTGCCTGTGACTCAATCACATTCAATGGACGTGTCATTTAAATTCAATCCTACGTAAGCACAAGCACCAATCAGATCTCAAAAACATTTCCGAGGACAATTCGCACGGCATATTCCCTCTTAATTAGCACAAACAAAACAGACCGAGATTATTTAAAGACACGAAACTGCGACGCAGTAATATTCGAGAGACTATCGAGTGTCAGCTCAGTACACATTCAGAGTTCAAAAAGTGTTTTTTGTAGACACTAAAAAGTCAGACAGCACGAGTCACTCTGCGCTCGCTTTTTTTGAGCTCTGGACGTCCTTGTGCGGCGCCGCACCGTCACGCACCGGCGGCGGCCCACAGCTGTTTGTTTGACAACAAACTAGCGATACAAGCATTATCATTATCTTAGTTTAAGGGCCGCATCTATACCATAAATTATTCTAATCAGCGGTGTGTTAGTTGGGGAAGTTGAATGAGAGCGGTGATGTTGGTTTGTCTTGTATTCGATTGATGTCAAGGTTTCCGTTAAAGTTCAGTAATACTGACGTGAGTAGGTACCTACACTGTTGGCGAGACGAAACTTCTTCAATAACCGATTTTAACCCGTGAAATATCCGTGACGTGTCTTGTTCCAAACAAGAGCCTTCGAGCCCCTCTAATTTTTAAAAGACAGTCAGTCCAATCTATATCTGCTCTAAAATTAGGTATACAGAATAAAGATTTGTATTTTTGTACCTATATGTTTGTAACGAATAAACTCAAAAAATACAGCCTCGATTTTAAAAATTATGAATGCTACAATATCCCTAAGTAACATAGGCTTATATTTTATTCCCGTATTCAAACGGGAACGGGAACTAAGGCAGATGAAACCACGCAGAACCGCTAGTATATGTTAAAATCAGGATATAAACCGGTAACTTTAATATCTAGGTATTTAATTGATGGATAATAAAACTTATAATGTAACCGGTTTTCTACGTGTAAAATTTTAGGAAAATTTTGGCATTTCGTCATTTAAGGTGAGTGAAGTGCATTGGCGTGGCCCTATCAATTCATGAAATTGTTTTATCGGTTAACGCTGATGTAGTGGAACACATGACGTCAATACCACGCAAATAATTGACAGTAGGTACCTATAGTTCGGATTATTTGAAATTCCGTAATTTGATACTTTGAATTTTACTTATTTAGTCTGAATAATAGCGACTATGCAGATGTTCATAATTATTTCACTGATAAATGATCATCTAGCTTGAGTTACGTTGCATGAGTCAGCAGTATAAGTTTACAAATATGGAAAACTGCTTGTAATTAGGTCTGTTTACCGTTTCGGATTCTAATTAGGCGCAAATTTTGACATTAAAATAGTCGAAACAAAGTATCAAACTATTATGTCTCACTATCAGTCAATTGATGCCTCGAGAACGGAGCCAAGAAGGTATTTTGTGCATCCACTTTCACCTATATAAGCACGCTAACCGTCTGCAGTGCAATGAAGAATTGAGTGTGCGCGTGCGACGGTTTCGCGAATTGTCAACTGCAATCAAGTATTTAAACAGACGCGTCTGGCTTACGTCATTTGAAAAAAGAACATTTAATTATGAAATATTCGTAATATGATATCAAGTAAGTATCAATTAGTTGTCAGAAAAGCTTTTAATTTCTTTTTTATTAAACATAAAGTAGATCGGATTACCTACTTAAGAAGAGACCTTTCGTGTTACCTACAAGATGGGACCTATTGAAAAATTAGAAGTCTTAATAATAATGAATTACGTGTTTTAGGTGTGAAACTTAACACCAATTCATGTTTATCTAAGTTCGTGCGTTCTGCTAACCTTTAAGAATATTTCACCTACAATCCATACATTGCTCAGTGAACGACATGTTACTTTAAAAGTACTTATATAGAACAAGCTATATACAATCATACGTAGTATATATGACATTTTGTAAATAGCAACACAATTCTGTTCACCATTCATTGGAAATTGCAAGATAGAAATCTATTTTAGAACACCAACCGTTTCTATACGTATAAAGTAATGGACGCGTAGTTAATGTCAAATGAAAGCTTGACATATTTTCTACTATATAAAAATAAGTCGGGTTTTCCTTCCTGACGCTATAACTCCAGAACGCACGAACCGATTTCCACGGTTTTGCATTCGTTGGAAAGGTCTCGGGCTCCGTGAGGTTTATAGCAAAGAAAATTCAAGAAACATTTCAACAGAAAAGCGGGAAAATCTTATAAGCATTGCACCCGTGCGAAGCCGGGGCGGGTCGCTAGTTTTCTTATAAAAAAAGGCCGATAAACCTCGCCATTGTATTTTTGGGGTTCAATTGCAAAATGGCCAAAAACCCTTATCGTTTTTATGTCCGTGTGTCGCACACTTCACTCAGATACTAATATTGGTTTAAATAAAATATGTTGCCTGGTTTTTTAAAACATACAGAATGTTTGCTGTTAGTCGCCATTTCGAATTTTTTGGCAGAAAAAATAATTTTTTACAGTGTGTAAGACATACGAATTACAAAATTATGCAAGCCTAAATGTTTTTTCTCGACTACGGAACCCTTCAACATGCGTGGTCTGACACGATATTGGACGGTTTTTTTGCTAGACGCACAGCAATACAAGTAAAGACATTGTCATAGAATCCTACTAATCCTACTATATAATATTATAAATATGAAAGTTTGTATGGATGGATGTCTGGATGGATGTTTGTTCCTCTTTCAAGCAAAAACTACTGAACGGATTTTGATGAAACTTTACAGATACGTAGCTTATACATCAGAATAACACATAGGCTACATTTTATCCCCGTATTCCCACGGGAACGGGAACTACGCGGGTGAAACCGCGGGGCGCTGCTAGTACTAAATATAATGATAAAATGAATCGAGACAATTTGTGCTGCTGTCTCTTTCGCCAGTCTGCTAGACGGCTCGATTGGTCGGCAGCTACATTCATATCAGTGTCTCAATACAAACAAAATGCTAACGAAATTAAGGCGGCATACCAAGCTAAATTACAATCATGCAAATTTGAAATACGTGATAACTAGAAGTTCTACCCTAATTAGAAGTATACTTCGTGCGTACACTGATGTTGCCAAAGACAAAATTTATATAATTCTTTAAATAAAAAAGTAACCTAAAAAATTTGTGCAATGTCGATTTTATTCAGCTATATAGACGCTCAATTGACTGCTATAGCGCTTAATTTTTTTTTTTTTCATTTTAATTACATAATTATTTTACCAATAGAAAGATTGCTTTTCTATTTCACATATTGTATTAACAATTAATTAATAATTTTCCCGCAGAAAAGGGACTAACGCGTTTGAAATCCGAACAGCTAGATTTTACATTGCATAAAGTTTTCAAGTCCTACTCTTATCACTGACTAGAAAAGATCCTCTAAATAAAATTTTATTCCAGATAATTTTAATGATTACCTTATATGTGTGAGATTTCACTCTTTATGATCAGTCCTCGCTCAAGAAATATTCAAGTAGCTTACCTTACTAAGTTTAACATAGTATAGCTGTTATTCCGCTATAGAGACAATGACGTAAAAACGTCACCAAATCGGTTCAGAGACGTAATACTTTGCACGATGATTCCATGAATGGAAAAGAGTTCAAAAACAAGGTTTAGACAATGGACTATTGAAAAAACTGGAGGAATCTTTAGTAGCAGTAACAATATTTTGTTTACAACTTTTCTGACGACTTGAATTAAGCTAAGCTATTAGGGGAACAAAACAAATTATACACTCACGCCTTATCCAAAGGGGGTTGATAGAGGTAGTATTTTTTTTAATATACTCACTTTTATCAGTGTAATTATCGGTCTTCGTGCGTGCGTGCCCTAAACTGGGGTTCTGATACACGAGCCTCAAGTCTGGGGCTAGGCCATTCCTCAAGATGTTTTATTTCACAATGCAGCTGGCGATAAATCGTATTGTGTGGAGCCTCGAATAGGGTGATCGGATTACTGGGTATGATCATTTTTACGACTAGCTATTCCCTGCGACTTCTACTATGTCCTTATGTCCCTTTGTATGCTTAAATCTTTAAAACTATATACGCAACGGATTTTGATGCGGTTTTTTTTAATAGATAGAGTGATTCAAGAGGAAGGTTTTAGTGTTAGCATTGCACCCGTGCGAAGCCGGGGCGGGTCGCTAGTAGTCTATAAACAGATTTAATAACTAAGTCTTGGACAAAGCACAGCAATACTTCCTTAACCCTATCCTGTATCTTTGAAAAATTCGAACAACGGTAACAATCCTATGACATTTTTAAACAACAATCAAGTTTGAACGTATTTCTATATCTACAGTGTAATCTGATTGGTAAAATGATGCATTATTCGATTATGAGCGAGTGGAACTCTCAGGTTTCTTGGCCTTCGGTCCACGGTTCGATTACCGACGTCGCCGGTGACGTCGGTGCGCCGGCGCCGGCGACTCGGCTACTCCTGCTGTTATACATAGGATATTTTACTGTATCTAAATGAAATTGCGAGTAAGCATTATAAAGCCTATCCCAAAATATTTTTAAAAATGCATTTTGATTTTGATTTTTAAATTTTTTTAATTATTTAAATTTAAATTGCTGCATTTGAGTACTAAATATGATGACGTAAAGTCAGTACTCACTCAGTACATTTTCCATAGTAAATTTTCGTTTTGACAGCTCATAAAAAGTAAGTCATTTGAATAGGCTTTTTATATACCCTAGATTGGTTCGAATGACGCTGATAATTGGTCAATAGAATCGATTGTGATAGACTTGGGTGAATTGAATTGGTATTAGGGTAGGACATTTTAAGAATCGCGGCTTAAACTGAACGTTTTGCAGTGTTCTGTCACGAATTTTCTTCTACTATACCTACCTAATTAAGTATTCCGTATGAATATGATAAAAAAACATAGTTCGTGCCATGAAGTTATAGGTACATAATTATGGTAAATTGATATACAGATAAAAAGTACGCTTATAAATAAATGTATAATCAAATACTTATGACACGGATATTACAGTTAAGGTTGGATGTTTTGTGAATATCTTTCAAAAACCTATCCTAACATATAAAATTAAGGAACACAGGATATGGGCACTGGGCAGGTCAATATCGGTCGAGTCAGCTAATGTAGACTATGTTTAAGGATGTGAATAACAAAACCGAAGCAGACAGTAAACTTTTTTGTTGCATCGCAAGACCTAACCAACCAAGACAAATCGAACCGAAGTTAACGCCGAAATTCGAAAAAAACCGGCCAAGTGCGAGTCGGACTCGCGAAGGGTTTCGTCGAGTACCATTATCTAAAAAACAGCAAAAAAAAACACGTTTGTGTTATGGGTTATGGGAGCCCCCCCTAAATTCATTTATATGGATTCATGTCCGAAATAAATAATTTCATTTCATTTCATTAAATATTTATTTTATTTTGTTTTTAGTATTTGTTGTTATATCGGCAACAGAAATACAAAATTTGTGAAAATTTTCAACTGTCTAGCTATCGCGGTTCCTAGATACAGCCTGGTGACAGACAGACGGACGGACAGACAGCGAAGTCTTAGTAATAGGATCCCGTTTTTACCCTTTGGGTACGGAACCCTAAAAACAAGCCTCAGGCCAGACGAAACAGAACGCATCGCTTTTTAAGCAGCTCGTAGATCGCGCGTGAGTCAGCCGACATACCGGCGCGCACCATACTCCGTACGTGTCAACCACCTATTTATGTCACAGGACGAGGCGCAAATAAACAGCATCAAAGGGACGTTGGATTCCGCACGGCCGCGGGCGAATGCAACGAAAACAAATGCCATTGTCTACGGTTGAGTTATTTTTGCAAATAGATACGGGTTCTGGTGTATGCGGAGATGCTATGTGGTCTGGTGGTACAGGCGACTCAAGTTTATATATAACTAGCAGCGTTTCGCGGTTTCACCCGCGTAGTTCCCGTTCCCGTGGGAATAAGAGGATAAAATATAGCCTATGTTTTATTCCGATGTATAAGCTATATAACTGTAAAGTTTCATCTAAATCGGTTCAGTAGTTTTTGCGTGAAAGAGGAACAAACATCCAGACATTAGTATGATATAAAATAAATAAATAAATTTTCTATTAAATATGGTTTACAATAAAAAAAAAATTGTGGGACACAATTCACACAAGGTTCTTTAGACTCTAGGCAGAGCCTGTACTATTTGTTCTAAATTTATACCTGCTAAACATACTTAAATAAATATTTAACGCCCACACACGAAAAAAATGTTGTCCCCGAGCGGGTATCGAACCCGCGACCTCCGACTCAAAAGGCAGGTCACTACCAACTGAGCCAACAGGCCCGGCAAAGTTTGAACCGCAATCGTCGTTGAGAAAGTAATCCCCCGCATCGAACAGGCATAGACATATTTTGCTAATGCGATATAAACAGGCCTTCGTTACAACTTCCTATATATTCACAGATGTTCATATGTATTTTTTACTAGTGGCCCGGGCAGACGTCGTTCTGCCACCGTATAAACCATCCCTGGACCCTCTAACCCACACAAAAAGTTTCATCAAAATCTGTCCAGCCGTTCTGGAGTTTTAATCAGACTAACGAACATCAATTCATTTTTATTTATATAGATACTAAATTATTTCATCAAGATCGGTTCAGCGGTTTAGCCGTGAAAAGGTACAGTCAAGAGCACATGAAGCTTTACACTTGTAGTGCTAGTCTTACCTCTAAGGCGATTGTAATAAGAACGTTACAAAGTCCAATGTGTCAAGCTCCTCACATGCTCTTGAGTGTACAACAGATAGTAACTTTCGCATTTTTAATTTACTATACTATACGAGAAATAAAAATAAAGTAGGTACCTCAGTAATCATATCTTTAAGGGTGTAATCGAACAACGTTGACTACGGTTTATCGCGTAAAAAATATAGTATTGTGCTATTTGATCTCGATACTACTTGTATCGAGAGTTTTCCTTTGTTGGTCAAAACGGCTCTAAATAATCTCACGCCTAGACAGAGGTATTCAATTTCTAGAAATACCCACGTTTTACTAGGTATATTCTTTGGACCTCTACACTTAATAAGTGGTGACTCCATCGCCAGACCGGGGTTACACATGTTTCAGTATTAATTCTGGGACCTGCGGATTTTATTCAAAAAGTTTTCTTTCACCATCGAGCTAGTGATAAATATGTACGTAAGCTTTTTGAAAAAACGCATTGTTAAATGCCTGTATTCGAACCCGAGCCGAATGAGAAGCGGGCACTTCAACCACTAGGCTATCGCTGCTCTAGATATAGATCTATATATTAAAATATGTAGTTGAAAACAAATTTCCACTCATTTCCAATAGAAATCTTAAATTTGAACTTCGTAAACAAATAAATAACTTTGTGAAAGTTACCAACTTTAGAAGCAATTTGGCACTAAAAACTTAGTATTTGTGTTGAGAACTCGAGATATAAAATAGGAAGGTAGGTATCGAATTTTATTGCAGCAGTGCAACAAACATAAAATGGAAATTATATATATATATATATATATATATATATGTTTTGAAAGATCCTAAAACACACAAAAGTTGCCTTCATTTAAAAAAATATTACATATAAATTCAATGAAACAACAGCTACAAAATAGGTAATATTTTGTAAATACATCACAAATCTTACAACTTTTATTTTGCATTGTCATAGGAAGAGAAAACAAACCCAGGCAAAAGTGTCATCCTCTCAGAGGTGCCAAACAGACTACAATAAAACCCAGAAGTCCCATAATTTGTACAAACATGTTGTTTTTGATCTTACTGATAGTTAAGGAAATTAATATAAAATTTCAACATGAACTAAAACCATCTCTATTTAATAAATAACCTAGGGTAAGACAGTCCTATCTAATTTAATTCAGGTTTAAGGTGAAAGGTTATTTATGCTAATACTTTATCTTGTCTATAACTTAGTCCAGTGAGCAAAGAAGGAAGGACTACTCTGTTCATTAAGTTTAACAAAACATAAAATAAGAAAATGCTCTTAACTCAATTTACCTACTTGAGACTAGAATAATAAAATTACTCACCTTTCATCCTCTGGGGGTGGCGCAGCCTGTGCATCCTCTTTCCCATCGCCAGTGTCTCCAGCCTGCATGGCATCAGAGCCCACGTCCGCAGCACCACTATCACACTGATTCACATTCACATTGCTCACCACCGCGCCACTGATCGCGTGAGACACCACCGCACTGACCGGGCTACCAAAGCTCTGGCTGTCGTGGCCAGGCTGCGCGTTGTTTGAAACGTAGCCTGTCGAGGAGACCGGCAACGACACAACCGGCGAGTTAGTCCCCGACACCACCGCCTCCACAGGCGCCACACTGCTCTGCGACATCACTGGCACGACGCCACCGTAATTCAAACCCATACTAGTCTGCGACTGCACGACATTCGCGTGAACTGCACCACCCATCCCCACTGGCATGTTTTGCTGCATTGACATCGGAATGTTCTGGTGAGTCATCGACACCTGTGGCACGGCTTGATTAGGCACATATTGTACCCCACCCATCTGGCCCTGCCCGCTCACTTGCTGAGGAATCATATTCTGCTGTGCCATATGCTGGCCAACAGGCATTTGCTGACCAACGTTCGGTTGCTGCATGAATATAGGATCTGAGGCGGGTATCTGCATACTAGGCTGATTCCCGTCTAGAGTCATCTGCATATTCTGAGGCGCTGACATCATTTGAATATTCCCTTGAGGCACACTTCCTTGCTGAGGAGCCATTGAGTGTACAGGTGCCTGTTGTTGGCTGAGACTCTGTAGATTTGCCGGCAACGTTGACCCTTGCGGCTGACTCACCATCGGCTGCAGATTTGTAGGAAGAGTCGCACCCTGCTGTGATGTAACAATACTTGTGAGCACCTCCTGTGGCAAAGTCTGGCCTTGCTGGCTCATTTGTGGCTGTTGAGAGTGGTATTGAGGAACACTGTGCTGAGTCTGCAGTAGAGGTTGCTGAGATGATGGTATATTAGTGTTTATCATCGGTTGAGGTGTAGGTTGCTGGTTGACAGCTTGGTTATATTGCTGCTGGACAGGCATAGCCTGCTGCTGCATTTGAGGATGCATCCCAGGCACCACAGTCTGTTGAGGTTGAGATGGAAGCTGATGCATTTGAGTTTGCATTTGTGGCATCTGCTGATTAGATGCAGCCAACTGAGAAGGCATTTGCATCTGTTGTATGTGGTTTGGTATCTGTTGATTTTGCAATGCTTGCATTTGGGACTGACTAGTCATGTGTTGGAGTTGAGCCTGCTGGGCTGTCATAGGCTGCTGTCCCTGGAGATGGTGACTTTGACCCATATTAGGCATCTGTGCCTGTTGCATTTGATGCAGCTGTTGTGGGTTAGGTTGACCTTGCATCTGCTGCATTTGCATTTGTTGCATTTGGGTCTGTTGGTTGCCGACCTGAGTCATTTGTCCCTGAGTTGGGATGCCCTGCATTTGGGGAATTTGCTGCTGCATTTGTTGCATATTAGAAATCTGAGCCTGGGGCATGTGCTGGTTCATCTGTTGAATTTGTTGATTGGGCATCTGTTGCATTTGTTGTGTCATCTGTTGATGCATAGGTATTTGCTGCATAGCAATGCCCTGAGTCTGAGCAATGACTTGTTGCAATTGGTGTTGTGGAAAACTCTGTGGAATTTGTTGGACTTGCTGCTGTTGTGGAGGCTGAGGGTGGTTTTGAGGTGCATTTTGCATAGTGATGTGTGTCATACTCTGCGCAACTTGCTGATTAGCCTGCATGTTCTGATTTGGCATCTGCTGTGGCATTTCTAAGGGTGGTGATTGCACTGACACAGACTGAGACACAGGCATTGATTGCGGCACTATATTGACGGGTTGTGTCAATGACTGGCCAGGGGAAGCCATAGGAAATTGTTTTTGCAAGCCTTGATCTAACTGCTGCACTGTGGGAGCATTTCCTTGCATATCTTTAGGTCCTTTATTAGCTAGATCATTGCAAATGTCATCGTGTTGACAATCGTTAATGACCACACCACTATCCGGAGCCTGCAATGTGTTATTTTCAGATACATCCAAATTGTTATTCAAAGTAATTGGTGCATTCTGTTGAGTTGTGTGATCTAAGTAATCCATACACATCCATCGGCCCCTCCGAAATGGTTCCGTACTTTCTATTTTCACAACTTTAAAGCGTTCATTCCTAACATGTTCTTGTATTTCTTTCATACCTTCCTGCGGCTTAGCATTGCCTATAAGATTGATAATGCTACCCGTTCCAGCATTTGTTACACTGACATGCATGTCATTCGCTTCTGTATTATTACTATTTGGCACTGCTCCTATCTGGTTGCTGGCGTTGTCCTGTCCGACAATCGCGAGCCCGTACTGCGAGCTGGTAGGGATGACAGGGGCACAGCCTAGTGATGCACTCGACGCGTTGTAAAACACATCATCTTTCGAGAAGGTGTCTTCAGAGTAGCTCGGTGTCTCATTCTCTATATCAGTCACCCTGGAGATGTCGTCCGTGTGAGATTCGTCTAGATCGTCGGCAGAATCCTCTCCAGCATCGGTACTCACCCGAGAGCCGTCCCGTCCTGTCTCACTGACACTGGTGATCTGAAACGAAGATATTTTCCTTGGGTTATGGACGGCTTGGAGACTCATCGGGTGAGTCACTCCCTTGTCCGACTCGTTCAGCCGTAGAGATTCACTTGTTGTGCGGTGAACGACGTTGTTATACTTGTTTTTTTCACTAGTTTTATGTGACTTTTGTATCAGATTGTCAGCCATTATGCCGTCCGAATCAAATGACTATCTAAAGAAAATTTCACTGTATATTGGGTTCAAAGACATTTGACAGACTTTTTAATCACAACAACGTATAAAATATAAAACCATTGTACACTCACAATTTCACAAACACAGTAATTTAACTATATAAAGTCATTAGTAAACACACACATTTGCGAACATCTTTCAGACGGCAGCAACATGGCGGCCATTTATGCGCAATGCATTATGGTTGACAATTTGCAGTAGACTATAGACAATCCAGAAATAGGTTGTCGGGTTTCACTGTCACTCAACAGATGGCAGCATAATGAAACACTGTTAGAAAATTTAACATTTATTTATACGATCAACGTTTCCATTTTTAAAAATAAAATAAGGATGTTTAGACTGCAGTTTTATATACATGATTTTTAGGAAGCACCAAACTAGAAAGCTTTGCTTTTTTTTTGAGAGTGCTGTGTTTATAGTCTGTAGTAAGAGATTCCTAAGAACTATATCCACAGTCGACACTCTCAACATAAAAATGCATTGTGCTAAAAATATTATATTAATCAAATTAGTATATTTATTCAACATAAATAATATTTCTAAAACAACATTAATTTGTAAAACAATATACTGTTAGTTTTGGCTATTCGATGACAGATGCCGTTAATAAGTTTCTACTGAAATGCTATGGTAAAAAGTTTTATAAAGTACCAATACAATCTTACAGATGGCGTTGACAAGCTATATTGTTTAAGCAGATGAAAAAAAAAATTTTGGTTCTGTTGGAAATGAACCTCATGCGTGAAGTTTGAGTTCGATTCTTGATGAGGGTATGTACCAATGAGATTTTCAAAACTTACATACTATACATAATATTTATCATTATTTTAACCGAGAAAGGAAAACATCGGTAGGATATCCCGCACCAGAATTGATTCTCGGACACACATGTGCAACCCCTGTCCGGCGATACGTAACACCACCTCTAGTTGACGAAAAATACACTGAACATCTCTGCCGATCCCCTCAGTGATAAAGCGTGACTACATTCATTTTATTGTACCTAATTTATTTTAGTGTAAGCCCCAAATTTTTACCTTCAAAAAATTTCAATGCATGTATCGGAACAAATATCAAATAAATATTTTATGTACTTAGATAAACATAAAATTTAATGTTCCATCTATGTTATTTCTTACCTATCAGGATGACTAGCTGATATTACAAGAAGAATGTACTTAATTATTTCTAACCGTGTATTAAAATATTTACTTAATTCCTATAATTACCTATTATTGTAAATAAGAAGCTCTAGCTTAGTAAAACTAAAAACATACAAAGTATTTTTTAAATAATAGTTGGGTGTTTTTTTTACGTAGTACCTACTTATATCTAACGACGAACCTACGTTTTATTAGAAAGAGTAACATGTAAGTAATGACTTAATAAGTATGTACGTCACTTTAAAGTCGCACAATATATTCCTATCGTGTGAAATTATAGCACACCACGAAACTTTTACAACCCTTTACACAACAAAGTAATCCATTAATTTCTCTGTCTATAAAATAATATTTGTCTTCTACTTTGAAAAATATATTAAATAGATTGCAATCAATCTGAAAGTCCACATTTCTTGAAAAAAAATGAGCTTGTGCTCTACCAGTTCTGTTCTCAATACAAAAAGTGTGTACTCACAGCGAGAGCACCAAGGAACCTGCGCTAATTTGCGGCGGGCGTTCGCAGCGGGCACCAGTGGTCAGACCCCAGCCATTATCCGCAAGGTCTTCGCTTCGATTTAGCATCCCCACCAATCGCCGTGACACTTCTTAAACGAACATAATTCGCTATTATTTGTAAATTGGTGTCCCGACGTCCCGTCCGCCTCAATGCGAGCTCAGTCGCTCGGGGGCACAGGACCCTGGCTCTGTCGGCTCAATCCTTACACAAATAATCGTCACAGCCTACCGCCGCACCGAGCGTCAGTCGATAAGATATAGCCCGCGGACAAACACCCTAACATGGAAGTGTAGTGTGTGAAATGGCTAAGTCTTTAGATGACGTCTCCAAGAAAAACAGTGACGACGGCACCATGGATGGCGAGAGCGAAGAAGATCAGGGGTGCGTGCGGCGGCTGATGGCGACTCTCCACATCAACCCGAACCTGATTATGCTGAAAGTGACGCTCTTCGTGATGTATGGAGCCACGGCTTCGTTGTTACCTTACCTGACCATCCACATGCAAAGTATAGGACTCACAGTGCCAGAGATTTCTTTCGTATACTTAGCTTTGCCGTTTACAACCTTCCTAAGTCCGCCGATTACTGGTAAGTGTGGTTTATTAGATAGTGTAATCCAAGAAAAGTGAGAAGAAAAATTTCATTTAAACAATATTTACTGAAGTTTGAGGATTGTAGGTTTCCTGGTGGACCGATTTGGAGAATACAAGCCGGTTGTGATCACGGCGCTGATTCTAAACGCTGCGTTCCATCATTCGTTGCTTCTAATCCCGCATCAGGAGACACCAGGAGTGATGCCGTCCGCATACGTCATGCGACATCCGATCACCAGCGCCGTCGAGGTACCAGAATATTTATAGATTCGTTTCGAAACCCCCAAAGGAACTGCTCAAACTACACTCCTGTAGGAATTTAAGCAAATCGACCTCATCCGGCGTCGGCGAATTATCCAGTGTCATAACGTGAGTTCATAAATTTGAATTAGTCACGGGAATTACGCGAAAATTATGCATAATTCTAGATTTTGCCTTAATTGAGCAGTTTGTATATCTCAACGCACCGTCCTGCTATTTGAGGTTTTTAATTTAATACTTTTTTGGAAGTTGCAGGGGTCTAATAGAGTATAAAACCAAATGGTCACATGTCTAGGATGGTCAAGGCCCTGTGATGAAAATCAATGATATAATAGCGTCTTGCATCGCCCCCCGATCGAAACGTAGGGACATTGACATACTTTAAGATTTGCTGACCTGAATAGGCCCTTAGAATAAATAGGAAGCGTTGTGTAACAAGTCCAGGAAATGGCGGGATTAGGGAAATGGTTACAGCTGTTGTAGTTATGATATTTTTATATAAAAAAAAGTTCTTTTACGATTTATTACGCTATCCTGAAAAAATACTATACGACATATTCTCTTAACTACCAAATATACAAAAGTCTTTAAAATCAGTCGAGCCGTTTCGGAGGATTGCAACTACAAACACCGTGACACGAGATTTTTATATATTAGAGATTTCGCAAATAGCTCTAACAATCACAAACTATGTTTTTGTCTTTCCTAAAGAAACGCGTTTTCGCCGTAAAGAAAAATTGCTACCTGTAAGTACTTAATATGACAAAAATTTCGTAGATCTGGTGGAGTCCATGCCCAAGCCGTGAATGTCCAGACGAAGATGAGCAAGTTGACTTTGTCCTCGACCGCTGCGTAGACCACTGTATGCTGAACCACCCTACTGAGGCTCCAGCCAGTGACCCCGATGATGATATTGATGACATCGACATTCACATCAGTCAAAAGATCAAGCCTCCAAACTTGTCGAACAGCAGGTAATAAATTAATAAGCATCTATTATAGTAATTAGAGATACCAAATCATCATACCAAAGCATCAGTATACCAAACTTGGTTTTATGACAATACTAGCGACCCGCCCCGGCTTTGCACGGGTGCAATACTAATACTAAAACCATCCTCTTGAATCACTCTATCTATTAAAAAAAACCGCATCAAAATCCGTTGCGTTGTTTTAAAGATTTAAGCGTACAAAGGGACATAGGGACATAGGGATATAGGGACAGAGAAAGCGACTTTGTTTTATACTATGTAGTGATCAGGGATGATAAATGCACAGATCTACGTTGTATCTATATTATGTCTATGAATAAACGATAATGTCGTGAAATTTTAGTAGGTAGTGTAGGATAGGAACATTTTACTATTCTTTTTCATTAAAATATAGGTAAAAATGTTGTTTGGGTATATTTGTGGTTATGCTATCGGATCGATGAAAACCCTAAGAACAACAACTTTCTCAAACTTATTTTGTCTTACATGAGCAGTTCTACTGCTGAATGTTGGAAATTAGTTCGCTTCTCATGTGTGAGACGCAGGTAGGTACTGTAATGCTGGTCAGGGCATATCTATAAAAATGTCAAACGTATGAACATATTTATCACTAGCTCAACAGTACAGGAAAACATCAAGAGAAAACCCACAGGCTCCAGAATTTATTCTGAGGCACGTGTAATCGCACCCAGTCCAATGGGCTCACTGTCACATTTTATGGGTTCGAAAAATACACTTGTAAAAAGTAGGTATTTCCAGAAATACCTCTGCAGACAGTTTCGGGGAAATTCCGGCAATGACTAATGTCATGAGCGTCTTTTTTTATTTTAAAGTAGGTTGGTACACAATAACCTTTTTTTTCCCGAATGGATTCCAATCTGATTTCCATATTTCCCCAGGAAGAGGCAGAATTAACTTTAAATAAAGTCATAATTTCAGCGATACTGTCGAAGATGATGAGGATTACAACGACGCTGCATTCTTCCTTATTGAAGTACACGATGACTTGGGAGAACCGAAAGAGCAGCTTGGGATTGAAATGGAAAGGGTAAGCATGATAACATTATTCTTACACTAAAACTTCCTGACATAATCCTTCTCAAGGTACTAGAGGTAAACTACCTACTCCTCCCAATTACTGTTAATGTGTGTAGTCAAAGTGTGATCACATCCATGCCAAGTAGTTTGTATGTAGCTTTGAGTATTCGTCTTTATGCAACCCTACGCAATTACTGTTTCAACTAGTGTTATTATATCTTTACGAAGGGTTTTGTATGTAATTGCGAGTATTCGTCTTTATGCAGTGAAAACTTGTATAATTTCAATTTTTAAATGTTTTGTTGACCAGCAAATTACAACCGCTTTGGATTTTGGTCGGGCGGGTCATGTTACCTTAGTTCTCGACATGAAATTAGACTTCTAAAAGCATATCATCATTCAAAACATGAATGATGAAATGAAGATATTACTGAGTAATACAAATACAGTGACTAACACAAATCCTCCAAAGATAATAAAGCAAATAGATGAAAATACAAAAGCAATGTTTTTGTAAGAATTGTAATTGTAATACTTTCTTTATTAGGACGATAACGAAACAGTAACAGACTTCAGATCAAGATTCGGAGAAAAATTATTGACAGTTCAAGGAGTAAATATATCCGCTCTAGATAAGGAAGACTTGAGATGTGGAGGTCTAGTGAAATTACATAACATGACGAAGTTGTCATGGCAACGACTTGAGACGCTATCAGCTGACTGTATGGTCCAAAAATGTGAATTCAGGTAACTTTTGATATTCATGTGAGAGTCACAAGCAAGAATCACTTGACTAAGGCCGGTGAAGGACAATTCATACTTTTATATAGTCATACTAGCGACCCGCCCTGGCTTCGCACGGGTGCAATGCTGAAATTTCTTTGCTATAAACCATCCCTGGACCCACTCGAACCCACACAAAAAGTTTCATCAAAATCGGTCCGGCCGTTCTCGAGTTAAATCGTCAGGAAGGAAAACCCGACTTATTTTTATATAGTAGATTATGCCCTGTCTTGTTTCTTGGCGGGTAAATTTTAAACAAACTATAGATATATAGCTGCTGAGCAGTGGGATGATACGAGTTAATGATGAAACAAACTATGTACTAATAAAATACTGAGTTGGTATCTGAAGATACTTATCATCATTCAGCATTTTTATTTTTTACAGGATTTACAATAATTAAAAATATTTTCCTTGAACAAGCACTACGTCACGTAGTTTTTAATAACCTAGATTAATAAGACTTTGCATAGCAGCGAGAACTCCAAAACCAAATGTTACTTTGTATTTCTTGTATTTAACATTATTTATTACAATGTGAACTAACGGCTTAGCATTATCTACTGTTTGCACATATACGGTAGCTAGATACCTAATGGGCAAATCAACGGAATGTTACAGAAGAGGCGGTCCTGATATTTGCCCGCCAGATTACAAGGAAAGCGATGACAAAACTTTCTACATCTACTTCTTCTTACGCTTTATGGGGACCATTATGTTATCAGCTGGTGTCACTATCATGGATCCCATAGCTCTTA
The DNA here is from genome assembly GCA_963855545.1 of Ethmia dodecea. Taxonomy (NCBI): domain Eukaryota; kingdom Metazoa; phylum Arthropoda; class Insecta; order Lepidoptera; family Depressariidae; genus Ethmia; species Ethmia dodecea. Next base: position 15,568,633 of record OY979438.1, on the reverse strand, counting down.
CCATGATTCAAAAATACGGTGGAGATTTCGGAAGAGAGAGACTGTTTTCTAGTATTGGAATGGCCATATTTTCTCCTATCACAGGCATGCTTATAGATATGAGGAGTAAACAAGTTGGTAGGTACCACTTATACCTTATTATCAGTGTCAATAAGGTGTTACAATATATTTACATCGGTCTGTTGATTGCAGGTTACACTGACTATTCAGCTGCGTTTTACACCTACGACGTATTACTTCTAATATCAGCAATAACAGTAGCAGTTATGCCGCTTGGAGCTAAGCTACCAGCTGATAATTTACTACATGATTTGGTCAACATCATCAAAATGCCCCATATTATTATCTTCATATTTTTCCTGTTTGCCTTGGGAAACTTTTGGGGATTCATCGAATCTTATCTCTTCCTGTATTTGAAGGAATTGGGAGCTCCTAATTTCTTATTGGGTAAGGATTAAGAATGTCAAATATTGACTAACTACCTACTTAATATGATTTATGAAAACATCCGTGATGACTTTTTTTTTTGAATAGGTTATGTATGGGTATTGGACTTGCATTTAACAGTTTTCTTTCTAACAATGAGATATATCAAATGATTGCTTGAAATTTTGCAGCTTATTACGGATAGTGTAGTTAGTTACAAAATATGAACCCTGTTTTTTTCCTATAATCATCATCAGCACTTAGTTATTTCATTGGTTTTGTATAAACTATTACCTTTGCTACACTCATTGTCAATTTTAATATCATCAAGACAAACTGTGTTGATCATCCCACACGTCTGTTTATCGCGATTAAATCCTTGCAACGCTTCACGTGCTTTCGTCAGCAGCAGAATAATTTCCGCTATTAGCATTATCTTTCCAGGAATAACCGTGACCGTAGACACTTTGACCTCAGTGGTATAGTAAATGGAATACAGGGACGACACACTGGAATGTTCACTGTGCTTTGTTTCTTTTCTATATTTAGAGGAAACTGTATCTAGTGTTCAGTATATTTAAGTTTGAGTGGATGCTTTTGGGACGTCTATATTATCTTATTAATAATTTTATATTTCAATATCCAGGCAGATTTTTATATCCTAATTATAAATATATATTTGTGCATAGTTTCTAGAGCCAATTGTCATCTCTAGTACTCATATTAATTTTACCATTTTTATAAATTTTCTCAAGAACTGAGATTGCTACTACGTCAAATCAAATCAAATGTTTTTATTCAATGTAGGGGCTTATAAGTCCTCTTATTGAAAGTCATTGCGACTCCACTGCTTCAGTATGTATTGCCAGCCCGTCAATCTTAATATAGCCTGCCATATTCATTAGTTAAGTCAAGTGCAAATGTCCAGGAATTACCGTGACCGTGGGCACTTTGAGCAGCATCCCGTTCCTGTACGGGGCGGACGCCATCACCGCTCGCATTGGTCACGTCAACGTCATCATCGTCGCGTTCTTCTCCCACGCCGCCAGACTCGTCGGTTACTCGTTTATTGAGTGAGTGTCACTTGTTTTTTACTAAATTTTTGTAGATGGCCGAGAGGTTGGATCAAAGACGTTTAAAGAAAAAGTTTATCTAGGAAAGAGAATGATTTTCTTCCAACCTCTTTGGGTTGGATATTGGTATAGGCACTGAGTGGGGTTCCATTGATATAGTTCTTATAAGAAACGTTTAATGAAATGTACATTCTTGAAGGTTATTTATTTATGCTGAAATGTATAAACCATTGTATATTGTAAAGAACATTATTAAACTCATCTGGATTTATTTGAAATATTATTGTCACAACAGAACGCAATCAAATGGTTTTTTACCACAGAATAATTTTAATTTCTAACTAAAAAGTTTTGGCAGTAAAAAAATATATTGTTTTTAAAATCATGGTTTAATTTATTTAATTAATTTGGTTTTATTAGTATTTAAATAGTAGGTACCTACTTATTTTAGTATTATTAAATGTCCGAGCAACGATATTTAATAAGAATGTGACCTAAATATGCACATTATTAGTGACAGATTAAGGGCTACTAAGTAGGTAAGAAGTTTTTATTTTACACCAATATTAAATAATGTCATATGCAACGTAATGACAAAAAGAGTACAGTAGGTAGTCTTATCATTTTGGTATCGTATGTAGATATTCACACAAAAGATCGCAAATTAATTATAGAACTATTTATCTTAGCAGTGAATAATGATATTCATAACTCTAATTGAAATTTTATAGTTATTTATATGTATCATAGATAGGAAAATTGAAGCATTACTGATACCATTTAGTTAATAATAAAACATACCGGTTTGTTGATATTTGTACGTTGTCATATAGTTATAGAGATGAATTGTATGATTACTGATTAGAAATATGTACCTACCTACGTTATGCAGAAACTAATGTCTATTGTTTTCGAATTTAGGTAGGTACAAAATCGATTAGTTGCCTCTCTCGGCTCTTGCTTAGGTAGGGAATGTAATCTCGATCTCGCAAGATCTCGAACCATTTTTCGAGATTCAATCATCACTCTCGTTCTTGAAATCTTTTTCGAGATCTCGACCATATTGGTCGAGATTATGTACGCAATCCTTAAGTATTGTTGATCAGTACGCGGTAGTGGTACCTATGCAACACAGAAAAACTGATTATTTTACCACTTTCTCGACGTAATGAATCTGTATAATATCCAAGTTAAATCACACTTTTCTATTGCTAATAGTCACATCGCTTACAGACAGACAGACGGACGGACATGGCGACATAATAAATCATAGTTCCATAATTAAAATCATTTATTTCTGTAGGTAAAACAGTTACACTTAGAAATAATCTAATAAAAAGGAACTCTTAAACACGTCAATGGCGATTGGCTGAATGTAAACAGCAGCCCATCTTCAGCGACGCTGCTGCAGGTTCCAAATGCACTATCCCGATATGAACCACCAAGAAACTGGGGTAGCGCTTTTTAATGTCATTTCTTACTAATAAATAATACAATACAGTTTAATTTAAACGTTGTGACAGTTAATCTCATGCATGTAGGTCTACTTATGTAGTCTGTACAATACTTCAACGGTGCCTTTTTGACTACGGAACCCTTAAAATTGCTATCTTGTAGATTTATAAGTAGGTAGGTATGTAAAGAATAATGAACTGAGAAACGAAGTAATTTTATCATAGGTGTATTGCGATTAGCTTTTGTTTATAACATTGGGGTATAGGTAGGTAGATACCTAGTTACCTAGGTAGTCTATGAGAGGACTACTGTAGGAAAATTAATTGCATACTAGCTAATTCCGAAAGGAAAGGCCATTATGTATTTGTTTTCCTAAGCAATTATATATGCAATGATACAGTGTTATCTTTTTATAACGTTTGGATTGACGTTTACACGTGGTTATTGGTTTACAAATAATGCTAGGCATTTTAATTTTGTCAAAACAATCGTTCCGTTTTTAAATACTTACGTAATTAAAACAGCGGGGGAGGGGGGGGGGGGCAAGGAAAGCGAAATGTTTCATACAATAACTAACCAGATAAATGGTAAAACTAGGTATAGTTGTCCAAATTTCTGAGTGAGTGAGTCTTTATAAGTACCTATATACTTAACTAAAAACCTACTAGGATTCTGGCTGTAGGTAGGTACCTATACCCGTTCAAAACTTCGTAAGGTGTAAGGTCTCAGTGGAAAAAAGGTGTGAAATTGTGTATGTAATATGTATAACTGCCTTCCTTCACCGGGGCACACTCTCACACACACAGGGATTCCTAATATAACTGAAATCATAATTAATCATTTTTTCTATCTGTAACTTTTCTACTGAGAAAAACACGACAGTAACGGTTTAAAATACTAGTAGTGCCATCTAGTTTATAATACCAGAAACAAGAGCGGTAATAGCCCAGTAGCTCGCTAGTCGCTTATTCAGGGAGCTTCGATATTCGATATCGGAAAATCTGTCGAACACTTTCGAGATGGGCTGATGTTGGTATCGAAAACTAATGTCATAATATGTGACATAAGGATTCGGAAAATTTTCCGTGGCTGTCAGAAACGACTAGAATAAAGTTTCCGAAGTGGATAGATTCAACTTCGGAAATTTTTTCACTCGATCTGAATCAAACGGAAACGGTATCGAGTCTCCGTGAATACGCCTGCCGGTCCGGCGACGGGCTCACCACCTAGGTATCACGTTTACGGGTCCAACGAATATCTCGTGAAAAGCGGGTATATCAGAAATGGGATCAAAGGCGTAAGATTCTATATTTTTTATTTTTTTATGACGCCTGAAGCATGACTGTGTAGCACCTCATGATGAAACGCAACAATGAAATGTGAATGGACTACCTTCCTTTTGAACCACTCTGTCTATTGATCCGCATAAAAATCTATTGCGTAGTTTGAAAGACCTAAGCGTACCTACAGACGGCCGGAAGCGACTTTGTTTTATACTTACTAGAGACTAGAGATAGTGAGAATATACATGGAACAAACTGATATTGAATCATTCACAGAAATTCCTGGTGGTGTTTCCCCTTCGAAGCGATGGAGTCCCTGTCGGTTCACCTGATGTGGGTTGCGGCTGCCACTTACTGCGCTATGCTGGCTCCGAAGAATCTTCTGGCTACACTCATTGGTGTTCTTGGAATGGCTCATTTCAGTTTAGGTAAGTATACAACGCGTCACAGAATAAGCGCAATTCCTCATACACCCCAATTAGTATATATAAATATACTTAAAAAAAATATGTGCCTTCGTACTTTAGTTGTGTCTAACCAAAGAGATTTAAATATTATAGGGCATAGAGGGGGCATTAGGAATATTTTCATACAACATTTTGAAGCCTATAAGCGTCATATCCTTGTCATGTCAGTTATTATGAACGCGAGCTGTCATTCGGTCGAAATTGTACTAGACTTATTCCACTTGGAATAACTTTTGACTTCAAATTTTCCTGGCTTTGTCCCCTCTATGCCCTATTATATTTTAATCTCTTTGTGTCTAACCAATTTTCTTGAATAAAGAGCAATACAAAGACGTTTAAAGAAAAAGTTTTTAGGAAAGAGAATGATTTTCTTCTCTTTCTCTTTGGAGCAATAATATCACGATTTCCATAGGTAGCACTAAATTAAGTGCTATATAGATTTTCGAAAAAATTTAACATAGGTATAACTACCCAAAATTGTTGAAATCGATTAATTAGTCGATACTGAACAAACTAATTTCAGGAATTTCTCTTATTCTGTAACATTATTGTATAATTAAAATATAATAATTTAGTAAAAAGGCAAGAAAATATACTCTATAATAGAATACCTCGCTCTTCCTAATAATCGTATCATAAAACGCGTGAGTTTTTTTATCCATTACAAATTTTTTTGCTGTCGCTGTCGCGTGCTGTCGCATTGGCTGTCGGAGTCCAAGTGCACGTGTTTACGTGTATACTGTCTAATACTGTCTAGCAGAGACTTCAGTCACTTTGGAAAAGAAAAAAAACATTATTTAAAATCTGACAGCACGTACCTACAAAAATGATTCGAACATCATAGAGATAGTTGTTGAATATTTATGTCATTGGCAGCCAAAAAAGCGATATGAAACCCAAGATAAACGCAAGAGCGTTCATCAACAAACATTAAAAATGTAATACCAAGAATAATATTACATTTAATTCTCGTATTTACGTATACCATGTACGTCACTTTGAACATACCTGATAAAAAAACTTGTGTGACTTCAAATTAAGAACACCCTTGGGATACTTTGTTCATTTTTTCACGTTTTGCATACGCAGTGGCCTTTCTATTCAATTACGGATATATACCTACAGCTCAGATGAATTTAGGAATTGGGTAGTTGACAGCATCGAAATTAAATTGCGAGTAGTCATACATTAAAAAGATTATCCCAAAACACCTCAAAATATGTATTTCGATTTTCAATTTACAGTTATAGCAAATTTAAAAATAATAAAATAATCAAAAAAAGTGCTGCAATTGAGTACTACAAACTATGACGTCACGGTTTGCTATTTCAGTACATTTTCCATAGTAAAATTTCGTTTTGACAGATCGTAAAAAGTAACTGATTTGACTAGGTAGGACACAACCCTATATTATACAGAACCATGTTCTAGGCATCCACTATAAAGTGTTTTTCAAAATCGTCATACGGTCAGAAAAAGTCATTTTAATTCTCAAATTCAAGTATTCTGAAATATGAATTTATCTTTTTGATAGTTAATATTTTTTTTATTTAACATTTTAAAGGGCGAGGCAGCGGGAGTTTCGGAGGTGGTCTACTAATTGCATCTCTAGGCACAAGAGAGGCTTTCCGTTACATGGGCCTAATAGCGATCCTTGGAGGAGTCCTCTATGGGTTACTCCATTACTTTTGGCTGCGGAAGATCAACATCACTGGGATCGATTACAGCTGCGACCAGGATACTGGTAAGTTTTTTTTGTAATTTACTATGAAGAGGCATTTTGTTGAGTTGCATAACAGTTTTGATTCAGTAAGTATCATTAGGTACTTAAAATAATATGGGATTTGTCTAAGCTCTGATAGTTGTTCAAAGTTTTGTTTCAAGCTTAGAAAAGATTCTGAGCATGATGTCATAACAACCTTGCTTTACTCTAGCATAGGAATGTAAAAAAAAGAACGAATGCCTCATTATTGTTTATTTCCGGCTATAGAGCAAGCTAGACACATCTTAATTTTCATATAGAGTCATCAATTTAGCACCATAAAGGCTTAGTTGAAAAGCATTTTATTTTATTTTAAATTAACTTGTATTTTTTTATTATTAAAAACAAACTTACTTTTTGCCTTCTTTAAGAGATTGTAGTAGCCCACCCGTACGTTTAAATTGCACTGCAGTTATATAGTTGCAGATACAGTTTTCCCCTGTAAGAGAGATTCAGGTCTGTTTTCCCCTGTCATATTTCTCTCTCAAAAACTATAATATTAAAAAAATTGTCTACCGACGTGGGGTAGTAAAAATATTGAAAGGTTCAAATACATTTCTAAGGAACATATTTTCCAAAAACTTGCAATAAATTTTCTACAGAAAATGGAGAGGCGGACAAATTGAACGGGGAACCATTACGCAAAGATGCCGAGACGATGGTATCACTAGAGAGACTTCACATAATCACTCGCTATAATCCACTGGGATCTCTCCATTCTTTGCCAAGAGGATCAAGAGCTAGGGTAAGTATAAATTAATGATAGTTGTAAAATCATGATATTCTTTTTCTGTGCCGAGTTTTACAATTTCCATTGTTTTCGATGTTTGGTGGTGTTTCAAATTCAAATATTTTTTTAAAATTTAGGACAACAGAGATACATTAAATTTAGGTTGTTAGTTAGGCTTAAAACTATGTTAGTACTTATACCCTACAAGTGAGTTTGTAATTTGGGTTAAGTGCCTCATCACTGAACACTCAACCCGTTCCGCAATGGTCTTTAGGAGGCTGTTGGAGCTGACACGAATTCTGTTCAGTAGCGACACCGAGTTTTTTCGTAGCACAGCCATAAAGCTGTCGGTTTATTACTTAATCACACTGCAAGAGCAAAGCCTACGGGCACTTAACAACTGATAAATTTATGCACTTGAATAATACCCACACGAAACTAACAATCATGTTCACGCACCAAAATTGTTGAAACTAAATCGAACTCTGGGTCAGAAGACAGAATGGAATAGATCATTAGATGTTCATTTTGACTTGCAGCTCTCCCAAGGCGACATAAACGAGCTTTGTCGAAGTCGAAGTGGGAGCAATAGTCAAAGACGTTGCAGTAACATTGAGATCTCTCCGAAAACACCACAAAGTTCCGCATCGAAAGTTGACATGCTCCGATCAGCTCTGGAAATTGGACATCATCACGGAAAGGGACACATCTCTAACCCTGTTCTATCCAGTCCCAATAGGCCGACGCATCATCTTTATAAGGTAAGGCATACCGAACCAAAATTTAAATGGCGACGGTAAAAAAAATTAAATATGGCTTATAAATAACAGGGAATTTTAATAAGATTAGACTGGGAAGGACCTGGTAAGGATTATTATTACCGAGTCTTAGAAAAGAGAGTGCCGAATTCGAAGAATGGTGTGTAGGTACATACAACGATGAAGGTTTTGTTTAATTTGATTTTAAGGAGTTTGAACACGTTTGTTGATATGATCTTTGCAAAGTTGTTGGTACTTTAAAGCCATTAAGTATTTGCGTAGGTATGTTTGCAGTTCTTCTGTTCAAAGATCATAAATAATTAATTAAGGGAATTAAAGTTTTTGCAATGTCAGATTCATGCCGTAGGTGATACTTACAATATATACAAACAAAAACTGCGGAAGCAGATCTTCACGTATTATGTTTTAGCATTGCCGTCATTGCCATTTAAAACTAATATAGCGAATAAAGAGAAAAGACGAAACACTGAAGTGTGTACCTTGTACAAATTAGACTAGAAATACGTATTTAAATAACTTCATGAAGTGATCTTTGCTCATACTGGTAACATTATATAATATTAGATAACAGTAAGAGTAGAAATATACCAGCCAGCCATTAAGCTAAGCAGAACCAATTTGGCAAATAGGAATAAACATAATTTTTGTACCAATTAATAGAACAATAATATTTTTGTTTTATTTATTTGAGTAATAATCTGCTATTGTATACGAGTTTTTTGATTAGCAAAAAACAAATACACACTACAATGTTTGCTAAACTAATACTAAGTATATAAATTTACCTTTAACATTGATTTTATTTATATCATTATCTTTAAACTTGTTACGTGGTGATGCAAATTTATAATACAAATTAATTGTGAAACAATAATAATCTAATGCTATTAAAGTATTTTCTAAGTAATAAAAATAGATAATGCAATTTAATACCTTTTGATACCGTTTCTTTGCTTAGTCTATCAACTGTTGACAACATTTACTTACCTAAACATTTACCTGTATTTGCTGTAAGTAGAATTCTATAATTGGGTTAATTTGACAAGATTTTTTAAACATAAATAAAATAAAAAATAAATAAATAATCTCACGCCTTTCATCCCCGAAGGGGTAGGCAGAGGTATTCCATTACTGGATATACCCACATTTCACGAGATACATTGGAGCCTAAACGTGATAGGTGGTGAGCCCATCGCCGGACCGGGTCTGTTTACACATGTTTCAGAATCATCTGAGACCTGCGGGTTTCCTCACGATGTTTTCCTTCACCGTCGAGCTAGTGATAAATATGTACGTAAGTTTTTGAAAAACTCATTGGTAGGTACATGCCAGGATTTGAACCCGAGCCTCACTGATTTTCGGCCGGCTCTTTAACCGTAAAGGCTATCACTGCTTTAAACATAATAATATATGATACTTAAATCTGTGTCAGCTTTATATTGGGAATAAAAGTTATAGAATAGTTTTAATAAAAATGGTCATTCAAAAGTCTCGAAATAAAAAACACATGTAGATTGTAGTCAGAAAACATAACAAATGACATATTTATACTTTTAGTTGGCGAACAGCGCACCAAAACTAACTCAAAGGAACAACATATCACAGCCAGCCCTCACTGAATACGACAGTCGTCGAAGAGACTCTATTCCTGAAGAAGCAGAAGAAGATCGTCTAGCTACAGCTGGTAAACCAGCTAAACCTAAAACTGAACTTAGACTTCCACCACCAAGCTATGACGAAGCTGTGAGCGAACACAGAAAAAGTTGGCATTCAGATGATAGCACACCTACCTAGAAGCGAAGAAGTTCAAACAAGGCTTAAAGTTGAAAGACAATCGTAAGGAAATACATTAAATATTGAAGAAGTATAAGAATACCGAAACTGATTTATATTTTAAGTGCAAAACTATCGACTTAACAAAGTAAACTACAATTAATATAGTTGGTGTTATCGGAAAGCAGAAAAATGAGTAAAGTTACAATAAGTATGTGCTAGATGGTAGAAACTTGTAAATACTTTATAAGTAGCTGTACTATATTTTGCTATTGGCATGAATTGATTAAATTAGTGCATGAAATAATAAATCCAGGAAAATAATTATTAGAAAATGCCTGAAATATAAAATATTTTTTACAGTTTAAAATTTTGATCTGAATTTAGTTGGAAAGTAGAGCAAAACTTGTGAAAGGCTTTAATTTATTTAAGTTGTAGATAGATTTGTCTAATATACTCGTTATTTAAAGCAACCTCTTTTTATTGATATAAGTTCATACCATATATTTTTAACAATAGTCAATTAAAATTCAAAACAATAAAACGATCGATCCTTATAACAAATTTATATTTATTTAAATGTCACGCCCATTTTCATAAGGACAAATAAAACGTACTTGCAAGGTCATGAAAATGGACATGTACCTAATTGAAACCATAACTAAATAATATTTAAAATTAATAAATGCATAAATTATGAACTTACAAAATAAATGAGTAGACATTGTCATCCCTATGAATACCTATTTAAAATTGTTATAATTTCCACAATTCGTCGTGTTATTCATTAATAATACTCTCGTTAATAATTTTGTCTACATTTTTTCAAAATTGTTGTTGAAAATAAAAATTAAGCTTGAAGTTTCTAATGTCAACCACATTTTTTCTTAGTTGTTTGGTTTCTTAGTCGTAGTTATCCGGGCAGTTCTTTTGGTCGGTCCTCATGAAATAGGCTCTGTTTATATTGTTTTTGTCGGCAGCAGCGTATGCTTTTTCCAAAGTGGCTAACGGAGGGTTTCTTTCCCTTGTCAGGAGCCATGCATTACCTGGACAGTTTCATAACAATAAATTAAAATATCTACCGTTTTTATAAGTTGAATTAGAAAAATCGTAACTAATATTATAAATGCGTCATTGAGTGTTTGTTACGTTTTAACACCTTAATTAGTACCTAAAACAATCTTGAAGAATTTTGGTATTTCGACATTGGACCTTAGAGAAAAGGACATAGGATTTTCATCCGGAACAACACAGCTCCTGTAAATCTTCATTCACGCGGACGGAGTCGCGAGCAACTGCTACTTAATTAAATAAACACGGAAATTCAAACAAGATTCTATGACATTCATAGAATCTTGCGAGGCAATATAAGCTTGTCTAAACAGGAACTAATCTAATATTAATTATAATATTGGCTAAACTGTGAAAATACAACTATTAAACAAATGCCAATAATTTTTAAATATCAGTATGAATTTTATTAAATATCTATATATACAAAATGATAAACTGACTGATTGGTGATATATCAACGCACAGCCTAAACCGCTGGATCTAGAGACTTAAAACTTTGCACATAGATAGCTTACAGTGTCAGCATCCACTAAGAAAGGATTTTGCAAAATTCTACCCCTAAGGGGAAGAAATAAACGTGTGCGAGCGAAGCCCAGGGTAAAAGCTATACGAAATAAAATAGTTCCGCTTACGTGTATGGAAGATCCCGAAGTCATAGCAGCTCCACACCAAGGCATAGTTGTCGTAGTCCGTGTCGACAACCCAGTAAGGTGCTGCAAAGTTGACGGGAAGGGACGGGAATCGAACCGACAACTTTCCTTCATCTGATCTGCTAACTTGGTTCGCTTCACCTTTTATTTCGGATTGAATCCCAGTGCTGGTGACAAATTTATTTAATAAAAAAAGTAGATTATGTTAGGTAGTGGGTATAACGGGTTTGCATCCACGGATAACGTGATCAGATTGGGTTAGCCACGGATAGTTACAATAAAAATTTTATGGTGTAGGTATACTTAAATACATACACCTTTACACCTAGTTACCTATATTCTATATCTTTACTTCTACTAATATTATAAAGAGGAAAGATTTGTAATTTGTATGTTTGTTGACGAATAAACTTAAAACTACTAAGGCCAGTTTTAAAAAATTAACATTGGAAAGCTAGAATATCCCTGAGTGACATAGGCTATATTTTATTGTCGTATTCCCACAGGAATGGGAACTATGCTGGGGGAACCGCGCAGAACCGCTAGTATATAATTAATATGCAGTTATGGGATTACGGGATTAAAGTTAATGCAGGAAAATACTTGCATAAATAAATAAATATTGGCATCTTTCCATCGTAAATGCATTTTGCCATTTCATTTACATGATGAAATTAAATCGTCTGATTAAGTTAACGAATGCGACTACGATATATGCGATACGACTGCATATAAATATTACTGTTTCAACGGTACCTATTACATCGTTCATGCGTGAAAGATCATCTCAACTGCATTTTTACAGTTATTTAGCGGAAGATACGGTTTATCTTATGCTCTGGAGTGGTAATCTTTTTCCTTGTATTCTGCTTTTGCCTATTCCAAAGTATTTTATATCTATTCATTAATATTCGTATACAAAACTTATTTGTTTTCAATTTTATACCCATATCTAAGCGTTATTTATATTATGTGGTTAATAAACATTGAACCATGGTTAACGGCCTATATTTCAAGAGACTGAATTACTAGACAGCAGAATAAAGGGACGGGTATACAAGCCTATCAGTAATAAAGTTTATACTTTATTACTGATAGGCTTGTATACCTGTACCTACCTATCTTGGAACAAGCTTAAAACAGTATTGTTTTAGTATTGCTATCTTCATACTATGACATTCGCGCGTTCTTATAAAGTAAGCTTGTTTTAATATTGTTTAATGTCACTTGCTTTATTTATGCTTGTTGCTTTGGTGCAAAAGTTGCATGAACGCTGCTGCACCGCGTTTTTTCTAAAGGAGTAGACAATAATGAGACAATCATTCCTTCTTCTACATCACTAAACAGGAATAAAACAATATTGTTTTAAGAGCTCATGGTACGAATGTAAGTAGGCAAAATTGTTTTAAGCTTGAAACAAAACGTTCCTAAACGATCATAGTTTTTTAAAAGAAAGTGGTAGGCGTTAAGAAGGGAAAATTGTTTGATAATCACATGAATACTTACAAGCTACTAAGTTGTTTGTTGACAACGCCTATGACCCCATTGTCCTTTTCGCTATAGTCGGCAGTGACACACCTGCCTCCTAACTGGAACACTGCGAAGTACTTCTCTGCTTCGTACCACTTGCCCAAATACTGTAATCAGATGCAATGCATTTTGTATTTTCATATAGTTTGTATATTGACGACCTGCTGCTTCCTCTCCTTTCCAGCCATATATATTAGCAAATACATATATTAGCAGTAGAAAATGACTACCAAGTAGGTTAAAAATTTTAAGTTTTAGAATTTACTTATCTACTAACTATAGATATTGATCGTGCAACCACCAACACATTCCTAAGATTTGTTGGCGTCAGGCAGCAGATCAGTCGTAAGAAATAGCCAAAATCTTTTGTAGTGTCAGTAACATACTGCGTCCATCAAATAATGCGAAACAGGCGTGTCAATAATGACGATTATTGACATGAGAATGGTTGTACACGTAACCAGACTTTGATACATTTCATTTTAGTTAGGATGTGGACTTTCGGTCTTGTCTAAATAATATATATGCCTAGTATAAGCAGCTAAGTAGTTCTCTATGAAATTAGGTTTGTCAGAAATTGCCTCTTGAATTCATCACTAGCTCGACAGTGAAGGAAAACATCGTGAGAAAACCTGGAGGTCTCAGAATTAATTCTGAGAGGAGTGTAACAGACCCGGTCCGGCGATGGGCTCACCAGTCACCACCTTTTTATATTGAACATCGTTGCTCACCACCTATTACGTTTATAGGTCGAATATTATCGTGAAATGTGGGTATTTCCAGAAATGGAATACCTCTGCCTCTAGGGCAAAAACATACAAGGGCGAAAACTAGATTAAAATAAGTTAATCTTACCCGATTGGCGTTGAAGTCAGTCATGGCTGCAACGTCGGGGCAAGTACCAGGGAACACCACCTGAGCCCTGGACAATCTGATAGTCAGAAACCCGCAGAGGAAGACTGCTATTGCTCTTATCACGGACATCTGAAAGTATGATATAAATACAGAATGTATTGGAAGAAGCTTCCTTATTATGGCAGTAAATGGGAACGAGACAAATTTATTGATAATGGAAGATATATTTTAACTTTAGATGACTGTGTCACTATAAAGATCTATCCGTCAAGACTTACTCAATTAAGTGAAAGGAACATACTTATGACTAAGCTATATATTTAGTTAGTTTTACTTATATCCTGTTATAAAAGTACCTATAGGGAATTATAAAGGCTATTGGCCGAAACTGACCCGCAAATCCAAATGATACTGTTATTTCAGGTAAACGGCACTTTTATGATACCTCAAAGACATCTAGATAGGTATCCACTCCTCAAAGACAAATACATTTTATCAATCTTGACTTAGGAGCGGTCTTTGTATCAACGTAAGCAGACCACTCCTAAAAACGTGCAAAAGCAAAAACACAAAGTATACGCAATAGTATAAAAACCGTAACTAGTACCAACATTGCTATAAAAAACGGTGACATGTCAAAATACTAATAAATTGGCATGTCAAATAAGGCATTTATGATTCACATAATAAATCATTGAATAACATTATTTGAATGTTCTCATATCGACAAACTAAGCATTCGTTTAGATGGTTGGTTTGGACTTTCTTTTCTAATCAAAGAATTAATTTTAAATGTCTGCTCGTTTGCTAATATATTATGTACTTATATAAAAAAAAAAAATGGTACCTACACAGTTCCGTACGTTTCCTTGAAAATATATAGGTTTTACAGACGTGACTTGCATTGGAAATTGACACGCAAAGAAACTTAAAACCTGTTTAAGATGGCAATGTACGAGTAAAAGGTTCTCTTTGCGGTAAATTAACTCAACTTACAAATGCTATTACCTACTGCTCCGGCTGTTACTGAACCAGATATAGAAATAACATTCATATTGTTTCGTAAAACACGTTCGGTCTTGAACTGGAAGAGGATGACGAATTCTCCCTTTTGAAAGCAAAGGTAACATCAGGTCAGTGACCCAATTGAATGGATAAATGGGGCGGTTTCATTGTATGTAAATTCTAATTTCAAATAGTCATTAATTGCACTTGAACGTTGTTGACAAATTATTTTCACTGAAGTAAAAAAATATTGAATGGATTTACTGACCCTTGAAGGCCAGTTGCATTTGATAGTAGTCGACTGAACTAGTAAGGTAAGTGGGTCGAGTCACCTAAGTACGAAAAAAACAAATCGGGCAACTTAGCCCGTGGGCTAAGCGGTCTGTGGGCTCCACAGATATCTTTAACTAGTCGGTGGGCTCATATGACCACAAAGGCACTGTAAGGTTTTCCTTCAGAATTTATAGCAATAGGAGCAATTTAACATCTAAAGTAGTTGGTTGTATTTAATCTATGTTTTATTTTTAATGTTCTTTTGAGTCCTATGCACATGTCATGTGGGAGGGAAATAACAAGCCCGAATATTATAAAGAGGAATTGTATTTTTGTTGTTTCTGTGTTTGTTACGAATGAAGTAAAAAAATTCTGAAACTATTTTAAAAAATCTTTCACCAATGGAAAGCTAGAATATCCTTGAGCAAAGAGATTAAAATATATTTTAATCCTCTTTGTCCATAAGTAACATAGGCTATATTTTATTCCCGTATTCCCACGTGAACGGGAACTACGCGGATGAAACTAAATAAAAATAAAAAATCCCGTCAACATTTCCACATCATAAAACAAGGGAATAATAGACAATAATCATCATCCTCTAGAAATAAGCATAGACATCTTAAAATATCTTATTCCGACAGATACGTACAACACGATTCGAAACAACCATATCAACATAAATCATAAAAAATGATAACATTACAATTTAAGAACACATAGATGTCCATAAAGATGGAATGCGCTACACAACACATAGCATAAAATGCAAATTCATATACAAAAATAAACCGATACCCGCTACAAAGTTTTATCGGTGCCGTCGAACTTAGAAATTAGTCCGTCGTACGCCGCTATCGGGTTAAAAAGCATTTGACTCCGTCCTCCTTCACCTACACCGCCTTCCGCCCTTTTTTCACCTTCACTTTCCGCCTTCAAATTGTTCGTCTTCACCTTCGACCGCCTTCAATCTTTAATCACCTTCCGTTTTGTCCACCTTTATCGCCTTCTTCACGTTAGTTTTTACGTTGCGCCGCGCCTCACGCCACCATGCGCTCGCACGTCGAAAAGAAAAACTGCCCCCCCCCCCCACACTCTGACTTATAATATTTACTTTGTCTATTTGACTTCCTCTTTATAATAATAAAGTACCTATAGTTAAAGAAAGATAAAATTCCGTCATATCATAACATTTCCACATAATATAATAGACAATAATCACCATCCTCATCGAAAAAGCATAGACATATTTAAATAGGTCTAACAACCAATTTCATTCCTTCATGTCATATTTCCTTTCGTGTGTTTATTAGTGGCTTAAAATGCCGGTTCCTGCTTTTTTTAAACCCAAGAGACAATTCTATAAGTTACACTCATCGTACAATAATTGAGATAACTACCTACCTACTCCATAATTATCATACTCGTATATAATTAGCATCTTTGTTATTTACAGCTGAAGATTTATTCCTTTTGGCCCAGAAACAAGTTTCTTCCAACGCGTCGTAGTAATATACAATTAAGTCTATAATAATGCATATCTTAAAAGATTTCAATAATAGCGTTGCATGCTGACATTATAAAACATTTCTGAAATGATATACGTTTAACATTTAGCCAATCTTCATGGACAAGTTCAAAGTGCCATAATATTAGACGATTGACTTTTCTAAGAAATAAATACATTTTCATTTTTTCATTTTCATTCATTTCATAATATACTTGAATTAAATGTTCTTGTCTTCCTATGTACTTCGCATCGGGAATGCAGTAACCCAGTAAGTTCTAGGTGAAAAGCATCCTCCAAAGTGGGCTAGGTCCGGCTACGGTACCGAGTAACGGTGCATATTCGCTTAGGTACCTTGGTTTATTTGATGAGCCATAGCGAATAGCGATACTGATACCTCTTCAGTCAGGGCTTAAGTGGCAGCCAAGTTCAAGTTACCGATAATATTTAAAAATATTGTTCCATTGACAATTACTGTTAGATATTAAAATTTATAAATTAGTTATGCTGCTCTGATAAATGCTAATTACCCCAAATAAAAGACGTAGGCTGTATCTATAAAATGATATTGTGATTTTGGTTAAGAATCCTTCGAAATCCCCACGGGAAACGGAAAAATAGATGATGCTAAATATACCTGCTTAGGTAATAGATAGGATTTTTTAATTAATATATCTATTTTCGAGATCATAAAGCGAATTTACGTTCTAAAACTTTTGTTGCTTTTAGTACACCGTAGAATTGCTGAGTAAGTATGAACTATTTAATTATTTTGAAGTGCAGATAAAAAATACCCGTTTTTAGCATACAAATCAACGCAAATTCTAACATGCACACCACTAAAATTTCTTAAATTAACTGTATCTGATATATACAGTAAATTTTACTGGTATACATTTTAAAATTACACATGTTATGAAAAAAATGGTACATCATTTAGACGTCTACGGTGTTGCTTGTTTTTTTTAATGTATATGAATGAATACATACAAATAAATTACTGTGCCCCTCATAATAAGATTAGAACTTCCTTGAGTTTTTATGTAATAAAAGCTGCACTTTACATAATATGTGGTCGTACAAAAATGTGTACTTAAATAATAAACACTGATTTGATTGCATAAGAGTGATTCATCGTCTAACCTTGGATACTGTAACGCTAAATAATAGATGGACGGTACTACTACGTCTTCATCATAAAAAATCATAGCGGCTATGTGTTCGTTTATTTGTGACCTGCAGGACCCTACAGTCTTGTTGCCCGCTTGGATCCCACCATGTTCCTGTAGGAATTTCTAAAAGCTCTTTTATAGATGAGACCCTACGTCCTAAAACTACCATATATATATTCATAATTTCAGCCTCTCAGATTAAGACTGTACGTGTATCGGTCATTCAGAACATTTAACTTTATATTAAAGCTATACTTGCGGTTGTATTTTATGCGTCTATGCACTGAACGATAGCAATTTCGGTCAAAAAAATACCCGAAGAAAATTTTACATTTATTTAAGAATGTCAATCGAGGGTATCCCATGTTTAAAGAGATACAAAAGAGAAATTTAATGACATAGAAAGTAACAATCGAGCAATTATTCTTGCCATGGTGAAACAATATTTGTTACTCTTTTCATATGTGAATATAGGTTGGGTAAGTCTATACGTAGGTATAATATTTCCCATGACCCTCTGTTGACCATTGTCCAATTATCCGTGGTTTATGTTTTCACTTCCTATGCCTTGTTTCGCCATCTTTGGTACTCATTGAATGCTCTTGCTCTTACTCGGCCGTATAGCTTTACCTACTTTATCCCGTTAGTTCTGTTTTTCCATTTCCTTTAGTCCAACTCATTAGAACACTATTGAGCTGTTGCTTTTATTTAACTGTCAGTATTTCAAACTATTGTCATACTGATGCCTTTTTAGTTTGGCACCTCTTCAGGTTCTTTATATTTAAGAGTGAGCTTTAAGTGTATTTTTTCCCTTTCTTATGGTAATATTTCAAGCTTTGAGTAAGGTTTCAAGTGATGCACGATTTCTAAAGGAAGATTCTTTAAAACGTTTGTTTTTCATAGTTGGTACCATTTTCCGATTTGTTAGTGGTATTTTTAGCGTTCAGCAAGTATATCCCACAAAAAAAGTCTCCAGTGTCTATGCTCTAATAATGAATCTGTGCAGTATTGTACTGACTTGTAATTTAAGAATCTCATAAGCCTTTCTGATTGAACTAAAAATATTGAATCCCTGTGATGCATTTGACAAAATCTAGTGTGATGTGTTCCAGTGTGTCAAGTGCACAGATCTACATCCATCTTATTTGAGTCTCTATCTTTTATTTGAGTCATAATGAGTGTTTGACAAATTTAAGTGCTTAGTTTAGTTTAATTATGCATATCTATTAATAACTTTTTTCTAATACATTTCAACATCATTTCCTTAGAATCATGTGAGTTTTCAATTACTTTTTTCTGTTTTCATATATTTTTCGTTTTTTAGGGGCCGTGATGTTATTTAGGTTTTAAGAAGTTCCAATTAATTTTGAAATATTTTCGTAAAGTTGTTAGAAATCCGAACTTTGTTAGTTCTAAGCCATTGTAAAATGAGATCTTACATGTAAATACAGTCATGTCGTTTTAGAAAAAACCGATAGATTTGATACTCATACTAATGCACTCTGATAGATAACATCGTAAAAAATCTGGATTAGGTGTTGTGTCAAAATCAAGCGGTATCAAGGTTAATGAATTAATGTTTGCATGTAAAAATAAATAATTGCTAGCTTCCGTCTTTAATCAGAATTCGTGTTCTTATTTGCTGGAAAAATATATTACTATGATAGTTTTGGAAGTAAAATTCTTTGAATGGAACTATTAACAGTCAAACATTTTGTTACTTAGTTCATAGTTGTTTACCCATATAAGTTATATTTTTCCATGTGACAGGCATATGTGATAGGCTGATGATGATGACGCCAAAGAAGTTTCAAATAATTAATGAAAAACTATCTTTGAAAATAGTGTTATGTAAGCTGGTTACATATCATTCGTATTATCCTAAAAGAAATGTAAATGGTGACTCACCGTTATCAATATTTATCACTGAACTCACAATTAAAATTATGTCGCTAAATAATATTTTTAGTCTACCAACTTTGACTGTTGCGTTCCTAGCAGTTCAAACAACAAGTGCGCCTCGCTTCATATATGCGAATGGAGACGTCTGCTCACCTTTTTGCTACGGACACTTAGCATGTAAGTACAGGTTCTACGCGTACTTGGATATTAGAGATCATCTCTTTACTATCTTGTGTTGTGTTTGCTTAAGCTAGGTCATGGGGTTAGTGAATCGATTTTTCATGTTTATCAGTAAGACTAGCAATGGTTAGTATCACAAAGCCTATTTTTAGAAGGATGTCTAGATTAATGAAATTATTGAATCTAACTGTCCATTTTGTAATAAATCAATAATTTTAATTCATTTATCATTTGTCTGTCACCTTTAGTAGGCTATTGAATCTGTTATAGGCTCAGCAAAATTATAGTCAAACACTAATGAGTCCAAATTATTTTAAGTTACACGAATTTGGTGCATACACTCCAGATACCAATCCGTGTTGTTGACTGTACCAAATAGTCCACAGTAATGTCCTCTGCATGAAGGTGAATGAAACTGTTGATAACGTTGCTTGCTAACGCTACGAAGTCGAACTGCGCTGCGTTGCTAGAATCTCAACCTTGTAATAAGTTCCAAATTACGCTGTAGAGGGCGGTAGCATCAGTTACTTTTAAAAATAAATCAAAATCTTATTCAGAAATTGTTAAAAATTGTTTCTATAAAAATTTAAAATATTATTTTTGAATTATTTTGATAGAAAGTTTCAACTTTCTCCAAACACTGGCACACTGGGATTTGAACGTTCAACATTTTCTTTGTATATGTACGTAAATTTAAACACATCTTTCGACTGGGAGCGTGGCGTCTCCTGTAATCCGGCTACTCGGAGGTCGGGACTGGAGGATGGTTTGAGGTCGGGAGTCCTGTTGCTGAGTGGCCCATGTTGACTGGACGTCCGCACTAAGCCCGGTATTAATATGGACCCCCCGGAGGAGTCTGGGGGGTGCAGGTTCACTAAGGAGGGGCGAACCGGGCCAGGGGGGAAACCCAGCAGCCAAAAGTCCCCGTATCGGGCAGTAGTGGGATAGCGGCCGGGAGTGGGTGCTCAGTAACAGCCCGACCAACACAACCAGACCCTTTCCTTTTGCACATTTTAACCGTCTGGAAATTTATTTTATTTATAGTGCTGTTGCAATGCAATACATAATTAATTTTAGGTATACATTTCAAAATAATAAGGAAATAACTAATAAATAATTATTAAAAATAGAACATTGACAGAATTTTAATTGAATTTAACTGAACAGGTTATGATTTATATATGATTTATTATGATATTATATAATGATTTCACACTAATTGTACACTATCACTACATACTAGTATAAAATAAAGTCTCTTTCTCTGTCCCTATATCCCTATGTATGCTTAAATCTTTAAAACTACGCAACGGATTTTGATGCGGTTTTTTTAATAGATAGAGTGATTCAAGAGGAAGGTTTTAGTATAAGCATTGCACCCGTGCGAAGTCAGAGCGGGTCGCTAGTTACGAAATAAGTGATTATGATTAGGTAGATAGATTAAGATACTTCTAATGAAGGATACACGAGTCGCTGATTAATTCTGAATTTCGAGGTGAAAGGTTGACATGGACAGTGTTTCCTGCGTTCAAATCTTTTACAAGCGCTGATGGGGTTCAGGAAGTCTCCACCATAGGAAACACCGTGTGGTTTTTAATCGATTTCAAAAAAGGAGAATGTTCTCAAGTCGACTGTATTTTTTTTGTATGATAAAGATAAATCGATAAGACGAGCGATTTTTAAGAAATCAACAAAAGCCAAAAAATTTTATATATCAATGATATTTTTAGTGCTATTCTTTGAAGTCGGTTTTTACTGTTTTAGCCAGTAAGTTTCTTACATAACCTTCCCCCCCCCGTCGAGGGTATACGTATGAGGATTTCTACAAGTTAAAAAAATCAGCTAGCATTTGAAACGGTAATGGGATATTTTAAATTTTTTGGAACATGTCAGCAAAATTGTGAATAAAACAAATAAAATTATCTTACGCTTTTATTTCAGTGTTCACGTTCAAACGCTTCAATACAATTTTAATGACTATCGTGTAAAACTAACAGCCGACATGGCTTTCGAAACGTTAAGCATCAGGTCGCAATGCCATCGAGTTACTTATTTGGTACAATAGCCTGAAGTTCTGATACTAAAGCCTCAGTCACTCACACACCTATACTATGTTCATTCTGAACTAAATTCGATTGAGGGAGGAACATCGCACATTTTAAATCATTCCATGGTTGTTTTCTAACATTAGTACTAGAATTGCACTTGAAAAATTAGGAATTGTTACGTCTACGGCCATGATACGATTTATTAATACGGCGATGTCCTTTATTGAGGTTTTTCTACTTCAAGTGGAGCTTTCTCTTTCAACCCGCTTGATTCCTTCACTAGTTTTTCTTCTTTAGCTGGAAGCTCTATTTTCTCGGGCATGTCATCTTTTTTCTCCAGTTTTTCGAGTTTTTCTTCTTTCTTCTCTGCGGACTCTGACATGATTAGTTCTGGAACTTGCAATGGCTTGACGGGTTCTTCTGGGACAGCCGACCTTTCTTCTGGAACTTCAGGTTTGACTTCGGGGTCTACTCTTTTCTATTGTGGAATAAATCGTTTTATTATTAAAAGTTTTTTAATTTGAAAATAATATGGATAATGCATTTTTAATTGAAATGGGGGGTGGTTGACTTCTTATTATGAAGACTTGTCATCAAAAACATACTAAAATAAAGGACAAAGTTTTTAAAATCTGTGTATTATGCATTTCAGAATAAGCGGAATCCCTCATACACCCCATACATTAGTATATTAAAATAAAAAAATACGATACATTTGTACTTTAGCTTTGTCACTATTTTTTTTCTTAGCAAGTAAAAAAAATAGTACGGTTTCCATAGGTAGCCCTAAATTAAGTTATGGTATTTAAATTTTTGGCTGATTCTGTTACATATTGTATAAATAAAAAAATAATCACGCCTCAATGTCCCTAGTTACATTCCATTATTTCGTACTTTTCAGAAGTGTGATATTTTTTCTAGGAATGTTGTTACAATTCTCACCTCAACGGGAGGATCGATAACGACCCTGGCAACCACATCAGGAACGACACCAGCACTCTTTTCTTGCACATCTACATTGGCATTCTTGAAGTCAGGTTCCCTAGCTGCAGGGTCTGGCAGGACGTTGCAGTCAGCCTGGTTGGTCTTTACGAAGAAAGTTCTGGAAATCTTGAGCCGGTCCAGCACTCCGTACGCCATTTGCATTACCGACATTGGTGCGAGGCGCTCACGTGTTAGAATCCACGCGTTTTCTGTAATGGTATGAATTATTATTTTATAAACGCCAAAATGCCAAGCATTTTCAATCATAGCAAAATAAAATTAAACTCGCAAAGTCCTGTTGCCGTGGGAAAATAATTTATTTATTTAGGATTGCTAACAAAGCTGACACAATACACAAGAACATCACATCTGATCAGATTTGCATCAGATCATACACCATGTTAGTCCTAGAGGAGTAAGCTTTCCATTGGTGAAAGAGTTTTGAAAATCGATCACGTAGTTTCGGAGCCTATTCATTACAAACAAACATACAAAGAACCAAATCTTTCTGCTTTATTAAATCAGTTTATATTAATGTAAATAAATAACTATTAGTGGCTCTTTTTAAGTGTTTTTAGTGATACCAAACTATGCGTACGAGTATGAACTGGTCCAATCCCGCTGCAGGACCACATGACAGCGTAGTTATCGTAGTCGGTGTCCAGAATACTGTATTCGGTGTCGTACGGGATGGGAAGAGCTGAGTATTTGACGATGATCCGTCCTTCTCCCTCGCGCCCGACCACATTGAGGTAGCCATCGAGAACTCTCTTCATGCCGGTTCTAAGGAAAGAAAATATTTCGTAATAGTGTTGATCAAATCAAATAAGTCTTCATTTCGCTTGAAATGTGGTACACGGAGATGGTCAACAAAAAGATAGGTATTTCAGACAATTTCACCAGAATCTGGCATGAAAAATTTCATCAACATGATTATTTAATTATTGTAGCCTACCTACTGACTTTACAATGCAGTTCTTTATTATTTTTCATCCGTCGCCAGCATAAGTCGAATTTGTTAATCTACTTTGTAAAGACATATAAATAAAATACATCAGGCACGACCATTTTACACTAAATAATCAAATAGTTACTCGTGATGCACGATGGAGGTTATAAAGTTGTTCCAGACGTAGAATCTTCGGTATCATAATTATCTGCAATATGCTAACAGATTTCACATAATATTCTTAATTGAATACCCAAACACAGCAACATAAATAGTCGTCCCAGAAATACCCTGTCGAATTTCAATGCTCAGGAAATTCTAAGTAAATACTTACAAAGAGTTGGTGATCTCGTTGGAGACAAGGATCCTGCCCTCAGGAGTACTCTCGTACTTGGTGGTGACGCATCGGCTGACCAGCTCACTGACGGTGAAGTAACGCTCCGCTTCGTACCACGGACCCAGGTACCTCTTCATGTTGAAATTGGCCATTGGCTGCTTGGACATTAAGAATTTCAGGGTTAAAATAGCATTTATTGGGAAAATAGCTTACATACTTCACATACATGATAGTGATGTATAACATAAGCATAGCATAACAACAAATTAAGTGCCGTAAACCCACTTATCTTTATAAATAAAAGTAGCTAAGGTATGGCTAATGAATACGCTAAATTTTGTTGAATTTATTCTTTAACTGAACATCACAGACAAACTTTCAAATATAATAACTTTTCCAAAGAAATCGAAAATAGATGATCTCATTTATACCAAATCTATAGAAACTGAAAGTGGTGATCGATCAGGACCAGCTCATGGCAGTGACCGCGGCAACCGGTCCGTTGTCCGTGGTCAGTGCTCCGGCGCCGGCGCAGGTTATATAAGCCGGGGTAATGACACGCTTGATACGAGGTCAAGGTTGGAGGATTTGGCTATAGAACTGTTATATTCTTGTAATGTCTTCTCAAGTGGCTATGGATGTTAGGAAAAACGAAGTCTTAATGGTAAACATTAATAAAACTAGGGAAAACAAAAAAGGGTCAAACAGTTAGTGTAATGACTGTATTAATATGAAATATTTATTATATATATATACAAAGAAAGCTTTTAGAAAGATTGCAGATAATATTAAAGAGGCAGTTTAGTTTGTGGAAATGATCTTACAATGTACAGAAATTTGAAAATAAGGAAATGATTTTTATTACTACATCATCATGTTACATTAGCACTTGGACAAGACGAATTTTCTACAGAAGATTATTTCTACAGAACAGTTTTTTCAGATCTTTTTAAAAAATAAATGATCAGAATTGCTTACCACATAGTCCGGGCACCATCCCAGGGAGGGGATTTGCGCAGCCGCCGTGGCGAAGAAAGCGAGCACCGATAGCCGCCACATGGTGATTCGGGATAGGACCGTAGAGGAATGATGGCTGTTCCCCCAGCGTGCGCTTTTAAACCTTCACAACCCCAGGGAACCGGTCTGCTTCTAATGATGGCTTATCTAGTTAGGGGACGTTCGTAAGCCGCGATTCTGCAAAATGGGAGGGAGGTTTTTAGTGCGTTACAGTTTGTTCTCGTATTCTGTGCTTTTTTATATGCATTTACAGTTCTGCACGGTTTCGGGAATAAAATATAGCTAATGTTACTCAGGGATATTGTGGCTTACCATTGGTGAAAGAATTTTTGAAATCGATCTCGTAGTTTTTGAGTTTACTTGTCTACAAATAAACTCAAAAACTACGAATTTTAGAAATCAGCCCAGTAGTTTTTGAGTTTATTAATAAATAAAATCAAAAACTACTGGACCGATTACAAAAATTCTTTCACCAAAAATACAAGAATACCAAAATACAAATCATTCCTCTTATAATATTATTATTATATCAACTCTCTTTTATTATATTATAATATAGTCTAGACGTAGATTTAACGTGTGCAAGATTTTTAGTTTTTTTGGCATAATGGCATGGCATGGCATAATGGGCATAACTTTGAATGAGAGTCTGAGTACACTTTTCTTGAATTTAAAGTAATGAATTGTTCGTCATAGGTATTTTATAAGCTGACATTGTTAAATTATTTATAAAAAAATACTCTTAGAAAAATTTTGAATACTACAATTGTCGAAATATCAACGGCGTATTAGTTACTTGTATATTCCCTCAAATGGTACCAAAACCTTGTTCCGTCACAACCGTCGTAGCTGGTGAACCCCTTAGCTGATTTATTATTAGCCATTGGTACTGGAAATGAATTTTGCAGCGTTCCTTGTTAGGAGAGGGCCCTATGTGTGTGTTAATGGTTGCACTTTGTTTGCTTTTTACGTTTTACTCTAGGGGTCGATGTATGGGCAGTCTTGGTGTCTCCAAGGAGGCGTTGTCTGCGCTTACAAAGTTAATACCTTATTACCAACCTTTAAAATTATAACTATATCCAGTAATAGGTCTATAAATAAGAGAAATTTCTGCTAATACAAATTGATTTTGTCCTGAAAGCACTTACATTTCTCCAGATTTTTTGGCGAAAAAGTTTTTGTTGCGCTTACCTCAGAAGCAATTCTGGAGCTTGCGGATTAACGCATGATTTTCTTCGAATTTTTTTCAAATACTTAATTTGATACGGGCCTATATGGAATCAAACCCAGACCTAGCAAGAGGGCTCACCAACAGCCATCACTGCTGGAAAAAGGTCTCCTATTCATTGCTGAAATTATAGTACTATTTGGTGATAGCGAAAGTTTTCTAGTAACAGGTATTCAATTTTAGTAAAGTATAGCCAACAGAAGAAGCGTAGGTGTTTATTCTATAGTTTTGAAATTGAATTTCTTACTCGTTTACAATTTTGAGCAATTTTTGTGTCAGTCCTTCTACATCTAAGAACTTTTAATATCCGATAGCGTCAAATTGCAATAACATTTAACGTTGAATTTGTTGTTTGGGATTTGAATTGAGACCCCAAAATGGCACCGTCCGCATATAGAGAATAAAGACCAATATTTATTTTTGTTAATATATAGGTATCAATAGATTTAAATATATTAAATCTCTTTGATAGGTATGTATTTGCTCGCCAAATGCCTCGACGCATTAGATATCCCAAAATGAAACATATCTATCCATGGTAAAGTAATAATCGCTCGCTCTAACGATTAGCACAAAGTATGGAATGTTCCCAGCGAAGTCGTTGAGCAAAAAGATGTAGGGTCCATCTGCCAGCAGTGCCTACCGGTTCTCCAGTCCTTTGCCCCGGACTTTTTGTTTTCTATCTTTCCCGTCTATTTTTGTCCTGGTCTTTACAGGTGTGGACCTAGGACACAACTGTGCGTCTATTACGATTTACTTACGAAATGGTAAATATTTGTATTTTTCATTATTTAGAAAAGTTATTATTTGGGATTCAAAAGTATTCGTAGATAGGGAAAAAAACTGCTTCTCACTTTTTTGAGATTATGTCTCACCTTGCTGAAGAAGGTATATACATACCTAACAAGTAAAGTACACAATTAGGTAGGTATACGAGTACAACGCGTAACAGAATAAGCGCAATTTCTCATACACCCAAATTATAAAAAAAATATGACGCCTTCGTACTTTAGTTTTGTCAAACTAATTTTCTTAAATAAAGATCAATAATAAGTACGATTTCCACAGGTAGCACTGAATTCACCTATGATAAACCATTTTTCGGAGAAATTAACACATATTAAAAATAGCTAAAGTCGATTCTGAACTAATTTCAGGAATTGCACTTATTCTGCTACTTATAGTATAAAATAGATAGTAGATATAATTAGACTGTCGTACTGTGAGAGGGAGATACTTGGTAGACAGAAGCCTCATACAAAGATTAAACGTCATGAATGAGTTAAATGTAATGTTCTGGGCAAATGTATTGCACCTTTGAGTTACCTGCTCCTTACAAAACAGCAACTTAGAAGTCTGCCTGTGAATAGTTAAGTAATACTTGATACATAACCACTCTAAAGAGTAAAAAAAACTACTTCAATCTTCAACTTATGGTTTTCTCATGGATGCCGTTGTCAGAGCTGGACGAAATTACCAATCTGGAAGCACTAGCTTTCAAATAAAAAAAGAATCATCCAAATAGATTCACCCAGTCAAAAGTTCTGAGGTAACAAACAAAAAAAAAACAGACGAATTGATAACCTCCTCCTTTTTGAAGTCGGTTAAAAAGGGCCAACTAGTGATGACTGTTACGATAGCTACCAAACAGTCTATAACTATTGAACTTGTAAAGACATGCTGATAAAAAATACACATCCCTAAAAAACAGCATGTAGGTAACTTGCAAACATTAGATGAACATTTTAGAAAATATTGTAGTTATATTTTAGTAATTCTGTATGGTAAGTACAATATCTACAATAAGATTATAAAAAGGAAAAACTTGTATCTTTTTATGTTTGTAACGAATAAATTCAAAAAATACTGGACCGATTCTGGGTGTTTAATATTTATTTAAGTATGATTTATCAGCTGTTTGGTACCTATACATAGTACAGGCTCTGTCTAGTTTACGACTGAATAACCGTGTGTAAAATTGTGTCTCTCAATTTATTATTATTATTATCATAATATGTTATTTATATTAATATATCTACTAGCGGTTCTGCGCGGTTTCACCCGCTTAGTTCCCGTTCCTGTCAGAATACGGGAATAAAATATAGCCTACGTTACTCGGGGATCTTCTAGCTTTCCATTGATGCTTTCTATTTCTATTTATATTAGTATAGACCAATTGGGGTGTATAAGGAATTGCGTTTATTCTGTGACACGTTGTAACTACAAATCTGGGTCCATTATGAAGCCCAAAAATACCCCTACGACTTGTATGATCCGTCCCTGTTCGCAAGGACTAAATTGCCTGCCTAGCTCGTTTTTGCAATTTGCTTTGCAGGAGCACATACCTAATTATGGTCATGAGTTTTTATGTACGAAGTATCGATGTGTTTATGGGAGCATCGGGATAAATGAAAAAGGACTAGCAACCCTATCGCAAAGGCCTTTTTAATTTTCTTTTCTTTTTTTGTTTTATCAATAATGTAAACGATTTTTAAGTAATTAATTTTGTCTTTTTAAATTAGAATTCTGTATTAATTATCTTAATTGATTTTTTTATCTGATGTTTTAGAAATTGATAGAACTATAAAATTTTGATCTGTAATTTTAATACAATAATCCAATAAGAGAAACATTGTACAGTACTCTTCGTCTCGTTCTTATATTGATACGATATACATATTGAAAAAGTGAATTGAGTCATTCACTTGCGGTCTTTAATTAGTCCTTAACTTAACTAGCTAGAGTCTATAAAATACTATAAGAACGAAACAACGGAGAGAACAGAAGAGAGAGAACAACCAATAAATGCTGGCCCCAGGCGTGAAGCGAATCTGCGACGTCTGACTTCAAAGACAGGGAAGCTACCAACTGAGTCAACAGGCCAGTCGTTTGTATACTCTGGATTAACTCCCTCAAGTTTGGCAATAAGTAATTAATAATGTATAGTAGGATATTTTTTCAATTGACATAAAAATGGTTAACAATTTAGATTTATCGACAGTGCTATCAATGAACTTTTTATAAACTCAGGTATGCTGGTACAGTCAAGAGCAAGTCAAGCTTGACACTACCAGTTTAAGCTGAGCTCTGATTTGTACTGCGCGCTATAGAATACAGGGCCGGGTCAAAGTCCAAAGTGTCAAGCTTAGCGTGCTCTTGACGTACCTACACATTTATCACTAATTAGACAGAGAAGGAAAACATCGTGAGAAACCTAAAGCCCCGTAAAAGCACCCCGTCCGACTCCCTACAACACGTTTAGAGGTCCAAAGAATACATCATAGTCCAGGCAATGAAGCGGATTTTTGTATGAAGACCCCAAAATTAATTCCTCAGTCGATGAAACTGCAGGATTGTAGTATAGTATGAGACAATACTTGCATAAAAAAATCCAAAAAAAAACACGGGTTGCACTCCGGGAGTGCCGGCAGAAGTGAAAACTTGAAATTATCGATTTCGGTGTTACAACACTACTCTCCAACCGTCTTACGGTTTTTCGATCAGCACACGTGACCTGACGCGAGTTTCACAGTTTTTACCCATCCCACAAAAGTGCTCAACGCCGCTAAAGAAGTTTTCACTTCAAAAAAACCTAACCGAAGTTAGGTATTTTTACTGAAATACTTATTTATTTGATATCTTTGTTGGGAAAAATTCTCAGTCAAAATTTTCGTCACCAGTAATATTCATGTGTGTTAAGAAAGCTATATGCGAAATATCAAAAAAAAAAATCTCCTGGTAGAAACAACAAAACTCAGACGTATAATTATGTACCTTGCACGGGAAAATTGCTCAGTCCATTTTTTTTACTGGAATGTCATTTAATTGTCGCTGTGGACTTACAATAGGAAAATCCAAAATAAAAACCGTCTCGCTATATTATTTTCAGAAATTATCAAATTATCGACCAAAAAAAAATTTTTTTTTTGTATAAAAACCTAATAATAAACCTAACTAACTTCGGTTAGGTTTTTTTTTGGATTTTTTTATGCAAGTATTGTCTGATACTATACTACAATCCTGCAAAGTTTCATCGACTGAGGAATTAATGTTGGGGTCCACTACCTTTATTGCCTAGACTAATCAGTAAAAAGGTACATTCAGAAAGTTAGTACCTAACGTCTCCTCCCCACTGCTCAACCAGATTGCACTAGTTGAGCAGTAGGACATAGTTTGTATTTCGACCTTTCTTAACTCCGTCGCTTCGGGATTGCGTTATGGGCCATTTACACGAGGGCAATCCACTAAGACTGCATACAAAAAAAACTTGAGGACAATCCATTCCATTGTCCTCAAGTTTTTTTTGTATGCAGTCTTAGTGGATTGTCTTACTGGATTGCCCTCGTGTAAATGGCTCATTAAGGTGAGTATAGACTACAACATTTCCTCGAGCGTTTCGGTGTAATGTAACGTTCTTACGAATGGTACAATAAATACAGGCAAAAGCTCGGTTAACCCACAGTTTAACAATTGTTAAACGGTGGTTAGCCTAAGCATTTCCATGTAATGTAACGGCTCGACGAAATGTTACACCAATATGCTCGTTGGTTTTTAAAAGGCTGTAAGTTGTAACAAAACATCGAGCGTCGTGTTCGAAGAGCGGTTCGAGTAAATTTAAAAATGGCGAATTCTCGATGTTCTGATGAAGTTAATGTTGTAGTCTATAGTCACCTTTAGAGTAGGTAGATATATTATTTTTATTTAACTTATATTTATACTAGTCGCGCCCTGTAGTTTTACCTGCTTAGTTCCCGTTCCCTTAGGAATACGGGGTAAAATATGGCCTATGTTACTCCCTGTCCACAAAACCGATTTCAAAAACTCTTTCAAAATTAAAGAGTTTTTGAAATCGGTTTTGTGTTAATCGTTAAGCGTCAGCTACGGGCTTACCACCTGTGTATTAGGGGTCCGAAAAATTCACTGTTACAAAGTGGATACTACTAGGAATTTAATACCGCTGGCCTCGGTAAGGCGTGAACTTAATAAAAAAAAAAATAGGTACTATAGTCTATGTGATGTAGAATGGGTTCGGTGACAGTTCACATTTTTCCGTTCCTAACCTACCTACTACTTTCGACTAATAAAAATATTTGATTAAAAATTTATCTTATTTTATTATTTTATCATTGCAAAATACATTCTTTTTCGAAAGTAGCATGAGTAGAAGGCAAAAATGTAAACAGTCACCCACCTCATGCTACATGAAATAGACTATACATGGTGTGGTTTTTACTAGATATTTTCCAAGCTACTAAGTACTTACCAGTTCCAGTGTTAAGTCACTGTGGCTTGCGATGCTTCTGTAGCTCTCTTTAAACGTAGGGCTTCTTTGTGGAATATCGAAGTCTCATCTAATACAATTATGTTAGGACCAATAGAAACACTTGGTTCCATTTGGTATGAACTGGCCATTTCTATTAAGGTCAAGAAATTGTGGCAGTGCATTTACTAAATTAGCATGTAATTTTTAGTGATAGGTAGGTTATTTTCGAAAACTTACGTAGGTACATCAATCAATCTGTAGAACTAATTGTCGCATGCGGTATTTTTGGACCGATACGACCTTCAAACCTTCAAGAAAAGAGCGTCAACCACCTTGAGTTGCTGCAACTCAAGGTGGTTGACGCTCTTTTCTTGAAGTGCAACTTGCAAGTGTCCTTGGGCGACGGTAGTCGCTTACCATCAGGTGACCCGTCTGCTCGTTTGCCCCTATATTATATACTATCAGCGCCTCGAAATTTTGCACATAGATAGCTTATACAGTGTTGGTTTACACTAAGAAAGGATTTTGCAAATTTCCACCCACCCAGGGGGTGAAATATACGCGCGCGAGCGAAGCCGAGGGTAAAATCTAGTTAAGAATATTTAAAATGAGGGACTCGTATGCGTATGCAATGTCAAAAATAGTTTCATATCAGGGCAAAGTAACATAAAATAAACAATATTGGCGTGTGTAACTAAAATATTCTCGTTATTTAATTTACTACTGTAAGAACACATATTTTTACAGAATGTTAAAGTTCTAAACAATATCTACAAAAAATTGTACACTATGTGAAAACTTATGAAATAATTTTAATTTACAATTAACAGAGAAAAATCAAAATTCAAGTTCAACAAGATTAAGTTAAGCTTTTTTTTATTATAATTAAAACTTAAAATTATTTATATACACTACACCTTAACGACGTCATGTTTTTTTTTACAATAATATTTCGAATCAGAGTGTTATGTTTTTCTGAGATTTTTTTAACTAATTATCATTTCAATCGAAAATATATTCCAGAATCGGATTCATAGCCAGTAATTTAAAATTCTGTAACATACCTAGATCAATTAAAAGTTGTTTCATTTGCATTGTTAAAATGATAATTAGTTGGTAAATCTATACAAATTATAACAGGTTGTTCGCATTGGCTTGTGCTCTAACGAGAAATATGGCGCTGATGTCTAGAAGCTATTCATTTAATCTGAATGTGGTTGTACAGAAATGTGACGATGTAAAACCTTTTTCAGCGACATGGCTAATTCTCACAGGAGCGTCTACCCATTAGAACGAGTATACAAAAGGAAAGTATATACACATACTTGCATTGTTATCAAGGCAATACTGGCGTACGCCAGCGTATCACAACATACTTAGTTCTACCGAAGTAAAAAAGTTTGTTCAAGTTACACGTAATGTTTTACGTATCAAACAGGTATTTTAGTGGACGAATTTGTCATGCATTGTCGACTTAACTCTAAACTCTATTTACACGTTTCAAATGGAAAACGCAATGGAAGACAGCGTTCTCAGCCTACTTACGTTTACAGACATTTATCACATATATTAAACTAACGATACCTCGAAATCACAATGCTTATTAATAAATTGTTCCCCAATTACAAAAATTACGCCAAAATCGGACGTCAAAAATACAAAAAAACTAACTCAGGTAAAACAGGTAACGTTCGAAACGAAATTAAAGCGATTCGATAATTTTAACATTTATTCTATGTTTTGAACAACTTGTTGGTAACTTTAGTTTTAATGAAGTACAACACGTAGTTTTAAAGTAGGAGTTGCATTGGTAAAACGTTTTATGGAAAAGTGCCAGCTACTCCATGTAGATTACACCTAAAAGGCGTTGATGTCACGATTATAAACTTGAACAGTTGTACAAAATGAGTATTACATAATCATTTTTCAATCAAAATGTAAATTAACTGTAATAAATTTAATAAAATTTGGCAAACCGAAAATATTAAAGATAGAAAGTTGATTTACGTGTATACTTAATAACATCTTAGAAGATATCAACATCCAGTATTCACTATAACAATAGTACAAAAATAACTGGCCACAATCATGTGTTCGGTAAAAAAGCGAGCTCGAAAATATATTCCGAAGATTTAAAACAAGCTAAACATACTGTTAAAGACAATAAAGATATTCATTTTACAATAATGCACTGTAAGCATCGAGTTTAATACTAGAGTAGTAAATTAATCCAAAAATAAAAAGATATTCAAGTTTCATAATAGTTTGTAGAACGGGATATGTTAGACAAAGACGAAGTTAGTAACTATAGTCATGAGATTATAAAATTGGTATCTACTACGTTAACTTTAACAAATCAAAATCAATTCAGGTCCCTTTAATTTCTCTTAATTGTACACCAAAACATCTTGCATGCTTTAAAAATCTTTGGTGCTCATCCACTTTGCAATCGGTACGAACGAATGGAAGAATAAGGCATAATAAAAATTAAATTTAACATTACGTTACGAACACATTGCTTTTAATTTTAGAAGTTATATAAAGTGTAAAACCTAATATTGAGATTGTAAAATGTCATTGAAAAGCTGCGAAATGTCATGTCAGATTACTTACATTGGAACGTTGTAATAATGACTGCAATATCCGATAGTTAATGATTATAAAAACTTATATAGCTATGTTACTAATGACATCGTAGATATTACTTTATATGGAAATTACAATTTTGTGAATGTAAATAATAGTTGAATGGAAGCACCAAAAACTTAACTTTATTGAATTGATCGACCGATGAATCGCCTAATGCTAAGTTCCAATTCTGACTAGAACTCTTGACCTCACACTATTGTGCAAGTATAAAGTCAATGCCAAACCCATCTTACGTCACCGCGTAGTTTCATCAAGATGCTGCTTTAAATTAGGAGGTAGTTAGTGTGACGCTTACTGTACAAACTTCGCAACTTTTCGTTGACAGTCGTGTCTATTTTCTATGCTTAAGGAATTAATGTGTCGGTGGCTTTTAAAATAACATTTACCCTAAGGAAATACATCTTTCAAATAAATACTATCTCGGAAGGTATTGGTCCCGGTATATAATTTTTAAACAAATTATAACAATTTGGACCCATTCGGCAAACATGTGATTTTATATTAGTTATCAGCATTACACCCGCAAGAATATGCGGATGCCCCACTATGAGTATCGCTCTGCGATATCACATGTCTTACAACTAAAACTTAACATTATTCCATCCTAAACACATATCACAATTGAGCTCTCGAAACGAGAGAAAAATTTCAATGTCCAAAGGTACGCGTGAGCCCGCGTCAAATAGGCGAGCGTCATTCGTGCAGGTTCTTACTGAGAAGCAAGCTATTGTGCGGTCCCGAAAGATGTCTGATGAGTTCAGGTAATGCTTCGAATGTTAGTTGGCAAAAACAGCAGTTGAATCGTCCAGGCGTATTGGTCCGGCCATCGTTCTCACTCGACGATATCACGTTACGATGCACAGAACACAGATGTTTCAGCAAGTGGGCTTTCTGCTTGAACATAGCGACACATAGTCGACAAGCGAACGGTTTCTCGCCCGTGTGTACTCGGAGATGCGTTTTGAGATTCCATGACATGCCAAACTGTTTGCCGCAGTATTCGCAGCGGTATTCGCGAACTGGTGCTTGTTTACTGGAGCCCTGCTCGTGTTCTGTTGAGGGTGATTCATCTGCGCCTATCTGTGGTTGACAGAGCCAAGTTCCCCAAGATCCAGCACTTGGAGGCCGGTATTTAAGGGCGTCCTCGTGCGCTGAAGCGGGAGGCGTAACACTTCGTTCGGGTAAGTAAGGAGGTGCCGACGCGCTGAGTGGATGTAACGCTCCAAGCCGAGCGCTTGCTGCAACTCCAGCTGCGCCTCCGGGACCCTGAGCGTACCTCAAGTGAGCCATCTCTTCCAAGTAGCTCGGAGGAAACGAAACAAACGGGGGATTTTGTGAAGGTGAATTATGGAAACCGGGCCTTCTTTTCCGATGAGGCGTGACGACGTAATTCTCAGGTGATGTCTGCACCAGTGACATAAGATCTTGATCAGGTGGTTTCAGATGTGCATAATCTTCTAGTTTGATAGTTCGTAAATCCAGTTCAGGGGGCTCAAGATAATGTGACTTCCGTTTTGCCCGTTCAATACCTCTACCTAGTCGATCGGTTAATAACTGTCTTCTGTAAACTTGTCCCGGTGGTGGTTCCTCTTGACTTGATGATGTTGACCGTCTTCTGCTTATATTCTGAAATAACAAAAAATATATGATTAATATTTTAACATATTTGATTTATTTTACAGTATTATCTCTCTCTCTTTCTCGATCAATCTCTCCCAGTATGTACAGTGGTGCTCATAACATTGTGTCAAAATGTATTGATTTATTAATATTATTAATAGCTTTATCAATTGACGCAATCGCATTTTTAGACATTTTTAATAAAAAATTAAGCATGCTATTATAGAAAATAAAATAGTTGGAGCTCAAGACAGGGAAATACGGGCACGGGTGCCGACAAGGTGGTCTGACGCAGTGAAGAGGGCGGCGGGTGGCAGTCGGTTCGGTTCAGTACAGCAGGCGGTCCACTCAGTAGATGACCGCACCAAATGGATCGTGCGTGGTCGCGATCATTAGCAATGAGGGAACGAGAAGGAAGAAGAATTTTATTTTGGTAGCTTTTGATTTTAAAATGTTGTCAATTACCTTTGCCGCAACTGTTTCAACATCCACGTCCTGTGAGTCCTCATGTTCACCACCAGAATTTTCCGAAGTTCTAGCCAGAGACAAATTGACAGGATTCGACGAACTTCTCCGCCGTGCTGTTAGTCGTCCACATTCTTTGTCTCTGTTCTCCCCGTCTGGATCGTCCTCTTCTCTTTCATCATTGCTACTAGTAGACATGCTTTCTTTCTTTATACTCAATCCTTCGTCTCCTCTGTCCTTGTCTTTACTGTAGCCCGCGCTGGGAGTAACTCGTTCACTCTCTGAGTGTGACGATCCTGAGGGTGCTTCGTGTTTACTGCTCTCATTGCTATTAATATCTGTTTTAAGGTTCTTTGCTTTGAGTCGTTCACATGATCTGTTCCTTTCCTCTGCTTGCTGTCGTTCCTTTGTAGATTTCCATACGTCTGATTTTATTTCTAACAGTTCGAATAGCTCTTGCATATCATCGATTTCTCCAGACTGTAACAGCAAAATAACGGGTAAGGATTTTTTACAGACTTTAAAATTTTTGTGTTTTTCATGAATTGTGGAACTTTGTTAACAAAGATTTTTAACTGTTACTTACCTCTATGTAAGCTTGACCACTGTATAGAAATACGAGGAGATGCCTCATGAGGGTACTGCTGATTCCTGACATGTGGATGGTGACTGGACTCTCGACCGTGGGAGTGTCATCGAGTATTTTCCTGGAAATAAATAATGCAAAGTATTACTACTGAGTCATATGAATAGAGCTAGAGGCACCAAATGGGATATAAAGTAAGTTAGATTGTTGGTTGTTGGTTGGTTGGATCATATTTTCAAACCCCGTTAGTTGTAGTGAGCGTGATGATGTAGGTTTTTGTTGGTATTAAGATAATTATATACTCATCATCACCTTTTTTGTCTTTTCTTATTGGGCTCTACGTAGTATGCTTTTCCTATCAACCGTCATATCTATACTCACTATCTCAACGTTCATCTCGCTTTTCTTGAATTCTTTTTTCCCTTCCATATTCATACTAAACATTCTTGCACAGGTTAACTTAGCTGATCTATGTGTTACCTTATGAGAGGGCTGGCGGCCGCCATGACGATGCGGTGCGCTGCTAAGGGCACAGCGTCGTCGCACACTAACACCAGGTCTGAATACCTGGCGCCGCGCCACGCCGCCCCCACCTCGTTCAGGATGCAGGCGTGGTGCTTGCCGTACGTCAGCGTCAGCAAGCCCTCGCCCATCATTCCAGCACTGCAACAATAGAGAAATGGGTTAGGTAAGCTAACAACAGACAAAATTGGCCAATGTGATGCGTAACTATGTTGTGACTATGTTTAGTACCCGTGAATAATAAGTAATAACATAAAGGAATTCGGATTATAGAATATGGTTCAATTAGCTTCGTTCGAGGATTTCCTAAAAAACATATTTCATAGTTCAACAGCCTTCAAATGGTTGTAACCAATGGTACTTTAATTAAAAGCCTTCTTTAAAATAATGAGGTTAAAAGAAGTAGCATAAAACTAATTTAATTATGTATAGTTATTAATTATAGAATTACGGCCATTGTATGTTAAAACGATGTGAAGATTGTAAGATTATGTCAAAATATCGTGTGACTTCATGATTTATAACAAGGAAGTATTGTTGAATAAATTATAAATATTAAATCAGTTTTTATTCAATTTCATTTACTGGCGTGTTCTAAAATACATTATCTAATTGGAAGACGAGTTTAAGTATAGTTTCGTGATTGGAAACATTACGCAACGCACGATATTCGACGCTATAAATAAGTGAAATCATCCGAAATTGAGGCCCGTCATTTTTTCGGTTCACTACACTCGAGCGATACTAGAATTGAAGTCATAAAGGGAGACAAGGCTATAGCAATTGCTATCGTTTCAATATCAAACTTATTGAAGTCAACATAAAAATTAAAAGCCAGTGTAAAACACAAAAGATGCTTCACAATGGCCACTGCGCGAACAATTCTAAATTTCCCAACCAAATTAAAAGGTTAAAGGTGTGAAGAATTTAAATTTAAGTGAAACACTTGATGTGGTCTTGGACTGCCAAAAATAGAGATAGAATCCTAGTCACAGGTGCTAGAAAGTCTGGCGCAAGAGGACCTTGGCCTGATAAAGCATCGCAACGTGCTATTAGAGTTGCGATACAGACGCGAGATCGTTTAAAATACGATCAGGAGGTGCTTCTTTTGCATTGTGTTAGCGTTTAGCAACAGTGGGGTCACCGAATAGCTCATTGTTGGCGACTGTTGATCTATTGTTGGTCTATAAAGTCATATTTAATTGCAGGGGCGGGATTACGGAGTCATGGAGTGCAGCAGACATGCTTGAATTTGGTTGGAATATGTTCGAACACGACGTTGATACTAATCTCTTGTTTTGTCACGAGTTTTATATCGATTGCAGGTTTAGTTTGCGAATCAGATTTCTGTGTTTTATTACAATTACGATTAGGTAGTTACTGATACTCTCAAATATATATTTAAATTATTATTATTGTGCCTTTATTAGTGGAGTGCATGATGGAATACTCATATTTAGTTTAGTTTTAGATAGCTTTTATGCATTGAATTAGCTTTTCATTTGATCACAGACGCTGTTGGGTTGCTAAGTAAAAAGTACTATGTCAAACGACCCGAAGTGCTTAATGCGACGACATAGCCTTTTAACTACTAGGTCAAGGAGGTGATCTTCTTTTAGTAAGCTCATAAAAACATATTAGCATGTAGATAATTAAGTTTTATTCACGTTATGCTAATGCGTTTGAGTAAAAAAATGAGTCAGAACAAAGGCTAACCATTTCCTTGAGAGCGGGAATCGTGAACTGTACAATTTAAAAATATAATATAATATATAAAGCAAGCAACGTGTTCATTTATATTAACAGTGAGATAATCTTTAGAGACGTGATATTAAATTTTCCTTGGGCTATGAATGTGGGTTGATTTCAGTTTAATACGGCTCTAATTGAAGGCCGCAGCCTTATTACATTAACCAAATGTTTTGTGCGCCATATAGACAGAACAATAAATTTATGTTTTGCTTTTTGCTTGACGGTTATTTTTGCTAAGCCTATCTTTAATAATCTCATCCCGTCGACTATAATTATAATGACACTAGCAGCTCCCTGCGGTTTCACCCGCGTAGTTCCCGATACCGTGGAAATACGGGGATAAAATATAGCCTATGTGTTATTCTGATGTAAAAACTATGTTACTGTAATGTTTTAGCAAAATCCGTTCAGTAGTTTTTGCTTGAAAGAGCAGCAAACATCCATACTCACAAACTTTTGCGTTTATAATATTGGTAGCATTTTGCATAAGCCAAATAATTAAACATACTTTGTCAATAATGCATTAGTTTTGAGAGATTATTAGACCTCATGTCAATTCAGCAGTGGCATCGAGCGGTTTATAACTCGTAAGAAATTGTCCTACTCTATCATTGTTTAATGATAAATCAAACTAAGTAGGTACATATTTGTTTTCAGAATGCTTTAGAATTTTACAGAACTTAAAAAATCTGAAGATTCTGAAATTATATTTCGAATCAAACCGGAATAATACACTTAATTCTTTAAACAATACAACTTGTACATTATCCAGGTAAATAACTACTTAATGTTACCGAGCGAGTGTGAAACACATTCATAATGGATGCAAACGTATGGTTATCTCTTTCCTCCGCCCAAGATTTTCGAGGCGGATCCAGCGCAGATGTGTTTTCAGGGCTGCGCGTGCGCAGTGGAGCGGGACAGGCTCGCCCGCCATTGTCCGTGTGAATCCGCACGAAACGCTGCACTTCACATGTTTTGCATCAAATTGTTTCTTATGTTAGGGTTGCTATGCTGTTATGTTAACAGTGGGTGGAGCGATAAAAATGGTACACTGTTTTAGTCAGATTTGTGGTAGTTTAAACACGATGTTTCGTAGATAATTATAAACATTTTAAACAAAAATACAAACTGACTTAAACGAATAACCAAAAAGACTATTACTTGCATATAGTCAACATCCACTACCTACTGTGTTACTAAACCTAATACCGTATATTTCTGAATACTCCTTTTTATTGGAAAAAGGCTTGAACATAGTTAATAATTATGTATGTATGTACTTCAGGAGTTCCGTTCTCCACATGAAGTTCTTCATCGGATTTTCACAAAACTAATATGGAACCAACCTTGACGTACACTCGAAACTAAAAAAATAATCGAAATCGGTTCAGATTTGAGGGAGTTATATATATCAACACACCAAATAAGATAGCCCGGACGGTTAAAGAGCCGGCCGAA
This sequence comes from Ethmia dodecea, assembly GCA_963855545.1. Lineage (NCBI taxonomy): Eukaryota > Metazoa > Arthropoda > Insecta > Lepidoptera > Depressariidae > Ethmia > Ethmia dodecea. The sequence continues at coordinate 15,527,856 of OY979438.1, read as the reverse complement.
AATCAGTGAGGCTCGGGTTCGAATCCTGGCATGTACCAATGAGTTTTTCAAAACTTACGTACATATTTATCACTAGCTCGACGGTGAAGGAAAACATCGTGAGGAAACCCGCAGGTCTCAGAATTAATTCTGAAACATGTGTAAACAGACCCGGTCCGGCGATGGGCTCACCACCTATCACGTTTAGGGGTCCAATGTATCTCGTGAAATGTGGGTATATCCAGTAATGGAATACCTCTGCCTACCCCCTCGGGGATGAAAAGCGTGAGATTATTTATTTATTTTTTTTATTTTTATTTTTATTTTATAAAGTTATAAAAAAACATATGCGACGAATTGAGTTGAGATCCTCCTCCTTTTTTGAAGTCAGCTAAAACATGATCTTTTCTAACAAAATACTAATTCATTACAAATAGATTAACCTGTATTGTAAAAAAAAAAAAATCTCACGCCTTTCATCCCCGAGGGGGTAGGCAGAGGTATTCCATTACTGGATATACCCACATTTCACGAGATACATTGGACCCCTAAACGTGATAGGTGGTGAGCCCATCGCCGGACCGGGTCTATTTACACATGTCTCAGAATTAATTCTGAGACCTGCGGGTTTCCTCACGATGTTTTCCTTCACCGTCGAGCTAGTGATAAATATGTACGTAAGTTTTTGAAAAACTCATTGGTACATGCCAGGATTCGAACCCGAGCCTCACTGATTTTCGACCGGCTCTTTAACCGTCCGGGCTATCACTGCTCTACTCTGTATTGTAAGATTTCACAAAAGATTAGATAACACAAGGTTTTGCCAATAACAATGCAAAAATAGAAAAAAGTAATAGTAACTAGATTATAAGTTTTGTTGATAGTGATCATAACCTTGTTAGAATTTACTATAAATTCAATAAACTTAATGTAATTATTTTAAGAAAAATATTCAAGGTGGCAACCCTACATTAGAGCAGGTTAAGGTTGTTGAAATTGAAATCGTTTTCTCAGATATACCTAGCAAGATAGCACACGTATTCATTTTAAAATATGCTTTTTTACATTGTTGTGCAGAAGTTTTATTTGATATCTGATTTTTCAAAATAAAAGTGGATTTCGAATTAAAGTTGCAAGATCTCTTTATGAATTTGATTTCAACATTATTTTTTTTAATATTGTTAAGTCTCCAGGATTCTTATGAAATTTATTATTACTAGCGGTTCTGCCCGGTTTCACTCGTGTAGGTAGTTTCTATTCCAAAAATACAAATCTTGCCTCTATAATAAATAATTATTATTGGTGTAGATATTATTATACACTAATATTACGCTGCCATCTACCAACTTTCACTCATACCTATGTAACTATCTCTTTTTTGCAAGTAGTTTATAAACGCGCCGCTAGATGGCATTAGCAAACAGCATCAATTTCCTTTTCACAGATGGCGTTACGTATATACCTCAAAACGATCTTTATTATTCGTTGCGTTAAAAATAATTGCTTAGAGCGAATGAAAAGTTTAGCCCTGATATAACCACAACTATGTCCTTTTACTGGTACATGCGTAATTGTTGACCTTAATTCGTTCAAAGCAGTTACTTTCACTGCTTTTCAGTAAACATAATTCCGGAACTTTAAAATACAATCTCTTACCTTTGACTCGCCAATTTGGTAACAAACGAAGGTAATTCACTCGGCAAATTGGTTTGAGTATAAATAAACGAATTAAAAACTTGCCTAGAATTCGTCGATGATGGTAAAAAAAATCACTTGTTGTCACTATCGTTGGAAATGAGAAACACATTTTATTAGCCGAATACATACGTAATAACGTACCTAGGTATAAGTCAGAATACTAATTTATTGGACAGATTAAGTGTTTTCATCCACTTGGGGACTACATTTTATTTGGGTATTTCAAGAAATTAGTCAAGGTTTAAATTTGCGTCATTGAATGACGGTAAACAACTTGCAAATCTTGCAATCTTGAAAAGCCAAACATTCTTTTCCCATCTTAGATCACACTTAACGTTTTCTTACAGGCAAAGACTACCTAACCAAAATATAATTTACGCAGGTACGGGTAAAGAAAGCCTGTATAAGTAAGTAAAAAAATGAATTCAAAATACATAATTCATCAGCATCAAATATTATTTATAAATATTAATAAAGTTGTAGTATAGTGATCAGAGAATCTTAAAATTTTAATATAAAAGAAACAGGAAGAACTGCAGTAAATTGTTTACATATCAATAAAATTATCTCAATCAGTCCAAGAATCAAGTGTACGAGCCAAGGTTAGATCGTAAAAGAAATACGCCCGCCGCCTTACATAATTCTGCCCACACTAATTAAGCTTTGCAGCCTAGAATGGCAGTCTACATTACAATCATTTACGCGATCCATTCCAATACTAGATTATTGGCGGTATAAATGCTTTTTATGACAACGTGGCAGCTGTAAAAGGAAACTACGCCAGTAACACAGATTCTTCAAAAAATATTGATCTTGACAACTTACGAAGTGAGGTTAGGGAAACGGTTCAGAGAAACATCAATTAAGCAAGAAGTTAATTAAAAAAATTACAATACACAATATTGAATAAATAAAGCCAGACAGATGACTATAAAAATGTATGATTTGAATTAAATTATTGATCTACAAACCAGACAAATGATGAGAGACGACGTTCTGTTATTGGTAAAGAAATTTGCTACAAATTATGATGTTAGTACTATAATGTATTTTATTTTAATACTGGGACGTCTAAATATGGCACTAATTAGGATTAACATAATAAGATTTAAATAAAATACAATCAAAAATTTTAAAAGTAAAAGTTATCAGGAAGTAAAATTGGAAGGACTTATTTTATCGGAATGATTACAAATTGATTTCCTAGTTCACCAAAATATCACACTCGATCGTGACGCACGATAAAAATAAAATTTGTAGGTAGGTATTGTCTAACTAGTTAGAATAGAACGGAATCATCGTTTTATAGATTCGCAAATGATGACTAATATGTCAATTAATCGAGCATATCTCCGGAAGCTATAAAGGCAGTGTTCAACCGCGCACAAATACCGTTTACGAAACATTGCGATGTCGATGTTGTAAGTCTAGAAATTGTACAAGACACCGCCACTGTTGGCCTACTGGAGCGTAGGATTGAGAAAAAAGTTAAAACTTTCCCCGCTCTATTGCCAAATTGAAAGTTACGAAAACACAATCACATTAATTTATTCACAGTGCCAAAGTTGATACGCCGCTTTGATTGCGGAATGAAATTTGCTGATTTGCTAATGATGATGTAAGGCATGGTCATGATGTTTTGGTAAGGGCATTACTCTTAATACCACAACAACCTAGCTATCGTAAGCTGCTTACTGTAAAAGATCCTTTTGTCTATGAAAATAGATATTTGGCACATACATAATATAGTCTTCGGTAGGTATGCATGCTTATATAGTCGTAAGGTATAACATTCATACTATCTATTGATATAACAGAATGTCAATAATTCCTCAACCATACACGCCGAAGCGGTGGAGTTCAAATGACGTTCAATAAGTGGACTTGTAAGTTCCTACTTTGAATAAAACATTTTGACTTTGACCTTGAATAAAAAAAAATTGCTTCAGCATTTGCTATGCAGGTATTTCGTTTAAAAAGACAATGATTATCAATTACTTTTGATATTTGCAACGTTCATAGCGTCTTGTTACAATACATAATTTACCTTCGGGCTTTCATTTTCAAGGCACGTGTATTAAGTTGAATATTTATTCAGAGTGTTCATTACTATCTCTAGAAAAAGTATTTAATGTTATACCTATCTCATATAATTTAAACGTCTGCTTTTCAAGGACTTCATTTCTATTGTCAACATAAATTTGCAATAAATTTCGGGGTTTTATTTACTCAAATGAAATGCTCTGTTTTTATTATAACTGGCATTGTAATAATATGTATTTATTTTTGTACGAGTAGGTACATTTTCTAAAATTTGTTGTAAAGTTTTATAAATTAATTTCATTGATTATTATTGTTACTCATAAATTTTCCTTATTTACCTACTGTTATTTTGTTTCTCAATAATGAAATTTGTACATGTTTATTGACACGTAAAAATGTATCACTTCGACCGTCATTTAAAAAAACGTTATTGGGAAGGTCACCTTCGCCATAACCAATCACCATTCTGTAAACTGCTAGGCTTTAGCAGGGTTATTGGCGTTTGAACCAATGATAAAGTAATTAAAGCTAAGCTCAACTATAATCTTAAGGTCTATTAATTACTTTCCGTGATTGGCAGCCTTATTGGTTTTACTGTGTGTGTAATTTTCAATGCTATTTCAAGTTAACATAATTTTGTATGCTTCCCTTTCAAAATACAACTCTCATCATTTTCTTTCAACAAGTATTAACTTGTAATGACCCCGAATTATATTCTATTTATTGGTAAATATATTTTAGAGTATTTAGCATGATGGATGCGGAACAAATAAATAAATTATCTCATAAAAACGTTGATAATGATTAAAATTATACCTTTTACATAGGTTAGAATATACCACGCCTTGGTTGGGTTCGATTCATATGCTTTTCCATTCATAATGTTTAGTAACAGTATGCAAACCTTCAGAATACTTTCAAACTTTTGTTTCCGATTATGTAAACAATGTAATTTATTGTATACCTTTATCTTTGCATCTTTAAGTAACTTATTTGACTTAGGTACTTGGTTGCTATTTTGCAATAACTTAAAGTAAAATTCGAGATGCAATATCTTGTTTATATCAAAAAGCATTGGCCAAGCCTGGCAATGTTCTACCATGTTTCACACCTTACGAATTTGAAATGTTGTCGGCAAAAACTCCCATGAACGGCATTTACATGCTCGTGAACAGTTTTCTGCTCCATTTGCACAACTGAAATGATTGGTTAAATTAAATTGTCTGTTTCCATTGCAGCGATCGCTCTATGCTCGTTGAAATTCGCGACAGAATCGACAGCGTTCACGCTTATCAACTATGAAATGCTAATATTGTAATTAACCACGCTGGATGACTCTATAAAATGAAACAAGCAATTTGAATAATCTAATAATAAGGAAGGAATGAATTACAAGATTGGGATGTGGTAATAATAGTGTGGTACACGGTTTCAATGACAAATGTGTGTACAAAAGTACTTAGCAACAGGCCAGACCCCTTTACAAGCTTCTAACAGCGCAATGTATGACAGAAAGCGATAGTGATGTAAGTCGATAGTTGTCAAACAGGAAACCGCGGGGCGCGCGTGGCGGCGATACGCCACGCTTTGTGCTACGGCCTTCGGACGAAATGTTCAGTGCTCGTACACACTGCGCGGTGCCATACCACATACATATTATGTAATGGCAGCTCCGCAACAAACTCCAGCTCATTCACAAGAACCACGGCCGGTTTAACCATCTGTGGTCCCTCAAACATATTCTCACCGTACTCTGTACACCGTTGTCAAATTCTTAACTGATTTCCGGATCGGCTTTTGCGCACATTTTGTGGGTCCCGATATATTATTCATCTTGTTTACTATAAGTTTCGTTGGAATTTACGTATGGGAACCGATAGCTTATCGGCGATAATTTCTTTTGCGTTGTAATAACACGGAAATGTCTAAATTAGATATGTTAAGCGAAGTCAATGAGATCATTGTCATTATGATAATTATTGTGGCAGTGTTATTTTGAATGGATTGGAATTTTACACTGGCTATTCTTTAAGTATTCTCAGATATCACGTCCACTGTTTAGCACATCAATGCTTTTTAGCTCTCCTACAATTGCTACAATCAGGCGCGCTGATAACAGATTTGTCTGCGTTTTATTTGGGAGATCTTAAATTGAGTGACCTTTAACGGGTGATTGTAAGAAATTTATCGTTGCATCACTCAACTAAGCAGCAGCCGAACATTTCGCCGTGTTTGATTTGTTGGCATCTGACAGTTGTATTTATTTATAAGTGGCATCGTTCATACCCTTGTGAGAGTCTTGGGCCGAAAGCGCGAATGAGTTTTACCTTCGATGATGCTAAAATAGCTCCACAGTTACACTCTCACCTTGCGTTTGATTGACGATCGATCCCTTGTGCCAGATACTTGTTAACTGACAGTGCAAACAAGTGTACAGCAAACAGACTTATTAGACATCTAACCTCACACATCGTAGGATTTATTACGATAAATACTATCGAAACTGAAACTGAGTTGTATGAAGATGTGTTTCCTACAGAAATTCCTCGGCGACCGAATCCAGTAAGCGCCTCCGGCGCATTTCAGCGTTTTCGCAATAGTTTATGTTCGGAAACAAATCGAGTTCGTGGTTCGACATTTTGCGATCACTGCGGCAGTTAGATGACTATTTATAAAGAACGTGTCTGAGAAAAGGTCGGATTTGATTGTCGGCAGTCATTTGAATATCTTTTGTGTTATTACAGCAAATTATGATGAATTAAATCGTCTATATAGAGGCGGTTCTCACGCCGAGATATTATTTGACCTTGGAGCAGGTAGGTGCTTTGAACCTAACGAGTGATATTAACACAGGTATTAAATTCACCTGTTTCTATATATTTACTCAACACTACTATAACTGCTAGAATCGTTGTCTCACTTGTGTCATCCTTTATATTGATTCTGTGAGCGGTGATCGCTTCCGTTTACTCTGCATCTACAAGCGAGTCGAGGTAAACAACAAATGAGCAAGGTCCATTTTGAAATAGGATGGCACTTGACCTTCAGGATGAAAGTCAACACTCTTGCGCAACAAATCGACGCGCGCGCAGCTCTATGCTAATAAACCAACGAGACATTATATTGGAACCTGGTCATGACCCACATACCCATGTTCAAGGATTTCACATATTTGGTAGGCGATATTATTTCAAAACTGTCAGAATTTTTAAGGCGTGATTTGTTAGCGAGATCTTGAAGGCGATTTAAAATGAAGAACTTTGTCTAGGAATGTACATGGGGAAAACGGTGACAGAAATCTCTTATGTTTTTTTCTCAGCCAATGACGCAAATGGAAGACCGCACAATGTAATGTCATTTCATGAATCATTTACTTGCAGTCATCCGCGTTTATTACATTCCTGTTCTTTCTCTCGATCACGCGAACTGAGCATTATACAAATCATTGGATCTAAATCACGTTGAGTTGAAAGGCTGCGCAGGACCGGCTAGATTTTTCACCACTCCTTTCTATACGTTCGACTGGTTCACGCAAACATGTGTTTCGTTCGTGTGTTTGAGGCGTGTGCGCACACTGGCCCAGCTTGCGCTTGTAGTGGTGAAGCGTGCGTAGATCCGCAGTAATCCACGGGTACGTTACTGGATGTAGAGTTGTAAAATCACTATCGAATTTGCCAGATAATCTTTGAAATGGCAAAACATTTTTTGTGTCGTTAGGTATTTTATAATCGCAAGTGAAGTAGCCTATCAGGAAACAAAAACAATGAAAGTTTGGTTCCGTTGAATTAATTGGCTTAGCCAACATTCACAAATTTTGAAACTGTGCTTCCGTACTGTGTAATCACTTTGTAATTTGTTAATTGCACTATCTTTCTCAAGAAGATATGCGTTCTTATAGTTTTAATATTAATAACAAAGCAAAAAAGATTTTTAATCTTGTGTGTCAATGAGCATACCTATTTCTCAATTCGAATATTAAAACTTTGTATAAAAATACATAATTCATAAGGGAATAGTTACTAATTCAAAATCCTTGGTAGTGTAATGACGGAAAAAATGAGTTTATTTATTTATTGGTACTACATATTTGGTAGGAGTTACCACTCTAGCGGAGGGGGGCGGTAACGCAGGCGAGCGGCCCGCGGTTTTGTAACAGAGTTTTATTTCAAGGTCACACGAGCGCTTTTAGAAAGTAACTTCACGTCCACTCAACTATTAGCTAAAAATTCACGAAACACATTTCTTCTTACTAAGAACTATTGGCAATTAAATCTTACACACTATAATGTTTAATCGTGCCGAACATCGGCCATTATTAGCTGTATCTAATTCTTTAATAGACGGAAAAAATTATGTAAAATCGAATATTTTTAACTACTTTTGACTGAGGTTTTTTTGAAGTTCGACCGATTCTGAAGATTGTATTAATGAATCATGAATTAACTAAATACTTAGTTGTAAAAGATGCACTCGTTACTCACACGGCTGAAAAGTTTTCGTAAGTAATTGTTTAAACAAACTATTTTAATTACTTTTAATATGCGAAAATATGCGTAAAATTTGTTTTATTAAAAAAGGAAATAGTTTAAGACCACTTAAAATTACTATGTTTTCTAATATGATCGCATATTTATTAGTGGATGCCAAAACAGTCGTAACTCACGTTTCGTAATGTGAAAGTTCAAAAGACGTAAATCTCAAACAGACGATCGATACACTCAATGAGAACAACAATGAAATTGCTTATTGGAAATGCGTCAAACATTACATTCGCTATCGCATTGAACATCAAATACATTGTTGAGCCTATCTCCCCTCATTTCTTATTTCGCCACAGAGCATTCCATATACGATGCGGTGATCTTCTCTCACCGTTGCCGAAATGATGAAATTTAGTCGACTGCCATTTCGTGGGGCTTGCGTAACGTTCACGCTAAATTTTGCTGACAGAGAAAGTATACGAAAGGCTTTTACGTAATGGCGACGTAATGCTGTAGCGACTCAGTTTTGATTTCCTTGCTTTTACGGCCATCACTGTTGCGTCATATTTCGGGTAATTTTGGTTTGTTGAGACATCTCTGCGTCTTCTTTTGTTGTGTTGATGTTTTTACAAGGCGACGATATTTATGAGATTCTATTACAGCCACTTCTCGCACGAGTGTGGATTGTTTTATTATTTGGAAATAGGGAAATAGGTAAAGGCGACACAAGATCCAAGAGCTGGCAGCGAATTTTGTCAAAGAGTCTGCATAGCTGTTCAAAGGGGCAATGCTGCCAGTTGTATGGGTACGCTGCCTCGATGTGATGCTTTGGAGGAGGTTTTTTAATTTATAGTCTAAAATTTTGTTTGTCAAAGTAAATATTATGTTGTTTATAATTAAATAACTCTCACAGTGAATAGATACACAAATTACACAATATACTACACTCATCAAAGAAGAAAAAATAATATACAACATGTAACAGAATAAGCGCAACTCCAGAAATTAGTTTGTTCAGTATCGACTAGGTACTTAATCGATTTCAGATTTTTACTAAGTGTTTAATTTTTCCCAAAAATTAATTACCGCAGCTGAATTTAGTGCTATCTATGGAAATAGTGCTTTTATTGATCAATATTTAAGAAAATTGGTTAAACACAACTAAAGTTCGATTGCATCATATTTCTTTTATATTAATATACTAATTGGGGTGTATGAGGAATTGTGCTTTTTCAGTTACGCGTTGTATAATTGGTAATAGAATATTTTCCACAGCAAAAAGAATGGGTAAATGCTGTTAATAACAAATTCTAAGTAAATGTCATAAGTTGACACTCAACTATGATAACGTAAGTGTGAAAATGAAAAAGGAAAAATCAATTCGACACAAATATACGTGACTTGAGCGAGGTAAATATTTTAGTATCAGTAACAATACACAATTTCTTAAGAAATAGCAATTAGAAACATCCATAGATGGAAATGTTTGTTAAGTATTTTGTATGTGGCTGACGACAAAAGTTCATTAAATATTTAAATTTTCAATCATAATTATCTCTCTAAATTAATTCTGAGACGTGTGTAAATAGACCCGGTCCGGCGAGGGGCTCACCACCTATCACGTTTAGGGGTCTTATGTATCTCGTGAAATGTGGGTATATCCAGTAATGAAATACCTCTGCCTACACCCTCGGGGATGAAAGGCGTGAGATTATTATTATTATTTTTAATTATCTTTACGTATTTGGACAATCGTGTTATATCGTATACTTAAAAATAAAAAATTTACAACTTCTTTTCGTTGGTTTCGATTGATGATTTAGTTTGAAGGATAGAGATATAATTTCTGAAGATTCTCATTACTTCACTTTTTAATTATAATTTCTCTTTCATAATGGTACGCGGAATTGTTGATGATGACCTTAATTTATTGCAATCCGTATCTTTTTGCATATTCGTTTTTCGTCCTTGATATTAACCAGAGCAACTACCTAGTAGTTTAGCCGCCAAAGACTTTTGTATCTTTTGCTTTAATATAAATATGCGTAGTAACTTTATGTACATAGGAGCAAAAATGTTGAGACAAAGCATCCAAAATATAAGTATAAATACGTTTTGGAAGACATGTAAAATTTAGTACTGCATGTAACGACATAATTCGAAATAAAATATCTAATCAAACGCAACTAATAGTACCGAGTTTATAAAAGTTTTTATGCAACTTGTTTTTATTAGGTATATTTTCAGTCGCTGTTTTATATCTGTTCATTAAATTATAAATATAAATAAATATATAAATAAATTGTGGGACACAATTCACACACGGCCGTTTAGTCCCAAACTAGGCAGGGCCTGTAGGTACTATGGGTACTATACAACTGATAGACATACTTAAATAAATATTAAACGACCAGACACGAAGCTAACAGACATGTTCATGCACACAAATGTTGGCCCCGAGCGGGGATCGAACCCGCGACCTCTGACTCAGAAGGCAGGGTCACTACCAACTGAGCCAACAGGCCCGTCAATTATAACTGGATTACTTTAAGTTTTTCCTTGTTAAATCAAAAAAATAAAATGGGCATAGTGTTGCTTAAGCAAGTGAAATACATATTCTATAAGAATCTTCATATACTATGTACCGTTTTTTCTCCAAATAAATAAAATAAAATAAAACTTACGAGGAAAATTATACATGCTTCCAGATGCAAGAGTAATCGAATTTTGTACTTTTGTACTTAATTAATCTACAACGAAAAATAGTGAGTGTCTCTTCTTCTAACAACAATTGTCAAACAGATTTCAACATTTCTACGAATCGCTGAAATCGTCATAACATTTTCTAATAGTGAAAACTACGTCGCCTTCACGACTTACGTTATATCATAATTATTGTTATTTTCTTCAAAAATGGCTATCTAAGTGAAGATTAAGCAAAGAAACATGCTTGCAACAAGTCACAATACAATCTTTGTCCCAATTTCTTTATCATACACGTTGAATATCAGAAACGTGCGGGTGCAGTTGATAAGCGCACGGGATTTCGGCTTGATTTCCTCGATTATTGCTTTTTGCTATTTATTTAACCTACTTTGGTAAATTTTATATCTGTTTAGATTTGTAAAATTTTATCTGTATTGCATCTTGCATCCAGTCTGAATTTTATTTTTGTTTTCTTTTTTAAACTTTAGCAAAAATATATTTATTTTTGAAACTGTTAAACATAGAAGTCACATCGATGAAGATTAAATAAATATGAATTTTCATGTTATCTTAAAGGAAGAAGGCAAACATAATAGATTTCAGGATGTAACTATTTTCGTTAGGGTATTTTTAGCGTCAACTCACGTCTTACGGTAAGAAGTAGTATGACAGTGTGTCGCAGAATCAATGACGCTGTCAAAACTAGCGTTCGTAATGAGCAAGCTTCTTAGTCTATCTTGTGTGGAATCTAAAGCTTGATAGGTAAAGATTTTGTGAGAAAAATTACTTAGAAAGATATAAAAGTAAGATAAAATACGTTACGTATGTTCCGGAGCGACTTTCCTTAATTAAGTGTAACATGGAGATTACCCAAGTGAGATGTGCTGTAATTTTGCCGCGATAACTATCATTTCACAACAGCAGCAAACAAGCCACTGTAAGGAAGATACCAAACTCCACAGACTATGTATTAAACATCGTTATAATATAAGCTATAGAACTGTACAGTTTCATCAAAATCCGTTCAGTAGTTTTTGCGTGAAAGAGGAACAAACATCCATCCATACATCCATACATCTATTCATGCAAATTTTCGCGGTTATAATATTAGTAGGATTATGTCTTACTATGCTTACACGAACGGTAATAATTTCGAGTCACACTTCCACTAATTCTGTGCATATTTTATGACACAAATGATAAAATCAATGTAGCTTTTTATAACAGGTACCTGTTATAAAAAGCTACATTGATTTTATCATTACCATCAGTACATCAGTACCATCCTTAGTGTGTCGTAGCATAAGTCAGTTTACATTATAATTAGAACATGTTTTTTTTTTTCAAATACCTACATAGAAATGGAGGGTTATAGGAAGAGGGGTAGACCGAAGAAAAGATGGATCGATTGTGAAGAAGAGTGAAGGATAATATCGACGGTCATAAACTCAATTGGCGTAAGGGACAAAGTATAGGTTTTCAGGAGAAGCAAAAAACAAACAAAAAAATCTTTATACCGCTATAACTTTTTAAATTTAATAGTTGAGTGGTGGGCATCTAAGACTTAAATGCTCAAAATTAAGTCTACTTTTATGTTATAATGCTCAAAACTTGCAGAATTTAATAATTACAGAGATAGTGTCCTTTACTCTTGCCTAAATTTGAAAAAATTTCCCTTACCTCCATAGCTTATAACTTCTTATAAGTATCAGTTTGGTTGTAAAGGCGGTCATTATCTTTTTATTTTAGAAATAAATGGCTTAAGAAGTACTGTGCTACAGAAAAAAATATGTGAATTTACCAAAAACAGAGTACTTTTTAATTTGTTTTGTTTTGTTTTTTGTTTGTTTTGAACATCAGAAATAGACTTTCAAATAAATAAAAAAAAATCAATTTTTAATGAATTCTTACCTATTCTTCAAGTTGAGTTGGATGATTATGTCGAGAAAAGATAGATTTATTTAGAACCTAACTAGACAGCTATGTACTCATGAACGAGCATTGACGACAAACTCCAAAGAAGGCATCTCGAAGTCTGTCAGCAAAGCTCTCGTGATTAAAACCAACTAGAAAGGACCCTAAAAGAAGAATAACGCTTTAAAATGTGATTTTGCAAAGAAGTTGGACACTACAAGAAGGACTGTCCTAAGAAGAAACGTGATGAGAAACCTGGGGCTAGTACTAACATGACGCTAGTGTTAGTAAATGCGACAGATTGCAGTCTCGATCGAGATGAGTGGTATGTGGACAACTGGGCTACACACCATGTCACAATGAGAAGCGACCTCTATTAGGATTTTCAACGTTACGACTGCACCACATACAGTTACGACTGCAGATGGAAAGACGATTGAAACACTAGGAAAAGATTCGATCATGATGAATACGAAGAAGAGAACTTTCTTGTTGACAAGGCACGTTCCGAAGGTAACGAAAAATATCTTTTCGGTATTGGCAGCAAGATGCAAATTTGAACAGTCTGCTTGAGTCACGGAGTACCACGTGTTCTTTTAGGATCGAAGGGAAACTATGCGTGACCGGAAATAGACAGAAGCACGGTGACTTGTATAAGCTAAATTGTAAACCGATTCAACCTACAGAAAGGTGCTTAATGCGGTCGATATTGCAGTCGCGGTTGATACTTTACAGCTTTACCACGAACGTATAGGTCATTAAAACGTCAAGCGACATGTAAAACAGGTGATCGAGCAGGAACTTGGTCTCAAAACCAAGGACAACGGGAATTTATGCGAAGGATGTGTTTTGGAAACGCACTAGGCTGAGCTTTGGTGTTCGAAAAAAAGCGTCCAGTCCTGGAGAACGCATACATCCAGATGTGTGTGGTAATATTCCTCCAAGTTGCTTGAAGGCACGGTATTTTGTACTTTTCAAGTATGAATTCATACGATACCGCTATGTCTACTTTATGAAAAATAATTCAGAGATACCTGGGATTTTGATTCTGATGTTACGGAATTAAGTGATAACGGTGGCAAATTCGATAATGTGAATGTTCGCAAGGAACTAACAAAGTACGGGGTACAACAATGGCTGATTATGCCGTATACTCCAGAGCAAAACAGTTTCAGTGAGAGGGAGGGAGGGAAACCGTACGATAGTTGAAATGGCTAAAGCGATGATGCATTCACAGGAAGAGATACCTCAAGTTTTGTGGGCAGAGCTGGTAGACTGCTGTCTATATTTTAAACAGAATAAGGCCAACTACTGTAAAACACAAGTCATCTTTTGAGCTTTGGTTAGGAAAAAAGCCAAAGAGAAACAAAAACGGCAAAGATGCAGAAGAAGGCAAAGAAGTGCATTCTAATCGGCTACAACCTCGACGACGGTTATAGGATCTGGCACAAAGAGTCAAACTCCTTAGTGCGATCCCAAGATGTCACTTTCGATGAAAGACCACTGAATTCAAAACTTGAATTAGAGGATTTGACACAAATACCAGAAGTGACTGAAATGGAAATACCATTGAGAGTCAGAAGCGAATGCGAGACGCCTACATTCGGTGACAATGGAAGTGAGCGAAGATTTACCAGTTGTTAGCGACAACGAAGTTAGGCTGCCTAGAAATGAAGAAATTCACGAGGCTCTTGCTCCTGCTAGCAGTGACGAAGATGAGTTAAAAGACGCGCACTCTGAGAAGCGTTGTGATGAATCGATTGATTTAGGGGTTGGAGAATGAGGAAGGTGAGATCATAGATCACTTGGCTAGGCATGGTATGCTGCTTAGAAATAGATCTCTGCTCAGACTTCCAGTAAAGTTCAACGATTATGTGTCCCAAGTTAGTGGCAACGACTCTTATTTAGAACCTGGAACTTAAAGGGAGGCAATAGCCTTCCCAGATAGTCAATTGTGGGCGAAGCTTTGCAACGAGAAATAGATTCTCTGAATGAGAATAACACACGGGTTTTGGAAAATCTATCCAAGAATCGGAAAGCGATTACATGTAAATGTGTTTATAAGGTTAAATTAAACCAAGATTATATTATTTAAATAATATATTAATTCAAATCATTTTCTTGTAGTTTGGGTTAATAGAGTTATTGAGTCGCCAAAATCTGCTGACATGCCTAATGCAACGACTACTTTCATAGAAAATAAATCACCAGAATCGTCGGCTTGACGTGCTTTCCTTCCGAAGCACTCGTTTGTCAATTTCGTCCGTTTACTTGTTCAAAATGACATCAGTACGTGTAAAGGGAAAGTTTTAAATTAATAATTGTTAGAGTAAATATTAATGTATTGTACAGTTTATGATTTATGTGTATGGTGTAAAGGACAATAAAATCAGTCTTATATGACGTAACGTACAAACAGTAATGTAGATGTGGCGTAAGAAGGGCGTAAGGTACTTTTTTATTTATATAAAATGGTGTAAGGGACAGACTGACAACTTTAAGGAACTTATTCCAAAGTTCTTTTATTTTTTTGGTATATACGATAAAATTTTAAAATTATTTTGAATCAAGTGTCATTTAAATCAAAACATAACGGTTTATCTTTTGAATATTCAGGGGCGTAAGGGAATTATTAAAAGAGATATCGGAATTTCAAATATACAGAAAAATAGAGTAAAAAAAATGATGTAAGATGGTAAAATAAAAAAAAAATGGTCACTTGTCCCTTACGCCAATTGAGTTTATGACCGTCGATATGTGCAAGAAGGAAGTGAATGTAGATATGACGGTTGATAGATATAAATGGAAGGAGACGACATACACGCTTACCCCAAATATATAATAATAATACATGAGTATGCATACAAACAAGAACATATCCATGAGTAGATACCATGCGCTTGTCGTCTGTTCGTATTGGATCTGGAATTGAAGATTCCAATAAAACATGTAGTGGTTTTCGTGACACGGCAAATAATTCTTCTTTTGCAACTTCGCACATAACAATTAGGTACCTACCTACTTCATTCACAAAATTCATCCATGCGCCTTATTTTGTAATAATGTCTTTAATGTACCTACGTACATAAATTATGCACAAATTGTAGGATTCGTTCATTTACTACCGACGCAACACGATAATTAATATGTATTTTAAAATCATTCCTCTTTGGAGGAAATTTTTTAACTGTAATTATTGTAAATGAATGTATATTGTTTTTAATAAACAACGTAATCCCATAAAGGACTTCTTCCAAAAGTTTTAACTGATAGTTATTGTTTTCTGAAGATTAAATAGTTTATGTCTTCTCTTTATTGAAAATATAAGAACAATCTGAAGACGTCTTAAAACAAAACTATAATAATAATATATAAACAGCAACTTCGCGGCAAATAAACATGATTAACGCACTCATAAAATAAATAAGTACTTATTTACTATAAACATCAGGGTTACAATGGATTTAGCTATAAAATGGGAAGCGTTTAAAATGGAAATTGTAAATGATATCAATCATCAACTGTGAAGGTTACTCGATGAGCTCAGTGTAGGATCATTTTGTTCTTCACGAGTTAGAGTTGATAGGAACATTTACAATAATGACAGAAGCAATCTCGAAGAATAGATGTTGCGTAGTTTTTGAATCAGCTTTCAAATATCCTTTTTCATTAAAACGAAATGAAATGATATTACGGCTTCAGAAGTGATTCCTATTTTAGATGTAGAATTGTTAGTCAAGTTTATTTATGTTTTATGTATTTTATATTGTGATGATAAAAAAATATATAAGAAAACATATTTTAAATTGAACATGGCAATGTTAGAAAGGACGATTGTAAATGACTATAGCCTAAAGTCTATTTATGGTAGCTTCTCCTTTGCAGGGCCTAACCTAACTACTCAACTAACGTATGAGGCGTCAATCGATTTGTCTCCATCAGGTTTGTAAGGATATATGTAAAGATAAAAGTAATCCTAGCAGCTTGTATCTGTTTAGAAATAAGTGCTTCAACTGGTGCTTCTGAAATTCGTATTATTATTATTCAATTGCAAACATCGGTATTTGTTTTTAAAGTAGGGATTTTCGTATTATTTTTCTCTAGTTTCTCATTTGCAAATATTTTTAATCCAATCATTATTGCACCCTGAGAGACTTTACAGGTATCTTTTCTTTGGATGTCATGACATTGTATATAGAACTTATCTGCCCAATTTCTATTTTATAAGTGTAACAGTTTCGAAGATTTCGGAATGAATTGTCAATGGTATTTGTCTTTTAAATATATAGATTCTTATTAGAGTGTCTCGATAAAAACACAGGCTAAATTTATGATGCCTTGCTTAAAAATTTTGTGCGCAATACTAGTAGCCACGAGGCTAAAAGGATAAAAACACTATTCGTTACTGCGTACTAGTTTAAATTGGACGATGACGAAAGAGTCTTTCACTAAAATGGTGGTTCTAAATATTGAATCACACTAGGATCAGCTGAAGCATGACTCAGTTTATTGTGAAGACTATTTAATTTACCAGTTTGGGCACTATCTATCAGAATAAAAAAAATCTTAAGTATCTTGAATGGTTTTTCGGAAATACGTTGAGTTATTGTGGACTCGTGTATGCGAGTCAAGAATTTTATTGACCTTGAAGATTATAGAGACGTTACATACATACGCTGTCACTATTATCACCGTGCCTTATTTAATTCTTACAAGTATCTCTTTCGTTTTCTGACTTCGCACGATCATGTGGAGAATAATTTTCTGATTCGATTATTGATGCGGTTTATCACCGCCCCTTACAATGTTTTGCGTCAACAATTATATGACTTATCAATATTATTTTCTACACAAACGTCGACAACAAATAAACTTTAAGTCATTCACCGTACCAAGCAGGCCAAATACGCGACCAATTAATGAACGAGGCGTAAACGGAATAAATGACCTTCGAGGAAAATGTCGAAAAAACGAAGCGTAATTCATAAGCGTTGTGCAACCGCCTCTTATCAATTTTTCAGTCACAATAGTAACTGACCTACCCGTACGCTACCATTTCGCTAAAAATACATCGTCGTGAAACGCGCTTTCGTTCACGAGCGTTCGGTTTAGTACTCCACTCTAGGTTTTATTTACACGCTTGTGAGTGTGACTGTAGTAACACATGCGCGTGCGTCGAATACAGAGTGGGGACTTGTGGGAAATTCGATTTGTAAGTGTGTGTGTAGCGCACATTCGTACTCGCCCTACTCCGGATGCAAACGCAGATTTGTATGGCTGTGAATATGCTAGACCAAATTGATAGCTCTATGCGTTATCTACGTATTCATTATTCATTGTATACCGGTGTGCCATGTAGGCTCGTGTTGAGTTATTGTTTGGAAGCCTTGGGGCCTTCAACTTATTTTACAACTTGACAGCAATCGTATTGCCTATAAAACAGCAAACAATCAGAATTTACGCGTAGAGGTACATTTTATGGCTCGTTATGACAGCGGCCAGTAATTAATTTATTGACGTGGTCAAGGTTTCTTTGGACGACGTTAAAGAGGTGATTGATGATTTATTTAAACAAACTTTTTTGTATTGGTAGAAGAAAGAAATATATCTACAATAAAATGATGTAGGTACTAGAAGACGGAACGGACGGAATAGGAAGGTTCTATCGAAAGCATTAGAATATAAGTGATCAAAATGTTCATAGCAAGGGTAACTGCATAATAAAATTAATAGTCCAAATTATGTGGCCTTTGAGACTCACAGAGACGTTATATGAAAACATAAATTCTGTTCGACACCTTTTTTATTTTATTGACCGGTCGACCTCACGAAAGTTGGTTTTCAATTTGTACACGAAAGCGGAAGCGATTCTGTCTCATTATGTGCTATCGATGAAGACGCTATTGATCCTGAAGGTGAACTGGTAGTGGACTTACTGAGCGATAAAGGATGCGAACCCTAATTGAATTGAGGCTTACTGGTGTGCGTAAGCGTTTGAAAATCGAACGCAGGCCAAGCGTGCGTGTGAGCATTGCGTGCGCGCAGACTAGCCGATAACAATAAACTATTTCCGAAGTGACCCAGTTCCAACGTCCTTCAGTAATTTGTGCCGTGAACGGGAACAAGAAAGGGCTGGGAGTAAATTCGACAGCCATTACAAGTTTGTTGTACCTAAGGACGCACAATGAGTTCTTTGTAGCGATGAGCTAACTGCCGCTCTTTGTTACAAGTCTATAGCTTTTATAGCACCTCCTAAAATAGCGAAGCCTCTTCGACCTCGACTTAATTCAATGTTACCAGTGGCACCTTCAAAAATCGGATAAAATTCAATTTACTCTTTTTGCAGGTAAAACTTAGGTCCTAAATGTCATTGGAGCAACCGTAAAAACAAAAAAATAGAGACCTCTCTCTAATTGGCTTTAAACTTATTAAGTGTGTTAATAGAGGAGGCCGTCGTATTCGGAGAAGTGGTGAGATACATTAAAATGCGATTTAAAAATGATTAATATCTGCTCCGAGCGTAAAGATGCAAGGCGTCAAATGTTAGCCAGATAGTTCGATAATTTCACAATTACCTAACGCCATTGACGGCAGTATCACGCCCTCTGATGTTTTTTTTATTTCAGTTCAATGTCGAATGGACCTAGATCTATGAAGAAATTCATTGAAGGATGAATTGGAGACGGTTTCGTCGGGTGAGTCGCGTGCGCTCGACTAAATTCGTACTTCTGGGAATCGCATGTTGACTCTGCAAGGAGCAAATGCCGATTTCAACACAACATTGAATGGGTACTCAGTTCGTGCATTTCGGATATTAGAAATGTTTGCGTTTCGACGCTGTAAACCTAGTTTCTTATAACGTTGGAGATGTATACAAAAGCTGTATAATTGTAATGACTATTTCGCAATTCTCTGGGAAAATTTCTGTTTCGACTGTTTCGTTCGTTGCGTTTCTCCCAAAGCTGTTACTTGTTAAATGTATATTTGGAAATAGCTGCTCAGTGATCTTATTAGTGTGTGTGATAATTCTATTTGGGGTCTTGTTGGATTGAAGGTTAATCCAGTTAGCTGCCGCGTTTTGTAATTTGATCTTTCTATCTATAATTTGAAGTGTCTGTACCTACACAGAACACGGCGACTTTTCTATCATCATGTCCATTAATTAATCAATGGAATATTCTAATTGCAGTCTAGGTTTTCCTTTCGATGCAATAGTTTGCAACAATTAAGATAAATTCATAGTACTAGCTGCGTGTTTCCAGGAAACTAGTGACAATTGAATCATAGCGTGACCTGATTATAATAAAGTTTCATTACAATTGTGGTTAAATATGACTTGTGACAATTAGATAAGTGCAACAAATACGGGTCTAGCCTAATTAGACTAAGTAGTAGGCCGAAGAACTAGTTCCTTACCACGTGTAAATGATAAGCGAATAGTTCGGAAACATCTCGTATTGATACAGTATTGCAAACATAATTAATTTATTGCAAATTCTATATTGGGTTATTGTTCCGTAAATAATAATGATTTGTTGTATATTATTCACAATGTAGGTACATCTTAAATCTCGTGACGAACGTTCGAAAGTTATTTTGACTATTACAATGAAAAAAGTATGTCGTTATCTTTTTAAATACTTAGTGATACGGATTAAATTAGAGATTAGTAAAAATAGATAAATTGCGGTTAAACTTACTTATATTATTTACAGAATATGAAATCAGAATCTTATCGATTCGGTTACATCGCTATCAATACTTCAATCAGGTATAGTGAAGGTTGTATGATACTTTTTAAATCTTTTATGTTAGAATTTGTGGTATTCAAGGAAAGGCGGATTTACTGATAGACCCAGAAGGCCTCGGGCGATATAATTTAGCAAGCCACAGATTAAAGATACAAGTAGACCGTATATGTATCGGAAAACCTACAATATCTAAATAACTAACTAATGTAACATCCTACATTAATAATGTTTCAACCATGAACCATGATTATATGATAGGTAGTTACAAAATGTACGGCTAACAGGCCAAATAAACATACTTTTAAAAATAAAAAAGAGTTTCGCACAATATTTTGTTGGGCATCCTAGTTTCAATATTGTTACTCTCAAACAGAGTTAGAATTAATCTAAATATCGAAATTTAAAAATTATTCCATCCTTGTGTTGAATAAAAGATTAATAAGAAAAGATATTAGAAATAAAATTTACTTTTGTGTGAAGTTTTTGTCTGCGTTATGTTAAATGAATTTTGTTTCTAGACATAATCTTTTAACAATTCGACATGGTTTTGTCTTAATTTTGTTTGGTTGGCTCAAACACCTACCTACTCTTCGCTTTACATTTTTATGGAAATTTCATTGTCCTATTCCAAAATCCTATTGTTATTTGAATGTATTTTTAATCCCTAACTATAATAATAATAATAATAATAATAATCTCACGCCTTTCATCCCTAACTATAGTTGATTAATTATATCAATAACAGTCATGAAAACAATATTGATTAATTTGTGTTCTTGTACCTTCTACTAATCATGTCGTGCCAACTATCCGACATCATTGACACAATTACTATTCGTCTCGATAAGTATTTATTTTGTTATGTTGGTAATTAATTACATTTAATCTAAATGAGGATTGTAGATATAATATGTATCTTTTTCAGGATTAATTAAGCTACCCTGGGTGGATAGTGTAGACCGATTAGGATATCGCCCGGTTCTTCTATGGATGATATTTTTTAAAATTATGTTTTCAATACTCAATAACTTTATTGGACCATAAGGACATAGTACAGAGATATCCTTAAAGCTAAGGAGTCTTTATGGACCTTGTAGGTCACAGCAAAAGTACATAAAGAGAGAGGGGGTTTCCTTAAAATATTATTGAAGGTGTTACTATCGTTTCAATAGCTTTAACTTATTAGGTGCTGTGAAACTTAAAACTTTGTATTGTTTATAAATGTGGTGTACAAAATCTATAAATGGGTTGATGTGAAAATATATACTTACCGATTGTTCAGCATACCTTATAACCTTTCTACTCGTAATTGATTTATGAGTTCAATTTAAAAATAGATAAATTATTTACCTATTCTCTGTATCATTTAATCAGCATTTGTCATTATTGAAAGTGTGAAAATTTAAAATGTAATTGATGAAATCGACTTATATTATAGTCTATAGACTTAAATTGTGTCTTGTCCGTAAATAGTGTAAAGCCAAATTCATGAATTAAATTCCCGGTCACGATAACAACAACATGCCTCATAAAGTTTGATAAAACTAAATGTTTTGTGTGTAATTAATTTCATCACAAGAAGATACCTACCCATTTAATGCGACTTAAGTAAAATGAAAATTATTATTGTAATTTGATGCTATTGGCAAAATAGTAAATATTTGTGTTGATTTAATAATAATTTCAAATTCATTAGCATACAAAATCATTCATAAAATAACTAAACACTACCATGACTGTGTCAAGATTTTTAGATTTATTTAAATACATATTAAATTAACAGTTTTATGAACCATGAAAATATTGTTCGATTGTTTGATAAGAAATGTTTTATAGGTTATTCTAATCACGTTGTGTTACTATAGTGACTAATATTATTTCGTGTGTCGAATGCGCGCGAAACTAACCGTGGAAAAGCGGCGCGGGCGCAGTTCATACGCGCTCAGTTGATTTCGCAAACCACCATCTAATGTGAACCTATTAACCTCTTCGCCGAGTGAAGCTCCGGGCAAGGCGAGAGGCGGATGAAGCGAGCATTCATTAGACCCAAGGTTGAGCCTCACTGGCCATCCCACTGGCCCGGCCGACCCACCACTGCCCACTGGCCAACCCCACCCACACCACACCACCGAAAATTAGTAAACAAACAAAAACCTACCTTGCCAACTGTAGTGCACTTCTATTCGCAATCTCATTGTAGAAATTCAGAAGAAGTTTGCTATCGAACATATTAGCACTGTATCACAGCCATCTTTTTCACTTAAACGAAAAACAATAACAATCCGCAGCACCAGCGGTCACAGGATAACACAACGTCCGATCCTAAGCACGTCCGTGCGCGAGCGACGTCAAATTAAACTGGCCCGGTCAAAATGACGAAAGTGAAAACATCGCACGGACGCACGCTCAGAAAAAAAGGCTGGCGGGCGGCACAGTCCTTGCAGGCCACCTCTCGCGCGGGCTCTAGTGACACACTAACTGCGCGGCGCGCGCATCGCCCGTCGCCTATATAATGAAGCGTTCGGAGGCTCAAACATCAAACGCCGGAGGACGGCACAAAAAGAAGATGCTCGCAACCCGCAACGGTAGCTAGGAAAGATTGAACACAAAGAATAGCGACGCGTGGGCGCGTGTGCGTGCACATGAGCGTGTCTGTGTGCGCAGAGATAGGCGGCCGCAGGAAACTCCGTTCTCTTCCACTAGGAAAGACCTTGGATTCAAATCAGCACGTTGCAATGTGTACCGCCATCGCCTACGCTGCTGTTACCTACTTGACGGTGGATAAACCGATGCTTCCATAAAAGATGTTTATTTCAAGCTACAAATCTCTAAAGAGACAACAAACTCGGTCGACAATATATATTAGCGTAGGCAAAAGTTAACGAGTAAAGCAGATAGCTTTATTGTTAAAACAAGTGGACAAACAGTATAATTACTGCCGATGACGATGATGCAATGAAAGCTGATAATGGAATTAGCAATTTAACACGTATTTAGCGTGGGTGGCCAGAAAGCGGTGGCGCAACTACGGTGGCCGAAGAAGACAATAACTGGGTCATTAGAGAATTTGTTCAAGAACAAGTTGTCATTCATAATTCTACTTATTACGATTTGATCTTGAACAAACTATATTTCGAAACTTTCACGGTAGCAGGTGAAATCACTATACATAAAAATGTTGAAGAGATAATGACGAGCCTATTCATTATTAGATTGATAAAAAAAATGTACTTCATCTATATTCGAAGGAGTTCTACATAATATACCTATGCGAATTAGAGATATGTTCGATTATGATCACTGTATCGGGAGTGTTAAGACATTCATAATGATGACTGTAGATTATAGATATAATAAAAAGACAGGCCAAGTTCTAATTGTATGGAAGTCCATCTCTGAAAAACAAAAAGTTCTTCAAGAAAGTCCTTCTAATTTCCTAAAAATGTAGTTAGTAAAAACATAAACAAACGAAATACGCAATAACATGTGGCGAATACGTAAATAATCAAAACGATGAATATGCAGATGCAAAATTGGAACAAGCAACCACTGAGTCTGTTGCTTAATAAAACACTATAAGCGTTAATGCGACCCGAACAACTGTTTTCGTAACACAACTTTCCACTTTCGTTTCCTCAGCCTCATTGTCTAACGACTGTTCTGATTGGATAACTTAGTGAATTTCTTCAAAAGATACCTTACATAAACTCATCAGGCCTTCTGTGAGAATTATCTTAATTACCGTTTGTATTTCTTTTAATTTAATTTTTTGTTATTGAATTTTGTAACCGAGTGAGAGGCTCCCACATTGGTGTTGATAATATTTTGTGTATTCTTTATTGTTTTTGTTGAGTGCCGTTGCGAATGTTTACGACACGATTATTGTCTGTTGGATATAATTTGACGCGGAAACGTGATATCTTTAGGTCTGTAGGTATACATCGTCTATTGGTAATTAATAGAGGACTGTCATTGTACAGAACTATCCATTTATCACACTATTAGCAACATGCCTTTTCATACTCATTGCAGAACAATGGTCTATTCACTGTTTTGCAAAATACCCTATCTATGAACTAAATATGCTCGTAATAATGTGAAATATGAACAATTGAATGCTGTGCTCTTGAAAGTTATAGCTAAATTAATAGTGATGAATTTTCTTTGCTTCTTCAATATTGAAAAATATTGAAGGTTAACAATTAAAATAAGATCAAGGAACACACATAGTGTTAATAAAAATGTAGTTCGATAACAATTGCTTCAAATTAAACAATCAATTGGAGATAAAAACCACTACAATTTAAAAAACTATCTTAGATGGCACAATCTTTAACTTTTCTGTTGTTTGGAAACCACAATGTGCGGGTGTGTCATGACGTCATTCAGATTCTACGTCAAAAGTATTCGAACAGAAATGCGACACAACTCGTAAATAAAACTACTTTGTAGTATAAATTGGATTGAATTCCAAGCAAGTTATTGATGTTTCGAAGACCTTTTTAATGTTCCTTAATTCCGTGGAATTTTGGTTTTGTTTTACTAAAAATCGTCATTTGTTTTTCTCGAGTTTCGTTCAGGTAACCATGCTGTATTATTAGATTAAGTTGTATAAATTACTTACTCCTTGCATAGAGATTATACTATATCAGTTAAGGAAACCTGAATATCGACCATAACTAGTTTTTGAAAGGGCAAAAACTTTGGCAAGAAAATCAGATTGTGCGTTTAACTCTTAAAACATTTAAAACAAAAGAAAAACTAAATGTAGTATTTAAATGGGTATTTACTCAAGGAAAAACCAAGATACATCACATACATGTCCGGTAAGTTGCAAGGGAGTAGAGCAATCCGAAGGGAACCGTAGTCATAATAACCCTTATAAAATTAAAGAAGATGCAATTTCTCTAAGATTCGAAAAAAACAGTTCGTGAAATCAGGATGAAGTCATCCGAGCCTGCGTCCGCCTGGCCAAAAACTTTCACGACATTTCACTGGGTGAAAGTTGAACCTCTGCATTGTCACTAGCAAATTGTGATGTTTATCACAAATCTTAATCCTGACATTTACTACGCCCACTGTAAAAGTTGTAGTCATATTACTGGTCTCTTAATGTTTTATTTCCTAAAATAGATTACATTCGCACGATAAGCTAGATTTTGTTTGCGATTCCGTTCGCGTGTTGGTATTAAAAGTTGGTTATGTCCTTTCTCAGGATGCTATTTATCTCTCTGCAAAATTTAGATCGACAGAGTTACTTTCGAATTGATGATATTACTAAAGGTATAATAATATGTAAGAGTACGCTTCCACGAGTGAAATTAGGAATTAAATTCAATGATCAAAACACCCACTTCTTTACTTCGGAAAAGTAAAACTCCAACAAGTTCAATCAACTCCAAAAACCTTCAACAGTCATTGGTTAGTGCAAAGAAATCGATAACACACACCTGCACTATTGAATATGATGTTCCATATTGCGCCGATTTCTTCTGATCCATCCATTATATCATTCAATAGCTCATCGGGTACCATTCCGATTGGTTTCGGTTATCTCAGTTACGTATCCATAGCTCGCGTGAAAGTGTTTTGACCGATCCAATCGAATGGTAATGCATCCGCATCTACCACTGGATCCGTCACGATCGGCCGTGGCTGCCATTTATTAATATTAAACGAAAATTCGTTATCCAACTGGCCTTGGGCCACGTTCCTTTCAGTTCTACTTAATGATGACAGTTGCTTGAAACGTGCTGTTTGTAATGGCACCAACTCAATGACCGTACACTGTGGTCACGGAGACTGCAAGGTTTTTCCACTAATGCCTGTGAACGGTACGCCGGTAATGGAATTCTACACAGCCTACAAACATGATTTTCTGTCACGGAGGTCATTATTAGAGTCGAGGTTGCGATTATAAGTAATTAGAACATTGTCAATAAGAACTTTCGAAAGAAAATTCGACATGCCGGAGGTTTTGTAACAGCTATTGAAAGCGCTCCTCGAGCGAGGCTCGGCGCAGACGTCGAAAGTGAGACCGAGACGTTGCGCAGGCGCGTTACGAAGTTTTTATTGTCGGCCGCGCGCGAAATCACTTGAAAGTTGTATTGTCCTTGGATATTTCACTTCTTTATTTGTTGCGTTTCCGACTCCCGAGCGAAGTTCAGTTGCCGACGTCGGTAATACAAATACATACTGTGTTTTTGTTTTGCGTGTGTTGGTACTGTGGTCCCCTTCACTGCGATCAGATTCTCGTGCGGGAATCAGTACTATGATATTTGCACTCACGTGTTACCCAAATGTCATCGTGGTCGCCTATACGAAGAGTACTTTCTAAACATCGAATGCTCCTACAATGGAATGAGTTCAAAACGGTTCTTACCAAGGGACAATGTTAGGTGAGACTCCGGTATCGCCAGAGCAATCCAGGGTGTGAGTGTGCGCAGGAGCGCACGCTGCGGCTTCCTGGCGCTTGCGCCACTTCCCCGCTTGCGACACGCTTCCTCCGGGAGAGTGCGAGGCCGCGCGCGAGTTCCGCGCGCAAGTTGCACAACTGTTATCGGCGGGTTGCCCAACGGTTCGACTTTCACTGAAACTGCTAATAACTGAATCCAGGGTGTATAACGTAGCACTGCGTGTTCACTGTAATCCGGGCACAGTCACAGGTTCACGATGCGCGTTGGCGTGTCGGCGCGACGGCGCAGCGACCGCGGGCGCCGGGCGAGTGGCGCGCGCGCTGCGGCGCCGCCGTCGGTTGCGCCACTCTGGAAAGTAAAAGTGAGTGGCGCGGGCGCGGGGCGCGGCGGCATTTCTCCCACTTTCGCTGCAGTGATTCATTCGGTACACGCCGGCGCACGTCAAGGTCGCTTCCCGCCACTCCCTCGCCACACGATGCTCCCGTCCGTCGCGTCATGTTGCACCGTCTGCATAATGCGGTCACTAGACACGGCCGTCACTGCAATGTCACACCCAGTGATTGCAGAGTTCCTTTTGACCCTTCCCAAACTAGTCTTTTGTCCGTAAAAGAAAATTTTATCGCTACAGATTTGCAGGTCCTGAAAAAGATCGAGAAAGTAGTGACATTATCATAACGTAACATACCGAAATGTTGCAAAAATAATGTGTTCAACTAACTACCAGTTAGCAGAGAAAGTGGTACGGTGTAATGATAGTGTGAAGCAAATGAAGTAACAATTGACTTTCTTTTCACTCAGAAGGTATTTGATACGCGATCGTTCAGACAATGCATCCAAATTGGTTTTAAGTGAAACTAATTGATTCATTTGCATAAAATAGCTACCTACTCTGAGTACACTAAGTGCGGGATAAGCATAAAAAGACGATTCAGGAGTTACTTATCAAAACTTGTAGAAATATATTTGATTGATATTTTGCACTCACGCTTTACCCTCGAGGGGGTGGCCGCGGTACCACTTATTGTTCGAACCTCGAATAGTCACCACTATAACAGGTATTATCATACAAATGCGCTATCATTAATATGATCAGAGGGAAAACTTACTACAAAATCGGCCAATAGAAAATCTAGATAGGTAAAGTACGTATGCAAAAGTGACATCACCGAGACACTCATCACGATATCTCCGGAAATATAACAATAGAAACTTGAAATTTGTCATAGATTGGACGATGTAGACCCCTGAAATGAAATGAAGGGAATAATGAAAGGGTTTTTTGGAATTCTAACGAGAAAGGGAAAGAAGATATCCATTGCACGGGAGCAATGCTGCTAGACTCGTAGAACGATTGAACGAAAACCTATTAACTGTCTTAACGTATCAGTTTCTACCTCACGCATATATCTCGCTCAAAGTTAAGAAAAAAAAACACTGATTTCCCATTGGTACAACCGTAACTTAGTTTTTTAAGACTTGTGTTATCTATTAAAACAAGATTAAAACACTACATTAGTGAAGAAAAACCTGCCAAACGTGAGCCGGACTCGCACAATTATGGTTCCGTACCACCGCACAATAATAAAAATACGTTTCTTGTATGGTCCCCATTTCAGGTCACCGGAAGACGCAGCGTTGGTAGGCCTCCCACCAGGTGGACCGACGACATCGTCAAGGTCGCGGGTAACCGGTGGATGCAAGCGGCAAGTTGCCGTTCGGTATGGCGTTCTATGGGGGAGGCCTTTGTTCAACAGTGGACGTCTTCCGGCTGATGATGATGATGATGATGGTCCCCATTAAATAAAACTTAATAAATTTTTATATTTTGTTTTTATAGCGGCAATATAAACACCAATCTGTAAAAAAATTAAACTACCTAAATATACGGCTCATGAGATAAAGCACACAATCAGATAGACATTCAGGCAGACCGACAGACAGACGGACGGACAGCAGAGCTTTTTTTAAGTTTGAAATTCGAATACAATATGTTTAATGAATATAGATAAGTCCCTTTGGTAACGGAATGAACCAGCGAGCACGCGTCATTGATGAAAATTGTAAGATAACATTTTGCAATTGCAATAAACCTCCGGATACAAACACATTCTCTTTCAGTTTACTTCGCTGTCTCTGTGTGTGTACCTCTACATAGTACGACTTATAGGTAGATACGTTCACATATACGGGTATGTGTCGTTTCTATAGCGATTGCAAAACGTATGAGCACTACGGCGGAGATGAGAAACGATTACCAAGTTCTGTTTTAAAAGTGAATTGTGTGAATATTTTTATGGACCCAACACAAGAGTAGTTGTGTACACTATTAATGTACTCTCTATGTAGAGATTGTAGAGATTCAGGTGAGTGTAGGAGGAAATTGCAAATTGGTTGGTACTAAACACAAGACCACAGAATATAAAAAATTGCGAGACTGCCTTTTGTCAAAGTGCATAGGCAAAAGCTAGTATACCTACAAATGATGTCAGGATTTTTGGCTTAGTTGGTTGTGACGTTGGTGGAAGTAGCGGGTTCGATTCCTACCAAGGGTCAATATTTATGTGCGTGATCATGGTCGTTGACTTCGTATCTGGTGTTTAAGTTTAAATATACCAAACGGGTACTAAACAACTAACAAAC
The DNA here is from genome assembly GCA_963855545.1 of Ethmia dodecea. Taxonomy (NCBI): domain Eukaryota; kingdom Metazoa; phylum Arthropoda; class Insecta; order Lepidoptera; family Depressariidae; genus Ethmia; species Ethmia dodecea. The sequence continues at coordinate 15,498,228 of OY979438.1, read as the reverse complement.
CTTAGTTGTAGTGCTTTGCCTAGTTTGGAAATAGAACCATAACAATGGAAATTGTGTCCCACATTTTTTTTAAGTCGATCATTTTTAGGGTTCCGTACCTCCGGGATCCTATTACTAAGATTCCGCTGTCCGTCCGTCTGTCACCAGGCTGTATCTCATGAAGAGTGAGAGTTAGATAAATAGTTGAAATTTTCACAGATGATGTATTTCTGTTGCCGCTATAACAACAAATACTAAAAAACAGAATATAATAAATATTTAAGCGGGGTTCCATACCACAAACGTGATCTTTTTGCCGTTTTCATAGATAATGGAACGGAACCCTTCGTGCGCGAGTCCGACTCGCACTTGGCCGGTTTTTATTTACTTTTTTTAAGGAAATTCAATTTCAAAACCATTCTTTTTGAACATGTTTTGAAATGTAGTCGAAAATAATAGGATAAAACGTTATACTTATTGCATTTCACAAAAAAAATGTGTAACATAATTTCGAATGCATCAAATGAAAGAGAATCTCGGTCAAATATTTCGAAACGTTTTGATAAAACGCTCTGCTCTTTCGCCCGCCTAATTTCACAAATGACTCACGCATTACTCGCAATCGTATACGTTATAAATATATGCTAAATAGGATTTTGCTTTAACTTTACTGTTTGTTACCATTTGTGTACAAAGATTTCTTTGAAAATGAATCAGAGGTATGGAAACGTTGACTGAGGTGTTATTTTTGGAAGACTATTCATCATACTTAATTTTCATTTTTGATGTCATCTTTGTTAAGACAAAATATATATCTAGGTGATATTGGGTCAACATCAAAAAGTACTAAAAAAATCAATAATTGACTGTCTCTATGGATGCTTAGATCTTTGTTGTGATCCAGATTTTTTTTGATCCGGTTTTTTAATAGATCAGCATTGCACCCGTGAGAAGCCAGGTCGGGTCGCTATAGTACTTAAATAAATACTGAACACCCAGATAGTAGCTCGACGGTAAAAGAAAACATCGCGAGGAAACCCGCAGCTCTTTGAAGCCGCAAGAGTAAAAATAGTTAAGTTGGTTAGCTATGCAGTGCCACTCCATATAGAGCGGACGCCAAAAAAATACATATTTAAAAGATCTCAGAACGAGATTCTGGACCAACTAGTTCGCGTAGTTCACCTAAAAGAGCGCTTTTTCGAACTAGGTGGTTTTGCGAACTTCCCAAGACTCCTCAATAGTTGTTACTTACTTGACGGCAACTAAAGTAAAGACATGGTAAAGCCACCGGTTAGCGCATGCGCGACATTGAAAGTCGGCATTAAATTGCGTAACCCTATATACACGTCAGGCGAATGTATTGAATATCACACCGCGGCGCACGTGGACGGCGGTGGAGTACAAGTTGTATGGCAATGTTCTTTCTACTTGAAACTGATTCATTGTTATAGCGCAGTTGGTTAAACGCTGGATTGGGCAAGGAGTAGCAAATTTCTGAACACAAATAACATTTACCCGATTAAGATGAATGTTATTGAAAAAAAAGGGAACTTTTTATGGGAACGCAAAAAAACTGAAAATAAATTTATGACGGAATTTTATACGGAGAAAAAAACGTGGAAAAATCCCATTTGAATTGAAATAGTTACTAATTTAGTAAACTTTAGCCCCTTTTCTGTTACTCATGTTGCTGAATCTTAGCGTGTTGTGTCAATTTCACATGATTGTACTAAAATGGTCTCATAGCAACAGTTCATAAACATCGTGTGAGTTATGTCAAAAGATCACAACGTGGCTTGATCAGCTGATCGCTGAGGATCAAAGATTTGACTGGTATATATGATGATGAAATGCTACACGTTCCTTAGCATTTGTCTACCTGCATAGAACTATGGTTGATTGATCATGTAATGAAATAATATGCAGCCATTTGCATTGTCTTTTATATAATAATATTAGCGACCCGCCCCGGCTTCGCACGGGTGCAATGCTAACACTAAAACCTTCCTCTTGAATCACTCGATTAAAAAAAAACGCATCAAAATCCGTTGCGTAGTTTCAAAGATTTAAGCATACAAAGGGACATAAGGACATAGGGATATAGGGACAGAGAAAGCGACTTTGTTTTATACTATGTAGTGATAGTGATACTCGTATTATGTCTATCACTCCTTGAAATTCTTTATAAACTGAGATACTTAGATGCGTTACCAGTAGTCCAAATATGGTAATATATAAGTAAGGTTACGCGAACCTGTAATCTTAAAATGTATTTTTTACAGGCTTCAGTTGTAACTAACAAACTAGACAAATTTTCATACTTCCAATTGAGCCTACTTTTACTTTAAATTTTGCAAGTATACGTAGTTGGGATAAATATAGGTACTTATACTACTAGAGCCAGAAAGTAGATATACTGGAACACCTCAATTGCTGTAAACCCTTTAAGTTTTGGTTCATTTAATTTGTTTTGACGAGTACAATACATATTATAGCTTTATAGTTTTCTAAACTTTAATATTATTATTGTGAAAATAATAACGACGATCGAATTACAATTCAATACAACAACTCATTATTGGGCACAAAAAACAACACAATATGGATACCAACACTAAGCAAAGTATCTACAATGGGCGGTCTTATCACTTTTAGCGATCTCATCCAGACAACCTTAGAATGGATGAAACGAGAGATTAGAACTAGGGTAGACGGGAATTACAATCAGGACTACGTACCTTTTGATTCATTTTATTCCACGATTCCGATTCATATTTAAATCAATATTAATGACGGTGCAAATTGTCTCTAATTACATCATGAAATGTGATGTCACTTGTATTGTTACAATTTGTAGTGTAGTACAGACAGTTTTTTTTTTAGATAAAAAAGGGGGCAAACGAGCAGACGGGTCACCTGATGGTCAGTGACGTCCGTCGCCCATGGACACCTGCAACTCAAGAGTCACAACTGCGTATAGTATGTAAGAGTATAACGTGTCTACTTATAAAATGTTATGTCTATGACCTGAGTATTTCATAATTAGCAAATTAAGCTAAGATGATCTGGGTTGATGCAATAGTAATAACTGTAATTAGTCCCGATAACCTTACGCAAAGATATACGAGTAGTTATCGCAGACTTTAAGTATCCCTTTCTAATTTAGGTGACCTAAATTTGCACTGACAACGGATTATATTATTTTTGCTGATAAACTACTGACATGGCACGAGTATGATATTGTAGTAAACCTTTCTTCGAATGAGGATTTATTTAAATCATTTTCTTAATATTGTATTGATTTTTAAAGGTAAAAGGTATCTCGTATTGTTGCACAATTCGATGCGCCATTTCTTCTCCTCAGCCTTACCATAGTACCCTGCTATTTATTTCAATTAGTGGAGTTTTAAGTGATTATAATGAATAATTAACCATCTGATTTTGACATGAATTAGACTATCTATGCCTTACAAGAGAGGACAACGCAAAATCATGTTTCGAATGAGCAAAACATCTTTACTATGCTATTCGCAGATATTAAATTTCGTTAATTCCCGTTCCCGTAAGAATTTCCCAAAACCCTTTAAAATAAATAAATAAATAATCTCACGCCTTTCATCCCCGAGGGGGTAGGCAGAGGTATTCCATTACTGGATATACCCACATTTCACGAGATACATTGGACCCCTAAACGTGATTGGTGGTGAGCCCATCGCCGGACCGGGTCTATTTACACATGTCTCAGAATTAATTCTGAGACCTGCGGGGTTCCTCACGATGTTTTCCTTCACCGTCGAGATAGTGATAAATATGCCAAAACCCTTTCTCATAATAATAATAATAACGTTATTTCAGGCTGTCACTAGTTCTGTTAGTATGTTAGTAACAATAGAGCTTATGTATTTATGTTAGTATTGTAATTTTTATTTAACTCATTTATTTATTTTCTTAGACCTATGACTGTCTCTATCCAGTGTCTGGTTTATTGATTGCCGAAGTATATTATCGTATACGCAAAAGGAACTACCTCCGAAATTTCTGGTCGCAATTTCATGGAGTAGACAGTTACGCCTTTCATCTATCGTTACGTTTAAAGAAAAAGTTTCTCTCCTAGGAAAGAGAATGATTTTTTTCCAACCTCTTTGGTTACTATTATGGCAAATCTAAACACTGTTGCCATGGCAACCACAAGAAGCTGTCGAAGATAAAATTCAGAGTTAGTAGAACAAAGAAAACTGTGTCACAGCCTTCACTGACACGATGTTTAGTTACAAAACTTTGATAACCCCGCGAATGTCGGCTGCGCTATCTCCCAGATTCGGGTGTTGTGCAACCGGAAAACATACTATACTCTGGGTTTACTCGGTACGTATAGTAATACGATTAAATATTGTCATATACAAAAGTGATTAGACAATTGAATGATATTTATCATTACAAAAAGGTGTTTAAATTTTAATAATTAGGTACTTTTCTTTAGCAATCAAGACAATATTGCAGTTAGTCAAAGAAAACATTTAACAAATAATTATTTAATTTCTGTGATAGGGTATCTGATTGTATCGAAATTGCGATTAATCATTAAATAAAAAAGATTATTTAAAAGGTCACCTAAAATGTATCCCGATTGTTATTTTAGAATTACAAGTAGTTTTAAATAAAAAAAGTTTTAAATTTTAAATAAAACATAAAAAGTTACTCAATTATGGAGCTATTTTGTGTTTGTAGAGCTAGTCTGGTAGATTATCATAATCGGTTAAGTGCGTTATGAAACTATGAAATAATATATAATAATAATATAATATAATCTCACGCCTTTCATCCCCGAGGGGGTAGGCAGAGGTATTCCATTACTGGATATACCCACATTACACGAGACACATTGGACCCCTAAACGTGATAGGTGGTAAGCCCATCGCCGGACCGGGTCTATTTACACATGTCTCATTCTGAGACCTGCGGGTTTCCTCACGATGTTTTCCTTCACCGTCGAGCTAGTGATAAATATGTACGTAAGTTTTGAAAAACTCATTGGTACATGCCAGGATTCGAACCCGAGCCTCACTGATTTTCGGCCGGCTCTTTAACCGTCAGGGCTATCACTGCTCTTCTATCTCTGCTATCAAACTATGAAAATCTCACATTAAAGATGATCTACTAATTAACTTATTCCTAGCCTCAAATCTTATAGGATAAACATTTTTACCACAATAAAAAATCAACATGAAACAACTAACATTGTAACAACCTAAGCAGGCGTGCTGATTGCAGAGGTTCAGATTATAATTATAGAGAAAAGAAACTGTGCTATAAGAGTCTAGACGTACCAATACTTACCTTAGAGAACTATCATAATTATCGAATGGAATCATACTTATAAAACCATAAAAAACCGCTACATCACGCAAGACAAAAAACCTCACGCGATATCAACAGGCACTATTCGTCTCGCTTAAACATTTCCGTATGCGAGTGTATAACAACTCTTATAATTTCCTCGTTAACATTGAACATTTGATCGCGTTAATTAACTCTGTACTCTGTACTAGAGTATTTCACAGCGACACGTGAGCGCTACATTGTGTATATATAAAAGCTATTAATTTAAAATATTCTTGTTTGATTCATCGGGTTAGCAACGATGCGTGCGGTTAATTGTTGGATGGGATGGTGAAAAGCAAATGAAATGAGAAAGGTATATAAATATAATGCGAGAATGTGCCAACCATTTTTACATTACTCGTATAGTTGCGTAAAGGTAGTCGCGATGGGCTCGTGTGGGAGATGAAAGCCCACACTTCCTACGTGTGGAACAACATAGGTCAATAGTGGGCTGTTACAAGTCGGTGAAGACCTCCATTCTTAGCATGATTTAAACAAGGCCTTCTGATCTTGGCCCAAGACTACGTCACCATTTGTTAATAGTAATACCATAATAGTGGCGTTGTGATAAGTGGCAGGGTAATAATAATAATATAATAATTTTATTTAAAAAGCAATGCACACTTAAAACCGAAACATAAGTTTATGTTACAATGATGCTTAATTTAGTTGCCTGGCTCCCAAACTAGGCTTCCCTGTACTATGGGTTGCCAGTATTTCATCCTATACTATGTGTCTCTCATTACGTAGATGGGTCTGGGAGTTGATAATAAAAATAAACACGGTTATTTAGTTTAGTGGATGGCCCATATTTACTTTTGTGGATACACCCAGGGCCTTCTAAACTATTTTTGTGTTTTTTTGTCACGTTCCAGTGTCAAAATTATTGCCTATATTACTCCCAGAAAGTAAGGTTTCTATTAGTGAAAGAATTTTTAAAAACGGTAAAGCAGTTTCGGAGCCTAATTCAATACAAACAAACGAACAAATAAGAAATATTTCTTCTTTATAAAATTAGCGTAGATCAGTATGTAAATATAAAATGATTGCAAAAGTGTGTTTGTTAGTAAGTAAGTAACAACTCTTTATTGTACACCAACAAAACATATGCAACAAGTGACATAGTGATACAAAAAAGTACAATGGGCGGTCTTATCGCTTTAAGCGATTTCTTCCAGACAACCTTAGGATGGATGTAACTGAGATAAACAGATGAAGGTAGGTGGTGCACTAAAGTTAACAATGGATTAAGGTACTTACATACATAAACCGTTTCCTATAAATATATAAAAAAATAAAATACACAGTAACTACAAGTAAGTTAGTTTATTAGTTTGTCTTTCTTTTACTTAGCAACAGAGAGACGAAGACCGAGAAGTGAGATAGGTTTCTTTAACGGAACGTTGTTTATTATAATTAAACGATCACTAATAAATTAGAATAAACATGGTATGGTAAGTAAACAGACTCGACATAACATATTTTTTTATCAAGAATCGAACTCACGACCGCCAAGCTACATGTGTATGCTAAACTTTTTCCACTTCTATCTCAGCGACCTTGTATACACAATCGGTTAAATTACAATATAATTTCATAAAACATATCCGTCCGTAAATCCGTGAATTTAAAATGCTTGTCATATTTTTATACTACATATATATGTCAGTCGGCGTGTCTGTATGTAGAAATATTATTACTTCATTATTTTATGCACCTACTAATAAACTATTTTATAGTGTTCACATCATACATGGCTATTTTAGTTTTATACCTTCACTCCCAGATATACAATGCGTCACAGCATTATCGCAATTCCTCATACATACATCCCAATTAGTATATTAATATAAAAAAGATATGATACATTAGTTTTGTCTAAACAAACTTAAATAAAGAGCAATAATAGTACGGTTTGTATAGGTAGCCCTAAATTCAGTTACCTAATAACATATAATTAAAAATAGCTAAAATTGATTAATTAGCCGATACTGAACAAACTAATTTCAGGAATTGCTCTTATTCTTTTACGTATTGTATTTATGAGTAGAGTGACTAAGGTATAGTCATACCGTCATACATACCGTAAGTCAGATGGCAGAATGCTCTCAGTTCGTTGAAAGGACGATCTCCAGAGAATGGAGAGGGGCAGCTGGATGTGGAAGGCTGAAGACCTGGTCCCGTAGAGTGAGTAAGGCGAGGGCTTCTCACGGCAGTTTATTGTGATATATTGCCTGACGAAAATGATTTAGAACAAATAAAGGTTTAAAATTACGTAACACAACAGATATTAAATATTGCAGACACTGCCAAAGAGGTGTCAAAAATTAAGAATATTATAGATAGTTCAAATAACTAGTGGACCAAAATTCTGATAATAGTCATAACATGTCAAGATAATCCAGATTTTTGACAACTCTAAGTGTGATTGGATGAGTGAGGTCCAACGTGTTTACTGTTATAAATATTAAATAAAAATACAATGCATACAGTACTGCAGGATCAAGCTTGTAAAGTGTACGTATAGAAAAGTAATATATCATAAAAGTGGGGAGAGGAAGCTATATTATCGGGTATGTACATAATCCTGACTCACGTTGCAAAAGTCTCCGTCAACGTGACCGCTTCAACATGATTCTAAAATTGAAAAACGTGTCTGGTCGTTTGAAAGTTTGAATTGTGTGTGGAATACTTAACGTGTTACCTGCAGGTTCTGTTACGTTTGACTCATCTGCTTTGGATTTCATGATGTTGGAAATATTAATGAATTTTCTTTGAATAATCTTTCATTCTACTATAGTCTATTTCACACCAAATGGGTTCGGTGACAGTTCACATTTTTCCTTTTTACGCATACAACTTTCTAGTAAGAAAAATAGATGGTTCCAAAAATAATGAATAATTTATTATTATGTCATTGCTAAAATACAATAATTGTCGCCTCTAAAATTCTAAATTAAAATCTCAAACTTAACTTGTAAAAACCACTTGTCACTGGTAGTACTTCAGGAGTTAAAGTCAATTTTGATTGCCTATGGTGTCCTTAAACATGTAAATTTTTGTGCAGCATATGTCAATCCTAATAGTTTATCAATCATATATACAATATGTTAATCCTTATAATTACATTCTATAACCTTCACGATGTCATCGTCGAATGGGCTACTACTAGCTTAGCAGCAGCCCCGAATTTGCTGATGACGAATTGTTTTACAATTCAAAATTTCAAAATCGTTTATTTTCTATTGGTATAAGATATACACTTAGAAACGTCAATATTTTATAGTAACAAGGCACTCTAAACTCGTCCATGAAGATTGGCTAAATTCAAACAGCAGCCCATCTCCACCGACGAGTTGCTGGTTCCGAATGCAGTACCCCGAGAAGAGCCTACGCTTGAGGGAAACCATAATATTAAAATCATCAACGCAAAATTGGCAATATGTATTGTTATGCTTATATAACGAAGTAAATAATAAAAAAAAGTGAAACGTATGATAATGAAAACAATAAATTTACTTTTGTTTTTCTTTTATGCGGAGCTTCATTTTACATTTACGTAATATTTTTGTGTATGTTTTAAGTGTATAAGTTTTTTGTGACTCCACTTACATAAAAATCTCTACTCTCTGATAGTATACAGGGCATTCGTTTTTTCCTTCATTATTAGTACAATCAATATTCATTTACATACTAACTCATTAAGTAACTCAAAACAGATAGGTATAAAAAGTCTGTAAATTTGGTCAGAAAAGTTCTTGATGTGGAAAAGAGGCTGGAAGAAAAATTATCCTAATACTATAACCGCCAAAGTTTGTAAGTATGTTTGTTGCTGTTTCACGCAAAAACTACTGAACGGATTTTGATGAAAATTTACAGTTATATAGCTTATATATCAGAATAACACATTGGCTGTATTTTATTCCCGTATTTCCAAGGGATAGGGAACTACGCGGGTGAAACGGCGGTTCGCTGCTAGTCTTTCACATAGAGTCAATATGTGTATAGAAAAGCTTAGTGAATCCTTGTCAAAAGTCTGTAGGCTTACCGTCCTAAACGTCATTCGCTGTTTTGATGGCATAATCCCATTAGGAGTGGCAAATCGAAAATAGATCGAAAACAACCTCTTGATTTTAACATTATAAAATTCCCTCTTCCGTCGTCTTTTACATACTCTATTAGAAAGAAGAACTGTTTTCCTTAAACTTCTTTAGAAGTAGGCATCCGATAAAAAACTATTAGGAGAAATTCCCTCGGGAACGGGGAAAAGAGGAGACCGTGTTTGCCACGGGCACCGGTCTCCTGCTTGTTTATATACTCGTAATTATGACTCTCGATACATAATAAGTGTTTAATTTTCCTCATTATTCTTGAAGTAGCTATAAACAAGTTAAGTAAATTTATTTTTTATTTTTATTGCAATAGCGTTTACATTACGCTCTTATATTGCAATGTGCATCTCCGGGTTAGTATCTCCAGTACATATTTAGTAATGTGCATTTCGTGTTTAGCTCTGTATATACCTACAATCTTTATGTGTAGTAGGTATTTATAGTATGTATGTATATTGGTCGTACATAATGGGATCATTATAATACACCTACCGAAAATCCATGCAAATTGTTTGTAAGCGACTTCAAAAAAGGAGAAGGTTTTCAATTCGACTATGTTGGTTTTTTGTTGTATGTTATCACTAGCTCGACGGTGAAGGAAAACATCGTGAGGAAACCCGCAGGTCTCAGAATTAATTCTGAGACATGTGTAAATAGACCCGGTCCGGCGATGGGCTCACCACCTATCACGTTTAGGGGTCCAATTTATCTCGTGAAATGTGGGTATATCCAGTAATGGAATACCTCTGCCTACCCCCTCGGGGATAAAAAAGGCGTGAGATTATATTATTATTTATTATTGTTGTATGTATGTTACCGACTATTCAGTCAATTATGAATTAATTTTGATAATTATTTTTTTGTTTGGTAGGTCATACTTCAAAGGGATACTTATACTTCAAATTTGAATGGGACCACATTCAAATTTTATCCAAATCGGTGAAGCGGTTTTTAGAAAAACGACAAAAGTCTAAAAATTTTAGACCTCGACGATATTTTGTAGTGCTATTCGTTAGAAGTCGGTTTTTTACTCAATATAGTTCTTTGTTATTAGTTAAAAAGTTTTATTCGGACGAAGTAGCTGTCAAAAGCTAGTATGTATAAATAAGTTCAACCGAAATACCGCATAGTAAATTAAATACCGCATAGATAGTGTTAATTAGTGTTTTTGTATTGAAACATGTTTCGTTATGTTTGCGGAGCAGGAAGCGGCGAGACGAGCCACTATCGCGAATTTCATTCTCACTGCGTCTGGTTGTGCTGCCGTCGTGAATTGACTAATGGTGCTGTACTGTGAATAAAAAAAACAGTTCTAACAGCGTGTGATTTCTGGGTAATAGGACATCGTCATCTCTTTGAATGATTAATGATCATTGATCAAACTTTTGCTGGGATTCGATCGCCAGTGTCTTTTAGGAGAGGCATGTATGTAGGAGTACCTACTGAGGGTTTTATTTCATTTAACTTGATTGATGATAGTTGAACTACACTGTAACAGAACTAGCGCAATTCCTGAAATTAGTATCTTCAGTTTCGACTACTTAATCGATTCGAAAATGAATTAGCATAACTGAATTTAGGGCTACCTATGGAAACCGTACGTAGGAATTGCGCTTATTCTGTGAAGCGTTCTATACGTAAACGGACAGTGTTATTAAAAAAACTACGTTATTTTGTCTATGCCTTTCCTAGAGACTGTTCATAGTCTTCTGTAAAAGTTTGTTTGCAATGAATAACATGACATGTGCAACTTGTCTTATCAAACCCCAATAATGATAATTCTGAAACCTATCTCACCATCAATCTTATCCCAGTTGTTAGGGTTCAAACAAAAAAAAAGGAATTAGGAACATCCAATTCAAACCGACATTTGCAAGTGGCATGATTCAAGGTCGCATGAGCTGATCTCACCGACTTTTTTTTCTACACACTACTATTATATGACCAGTTTTAAGAGTTAGCTCATGATTTAGAAGGGAGACAGGAAAAGCGATACCCGCTTTACTTGTCTGGTTAACATGATCACTCGCCCATTGTAACCAAACAGCCATCTTTGAATATTTCATACTGTCGAAATAGTTTTTTGTTTGTTTTTTATTGTCGGCGTCACATTTTCGGGGCACCATTTTTCACAGAGGCGCTTTAGAGGACATTTCTTGTATGTTCTATTACGATTAACTAGTAATTAGTGTAACTGTTGATTTATTTTACATTATATTATATATTGTAGGCTACATACGCCTAAGTAGGTAAAGGGTTATGTGTCGAAATATTACGTAATTATTTTAGAAAAAGTGAGTTAGGACTTCACCATTTTTACCATCTAAAAATACTTTGTTGTTTTGAACTGTGAAAGGTATGTAGGCATTACTGCTCTAAAGTAGCTCCTATACTAGAGAGGTGAGAAGTTACATGCAATGGTTTAAGTATGTGATGGAGTTTACCGAAGAATACTCTGTGATCTATGACTCCTGTGAGGAAGGCTTCGGCAATACCGTAAAGAGAGACCGAGGTTATCCGATAGTCACGTAAATGACCACCTATACCACGGATCTGGAACTGAGACAGCTGGATACGCAAACAAATCATACACACAAAAATATAATATTTTGGCAATTAAGAAAGTGAAGAACCAACGTGCAACAATATAGAACGAAGCAACGAAGAAGAACTGTAATGTAACTATAAAAAGTGGTCAATTATCAGTAAGAGATAATATTTCAAATCGGTCCAGCTTTGACAATACTGTCGATAACCTTCTGAAAATCTTATCAAATATTATCTTTAAAGTGAAACAATACAACTTTCACAATACCTTATGGCTACTTATCTTATCTTACAGATAATAAATGTAGTAAACATCGTAGTAGCGGTAAATAAGACTATTTGTGTTTGCGTTATTTTAACTTTAGTGATATTTATTTTGGCAAATCATTAAATTAACGATGAATCCACTGAGATCATAATTATTTTTTTCAGTACTTTTCTGATTTTAGAACCTTCTCCATTGACTTCTAGTACCGATTAAAAGCTGCCTATGGTTAGGGGATTCCCGAGTTTTTTTTGCCACATTTATCTTTTGGGTGGACGCTGTTCTAGCCAGTGTAAGGCCTCCACCCAAGAATTGTCAGTTTATCTATGTACCCTACTTACTGCTATTTCAATGTGAGAATCCATGGTCTGTGACTTTCTTTTCTCTTATAGCAAAGTATCGACACATAAAGCTCTCTTTATAGCTTGTTGCAAAATATGAGAATATGAATATGACTCATATGAGAGTCATAGTAAGATACCACGTTTCAGTGCCATATATCATCAATTTGAACAACGTATACTAGTGCAAAAAATATTTAAGATTAAATAATTCACAAAGGGTCGTGTTTCTAAATAAAGCAGTCGAATACCTGACAAACATACTTAACCACAATAAGCACCAAGACTGGAAACTAACGGTCAAGTCCATGTCAACAATGTTCTGATTCTCCGACCTCTTACTCAAAAGTCTACTAAACTACTAACAGGCTAGTTGATCGATTAAATTTATTAACAACTAGTGGCCCGGGCAGACGTCGTTCTGCCACCGCGTATAAACCATCCCTGGACCCACTCTAACCCACACAAAAAGTTTCATCAAAATCTGTTCAGCCGTTCTGGAGTTTTAATCAGACTAACGAACATCAATTCATTTTTATTTATATAGATATCATAAAGTCTATGGTATCTAAGTATCTTAATTATTTCCAGGTCGTTAAGCTTTAAATCTAACTAATTGCGGATATTTAATATTTTCTCAAGCTTTAAAGCAACTATGTAAAGGCCAACATTGTTGATGTGTCGGTATGTGCCTTTATCTACGGCTTCCTAGAACATTGTTTAATTTTATTGAATTATATTAAATACTAGCAGCGCCCCCCGGTTTCACCCGCGTAGTTCCAGTTCCCGTGGGAATACGGGGATAAAATAAGTATAGCCTATATGTTATTCTGATGTATAAGCTTTGTAACTGTAATGTTTTTTTTTTTTGAAAATTCTCAAAGGAACGGGTCGTGACCGGAATATTTTAAATTACAAAGGGAACGTTCTTAGTTTTTGATTGCTTTTTTTTCCAGTGATCTAAAGTGATTGCTCTCGATTGTAGACTAATTAAACATAGATTGCGAGTGTGGCTAACCTTTTGGAATGAATCATTCAATATAAAAAGTAACTTTTAATAACGACCTTGTCAACAAGTACATTAATTAAACACTAAAAAAACCGACGGCGTGTTTTCTTTTAAAATTAAAATAAACTCAAAACATTCCTCTCTATCTGATGCAGCCGTTACAAATGTAGCCCTATAATGAGATAAAGCCGAATCTAGTAGAAAAAAAAAATGGTGCCAAATAAACAAAACACCTCAGTTAATAAAATGGATAATTTTACATAATTAAAATCATATCTAGACCAGTCCATAGTCACCACCCATATATACTTATACACCCGAAGAACATTACCCTACGACGGGCATAGTCAGGCAAAAACAAAATCTTGTTTGTTTCCCGTGTATCGTTGTCCATTTAGTTGACGTAAGTGGGAGCTCTGTAAAAATAATTAATTATATCATTACGTACAGCCTTCGCCCAGAGTCATTCATTACGTATGTTAGCTATAAGTCCACAACACAGTACGGATAGGCAAATAATATAAGTACATTATTTTAATTTATTTCATTAGATAAATTGAAAATATGAATAAATGTGTAATAAACGTTGATTTCGAATTACACCAGAAAAAATACCTTACATTTTAAAGTGCACACTATAATACACCATGGTAGTCATTTTCAAAAATTCAAAATTCAGTCAGCCCAAAAATTCAGAAAATTACTACTAGTCTAACTCCATCTCCAAATTTGACGGGCCTGTTGGCACAGTTGGTAGTGACCCTGCCCCGCTCGGGGTAAACTTTTGTGTGCGAACATGTCTGTTGGCTTAGTGTCTGGTCGTTTATTTAAGTACGTTTATCAGTTGTTTAGTACCCATAGTACAGGCCCTGCCTAGTTTGGGACTAAATAAAAATATTATGGCTTATACTTCCTCATGCGTGAGGTAATACCCTTAGCTCAGCAGTAGAATCTTACTGGTTGATGATGATACACTCTTGAGGATTGGAAGGAGTACCTATTCCATTCTTGGAAGTACGCATTTATTACCAGTACATTTTGCGGCCCTGTACGTTACAGTAACGGAGGAACTAATAGCCGAAAGTTATTTACACTTCGTATGTTTATCTACACTTCTACACTAATATTATTAAGAGGAAAGATTATTTATTGAGATAGAATCAATTTATTTACAAGATTTACAGTTTTGTAAATTAGTTTGTAATGAATAGGAACTAAAATACTGGATTGATTTTAAAAACACTTTTAAAGATGGAAAGCTTTACTTTCCTGAGAGTTACATAGGCTTTTATTACTACATAGTATAAAACAAAGTCGCTTTCTCTGTCCCTATATCCCTATGTCCCTATGTATGCTTAAATCTTTAAAACTACGCAACGAATTTTAATAGATAGAGTGATTCAAGAGGAAGGTTTTAAATAAAGGGAACTACTACTTCACATAAATTTTACTAACTTGTTATTTAGGTGAGCGAGGAAAACCGATAACAAATATTGTACGCACACATTCAATCTTCGATTTAAAATTGAGTAAGTACTCGAGGAAAACCATTTCAAATTAAACTCGCCTCTATTATTAGTAAACAGGAAATATACCGTAACGAATTTAAAATAGCTTATTAATTTGTGGTCACGAGTGGCAGGAGATAGGGAAGCAAACAAACAAATGTCGAACATTCTTATCTTATACTCACTTGTGGCAATGAATTTTCCTGTACACGCCATAGGTACTTCAAGTTACTGTAATTAGAGCCAATATGAAATTATATTCTTACGTATTATTTTATGATCATAGAATCCAGTGGCTATTTTCCATAGAGTAATAGAGAATATTTGTGCATTCAATAGGGTTTTTGTTTTTTAAATACGCATGGCTCTTTGAAGGCATTGACCATGCTACAAGCTGTGCTTATTGTTCTGCAATCAGATTTCTTACTACAAAACTTCAAAAGTTAAACTAACTAATTCCCCTCTCCTCCCCTCCCCCTACTCCCACCTCAAAGGTCGGCAACGCAGATGTGACTCTTGAGTTGCAGCTGTCCATGGGCGACGGACGTCACTTACCATCAGGTGACCCGTATGCTCGTTTGCCCCCATTTTTATCATAAAAAAAAACTAACATCTTCCTAAAATAATGGCAGATGATTGATGCCATTGCTATTATTACAGTCATTAGTACAGACTAAGATTAACGTAAAGGAGACGTTTCATGAATGTTCGGAGACTGGGCCTGCACCATGTACACCGGTTTTTTAGATAAATATAAATAGAATAACTATAGTTTTATTCATGATTTTGCTTATAGTTGCCTAGTTTCGTTGTACAATAAACTTTAATTTTTATTAAACTAGCATAGCGACGACCTAAAAAAAAATTGCGGTAATTTTTTTGACATTATTTTGATGTTGGTCGGACTAATTATTCACAATAACGTGGAAATTGGGCTTAAGAAGTTAGAAATAGGATCCATTGAAGTTTAATTACTTTTGTGCAAGTTAAATAGATATGGAAATGATTTTTTAAAATATTTTTCTGATAATCACTAAATTTTTCTCTATTTTTCACACTGGTGTAAAATGTGCAGGCCCAAGATGGAACGTCTCCTTTACCAAATAAAAAAAGTGCTTTCGACTTATCCCAGAAGAGGCGACAATCGGCAGTTTTATTTTATTCCGAGATGGAATATCGACTTTTCACCACTGTATTTTTCGGACCCCTGCCGACGGTAACCCCATCGCCGGTCCGGGTTGCAGTCACACAGACCTCAGAATCCATAATTCCGGGACCTGCAAAAAATAATAACACTTAAATTCCTAATAGTCAAAATTCTGTCCGTCTTCTGTTTTCCGTTGCTGACGCTCCACATCTAAGGAGCAAGTGCGAGATTGTTTATAGTCAAACTGTTGAATATTTATTTTGTTAAGCCGAGTTTCATCGCACGCTCGATGGGAACCGTGCCGAGGCATACCGTGGAACCCTTAGTTGTCGGATGTAAACAGTCGTGTAAACAATATTGATTATGATAACAAACCTGTCAATAGGTTTCTGGGTCGTAGAGTTTCCTTTTTGTGACTTATCTCGAGTGAGATCTCATCTATCTATAGCTTAGTGCTTTCTTTAGCACTTGAAATGGTTCACATCTGGCGTAAAATTTTTGCAATGTCCTACACTTTATGCTGTATGCTATCTCCCTACAAAAATACACGATAACTCCCTAAAGCTTGGGTCCCACGGTCCGTAAAATCGCGGATGCACGCAGACCAGCTCGCACGACGCACCGTGGGACCAGCCTCGTCCGTGATAGCACAGAACGTCTGTGGCGGTGCGCCCGTATCCATCGTGAGTCGGTAACTTCAAAGGTGCGCTCTTCTCTCTCTTTCTTTCGCTTTGCATTATGACAACATAAAAACATCTACACACACCGACACGCACCGTTGGACCGGCCCTGCCTGTGGTGCGTCGCCGTCCGTGCTCGTCGGCTGAGTGTAGCTGATCCGTAGAATAGCGGACCGTGGGACCCCAGCTTAAGATTGGTTCAGCGGCTTGAACCAAGGGCTTAAAGGAGCGGACTGCCTGGGCTGGAGATAACTAGATAATTAATAAAAGAAATGCGAAATAGGGAAACATAATTAAAAACTGAAACACAACAAAACAACGGACATACGAAAAACAGTCAATTATGAAAAAGTTACATAAGTCGTATCCTACTAATCCTACTAATATTATAAATGCGAAAGTTTGTTTGGATGGATGTCTGGATGTATGGATGTATGTTTGTTCCTCTTTCACGCAAAAACTACTGAACGGATTTTGTTGAAACTTTACAGTTATATCCTATCCTACTAATATTATAAACGCGAAAGTTTGTATGGATGTCTGGATGTCTGGATGTCTGGATGTCTGGATGTTTGTTCCTCTTTCACGCAAAAACTACCGAACGGATTTTGATGAAACTTTACAGTTATATAGCTTATACATCAGAATAACACATAGGCTATATTCCCGTATTCCCACGGGAACGGGAACTACGCGGGTGAAACCGCGGGGCGCTGCTAGTAGCTTATACATCAGAATAACACATAGGCTATATTTTATTCCCGTATCCCCACGGGAACGGGAACTACGCGGGTGAAACCGCGGGGCGCTGCTAGTAAGAAATAAAGCTATTTTGATGGCCTGTGTCATCATATTAGTCATCAAGAGGGGGTCTTCAATAAGTTTATACTAATTGCATAGAAAAGAGGTGTAACCCGGGTGAAGCTTTTATTTCAAATGATTTGAAAGCAGATTTAATATATTTTACGAAAAATTGTACATTAATCAGTTGAGGATTATCAGCTCCCTCTAGTAGCATCTCTTGAAATTAGACAGATATCGATAAGTACCTAATGTTAACATTTTCAGTAGGTAAGTGTATAGATGGCCTAAAAATTTAGAAGATCACTACATCAAACTGCATTACGTCATCGTGTATTAGAGTAACAACAAATCTATTACAATAACATTGAGGCCCGCTAACCTTGCAGTGTGCCGGCCACATGTTACCAGAATTGCTAGTTTTTTGTGACATTGTATCAACTTAATGTGGGAACTAGCCAAAAACACTTTTCTTGAGACAAGGGAAGTCATGCATCACAGCCTAAGGTCATACTATGTAATGAGATTTCTTAACCAAAAAATGCTGTAATTTTAATGCGGAGGTTAATTTCAAGTGCAAAAATTTAACTTTGCGCAAAATATTTGTTAAATTTACGAGCCAATTTCCTGCGTTTAAAGGCATCCAAATTCGTTTTCATGATTGACCTTAACATTTAAATAAATACCTAGATTAAAATTTATTATTCGTTTCTTCCCGACTGATAATTAGTGTCTTTCTGTCTATCTGCTTATTTTAGCAATTTCTTATCGATTGGACTTGAAATAGGGCATATATTTAATGCTTGCCCACTTTATTGCAAATGCAAAGTCTGCTTCCAGTCAATTTTTTTGTAGGTTCCCAGGGGAAAAGCGTAACTGTATAATTACGAACTCTGCCCGGGGGGCCAAGAGGTGATGTGGGACTCGACAGCCTAGTGTGCCATGCCATACCATGTGCATTGTCATATATGCCATGGCAACACCTAGGTATTCCTCCTCGCCACTTCGGATCCAGCCACGTCACGGTGCTTGTGCATCCGCAGACATGTCACGACCGCGCGCAAAACAAATTGCGGTGCCTCCTCGAGTGGGGGTCGAACCCTATCTCTGCTTGAGGCGCCTAGAGGAGTTTTCCAGCACGGGGCCTTTCAACACAACCCAACGACCCACCGGGATATGTATTTGGTTACACCTATATGAAATCAGAATGTCCGTTCAGTACGATTGTTGACGAGGTCTATATTTATTAGTCTATGATATTTATTGGCTGACAAAAATCTGACTGTTATAAAAGACCGCCGCCATCGTCTGTCAGTTATCTGACAGTTATAAAGATGGCCTCCAATGTCAGTCGATTTAGTTGTGTAACTGCTCGGATATAAACCCGTATACATCCCTAAACGGTAAGATGTTTAGCTGCGCCCTAAGTCTAAAATTAGATGATTCAAATCACAGTTACATTATTGAAATTATACTATCAGTGAGCATGATAATTATAAAGTTACACAAATAAAGCAACTTGAAACCAGTGGTGCAATCTATTTCAGAACTATTCGGACGATTAAGTACGCCTTTCTCAAGACCTCTCTAAATGAAAGGCGACTGGTTAATAGATTAGAAATGCTTTTTGTCTGTAGCTAAAATATATTTTTATTGTAGCCAGCTAAAGCAATAGTAACAAAGAATACAGTCGAGTGGATTAGACTGATAATAAATATAATATGGAGGAAATTGGCACAAGCAAAATCATTGGCGATTTGTTCCAGTTGTATGAGGTGGCTAAATATAATTTTGCTGTTCAGCCTCGGAATATATTATGTAGAAGGCATTTTATCGTAGATATTTATTAACCTTTATAGGATTTTCGTGTAGGTAATGGCAAAAATGACAAAATAATAAAAAGAGCTGCCCTTAAGTTTCTTGCTGGTTCTTCTCAGGGTACTGCATTTGGAACCAGCAACTCGTCGGTGGAGATGGGCTGCTGTTTACATTTAGCCAATCTCCATGGACGAGTTTAGAGTGCCTTGTTAGTAGACTATAGACTTTTTAACTTAAACATACTGCCGATCGGTTTATATAAGTTGCTGATTCCGAAAAAGCAACCCAGCGGTGTTAATTCCCCGACTTGATTTACGAGTATTGAGATTTTGAACTGAAAACAAATTGTTATCAACATAAATTATAGCCTACATTACTCAGGGATAATTAAATTCCGATTATTGAAAGAAGTTTTATAATCGGTTTAGTAATTGCAGATATTTCCCCTCAACAAACTCACAGTTTTATCTCTTTATAATATTAGTAGGTATTAGTATGTATATAGATATAGTTTTTGTTTATAATTTTCTTCGGCGTTCGTATACATTGTCATCATCATCAACCCGTAACAGCCCCTAATGAGCTAAGGGTCTTTCCTCATACATGAAGATGGGAAGTATGGGATGTCCTCCCACGCGACTCCACCGCAAATTGAGATATAGTTTTATAATATGTAAAACATCGTCCTCTTCCATCTCAATTGTTTATCAAACGCATTTTCCCAGTGCAAGCGGCTCAACGCCTCGGTCGCTCCACACAATCTACGAGAAATGAGGTAATGTTGCCCAATGCAACGAAATTGTTGCTTGCGACACCGGTGTGGGTAGCGAACCACCGCCCGTCGCGCCCCGTGCGAAATTGCGCGGGTTTCCGAACGGAATTCAAACGTGAAAATGTGTTTTTATGATGTCCGCCCCCCTATTCTTCTGACTTGACGACCATTTAATGTAAAGTGTAATTTAGTAAATTTTAGAGGAAAAACTAATTTTAGTTTTCCTTTTGCAGGTTATTATTGTAACGTAATAATAATGGCCGAGTGTAAGAATGAAAGGTAAGTAGGATGCACGAAATGGAACGGGATGTGTGTGGGGGTGGGACTGCGGGAGAGAAAGAGAGAGGTCGAGCCGTATGGACGACCCGAAAGGAGTGAGCTGTGTGTGGAAAGTGAAAAACTCAATAATAAATAAATAAACTGAAAAAGCCTTTCTCTGGAAATTCCCTCTACAGTTTGGTTAAGTTACGATATTTTACTGACCTGCCCAAGGAAAAATATAATTCCTGGCTAAATTTTGTTGAAATCCTTTGAGCCGATTTAAGCCTCTTCGGAACAAACTTCTACATAGACATACCGAAATCCTAAATACGGTCATTTATCCCATTAACGGATGAGGAATCCCATAATTTTTAGATTTGACTTTCAAAATAACAATATCTTTTTCACAACTTTAATTTTATTATAATTATTGGTATCAAAATAAACGTTTTTCTATTCACTTTAGTTTACAGTTCTCTGTAGCCAAATACCTACCTGTCTCAAAAACCCTATAATATCCCAAAAGTGACTGTTTTCTGTGACATTTTCACGGATAAACCGGTGAACTAATCTCGATAATGGTAACCAAATGGTCAGACATTCAAAGATTGTCTTAGACAGTTGGCCTGCTGGTCCAGTAAAAATATCTTAGATCTATGTGCTGGAGAGTAGATAATTATTTTCACGACTTCTGCAACCAATTTGGAAGAGCGTATAAAGTGAACAATTTGTGACTATTTCGAGTAATTGGGTGAGTCATCTTCGTTGTTCAACAAAGAAATTCGCTCCATTTCGCGGCGTGAATCAGCACGTATTGTTCATTTCTCGTGTTACGTTAAGAAACATGTAGTTCGGTTTGTTGAGATAAATCTACTTTTAATTATCAAACAACACCCAAAGTGCATAATAATATATGCATATTTACTGGTTCGACATGATATTAAAAAGAGCTGCCCTTGAGCTGGCATGTACCAATGAGTTTTTCAAAAACTTACGTACATATTTATCACTATCTCGACGGTGAAGGAAAACATCGTGAGGAAACCCGCAGGTCTCAGAATTAATTCTGAGACATGTGTAAAAATAGACCCCGTCCGGCGATGGGCTCACCACCTATTACGTTTACGGGTTCAATGTATCTCGTGAAATGTGCGTATATCCAGTAATGGAATACCTCTGCCTACCCCCTCGGGGATGAAAGGCGTGAGATAATTTATTTTTTATTTTATTTATTCTGCCCTTGAGTTTCATGCTGGTCTTCTCGGGGTACTGTATGGAACCAGCAACTCGCCGGTGGAGATGGGCTGCTGTTTACATTTAGCCAATCTTTATAGACGAGTTTAGAGTGCCTTGTTATTAGACTATTGACGTTTGTAAGTGTATTTTTAGTATCTACAGAAAATAAATTATTTTTCACTGTTGTGCCTACTAGCGATATATTACGTTTGCCGCCACTAGCTGCCCCCACATGAGAGCAATGGTTATCTGCCCCCATGGATGAAAGAGTGGGGCAGATGGTAATTTTCATTCCTATCTTACTCCATAGCTTCGGTTTATTTGAGTTGCTCCGATAAAGAAGCCAACTGGCGCTTTTTCGACGAGATTTTGAACTAAAAACTAGTTTTTGTAGCATAATACTAGTCAGAGATAACGTATAGGTACTCGCAGCAACCTATTAGTAAAATAACATTACAAGATGATTTAGAAACTTCAGACCTTACTCCCGGCATAATTACGAACCGCGAGCGAGGAGCCTGTTGGCTTAGTTGGTAGTGACCCTGGCTTCTGAGTCGGAGGTCGCGGGTTCGATCCCCGTCTGGGGGCCAACATTTGTGTGCATGAATATATCTGTTGGCTTTTTGTCTAGTCGTTGAATATTTATTTAATTATGTTTATCAGTTGTTTAGTAACCATAGTACAGGCCCTGCCTAGTTTGGGACTAAATAACCGTGTGTAAGTAGTGTCAATAAAAAACCACACAATTTATCATTTTTATAATATCAGTAAATATTTTACCGTGTACTCGAAGATAATATACCAAAAAACATTGTTCTCAATATTAATCACCGATTGGCTAACTACTAAATATCCAAAACTCTCTCATTCATTTAAAATAATTTTTAATTTGTAACAATACAAATCAATTGCTCTATTTCTTTAACATTCGCGTTCCGTATTCATAAGCGACCAGTGCATAATTAATTCTAATACACCTACTTAGATGCCAATTAATTATTGTTAACAGACACTTAAGGCAGGTTCCCTATTTCGATCTACATACATACAAACACATTTAACAGTAAATAAAGAAGTCTGCAAGTACGTAATATAAATACATATAATAAATAAATACACCCACATCTTTTCATATCAATATATTTTTGGATGCCTGAGCGTGTACCACACAGATTGTATATATTTTTTATCAGTTGCTTAGTACCTACAGCACCAAGCTGTGCTTAGTTTGAAACCCTAACTATTTTAAATTTCGTATTTGAATTTTATTTAATTCATAAATAATAACAAATGTATGACGTCGTTATAAATAAGCCACAGGTTAAGAAGAAGTATTCTCTGCTACAAAATTGGACCATGAATTTTATAACTCATGCTAAACTAATCGACAAACCCGAGGACATTCGATAGTTACGAATAAAATACATCGGTACGATACAAAACCAGTTATATGCAGTTAATTTGCAGTAACTCTAAGAATTTCAGATATGTTTTATTGTGAAATCGCTTGTCCAAACTACTGGAATTTGTAGTGCCCTGGTAATACCTGCATTTCCGCCTACTTAGAGTGCCTTTGATCCGGTAGTGGAAGCTCAGCGAATGATATTTGAAACAATTTATTATATAAATTACTCGCGGTTCTGCGCGGTTTCACTGGCGTAGTTCCCGATTCCGTGGTAATACGGGAATAAAATATAGCCTATATTAGGTACTCAGGGATATTGAGCTTTCCAATGGTGAAAGAATTTTTAAAATCGGTCCCGAGGTTTTTGAGTTTCTTCGTTACAAACATACACATATTTCCTCTTTATAATATTAGTGTAGAAGTGTAGATGTAGAAGTGTGTATAATACTAAAAAAACAATACATATATATGTTGTCATTTTATTTAAATAAATATAATATACTACTCCTGTTCCTCGTGGCAGACGTATGTACTTTTTTTTCAACAGTTTTTTTATCGAACTCTTAAATCTAAGATAAAATATGTCTTCCCTAAAAACTTTTTCTTTAAACCTCTTTGATCCCATAAATATTTGATACGATCGATCGGTCTGGAAGTCTATACAGGGTGGTTTAAATTCAGCAATAGATATCCCATGGCTGAAATGATGATGTGTTGATGAATATAAAATTTCGTAACTTACGTGGAAAAAATTTATTGAATCTCCCGTTTCTTGATAAATAAAAAGTTTCTTTATTTGATTTCCAGTTCAATTAAATTGTCTATATTATTTTATTGCCACAAATGCTTATCAAATAAAATTGTATCTGAGGTAAATAAATCATTATGTCGAACACCTGTCTCACCGCGAAGCATGACATTGAGATTTAATATCAACAGTTCCAAGCTATTTTGATCGGTATCAATTGCTACGGCTATTATTCTGAGAAAATAATAAAGGGTCTTTATACTTATAAAATAACTAGGTAGTATCATGCAGCATTGATTAAGCGTATGTGATTATTTGATTATCCTCCATTCCCATGGGAATATAAGAGATAAGTGCGAGTCGGATTCGCAGACGAAGGGTTTCGTACCACCGTACAATAGAATAACCACTCTAAAGAGTAAAAAAACCGACTTCAATCTTCAACTTATATGGTTTTCTCATGGATGCCGTTGTCAGGACTGGACGAAATTAAAATGGGACCAATCTGGAAGCAACAGCTTTTAAATAAAAAAAGAATCATCCAAATCGGTTCACCCCGTCGAAAGTTCTGAGGTAACAAACATAAAAAAAAAAAACAGACGAATTGATAACCTCCTCCTTTTTGAAGTCGGTTAAAATTCGAGAGGAAACGACAAAGGAACGGACGGAGAGTGGAGGCTTAGTAGTTTGGTTATGGAACCCTAAAAATGTAAGTAAGTAAGTAAGTAAGTAACAACTCTTTATTGTACACCAATAAAAATATGCAACAAGTGACATAGTGATACAGAAAAGTACAAGGGGCGGTCTTATCGCTTTAAGCGATTTCTTCCAGACAACCTTATGCCTTGCCTCTATCCTAAAAAGCAACAATAGTCTGAGCTTCTTACGTCCAAAAGTTGATTAGGAATATGATTCATTTTTATGACGACTTATAAATATATTAAAATGTATATTCTTAGAAGTTATGACGTAATGGACGTATGACGTAATACTCAAGTAACTAACTGATTATTACACACCAATAATAAATAAGTGAGTGTCTGCATAAAATAATAATATAAGCTCTACATAATTATGTTATTACATTTATTAAAATTAATGCTTATGAATGTGAAGGAAGCGAGGGAAGTGTGCAAGGATCGGGCAAAGTGGCGATCCATCGTCTCTGCCTACCCCTGTGGGAAGAAGGCGTGAGCTGTATGTATGTATTTATTAAAATTAAATGATTACTCATTAATATTATTCAGTATACAATATACCTATATAAATTCTGATTTTTAGTCTCTTAATGGATTTAACTTACACCGTTCGTCTAAAATAATAAGAAAATGTTTTAGTGTCTGTCCCAACAGAATAATTTGTACATGAAAATACGTGTCCCAGTATTGCAGGGCATAATAAAATCAATGTACACTTTAATTATAATAATATATATAATAATATATATATATATATATATATATATATATATATATATATATATATATATATATATATATATATATAATACGTAATAATACAATAGAGGTAAAATTGTGGGTTTGTTTGTCTGTTTGTATTTTGGGTGTCATCTTTGGAACTTTCTATCTGTCTAATATGGCAATTTATTTGATAAATATCTCAATATTAGTAAATCAAGTCTGAAAAAAGCACCCTTGGCTGCGCTTGCGCAACACATATAAACCGAGGTGAAGCTAGGGCGGGCGGCTCGACGGCAGGCTGGTTAACAAAAAAAAAATTTTTGTTGGATCTTATCTCTAGAACTACTGATGGTATCCTTAAAATAATTTACTGTTAGAAACACAGTACACTTACACTATTTCATGTGACATAGGTTGTTTTATTGAAACCGGCCGGTGAAGCTATTCTAAGATCTAATTGAGAACGGACGAAGTCGTTAGCGCCTATCTTCTAATATATAAAAATGTCATGTCACGGTGTTTGTGATTGAACTCCTCCGAAACGGCTCGACCGATTTTAACGGATTTTTTGACGTAATAATGTCTTATAAATCAATTAACGCCGGCTGCACGCACGAAAAAGTGTCACGGTCCGCCTGAGCTGAGCGTGGAAGCGAGGGCGCGGAACAGGCGATAGAGAGGCACGATCGGCCTAGCGTTCGGCTTGTTCGCATCTTCTCTCTTCCTCACCAGTACGAAATTTTTCGTCGATGAGATCTTATGACGTTATCACTTAATACCGTCCGTAAACCGACTTTACAGACAGACAATTTTTTTGTAGGTATATTTGGTAAGTATGAGAATAGGTCGTAAAGTATCCCCCCCCCCCCTTTATGTAGCAGAACAACGTTTGCCGGGTCAGCTTTAGTACTATAAGTACAAGTATAAGTGTCACGTGGACACAAGTGTAGGCAAAAGATACTGAAGTGATTTACTCGCTCGAATGAACGTGGTCGCAAACAAGCGTTTCCTATAAAACAATTAATGATCGGTTTATGAGTACTACCTCACGAGTGAATTTACATACATGGCTCTAATAAATACTATGGTAATGGTAGGTTTTATTAGTATATTTTATGTTGTCCATGTATACGTATACCTACTGTTATGTCAATGTAGCGTGATCAAGAAAACAGAGGAGTTTCTGCGCTTCTGAGCTTCGTTTGCGTTGACCTTTCTAAAGAGCATGCTATTTTCCTACCTAATTTCTTAAAAATCAGTGCAGCGGTTTAGCGGCAAACAGGTAACAAACGGGCGACGGGGTAACCGATTTATTGCACAAGTTTTGAAAGCGCCATTGTAAGGGCGGAAATCGGCGAAAGCACCAAAGACAAAGTAGAGTAGACGTACGCAGTACGCCCGATTATACCTTTAAAACGCGGTTTTCGTAAGTTTCGGTATAGCTGCATATACGAGTATGTATAATTATAATATTTTACTGGTAGTATATACCTATATGACTGGTGATCTAGTGCAAAAATATAAATAAATATAGTCACGCCTTCAATGGTAGTAGTGGGATAGGCAGAAGAATTCAATTTATGGAGATACCCAAGCTTCACCAGTGTATTGTTTGTATCCTTCTTGGAAACTTATTTCTATGTCATATTTGATAAGTATGTACTGTGTATTCAGTGTGCAAAAAATTTTTTTTTTTCTATTTTATTGTTATCTGTGAAGACCTGTCATTGGCTTCGTTTTTACTTAATTAAGCTTTTAGACCTGTCTTATAGCTGTAAATAAATAAATAAAATAAATCCCTAAATGGACCTGTTGCTGTTGCACATGCCTCAAAATTGATTCACGGACCTGTCGATTTCCTCACGATGTTTTCCTTCACCGTCTACTTAGTGGTAAATATGTACGTGATCTAGGTTTCATCAGTATTATTGGGCATAAATATTAATTATATGATACTAGCGACCCGCCCCGACTTTGCACGGGTGCAATGCTTATACTTAAACATTCCTCTTGAATCACTTTATCTATTTAAAAAAACCGCATCAAAATCCGTTGCGTAGTTTTAAAGATTTAAGCATACATAGGGACATAGGGATATAGGGACAGAGAAAGCGACTTTGTTTTATACTAGGTGATTGAACACAAATATACCACAATAATGCTAGATGCTCGTGCACACGTACTTATTAACCTATTGATCATTCCGCGAACTTTACTCTTTACTATGAGTAAGGAGCAAGGATGCAATCATCGGCAAATAACAGCAATTTCGCACCAGTGTGAGTCAGTTCACTATGACACAGGCTGGATTAATACTCCCACTATCAATATATTGCTCGGAAAGCAGAAGAAATGACGTCAAGGATAATTATATAGCTAACTACCTGCACGGTATTGTAGTTCCTACAGATAAAACATCAGAACGCGACATCAGTGGGCGTATTCACGGAGATTCGATATTCGATAATCGACTCGGAATCGGAAAATCTGTCGAATCCGTATTTCAAATATGACATACGGATTCGACAGATGTGAATAGCCCGTCTCGAAACCTTTCGACAGATTTTCCAATTCCGAGTCGATTATCGAATCTCCGTGAATACGCCCGCTGGTGTAGCAGTTCATTGTATTGAAATTAAATTGCGGCTCAAATATAAAACAAAAAATTAATATGAATTTTACAATTCTAACAAATTTTAAAAGAATACAACAAAAGTTACGTGTCATGTTACGTAAATAAACCCCTCAATACAGGGGCCTTGTATATTTGCAATTATTATTTTGTATTGAACACGCCATTGCTGCCTACCTATCACCAAGGAAAAGGTTAATTTTGTTTACTGCGCCAAGGTAAGTGTATCAAACTCATTATAATGGTTTCCTAAATGAAGATATGGTTAAAGAGCCGGCCGAAAATCAGTGAGGCTCGGGTTCAAATCGTGGCATGTACCAATGAGTTTTTCAAAAACTTACGTACATATTTATCACTAGCTCGACGGTGAAGGAAAACATCGTGAGGAAACCCGCAGGTCTCAGAATTAATTCTGAGACATGTGTGAACAGACCCGGTCCGGCGATGGGCTCACCACCTATCACGTTTAGGGGTCCAATGTATCTCGTGAAATGTGGGTATATCCAGTAATGGAATACCTCTGCCTACCCCCTCGGGGATAAAAGGCGTGAGATTATGTATATATATATATGGTTTCCTTAAGAGTCATGAGTAGGAATATTTACTACTTATGAAGAAACATAAGCGGGGGTGCCTGACTTTTTCGCTGTCATGAGGTCCCGTATAGCCTCCTTCTGGGATAGGATACGCAGCTCGGAGAACATGATACTCCGGGCCTTATGTGAGGATGTAGAAAACTCCATTTTTAAATATTGGCTTGGTGTGCATCGGACGACGAACCGCAAATAAATAATTGTGTTTTATTATTGTATACTGACTGTTACTTTTATTTTGTAGGTATTTAATTGTATGTGTATTTTGTATTTAAATTTTCTATAAGTTTTTTGTGCCTGACAATAAAAGCTATTATTATTATATTATTATTATTATAAGAAGCCCACAGACCGCAGAATTGTTCCTTAGGCATCCCAGCACAGTTACGTTTACGACAGCACTATTTACACAGGTTTATTTGGCGCCAAATTAGTCAAAGCCTGTACAGTCAAGTGCACGTGGAACTTGACATATTGGACTTTGTAACGTTCTTATTACAGCCTTAGAGGTCAGGCACTACAAGTGTTTAGCTTCATGTGCTCTTGACTGTACATGTACAATAGCGTAAGGATCCCGATGCTCTGCTCTTGAAGTTTTCGGAAAAGGCTTATTAGGCTTATTATTACATCGCATAAGATGCGTAATTTTCAAACGACAGTAGGGAATACTCAAAGAGTTTGAAATACTCAAGGAGCTTGATTAGTTTTTAATAAACATATTTTATTAACCCTAAATTGGGCAAGGGGAAATTTGTTCCCACTTTAAATTGAACTCTATGTAATTATAGTAACAGAATCCAAAATCGATGCAAAAAAATTACATGCCTGTGCCTGCTAACTGCCACTGACCAGGCCCTGGTCAAGTGGCTTCGTAGAACGTAAAGACTTGTCGAATAGAGTGACAAAATATGTACCTATGGGATTGACATTTGCGCTGGATTTGTCATGCGCGCGGCTTATAGCGCGATCAAGTAAAATTGATGCAACGCTCTAAAGAAGTATACTTACTGATTGGTATTAAAATTAAGCGAACGCCAACCAAGCGAATGAAATCTTCGTTAGCCACTTGGCTAGAAGGCAAGTACATAGAAACATCCAGACTTTGTGTGTAGGTGGATGATTTAATTGCGAAAGTTATCAGTGCTAAGTGTTTTTGATTAATTTATAACAATAAATATACCTAAAACACTATTACCACAGCCCACACGTTATTAGAATTAGCATAGATTACAAATAAAGATTTATCAAGCTTTGTCGAGGTACGTAATGTAGTGGATCAAGTTATCCATGAAGTTGGCTGATTACATAAATATTTCTTAACAAACAAAAATAAATAAATAGGCTCTCTCTACAAAATAAAAGGACGGTACATCTGTGTTGAAATATTTTGTAATTTTTTTTGTGGTTGTATAAAATTCGGAAGGAAAGCATACGAGGAAGTTTCATGTCACCCGTGTAATCCAGTGATGAGAGTAATGTTGTACGTAGGTAATCCATATACATATATAAAATGATAAACTGACTGACTGATTGTTGATATATCAACGCACAACCTAAACTGCTGGGTCTAGAGACTTGAAATTTTGCACATAGATAGCTTATACAGTGTAGGATGTAGGATTTTGCTAAATCCCGATTCATCCACATCCATCACACGATTCGTGCGTACATGCTTTTTGGCTTTTGGTACTCTTTACCTTTCCTATCTCCTGACAATCTTTTTATATCCGACGGCTTATAACGGTAAGTATTTAGTTAACATTTTACTTTAAATTAATTTGCGATTTGAATTGGGAATAAGGCTGTCGCATAGAGCATAAGGTTTCAACACTTTCAACTGCTATTTTTGATTATATATTTTTTAATATTACTAATAAAGCAAGCAAATTACATATCCATCTCCTATAGGTATATATCGCCTTCCATCGACTCACCTACGCACAACACACTTGGTTGTCTCGTTATGTATGAGTTTTCCATCCATTCCGCTCAATATGACTAAACTTGACCTTTTCTCTCTCAGTACTGCAACTGTATTCCTCAATCTATCGATAAAAATAAACTGTGGGAACACATATAAATTAATATGTTTATACAACTAATTTAATAAAACTGGTTTTGCTAACAACTAGTCTCAATCTATATTACAAGTGTGCTAGCCAAGCATGCTTAAACCTAGATTATAAAATACAACTACAGTAAATGTAATCCCTTGTAGCAATTAAACAGTATCAAATCATGGTTTTATTACTACTCCCACGTCGGAATCGTGACAGTATTTAGTATAAGGTGATTTATTATGAAAGTAGTTAAGCTAACTAGATGGGCTAAGCGACGAACGTTAGCGATTGATCTTTTAAAATAAATAATGATCTAAATTGAAAAAGAATTGCGTTTATAGACATTAGAAAGTAAATAGGTAAGTAGTTACTATAAAGAGAGTAAATTTGTATGTCTGGAAAATAAACGGTGATAGGAACTTAGTGAACTCAAAAATATCGACACCGAGTCACATAAAAAAATAAACATTGAGGTAGAAATTTTCAATAAGGTTTCCAAAGAATATAGTGGTGAATCGTTTGTATTTGAAGAAATGGAATACTTCTGCCTACCCCCTTTAGGTCAAAAACCCATGTTAAACGTTTCATAAAAAAATAAAAAATCAAGACTTTTATCCCCGAGGAAGTAGGTCCCCGAGGCAGTTCTGGAAATACCCTCGTTCGTTTCACCAGTACATTCCTTGGACCCCATCGCTGGACCGCGTTTTTACACATGCCTCAGAATTAATTCTGGGATCAGCGTGTTTCTTCACGATGTTTTCTTTCACCGTCGAGCGGTGATAAATATGTACGTACAAGCTTTTTCCAACCGCTATTAAAGGTATCTTGCACCATCTTACCTGTCAGCCTCACGAGAATCGAGTGACGCACCGCTGACCGCATCACCAAGACAACCAGGAAGACAGGATTACAACTCGAAGTGTTTGCTTATCTAAAGCTATGACTTAACCTATTTTGCATGAGAAAAGATTAAGATGAAGAAGACGCGAAAAGATAATGTTTTCGTGGGGCATTAGTTCTTGTTGAGCAAAGATGTGTCGAGATTGTGATGATGGAAAATAATTTCTGGTATTTTTTTAGGGTTTCATACCCACAGGTACCATGCCCTATAACTAAGCATTTTGCTGTCAATCTGTCTGTCTGTCTGTCTGTCAAAGAGCTGTATCTCATGAACCGTAATCGTTGGTACACAGTTGAAATTTTTACACGATATATATTTCTATAACCCCTGTAAAGTAACATAATATGTTTCTCTTAAAAAAAAAGATTCAAAAAATGAGTTTTCTCAAAAACCTCCCAAAAACCTTGTTTAATAAGCTACCACGAAGGGTTCTGTACAGCAACCGGCCCTTTGTGGTAGCTTTAAAATAAGGTTTTTTCCTTAGCTCTTTTCATAAACCAACGGTTATGTAGGTAAGTGATGCAGTTGATGGGAGATTTATGTCGTTCTTGCTGATCAGTGCATAATTAAATTATCAGGGGACTAATTTTCCTTCGATATATAGAAACATAGACTTGATTCAGAATTTTCCCACGGAGTTGCCGCAACGGCGATTCAGTAATCAATTCATTCAATTCAATTCAATCATTCTTTGCTGCAAACTTTTCCAGATTAAAGTTGACAGGCGTCACCACTAACTTGCTTTACTTTATCTTACTTTACCTCTAAAAGACGCGGACCTGGCATTATAACAACCTTGTATAAAGTTGATGGATGGGTTTAAACTTTTAAAGCAACATTGACAAGGCTTTTCCGACGAGTAACTAGATAAACTGATTATACTAAAGTTAATAGTGATACAGGGTAATATGAATCTATCCGTTGGAAAAAAAGCCCTTGAGTTGGTTCTGATACTCATCTACACTAATCTACACTTCTACACTATATAGGTAATATTATAAAGAGGAAATATTGCATTTTTGTATTCTTGTAAGTATATAGTATTCTTGTATTTTTGTATATCAACGATGCTTTTTATGAGTGTATACCGTATCTTCCTTTTTTGCTTTTATCTATGTATCAAAGTGATCTTCATATTATACAGATGTGACCCAAAACTAAAACAAACCTGGCTAGAGGAAGTATTAGTAATAGTAAACATTTATAATGATTCATGTTTCTCAAAACCGTCGCAAGAGTTTGTGGAAGGAATACCGGATGCCAAGTAGGTACTTAGTTTCAGTTAGCTCATTTTATGTAAGAATCTTTAATATAAAAATTAATGTTTGCTTGTTTATTCCTCTTTTATGTGGTCCAACACGATTCTGTAACTATAATGAAATTTTGATGAGTGGTTCAGCAGGCGTATTCACGAAGCTTTGATATTCGACTCGGGATCGGAAAATCTGTCGAAGATGGGCTATTCACAGATGTCGGTATCGAAAACGAATGTCATATTTGACATAAACGCCTAAAATACAGTTTCCGAAGTCGATAAAAATTTCTTCGGAAAATTTTTCACTTGATCTGAATCGAACGGAAACGGTGTCGAGCCTCCCTGAATACGCCTGAACTGCACGCCCGCCAAGGTATTTCTTTTTTTATGGAAATTCTCTCTTGCAACCGAGGTTTCAAAATATTTATTTACCGACGAGACTACGAGATGATATATCCTTCTCAATAGAACAGGTAATGAAATATTAGAAAATAAAATATTTATAATTCAACAAAATTTATACATAATATTTAATAAGTATTTTCTATAGTCTAACAGTGAATATCAAGATGCGCTGATCATTTAAATTATTATAAATCATCATCATCATCATCAACCCGTAACTGCCCACTGCTGAGCTAAGGGCATGGCTAAGGGTCTTTCCTCACACATGAGGAAGTATTATTATAAATGCGTAGAGTTATATAGGTACATCGACATAATTATATGTCATTAGCTATACATATTATGTGGGTACTTTTATTCAAAAGAAAACTAATAGCTATTTGATGATGTCCGTAATTACCAAGAAAAGTGATAATTTAAATGAGAAAATGATTGGAAAATGTATTAATTTCGTCAAAAATATTGTGTAAGGCTATAAAATAGGGCGCAGAGAAAGAGTATTATCAGTAGTATCCTCAAGGTATAATTTTTAAAATACTTTTAATACCTAACCTATTCAGTAACGGACTAGAAATAAAATGCCAATGATAACTTTGTAGGAACACAAGAGAAAGCCCTTCCTTTCAAACCAGTCAAAATTAAATCACTTTGCGAATCTATTGTTATTCGCGATGATTTTAAGCTACCCGGAAAGCGAAAGTCGGAAATCGAAAGGCCCCATTTAAAAAAGGTGCAACATAAAAATGGGCTCAAAATAAAGAAACCGAGTAGCAAGGCATAAAAATTTATTACTGATGCATTCAAATCTGGCCTGCCGCTCACTTTCACATTTCTACAAAATATCATGCGCAAGATCAGAGGGGTAATTATGCAACTACACAATGGGACGGTCCCTTTGAACTGAATAGTTAGTATTGTTTTTGACAAAGAATGTGTCTATTGTAAGCTTCCGACTTTATATGAACTCGTAATTACAAACGATTTAGGACTCCAGTTTGGAGCTACAATTCCAGCAATAAAATTTTATTAGTTGCCAAAATATTATTATCAGAGTAGGTACCTACCACTATAATTTAGTAATAATAATAAGTCTCTTTAATTTTTATTTATGTAATAACATCCTAAAGCCGCGTTTTCACGGTACGAGCGCGCTCGGACAGTGTCAATCGAACAATGTACTCGACTCTGGCTGACCAGCTGAAATTCCTAATTTTAAGATAGCTCTATCGTTTTCCACCACTTTGGAAAGGAAAGGGACAGAAATAAGAGCCATATTTATTTATCATGTCACAAATGTCAAAATAACAAAATTAACCCTTATGAACGCAATCACATTTTATTGAAACACACGTGTTTAGCAATTTTAGCAACGATGTAACAAGGTCATGCATAAAAGTGACAGATAAGCACGTTCATAAGGTTCAAATTAGTTGGTTTTTACATGTTTGACATTCATTACTCTTAAATCTTTTTTTTGTTTTTGTCCTTTTTCTTCAGTATTCCATGAAGAAGGATAGACCAACTTAAAACTAGAAATTTTAGCTGGTCAGCAGAATCGAGTACACTGTCCGATCCACGGACTGGCTGCCAGCGTCCGCGTACACTTTTATCACGTGTTTACATGATACGAGTAAAGTCCAAGTAGAGAATTGGTCCTTTGCCTTAATAAGAGAATTTTTTGCGTTTATGATGCCTAAACATCGTTTCACAACATTTTATATTCCCTTACCAGAAAATATTTTTATATGTAATATACTCAATTGTAGTGTATTTTTTTAGGACTTTAAGACCTTGACGGGCCTGAAGGCTCAGTTGGTAGTGATCCCGCCTTCTGAGTCGAATATCACGTTTGATTCCCGAGGCCAATATGTATTAAGTGGGCTATGCCTAGTTTATTGAGGCTAAATACTCAGCAGTAATTATTTTTTTTCTTATTTAAATTATTGAAATTTGTAAGTGCATTTATTTACTTTAATACATTACATTTTTATTCCTAATGCTAATTAAACAGAGTATGTACTCTTATTATTCAGTTCGAAATGAAATTAAAAGTTGCATCAATCTTTTGTTAGTTTGGGTCGTCGGTATCGGCACCCTTTAACGTCTCCAATGTTTGAACAAACAAACTATTGTCCAAAAATTACGACATAACACCGTATTGTCGTTGGCTTTCGACAAAATAGTCCGAAAAAATTGGATCATTACGAACGACTTTATAGGAGCAAAAACTTTTCTGGGTAGTGACATCGTTTATGGCCATTTGTTTTTGCCTTTTACACGAAAGTAGATACCGACGAGTCGTCGTAATAATATATCTTTTCATATGCAAATAAGTAACAATGAACTTGTGTCCGAAAAGACCGTGGAGCGCATGCGTCCAATGACAACGCGAATTGGTTTCTTTTTCCTTTTGTCCGAATCGTACATTTTTTCGGACGCTAATAAACGATTTGTGCAATTTTGTACACAAAAAATGTACCAATTTTACAATGCTGTTTGTTTTCGTTGACATGTTTAAAATTCGTTAGGGTTTTTAGGGATTCCGTGAAACGGTGGTTGTAAAACACTCGCACTTTTGTTTCGACTCTTGCTTTCGTATGACTTTTTAGTTTTTCTACAAACTGACACTTCCAGCAAATGCTGCATAAAAAGTGAGTCTTACTAATTATATTTCTTCTTTATTTAGTAAGTTCAAGTAAAGTCTGCAGTATTTTTCAAATGTCTTAGC
This sequence comes from Ethmia dodecea, assembly GCA_963855545.1. Classification (NCBI taxonomy): domain Eukaryota; kingdom Metazoa; phylum Arthropoda; class Insecta; order Lepidoptera; family Depressariidae; genus Ethmia; species Ethmia dodecea. The sequence goes on along the minus strand of OY979438.1, from coordinate 15,462,222 downwards.
CGTCCCTTCATCGTGAATAGTACCTACCAATTATTTTGCAAGGCTTTGTAAAAATGTGTGTACGCAGACGTTGGTTATTACACTGGTATCATTACGACCTGCAGCTACCGAAGACAAAATGACCTGACTTCACCTGCCATTACCAGCATTCTGTAAATAGCTATCAAACGCTCCGTAATAGAACCGAGGCGGATGCGAGCGAGGACGTTCGATATACCAAAAAAAGCGATGCAAAAGTGAACGGAGCACAAAATGAGCGCAGAACCCATTGTTCAATTATCCAGTTTGATACATCCAAAGGTCGCCAGTGAAGCGCCTGATGAGAGTTCCGCTATGGTGAAATACCACCATGGAAAGATGACTTCAAGGTATTACATAACTAATACTATGGTACGTTATGGAAAAAGTATGATACCTAATGAACAAAAAAGTATGCGGCAGTTTTGTTCAAAACAAGTTCGAAGCTATAGTAAAACTGTTTAAAGCTGATAGTCTTGCACATAATAATTATTCTAGATGCATGCTATTTTTGATGAATATTAGAAATGTGATGTGTAGACGCTTGTCTGAACTTAAAAAACTCAGCTATTTGGCGATTACAAAAAATATATTCTCTAATGTCATTGAACGCGAGGAACATTTTCAAAAGTGTATCAAATTAAAATGTATCTTCTGTTTTATTATTTTTCTGATTAAGATTCAAGAGTTAGTAGACCAAATATTATGTTTATTTAAATTAAATATATATTTTGCAGCAATTCAAGGTTACATTATGTTTTATGTTTGAAGATAAATGAAGACATTTCGACTTGTAGGTACCTAAATCTACCTGCAGTGTATTTTGGTTCATTTGCATTTTCATCTACTGCTTCTACTGTCGCGACAACCGGGCATACTATTCTTTATGCCGATGTTGTTTCCTATTATGTAAGCATCCTGTCCATCAACTAGACTTTCTTCTCAGATTTTCAAGTGCCAAGCTAAATATATATCTTTTGCTGCTTCAGATCAGTATTTTCCTGAATATATTCCTCGGCCAATCAACACTTGCTATTTAACATGTGTAAAAACAAATATAATTTTCCCTCTATGAATGAATATGAAGTGATCGACGATGCTATAACTCACTGATCAGCTGCTTTCGTAACGTTTATGGAAAGCGTTTCAATTACACGGCCCATGCGTACGTCGTAACTTATGGATAGCTTGTATTGAAATAACAAGTATTATTTATGCACTTTATGATCTTGTGCTCTTTGTGTAGTATTTTTTTAATTTATTTTTTTCATAGGAAATCCAGCAGCCCGGTTACAGAAATAGGTAATGCCAATAAGGTTTAGACAAATATGAGTAAAAATTATGCTTACTATTTTCTTCTATTCTTTCTCAACTTAGGGGGATTCACGCTTACACTACACGGTTAGGCACTTGATATACAATTGGTGTACAAAAGATAATTAAGAAACAATGAAAAAAATATTTGTTAATGAAGTTTTTAATGCCGCAAATAGTGCTCTTCCAGTCTAGATTCCCCTCCCCGCTCGCATCTGTCGTCACCAGGCGCGGTATAGCGCTTGTAGTCAAGCTGTAGTGATGGCTGTTACAACAGCTATCATAACGAAATACACGTATCTATAACACGATCGATAAACAAACAATAAGCATTCCGTATAAGCCGCCCCAACAATTATACAAGTATGTTAAATGATCATTGCGCCCGAAATGTAAAGTTCTTTGTATTAAGAAACTTTATGAATCTTCAAACCACGGTTATCACTTGTTGGTCCTACTATAAATAATTAACAAAATACAAACAAATGTGTTTATTAAAACACAGTTCATTCACACACGGCTATTTAGACCTAGACTAGAAGTGCTTAAATACATATAAACACCCAGACACGAAACCAACAGACACAATATCACAAATGTTAGCCGGTTGGGAACCGAACCCGCGACTTCTATCAGAATGCAAGGTACTCTCTAGTCCTCTACCGACAGAGCGAAAAAATCTGTTAATAATTGATTATTCTTTTATTTTCAAATTTTAGGTTTAATTTTTGTGCATTGTATTTAAAAATAAAAATATCTGAGAACGTTCTATTCCCTAGTGGGGTCGGCAGTGGTATTACATACCTGGAATATACACTTTTCACAACACATGCCTCAGAATCATTTCTGAGACCTGCGGTTATCCTCACGATGATTTTAGTCCTCGAGCCAGTGATAAATTGTATTGTCTTCACTATCACTACATAGTATAAAACAAAGTCGCTTTCTCTGTCCCTATATCCCTATGTCCCTATGTATGCTTAAATCTTTAAAACTACGCAACGGATTTTGATGGTTTTTTTTAATAGATAGAATGATTCAAGAGGAAGGTTTTTTAGTATTAACATTGAACCCGCAAAGAACTCGTATATCAGCGTTTTGGTAGTCAAGGTGTCTTGTCAGCAACATAGCCTGAGGACACACAATTAATTGGTTTCTAATTGTGTCTGCCCACGTTTCTCCCAGTAATCTCAATCGTTAGGTATCTAGTTTAAGACACGATATGCCCCCAGGTACTACATTGAGAGGCAATACCGGAGTACCGATAGGTATTTTGGACTTAAGTTTTGAGTTATGGTTGGAGTGAATTGAAATGTAATTTATTTGCATGGATTTGAATAGGCATTGAGTATTGGATTTAACATATTAGGTTACATGTGTAGATTGATGATGATAATGTAAGTTAATGTGTTTTGTATGTAGTATGGATACGAGTATTACGTACTATAATTTTAAATAGCACTAGAGACCCGAAACGACTTCGCACGGGTGCAATGTGTCTATACATCAATATATTTATAAATTATAGCCTATATGTTATTCTGATGTGTAGGCTATATTACTGTAAAGTTTAATAAAAATCCGTTTAGTTTTTGTGTGAAAGAGTAACAAAGTGATTTTTCAACAATCAGATAAACTTTATCTGGAGAATATATTGATGATGTCACTCTCTGACACAATAGAAAGGAAAAGTGACACGTGCATGATGTTTATTCTTCAGATAACTTTTAACTGACTAAACTAAAAAATCAGCCCTAATTCTCACAAACAACTATTCATTTTCACAAACCTTAGCGTTCTTAATAGGACTACTACGACTAGTACCTATAGGGACAGTGGGATAAGACAAGAAAAATACGATGAAAAAAGTGGATACCTACTTATGGCTATAGAGTAGGATTTTCGGGGATAAAGTGTGAATATAGATATAATTATTTATATTTGTTATCGTATTTGGATAAGGACCTTATGGGATGAAATAATCAATTGTTAAGTAGTAGGTATTATATATTTGTTTGAACTTATTCAGGTTTACTGTGGGTTATTATGTCTATGGGTTTACTGCATCAAAGTCATTTTTTATCTCAAAACAAGACTAGTTATTTTGTCGAAATATCAACAGTTCCGGGTATAATTTGATTCAAAAAACTTAATAAGAATGCCTAATCATGTAATCATATTTTGGTCACCGTGTAACCAAAACCCATTTTTCTAACCGCAATATTGTTACTAAAAAGTCAGCCATTGTAGTTTGATAAGAAAAATCAAAATAAGAGCAGGTAATGTTCACTACGTGACATTCGCGGGCACACGTACAACCGCGTAACATACTATCGCTCCTTTGTGTACCGACCAAAAACTTAAACTAGCTTTGCCTATCTAGCTTGAGCTCTAAACATCTTACCGAAGGTTCAAAGTCCCATGAAAACATTGCGGCACATACGACTGTTTTGGTAAATATAGAAATGCGTGCACTACCTCAAGCCAAAACCTTGGCAGGGACGTGAAACATCACTAGTTTCTAACAAGTGAGCTAAAAGAAATCGTATGCAGATGTGAATAGAGTTTACAATGAGGTTATTTTATGGGGTAGTTAAGTGGTTTTGAAGAAGTGATGGTTGAAGTTAGAACCTTGACTGAAGTGGGACGTTTACCACACAGTGCCTAAGAACAGAAGGCGCTGTGGCGTAATGTTAGGATCCAAAACATTACCGTTGCTAGGCAACCAAAACTGCATAAACTTGCTGAACAAGAGTGCAAAAAAATGTTAATAAAATAGTGTATAATTAATTCTGATTCATATTTTGTTTGCACGAGTCAGTCAATCAAATTGCTTCCTTCTTTAAGAACCTGGGTCTATCAATTCATGTTTTTACATGTTAGAAGTTTTAAAAAATTAGAAACAGTGCGCCTGCTTCTAATTTCTGAGGGTAGGTCGTCCTCTTACTGACTCGCCAATTCACAACACCAATTTTTCTATCGATAAGCGTATTTCATTAATCCGCCCAATATTATATTTTTTTATAAACCACTGCTCAAATCATCATTAATGCTTAAATCAAGAGTAGGTAAACTTTTCTTTCATATTTCCTACCGTTAACATCGCATTCTCTATACCTAGTACATATTCTCAAATAAGATAAGTAATTTTTTACTAAAATCGTAAAGTGTTTGGCACATCTGTTCATTATTTACTGACTAAACAAGCAATTCTATTTAACTTTACGTATATACCTGTGGCTACACCTGACATTTCTTACTCGCAGTATGTTAATGTAAACTTCATGGGTGAATGGATAATTGTGTGTGTCCAATGATATTGTATTTAGTGTAATTATTGGTTACAGAGAACGGCAATAGAACTGACAGTGTGTTTTGCGATTTATAAATAAGTATTGCTGCAGTATGCATAGATATTGTTTTTGCTATTGTTCATTTTACACATCTACATTAATATGGCATTTAGGAGGAATGTCTCTCATTGAGAAAATTTTGCGGAATAGGTAGAATCAGTTCTAGACATTTATTCCTACAAATATACAACAAACTACTTTTATTACTAGCAAGTCCTAACAACTTTGTAGTCTTTTTCCCATCATTTGTGGTCGGTCCAGTATGTTTTCTCCTTCCATCAAATCTACATTCCATTTATCAAATTTTACATTCCCTTTAAAAAAATACAATATAATGAACATTCCTCCTATAGTCTCCTAATTCTCAAAATTTCTTATATCTGGGTCCATCTTTTTAATCTGCGCATTGCCTGTCAGTCTAGATGTGTTATTTTATAATAGTTTGACCATACATCGAAGTGGTTTTAAAGATACTAATAATAAAGCAATTGTGTGAAGCAAACCTTAGTTTTTGCAGTTTACCGATGTGTGGATTCGACCTTCCGCCGTCAGATCAAGTTAGCTCAACCACCAATGATTTTCTCTGCGTACAATTTAATTACGATGCAGAATATAGTTTTAAACTTCATTGTTACTTCAAAGTTTTTGCACGAAGAAAAAACCTTTGCAGACAGATTTAAGCGATTTCTAGAAAAAGTTAAATTACCGAACGAGCTGTCATAATTGTCGGTTTATAATAAGGAAGTACTTTAGCGTCTAAATTCATGTAGGAAGTCCAAAAGGCACCTTGACTATAATAACCTGGTTTAATTACTCGGATAAATCTCCTCACCAATTTACTGGAATTAGGCATATTGTGAGGAATAGATTTTTCGTTAATCACTCACGAATTAGTGGCACAGATACTTAATATCAACCACAGAGTACTATAATACTGGCTGGACATAGAACTCGCTAATCGACATATTATCTTCATCTGTTTATCACATATTACACTTACATCCATCCTAAGGTATATAGGTGTCTGTAAGAAATCGCTGAAAATGATACGCCCATTCTAAATTATAGATATTTTGTGACTTATCCATATTTTTAGGCGTACTATAAGGATTTACGAAATATATAAGGGTGGCCATGAGTGGCAAGTCAGCAGAGAGAGACCTAAGCGTATCAAAAGAAAACAACTCTAAAGAGTCAAAAACCGACTTCAGCGAATAGCACTAAAATATATAATCGATGTATAATTTTTTTAAACAGCTTGAGCGATTTTGATCAAATTTAAATGGGAATACCTCTGAAATATGATCTACTAAATAAAAAAAGAATCATCAGAATCAGTTTATAATTGGCGGAATAATCGCGAAACATACATAAAAAAAACATACACTCAATTGAGAACTTCCTCCTTTTTTGAAGTAGGATGTTGAAAGTCCAGATAAAGAGTAGGTACCCAAAACCGACGAGCATGTATGAACCGGTTGATGAATATACAGGATGGAATTTTTGAACGCCACCTGGAGGGAAAGTACTGTACATACTGGAGATAGACAATTTTACTCAAAGGAAACATTCCTTTATTTTCAAAAAGAAATAGAACTGCATTCACAGATTTTTCGAAAATTCGCTTTCCACACCCGGGAATCGAACCGGGTAAAAACCGAAAAAATAACACCCTGTACTTTTACGGCATCTATTGATAGGGTCAATCATAGGGATCACATCTATCTAACAAACGTGGTAAAATAAACACAATATGAAGTGCGAGAGGTGTGCTAAGATCGTAGCAAGTGGCGGTCTATTTTATCTGCATACCCTGTCGGGAAAAAGGCGTGAGTAATATATGTACGAGTATGTATGTAAAGAGTTGTTACTTACGAGCTTACTAATAAGCAATATAGCTACATAAGATAGCCACGCCTCCGACTGTCGTTCGACTACTTCGCCGATTGTATTTTAAATAGCCAATCACAGACCTCTTAAAAGTTATTATAGCCAATCGTAAAGCGGTATTCGCTCTCCGAACCTTAGCGTATTTTCAAGATTTAAGTTTAAACTATCGTAATACATGAAATATTTAGTATATATTTCCAGCAATGGAATGCATCTACGGGATAATTACGTGATAGCTTTTCAGATTTTTGTATAACACTATTGAGACGTTTCAAAAAGTTTAGTTTAAAAGATAATGACAATTATTGGCGATAGAATCTGTAAGATAATTGTAATACATTCTCATATTCTTAAGCTATAACGCAGTACAAGAAGCTTCGTCATACGTGAATCACCTTATATCTGAGCTCGAAAATTAGTCGACCAAACAAAGAACCCAGATCATTTCATTCACAAAAAACCAGACAGTTTCGGGGGCCACAAAAACCTTATACAAACGTACAGAGAATCTTAAAAACCATTGCGTTTTAAGTTCCAAAACTGTTTTGGTTAACGCTAGGGGAACCAGCAATAGAGTCCGTGGAAAAATGACTTTCGAATTCAGTGGAAAACAAACTCAATCTGCTTCACGTTGCAGACGCGTGACTAAAGTATTGTACCTACTCGTATACCTATAGGTATGTAGTTATATAAATAACCTCTATTTGTGATATTTCATATTTCGTACCTACAAATAATGTTGTTCGGGAAAAATTTGCGTATTAAGTTTTTTAATTGGTTGTTTTGAAACTTGTTTCGGTCAGGGAAATAATTGCAGCAATTAGTTGAAAATAAATATTGGGAGTTGGGAGTTTTTAAATTATGTATGTATGTACTTATACCTGTAGATCTTAGAGTTTCACGCAGGATTGTTGTAAAACAAGCTTTAGTCTGCCAATAACCTTTTCACAGCTAAACACTCCTTCCTTATATGACGAAACGCTGACGAAGTCGAGAGGAAAAGCTAGTTCTATATAAATATACATAGTGGTGAGTTATCATCCTCAATAAAAATCGCAATACCAATTCATTTTAAAAAGAATCCAAAATCTGAAAACAACAAAATCTCACGACTTTTATCCCCGAGGGGATAGGCCATTCCATTTTTTGAAATAGCCACTCTTCACTAGAATATTCAAAATCGGAAAAAAATACGCTAATGACTTATAAGCACATAAAGTGCACGAAGCCTAACCCGGAATGAATTCAAAAGCTGAGTGCACCAGACCCCAACAATGAGATGGTATCAAAACAAAAGATCTGTATTCGAAATTACCATAAGACTTCCTGCCGAAATTTCCTCGCCTACGCAACATAACATAACACTTCAGTCCCAAGTGCGAGCATAGCGTTTGAAGAGATGTGCGGGGAGCGATTAGCGCCGAACTGAACTTTGTGGTACCTACTATAAGAATGATATTTCTTACTACTAGCACTAAATCTCTTCTAAATAAAATCCAAATAAAGAGTACTAGAAACCGACGAGCGTGTATGAACCGAAGGATGTAGATGAAGCGCAAAATGTGTGCCAGTCGAGGGAAAAATGTGGTTTATGTACCTATGTTTTTTATTTCTGTTTACTTGTTTAAGAGCAGTGATAGCCCGGACGGTTAAAGAGACGGTCGAAAATCAGTGAGGCTCGGGTTCGAATCCTGGCATGTACCAATGAGTTTTTCAAAAACTTACGTACATATTTATCACTAGCTCGACGGTGAAGGAAAACATCGTGAGGAAACCCGCAGGTCTCAGAATTAATATATATTTAGTTAGGAATTTCTTAAATACATTAAGAAATTGTCAAGTCTTAAGAATGCGACAATACAGATTTATGGCGGTTTAGCTTGGGCCCTCAATTCATCAATTTTGATATTGTAGAATCAGCAAAAAATATGAGTTTTTCTAAGGAAAGATATTAATACGACTATAATATATTTGAGTTCCATATCTCGGAAAATTTGTTAAAAAGAAATAACGACACAAAAGTTAATTGTTAAAAAGTTATTGAAATTCGTATTTTTTCAAAACGTCTGAACTGAGGGCCCAAGGTTTTTGTCAGTATTGACTAGGCTAAGCCTTCTACACTACCGCACTTTAGGCTAAGTATTTTAACAAATTTTTAACTAAAAGGCTACAAAGCGTCCATTCTTCTAAATGCCGTACTTTAGGAGAAAATTTATTTTCGATGTTTTATATGAGAAAATTCAGTAGGGTGTATATGATTTTGTTACTTTTTTGAGACAAATCAGCATGTACCCTCATATAAGATATTTCATAAGTTGTTGTCGGAAGCGATTACGTTTTGTGTGATCCAATAATTACTATAGGGTGTTATTTAAATGGTTATCATAGTATTCGTATTTTTGACGCCTGACGTACGCGCGTCCCCGTCATGTTTTTTGTTTAATTTTCATTTTGCTGTGTATTTCGGGTTTTGACTCATATTAGTGATAGTATAATATAATTATACACATACTATTTCATATGTTTTGGCAGATTATAATGTAAAAGAATAAAGATTTTGTCAGGGTTTCATATTATTTTTATTTTCTTGTTAAAAACAAATTAAGGTTACCCTTATTTGTAAGCTAAATATGTAAAAATGTTATACATAAAACAAAACTCTAACGGGGCCGTGGCTGTATATGAAATGTTTTTTGAAAATTTTAACGAGTCTATTTTATCTAGTCTATATAATTATCGATATAGATACCAAAACAACATTATTTAAATTTGTGTCTGTCTGTCTGTCTGTCTATATCTGTCTGTATGGTTGTGCACGCATCACGCAAAAACTACTAGACGGATTTTGATGAAATTTGGTATGGATATAACTGAATATCCGGGTCAACATCTAGGGTACTTTTTATTCCAGAAAAATATCTCATTCGCACGGGAAAATATAAAAACAGGTGAAAAAAGAAATCGTAGTCGACCGCTATGAAGAGATTTTTGGAAATTCCCACGGGAACGGGAATAAACCGGATCCGCGCAGGCAACGCCGATGGGCACCCGCAATTTTTAATATGTTATGTAGGCGTCTTCTATGTCGTAGACAACCGCTATGAAGGATTTTTTTGATATTCCCAAGGGAACTGGAATATACTGGATTGAGGAATGTTTTGATTTTTTGTATTAAAAAGGCTCCGATATTATCGGTTTTACCGATTCAAAAAAATCTTTTGCCAGTGGAAAGCGTACTTTTCTGGGAGTAACATGTGCTATAATTTTCCCACGAGAACAGGCCTAGACCACGTAACCGATTTAAAAAGTTCTTTTACCAATGGAAAGATACATTATCAGGGAGTAACAAAGGCTATATTTTATTCCCGTATTTTCACGGGAACGGGAACTACGCGGATGAAACCGCAAGGCACTGCTAGTTGTTAATATACAGGGTCATAATTTTAATACGTCCAATACATAATTTCATTGATTATTGGCACTTTCTTATTTTATTTTTCCACGCATACGTAGGTGAAGGCACAGCACAGCTAATCGTATATAATTATATCGAGCTTTATATATTATATACAATATGTAACAGAATAAGTGCAATTCCTGAAATTAGTTTGTTCAGTATCGACTACATATTCGATTTCATCTATTTTTAATATGTGTTAAATTTTTCCGAAAAATGAATTAGCATAGCTGAATTTAATGCTATCTAAGAAAATGATATTTAAGAAAATTGGACAACTAAAGTTCGATTGCATCTTTTTTTATATTAATTTACTAACCGGGGTGTATGAGGAATTGCGCTTTTTCTGTTACGCGTTGTATAATTATATATATTGTATCTGCGCTTTACAAAATACTACTTGCATGATCACAACGAATACTTGTTTATACTTACGATAAACATTATGGTCACCCTACTGAATTTTTTCATAAAAAACATCGAAAATCAATTTTCTCCTAAAGTACGGCATTTAGAAGAATGGACGCTTTGTAGCCTTTTAGTTAAAAATTTGTTAAAATACTTAACCTAAAGTGCGGTAGTGTAGAAGGCTTAGCCTAGTCAATACTGACAAAAACCTTGGGCCCTCAGTTCAGACGTTTTGAAAAAATACGAATTTCAATAACTTTTTAACAATTAACTTTTGTGTCGTTATTTCTTTTTAACAAATTTTCCGAGATATGGAACTCAAATATATTATAGTCGTATTAATATCTTTCCTTAGAAAAACTCATATTTTTTGCTGATTCTACAATATCAAAATTGATGAATTGAGGGCCCAAGCTAAACCGCCATAAATCTGTATTGTCGCATTCTTAAGACTTGACAATTTCTTAATGTATTTAAGAAATTCCTAACTAAATACTCAAATAAAAATTATTATCCCAGGGATAGTACTTTCTGAGATTCGACTATGCCGTTTTATGCAGGCGTCAGGATTGAGGGCCCAAGCTATTTGACCATAACTCTTTTGATTCACGTTTAAGAAATTTAAGAATCTTTGCTTTAGGTTTTACAAAATTTTAAGTAAATGCCCTGTAAGTATCATTTCGTTTCGCAATAATTTAAAAAGTGGGCCCTCAATCCAGATGCACACGTCCAATGTATCTCGTGAAATGTGGGTATATCCAGTAATGGAATACCTCTGCCTACCCCCTCGGGGATGAAAGGCGTGAGATTATTTATTTTTTTATTTTTATTTTTTTCTGTTTACTTCAGTGTTATAAGCTAGTTCGACAAGTATAATATAAGTTTTAAAATTATTGCTCTTTTTTATTTAATATTTGTATGAAATGTAATGCAACAAACGAATGGATAGAATAGGGCAACAACGGCTCAAGATTCTTTAAAAAATATTTGAAACACATCCGCCCACACTGGAGCCCACCACTTCACACGAGAAGTGTGGGCTGAAGCAATTGTCCAGCCGACATTCGAGCTCATGTTCAAAATGCTAAAGTTCCAATTCAATCTTAAATACCGGCGAGCATAGAACCATGTTCCAGTAAGGTCCGACAATGTCATAGGATAGTTTTTGCCAACGCCCACGCGGCTGGCACATCAGAAGAATTTGACTTAGCCACCAAGGTCGCAGCATGCATTGTCTTTTTTGTTACAATACCTACGATATTTTAGCATCTTATTGACCCTACATGTGCCGAGAATATATATTTTATATTGCCTTTTACGAGAGCGAGGATTGAATACGTTCAATATGTTTTTGTTTAAGGAAAATCCGTATCTAGATATAAATTCATTATACTTTTTCAATAATAAATAAGTACATAAATGCGCTAATGGCTTTATTTATATAAGGTACTAGCGGTTCACCCGCGTAGTTCCCGTTGCCGTCGGAATACGGGATTAAAATATAGCCTATGTTACTCAGGGATATTCTAGCTTTACATTGGTGAAAGAATTTTTAAAATAGGTCCAGTACTTTTTGAGTTTATTCGTAACAAACATACAAATCTTTCATCTTTATAATATTAGTATAGAGTAGGATAGTTTAGTAGATTTATACAAGGTATTTTTTAAACTACTAATCATGGCAAGCGGTGAGCCCATCGCTGGACCGGGTGCTTTACAATAATTTCTTTCGAATTTCTTTTCGAACCCAAACCTCATGAATGAGAAGCGGGCTCGCTACGAACCTACCACGACTAATTTTTTGAAAATTTTAGCGGTGGTGTAGATAGTTGTCGATTTACATATCAAAACTCCAATAAAAAAATACTGTCTGTCTGCCTGTCTGTCTGTCTGTGCACGCATGACGCAAAAACTACGGGACGGATTTTGATGTTTGGTACGGAGATAACTGCACGAAAATTTTCCCTTTTCCCATGGTAAAATATAAAACTGGTTAAAAAGAGGAATGCGTACTACTTCGAAACGATAACACCAAGAAATTTGAATATGGTATGCAGGTGTCTTATATGACGTATAGGCAACCGAGGCAAAGCTATGAAGAGATTTTTAGAAATTCCCACGGGAACGGGAATAAACTGGATCCGCGGATAAAATTCCACATGCGAGTCCCAAAAATTATTTCACCAATGGAAAAGTCACTTTTCTGGGAGTAACATTTGCTGCAATTTTCCCACGGGAACGGGACAGACGCGGGTGAAACCGTTAGGCGCTACTAGTTAATAAATAAATGACCATGTGAATTGTTCGAGGCGCTAAAAGATAAAGTACCTACTTGTATAATTTTCGTATCGTTTCTCCTTGAAAGACTCTATTGACTCGTCTAAAGATTTGTTGGCGAGTAAATGTGAAAAAACGTTTCAATGTCAAAGTATAATTGTTAGGATTTCAAATGAAATGATTTTGTAAAGAGACTGAGAAATTATTTATTCAAATATTTTTTTTTAACTTCTTTGGTGTTCTTGAACTTTGATATTACGAAGCTAATTAAGATTATTTTAAATTTTATTATACTATCTAGCTATAGGCATTGAAATATAACAACTGTAGTAAATTATGATATTCATCATCATCATCAACCCGTAATAGTCCACTGTTGGAGGAAATGATTTATTTTATTTTATTTACTTCGAACTCGTACAGACGTATACAAACATATTAAAAACGAGTTAGGTATGACAACTGACCTGGAAGTTCCTTAAAATTATTTTAAAATAGTAAAAATACAAGCAGCAGGATTTTAGGTCCACCGAATATTTCTAGCATGGCGTAACACTACCATTGTGCGTTAACACAACGAACTAGAGTCGAAAAGCAGTGGAGATTATTTCCGATACTTCCTTAAATATGAGAAAATACTTATAGTTAGTTACATGATTCAAATGTTCCATAAAAATGACATAGATATTAGTAAGATTATGGGTTCTCTCTAATAACAATAAACTTTATTTTCCTTAAAAAGATTAGTACAATACATTGTTTGTGATTGGAGTCTCCTAGCGTAATATGCCTGAGCCATGAGGATCCGTTCTTCTATAACTGTAGGTATATTTAAACATGTAACTGTACCTATTCAATAAAATTACAATATTACTTAAAATTTAGATGAAAAGATAATAAATAAAAGACAAATATAAACATATATTTTCAATGCGAGTGAAGGGGTGTGTTCGCAGGGTGATTGGGGTGTTAGTGGTTTATAAGTGACATCTAAATCATGATATTGATATGCAAATTTATCAATAATGAAGTAATAAACAAGCAGAATCTCGTTACGCCTACGGTGCGCCGGCGCATCTAACGAACACAAAAGGCAGTAAATCTCCCGACCTTCCTCTCCAATCCGCGAATCGCGCTGGACGCAGCTCTCAAACGCATACTGTATGTTCAGGGAAAAAATCTATATATATAAAATGATAAACTGACTGACTGATTGGTGATGTATCAACGCACCGCCTAAACAGTTGGGTCTAGAAACTTGAAATTTTGCACATAGACAGCTTATACAGTGTAGGCATCCACTAAGAAAGGATTTTGCAAAATTCAACCCCTAATGGGGTGAAATAAACGTGCGCGAGCGAAACCGATGGTAAAAGCTAGTATGGAATAAATTTCATGTCCTTTTTGTAGGCAAATCTTGTTTTTTGAATAATTTTCTACTTGCCTTTATGTATAACACAAACAATAAAATTCTCGATATTAATATAAACAGTCTTAAGATACTCATTAATATTTATAGCTCTCCATTCCAAATGTTTACTTCACGAAAGATATCAATTAATGTTCATTGAAAAAAACTATTAATATCACGTGCAGTACATACTTCTAAATGCTGATTGATATTATTGATTGGTATTATTGATTTATATTATATTTTTCATACATATTGATGGACCATTAGATATTACCCGAATTTTTATTCAAGGTAACAAGTACAAGGCTACATTTTAAGATGGAATTTGTGTAAGCTGTTTATTTATACAAATATTATGATATCTGTCAAATAAATAAATAAATTGTGGGACACAATTCACACACGGTTATTTAGTCCCAAACTAGACAGAGCCTGTACTATGGGTACTAAACAACTGATAAACATACTTCAATAAATACTAAACACCCAGACACGAAGCCAACAGACATGTTCATGCACACAAATGTTGGCCCCGAGCGGGGATCGAACCAACTGAGCCAACAGGTCTGTCGATGATTTAACTTTTTGTAATATATACAGCTGGACTGTATTTTTTTCTGTTGTAAGGCTGTAACCGAAGAATATGAATTTAGAGTAATAGGGCTTTCATAGTAAGAGGCTTTTAACAATACTATTGGTAAATAAAAAAAAATCTGCTTCATGTTTAAATGAACGAATGAAAGAGTGATCGACAGACACACAAGATATTTGACAGCAAGACAGTGACAACGTGCATACACTTTTACGTAATTTCTGCTGTTTTTATTACCTATCTACTTACTAAGTAAACTTAACAACATGTAACGAGCAAAACCGCGGCCGAAACATAGATAATCACCGTATTTCTTCCTCGAGCGTACTTCTCATCTAATAGACTTCACACGGCGCCCGACCTTGCGGATATGGAGCGACGTAATCGTTCGTAATTGTAGAATGAACGTCGGAATGCTGCGATCAATCGTTCTTGTTAGTACTCTCAAACAAAGTACTTAGATTACCTTCGCAAGTACCAACCGTGAATACGAGATTGTATGTGTATCTTTAATTGATCTATTCTTTGTCTTTAATTATCTTTACTTATTGAAATTACCTGTTGAATATTTATTGAATGAAAGGCATAAGGTATCTAGAGCCGAAGTTATACACGAGATTAATTGTTAAATATAGTCATGTTTAGTGCAATTTACAAAATCTAGAAAACTACGCACAGTAGGTACTACGCGCAGCTGGCGGTTGTGGGTAGATTGCGCATAAATGGAAGCTACAAGCCTGTTTCTTTTTAAAATACTATTTTAAATATCTCCGTGTGTATTATTGACTACAATTGAGTAATGTATATTAGTTTAAGCAAGAAAAAATTTTTTTGAGAAAAAAAATTTTTTTTTAAGTAACCTTGCCAAATTAATCTATTACACTTACCTATCACACCACATTTTTTTCCAGACGGTAAAAAAAGTCACCCTGTATATAGGACGACGTAGGCGTACTTACATCGACCAGACCGGGTATTGAAGAAAAGTCAGATAAAGAGTACCCGAAACTGACGAGCTTGCATGAGTCGTTCAATGGATATGGATAACTTCTGTCGCCTCTGTGGATATGCAGTATTCTTTTTCTTGCTGCATGTATATTTTAGGAAGGAAATAAAGAAATTATGAATACCTACCTATTTAAGCCGCGTTGTGCCTCTACTCGGATGTTACTTGTATCATGTAAACACGTGATGCGACAATACTTGGACTCTCAATGGATCGGACGATTTTGACACATTCCGTCGGAGCGCGACAAAACCGCGAAAGCCCAGCTTTAGCTAGGTACACATAAAGTTGTATGTATTGTCACTCACTACGCGTCTTAACTAAGCGGAAGATCGAGTATACTTTATAAATGTCAGTTAAGAACTGTTTGTTTTCTTAATAAATAAATAAACTAACTACGCAGTTACAGACGCAAATAGGTATACAAGTAGGTACTGAGGAACCACTATCCTCATCCTCAATAATCGGAGATCACAAATCTTTGGGCAATCGTTTCTATTTCTGTCTTTAGATTTACAATGTTGTAAATAAAGAGACATAGCTTGTTATTTTAGTATTTATAGTTAATGACGACGGAAGAGAAACCCTTGACATTTCAGAAAACTAACATTTCGACCTCGCTTAGTTCTAGTGAATATCTTCTAAGAAAAGTAATTACCATTGTAGACACGAGTACATAATGTACCTGGAGAACTCATCGCATTCGCTCTGAGCAATTAATTGCAACACGGGGAAATACAAGTGGACAGCACTGTCAAAGCACTTCCTAGAAATCACATTTTCATATAACACGGCAGTGTAATACCGGTCGGCCTTGGACGCGACTGACATTCCATGCCCTTTCTTCCACCTTGCTACTTAAGTCTTCATAGACGGTGATTGCATACGTGAAGCTCTATTAATATGCCACGCTTCCCTTCCTACCCAAGGTCTTTTACTTCTCTTCGTTAGGTGTGCCACGTGTATGATTTGGGGATTATAAGGGGCTTACTGTGGGGAGAACCATATAGTGGAGGATTTATCGTGTTCCAAAGTACACGCTATTTTTAAATAGATTTAAAACTGAATAGGTAGAAAACTAATTATTTGCAAGGGTCTGAATTGACTGGTTACCAAGCGAAAGAGCACAGTCTGAAATTGCTTCCCCTGTCTCTACGCAGCGGTCTTTACGGCCTAGTAGCAAATGAGGGGATATCCATATGGAATTCAGGAAGGAAGAAATCTTTGTGGAATTCCTTAGATTCGAAAAGGATTTCCCATAATTGGTTTGTATAAACAGTAACTACTGATTGCCCTGTACGCACATATTTATCACAAGCTCGATTGTGAAGGAAAACCAAAAAAGCAAGAAAAGGTTTGTTACCCCAATGTCTTTTATAGGTCTCTGACAATCCCATTGTGTCAACTTTTCGTTACGGACGGTCACGTCGATCACATTACCTATTTGAAAATGTTGTTCCTTTCAAGAGCCGATGATGACACTGCAGTTTTTCTTGAGAACTACGACTTCATTGATTCCAAATCATAGTTTTTAGGACTCCTTTGCGAATTCTGCATGATTAACATGTTAGGTGATGTACACTAACAGTAACAAAGGAAGGCCTTGTGATGCGTTAACTATTCTACTAAAATTGGGCGCTGTGTGTTGACTGCATACATAATTCTGAGGCTTCTAATGGTACTCTTCATAGATCAGGTTGCTGTTTGTGGTTTTGTGTCCATGTCCCAATGATTCTTGAACTTAGTTATTTTATGTATTTCTTATTTAGTTTCAATAATAATCTGTCAGTGGAGAAGGCATTTTTACGTATTTACAGAAAGTGCCATTCAGAAGTGTCGATGTACGTGAACGCATATTTTTTAATATAATGAGGAATTTGAGTGATTCTCAATCATAATCATACCTAATATGGCTAGAGAATAGACACATCTACACACAGAGATAGATAGGGGGGAAGAAAGTAATAGCTTTGATGTAATATATTTTTTTAGCATTCATCCCCTTTTGTCCACATTTCAGAATTAAAAGTAGCTTATGTCATACCTCAAACAATCTGGATTGCTCAAGGTAAGTCTAGTAGTCGAAATAAACAGACAGACAGAGAAAATTTGCCTTTTTAAATACCTATTCATTAAACAGTAGAGTGCGAATGTACATAACCAATACCAATATGATGATGATGATGATGAATGATCTCTTAATCAAGAAAAAACATGACAAGTAGGTAGATACTACGTCTAAATAGTCTTGTCGACGGAGATCTGTTACAGCTTGCAACCACTTTTTGGTCTATAATAAAATCCTATCACTTTAAAAGGTTCTTAACACAGGCCAAAGGCCTTTTTAAATACCTATTCATTAAACAGTAGAGTGCAATGTACATAACCTATACCAATATGATGATTATGATGAATGATCTCTTAATCAAGAAAAAGCATGACAAGTAGGTAGATACTAGGTACGTCTAAATAGTCTTGTCGACGGAGATCTGTTACAGCAGCCACTTTTTGGTCTATAATAAAATCCTATCACTTTAAAAGGTTCTTAACACAGTCCGTAAAAGGATTCAAGCATTCCTATTTACCGAGGCTCATACCAACAATCCTTTCGCATCGATGTTTGTATGCGCGTGCGCGTGTCACGCATGCCAGCCGACTGAATATAATTAATTGCAAGGTCCCCGCTTTGTCTGCGACAATTTGTTGCCATAGATTTTATGGGTACGTTTTTGTGGTGTATGATGCGGGACCAAGCGGATGTGTCGAGATAAAATTAAAAGTAATAATAAAAATTAAAGAAACAACTAACAAAAACGAGGCACTCCCAGTAAGTAATAAAATACCTATGTAGTAAGTAAAAATATTTTTTTTTCATAGATACACTAAAGATGCTCACACTTGCCGATGTTAGACAGCAAATATTGCAAAATATAATGTGTACAATACCTACTCGTTCTGACTGTAAAACTCATCATAATTTAGAAGTTTGTCTAGATAAATGTTGCGATGGAGTCGCAGAATAAAACGCTGCTAGTAGGTAGGACAAGAATAATTTGTATAACTAATAATAACAAAATTATATTAAATTTTGTTGCTATCTCTTTTAGTTCAAACTTTTCGCTGTAGGGTGGCGGTAAATCTAATATTGTTTTATTTTTAATTCTCTAAAAACTTACAAAACAAGGAGCATTTAAAGTAGATGAAAATATTTATAAAACTCTCTTTACACTTGATTATACTACACAAGGGATTCCGTTGATTTATTAGTACATTATTCAATTTATTGAAAAACGCTATAAGCTGATGACTTGCAGCAAATTCTTGTGATTACATTAGTTCAACTTGTTTTGCAATTTTGCATATCTAACGAAGTAGTTCCATAATAAATAAATAGTCACAACAAAAGTAGACATGCACCGGAAATGTTAGAAGCAGTTTTTGAATTATTAAATTAAATCATACATAATTATAGACTTTCATAATATTATTATTATTATTTACCTTTGATTTTGAGATTAAAAAAAAAAATTGTTTCCAATTTCTGTGATTTTGCGGTTAACCTGAATCCGATCTACTGATTGGCTGCGGGCGTCAGAGTTCATTCGGATCACGTTTACATAATACAAGTAGTGTCCGAGTATAGATTCGGTCCTAAGCGCGCCGAAAACGCGGCCTCAGCTGTTGCCCGATTCGAAGCTCAAATTATTTTCAGCTCTTTTTAAATTTTAAAATTATTTAAGGCTGAACGTATCACAATTAAAAACAAAAAGATTTTTGTTGCGTAACTCGAATCTAAAACGAGCTTATTAGATCAATTTCAAACAGGAAATATAATCTATGCACTTACGAATAAAAAGATGCAAGCTCTTTAGATGATCTTCCTGACAATGATTTTTTTTAAATTGGTTCAGTAGTTCCAGAAATTATCCCCAACAGACAAACGCACACTTCGTCGCCTGCCTACATTGTTTAAAAAATGAGGTTCGCCCTTTTTCGGCGTCAGCCACGAATTATATCTATTTATAATATTAGTAAAGATACTAAGAGCAATCCAATTATCTAAAATAAAACATCGACGTTTCCACATACCATTCAAGATTAATGGTCTGTGGACGTTTCATTCTCAAAAGAACAACTAAACATAATATAATCGCTGGAACTAATAATCAATTAACAGCACATAGAAAATTTACATAGAAAACAGCAAATATTATAATCGACGCGGTTACGAATCAAAGCAAAATCTGCATATAATCGTATTCTATCAATCATAATAAACCATTGCGCCTATTAAACAGGTATTAGCACTTAGGAGCTACCGTCGTCAATAATAATTATTGTCCTACGCGATTGAATAATAAAATTTGATATCCATGTCTGCAATATTGATATTTTATGGCAATTCTTGTGATGCTAAAACTGGAATATTTCGGATACATGCTTGTGCCGTTAAACGTTAAAGACTTTGGGCCCGCAGGCGCAGGCTTATCAAAGAACTATCAGTGTCGTGTCGGTCGTATAACCAGAATGATGACAGTTATTTCTGTCAAATGAACAGTCGATCTATCAAGGAAACATCCTTCTAGGTACAGTTCTTCGCGGAGCCTCCTTAAAAAGCAAATGTAAATCTATTTTTGTTGTAGGGTAACCAAAAATTAAGATTCTAGGATTTTATGACAATCATGAACCCAGTTATTAATTCGATTCTAAATTCAATTACGAAATAACGTATCGTACTGCGATTCTCAGTAACCATAAAACAAGTCTGAAGTCACAAAGAGTTAATAACCAGTAATGTTCAATGAATGGGTATATTATAGACGGAAAAGAGCGTCAATAGGAACACTAGTGTAATTTGTTCAATTACTAGAAACGAGAGACCGGGAAAACATAAAATCGAGGGCTTTTATGATAGAATGACGTAAGTTAAAAGATGACGCTACCAGCTAGTTCCGAAATGTCCTGACTGAACTTTCAACGCACTGGAACAATCGCTGCACCTAGTGTCACTACTTATATAGGTTAGGTCGTAAGCTGGGCGCCTTCCATTTTGATATAAAATGACAAGAGTGCTGGAATAAGAAGCATTTTTTTTTCATTTTTATCTTCCTGACTTTTTTTAAATATAGAGTTTTGAGTATGTTTGGTACAGCTTTGTTTACACACATTTAAATAAAATATCTTAAAGAAATCTGCAAGTATCAGATTTGGTGCTAAGCCATGACTGTGTGCTTCAGTGAAACCCCGTTTAAGAAATCAAGAATACGGTTCGTTTTCTAGTGTAAAGTACTTAAGTGCAAAGTGCGAAGGACCATGACTCAATGCATCTTTGCCCGGTTGAGCAAAACACTGACGTTCAGTCACGACCTCAGGTTCGTCGCAAAACAGTATAATGCCCAATGCCTACATCAAGTACACATAAAATACGTGGGTGACCAATTGCGTATTAGAAAGACGTGGTTTGCTAGTAGCCAGAAGGTTGAAGGTAAGATAAGCCTTAGAATTGAACGATGTTAAAACTATGTCTCCAGAACCGACATTGAAAAATTACTAGAGTAGAATAGGGTATTATTGGACCCATAAAAGTGCCGATGAGTCATTCGCCGGACTTAGATGCTGTTTCAAATGCCTCAGAACTAATTCTGAGGCCTGCAGATATCTTCGCGGTATTTTCCTAAACCGTTGAGCTAGTGATAAATATGTAAATGAAGTTTTTGAGAAACTCAATACTAGGCGTAGGTATGCCTTTTTAATCTGTCTCAGCTGATTCGTTGAGAGATTCGTTTCCAGTTAATTGTTAAAGTTAAGGCACTCTACTTAAATTATGTGAGATTGTTTAAAATTTAAACTGGTGCCAAGAGTTTAGCATGAAGTATTCTCATCTAACTATAGGATATAAAGATAAATGGGCTGACTGTCTGACATATATTAACGCACAGACTCAATCGGTATACAAAAGAAGCAAACAAATGCAATGTATGGATATAGCAAACACCTTTTTTAAAATCCTTATGGCATCGGGGCACAAATGGGTTCCACGCTGACTGCAAGTATTTAAATGAAATTCTGGTCATTCTGTAGATTATTTCCTAAGCCAACAACTTTGCCCACAAGATTGAAAGCGAGTGTGAACAGCGCTCGCGGTGTGAATTGCTACTAGCCGATACGATCGCGCGTCAATGGATAATTAGCGACGCAGGCGCATTCATGTCCAGCAATAGCATTAAAGTTGGTTCAAAGAAGTTTGGAAAAGGTTTCGACTTGTCAAGGTTTTGAATTTGGTTAATAATGCAAACCAAGAGAGTGGACTGTGTGTTGACTTTGACTTCGATCTATAAATAATGAAGACAGATAAAAAATTAAAGCCTCAAAAATAGCAGAACAACATGTGCATTCATTGAAGATTAGAACACTTCAATAAAGCCGTAAGCAAAAGTGCAAGTAGACAGTATTTCACTATGATTATGTACGTGACTGATTAGATTAACTAGATGTGTTAGAGAAAGACTTTCAACAAAAGTATGATACACACATTCGTATAAAATAAGTAATGCTATGATTCTTGAAAGAAGTTACAGTAAAACGAAATTGTGAAATTATTAAATGCTTAAAATTACTGTAAGCACCGACCAAGTTGCAATTGACTGTTTTCGACATTGATACACTGTAAAAAGCAAACATATAAAGGAAACGATGACAGTTTATGCCATATTGTGGAGATCAAGATCAATTTAGTTGTTTCAAACAAGGTCGGAGGAAAAAAGTTTGACTTGTAAAGGTTTTAAAACCGGAAATTTTTTAATACATAAAAGAGATAATATTATAAGCAAAACTAAAGTTACAGTTTTCGGACTTGAGTATGTCTATGATTAATTTAAACCCATTCTGTATAAATAATTAGGTAAACTAAACAGTCTTATAAGAAAATATTAATACCATAAAATAAGATGTAAGTATAAACAATGAAAGGAGGTTTGATAAATATTGTTGAAAATGCAGTAGATAATGAAGATAATTGAGGTATAGTTAACAATCTTGAGCATACACTTGTTACCCTAACTACTTTGACATCAAAACCTAGCGCCCAGGGCCGGATTCAACATCAATACAACTGGTGGGTGGACAATTACAGAGTGTGCAAACATCTGTGCCCACCTGAATACTTACCGCGGCAGTAATTAATGGTTGTTGCTACAAAAACAATGTACGAACACTTGGAGTAAGGATTTGTCCTTTTAGGTGTGACCATGGAGTTTGCGGAAAGTGGGACGTTTGAAATTGCTTTTTGCAAAGAGCACTCAATTTAATGGGCTTATGTTCCGGTGTCAACAATAAAGTTCTTTAAATAAAAAGGAAGGAAAAAGTTGTTATAGTTTGTTTTAGTGACATTCACTTTTATTGAGTACCGACTTTTTAGCCTTGTCCAACTTCATAACATCGGTATTTTTAATAACCTGTCAAAAACAACAGTAGTTGAAATAAAAATAATAATAGTAATTTATTGCATTTATACATTCGTCATCTGTCACGTTTGCAGACACCATATCTTCTACCTCCAAATTAAGGTCGACCTTCTACTGAGATTTAAAAAACGAGCGATTGATGATGATAAATTTCCGCGATTGCTCAATTAATAAAAAAGATTTAGTTCAAAGCTTCTTTGTTATGTTTTTAAGGAATTTCTTGAATTAATAGTATATATAAAAATATTATATTACTGTTTATCTCAACAGTGCACATTTATCTGTCACTGTTGTTGTGTGTAAATTATAAAAAAAATATATATATTTATGAATAGTATTGTACTCATGAACAATTTTTTTCTTTCGTCATATAAAATTATTGTTTAACTACAAATATAATATTATTTGATACAATATTTAAGGAGTTTTAGTATTTAAAAATTCTGAATCACGGTAGACGTGCACTACAGTTCACCGGACGCACGGTTTCGTCATTTTCTATGGCAAAAATACCAACGCCTCCGATCTCACGGAGAAGCTGACAATTCCACCAAGGAAAATAGCGTACCGAGCCTCCAATGTGGAAATATGGACGCGCACCATTAAGAAAGTCCTGCTTTAATCCTAAATCCTGGCTACCCCAACTAAACGCTCATAGAATAACGTTTTGTTGAGAGTACGTGGGTTACAAAATGATTAATCGATATTGCTTATAGTCGCTTAATTAGTTGCTTATGCCTTGTACTCACAATAGGACATTTGTCTTCAACTTTTTAAAGGATGCGTTAGTGGTTGCGCAATTCATTTTGTATAAAAATAGATGTGTTTACATAATGGAATGCCTTTGTTTACTAGCCGAAGTTAAAACATTCCTACATAATAGATGCCGTCACGTATTTATACGTAGGTACATATTGTAATTGTCCATTGGTACTTTGATTTCAATTGCAATACAGGACTGTTCAGTAATAGTACATTATGATATAAGTGGGGTAGGTTGAAAATTACAGCCGAGGCGATATTGCTAGCCCGAGCCGTAGGCAAGGGTTACAAGTAAGCAGAGGCTGTAATTGTCAAAGCGCACGTATGTCATACGACGTTTTATAACACATTTGCGAGGAAATAAAATAAAACTCCGACTATGGTAAACGAATAAAAACAATACAGCGTTAAGAAAAAGCGCGCGGGCGCGCATCAGCATTTTTTTTTAGGCAAAGGCACAAAAAACAGCCAGTATTACTAATAAAGTAAATTAATATGTTTGTGTTTTTGTTACAGATTAATTGGTTGTAATTTTACTGTCAAAATTAATTAAATTAAATACTTATGTACATAAACATTTCTTTATTATATTTTATCACCCAAAGTTAATTTTAATCATAAAATGTTGACAACTTTTTTGACATAAAAACTCTTTGCTGAGATTTTTAAAAGTACCGTTCGTTTTAAGACGGAGCATCTTGATAAACCGTGCGTTTTACATTACACTTACCGCACTTGGGCGTAATGAGATACAATACGATATTGAAATTGGTGAAATAAGACACCTTTTACGAGCAAATGTGTTATAAAGTTAGTAAGAAAACAAATTTTAGTGTTATTTTATTCTTATTAAAACTAGCCCGAATGGTTAAAGAGCCGGCCGAAAATCAGTGAGGCTCGGGTTCGAATCCTGGCATGTACCTACCTACCAATGAGTTTTTCAAAAACTTACGTACATATTTATCACTAGCGGGTGCCCAGCGGCGTTGCCCTCGCGGATTTCACTTTATTCCCGTTCCCGTGAGTATTTCCGAAAATCGCTTCATAGTGGTTGCCTACGACATATTTAAGACACCTACATACCATATTTCAAATAGCGGGTGCCCAGCGACGTTTTCCCGCGTGGATTCTGTTTATTCCCGTTCCCGTAGGAATTTCGAAAAATCCCTTTCTACTGGTTTCCTACGACATATAAGATACCTACATACCATTTTTCAAGTTTCTAGATGTTATCGTTTCGGAGTAGTACGTATTTCTTTTTTTAACCAGTTTTTATATTTTCCTGTGGGAATGAGATATTTTCCTGGAATAAAAAGTACCTTAGATGTTGACCCGGGTACTGAGTTATCTCCATACCAAATTTCATCAAAATTCGTCCAGTAGTTTTTGAGTGATGCGTGCACAACCAGACAGACAGACAGACAGACAGACAGATAAAAATTCCAAAAATTGGTGTTTCGGTATCTATATCGATAACTATATACACTACCGTTAAAATTTTCAAAAAATATTTCATGTACAGACACGGCCCCGTTAGAGTTTTATTATAAGTATGTATAGACTAGCTCGACGGTGAAGGAAAACATCGTGAGGAAACCCGCAGGTCTCAGAATTAATTCTGAGACATGTGTAAACAGACCCGGTCCGGCGATGGGCTCACCACCTATCACGTTTAGGGGTCCAATATATCTCGTAAAATGTGGGTATATCCAGTAATGGAATCCTCTGCCTACCCCCTCGGGGATAAAAGGCGTGAGATTATATTATTATTACAGCTAGCCTTCCATATTTAAAAAAGGCTTACTCCTACTACTAGCAATAGGTATTTACTAGAACTGTCGGAAAGGTGACATAATAAACAATAGTGTTGTTTTATTCATCGCTACACTGAGCTGTGATTGGTCGGCTTAAGCTTAATCCTTTGTACTGGAATCCATAATGGATACGCCAACTGTCGCGCCGACGCGTCGTATAGCCATTCTTCTTGATAAAACATTTTCTCGTATTTGAAGCACGCATGAGGAAAATATTGCCCATAGTCAAGGTCCAATGAAATTTGTCATTCAAACAGTCTGCCCGGACGGACAGGCTGCGTGCGCGCAAGTAAAATAGGCTCGGGTGGCGATGGGGGGTTTTCTTCTGAGATACACTGGGAGCATTACTTTAATCAAACGCTATTCTATCCTTTATATTAATATATAATCTCACGCCTTTTTTATCCCCGAGGGGGTAGGCAGAGGTATTCTATTACTGGATATACCCACATTTCACAAGATATTTGGACCCCTAAACGTGATAGGTGGTGAGCCCATCGCCGGACCGGGTCTGTTTACACATGTCTCAGAATTAATTCTGAGACCTGCGGGTTTCCTCACGATGTTTTCCTTCACCATCGAGCTAGTGATAAATATGTACGTAAGTTTTTGAAAAACTCATTGGTACATGCCAGGATTCGAACCCGAGCCTCACTGATTTTCGGCCGGCTCTTTAACCGTAAACATCTATACTTTACTTTCATTGAATAGGGATATGGAGAAAATAAATTGCTAGTTAGAAAGGGTTGTATTTATCACTCAACTATGAATTATAAAAAAAATGGGAATGCATCTTTAAAAAAAAATAGAAGAACCACTCCATTACGATATCATAAATGTGACGATCTAAGTCATTACATTGTACTTGTATGAAATTTAATTTTGCAATAGAATTTAGAAATTATTGCATAACTAAGATATCGATTCGGGAATCTGTAGAGGACTTATAAATAAAGAAAAAGAAGAAAATTACGAATCACAGAAATTTATAAATAAATCAAATAAAATTTTGTTACCTACAAATTACAGTAGGTAGGTAATTTATTATGGAACGCAAAGTCCAAATTTTATTTCACTTAACTTAAACGTGGAACCGCCGCACGTGTATCTACTTAGTAAATTATGATACTCTTTTCTTTAATAGTATTTAATAAATATATTGTGGTTAATAAAGTGTCATCTTAATGTTTTAAAATGTGAGTCATTTTACTTCTCTTTTGTTGAACTGTTCTTGTTTTTGTGGGCAACTTATAAATGATAAAGGTATGTATTAACAACTTTATAAACTGTCTAACTTTATAAAATTTCGAGGTTAAGGTTCCTCTATTTGAACAGTTCTTATTTAAAAAAAAAATGAAAATAAAGAGATCTTGAACTCAATCAATCGAAAAATCACTTCACTCAAAAAATTACACTCGGTGTACCCAACACTTTACAAGGAAGACGTTCACACGTCGCGCACCGAAAATTAGTAGCTACGAGTTTTTGCGTCGCGAATATTTAGAGCCTATGTCTCTTCCGTGTTCCGTCTGCCAAGGCTGTGTGTCTGGTGGTTACTGATATGCAATCAGTGAAATGCTGACAGTGGCAGGCGATAAATTATCCGTTTATTTAATTAGTTGGTCAACCTGTTTGGCTTTTTTATACTAAAAACGAAGAAACTGACTGGATAACTGATTGATCAATGCCGAAACCGCTGTGACTACAAGCAAGAAATGCATGAAGCTTCACTAAATGAAAATTCTTTAAGGATCGAGTGAACAGGCATCTTTTGGGCAAGCTCGTCCTATTGTAGGTCTTTGTTCTCAGGCTAGTGTGGGGTCAGGAGTAAGCCCATCAATAATAATAAAAAAAGGAAGTTTCGGAAATTTGAATAAAGAAAAAAGTAATTCAAAGCGGGCACTTCGATTTAAACAGTCGTGAGGAGCGGTTAAACGCTACATCTGACATCAGTGAGAATCAGTCAACTTGTAGAATCAACTAAACGCTGAACATCGAATCTAAATTACAGGCAAATGCTCTCGGTGAGGGAGGGAGTAGTGACAAGCCTGTTGGCTCAATACTCAATACTCAATCGTTTATTGCATCCCATAAGTTTACATAGGTGGTCTTAACTCTCTCAGTTGGTGCCTTCTGAGTTGGAGGTCACTGGTTCGATCCCCGCTCGGGCCAACATGTCTATTGACTTCGTGTATGGGTATTTAATATTTATTTAAGTATGTTTATATCAGTTGTTTATAGTACTCATAGTACATGCTCTTCCCAATTTAGGACTGAATAACCGTGTGAATTGTGTCCTACAATTTATTTATTTATTATATATTAAAATCTATTAACCTGAGGGTCGTATTATCTATTTATATTTGGAATCGTCTTTATTTGACATTTATTACACGACCAGTGCTTGCTCTATGGACGCTGACGGTAATGACTGATACGTCAAAAAAAATGTCTAACAAAATTTGACCGAGCTTCAATCTCTATCGTGAATACTGTTCACTACATGAAACTGGCGAAATTGTGTTCACCCGGAAACCATTTAACCAAGATTTAAATAGAAGTGAATGCGATTAATTTTGTAAAAAAAAAACATTACAATGAGGCAGTCGGGTAAAAAGATACCTAATTTATTAGAATCTATCAACATAAGGCCTATTTATAATTTGAAACGTCTTTATTTGACATTTCTGACGTAATTTTCTCGTAAACAAAATGGTGTCGAAAGTGAATCAAAGCTAATTACTCTATTTTCGTTTGTAAATGGTTTTTTAATTGATTCCGAACCGTGAAATAAGGAAAAAACGCGCTATTACCCTATTGCTTCTATTTCTATTTGACCGAAAAATATTTATGTAACTGTACTGCTTCATTTCGTTTGCTTAAAAATCAGTAGGTACAGTCAAGAGCACGCTAAGCTTGACACTTTGGACTTTGACCCGGCCCTGTATTCTATGGCGCGCAGTACAAGTCAGAGCTCAGCTTAAACTGGTAGTGTCAAGCTTGACTTGCTCTTGACTGTACTTGTAAAATTCGATTGCTTGGTGGAAGTAAATAAAGCAACAGTCTAGCCTTATTTGTGGCAAAATTATGATATTATTGTATGAGGACGTAACGTACTTATATTAGTGACGTAACGTACTTATATTAGACCCCAAAACGCGACTGGTGGTGGTCAGACCATCATACCGTAGCGGGGTGCTGTATAAATAACATTCTAGGGACATTGGGTTTCTTTACATGTTTATATTCGTAGTCCAGCTAGTAAAATAAAAGTAGTAACTAGTTAAGTAAAGTCTTTTGTGCATGTCCGAAGCAAACCCCGTCTCATACGTGAGAGGCCGGCTCAATACAAACACGTGTATCATTATCGGAAGCACAATGTACTACACTATCTAGACTAATATTGTAAAGAAAAGAGATTAGTGTTTTTTGTATAATATTTGTACTTGATTTGTAATGAATAGCTTCCGAAACTACTAGATCAATTTTAAAAATTCTTTTAATAATGGAATGCTGATTTTTCTCGGATTAACTAATTAAGTAGGTAAGTAAGTAATTTTCCAATTGTTCGTGAAATTAGTGTAAAATAATTTATTACGACAGTTTAGTTCCATAACAAACAAACCATTGTTCATGCTCGTTTTGTGTGTGTTAGGCCAACCGCAACCGCATTACAAGAATCAAAATAATTTCTGGACCGATTTTTAAAGTCATGTGTTTAAATTGGTTATTCATTGGTTAGAATAAAATTTCAGTAACATTACGTGACTACTTCGTCGCTTTCTATAATCTCAATAACGAATATAGCACCATAGAATAAATAAATATTATCTAATAAATATGAATAAATAAAATAAATAATCTCACGCCTTTTATCTCTGGGGGGGTATAGGGAGAGTTATTCCATTTTTTGAAATACCCACGTTTCACCAGTATATTCTTTGGACCCCTAAATGTGATACCGTATAATAGGTGGTGAACCCATGGCCGGACCGGGTCTATTACACATTAATTCTGGGAAATGTGGGTTTCCTCATGATGTTTCCCTTCAGTGATAAAATATGTATTTTTGGTAGATGCCAGGATTCGAACCCAATCCTCACAAATGAGAAGCGGGCTGTATCTCTGCTATAGTTAATATGCTCACGATTTTATCCTTTTTTCAAGTTCAGGAGAAACGACAAGATTGTATTACACTAATCAGATACTATTTTAATTCTTATCTACTTATTTATAAATTAATTAAAATTTTATTTCGCTGTCGTATTTATGATTCAACCGATCAACAATCTGAATTCAACAAATCAGAAAACTGTCCTATTGATAATCTTATTGCAGTATCTAAGATACAGGCTTGGCCTACTTTAGATACTAGTAGCAATTCTTTAAAGTAGTGTTCAAAAATTTTACGGTTTCATGGTCCTTTATTCCACAAATATTCAATTCGTTTTAACGATCGAACTAACCAACACTATACTTGTATTTATCGAATTGTACGATGTTTAGTTTTAGATGTATCGCATACAAATATTACTTATTATTTATAACCTATTATGTGTGTGACTTTTTTTATGTGTACTTACCTACATAAATACTGAATTAATAACCATTTATTATTATTCTACAATCACCAAACCGCCTGCTGCGTAGTAAAGTGGGGTTTAGTAAGCTATAGAGGAGGATATTATTGTTGTAAACACTAAGGCTGTAAAAACAGTGTGATTGTGTGATTTTAATAACATAGATATAGAATTTAGGTACTTAAGTTATAGCATTGAAAATTTATAATTGCGGTGCCCTTACAGGGTTCTTGTTGATCTTATGAATAATTATTTAAGACCTTTTTTGTACAAAAAGAAAGCAATAAAGATTATTATTATTATTATTATAAACCTAAAAACAAGAACCATCGAACAACAAACCCCGCAAACATTTATACCTACAATGTGACAAAATTTCACAACGAAGCGTATGCTGCAACTATTGTACCGCCAAGTTACAACACCATGGGACCAGAAGACCATGGTTTTGCGAAATTATGCACAGAGGTCACTCGTGGCTTGATGCGCGGCATTTAATTTAGTACCCTCTCTCTGAAAAGGGCTTAATGGAATAGAATGTGATTTTGATTGAAACTATGAACATTGTTCGGAGATTCTTCTTGAGAAAGTTGGAATCTGATGCAAAACTTCTCTAATAAATAATAGCAAGCGCGTCCTTGAGAATCGCTAATTGGCCTGGAAAGTTGAAGATTCGGATAAAACTGAAAGTGCTTTGACAGGGATTGAGATTTGTACAGCACAACTTCTGACGGGTCAGATAGTAGTTAAACATATTTTATAGATACAATTACATATTTACGGAATAAAGTCCGAACAGGGTCCTTATTGTCTATTTATAATTGGAATCGTAATCGTGTTCATTTGACACTTGTTACGAGTTCAGTGCTTCCTCTACTTACACTGGACGTAATGGTGTGCATCTGGATTGAGGGCCCACTTTTTAAATTATTGCGAAACGAAATGATACTTACAGGGCATTTACTTAAAATTATGTAAAACTTAAAGCAAAGATTCTTAAATTTCTTAAACGTGAATCAAAAGAGTTATGGTCAAATAGCTTGGGCCTTCAATCCTGACGCCTACATAAAACGGCATAGTCGAATCTCAGAAAGTACTATCCCTGGGAATTTCTTAAATACATTAAGAAATTGTCAAGTCTTAAGAATGCGACAATACAGATTTATGGCGGTTTAGCTTGGGCCCTCAATTAATCAATTTTGTTATTGTGGAATCAGCAAAAAATATGAGTTTTTCTAAGGAAAGATATTAATACGACTATAATATATTTGAGTTCCATATCTCGGAAAATTTGTTAAAAAGAAATAACGACACAAAAGTTAATTGTTAAAAAGTTATTGAAATTCGTATTTTTTCAAAACGTCTGAACTGAGGGCCCAAGGTTTTTGTAAGTATTGACTAGGCTAAGCCTTCTACACTACCGCACTTTAGGCTAAGTATTTTAACAAATTTTTAACTAAAAGGCTACATAGCGTCCATTTTTCTAAATGCCGTACTTTAGGAGAAAATTGATTTTCGATGTTTTATATGAGAAAATTCAGTAGGGTGAATATGATTTTGTTACTTTTTTGAGACAAATCAGCATGTATCCTCATATAAGATATTTTATAAGAGAATAGTTGTTGTCGGAAGCGATTACGTTTTGTGTGATCCAATAATTATTATAGGGTGTTATTTAAATGGTTATCATAGTATTCGTATTTTTGACGCCTGACGTACGCACGTTCCCGTCATGTTTTTTGTTTAATTTTCATTTTGCTGTGTATTTCGGGTTTTGACTCATATTAGTGACTAGCGGGTGCCCAGCGGCGTTGCCCGCGCGGATTTCACTTTATTCCCGTTCCCGTGAGTATTTCCGAAAATCCCTTCATACTGGTTTCCTACGACATATTTAAGACACCTACATACCATATTTCAAATAGCGGGTGCCCAGCGACGTTTTCCCGCGTGGATTCTGTTTATTCCCGTTCCCGTGGGAATTTCCAAAAATCTCTTCCTACTGGTTTCCTACGACATATAAAATACCTACATACCATTTTTCAAGTTTCTAGATGTTATCGTTTCGGAGTAGTACGTATTTCTCTTTTTAACCAGTTTTTATATTTTCCCGTGGGAATGAGATATTATCCTGGAATAAAAAGTACCCTAGATGTTGACCCGGGTACTGAGTTATCTCCATACCAAATTTCATCAAAATCCGTCCAGTAGTTTTTGAGTGATGCGTGCACAACCAGACAGACAAATAGACAGACAGACAAATAGACAGACAGACAGACAGACAGACAAAAATTCCAAAAATTGGTGTTTCGGTATCTATATCGATAACTATATACACTACCGTTAAAATTTTCAAAAAATATTTAATGTACAGACACGGCCCCGTTAGAGTTTTATTATATGTATAGATAGTATAATATAATTATATACATACTATTTCATATGTTTTGGCAGATTATAATGTAAAAGAATAAAGATTTTGGCAGGGTTTCATATTATTTTTATTTTCTTGTCAAAAACAAATTAAGGTGAGTACCCTTATTTGTAAGCTAAATATGTAAAAATGTTATCTATACATAAAACAAAACTCTAACGGGGCCGTGGCTGTATATGAAATGTTTTTTGAAAATTTTAACGAGTCTATTTTATCTAGTCTATATAATTATCGATATAGATACCAAAACAACATCTTTTTAAATTTGTGTCTGTCTGTCTGTCCGTCTGTCTATATCTGTCTGTCTGTCTGTCTGGTTGTGCACGCATCACGCAAAAACTACTAGACGGATTTTGATGAAATTTGGTATGGATATAACTGAGTACCCGGGTCAACATCTAGGGTACTCTTTATTCCAGAAAAACATCTCATTCCCACGAAAAAATATAAAAACAGTTGAAAAAAGAAATCGATAACACCTAGAAACTTGAAATATAGGTGTCTTGTATATCTTAGCCAACCGCTATGAAGAGATTTTTGGAAATTTCCACGGGAACGGGAATTTACCAATGGAAAGATACATTATCAGGGAGTAACAAAGGCTATATTTTATTTCCGTATTTTCACGGGAACGGGAACTACGCGGATGAAACCGCAAGGCACTGCTAGTTGTTAATATACAGGGTCATAATTTTAATACGTCTAATACATAATTTCATTGATTATTGGCACTTTCTTATTTTATTTTTCCACGCATACGTAGGTGAAGGCACAGGGCAGCTAGTCGTATATAATTATATCGAGCTTTATATATTATATACAATATGTAACAGAATAAGCGCAATTCCTGAAATTAGTTTGTTCAGTATCGACTACTTATTCAATTTCATCTATTTTTAATACCTATGTGTTAAATTTTTCCGAAAAATGAATTAGCATAGCCGAATTTAGTGCTATCTATTGAAATCGTGCTATTATAGATCGATATTTAAGAAAATTGGTTAGACACAACTAAAGTTCGATTGCATCTTTTTTTTTATATTAATTTACTAACCGGGGTGTATGAGGAATTGCGATTTTTCTGTTACGCGTTGTATAAATATACATATTCTATCTGCGCTTTACAAAATACTACTTATATGATCACGACGAATACATGTTTATACTTACGATAAACATTATGGTCACCCTACTAAATTTTCTTATATAAAACATCGAAAATCAATTTTCTCCTAAAGTACGGCATTTAGAAGAATGGACGCCTTGTAGCCTTTTACTTAAAAATTTGTTAAAATACTTAGCCTAAAGTGCGGTAGTGTAGAAGGCTTAGCCTAGTCAATACTGACAAAAACCTTGGGCCCTCAGTTCAGACGTTTTGAAAAAATACGAATTTCAATAACTTTTTAACAATTAACTTTTGTGTCGTTATTTCTTTTTAACAAATTTTCCGAGATATGGAACTCAAATATATTATAGTCGTATTAATATCTTTCCTTAGAAAAACTCATATTTTTTGCTGATTCCACAATAACAAAATTGATGAATTGAGGGCCCAAGCTAAACCGCCATAAATCTGTATTGTCGCATTCTTAAGACTTGACAATTTCTTAATGTATTTAAGAAATTCCCAGGGATAGTACTTTCTGAGATTCGACTATGCCGTTTTATGCAGGCGTCAGGATTGAGGGCCCAAGCTATTTGACCATAACTCTTTTGATTTACGTTTAAGAAATTTAAGAATCTTTGCTTTAAGTTTTACATAATTTTAAGTAAATGCCCTGTAAGTATCATTTCGTTTCGCAATAATTTAAAAAGTGGGCCCTCAATCCAGATGCACACGACGTAATGACAGATGTACGGAAGAAGCAACGTACGTCAAAATGAAGACGATTGAAGTTGTAAATAGTCAATAGCCCAGCAGTTTCAGATCGGAACAATAAAACCTTAAACAAACAACGTCTCAAAAATGCACTGTGTTAAAGATTTCAGTGCACGTTTGTTTTAGGTATGATAACGCCGATATAGTAGTTTAAGGGAACCATATTTCGCTGTTGTATAATAATAATAAATAATATAATATAATCTCACGCCTTTTATCCCCGAGGGGGTAGGCAGAGGTATTCCATTGCTGGATATACCCACATTTCACGAGATATATTGGACCCATAAACGTGATAGGTGGTGAGCCCATCGCCGGACCGGGTCGGTTTACATATGTCTCAGAATTAATTCTGAGACCTGCGGGTTTCCTCACGATGTTTTCCTTCACCGTCGAGCTAGTGATAAATATGTACGTAAGTTTTTGAAAAACTCATTGGTACATGCCAGGATTCGAACCCGATTTGTATATGACTGGTCATTTAGTTATAAGTATATATTGCAAGTACTGGTATTGCAATGTAATCCCATATGTTTTTAAGCACTATTACTATCTCTAAAAAATAGTATGTAGCAGTCAATAAATATTCTAATCTTTATGCCCTAAAAATAATATTTAGTTTTCTTTTAAAAGTAAAATAGGTGCGATTTTATCGGGTCAGGCATCAATTGTTAGAAAGAAAATCATCATCCTTAGATTACATTTTATGTACCTAAGTATTTATGTTTAAGTATTATGATATATAGTATATATTAGATTAGTTTATTTTATCAACATAATATAGGTATAAGTACTAGGATTTGCCGTAAGATTATGTTTAATTAATTATTTATATTATTATTTTTAGTAGATAATGCCTGTAGGCATTAAGTTCGCCATGTGTACAAGTTAAATAAATAAATTTAGGTTATAAAACGAATTGTCGTATACAGCAATATCACTTACTGCTAATTACACCAATACAATAACGCCAATAACAATTTAAGAGGCATTAAACAATATGGCATGTAATTTATTTCAGCTGGCGGATCATTAGATAGTTGATTGGATTCTATTCGAAGGTTGTGCTGTGAACTTTGACTGGGCATAGGATGCGAGCTTGTACCTTTAGAGGTCCTTTATGATCTCAGAGTTAGTAATAACGGGTTTCTCACTCCATTCAAATTTAATTTTAATATTAATACTAATTTTTATTATCTCTCAACAATCAGGTAGGTAGCTTAAGATACGGAGGTATAGAATTGAGATGAACTATGCTTAAACCTGTCTGCGTGAGAGACTGGTGCCTAAGATAGGTACAGAGCACCTGTGGTATATAGGTCACCCCACGAAGTTACTAATTTAAGGTTTGATATTTTTAATTTTTAATTTAATTTTTGTACCTTATAGGGCGATGCTCGGGGTTTCTCTTCTCGACAGAATTCGAAATGAAGTCATTCGACAGAGAACGAGAGTCACCGACATCGCGCGGAGAATCAGTACGTTGATGGCCGCTGGAGTCAACACGTATTGGAGTGGAGACCGCGTTTAGGCAAACGAAGTGTAGGGCGCCCTGCGGCACGATGGACCGATGACCTAAAGAAGGTGGCTGGCAGTGGATGGATGCGGGCTGCCCAAGACCGGAATGGTTGGCGCTCCTTGGGGGAGGCTTTTGTCCAGCAGTGGACAGAAATTAGCTGAAATGATGATGACCTTATAGGGTACCGAAATTATAGGTAGTAATCATTCAGTTTACAGATTTGTACCTATCCTTAAAATATTTGCACTTGATTTTAAAATGAAATTATATATTATTGCACACATTACATATTTACAATATTCGAACAAGCTAAGTAGAAGAGTA
This sequence comes from Ethmia dodecea, assembly GCA_963855545.1. Taxonomy (NCBI): domain Eukaryota; kingdom Metazoa; phylum Arthropoda; class Insecta; order Lepidoptera; family Depressariidae; genus Ethmia; species Ethmia dodecea. The sequence continues at coordinate 15,425,721 of OY979438.1, read as the reverse complement.
AAATACCTACTGAATAATATATCCTTGAGGAAATATTTAGTTTCCTCTCATCACGCAGATCGTCACTCATCATAAATTCAACGAAATGAAATGTTTTCGATTCTGGTTGCAACCACAAAAATGAAATCATTATGTTTACAAAATGTACCTACTTCAAAAGAATTATGTCTTTATTATTTTATATTTTTAATCACGTATTTAGCATTCATCGTTATAAATTTCATTTACACTTGTTTTTTTATTTGTAATCTTCTAAAATAACATTAAACCTAGAATGAGAAACCAAATGATATACCTGTCCGAGAAAAAGAAAGGTAACTGGGAACTCGGCGACCTCAGGGAAAGGCTTTATTATGCTATAAAAAACAATTTTATTTAAATAATACGGTACAATACCGGTTCACACAATAATTCAGAAAAACAAAATCAAAAGCAAAGATCCAAAGACAAGCCAAAACAACGTCAATCTAATTTTGAATTTAAAACATTAAAACTATATACAATACCGGCCAGTGCATCGGCCACAGTAACAATCGGAAAGAAACAAGGCCTAAACGAAACGATTAATGGTTAAAGGTTAAACTGAATTAAAACAATATGAAAGAGTTATAAACAGAGTGTTAAGCGCGGTGTTAAGCAATCTCTTCCAGACAACTTTGGTATATGATGAAACTGAGAGATTAGAACTAGGGTAGAGGGTACATCATATCAGTGCGTCATGCATGATGTAAAATGAGTTATAGACAAAATTTTATTTAAACGTATATGAGTACATTAACATAACTATGTATAGGTATTGAAACTTAAATAAATTATTGTCTGTCGAGTTTGGCGATGGGCTTAACGCCTCTCACGACTGAGGAAAAAATAAACTGGTAAAGGGAATAAAATTCCAGAATTTGAATATCTTATTTTTTTAATTTCACATTAAAAGTATAAAAGAAATCAAACTGGTAATTCCCAACTTTTTCTCGTAAATCTGTCAAAATTTAAACCTTGAAAAAGGAACAAGAATAGAACGAAATTACAAAAATGGGTGCCCAGGAATCCTGATTAGGTACTTCCGGCGATGTTGTATGAGACCTAAAATAAAAAGGAAAAGTCATTTTGACCCGCGTGAGTCACTGTCTTTTAGAGGTGACTCTTGGCGGTACCTACTACTTTTTTAGTGCCAACTGTAGAGTTCTACAGGATGCAGTTATGATTTAGAATACATTTTCAAACGTAGAATTCACGAGTAGGTACATTCGTAGTAAACTTAAATTAACTTTTATACTTTTTATTATTTTTGAATTTGATTTACGGAAAACCGCGGTGTATGTTTTCCGTGACCAGGAAAGCTGTGTCGTGATTCTTCTCAAATTAGTGTAAAAAAGGTCAGTTTGATCGTTTAGTGGTCAACAATTCAGTGGTGAAAAGTGGTTTAGTATTCCTCTCCCAACTGGAAGAGTTCATTTTGTTAAGTTTGTATGATTCGTAATTAAAATTATAATGAAATCCTTTTATCTATATATATAAAATCATAAACTGACTGACTGATTGGTGATATATCTGACTTTAAATTTTGCACATAGATAGCTTATACAGTGTAGGCATCCACTAAGAATGGATTTTGCAAAATTCAGCCCCTAAGGTTGTGAAATAAATGTGCGCGAGCGAAGCCGCCACAGCAAGTTCAAAATATTATATAACTAGCTTCTGACCGCGACTTCTTTCTTACAGAATAAAAAGTAGCCTACGTCACTTTCCAGATCTCGTTAATATCTTTATGCAAAAATCATGTCAACTGTCCTGTTATTGCACGAAGAAAGGACATACCAAAAAACATACTTTCAGTGTACAGTCAAGACACCTAGAGTTTGAAACATTGGACTTTGTAACGTTCTTATTACAATGGTTTTAGATGTACTTTAGCATGGAAGATGTAATTTTAGAGCTAATACCGCTTTCCTGGTAATATGGAAATTGTCTCTAATGTCGTTAAGGGTAAAACACACAAACTGTGCAATTAACTATGGCCCTTAGCACTAAAATTGAGACTAAGCTATAGTTTTTAATCGTATGTACCATAGCATTTTGTACACTTATAAATAGAGGAAAATAAATGTAAACAAAAGAATTAACAAAACTGTATCAACGCCAACTTTTTATGCTAATATAATTTTTTGCTGGATCCTTTACAAAAACTTATGCTGCTATTAATTTATGTGCAGTATTTTGTTGCCAGTCTATCTGTCTGTCCATCAAAGTCAAATTTGATGTACGAAATACCTATTTTGGTAATATTAATGGCGTTTCGTGGTTGCATTCACTTTTGTGTTACTTGTTATAAGAATAAAAGAATTGAAAAAATGTTTAAACAAAAACTAAAAAAGAATGTTTCAATTAGAGGAATAAATCATTATTTTTAACGGCCCTCCTGCTGAGCTATGGGTTTTTCCTGACCTATGATTCGAGGATGTTTGGGCCATAATCACCTAAGCGAGTCCAACAAGGATTGGGAGATATATAATAAATTTCCAGATTTTTAGCACAAGTCACCCATCTATTACTTCAGGGTATATGGAATATCACTATATTTACTGCTACTCGCTACCTATATACAACGCGTAACAGAATAAGCGCATTTCCTCATACACCCCAATTAGTATATTATAAAATAAAAATAAATGAAATAAATAATCTCACGCCTTTCATCCCCGAGGGGGTAGGCAGAGGTATTCCATTACTGGATATACCCACATTTCACGAGATACATTGGACCCCTAAACGTGATAGGTGGTGAGCCCAACGCCGGACCGGGTCTATTTACACATGCCTCAGAATTAATTCTGAGATCTGCGGGTTTCCTCACGATGTTTTCCTTCACCGTCGAGCTAGTGATAAATATGTACGTAAGTTTTTGAAAAACTCATTGGTACATGCCAGGATTCGAACCCGAGCCTCACTGATTTTCGACCGGCTCTTTAACCGTCCAGGCTATCACTGCTCTTATTATATTATTTATTTTATTTATTATTTATATTATTTTATTAGTATATTATTAATATAAAAAAATACGATGCAATCGAACTTTAGTTATGTCTAACCAATTTTCTTTAATATCGTTCAATAATAGCACGATTTCTATAGATAGCACTAAATTCAGTTATGCTAATTCATTTTTCGGAAAAATTTAACACATATTAAAAATAGCTGAAATCGATTAAGTAGTCGATGCTGAACAAACGAATTTCAGGAATTGCTCTTTTTCTGTTACATACTGTATAATGTAGTTCTTTTTTACTGCTTTATAACATATTACATCACTTAATCTCATATTCGTGAAAGTTCACGTTAGCATTTTGTAAACACATCCGAATGCTTAATTATCAATTTATCTATTCAATCAAAAGTTATTACCAATTTCTCATATTTCTAGTGAACTTTACTGCACTGCCAATGGGCTATTCCTAAATTAGGAAAGTAAACTTTATTAATAGCGTCATAAGGTGTACAGTGATTGTGATGCTCATCCTTAGGCAAAACTTTCAATATCTGACACGATTAGTCAATGTTTTCTAGTTAAAGTAGCAAATTTATCTTTCTGTCTATATTTTGCGTACATAACTCGGTTATGTACCCAAAATATAGACCAGTCTAATGAAGAAAATAAGATGAAACTCTAAAGAGTAAAAAAAAGAGTTCAACAAATAATACTAAAAAAAATACAGTCGAATTGAAAACCTCTTCCTTTTTTTTAGTCGATTAAAAAAGGAACCATACAAATCGGTTGGCGTGATATTGAGTTATTCGTCCATTTGTCGAACACATACTTAATGCAAATTTAAGACTTAGGTATATGGTTTTCTCATGGATAGGTACCATTGTCAGAACTGGACCAAATTAAATGGAACTACACGGAATCACCTGCAGCTTTCAAATAAAAAGAATCATCAAAATCGGTTCACCCAGTCGAAAGTTCTGATGTAACAAACATAAAAAAACAAAGAGCCGAATTTATAGCCTTCTCCTTTTTACCCGACTGCGCCAGAAGGAAGGTTATGTTTTTTGAAGTCGGTTGAAAACAAAATTGACTGTTAAAAAAAATCAAGAAAAAAGAAAAGGAATATTGAAATCCATCCGAAAGCTCTTTGGAAAATATCGCTAAATTAAACCGCCTATAATGAAGTTGAACAATTATAAGTAAGTACTTTTGTTTGTATTTTGTACGGTTTTTTGTGAATGTTGTGGAGTATAAACAAGACAGGAGTAATGAATAACGTATTTGTATTGATTTGTTTCTGTAAGTATATTCATTCATACGTCACAGCAGCCAATAATGAATAAAGCCATGGCATACCATGAGTAATAGAGTGGAAGAAAAAAAGGATGTCTGACTGGCAATTTTGTACTTATATGTCTTGTAACAAATGAACGAATATAGTGTTATGAATTACAATGGCACTTAATAAAACCCTTAATAGGATATATTTAAATAAATTTTAGATTGTGTCCAGAGACGTACTTTAAGGCTGGGTGGGCCGGCCGAGGCCGATTTTTGTGATTTTTAAAATCATCTGAGACATAGAAAATAGTGTTTTCAATTCTGAAAAAAAGATATATATAACTTAAGGACATACTCTAGTCAAAGTCGCATTCGGTTACACGATTTGATGAACTTCACTCGATAGAAAAAAATCTCAAAGTTACCCCTTTTTGTTTTGTTTTTTCTATGTCATGACTGAACTACTGATATTTTACATTTATTTTTTGTACTAGATTAAAGATACGAAATATTTCTAGACAAATTCGCAGAGTTTGACTTTATAAAATGATTTTTATAATCACTATGTTGAAAAAACGACAAAATGCACGAGCGCGGTGGCTTAGCTGGCGTGTTCAGTCGCGCGCTGGCGCTTACGGATGACGGACCTGTGTCAATTTTTTCCGTGACAATTTTTTGCACCAATCAATCAGTTTTGACGAATTGATATATTTGTTGCAAGTTATCCATAATGGGTAATAAACAACGAAAGCGAAAAAAGGCGTTTACCACTATAAAATTAATAAATAAAAATAATGAACTCAAAATATATGTGAAGAAGTAAGTAAATGTTTAATTTGTTATGTCATTTTCGACTTTGACACAATCACATTAAATTTCATTTTACTTCAATCTCATTTATAAATTCATAAAAAGATCATGCCATAGCATAAGAATATCAGTAGGTATAATTCAACTGAAATTAGGCAAGTAATCAAATAAATCGGAATATGAAGGTGGGTAAGGCCGTCAATTTTTAAAATCTTAAATATTGCATACATGTGTAAATCGCGTGAAAATGCAATATTATGATGACATGGTGCTGATCTGATGATAGAGCTGGAAGGTGGCCATAGGAACTTCGCAATGAAACGACACAACCTCATCGAGTTTGGGCTTCATCGAATCGTCATGACTAATTTGGAATACTATTTTGAGCTGAATACCAGAATATCTATCGGTGAACATAATTCCTCAAATTGAGAAAAGCCAATACCAGAAGCCACAATGCCAGTAGTGGCGGCTGTATTAAGATTAACTGGTCTTGATTGCATTCAAAACGAAATGTTTTAACATTAATGTTTTAAGTTGTTTTTAGGCACTTGTCTGACATGGCTGACGTGTCCGAAAACTCTGTCAGTAAATTGAATTTTGTCGATCCTGTCGACACTGTAAATCTTACGTAAGGATCACATTTGAAATGATAACATTTATCTTCACATTTTTATGTGTATTTTGTCAGTCTATTAACTTTTCACTATGCTAACATCAAAAAAGATATAGGTAACTAATATTAATCTAAAATATGTAATACTTACTATATTTGTTCACTGTTTCAGAGATACTGAAGAGGCGGAAGACTTAATTATCGTAAAGTATGCAAAGAAAATGAATTTCAAACTGTTTCGGGATGGCGAATTTTTGATATATTACATTTTACAGGAGTTACAAGAGAAAGCTCGTCATAAGGGTTTATTTAACTGCACCTTAGGAAAATTCCGTTTGATCAGTGAAAAACGACGAGGACTTTTATCAGTATTTCATTTTGAATGCAATATTTACAAAGAAATTTTGCTCGATTAACTCTGAAGACCTAAACGATAGAGATCGAGTTAATCTTAATACAGCCACCACTACTGGCATTGTGGCTTCCGGTATTGGCTTTTCTCAATTTGAGGAATTATGTTCAGCGATGGATATTCCGGTATTCAGCTCAAAATACTATTCCAAATTAGAAGATCAATTATTTGAAAAATGGAAAAAGACGGTAAATTTTAATGCTTCTATGGAATCGAAGAAGCAGCTCAAGTGGAGAAGGATATCGCTATCGCAGAAGGTCGAACTAAGAACGGCTACCCTTTAATTGATGTTTACGTTGCTGGGTCATGGTGCGCTAGATCTTACGGCACCAACTTTTTCATCGCATTTCAATCTTTTTCGTCATAATGGATACGTTAAAAAATCGAGTAATTATGGAATATGAGTACCGTCGTGGCAGCAACGCGGCACAAGCGGCACGCAACATCAACGACGTTTACGGAGCTGACACTACAAACCAACGCACCACCTGTTATTGGTTTGCTCGCTTCTGTTCTGAAAATTTCGACCTGAAAAATAAACCTCGCGGTCTTCCGAAGACTTTGGTCGACAATGACGAATTAAAGGCGATTATGGAAGCTGACGATACACAATCTACGGCTGAATTAGCAGCAGCTTTCGACGTTAGCGTCAAAACAATATTGGTCCATTTGCTTCAAATTGGCAAGGTAAAAAAGCTTGACAAAAGGGTGCCCCACGAACTCAATGATCGCCAGCGCGAAGTACCGTGCCTTGCACTGCTCAACAGATACACAAATGAAGGAATTTTTAACCGCATTGTTACCTGCGATGAGAAATTGATTCTGTTTGATAACCGCTAACGCTCAGAAAATTGGTTGGATCCAGGTTCAGCACCTAAGCAATGCCCTAAACGAAAACTTACCCCTAGAAAAGTGATGAAGTGACCTGTTTGGTGGTCTAGCGCCGGTGTGATTCATCACAGCTTCTTACCAAACGGGGTGAGCATTACCTACTGCAGATGTATTCTGTGAAGAACTGAACACAATAATGGAGAAGCAGGCACATCTCCAACCAGCTTTGGTCAATCGCTCGTCTCCGCTGCTCCTGCACAATAACGCGTGACCTCACACTGCACAGCAGTCTCCAAGTTGCAAGAACTGGGGTTGGACGCTCCCCGTCATCCGCCCTACTCACCAGACCTTGCGCCTACAGACTACAACTTTTTCCAGAATTTGGATAACTTCTTGGTGGGACAAAAATTCAATACCCGAGAGGCAGTAGGTACAAAATACCTTTGAAGAATTTGTTGCCTCCCGTCCAGCTGATTTCTTTAAGAAGGGCATCAATAAAGTGCCACTGCGTTGGCAAAGATGCATTAATTGCATAGGTGATTGATTACTTCAATTAATACAAATAAAAATACATGAAAAAAATTCGTTTTAATTTTTTCATATAAAATGGCAATTTCATTGGTAAAGACCTAATATTTATGTCAAACAGAATTTTGAATTTTTGATTTTTGTCACCATGATGTATACACATAATAGTTATAATAATTACATAAACAAACAAAATAAAAACAGAGAAGTTACTTCATTTATTTACGTAACTCTAATTTATTACTATACCATAAACAATGTTTGATAATATATAAAATGCATTTCTAAAGTCAAATAAAATTATCCTACTGCTAATTTCTATTCTATGTCAATGGCGGGGTCATGCGAGTTCACTGCCGATGCGTCCGATCTAACTATTTTGCGCGCGACCCGTGACAGCGCTAAATGCCTACTGCTGCAGTGATACCTGGCCTTAACAGATTGGATTCCTGAACCTGTTTATCTGGTTAGGAAAATTTGTGTGCCTAGGACTTGTACTTTTTTTAGGTTGTTTATAATCACAAAAAACGGAACCATAATTATTTTATCCTGGCCGTATGTAAATTAGTCCGGCTGTACAAATGTCACAATCATTTTCGAAGATGTAAAGTATTGTTTTATAAATCGCTTTACAATGATGTAGTCAAATTAGTAATATAAAGATCACTTTTTTACAATATCACTATGATAATTGATTTTATAGTGATCTTTATGAAAATAAAAATTCTATAACCACATCCTATAGCGGGGTCTGGGTGCTGTTACACTGGCCTCGTATCCAATCCTGAAGTCTACGTGTTTTCTTACGAACATTAAGAAATACGAGGTGTTGGTCTTGGTACACCTCGTTAGTTCACCTAGCCACGAACAAAACATTGTGTTCGTGGACCACCTTTGACCACCTATTACAATTGATTAATTATGAGATTATCGTCGGTTTTTAATTATCTATGATTCACATAGGTAATTTATTGGTGACAATCAAATATTCGTACCTATTGAGGACTTCGACCCCGCACACTTATATTAAATATGTAAATAATAACTCTTTTTTTTTTTTTCATTTCAGCTAATTGCTGTCCACTACTGGACAAAAGCCTCCCCCAAGGAGCGCCAACCATTCCGGTCTTGGGCAGCCCGCATCCATCCACTGCCAGCCACCTTCTTTAGGTCATCGGTCCATCGTGCCGCATCGTGCCAACTAAGTACAATATATTTATAAGTGTATGCATAAGTGCGCCTGACGCCGTTTGAAAAATCACATAGGTCCATAACCCTCGCGATTAAATGCCTTCGGTTTCGGCTGTGCTTTATTAGTTAGTCAGTCATCATAATTTTTTTGTCCTTTTAACCTTACTTGGCGTCGACAGTACGTTTTCTCTCTTATTTCTATATACACTTACTTCACTACACAGTCCATCCAACTTTTCTTTGGTCATTCCTTCTTCATACAACTTTTCCTATTCATATTCAGTACTCTTTTTATATTTAAACATGTACTTGAAACTACAATCAATCTGTCTGTCATTCGATGTTAGAGGCTTAGATAAAAGCAAAAAAGGAAGATAAGGTACTAGGTTTTCGTGCGTGGACCGCATAAATTAGGTCCAAGGAACCTAATTCAATGCAGTTTCGCAGTTCAGACGGTAGGTACGTGATAATCGACGAAAAGGTACCACATTGAATGGTTAAACCGATATACAATCAAATGCCTTCATGTGCTTTTATGTAAAAATAGCACTACAACAAAAAATAAAACCCACAGGCGCGTGTAGTTGTATGTAGTCCGAATGTCAACGATGCTTTCTATGAATGTAGGTACCGTATCTTCCTTTTTGCTTTTATCTAAGGTGAGAGGTTTATTAAGTAGATGAATGAATTGGCCTGCCTCCGTCTCTGCCATCGTACTCTTGTAGCGGAATGTTCGCAGGTCTACTTTCTACTGCAACCTTGGGCATGTTGGCACTCCAATCGCCCGAAACTGGTGGAAATATGGACCGATTACGTTTATCTTAGAAAATCTAAGGCTATTTTAGGAGAATTGTTACGTTTGGGTCCACAATATAACAAAAAATAACGATAAAGCTGTATTTGGTAAAAAATGTAGGTAATATCGACATGACCCGATAATGTTTTTAAAAGAATTTAATCGAAATTGTTATATTGATTTTGTTATAATAATAAAAAACCGGCCAAGTGCGAGACAAACTCGCACACGAAGGGTTCCGTACCATTAGCCCCCCTTAAATATTTATTTTATTTTGTTTTTAGTATTTGTATAGTGGCAACAAAAATACACAATGTGTAAAAAATTCAACTGTCTAGGTTCTTGAAATAGAGCCTGATGACAGACAGACGGACGGAGAGACAGCGAAGTCTTAGTAATAGGGTCCCGTTTTTAACCTTTGGGTACGGAACCCTAAAAATTGGCAGAATTCTGAACATTGTAGGTACTACCACATGTTTGTCTCAAACTAAAATTACTAAAATTTCATATTTGGATTAATAAGCAGATGTTTAAAACTCGAAAGAAATCAATTCTATTGGATTGCTTTAGCTTAGTTTATGTATTCTGCATTTTTGTGATTATTAGCATATTAAAAATTTCGTCATAATGTTTCCAAAACTTTGGTAAGTAGGCATTCTGTATTCGTTCTCTTAAATCATTATAAGTAGGCGTACCATTACCATATTTTTGTTAAATGTAGACAGTTACATTCACAAAAGGAATGAAAATGAATTTTGGATGCCGATTACGAAATTCGTAATAATGAAGATGAAACAGATTACGAACTGGATTGTTGAAATAAAAGAAACAGTGAAAGTTATTGTGCGGTGTGCAATTTCATAATGCAACGTTACGAAATTCATACCATGTTGATGTGGATACATTGTAAATAATTCATCTAATTGAGATACAATTACAGAATTATGTTGTATTACCAATATGATCTTGCAAGCAAAAAGTAATGGTTTTGCTGTATCCGATAAACATTGTAATTGAATCAATTACTCGTGTTATCTTCCTATTATCGAAGAGTAAAACAGACCATAAAAAGTTCCCTCGAGGCTTGACAGGGCACCAAACAAGCGAGAAAACAATTGATTACGTAGTAGAAACGCCCCCAGCGCGTGCGAACCGAAAAAATGGTCCACACCAACCGTGAAGACGGTAAAGAAAGAGACGGAATTATTACAAAAACGAACGTAGACGATAGAGACGCATAACCTGTCGAAGAGGAAGCGAGAGGTGAAGTTGTGAAAGTCACAGGTTGGAAAGAGATGAAGAGGATATAGAGAAAGATAGTGTAGAGAGTGAAATTGCCGTGGCAACTTTCGCTGAGCTCGTTTTGATTACGTCACGGCTGCGCATATTATGCAACTTTGAAGAGATTATGAGTGTTTGTATGACACTAATTTGAATGGTGCTTGGAAGTAATAAATTTCTTTAGGAATAGCTTCCGGCCTATTTGCATTTTTATTTTCAATGTGACTTAGTTTTTAAATTGAGTAGTTAATATTTGATTGATGTAATTAATTTGTTGTGACATTGACGAGATATACTCGTACATATAAAGAGATAAAGTTTTATTGACTCTTTATCAGTAAGTAAATATGTTTTCAAAATCAAAAAATAAGTTATAACATGGTGCAGTACATCGTTTGAAAGATTTCAAGCATGATCTTTAAATAGCAGATTACAGTATCAAACTAGATGAAATCTTATGATAACTAGACTAGACGGTGCGGTGGTTAGCAAAATGTTACTAAATGCGATTGCACAAACCCTTACGACAATGTTACGACTCGTGTTATGGTTATTCTCCTATTTGCCTAATCGTCTTTTGATGGTTCTGTCATTGTGCTGTCAATTGTTAAAGCCCAAAGCTGTACAATTTAGATGCAATTACACGGTTCTTACTTTCACTATTACATTCTTGTCACAGTCTTTTACTAACTTAATAGCTTTTATTCCCGACCTATAATTTTATGTCCGTCCACAGTAATTTTTTGCATTTTATTTTTCATCAATAGTCATCATTCATAGATAATTTAATACTATTAATCATTCCTGTTCGTGTTTAATTAGAACCGGACGGGATATTGTCCTACTTCTTAAATGATGTATTATACTCATCTCTTCTCGCTCTAATGCCGAAGTACAATACTATGCTGTTACTTACACATTCACAAATGTTCTTTACTAGGAACGAACAAGATGACTGTGTTGTTTTAGTAGCGCATACATTCACCAAGTCTATGTGTGCGTGGGACTATTACAAAGTAGTCGATAACTCGAAACGTGGTCCTAATATGTCAATGATTAGTGCTTTGTAATGTAAGTACGTAGTGCTTGACCCAAAATTAGTAAGAGCAAGATTCCTTTTGCTCAAGTAAAGCTTAATTACTGAATAGTATGCGAATCTCTTTTGTGCATCGAACGAAACATTTTGCTTCTGTGTGAGTAACTCAATGTGCAATGTTATCTACGTTCACATTGACATATGTGTGTGTTTCCTCTACATTGGTGTTTGTAAATTGCGTATCACTTATACAAACTTTAGCATTAGTAGTGGAGTTTGTGTGTGTGCGTAGTTCTGCGTTCACAATGAAAGTACCGGCGGTTGCACGGATTTGGGTCATAGCATCAACTTTGATTATAAAGATTACGAGTCGTGTGAATCATCGCACATGTTACTTGGTCTACTCCCGTTACTAATGAGTTGGTTAATTTATCTAAACTGAAAAACAAAGCATGAGTAATATACAACTTTTGTTGCAGAAACTTAAATATAAGACCTTGATGCAATTGACACTGATACGAGAAAGGTTGTGAAAGGCAGGAGAAATATTTTAGAAGGGAAGGACAGGAAAGGAAACTGAATAATACAAATAAACCTTTTCCTTTAAACGTATGACCTACAATTTAACCGTGGTCTTTAGTTACAAAAGGACAGATAATTGGAAATGGACAAAACTTGGTGTTGCAGTTTTTCTTCGACAATAAAGATAAAACGTAAATTAAAAGGTTACACCTTCTTTTATTTAAAGCATCAGCAAGTAGGTATTGCAATTTCTTCGCTTTACGTCACATCATCATCGTTTCTAATGTAGGGCTCTGGAATATGAACAACAATTTTAAAAAGCAATATCAATAAGTTGAGTTCCGAACGAAACCCGATCCCTTTTCTCGTCGTGACGCTGGCGCAAGGAGTTTCGTCATAGAGCGAGGCGGCTCTCAGCTACTTTCCTTTCCACTTGATTTTCATAACTCTTAAACTTATCTTCGCCGGTTGTACCTATAATATTTGAAATAGATTAGATGATGAAATAAGTTTTTAATGCATTTGATAAATATATTGTATCATAGTGTAAAACTTTGTACAAAAAAAAAATGCCTTTAATTCCAGAGGGGGTAGGCAAAGGTATTCCATTTCTGGATATACCCACTTTTCACGAGATATAAGCAAATAATTATGTAACATACGTAAGTTTTTTTTTAAAAACTCATTGGTACATGCCAGGATTCGAACCCGTGCTTCACTGGTATCATATCATATCATATGTGAAGCAGGTTCCTTAACCGTAAGGCTTTCACTGCTCTTATAACTTTATACATTGCAGTGACAAATTGATAATAAACAATTAGGTAGCAAGCTAGAAATAAAAGTACTTATCATAATCGATGGTTAAAAAAGACAATACACACGATCTACAAGACCATTGTACAAATAATTTATGCAAATTATAAGCAAAATATTTCAAATGCTTTATTTATGGGGATTATAATCTCCATGTTTTATTTATGGGGCTTAGAAGCGTAGTGATACGACATGCCTTAATTACTTCCTTTGTCATTAAACAAGAAACTTAGGAAATGGTTCATTACCAGTAATTATATTTTCTGTAACATTACTTTCTTTAAACTAGACCCGGTAACTCATTGGCGCGTTGTTACTGTGGCCGTAAAAAATTAAGTCACCAAAACTCATAGAGTACGGGTTCCCAAGAATGCGAGCGAATCGTTTTGCATTCACAGCGACTAAACGATTGTTGCTTTGTGCCACGACCTAAAGAACGCTTAACTTAGACAAATATACTGGAAAACAATGATAAAAATATGACGCCAGAAAATTCGAAATTGACAATTCATTTGTGCAAAAGTAGTTTTTACAGTCGATGCTCTTTCAAGTATTATAAACATCGTCTAACTCCAAACGATCTCTAACTTGTGATGCAGTAACGTAAGCAGACGTCCAGTGCACACGTATCTGCAAATAAATGTTACAGTAACGGTCCACTGGTGCCAGGTAGTGAGTACCAAGCTTTAAGAATTATGACGTAATATATCAATATTATTTAATCTAGAAGAAACATTCAATGCCACGTGCAAGCTTACCCAACAGGCCCTATCAGCCCGACCCTGAACATTCGACGACCTTCACACATTCTACTGTATGTTCCGATTGTTTACTCTTCTGGGTAAATAATAGAACACATTACTATTTTCAAATATTGTACGTAAAATGAGCATGAACAATTTGACAGGAATCGTAATACGTACATAATTCGTTTGCGTTTTTATTTAGGCAGGTGTTTTGAAAGTTAAATTACAGTTTGAATGGTAATAGATTTCTTAGGAACTGAGTGATGGTAATTTTCGTGGTGGTGATTCGGAATTTAAATATATTAAACGGTCTCTTTTAATAAATAAACTGTGTGCTGCTGTTAGGATTTATGTTAAGTACCTAAAGTGGAGCTACGTTAAAGTGAAAGTAATGTTAAAGTAACATTAACAAAACTGATTGACTGATCGATCAATTCACAGCCGAAACCGACGGGTCTAGAAGTATAAAATTTTGCTCAAAGGTTCCTTCAATTATTTATTTATTATTACTTACAGCTACATTTACAAATTAGTAGTCCTTGTGGACAAATACGTGCTAATTACAAGCTTCCACATATCAATAACAAAACTTATTAATACAACATAGCAACTAAGTACATATCATTTAACATAATATTGTAATAATTTTACTTATATTTAATTAAAGCATGTTTTCGACTCAAGGTCAGGAACTAAAGCCATTTTTGCACTACGTGTACTTTCGGCAAATAAATCGAGTTTAATGTCCTCATTCAATCTATTAAATAATTTTAAGCACCTAGGTACAAAAGCGGTTTTTTCTAAAACTAAAGTGGCTAGGAGGGATATCAAGTAGGGCACGTTTACGAAGTATTCCCACTGGAGTTCTATGTAAGCGAGCTCTAAGAAGGGATATTTCAAAATTCCTTCGGGAACGGGAATAAGAAGGACCCGCGCGGGCAACGCTGCCACATGAGTAAAGAAACACGCTGCTGGGCACCCGCTCGCGCTAGTCTGATACAAATGTGTTTTTAATTTTTAAAGTAACACTAGGCCACTTAAAAACTGTATTGGTTTCTTATATACGTGAGCTTGAAGTTGCAATATGTAATACCTATATGACTAAAACTAAGTACTACTACCTAATTAGGTATTATAATTTAATTTTAATATTTTGCATCATTCTAAATCTCAACTAACGATTTAAATATAATTGAACAATGATGTTAAATACCATTTAAAATAATTGTAATTGAAACTAAACTAGACGCTTCATAAAATAGTTTAACAAATTGTTTAAAAATCTAAATAAACTGTGACCTCGAACTTATAAAATGTCGCTATCAAAGAATCAGGGGTATTGTAGGACCAATTTTTTGTTGAACCTACCTGGCCTATTATGTTCCAGCGAAAGTTATGTGAAAGAAAGACGGGCTGACAAAAAAATGGTGATTTCTCCGTCTCTCCTATTTTTTTTTAAATCGACCCTTATGAATTCCGATTTGGATCAACCGATAGTTTTTGTTAGCACACGTCTTGATTTTGAATAGAAAAATAGGGGAGTTTTTTTTTATAAATTGCAGGTTACACGTGTCTATTGATAAATAGGTATTGTACCTACGTCTTTCTCGGATGAAAAGATTTAAGATTTTAGCGAGTTTACTCGTAGCAGAAATTGCGTTAGGGGATGGTTTGCGTTAAAAAGGTTTTATTTGTTTTTTTTTAAAAAACTAAAATACTTTTGCGAATAATATATCTACCTACCATTTACAGAGCCGTACAACCTAAAAAGTTTTAGCTGATAATCGATTCACCATTTAAATTAGGTAATCAGCTAAACTTTCCGAAACAATAGAGAAAGTGTTTTTTTCTATAAAGAAACGGCAGAATAGTTTTTCGCTCAACTCATTTCAAGCATAACAACTTAAATGAGGAGAAAAATATAAAAACTGTCGCTCATCATCAGTCATTGGCTCGAAAGTCAGTGCGTGCGCAGTGACATAAAACTCTCACTCTTTCACCAATTAATTGAAGTCAACGAATCACGTTACTGCAAATATCACGGATCTGTATCCGAAGTGGAATTACTATCTGGCTATTCTTGTATGATGTGAAGAAATCGAGGCTTGTACGGCACAATATTCATACGACTTTATTATATGTATTATGGAAATTAAGAAAAATTGCTTTTGGTAAAAAAATTGCTTAATTATCATGTTTACATTGCACCTTACGCTTGGATACTTAAAAATCTTGTTTTGCATTAGGCGCATATGAAAAAACATCAGCTGATATCTAGTATTCCCTAAGGAAGTTTTTGTAAATAATCTCGGCAACGGGATAGAGACGGTATCGTATATGAACGCTACTGTATATGAGAAGGAACTGTGAACTCTCAACTCTCTCTTGTCATTATCGTCATAATAGTTTTTAATGCCATTTCAGTTTTATACAGCTCCGCGAACAAAACGTATCGTGCGCAGCAGAAACTAAAAGAAAGTATCGATGCAACGTGAAAAAGTCGAGCATCATTGTTTTGTATAGCTATCTCTCTTTGATCCAGAGGTGGTGGTAGCACTGTCTCATTCTGAAGAAAGTGCGCGCGGTAAGTTGAACGATTTTACGTCATACGTAGTTAATGGAAAATTTGAGATAAATCTTTTACTGATTTTGATGACTTGGATATGATGATAGATAAAGACTTTATAGGTAGGTATTTGCCTATAGCGTAAACTTAGTTAATTGACTATTTATTTTTCTGTAAAGCTAAAAGTATAACGCTACGGATTTAAGTGTGTGTAAGACTTAGATAAACCACAACCATTCATTTTGCGGATTTTGTTAAAACCTTAATCTACTACCTCCTATATCTCATACCCAAAAGTAATATAAAATAAATTGAAAAAACTAAAGGACATGCTTTCACAGATCGTTAAAAAGATCTTGACTTTATTGCTACTATAGAATGCTCTATCTGTTATTTTAAGGTGGCCTCTCAACGATAGTGAGAGTGAAAGATGACGTCGGTTATGGATTCTGTTGAGGGAACGAGAGAACACCAGTTTTAGATGTGAGGGAAAGAGATGCACAAATTGGTGCGAGATGAAGTGTGGGAATGTGTGCAGGTAGCAATGCAATGCTTTCGATAGAAGCTATGGGAAACGTCGTGGTTGACAAACTATCTTTGAACTATTTTCTCATGAAGAATATTAAATTATAGTCATCTGGTTAAAAAAGATATTAAGACAGTAATTTGTAACCCATTTTTCAAACAACCAGCCAGACCTATGGTCCATGATATCGTAGATCAATTGAAAGTTGGAAAGGTGAAGAAACGCTGTCCGAAAGAGCCATACAATTTTCACAATTTTATAAAAAAAATGCAGTGGATGAATATGAGCTAAAGCAAACAATTTTCAAATCATCGACTGAAACTTCAGTTTATGGAAAGATCATAATTTTACAACAAGAAAGATTCAACGGTTTTGTATTAACTTATTTAAAAGTTTCATGTGAAAGTACCTACTGAAAAATATTTTAACAATAAAACGTTAAAGTTGCAAGAATTCGATGAGGATTTTTTAAGGCAGTTGTGATGCCTCTACAATTAAGAATAAAAAATAATATACCTACATAACATTATCATACTATAGTTTTTGAACAACAACGATGCCCCACTCCATAGAAGGTAAGCAAAAAAAGCATTGAAGAAAGTAAGAGCATTCTCGTGTTGGATATGTTTTTGTAAACGTAAAAAAAGTCTTTTGTGTGCTGCAACAAGTTTGGACAATGATTTGTGCAACACGTGGGTGCAGTTTTACCTTAGTTTTTGCAAAAAAATTATAATTATAGTTTATAGGTTCAAATCAGATTTTGAGAAGTACTTAATCAAGTTACTATGTTATAAATTAGGTATGTAATACCAAGGTTTGGCAGTTGTCAATTATTTCGCTACCATAACAAAACAATCTATAGATTAGGTAGGTATTAAAAACCACTTGAAATTAAATAACGAGAAAAATATCACAATTCGCAATATTTAATTGATTTGAGGAACATTCGAGTTGCTAACAAAACAACAAGAAGATTTCGAGATTCTCAAGATAAATAAATGGTGTCTTTCAAAACTCGATCACTGTCAGTGAATCATTTCTAAAATTTGCGAAAGCAAGGTCGGAAATAACAGCCACATCAAAATAATAATAATAAATACATCTATAAAATTGTAAATTTTGGATAGAACGAACAACTACAGGGTTCATAACATCACAGCGTTATACAGCCCAAGAAAATGTGAAAATAGATTCTATGTACGAATCCAAATTCAAGATGAACGGAGTTGCTCAACAAAAAGTTGCTCTAAAAAAAGGTTAGTACAATAGTTAGTCTACATCTACACTAATGTTATAGAAAGGAAAGATTTGTATGTTTCTTATTCGTTAATAAACTCAAAAAAAAACTGGACCGATCTTAAAAATTCTTTTGCATATGGAAAGGCACATTATCACTGAATAACATAGGCTATGTTTTATTCTTATTGAACGTTAAATATGCGAAAATTTTGAAATGTAATTATCGAGTGAAATCATAAACAACTACTCGCACTCCAAAAAACCGTCAAACCGTTTAGCAACGAAATATGCTCACATACTTGCAATACAGTACATACACTCGACAAACATTACCCTCATTTTAGTGGAGTCAGGTTAATTGCTTAATAATGCCAACAACAAGAATCAATTACTATAAAACAAATAGAATATGAACTTTATGCCTCTTCTTAAGAAAGATTTCGAAAATAACACACCTTTTATCACCTTTCAAGTTGCAAATTCAATAAAATTAGCTAATAATTGGTTATTCAACTTGAATAGGCATTATGCTCAGTCAAACCAATACGAAGGCCGGCCCCATCTTCAATCGATTCGCACTTCACTAAAACAATACTTGACTTCTCGACCCGATGTCCTTATAATATATTATGTTACAGCTTTTTATTGCCCCTTCATTGGGATAATATATGGGGTCATCGGAAATAGTGAGGGGCATAGACGTTTATCGAGGTCGAATATGTTAAACATTTTGATTTCTAATAATAGCTCTCGTAGAACTATCTTTGAAGTCAAGGCCATGACAATGGTTAACAAAAATCTAATAAGATATTTGAGTAAGAATAGTACTTCGTATTAGCAACCCGCCCTCGCTAGCTTCGAATTAATGGAAGATACAAGAAAGTTTAATTTAAAATTCCTGTTTTACTTCCTCTATAATTTTCAAATACGGAATTACGGAGTCTATTCAATACAAACTTTCACACCATAAATGACGTATAAACAGGAGTTTTCACTCTCTTGACTTTCATTTTGAAATCACATACTTACTTAAATTTTATCGATTCTATAGATTAGTAAAAACACTTAAAAACCATCTTCAGAAAATTTTAAAAAGTTTTGAACAAATAATTAACATCACCATTATTTACATCATTCCGCTCTAGTCAAGTTTTGAAACTTAAATTTATCGAAATCTGATAGCAAATTTATTGTATAACTTCTACCGATATTCCCCATAACATTCCTAGCCATTTGCCAACTGTACACAACGCACACATCCACGGTCTTGGGTCACAGAGAAATGACGTCTTCGAAGCTACTCCACACATAGACGAAATTCTTGTAGGCGCAAGCGCACGTGTGGATACAGAGGGCCTTTGTGCTACAGGATATAGGTTAGCGTGTCCCCCTTTTACAATAAATAGGACAGGAATATAGAATTCATGTTTGCATTTGAAGCTTTTACTTGGAGTTGTCTGAGTTGATGTTCACATCTATTAACTTTATCCGGACATGTAAGTGTTCTGTATACACTTGTATATAAGTATGTACCTAGTTTGACAAAAAGTTTTTTAAATAGTATACAACGCGTCACAGAATAAGCGCAATCCCTCATAAACCCCTAAATAAAGAGCAATAATAGTACGGTTTCCATAGGTAGCCATAAATTATGTTAAGTTAATTAATTTTTCGGAAAAAATTTACACATTTTAAAAATAGCCGAAATCAATTAAGTAGTTGACACTGAACAGACCGATTTCAGGAGTTGCTTATTCTGTTACATATCACTACATAGTATAAAACAAAGTCGCTTTCTCTGTCCCTATATCCCTATGTCCCTTTGTATGCTTAAATCTTTAAAACTACGCAACGGATTTTGATGCGGTTTTTTTAATAAATAGAGTGATTCAAGAGGAAGGTTTTAGTATTAGCAGGAGCGGAGCCGGGGCGGGTCGCTAGTATTGTATAAATTAAAATTTTCGGATGTTAATTTTATGACTTTTTCTTAAGCCGTGAGACCTGTCAAAAATTAGTCTAGGTCAACGGGAAGTAATCTACACGTTTTGATTTATTTGCGAGTGTCATAATATGAATAATGGTTTCCTAGGTACCATAGATCTAAGTATTTTATTTATGTATGAAGGAAAACATCGTGAGGAAACCAGCAGGGCCCAGAATTAATTCTGAGGCATGTGTAAGAGACCCGGTCCGGCGATGGGCTCACCAATCACGTTATGGGGTCCAAAGACTATACTGGAGAAATGTGGGGATTTCCTGAAATGGAATACCTCTGCTTACCCCCTCGGGGATAAAAGGAGTGAGATTATTTATTTAGTTATAAATAGTATTTAACCTCTCAGACCATGAATCACAGACACAATTGATTTCTAATTGTGTCTCGGTTCCAATTGGAACCGGCGGTTCTTAAGTGATTAAAGCATTTTTTTTGAATTGCTAAGTATCTATAAACATTAAAGTTATGTGAGACTAGGGCATGCAATTCGGATATCCGGATATCCGTATTATTCGGATATTCGCCACATTTACTATTCGAATAGTATCTACATAATTATTCGGATTTTTTGAACAATCCGAATACTTACGTTTTAATTTTGTTTGGTAAAAATATCCGAAGATGAAAAATAAGAGACAGCTAAGACATTGAATTAACAATTGTTTGTTTGTTTTCTTTATTTATATACTTAGATTTAATAATAATATAGTGAAGTATCAACAAAACATTTGTCCGAAAACGATGACTTAGAAACATTGTCAGGGTGGAAATGGCGCTATTGGAAGTATTGGATCGAGTAAGAGGAAGAATGGTTCCCCAAACCACTGGTGGAACAAAGAAGCTAGAGAGATTGTTGAACCAAAGAAGAAAGCCATGGATGCATTGGCGATGAGGACCAGAAAACCAGTAGATGCCTGAGTGACTGAATATGTAGTGAAAATGGTAGAGATGGTTCAAATCCTGGCATGTACCAATGATTTTTTCAAAAACTTACGTACATATTTATCACTAGCTCGGCGGTGAAGGAAAACATCGTGAGGAAACCCGCAGGTCTCAGAATTAATTCTGAGACATGTGTAAACAGACCCGGTCCGGCGATAGGCTCACCACCTATCACGTTTAGGGGTCCAATATATCTCGTGAAATGTGGGTATATCCAGTAATGGAATACCTCTGCCTACCCCCTCGGGGATAAAAAGGCGTGAGATTATATATTATATAATGGTAGAGAATTAATATAGAAGGATAAAATGAAAAAATGAAAGATAAGATTGAGCAAATGAAGAAGAACATGGATGAAAAGAATGAAAGAAAATTTTCCGACAACTTCCGGAAAAATTAGAAATTGTTCTGGGAGCAAGTTCGGGTGTCCCGGGGAGTGTCGCAAAATACAAGGACGAAGGTGATCAGAGATGAGAATGGGGAGCTGAATGAAAAAATTAATAATGGAAGAGGATAGAGTTCTAAGGCGATGGATGCAATATTTCGAGGGATTATTTGAATGTGATGATTTCCTACCTCAAGCAGATCTTGCACCTGTACCTGAACCTGTAGATCTGATTGAGGAGAATAGAGATGAAAACGAGATTAGTATGCATGATATTACGAGGCTGAAGCTGCAGGGTATAACAGAATATGTGTGGAAATGCTGAGAGCTGGAAAAGGGGTGGTAGCTTCTTGGTTGTTCTTAATTTTTAAGAAATGTCGGGCCAGCGGTGAAGTGCCGCAAGATTGTCAAAAAGCCGTAAGAGTGTCTCTTTTTCAAGAGAAACAACACCTCGCCAAACATCAGCAGGTGTTTTCCGCCTTCATAGACTTGGAGAAGGTTTATGACAAAGTGAGGAGGAAAGAAATGTGTGTTAAATGGCGTCTACACAGACTGGTTTAACATCTCAAGGGGTGTTAGACAGGGCTGTGTAGCATCGCCGTGGCTCTTTAACCTATTCATGGACAGCTGTTTGGATGATCTACGTGAGCGTGATTGTGAATTAAAAATGAGTGCTACCACCATCAAATGCCTCTTGTACGCCGACGACAAAGTCATCCTTGCATAGTCGGCGTCCGAGGTGCAAAAGATGGTGGATATATCATTATATCCATTCATATGCAGCATTTGAGAAGAAGGGCATGAAAGTGAATGTTGCAAAAACTAAAGTGATGATTTTTGAAAGAGAAGATTGTATGACAGAGTGTGATATAAAGATCGATGGTGAGAAAGTTGAGCAAGTGAAAGAGTTCGTGTATTTGGGTAGTGTTTTTACAAGGGATGGCAAGTTTGAGAATGTTGTTATAAGAAGACTATTGAAAGGAAATGCAGTGAATGGGGCTCTGAATAGCCTTGTGAGTCGTGTCCAACAAGGCAGGGATGATTAAGCATAACACGGTTCTGGTCCTGACGATGATGTATATGCTAGTGAATGCGGATACATGATTACGAGAGAAGTGTGGTTTGAATGAAGATGTAGTGACAAGGATAGAAAAGGGGGTATTTAGCTGGTTTGGTAGAAGAGTAACGAAAGAGATAGAAGAGAGAATAAAGTAGTATTCGAAAAATTCGTATTATTCGAAGTATTCGAATACCACTTTTTTTTTTATTCGAAATATCCGAATACCTTTTTCGAACGAATAATGCATGCCCTATGTGAGACCGAATGTTTGTTTAGGTAAAATCTGCTTATTCTTTATTTTCTAGAAAACTGGTATGTAGATACCTTTATCCCAAATATTTTAAAGTAGGTATAATAAAGCAATTACGTCGTGAAGGTATTATTATAGTATTATTTGTTACGACCTCAAGGCGACCTAACACTAATTACTTAGGTCTTTGCCCGGCACAAACAAACTGACTTTCAAACGCTCCCTTGCAATGTGAGAAATATTTCTCGATTTACTTTTTATGAAGTTCAAAATACGTATCTTTTATTTATGTGTTATAAAAAGTTGTTTCTAATGAACGCTTCGTGTGGCTTTACTTTATTTTTGATTGGAAGGAAGGTCTTTCATGTTGACAACGGTTGACATCACTTTTATAAATGATAGGAATTTATTATTTTTAACTTCTCATGCTCTAAAAGTACGCCAATATAGCCCTACGAAGCGGGATTAAAGTGACCACTTTAGTCTCTAGGGAGTGAAAAGTAATTAGTTTTTAATTTCCTTAATGAGACATAGACAAACTCTGTGGAGTGTGGACCATGTTTATTGCGAAAATGTTGAGAGTTTTAGTTCCATGGTTTTTCCGCAAAGAAGGTGGCGCCATGTGTTTTAAATTGTTAATCTGCAAAGAGATTGAAATCTCTTTGTTAATCTTTGACAGGTTTGAAAGAAAAAACCGCGATAATTTCAGAATTTTTTCGAGTGTAATTTTTTTCGGTTTTAAATAAATTTGTAGATACTTGACTACTTTTCTCGCACTCAAACTGAAAAGTACAATTTGCACCTCGAGACTAAACGGAAACTTAATATACCCTCGGTTTCATTGACTCCCCTCGCCTGGTATATTATGGCTTCGTTTAGTCCGTCGATATAAAATATACTATTATTAATTTTAATATCAATAACGTGATAGGTGGTGAGACAGACGTCAGACCGGGAACTTACCGTGTTAAGGCTGCTACACACTATGCCGGCGGCACACCCGACGGGTTTTGCCGCGAGGGTATGCCGCCGGGATATTCAGGCCGCTGGCACTTGCCGCTGGCTGCTGCAGAGCATCATTGTCTGATCTGTGGCATCATTTTCAAGTTGTCGGCCGGGTAGACCGGTAATGTTGTACGCTCGGCTTGTGCGGCCGCCGGCATAGTGTGTAACAGCCTTTACAAATTCTTCAGAATCATAACCAATCATGGGTCCAACGGGTTTTCTCTCAATGTTTTCCTTCAACGTCGAGCTAGTGATAAATAGTTTACTAAATATTTCATTCAATTTACTGAAACTAGTTTCGTTTGCCATACTTCTTTTTTTCTTCGCTTCATTTGATGATAGGTACATAGACTATAGTAACGGTCTTACCACAAAACCGTGTTATAGTAGATAGATCTTTTAGTTTTATTCGATCTCTCCCAAACAAAAGTGAATAAAACTAAACATTATACAAAAAAAATCATTCCAAAAGTAGACTTATAAAAATAAATCCGAAAGTAATACAACTACTTAATTTTACTATAACATGCATCGGGGATATTGCACTTAAACATAATGTTTCTGCACTTCTCTAAGCTAAAAGATTTATATTTTTGTTTGATAAATGTGAGTGAGCAGCTAATTTACGATATTTTATTAAAACCCTAATTATTCGTAAACTTCTTAATGCTTATCATCAAATTATTCACGAATCGCAACATAAATACAGTTAATTATCTTTTGAAATAAAGTTTTATTACTTTTTTCTGTTTCATAATTTCGATAACATCGGCCTTCTAAAATATTCGTTTATTACTAATTTATTAAAAATGAGAGTATAGAATATATTTATTATGTAATAACACGATATTTATGACAATTTATGCATGTATGTGGAAAACATTAATCAGACTTAAGTGCGAGGTGGACTTGTGCATCGAGAGTTCCGAACCTCTACTCCATGAATTTGTGTTATAGTATACTTTTACCCGCGGCTTCGCTCGACCAAGTTTATTTCACCCCCTTAAGGGTTGAATTTTGCAAAATCCTCTCTTAGTGGATGCCTACACTGTATAAGCTATCTATGTGCAAAAAGTCTCTAGACCCAGTGGTTTATTTTGTGCGTTGATATAAATCACCAATCAGTCAGTCAGTTTATCATTTTATATAGGTATATAGATTATTACACACATAGGGAAGTAAAATAAGAAATGTCTCAGATCACATGTAATTGTCGACAGAGGCGAAGCCGAGGTCTACCAACATGTGAACTGAGGCTTTTTTATTTACTTCCCGATGCGTGTATACTTTTTTTCTACTCGACGGAGGCCGAAAGCGGCAACTTCGTTTAGCGCAGCGGGCCGAAAGTAGCCGCTTTCCGCCCGAAGAGATAAAAAAATAAATTATATGTACTAGTAACCCGGCCTATCTTCGCTCCAGTTTATATGATATTAGCTGTTCCGGGCGGTTTCACCTGCGTAGTTCCCGTTCCCATGGGCATACCGGTATAAAATATTATATTAGTGTAAAAGTTTTAATTAAAAATAATTTTAACCTACATTAAACGTGCCTATGACTGTAAGAAAGAGGCCTTACTATATGTATGTATGTATTAAATATCAGGAGGTTCCTAATTCGACGAGTAGGCACGTTTTTATTGATATGTTAATCCATATTTCCGTTAAGTACCTATATCTAAAAATATTTAGTAAAAAAATAATTATTATGTCATATATAAATTAATGTTTCATATAAAAAGCGAAGATATTCAAGAACTTCGATGATGAAGACTGTTTGACGCGCAGCAGCAAATCACTTACAATTAGTTTATTACCCGTAGTTCCCATTACCGTAGGAATACGGGGATAAAATATATCCTATGTCTTATTCTAATGTATAATCTATATAACTAATACTATATACATATACTAAGTACATATACAAAATACTATATATATACTAAGGTTTCATCAAAATCCGTTTTGTAGTTTTTGCGAGAAAGAGGAGCAAACATCCACACATCTATACTACATCCATACATACCTAAAAACTTTCGTTTATAATATTCGTAGGATTTAGGCATATGAATAGGTAACATTGATGCTAAATAATAAAAGACTTATACTTTTACAAGTCCCCTAACAATTTTGAAATAATAAACTGTTTTTAGCTTTTTATTGTTTTTACTCCTTGAAGTCGAGAATTTTTGTTTAGTTTTTACTTTGTTTACTTTTCATGCATAACTTACTAAATTCAAATGTCTTTTATTCTCTAGTAAGCATCGTAATAGCTAACATTTAAAATATAAAGTGTACATTTGACCTAATTCGTAAGCCGATATGGCGTAATAATGCCGACCGCAATGACACAGAATGGGGCCGGGCGGGCTCTGCGCACGCGTCGCTTGCGGTGCTGGAAATGTGCTGGGAATGTCGTTATTGTTCACACATTCAAAATCATTGTTATAAAATAATAAATAAATAAAAATGCTTATGCCTTTATCCGCGAGGGGGTGAGCAGACGTATTCTATTCCTGGAAATACTCACGCGTTTGACCAGTTTTTTGGACTCATAGTCAAAAAGTCAGAATCATTTATTTTCTGTAGTACTAAGGGTACACTTAGAAACGTGAATAGTCAAATAACAAGGCACTCAAAACTTGTACATGAAGATTGGCCTTAACGTCACTTCAACAATGTCAACCTGACTCCTAACCGTCATAGGTTGTTTGGCCATCGCCGGATTTAGGTGCTGTTGCACATGCCTCAGAATCAATTCAGCAATGCTAATAACAAGCCGAAACTAATTGTCATCCTTGGTCTCGGAATTTTTTCCCATATCAATGGGAAACAACCGCATGTGTGGCTATGATATAACTGCGTATACAGTTTTGAGCATGCTATTAAGTTGTTTGTAAACATATCAGTTCTAAGTACATTATTGTAGCATTGTCAACAACGAGATTTGAGCTAGATTGTGAGCGTGTAGGTCTTGCAGAACAATAGACCGAGCCTATCTGTGGATTTAACAGCTGGTTTGTAGGGCTGACGGATACAAAAACAAATGGCATTATGAAATGCCCAAAAAAATCTGTAACTTTTTTGTTTACTATTTCTATAATTTTGATGTTTGAGTACTTAATATGTGTTTTAGTAAAATTATAAATGAACAAACAAGTGATTTTTGTTTAGGTAATGCTTGATAAGCCAAAGAGTTTGGATGATGAAATACGTATAAGCTTTATTATTGACAGTTCTTCAATTTTAAAACGGAATGTTGCTGATTACATTTCAACATCGAACTTTCGTGTATTAATCTAGTGTCAACCCTGTAATTCCAAACCTAGGCTTAATGTCACTAGTCCATTATATTCAAACAAAACCACTTCTCGCAGTAGGGCAGAATCAATCACGAATTCACAATAACTAAGGTCTTAAAGGCAATTTAGCACACATCTGTTACTACAAGAAAAGCAGCGATCGCCCAAACTTTGTTAATGCAAGTGTAATCTGTAATGTAGAAGTGTGACATAGCTACCCTAAAACATGGTGGGCATTGATCGTTAAATTGGCAAATACTAGTTGCAGGTGTCCATAGGCGACGGTGGTCACTTACCATCAGGTGACCCGTCTGCTCGTTTACTTGCCAACTAATATACTACTAATATAATTATCAAGAGGAAATTTTTTTATTTTTGTACTTTTGTATATTTGTTACGAATAAACTAAAAAACTACTGTACTGATTTTAAAAATTATTTCACCAATGGAAAGCTAATATAGAATATCTCTGAGTAACATAGGCTATATTTTATTGCCGTATTGCCCGGGAACGGGAATTATGCGTTACCCGTTATACTATATTATAAAAACACGATAATTACACCCCGGCAATCACAATAATATGTGAACATAAGTGTTAGCCCCGGACGGAAATCGAACCGGCGACCTCTGACTCAGTAAGAGTCACGTCTACAACTTCGCCAACAGACCAGTAATAAACCACAATGACAAATGAAATTCTATTGTATCTGGATTTCCGGTGGTCGAGGGATTAAATATTATGAACTCAGTTAGGTATATGAGTCAATCATACGTACATAAATATATTTCTGTCGCGTATAGGTAGGTATTTCAATAGACAAAATGTAAGAAAATGTTTATTTTATACATTTGGATTTATCTTTGAATTTTGAATTTTATCACATGTCATGATTTCACCTGTACAATGTCAAGGGCAATGATTTTTAATTAAAATGAAACAAAATATGAAAAGTGCAATGAAACTAAACATAAGTTCCGGGCTAGTAAAGGGGATTACCAGGTAAATGAAAATTCCGTATGAAAATTAATTTCATGTGATTGTTCACATGATGCGTACGAAACAAACCTATCTCTGTGCGAACTAGTTGGTTCAGAAGGATTGTTTCCAGTAGTCCCCTCTAGCTATGTCCCCCGGGGTGACAGCTGGGAATTGTCTTCCCGGATGTTCTTAGTTATTTATTTTTCTGGTGTCCGCTCTATTATGGAGTGGCGCTGCATGGCTAACTGACTGATTATTTTTACCTTGCCAGAGTTTATTATTGAAGTATACAATTTATAGTACATGGTTAAAGTTTTAATATGGCTGATTTGAAATACATTTTCTTTTTTGATCTCTACTAAAAATTTAAATAAAACGAAAGAACAAAATTGAGCACTCCAAATGACGACAGACTGCCCAAAACTTCCGTTACAAACTATACAGTAGTAAACTTCCTACTACTGTGTCATAATGATGATAATAATTAGGTTTTATAAGCCCTGCGTGAGCGGGGCATCAAAAATTCATCAAGACTCATTTGAGTGTTCCCCTCCACGGAAATCTTTAGTAAAAGGCGAAAGATTTATACGTTTTGAAGGGAAACCAGAGTGACTAACGGTCGGTTCGACGGGTATATGTATAGAGTGGCGGAGACTCTCGCCACCGCGATTCAGTTTTTTGTCGTATTTGGTACAGCGCCACCTAGCGTTAAGTAAAAGTATTATAGTCTCACGTTATCAACGTCTGACTAGTCTCTGTCTACGTTAATCATAAATTATTTGTACGAAGAGTTATAATTATTATGATGTTATAAATAGAATCTTTATTCACACTATCATAGACCCGACACTTCTAACAACAATATAGTGTATTTTGAAATTATGAATGAATACTGGATAGGTCTACATCAAGAATATATTTCATTTATCAGCATTTCTGAGTTAGGATTAAGTACGCACACCGGGCCAGACAGATTATGCTAAATAATAAGGTAAAATATTTAGCTTGGAAGTGGACTTACAATAATGAATAACAGAAATGTCCATCAATTAAATTATTTTAAGTATCCGTCTCTTAACCTGGTTTCAAAATTGAATAAAGAACATAAATTTGTCTTTTATAATTTTTCGCACTAATTATGAAACTCAGTTATGAACACGGGACGGGAAACAAACGTTTTATACTTTAATAGCATTAGTGTTCATTTAATTGCAAAAGGAAGACTTTGTTTTGTAAGCATAGAAAAATGTGCACAAAAATTATAATTAATAATTTCCGAAGCACTAAAAATTATCATGAGTGTTTTGTAACGCTCGTTACTTTATTTTTTAATTTATAATTTTATAAGAAAAGTAATAAAGTACCGATAGACATAAATCCCTAGTAACCCTACCAATATAGTCGTATAAATACGAAAGTTTATGAGGATGGATGGAAGGATGTTTGAAGTTTGTTCCTATTTTACACAAAACAATACTAAAAAAATCAAGTAGTCCAACGTGTTTTTTCGGTATTTTGTGTGTTGTTTTTATTGTACGTTGGTACCTTCATGTCCGACTTGCACTTGGCCGGTTTTTTATGTATGTAGTATACTATGTACCGTTGTTTATTACATTACGTATTCAAATGGGCTGTCTAAATCACGACAAGTCAGGTGTAAATACAATCTGGATTCAATCTATTTTGCTAAAGGACATTTATAATGGTGTTTAGATTATCAATCAATGTTAAATTAGGTCCCATTAATGTCCCAGCAAGAAGTATTATATGTTATCCGTCGTTATTATATTATTTAATCTATATAAATAAAAATGAATTGATGTTCGTTAGTCTGATTAAAACTCCAGAACGGCTGGACAGATTTTGATGAAACTTTTTGTGTGGGTTAGAGTGGGTCCAGGGATGGTTTATACGGTGGCAGAACGACGTCTGCCCGGGCCACTAGTTATGTATATATTTTATTGTGGCCAGTCCATTAATAGGATAGTATACTATACCGAAATTAAATTGCAAGCAAACAATGATTATTTTTTATTATTCAATCATTTTACCTATTTTGAATTTCATTTAAAAACAGAAATTTTTAAATAAGTATAAACGCAATAAAAAGGTAAGGAATTAATTTAAGAATTATGACGACATATTTTAATATTCAATACATTTTCCATAATAAAAAATTGCGTTTTGATGGATGATAAAAAGTAACTAATTTGGACTAGGCAGTTCATTACTCGATTGACCACAGTTTTCCTTTACCGTCGTGCTAATTAAAAATATATACTTACTGCATTTAAACTTTCTATATTTAAAATATTCCTATAGCTACAATATCACAGAGACTAGGGGACGAGCTACACAACAACAATAATATGAATTTAAAATTAATATTCAGCAAATCCGTGTGTAAATTGTGTCCCACAATTTATTATTATTATTAGGTATTTAAAATTTAATACCTATAGGTTTTGTCTTTCGGTGTGTCGAGATGTGTGCCTAGGTCATCACCCTTCCAAAGTAATCGTGCAAGTGACATTTACCGCGCATTTACATACCTACGATTATGAATGGAAAGCCGCAAGGATGCTGTAATATTAAAAAACTCACAAATTCTTTTTTATAGATTTCAAAAATAATGCATGACTGACATGTTTAAGTGTGTTAAAAAGTGTTTTAATTAACAACGCAAATAATCATTCAGAAAGTACGGATATATAAAATTGTGGGATACAAGTTACACACATTTATTAATCCCAAACTAGGCAGGGCCTGTACCTACTATGGGTACTAAATAACTGATAAATAAACATACTTATATAAATATTAAACGACCAGGCACGAAGCCAACAGACACGTTTTAAAAGGTTTGTGGCTTTAAAACCAAAATTCAAATTATGTACACTGCAAATGGATATAGTATGACTGTATTGTGAAACATTTATAATATTAATAACAAAACATAACCCAAACGAATAATTCTACTTTATTATAAGTAGTATTATTCTTAGCTTAATAATTTAGCATTGACATTCTATAAGCCACACAAATTACTAGCTCAGATTATATTAATTCTAAAAGATGGCATACTGTTAGTAAGCGCAGTTGAGGTAATTGATTTTATTACTAGAAATAAACACTATCAAATACAAACATTTTAGTATAAATTAAAAATGCAGAAATTAAATTCTTCTGTAGTTAACGGCTATTAGCCAGGCATTAACCAGATGAAATTTTGTACTAAGATCTGGGGAACTATATGTTGTAAAGGGCCATATTATGAAAAATTTAAGCCACTATTTATTAGGCTGAGGATCCTTGAAATCTTTAAATTCGTAAAGCAACATACAACATTATTTAGAATAGCTATGGAACTGAACCCTAGAAGTACTAGGCTCCCTTATAAAATAGTAACAGAGTTTTGTCCAAGGACGTCATTGTGCCAAAAGAGTTGCTATTGTATGTGTGTCCAGTCCACACTGTACAATAAGATTCCTAATATATTCAAAAAAAGTCCCATTAAAATTATGACCAGGAATTTAAAGGATTGGTTAATTAATTACTGTTTTTATAGTGTGCATGAATTTTTGGCCACAAATTTGCATGTATGTTAGCTGAATAGTGAACTAAACGTACCTACTTTATGACCCTGTAAGAACCTATTCTAAGCAAATAAAAGTATTTGATTTGATTATCCCGGGATGCAGAAGTCAAGCCAGTTACAAATAGATACATAAATACATAATTTTTTACGGAGTTCATCGTCCTAAGCGGGTGCTATCCATATGAAATTTTCTTTAGAATTTTTAATATGAAGAACGTTTTAACATACTATTTCTGAACTGGTTATTGAATGCGCTCGATAAGAAGCATTAGTGGAGTATGATCGGTAAATAGAGAGAAGAATAGTGTGATTCGAGAGCGTTGCGGCTTAAAAGATGATATAGTGACTAGAATTGAAAAAGGAATGCTGAGGTGGTTTGGTCACATTGAGCGGATGATTAAGAGTCGTCTAACGAGACAAATATACAAGGGTGTTGTGAATGGGCGAGTCGGTAGAGGACGACCTAGGCGCACCTACATCGACCAGATCGGCGATGTGATGAAGAAATAAAAATATAAAATATAATCTCACGCCTTTTTATCCCCGAGGGGGTAGGCAGAGGTATTCCATAACTGGATATACCCACATTTCACGAGATACATTGGACCCCTAAACGTGATAAGTGGTGAGCCCATCGCCGGACCGGGTCTGTTTACACATGTCTCAGAATTAATTCTGAGACCTGCGGGTTTCCTCACGATGTTTTCCTTCACCGTCGAGCTAGTGATAAATATGAACGTAAGTTTTTGAAAAACTCATTGGTACATGCCAGGATTCGAACCCGAGCCTCACTGATTTTCGGCCGGCTCTTTAACCGTAAGGGCTATCACTGCTCTGAAGAAAAACTGCTCTGTGATGAAGAAAAGCCAGATAAATAGTACCCGAAACCGACGAGCATGCATGTGTCGTTTGATGGATGTGGAGGAAGCACGAGAGATCTGCCAGGG
This sequence comes from Ethmia dodecea, assembly GCA_963855545.1. Lineage (NCBI taxonomy): Eukaryota > Metazoa > Arthropoda > Insecta > Lepidoptera > Depressariidae > Ethmia > Ethmia dodecea. The sequence goes on along the minus strand of OY979438.1, from coordinate 15,393,075 downwards.
TCGTAGCAAGTGGCAGTCTGTTGTATCTGTCTACCCCAATGGGAAATAGGCGTCAGATTATGTATGTATGTATGTATCTGAATTGATAAAAATGAACTGTCATATTCACAACTTTCAGATGATGATATTTACTATCAACAATCGTTGAAAGTTGGTCAGTGCAATGTTTCAGTCTTAAATGTAGCCGCGATCTTACAGAGCCCCTGTAGGGAGAGATGTACAAAATATATGTAGGTAAACGTATTGTTTCGTGGGATGAGATGGTAAGAAAAAATAGTACCAATGTACTTACCGATTTAATTTATTGAATGCAACTTTTATATTGACCTTTTATGGTACGATAATGCAAATCGAGATTGTGTGGATATTGCTAGATTGGGATGCGTCATCACATACCTATAGGTATGTATATCAAGGTACCCATAGACGTGAGTGCATGCCTACATTAAAATGTAAATTGAAGTAGGTATGGTTGACCTTTATCATTGAGTTAGGCGCGCGCATCTGCCTACTATTTTTAGTTCTAACTTGCGTTAGAAGTGCGCATGGGCACACCTGTAGACAAGGAATGAATTGTGCATCGTATTTTGTATTTATGCAAACGTGGCATTTAAAAGAACAATAATTAATTTATTGGAAAAACAATTAATTTCTGTAATATTTAAATAAATAAGTAGATAAATGGGATAAGGTAGTGATAGCACTGTTGGAAAGAGGACTGCTTCTCGTGCAAGAGGCCCTGGTTTGATTCCTTTGACGTTTAGGGGACTGAAATACAGTGGTTTTTTCCGGCATAGAATAGGTAGGTATACCTCTGCTGATCCCCTTCAAAAGTCCCCTAAAAGCGTCAGCTTATTTATTTTACAAAATAAAATAATACATATTCTCACGCCTTTTTAGGAGGTAGGCAAAGGTATTTCATTTCTGGAAATACTCACTTCTAACGAGAATATTCGACCCCTATAAACGTGATAGGATGTGAACCCACCGCCGGACCGGGCCTGTTACACAGGCCTCAGATTGAGTTCTAGGACCTTCGGATTTCCTCACAATGTTTTCCTTCACCATGGAGCTGGTGATGATTATGTAGATACGTAAGTTTTGGAAAAAATTAATTGGTAGGTACATGCCAGGATTTGAATCCGAAACGGGCTCTTTATAACCATAAGGCTATCACTGCTCTTTATTTACTTGACAGATGGGTATAAAGTCATGTGTAGACTGTTAAAAATCTATGTTAGAAAGATAAATAAATTCAATGCATCGGTCGGCTTACCATTTCATATACTTTTTTGCTTCCTTCTCCGAATAACGACCATGTGATCATTTTTATGACAATTCTGAATTATTCATTAACCAATTACTCAAGAGTCACTTGCAAAAGTCACTATGTGAATGCAAGTAGGTGATTAATAATCATTTCAATTACAACTTTTAATGCTTTGCTGTTGTCAAAAGATCATGAATGCATTTTATGGTATTTTTTAGAGTTTAACAAACACAAACAACTGCGTAACTGAAGAGATAATTATAAGAATAGTCCTAGCCTGTTTATATTCACACATTAAAACGTAGGTAATTGTGCGTATCAAGAGTTTAACCAGTTTATTTTTAAGCAGAGAAAAAGTAAGTTGGCATTGAGTGGAGGTCGACGTCCGTACAAGGCCACATTTCTCGACTCGAAGGAAATAGCCGAGATCATTTCTCCGCTTGCAAATAAAAAAACTAGACCTAAAGTAAATGTCAAATCGTTTTGCCGGTTCTGGTTCGGGTTGAGAAGGGACAGGGTTCTGATAACGAAATTGTACATTTAAATTTTTAAATGCTACAGTACACAATAAAGTCAATAAATAAGAATATTTTTTTATGAAATAAATAAGTACCTCTTGGATGAAATTTTGATATCGATTCGAGTTTTGCTATAGGTAATTGAACAAAATTTTAACATGAAATCTTCTGAGCTTAGTTTCATTTTAGTTTCCATCTAGGTATAAAAACTGGCCAAGTGAGAGTCGGACTCTAACACGAAGGGTTCCATGATCTAAGTATAAAAGACGCCCAAAAAATTACGTTTGTTGTATGGGAGTATGTATTTTATTCCGATTTTTAGTATTTGTTGTTATAGCGGCAACAGAAATACATCGTTTGTGAAAATTACAACTGTCTAACTATCACGGTTCCTGAGATACAGCCTGGTGATAGACGGGCAGATAACCGACATGCGGACAGCGAGCAGTGTCTTAGTAATAGGGTCCCGTTATACCCTTTGGGTACGGAACCCTAAAAAGGAAAATTTAAAAATGAAGTTTTTTAAATAAATAAAAATACCAATCTTTATTTTATTACTTACTGCTAATAAAAAAGTGGTCGATAGATTTTTACGAGATCCTGTATCGATAGCATAAACACTCCTATACAAGTATAAATATTTTTATTTTACTGTAGGTATATTTGTTTTCTCTGACAATTGTATAAAATAGTTATTGATGATAACTAAAATGAACAACCATAACCTTAACTCCGAATGGGTTGGTTGGTTGGAAATGCTTTTCACCAGTGTTTTTTCAATCTCTAAACGTGATAGGTTTAGAGATTCAATTCCATCACTGGACCAAGCTGGTCCTGTACCTATACGTGAAGGGATAAATCCTTGCGTTTCTTTCTATAGCATTAAACTACATTTTTTAAAAGAATTCGAACCATTCCTTCCCCAAATCAACTTCAGCCCTTGTATGTATGTATGTTAACACTGGCTAGTTTCCGCAACTCGACTTCTTTTCTGCGTGATTTTTGCGTGATGTTGGGAATGTTTCTACTCTTGTCATCCCTGCTCCTCCAGGAAGCCCAGCAGCGACTTGAGGTCCTTGAGGGCTTCGGGGAGCGACCTCGGGGATCCAAGGTGCTTGCAAGGCTGCCACTGCTACAATGTTTATAATTACAATAATAAATAAAGCGATACTTTATTGGTCAAATTATTTACTCACTGACAAAAAAATACTTCCACAATAGATCTATAACAATATAATTACTAAAGAGTACTTGTTGTAAAAAATATAGCAAAGGATGTGCGACAGATGTGCTATGACCATATTGGCCACTACTTGTCTATTATTGGTCAGCTATCGGCGAGCTAAACGCTCGTGTAATTAGTTTAACAAGTTCTTTTAATCTTTTAATTAATGATACTCGTTTTAATAGCAATGTAATGAGATGTTAGAGTGGGCGTGGGTAAGAAGCGATAGCGATTTTCAAAGATAAAGCTAGTAATGGAGTTGAAAATTACGGTTCAAAATAAAACGTCAATTGTGTTTTAATTTTAAAGCATTATTGGTACAGAAATGTATGTTATATTTCTAGATATTTATTAGTGACTTCGTCTACGTTCCGACATTAAAAGTGTCCTATATCTACGTAGTTATCTCCCTGCCATATTGCATCAAGATGGGTTGAGTAGTTTATTCCAGGAATACAGACGCAGTTGCGAGAACTTATAACTATACTAATATTACAGATTCCCAATATTCACAATCGTGGTGGACTCGCGTGGGAGATTATGGCCCGTACTTCCTCATGTTTGAGGAAAGACCATTAGCTCAGCAGTGGGCTGTTACGGGTTGATGATGATGATGAATATTTCAGTCAGATTTGTTTGTTGCTATTCTTTCACTGATGGTCAACTACATATTCCCGAGTAATAAAGGCTTTGTTTAATTAGGCTTGTGAAATCGGATAATTCGTACTAATGTTATAACTGCAAAATTAACTTTTTCTGTCTGCTATTTTTTCAAAGCTAATCCGATATCCGAATTGAACCGATCACTATCAAATTTGGCAGGGAGATAGTTTGTCTCTTTATAAAAAAACCCTATCAGTTCTGCTACGTGGTTTCACCGAATACGGGGATAAAATATAGACTATGTTACTCAAGGATACTGTAGCTTTCCATTGGTGAAAGAATTTTTTAAAATCGGTCTCGTAGTTCGTCGTAGTTTATTCTTTACAAACATACAAAATACAAATCTTTCCTCTTTTTAATATTAGTGAAGATTAGTGTAGTTAAGCTACTTTTCATCCCAAAACGAGAACGAAGTTATTCGAAAAGGTTATAAATAAGTCTTAAATAAAATGTATCCGCCCTTGCCGTCGCTCCGCTCAGTTCCTAAGTCATCACCTTTTCTCGTCAATGGAGGCTGTCAATCGAGCCGATGTCACCGGATGTGAACCAATAAACAGCTGCAGTTCCGGTCCTAACACCTGAAAGAAAAATTGCTCGGATAGATCTACTAAGGCTAACTAAACCATAGGTTCACTAGATAGGCACCTGGCATTTCTTGTTTGTGTTTTTTTGTTCGAATTGTATTTTTGTCCGACTGCACTCTTGTTTGTTATTTCTTTGGTGCAGTTAGCCTAAAAGGGGTTAGGTTAGTACTAGGTACTTTATCTCCGGTGTGGCATAGGCTATATTTTTTACCCGATGGTACCTCAAATAAGGTAATGTTATGAAAATCTTTTCAGTCACTTCAGTTCAGTCAGCTTCACACGCAGTGGTTTTTAGTTTTCCAAATTAGACTATTTACTTGTTGGGTTCATACGTACCTACATTTCGTTGTGTGTTATAATTTAAATTGTTATACAGGACACATACCATTTCATTTTAACACCGGAATCGAAACCGCAACCTCCGACGCAGGGTCATTACAAACAGAGCCAACTTAATAAATCAATAATAATCTCACGCCTTTTATCCCCGAGGGGGTAGGCATAGGTATTCCATTTCTGGCTATACCCACTTTTTACGAGATATTCTTTGGACCCCTAAACGTGATAGGTGGTGACCCCATCGCCGGACCGGTTCTGTTACATACGCCTCAGAATTAATTCTTGGACCTGCGGGTTTCTTCACGAATTACCTGTCAAATTATCACAATTCATTATATTTACGACATTACAAATCAGTCTTAGTGTTTTATGTTTAGTTGCGATTAAATCAATTGTATTAAGCCACAGGTGTGATAAACACTTCCCACGGGGAGCAAAATAAAAGCAATGGCGGCCAGGTGGGGACGAGTCTGAGACCAATTAAGGACTACGGCTGATCTTGAGTATCTCGTTGGTAGGGATGATAAGGATCCCGGACTATGATGTGGGATGAAGTGGATAAGGCATTAGGCCGGATTCAACTGAACTTGTAATAAATTACAGCTTTTTTCACCAAGAGTTGTGACTCGAGTTGCAGGTGTCCATGGGGGACGGTAGTCACTTACCACCAGGGTACCCGTCTGCTCGTTTGCCCCCTTTTCTCCTATAAAAAAATAGATAAAAAATGTATGCAATGCCTGAACCAAGAGTTTTTCAAAACTTATGTACCTACATATTCACCACTAGCTCGACGGTGAAGGAAAACATCGTGAGGAAACTCGCAGGCTCACCACTTATCACGTTAAGGGGTCCAAGGAATATACTGGTGAAATGTGGGTATTTCCTGAAATGTAATACCTCTGCCTACATAAATATTAGCATTTGCCCCGATTTTATCAGAATTTTGCTTACTGGTATAAAAAGTAGCCTTTTTGTTATTGTATATATAGGCTAAAGTTTCATAACAAACCGTTAAAGAGTAACAAGCATCCATCCATCCATCCTCACAAACTTTTGCGTTTTCGTTCTCGTTAGCATACGGGAATAAAATATAGCCCATATCACTTCCTGATCTTGTAGCTTTCCAATGGTGAAAGAATTTTTAAAGTCGGTCTAGTAGTTTTTGAATTTATTCGTTACAAAAATATATGTAAAAAAACTTCCTCTTTATAATATTAGCGTAGAAGTGTAGATGAATAGAGTATGAGTAGGATTAGAAGGAAGTAGGATATGAGAGTTTAGGTTTATATATATATATATATATATATAGGCCACAATTTATGAGAAGCTATTTAAAGAAACCTAGCCATGCCCGTTTTAGTACATCTTAGCACATAACGGTCCGAAAGGATGTGGCGCTAACGCATCCCATTATGGAGCGACTCTTGCGCATTGATAAATACTGCTATCGACAGATATTAACTACGGCGTGCACAAACAAGTTCTTTATAAAATTAATGAAAATTGTTCAGGATGAAAAGGAAGAAGCGAAAATGCACATGAGAGGAAGCTCGCAATTATTTTTGTATACATTTTTTATTCACCTCCAATGTTTTGTTTTAGTTTGAGATCGAGATAGTCTATTTAAATTTTCCCTGACTGAGCTAGAATGAGGGTAATGTATTTAAATGTTTGCAGAGCTTTATGGTTTGCACTCGTGATTTTTTAGTGTTTGATAATTTATCGTATGAGCATAGATATATAGGAGTTGAGTAAAAAAGCTGAATCAGTTTTCTATAAGTCCTAACAAAGTCACTTGCGGTCCTATAAAAAGACTCGCAGAGAAAACCAATTAATCGAATTACCGACGAAAGGCTGGCCCCATAAAGATGGGATTGCAAAAAGGACGATAAAAACCGCCAATCAATCGTAGTTCACGATCAAGGCAGGCTTCCCACGGCTGCAAACACCTGTGTCCTGTGTAGACCGGCCTAGGATCATTGGCCGTACGACCGACAAGTGTGCAACGCTCTTTAGTATCTTTTACCTTAATTAAAGAGCCCTGAGGTTTAAGGGTTCGCTTCTCATTCACGAGTCTCGGGTTCGAGTCCTAGTGAGGATATGTACCAATAAGATTTTCATAAACTTACTTAGGTACCTAAATATTTACCTATTAGTATAGCTCGACGATGAAGGAAAACATCATTAACTCGAAGGTGATGGAAAACATCGTGAGGAAACCCGTAGGTCCCAGAATTGATTCTGAGGCATGTGTAACCTTTCACTTTTAGGGGTCAATAAATATACTGGTCAAAAATTGGGTGAAATTAGGTATTCCTAGGAACTGAATACTTCCATCCCCTCGGGGGTAAAGGGCGTAAGCAAATAAAACCATAATTAATTTGTTTAGTATTTAGTCTGATCCAATATTATTTTGATGGATGTGAGCTCAACCCGTGCTTGATGGCCAGGTTATATTCTTGGTAGGTTCAATAAGTTTTACTAAATCATTCATATTTTTCATTACTTTGTGAAGGAAAACTTCGTGAGAAACCCCGTATAATAGGCTGATAGTCACATCTAGGGTTACATAGCTGGTGAAATGTAGATAGCTATTTTAGGATAATTTTATGCTATTGTTTTTGTATTTTAGTTAATATAGCGTTTGCGCAATTGCATATCTGTTAACAAATTGACGTAAATTTTCTACATTATATTTACTCAGACATTGCAAGCAAATAAATTCCATCCTTCTTTTAAAAATATATGTAACTAAAACTTTATGCTATGGTCTGTACGCTATGTGGTACCAGAAAAACAATCTCTATATTGATTTTAGTAAAAAAAAAAAACAGTATTAAGAAGTCACTTTTAGCGCACACTGTTTTGTCATATTGCTTATACATACCAGCGTCCTATACCGCAGAATTAACTGCAATTATAAGAACAGTACGACCTGCGACTAGCCCTTCCAGTATAACGGTACTGTCTCTCAGGGACGAGGAGCGGAAACTAGCAAGGGGTATGGCTCAAGATATAAGCTAATAGGGTTCTACCAAAAACATGGAAGAAAGGGTTTATAAAAGGGGTCAGTGACCTAATTTCGATTGTTATATTTTCTATAACGCCTTTGTTCAAATGAACGTTTGTTCGAAAAAATTGTTACGAATGGTTGATTTTGCGATTCAATACACGCAGTGAACGTTTTGAACGGCCGCTTTATGAAGACATGATCTCAATAGTTTAAGGGTATCTAAGCTTCCACTGAAGATAAAAAGTTCCAGCGGTCAGTTTTCATAAAAAGACTGCAGTGCATATCGTCAAAGCAAAGTTCATTTTAAAATGATTAAAATTGTCATAAACTCGTAACAGTACCACCACCGACAATCTGTGTTTTTTTTACAAGTGGAATTAATTCATCATCATTGTCATCAACCCTTAACACCCCACTGCTGAGCTATGGCCCATACTGCCTCATGTGTGAGGAAAGACCTATCCTAATCCGCGGTGGGCTCGCGTGGAAGATCATAATCTTCCACGTGAGCCCACCGCGGATTGGGAGATGGTGTTAGGCTATTGGCCACCTAACGGTCAGAATGTTTCAAGCAACCCAAGGAATTAATTAATGTACAGTCCAGAGCACATGGAGCTTGACACATTGGACTTTGTAACGTTCTTATTACAATCGACTTAGAGGTCAGACTCGCACTACAAGTGTTAAGCTTCATGTGCACTTGACTGTACACAATATATTCAATGAATTGCTGCAATAAACTTATGCTATCTTTTATAGCTGCGCAGTAGACTTTATATTATATTTGCAAAAATATTAATCTTATCGTTTGTCGCAGAATTTTTTAACTCACGCCACACCTAAAGGCTTAATACAAAAACTAGATTTTGTCATGCAAGATATCATTAAAGGCTTTTGAGCGGATGCGCTGGTGCTACTGCTATTTAATTGGATTGAATTTCTCATTTCTCTTTTTATTAAGATAATTTTAGTCATAAGCTGGAATGATATCGGGGCTTCTGGAATATACCTACTCGGATAATCCGTTTGTAAGCTGACAACTTACTAACGAAAGGCAAGTGCCTAAGTAAATAATATTATCTTAAAGCAATGGAGTAGTTGATTTTATTAATTTGTTCTTTTTTTCTTTGTGACGGCCCTGTTGGCTCAGTTGGTAGTGACCCTCCCGGAGTCGGAGGTAGCGGATTCAATCCCCGCTCATGGCCAAGATTTGTGTGCATGAACATGTTTGAACGTAGTTCCTTATCGCGCGTTGCGAAAGGGGGCTGGACGGAAATAATTTAGACCAAAAGTTGTAACGACCGACACTTTTTGCTATAGTTGAAGCTCTATGATAAATCTAATAATAATGATGATGATGATGACGACGACGACGACGACGACGATGATGATGATGATGATGGAACTTCGTTCCAGTCGGCTGTCCCTTGACGCCTCTCAAGTTTTTGACGTGACAACTTTTTTTTTTTATAGTTATTTAAGTATGTTTAATGTTTATCAGTGACTAGGATTTCATGAGCAGTGATAGCCCGGACCGTTAAAGAGCCGGCCGAAAATCAGTGAGGCTCGGGTTCGAATCCTGGCATGTACCAATGAGTTTTTCAAAAACTTACGTACATATTTATCACTAGCTCGACGGTGAAGGAAAACATCGTGAGGAAACCCGCAGGTCTCAGAATTAATTCTGAGACATGTGTAAATAGACCCGGTGCGGCGATGGGCTCACCACCTATCACGTTTAGGGGTCCAATGTATCTCGTGAAATGTGGGTATATCCAGTAATGGAATACCTCTGCCTACCCCCTCGGGAATAAAAAGGCGTGAGATTATATTTATATATTATAGGATTTAAAGAGGAATGCTGAGGTGGTTTGGTCACATTGGACGGATGAATGAAAGTCTAACGAGACAAATATCCAAGGGTTTTGTAAATGGGCGAGTCGGTAGAGGATGACCTAGACGTAGGTACCTAAATCAACCAGATCGGCGATGTGTTCAAGAAAAGCCAGATAAAGAGTACCCGAATCTGACGAACACGCATGAGTCGCTTGATGGATGTGGAGGAAGCACGAGTGATCTGCCAGGTTCGTAGCAAGTGGCGGTCTGTTGTCTCTGTCTACCCCAATAAGAAATACGCGTGAGATTATGTATGTATGTATGTTTATCATTTGTTTAGTGAGGGGTGTTACTGGATGGGCATATACCGTACCCATAATACGGGCTCTATCTAGTTTGGAACTGAATAACCGTGTGTGAATTGTGTCCCACGATTTAGTTATATATTTTTTATTTTTTTGAGTTATCTCATAAAGGCATGAAATTTTGCAACTTAAAATTGGTCAATAGCTGGATAAGTGGTATACCTACAAAAAGTTTAATGTTTGAAATAATAGAATTGAAAACTAATTAATACCTAGACGACAAACCTGCGGTCAAAGGCAAGTTTATTTCTAACACAGCAGGAAAACGCTAACACCGCTTAATTAACCCAAAATATGTACGTAAAAGGAAATGTATATTTACCACGAAACCATTTTAAAGTGATACCTCTCCTTCCCGATTGTACTAAGAAAGGGTTAGTACTAGGGCTCCTCTTAATTTGGTTAGGTACCCTTACGTAACCTTGTTTAAATCATAAAGCGTTTATTTTTAAGGAAGTTCGTTGTTTAGTTACCTATGCATTTGATAGTTTGTTTCAGTTTCTTCCCTCGTAAATCACATTACATTATGAGAATGTGTAAAAATACGGGATTCATGAATCTGGTGTATGATGTACTTTTTTTATTTCATCTACTTACTTCCGTTCTAATTATTATTATTAGGAAATTTAAGTGAAAAGCTGCTCTATTTATACGATGTAACCCAATTTAGTGACAATAACGTAAAGTTCCTAACAATTGATTAAAAGAATATTGTGTTGAGGAGTGCCCCGCTTCTTCTCCTCAACCATACATGCTGAAGCGGTGGAATTGAAATGACGTTCAATAAGGGGACTTGTAAGTTCCTATTTTGAATAAAACATTTTGACTTTGATACGATGCCTTGTCATAAATAACTGTTCTAAGAATATTTTTACTGAAAGTCTCGTACAGGCTCCGAAACGGTTCAATGGATTTCAACGAAAATTTTTGGGATTAACAAACAGGGGATATTCATTTTCATTATTCAATTCTGTTCAATTTTTTTCATTTTCCCATCTGTAGGTACTTCAACAATGATAAAAAAATACAAATTATATGTAGTAGGTAATCTACATTATTTAAAAGTGATGATTTTATGACAGACAGATTCACAACTACTGTAATTCAAGTAACATTCGCTAATCACTGTTGGTGTTACCGAATAATTATTTGTATCCAGTCCATAAGAAGTGCACCTTGAATACTTTAAGTAATGAGTGGTGAAATAAAAAATATGCATAAAATTATTTTGACTAAGGTACTTAGTGAAGGATTAACATGTTTTAGGAGCTATATGTTGACATTCTATTTTATAATTAAACTAGCTTTTAAAATATATATATTACAATATATTAAACTAATTTTTTCCAGCGACTTCGTCCCTGTACTGACCGGCAACAATACAGCTGTGAAAACCGCACACAATTTGGTGCTGTTGTTTTTGCGTGATGCACGTACAAACATAGCTGCAGACAGACTGACAAAAATTTAATATTTAATAACTTTTTTGCTTCTGTTGGTGTTAGAAAGAGCCCTCGGAGTATATTTTTTTACTAACCCGCGTAGGTAGGCACATACATAAGCCTGTTACAATTTAATTTTATTATACTTATGTAAGTATATTTTGTAAAGGTGAATGTGTGCCCTCTACTTTACTATTTTCTTCATCATTGAAAGCTTCATAAAAAGTTTTAGAGGGTGTTGGTGGAAGCTTAATTACACAGATGAACGTATTTAGTTAACTACGACAAAACCCTTGACCCAAATTTGATAACATTTTGCAGGGAGTTAACACATTCAATATATCATTGGGTAGGTATGTATAAATATTACAATAATTTGCACAAACCAGGCAAATCATTCTGAATAACAAGTAACATTTTGACCAAGATCACAAAAAACAGGACCACAAAGAATGATCTCGCATCTCAGCGATTACACACGTAATACCGCCACAATTAATGTTATTACACAGACGACCTTGCAGCTCGATTTCTATCATAGTAACAACAATCGCATTAATGACATGCAAATGTGGATACAATGAGATTGCTGAGCTTCCGTACAATTGAAAGTGGTAAGACGAGAAAAGTAGGTGCTATTAGACAATTAACGAGAATACAATGGTGGTAGGTACGAAACTCATGCAAATTATCGCAGTTGAGTCATTTTTGTTGCCAGACATGGTCATTCTGGTGATGAGGGCTTTTATCGTAATGGTAGATGATGAAATACAGAAATAGGTGGAAGACGATGTACCCAGTTACCTAAATATTATCATCGGTTTAAAAAAAAAAGTTCTAGCTTTTTATCCCCGAGATGGTTGGCCCAAAACCCACTTTTCGCCAGTATATTTTTTGAACTCATAAAAGTAACAAATGGTGAGCCCATCGCCGGACCGAGGCGATGCTACACAGCCTCAAAATCAATTCTGGGACCTGCGGGTTTACTTCACCGTCAACCCAGTGAATATTTCCGTGAGTTTTTGAAAAACTCATTGGTACAGACTCAAACTCGTTGGTCAAGAGCACATGAAGCTTTAGTCTTGTAGTGCGAGTCTGACCCATGGCCGGACCGTGAGTTTTGGGGCCCTGCGCTAATACTACTTAGGGGGCCACCTAATTACTCAGTTCATTTCGAAGTCGGTACAAGACGTAGATTTGATTTAAATGAATTGAATGAGTTTGATTAATCGCAGGATTCGCAATGCTGCAAACCTTACGATCAGTTTAATTTAATAATATTATTATCGTTTTTTTCGCATTATCGTCTATTTTTGACTTTGACTTAACTTAGCTGGAATATTATAGCTGGAATCCACGGGCCCCTGGGCTGGAACCCAAAAAGCCATATGATAGATCAGGCCCTGGTCTGACCTCTAAAGCGATTGTGATAAGAATGTTACAAAGTCCAATGTGCCCAGCTCTACATGCTCTTGGCTGTACATGCCCTTACCTTAAAAAGTTAATCATGAATCGAGGTATCCACAATTTAACTTACGCAAGAATGTACAAGGATGTCATCATTAACACAGCTCACTGGCTGTCTTTCCTCAAGAAGAAGCTATATTCTCTCACGATGTAAATAATGCTTACTAAGATAACATTCTGAATTATTTGCATTTGTTTTTTTATTTCCACAGTTGTAATATTTTAAGATGGTTATCATCACATTTTAAATTCCTCAATATTTTATAAAAGTATCGAGAAAAAAATCTGAAGAATAGATAGTAATATCTCACTGATAAATTTTATTTAATTATCAATTGTGTACTTTTTTATTTATACAACGAGTAACAGAATAAGCGCAATTCCTCACACAATTATGATGCCTTCGTACTTTATTTGTGTCTAACCAATTTTGTTAATTATAGAGCAATAATATATTTCCAATCGGAATTATTTTACACATATTAAAGATGGAGTTGCGCTTATTCTGTTACATATTGTATTTAGTTGCTTTAATAACTACCGTGCTTAAACAATTAAACAATAATAAAATTATACAAGCAGTCATGCTTTTGCAAACAAAGAAGCTTTCATAAAGTGATTTGTATAATTGATAGTTTCTTAATGTAATCGACTCGACACCTCGTGATGATTGTATCTGATTGTATTTTAAACGTTTCCTTGTTTGATAATATAAGATTGATCAGACCATAAGTAAATTACAATGCTAGTATAAATTCAACGAGACTTCGACAATCGACTCGACTCCAAAATTTATTTTATCATCAACATTTTTTAAAACGAATCTTTCCTAGATTGTTTCGTAATATGTATTCGTATTGAGATTTGAGCTCTAAAAATACTGTAGCCATTTAAAAAATTGTTTTTCCTATCGAAAGCTTACAAGACTTAGAGTAACATATAAATTTTCCCCGGGGAACGGGACTTAGTCGGGTGAAATCGGGGAACAACTATGTCTATTTCACATAGCATGGGTTTGGTGCCAGTTCACATTTTTCCGTTTCACGCTTACTACTTTCGACTAATAAAAATATTAGGATTTAAAATAATAATTATTTTATTATTTTATCATTGCAAAAATACAACAATAAAAATACAATGATTTTTATTAATTGAAAGTAGTAAGCGTAAAACGGAATAATGTGAACTGTCACCGAACCCATACTACGTAAAATAGACTATAGTTGATCATATTTTCATAGAAATAAACATGTCTGAATCACGTTGAAGCTGCAAAATATAGACGAGGCTTGTGTAGAAACTTTGATTGGCGGGTCTAATCACAAATGTCTGTGAGAAGGTTACCAGTAACAACGCAAAGCCTTGAGAGCGAGCGGTTTTCACATCATCAACACTTCTATAATACCTATTCTAATAGTTATAGTAATAATGTGTTAGTAAATGTGTTGGTTACTACTCACATTTTTTATATAATATCTTCTATATAGGTAGGTACATCCCTATTTCTATAGGTCACGCCATATGTTGAGAACGACTTAACCGATTATAATAAAAAAAAATGAGTTTGAGTGGGTTCCTAGATTGTTTATCTGGGGGAACGGTAGTGCCCCCGCCAAGTAACAATATACATATATTCACGATTCGACTCAATAGATAGCGCTGTGGTTGCAAGACAACGTCTGACCGGGGCACTAGTCTATATATACCGTATATAAAAATCAATGCCACTTTTCGTTGTTATTTTATAACTCAAGAACGGGCTCACCTATCTAAACCAAATTTTTAGGCTTTATTTGGACTATGGTGCAGTGATACGGACGGTTAAAGAGCCGGTCGAAAATCAGTGAGGCTCGGGTTCGAATCCTGGCATGTACCAATGAGTTTTTCAAAAACTTACGTACATATTTATCACTAGCTCGACGGTGAAGGAAAACATCGTGAGGAAACCCGCAGGTCTCAGAATTAATTCTGAGACATGTGTAAATAGACCCGGTCCGGCGATGGGCTCACCACCTATCACGTTTAGGGGTCCAATGTATCTCGTGAAATGTGGGTATATCCAGTAATGGAATACCTCTGCCTACCCCCTCGGGGATGAAAGGCGTGAGATTATAAAATAAAAAAAAATATTTGGACTATTTAGCAGATGGTTTATGTGAAGTTTGCTAATCCCTTGTCAGTGGGCCCACCGTTTCCGGGAGGGTCCATATACGCCAACACCGAAGAAGCAACAGGTCCTCCACTGACTAAGGGATAAAATCTGTCGAGTGGTTTAAGGTATACGTTGCGAAGCACGTACCGGGCCGCTAGTAATATTATAAATGCGAAAGCAACTCTGTCTAGCTGTCTGTTACCTTTTCACGGTTGAGGTGGATCGATATTGATGAAATTTGTCAAGACAATACTTTACATCTAGAGAAATGACGTAAGCTAATTTTCTTCTCGGAATAACACTCCAATGGGACGCGATACTTTAAAGCTCCGCAAACGGAGTCGCAGGTATCAGCTAATCCTACTAATATTATAAACGCGAAAGTTTGTATGGATGTATGTATGGATGTCTGGATGGATGTTTGTTTCGCGCAAAAACTACTGAACGGATTTTGATGAAACTTTACACTTTACAGTTATAATATTAGCTTATACATCAGAATAACACATAGGCTATATTTTATCCCCGTTTTCCCGCGGAAACGGGAACTACGCGGGTAAAACCGCGGGGCGCTGCTAGTATATTATAATAGTGACACACGAGCAGACGTGTCATGATATGGTACAGTCAAGAGCAAGTCAAGTTTTACACTAACAGTTTAACCTGAGCTCTGGTTTATATTGCGCTCCATAGAATACAGGGACGGTTCAAAGTCCATAGAGTCAAGCTTAGCGTGCTGATGACTATACAGATATCTGTGCCACCGTTAAGTTGCCAACCAAAGACATCCGTTAACTAACTTGCCCCTTGAAGAGTCTCATAGTGTAGCGCTAAGATGTATTTAAAAAACTTGGGAATATTGGGTATAAGTACCATTTTAATTCTCATTATCATTTTCTTGTCCTTGTTTGGGATCGGCGCAGTATGTGTTTCCATTTATATCTGTAACAACCGTCATATTTTATCTACATTCAGTTCCATCTCGTATATGTCATGCTTTACACAATCCATACATTTTTTTTGGTCTACCCTCTTCCTATAACCTTACACATTGATACCAATCACTCGTCTTACAACATTATTCTCATCCCTCCGCATTAACAAACGATTACCTCTCAATTGTATGCAAACGATAACAATGAAATTGCCTTCCCGTGAGTAAACTTTATAAGTATCGTATTTATAGTATACCTTATACTATTTTAAGTAGGAAATTAATTGATTTGGTCAAGTAGGGAAAATTTTGATATTAAAACTAAGTATATAGTATTTTTAATTTTAGAAACACAAAGAAGCTGCGGAGGCTACGTTTAAGGTTATTCCGTGAGAAGTGTATCAATGTCAAAGATTTTAACATAGAGATTAAGAAGCAAGTTTGTATTAACCAAATTTATAACTTCACCTTTAATTTTATTCAGCATTGAAACATAAATGGTAATGCATTAACTGTGTAGAAATAACGTCTGAAATGCAAATATTAATTACAAGAAAAGTATTTATTCATAATTGAAATGCTCAAAAGGTATTAAACAAAATTGAAGAATGTTGTTGGTAATACGATGTTAGTTATTTTGCATGGCTTATTCAAATAGCTTTCTCATCATAATAAGTAGATTCTTAGAAAAAAAGTAATAAAATTTTACTAACTTTATAACGAATCGCCGTAGATACGAGATGCGACGAACCGATGTTAATTATTGAATAAGATACTTTAGCAAACAGATATACAAATAGTTAATGATAATTCTAATCATACATACACAATCCCACGCCTTTTTCCCATTGGGGTAGGCAAAGACAATAGACTTACATTGGCTACGAACCTGGCAGATCTCTCGCGCTTCATTCACATCCATCAAATTAAAATAAATAATTCCGTTTTCTGTAAGCGGCGACGCAACTCGAGCACTCGTCACGCCGAAACATTTCCCGGAGGGGCGAAAAGCGGGTAGCAGAGGCACTTTGCTAATTCTAATCGTAATCAAAGTATTACCAATTGTAGAACTTACAAACTAACATATTCTCGGGTGATTGTGTTTGCATAAATTCCAAACATCAAATAAAATACCTAATTCAGCTTCACCACAATTACACAAGCCCAACCTCAAAAGAATTTAAGCCAAAATGGGTAGCAACAATAAAGTTTACATTTATACGTAATTTAAAGTACACAAAGGATTTCCATGAACTAAATTACATCTATGTGTACGGACAGGCGACCACACACAACCTTGCTTACATTTTACAACACAATAATCGTCTTAATTTTATGCCTTACAAAGCTTGGTAGAGATAGACAGACTAGAGGACGCAGCATCTATAATTCATGGTTTAATTTTACAGTGTGAGCACTTTGTAATAAAATAGTAAATATCTAACAAAATATTCCAAATGTTATATTATTTACAAATTACTCATAACGATATCAAATCCGGTCATAATATTTTTTTTATAAACATAATTATGTAACAAAACAAACAAACAGTTACGGTATACTGTGTAGTGTAAGTAATTAATAAGTGTACAAATACAAAATTACTATACAATTTTAGAAAAATAATCTATTGACAATGATATCCAACTTACAAAATCAATTCAAGATAAAATTAGAACTGACTCTGGCGGCAAACTTCTTCAGCCTTTTACTTCAAAAGTTAAGATTACAATTATAAATTTGCCCTAATAAATAAGCAAAAATGTTGGCTTAGTTCAAAACAAGCAGCGCCCCACGGTTTTACCCGCGTAGTTCCCGTTACCGATGCAATATTGGGAACTCGCTGGTAATGCTGCTTTCCATGGGTGAAAGAATTTTGAAAATCCATTAAACGTTTTAGATTTAAAAGCGTAACAAACATACTCACCTTTGCATGATGTTTCTAAATATTTTCTCACAAATCTTAGAGTTCCCACATACCTAAAGGTCACTCCTTAGGGCGTGTACCAACTCAGCCCACCGAGCCTACGCCAAGTAATTTGTGTCAAAGCAACAATGCGCTTGATTGACAGAAAACATTAACTGAATATGTATGATGATCCTTGTTACGAGGGCCCGATTAATTGCGAACTGTACATTATGTCAGCTGATACTTGTCATTTTCACACCTATTCGAGTTTGTAGGGTTGGTATGTGATAGAAAATCTTTCTACCTATCGTAAGCTGTAGAAAATATATCACAACATTTTACAGCGTCGTATGGTTATTTTGATCATCCATTTCTACAATTTGTTGCTTTGCGTGATTATTGCAACTCAGTGGTAATTGCCAATAAACAATCACCATTATGATCGACTAGCAGCGCCCCGCGGTTTCACCAGCGTAGTTCCCGTTCCGGTGGGAATACGGGATAAAATATAGCCTACATGTTATTCTGATGTATAAGCTATATAATTATAAGGTTTCATCAAAATCCGTTCAGTAGTTTTTGAGTGAAAGAGGAACAAACATCCATACATCCATTCATAAAAGCTTTCGCGTTTATAATATTAGTAGGAGTAGGATTATAGTTTTTGTTGGTCTTCATTTTCACTTGCTACAGTATTTTCTATTATTTAAAATTCACACACAGAGTCGGTTTCAAATTCTGTGAATTTTGTTTGTGGGTTCTTATCTAGAATTATTATTTGTACCACATTTTTCCAAATTGTCAATTTTACCCAGTGGCTCTACCTGCGCTTAAAAAGAAACAAAACAGTTTCTTAGCCAGTTCTAAGATAATTTATTATATATCACTTTTCAAGGCTGCATAGTGGCGGAGATGTCATGAATGTAGAGTCAGTACTATTTTTCTTTTAAAATACTATGTACATTTGTGATAATCAAAGAGATTAAAATATAATAGGGCATAGGGACAAAGCGAGGAAAATTTGAAGCCGAAAAGTTATTCCAAGTGAAATAAGTCTAGTACAATTTCGACCGAATGACAGCTTGCGTTCATAACATGACGCTTGAGCTTCAAACATGCTTCAAAGTTTTGTATGAAAATATTCCCAATGCCCCCTCTATGTCCTATTATATTTTAATCTCTTTTGTGCTAGTATATTGAAATGTAATTTGAGGATTGAGATCTTTGCTTACTTTTCAATGTTTCTTATACTTATATCTTGCGATCACAGAATCGTTCCGGAATCGTGTTAGTAGTAACCCTGCAAACACAGCTGTAGGAGGCAAGGATAATACCCACAAGCTAATGTTGTCATATTAACTCGCATTGTCGATTTATGGGTTAATCAGTCACGAAGCGACTCAGGCTTATCTGAAAGAACGAATCGTTAGACTTAATTATGAGTAGGTGCAGTTGTAGAGCTTATTTGATATTGTTAGCCGTGAGATTAGAATTTATCAACCTCTGATCTATTGGTCTTAATTATCCGACTGCAGCGAAGCCAAAAATGAGGGTTATTTTTAACTTTATTTTGGGGCATACAGTTCCGTAGGTAGATTACAGGGAAAATGGAAAATAATAAATAATTTAGTAGTAATAATGACGGCGCAAATTTACATTAAACTATATCTAAAGCTGTAGTTACATTGGCGGTTAAAAGGATTATTATGTTTTAGTTTATAACAGAATAATAATGTTGAAATTACGACATATCTTGATTTCTGTGAACTTTAATCTGTGAACGATGATATTTTTTTTTTTTTTTTATAAAACGAATATCGCAGCACAGTTCAGTTTCTCCTTTTCCTAGAAAGATCTCAAATTAATTAGCAGAAGTTTTAGGTAGCTCTCGAGCCCGCGACTAAATTACGCAAGTCGCTGAGTCGCCTTGGATCTTTATCTCAGCAGAATTATGGCATCTAAAAGTTTATATCGAAGCTATAATTCGAAGCTGGAATGCATTACCTAAGGTTTTAGGTCTGCCGTTCTTAGAATTGCCCGCAAAAAGTTAGGTAAATTCACCGGACGCCATTTTTTCTTCGGTAAAAAGGAGTTGGTCATAAATCATGGTGTTGAACTACGGTTTTATTGGTTTGTTCTGTCTCTACACTTTGGTGTTTTTTGTAAGTTAGTTTAGAATTTCTTGTGTATTTTTTATTTACTTACGAGTACATTATTTTTGCGAAACTGCTCTATAATTATGCTCTAAAATCTCTTAAAAGATAGAGATAATTTTTGTAGTTTTTTAAGGAGATATCCTAGTAGAACAGTCATTTTCCGTCAAGTAACGAAATGCAGACGCAATAGAATTAGCTATTTCCCTTAAAGGCCCGTGGGACGCTGATATTTGACCACTTTCACGAAAATTACGAATATGTACAAGTTAGTAGCAATTCCTCTTCGACAACCTACGTCAGCCATCTCTCCCCTACTTACAATGCCCAGTACACAGACGGCCCCCACTCTAAAAAGCAGTTCATCATTCTGAAGGTCGCCGGCTAGACGTACACAAAGAAGTCTTGTCTGCTGGGTGTTTTTACTCGCGAGTTTTTTTGGCAATGTCATACGTGTTATGTAGGTACTTACGAACTGAAGTCACGCTAAGGTCAAACTTATTTGGCTTAGATAATTTCTTATTTGGCGATGAGGGAAAAAAGTTTTCGACGGTTTCGTGTGAAGGTCGCGGTACTTTACCGGGCAGATATACCTAACTTGTATTTTGTTGAATAAAAATGTTTCTTGAACCAATATACCTACAATATGTAGCAATATAAGCGCAATTCCTAAAATTAGTTTGCTAAGTCTCATATATGTACAATTTTTGAGAAAAATGAATAAGCATAACTAAATTTAGTGCTACCTATGGAAACTGTACTATTAGGTATTGCTCTTTATTTAAGATAATGGTTAGACACATCTAAAGTTTGAAGGATTTATGAGGAATTGCGCTTATTCTGTTACGCGTTGTATAATACTAGTTTTTGCCCCTGTTCTAGGATAAAAAGTGTAACATCCGTAAATCCTAACAAACTGTCACCTTTAGGAGGATAGGATCATCATCAGATGTTGGCCTTTTACATGTAATTTTGGCCGCATATTTTCGGTACAAATGTCATCACTTAGCAGCCTAAAACCCTGAATTAAGAATCTCGGAAAATCCGGATGGAGTGCAACCCTTTATAAAACACTATCGGTTCTGCGCGGTTTCACCCGGGTATTTCCCGTTTCCGTGGAAATACGGCAATAAAATATAGCCTATGTTACTCAGGGACATTCTAGCTTTCCATAGGTAAAAGATTTTTTAAAATCGGTTCAGTAGTTTATGAGTTTATTCGTTAAAAACATCCAAAAATACAAATCTTTCCTCTTTATAATATCAGTGTAGAGTGTAAATATACGTGATCTCGAAGAATTCCTTTTACTAGCTCTTATTTAACTTGCAATGTAAGTTTATTCGGGTGGAATCTTGCAACTCAATTTTGAAGCAGACATCTTCAACCGATTAAGCTGAAATTTGGCATACTTGTGTAAGTTTGGTGACAAATGCAATATCATGGCACTACCGAGCTGATCTGATGTTGGCGCCAGGAGGTGCCTAGATATCGCAACTCCTCAATGGATACCTACTCGTATCATTTGATTTTTTATGACCCGTTCCATACATACAACTATGGGTAATTTGTTATTAATACTGATATTATAGGGGTTTAGGATATAAAAATTGGTACGGACATTTGCAACTTATTCAGATCCTATAGTACGGCTAGTACAATATTACATTAAATATGTATGCAACTATCAATAGCAGTTTAGAATGTCTTCATTAAGCATTGCTTAGCATCAACATTAGCACTTACTCAGGAAGTCATCAAGAACAAATTGCAAAGTCCAAAAAAGCTTGGTAGCGTTACCTTGAAGTAAGCGTTACCTTAATGTCACTCGGGCATTAGTGTAGCTTTGTACTTACATGTGAAAGAATTTTAAAAATATTATCAACAATGGCAGAGATTTCCACCTACCAAAGTACAATCAATTTTATCTCTTTATCATTAACTAACCGTTCCTGTTCCCGTTAGAATACTGCGAATAAAATATAGCCTATGTTACTCAGAAATATTGTAGTTTTATATATTAATTTTTAAAATCGGTCAAGTATAGCTTTTGAGTTTATTCGTTAGAAACATACAAGACTACAAATCTTTCCTCTATATGATATTAGTGTAGATGTCTAACACCTGCCCGCAACTGCGTCCACGTCCTGGGATAAAGACTACCCTATTTCCTTCCTAAAATGTAAGTTATCATTTTGCCAAATTTCTTTAGGATCAGTTCAGCGGTGAAACCATAGATTTAGTATACTAATTAAACCGTGAAAACGTAACAAACAATTAGACAAACTGAGTTATTTTTGCTATTATTTTATTATTTTTTAATGGGGATACCTACTTAGGTAGTAAGTATATTAATAAAATAAAACACTGATAATACGTAGCTTCCTAATAGTTAAAGAATATTAAAAATAGTTCAATTGCCACAGATATTACTCCCAACACATACAAAAAAAAACACACAATTTTACCTTTTTGTAATATTAGTATAGATAATGTCGCAAATATACGTGAAAATCTACGTGCAGTCATTTTTTTAATGCCATTCCACACGTTTCGCAAGACGTCATTGAGGACTGGTTGAGTCGAGTGTTTTCTGCTCATTAGGGACAGCATGCATTTCTTAATAAAAAGTAAGAAAATAAAAAAGTAAGTACCTTATAAAAATATATGCTTACCTTATCCTTGAGGGGTTGGCATTGGTATTCTGGACGTCCGGACGTACTGGTACCCAATTTTAACAGGGTATTTTAAACGTGACCGGTATTGAATCCAGTGTCGTATTATGGTGCTCTGTTTCTTAGAAAGAATACCTTATATAAGTGGTATTACACAGACTTCAGGATAGAACCAATCCTGGGGCAGCAGTTTCCTCACGATCTTTAGTCATTGATAAATAGTATTATAATAATGACACTAATATATCTTACTATGGTCGTGTAATAGAGGTACCTACATAAGTGTTGGTACACTCTTTTTTTTAACGGGTTAATAACTGCAAAGAAATCATGATTGAATTGATTCGAGTAGGTATGTTGCCATCAAATAGATTAAAATATAATAGGGCAAAGAGGGTATTGGGAATATTTTTATACAAAAACTTTGACAAGTTTAGTGTCAGTTAGTAGTATGAACGCGAGCTGTTATTCGGTCGAATTACACTAGACTTTTTCCCACTTGTAATAACATTTGGCTTAAAATTTTCCTCGCTTTGTCAACTCTACGCCCTATTACATTTTAATCTCTTTGGTTGCCATAGTTTTAAAGTAGGATACGTCATGATTGATTTATTATTTGAAGTTGCTTTTTGAAAAGTCTAATCATGGAAACAAAATTCAACATATAAAACAAAAGAAAATCACCATAAATTGTAAAGATTTAACCTAATAAAAAAATATCTTTTGTCAATCTCCCAGTCCGAGGAGATCGTAGATCTTAGCATAGGGCTACAAATTGACGAAGACTTGGAAAGAGCATGCTATCCGTGCAAATATTATGTATCTGTACTAAGATGTGGCCTCACTCGAATAGTACAATAATTTTATTCGTTGCGTGTTTCGGCAGTGGCGTTTATTCTCACGGCTCGACTTTTATGATATTTAAACTGAGCATGGGAATTTAGTGAAAATGTCAAAGCTACAAAACAAAATAGAATTAGGATTAAAGTTTTTTTGTTGAGATAACAATGGATTTTATTGGGTAGATGTCTATAGGCGCCTACATCGTAGACTAATATCTACTTACCTGATTACCCGTTGTCCTATTTTTTAAAAGGACTAAAACTCTCGATTTCCTGTAGGTACCTATCACACCATAAGACTTTTCCATTTCCTATAATCTTAATCGTAATGGGTTAATTTTTACGCTAATTGTTTCTGGTGTATTGCCGTAGGTATTATCATTGCCTATGGATGCGTAGGTACTTAAATAAATGTGGATAAATACACAATAAAACAAGTGTGCGTAGTTTATAAAGATTTCAGAATGTTTTATTAACTTCCCGAAGAATTAAAGTGTAAGAATAATAATATGTACTAGAGTATGTATATTATTGTGTGAATGTCTTCATGAACTGCACATAGGGAAGGTACCTCTTACTTTTCTATTAAAAACTAGCAGCTCCTAACGCTCTTTCACATAGTTCCCGTTCCCGTGGAAATACAGGGATAAAATATAGTATATGTGTTCTGATGTATAAGCTATAACTGTAAAGTTTCATCAAAATCCGTTCATTAGTGTTTGCGTGAAAGAGCAACAAACGTCCATACGTCCATACTCACAAACTTTCGCGTTAATAATAAGTATTAGTAGGATTATAATCGGTATTGGAATAATTCTTCTCTTTGTAGTAGAGAGATAGAGAGCTTAGGTGGGAAAATTAAGAAAGTTTATCCTGGCATGCACCAATGAGTTTTTCAAAACTTACGTCGGTCATCATCATCATTAGCTCGACGGTGAAGGCAAACATCGTGAGGAAACCCGCAGGTCTCAGAATTATTTCTGAGGCATGTATTACAAGAGACGGTCAGCGATGGGCTGACCACCTATGACGTTGTAGGGGTCGAATATTTTCGTGAAAAGTGGGTATTTCTGGAAATGGAATACCTGTGCGCCTCGGGAACAAAAGGCGTGTGATTATTTATTTTATTTTTATCCTGCATAAACTGCCTCGAACCGGACTGTGTGCGTGAAGGGTGTCGACAGACGGACATTCTGATGCTATCTTAAATGCCGTCAATCACGACTATCGAATAATTTAATACATTTATGCGTGTAGATAATTGTCAGTGTCCAGTCTAAGTTGACCTCTTGAATATAAAGAAAATATGAGATCTTTTGATGGGGCTATTGAAATCGTGAGGAAATAATATCTAATGATTTTCAAGGTTGCATAAGTTACTTATCTATATGCTTAATAGAAATAATAATTAAACCGCATCGGTAAATTGAAAAATCTTAATGCAAAGAAAATTAATCGTTTTGCGTAACGTGTAGGTAGGTACCTAGTCCAGTAAAAGACAAAAGTCAAAAATAATTTATTTTCTTTATACTTAGATAAATTTTATCTAAGTCTGTAGGTAGATATAAAAATTACACTTAGAAAGGTCAATAGTATAATGACATGGCACTCTAAACTAGTCCATGTTAAGTACATGTTAGGTAGGTATATCAAGTTGGACCGCAGGGGATGAAATTAATATAGTGAGTACTCATGTTTTTAGGATAACCGTCGAACCCTTAGGTTTTGTTTTTTTATGTTAATAATAAATAAGTTAGGCAAGTAATTGGAGTATTAGAGGGTCATAGCAAACTGGATACTTCTTATCTAAAGCAATGTAACTAGTTAGCCTTGTGCGATTGAAAAAAGTTGATGGGAAACTTCCTTGTTACTGTGTGTAGCAAAACAACATAAGGAAAGTTCCAAGGCCTATTAGCATGTGTTTTATTTTTATATTTTTAATTGTAATTAGCATAGTTTTAAAAATTTAATATTTAAAATGCCTGTCCACCTTCATGCTCAGACTAAAAAAAAAACGACAAAACATTGATTAAATATCACGCCATCTATATATGACACTCTGAAGTTTTTGAAGTGGTAGTGTTATCTATCGAGTTATTGAGGTACTACGACGAAATGAACCTAGCTTTCTAAGAAGTAAGATGTTACTTTACATTACTGTTTTTTATTTGTAGCTACATAAGACAGATGGCGTGCGAATATTAACACCCAGAGATATTTAAATAATATTCTTAGCACCTTATTCTGCATTTTATTATGCATTTCGATTGTGTTGATTTATTAAGTAAATGCAGGCAGATGTTGGATGCGTCAAGCCGAAGACGGCGCTATGGCGCTCATTAGGGGAGGCCTATGTCCAGCTGCGGACGAATGTAGGCTGATGATGATGATGACGGTGATGAATAAATTACGTTATATATTAAATTACGTTACTTACTAAGATAATAACATTTTTTTTTAAATCTATAGGAAGGTAGGTAGGTAAGTGTGAAACTTGTTTTCTCCGCGGTTGCAGTTTTAAGCCGCACTACGCTGGTGGTTTCATAACCTGGGATAATAAACTAAAAGCCTTTGAAATTTCCGCACAAAGAAAGCTTATTACATTAAAATTTCTCCACAAGCGGCGCAATATCGCGGCAGTTCGGCGCTGCGATTAATATTGTAGTTTATGGTACTTTCATAAAATAATAATATAATAGGTACTTTTTTAAATATGTTATGTATAAAATTATTATAAAAGCTAGTTTCAAAAATAAATGGTAGCAAGTAATAGATGTTTTTCTTTTCTCTTTCTTCTTTCAACTACATTATCTGGGTACCATTTAAATTAGAAGTTACATTATAGATACCATAGCATTTAAATGTAGTACAATACGTAGGTATTCGATGTCAATTTCAACATATTCAAATAAGATACTGCAAGTCGTTACTGAAAAAAGGCATGACCTGCAGACAAACGTAGGTACCTACAAACAGACAGACAGCAAAGTGAACGTATTTTTCATAATGAATTTGGTACGGAACTCTTAGAACTCGTAACATGCCAAATACGTTTTATTCCTTGTCCAAATAAGCATTTTCGTATGATTCCTACCACGAAATGTTTCTTTGACGACTAAAGAAACAAAATTACTTTTGGTCTCGCAAATAAACATTTTTTCTAATTCCAAACGACTTAAGGTTACATTAAATTTGTCAAAGAATCCGTGAAACGTTTATGTGACCTTTGATGTTTGGTCGCTCAAGGAATTTTTTGGTATCTACCTACTTCCTCTGATGCGAAGCTGGTTAAGAGCTAATGTGGCTAAACATTTGTCGTGCTTTAGTATTATCAAATAGAATGAAAATAAATAAATAATCTCAATCCCAGTTTTCACGAGAATATTCGACCCCTAAACGTGATAGGTGGTAAGCCCATCTCCGGACCGGGTCTGTTACACATGCCTCAGCATTAATTCTAAGACCTGCTGGTTTCCTCGCGATGTTTTCCTTCACCGTCGAGCTAGTGATAAATATGTAAGTACATATTTAGTCCTAGCTAGTGATAAATATGTAAGTACATATTTAGACCTAGCTAGTGATAAATACGTAAGTAGGTACATATTTAGTCCTAGCTAGTGATAAATATGTAAGTACATATTTAGTACTAGCTAGTGATAAATATGTAAGTACATATTTAGACCTAGCTAGTGATAAATACGTAAGTAGGTACATATTTAGTCCTGGCTAGTGATAAATATGTAAGTACATATTTAGTACTGCTTCTCATTCGAGACGCTTGGTTTCAAAATTTCTCATGTACAACCTCTGGGCTCTAACAATTTCAATCAAAAACAACTTAGAAATTGTTTTTCCTCAACTCAACAATTAATTACACAATTTAATGCCCAAATTTACTGCACAAGTGTTTTCAAATTAATTAAGGCGTACAAAGTAAAATCCTATGCAGCTCGTCAGCCAACAAGTCACAGCCACACCTTTCAGCCCGCAGACCGCAAGCTTTTATCGTGCGGTTTTCGGAACACGGAAACAATTCAATTTTCACAGCGTAAAATGCATTGGTATTCAGTCAGGTTTTGTTTGGGCTACTATTTCCGAACTATAGTACTAACTAGTATATTCTATACTGTGATGGGTCACTAGTACCTATAGAATATCATTTATGGGACCTCACTTAGCTTCGGCTTTTCTATTTATATCATAATTATCTTCCTAGCCATGCAAGATGTAGAAATAGAATATACACGAAAAATTGTAAATTCCTTTATTATTTGTTAAAATTTTCAGAGAAATCTTGCTTCAGAGTCTAATTCAAGCCAATCTTTAGTAAGACCCACAAACACAAATTCAAAAAACGGTTATTTATCATTATAAATAAGTAGTATCATAGAAATAGCAATTTCCATTTAAATTATAGTATTTAATTTTAAACTACATACCTACGCATACACTACAATTTTATTATTGTTATAGATAAAACTAGCGACCCGCCCTAGCTTCGCTTTGGTTTAAATGATATCTATTTATTTATTTATTTACATTTAAAGTTAACAGCAGGTAGCCAAAGCACTATAAACGTAGTTGTATATAAAAACCTTTCTCGTTTACCGCTCTATAATTTTTTTAAAACCACATCAAAATCTGTTACCTACGTAATTCAGGAATTAGCGCAGAATAACAGACGAGGATAGAGACTTCATTTTATTTATATATATAAACTAATATTGTAAAAAGGAAAGATTTGTATTTTTATATGATTGTGTGTGTGTATCTTTGTTACGAATAAACTCAAAAACTACTGGACCGATTTTAACAATTCATTTACCAATGTGATGTGTTAGGCTATCCCTGAGTAACATATGCTATATTTTATTCTCGTATTCCCACGGGAACGGAACTACCCTGTTAAAACCGTGAAGAACCGCTAGTATTAAGTATGTAAAGATAAGGTAGACAAAGAAATGGCAGACAATTGCCCGAGTTGCTTTATTCGCACACGGACCTTTGGAAATGTAAGTTTTTTTTTATCAAATTCAATTCAATTCAAAACTTTTATTTCAGACAACAGAGATCCATTAGATTGTTAGTTAGGCTTAAAACTATGTTAGTACTTATATTCTACAAGTGATTTTGTAATTAGGGTTAAGTGCCTCATCACTGGACACTCAACCCGTTCCGCAATGGTCTTCAGGAGGCTGTTGGGGCTGACTCGAATTCTGTTCAGTAGCGACGCCGACTTTTTTCAAAGCACAGCCATAAAGCTGTCGACACGAGCTTCGGCGAACATCTAACTAACTATCAAAGTCAAAGTCAAAATCATTTATTTTCTGTAGGTATAAATAGTGTAGTTAAAATAGATAGTGTAGGTAAAATTCACTTAGAAAAGACAATAGTCTAATAACAAGCAGCCCATCTCCACCGACGCAACGAGTTGCTGATTCCAAATGCAGTAGGTACCTACCCCGAGAAGAGCCAATTACGCGTAAACTAAATAAAATTTTATTTCGCATTATTGATTCAAACGGAACTATTGTGTCTGACATTAATTTATTGCAATATGTTCGAGTATAACTTGTCTACCTATAAATCTTATTGATGTGAACCTAGAATTTATGTTGCTACATTAGATACACCGCGGTACATTATCTATTTACAATATATTTATATAGCACACCTAGCAACATGTGTCACAACGATATTCGAAACTTGTTACTGGACACACACTTTTTAAAAAAAATTCAAAAAAATTGTTCAATACAGCCATACTTAACAGTTTATAAAAAAACGTTTATAGTAAAGTCTGTAGGTGACGGCTCTTTGATCTCGAAGAATTTGTTTTTTTTAATATTCCTTCAAGATTAGTCTGTATAGAAGGGCGTTTGAAAAACCAACACGTGTTTGATCTTTTAAAAAATAATATTTCTTCATTGATATTTGGGGATAGCTCTTTTGATGCACGGAAATTACGTGTTTACAAAGTTGCTTTATAAATCATTGATAAAGAAATGGTATTTCGTATATTTAAGAGGTATATTTGACGATTTTATGGTTCGTGATTGCTTACCCTCGCCCTCCCTATACCTAAGTCTTACTTTTATTGGAACTATGAAAACGTTTTAAAATATTATATCTTCTTTAAAATATCAGTCAGACCTACTGGACTCTTGATTCATGCATAAAACAATTAATCCTAATCCTACTAATTCTGATAATATAATAAATGCGAAAATTTGTATGGATAGATGTGTGGATGTATGGATGTTTGTTCCTCTTTCACGCAAAAACTACTAAACGGATTTTGATGAAACTTTACAGATATAGCTTATACATCAGAATATCACATAGGCTATATTTTATCCCCGTATTACCACGGGAACGGGAACTACGCGGGTAAAACCGCGGGGCGTTGCTAGTATTTTATCATTTCAAAATGGGAACGAAAATACCGGCCAAAATTAAATCGATGTGATAATCGAAAACTACATAGTTTAGGCACGCACAATATTGTTCACTTGCAAACGTTAACACGTTTCTCGAATGTTCGTCCATTTCGCTGGGCTTGCTTTTCGAGCAAATAATTTGCATCTGGCGCAAACGGTAAAATGTATGGTGTTAGTTATGAAACTGTTTGGGATTTTCTGCTTGTATTTTCAACTTTTTCACAGCAATTACTAGTGTGGCCGTATTGGGTATTCGTATATGGTACATTTTGTTGATCACTGTAGCTTTTGAAATTGGATTTCCTTTTTAACGATACGTTTCGATTTAGGCGTTGATATTTTAAAAAAACAAAGTAGGTTGTGTGTGTAGAGACAGCTTTATTTTTTAACCTCTCAGATCAAGAATGAGAAACACAATTGATTTGTAATTGTTACGGTTCCAATTGGAACCGCACGGTTCTCAACTGATTAAATATGAGGTTATATATTTGGGTAGTTGACTGTTGGGTAATTAGGTCGCGAGTCATCAAATACCAATTATTAAAAAGTTCTTATCTTAAATATGATAATATTTCAATTGCTTCAAGTTTTGTTTGTTTTGAATTTTGAAGCAATTGAACACTAAAAATATCATAGGTAAGTTTAATAAGTGTCAATAAGAAGTGGCTCATTTGACTAGGCAGTAAACTACCAAACTTTAATGACACTATTTAATAAATCAAGACAACAGAAACAATATACCTACTTCGAAAAGAAATGCTATAAATTATCCATTACGCTTAAATTAAATGTACCTAAAGAAGTAACCTCCACACTTTTAAATCAAAGTATTTTACAATAGGAAAGGAATTTGAAAGAATTCTTATTAGCCGTAAGTGTCTCGTGTCAGAGTGTCGGACCTCCCCTAATAGTGGCACCCACTCGAAAATTACCCCTTTTCCGACGGGAGGCGCAAGAGCGGCAATTAAAAACGTAACATCGCTTTGATGTCGCTCAACAGTGCTTATTGCTGGGGTAGAGTGCCCGATACGAATGTACAACCTACGTTTTTCATGGTCCGGGAAATGTTTCCATGAAATATTTCTCAAACATGTGGACACTTTGAATACATTCCACGTGTCAATTCTATCTATTTTAGAATCATGAGTATTCATGTTTAGGTATCTTTAACAATATACCTACATTATAATCATCATCACTCCGTAACAGCCCACTGCTGAGCTAAGGGTCTTTCTCAAATATCATATAAATGTAATATTTCATTGATTATTCCTACTGTCGCATTTCTTTTCCTACATCAAGTTCTCTGGTACAATGGAGCACAAACTGGCAAATTATATATTTGTATAATTCCTCCATTTGTAATTTCCTGTAAAATCTGTCTTCCAATGGAGATTTTGGCTAGAAAAAAATCACATCAAGTAACTAATAAAATACCTATGAGCAGTTGACTCACTAATTCATTAAACAAGGAACGACGGCATTCATCGCTAATAAAATCCAGTAGACACCACCATAAGCCACTTTTTCAACTGAATGGCCCGTGAAGCACAAAAGGAGAACTAATGCGGTACTAACTATCAATAGGGATAGAATTTATCGTCGAACCATCCCCTCTTTACGAAGAAAATATTGGTCTTACGAAGTACCCAGACGTGGTTTGTGAATACCGCCTTTTGTGGATGGTTTGGGGAGTGCAGCGGGGTCTACAAGCTATGAGAGCAATGCGGTTTTAAATTTTAAATTATTTTATATAAGTACACTGTATTGTTATTAAATAAATAAAGTAGTATATAAGTACAATGTGATAGAAAACGTTTACTATCAAAATTTTTATTATTCTTAAGATCTTACACTAGAGGCTGCAAAATTTTAAAAGCTTGAAAATTTACTGTTTTTTATTAGTTGACTAGGCATGTATGTGGATTGTGGCCAAATATATTCTTTGGATTGTGGCTATATATGACCTTAATGTGACCACAATCTCACCAGTGGTAAGTGAAGATGTGATTAACGATGCGAGACTCTTGGTACAGCCAAAGAGATTAAAATATAATAAGGCATAGAGGGGACAAGACGAGGAAAATTTGATGCCCAAAAGTTATTAAAAGTGGAATAAATCTACTACGATTTCAACCGAATGACAGCTCGCGTTCATACTAACTGTCATGACGCTTCAGCTTCAAAGTTTTGTATGAAAATATTAGTTCCCAATGTCTACAACTCAACTCTATGTCCTATCAAAAATATTTTTTGAAGCAAACACATGAGCTAAACTAGTCTTGTTTTTAATGGTATTAGCGACATAAATCGGTGTCACTAGTACCATCAATGGTACAAATCGATGGTACTACTGACACCATGGGTATATTTTAATCTCTTTGGTAGGTAGACACTTAAATTTTATATTGGTATACATTCTTTTGTTTCCCTCGTTCTAACACCACGCCATCTGCCAGACGATTGTTTAAAAAATAAACATATTTCTTTGTGTAAAATTGCGTTTTTACAGTTCGAAATACTATTACGAGTATTTTAAACATAAAAATACAAAACTGTATCAGTACCTACACAAAATTCCATAAATATCGTTAGAGCTGTTTCCGAGATACCCTAAATATACATAAATACAAGAATACTAAGATAAACTGTTTCGAAGTAAATCTTATAACTTCCACCATACGCAATTCTAAGAAAGTTTGTGTCGATTGTAAACATGACTCTTTGCGAGCCCCACAAAGAAGTGAATGATGTTGGAAAAAGCAAGTCATCCCCATTGTCAACTGGTTTATTTATTAGAAAAGTTCGTCAGGTTACGTAGAAAATCATTACATTTCTAGTTTTATGGAATGTAGAAAAGAAAAAGTAAAGGATAAAAACTTTATCTATACCTACCTCTACTAATATAATAAAATTAAACACTAGAATTTTAACAATTACCTATTTGGAAATTACATCACGTCAATCACGTTATTCATACGATGTGTAATCAAGTAATCATAAATGAAAATGTTTTTCTTACAATTTTTATTTGTCTTTCTGAAACCTTGTCTAAGTATTAGGCTTCTTAACGGCTCCACGGATTTCAATGAAAATTATAGGGATTAAATCAGGAATTTTAACTTAAATTTTCGTGATCCATTTCGATATCTTGAACCAACATTCTGGGAAATCTTACAAGTATAGGTATTAATATAAAAAAATATGTTGCATTCACACTTTCGTTTTGACTAACCAAATTTTTTCAATAAAGAGCAACACCTGGTTTTTATAGGTAGCCCTAAATTTATTTATGCTAATTAATTTTAAGAAAAAAATCACACATATTATAAATAGCTGAAATCGATTGGATATTGATAGAATTGCGTAGATGACTCAAACTCAGCACCAATGTCGAGGCTTGTGGGTTTCCTCACGATGTTATCCTTCACCGTCGAGCTAGTAAACAAATACATAATACTTCATTTCCAAAATGATAATGTTGAATAAACTCAGTATAACGGACTCTATGGAAATTGGATACATTCCATATAATAGACATCGCATCGATATGACCCGAGTTGATTGTGTCCATGAAATTGGATTTGCAGTCTATGACACGCGTAGCGCTGATAATTAAAATTTTGGATGAGCTAATACGCCGAAACTGGTGCGTTCAATCATAGTCCAAACGCAATTTGTATTTGTAACAAGAAAATACTTCGAATGTCTTTTTTTTAAATTTAAGCATCTTTACTGCTGTCCAAAATTTTTTTTCTATTTAATTAGTAATTAGTTCGACTTTGAAGTATCCTAGAGTGTATGATCTGAAGAAAAAAATTATCAAAGAAAGTTAACACTATTGTCAAGAAGGCATTGAGGCCCGAATAGTGCGAAGCTAGCGCCAAAAACAAAAACTTACCTACATGTTGTTTTAAAAAATATCGATGGTTTTTTGAATAAATAGCTAATTCAACTAAAAGTTAAAGTGTTATTCGGACTCGCTCAACAAAGGTTGTTTAATCTTAAAACATTTGATAAAAGCAAAATGCTTTTGTCTAAGATAAAAACGAACTAATAATAAGTAACAAAATAAAGCTATATAAAAGTAAGTATATTTATTTTTTGGAACGCCTAAAATATTTATGCTGACTTCTAAAAACTGTACTAGTTTTGAGATATTGTTTTATTTTTCCCGTTAAATTTACGTAAATCTCTAAACACGATTAAAACTTTGTTGTTTCGATATTGATGTTTATTATGCATATTATAAGGATTGTTTTTCCAAAGTGCTAGTTTCACACTTGTCACACACAACTATCGACGAAACGCAATGCACCTACGAAAGCTGTAAATAGTAAAGCCTATAAAGAGAGGAGACTATGTAAAGTAGTGAGGAAAAACTCGGTTAGCTGGCTCGCGACGCGGAATGGAGGAACGATGTTCCCGGTAAACTTATTACGGAGCGCGATATTCTTATAAGGGTCAGGGGATTCGACCTTTACATTTATTTTTATAATCTAACTAGCTTTTACCCACTCGCGCACGTTTTGTTCACCCCCTTAGGGGTAGAATTTTGCAAAATCCTTTCTTAGTGGATGCTTACACTGTATAAGCTATCTACATGTATAATCTCAAGTCTCTAGACCCAGCGGATTAGGCTGTGCGTTGATATATCACCAAGCAGTCAGTCAGTTTATAATTTTATATCTTATACATTATTTATTTATTCCGAAAATCATGTAAGGTCAACATTTTTTTATTTGTGTCATCGGTTGTTGTTGGTTTTATATATACACTTGTAGCTACGAGTATTTACTGGGTAAATATGTACTTATACACTAATATTATAAAGAGGAAAGAAGAAAATATAAATCAAATATTTTTCTTAAAATTCTCTAAGTATGTTCGTTAATTTGTATGTTTATTTGTACCTAATGTAATGAATAGGCTCTGAAACTTTTAACCGATTTTAAAAATCGTTACACCAATAATAGATAGCTTACTTTTCTGGGAATAACGTAAACGTAACGGAAATTGGACATAAGCGAGTGAAATGGTGGGGAACAGCAAGTACATAAAAGTATATGTAATATTGGTTACAAGTACAGACTCTGCTTCATTCGGAATTATATAACGTGTGTAAATTGATAACAAATTTTTAAAGTGACGGTGAAGGACTAATATCTATTTATATCAATGGAAGGCAGGTAGAAAGAGTTATAAGTAGGTATTCCACATTATTTATACCAAACACAGATCACAAAGTTCATATTTACTTATACCAAAATATTTATTACTGTACTACAGGATATTCATAAGAAAAAGCGGACTGATGACCGCTCTGGAACCACCACGTGTTGGAGTGGAGACCGCGTTTAGGCAAACGAAGTGTACCTAACTCGCTTTGCGGCACGATGGACCAACGATCTAAAGAAGGTGGATGGCAGTAGATG
The DNA here is from genome assembly GCA_963855545.1 of Ethmia dodecea. Lineage (NCBI taxonomy): Eukaryota > Metazoa > Arthropoda > Insecta > Lepidoptera > Depressariidae > Ethmia > Ethmia dodecea. The sequence continues at coordinate 15,357,816 of OY979438.1, read as the reverse complement.
GATGCGGGCTACCTAAGACCGGAATGGGTGGCGCTCCTTGTGGGAGGCTTTTGTCCAGCTGTGGACTGCAATTAGCTGAATGATGATGGTAAGATTAAAGAATGTTGAATAAGTTGATGTTAACCAGAGTGCAGAAAATGAAAGCAAGTTACAGCAAGCTCCCAGCGCGTCGGTTGGGGACCACTAGTAGGTACACAAACACTGCTCATTTGTATATTCCGTGCATATTAGTTGCTTTAATATTCCACGCTGAACACGTTGAAATCCCAAGCTTAACTTAAACTAGGATTAACTATACTTATGCTTTCAGTGTCGGTTTTATTCTTAAAAAGTCATTTTTAGTCAAAAAACTTCGTGAAAAGCGTACGGTGTACGAACTACTATTCCGTTTATATCACATAATATTAAAGCTTGTTACACTCTATTCTTGAATCTGTTAATGATGATGTATCTTTTTTAATAAGCTAAACATCAAGATAGTACGCCGTTGTATATTATTATCTTTATAATTTATTTAGTCTTTAAATCAAGTTATGTAGACAAGCATCAGATAACACAATGTTCTTTAATACCTATTACCCCATCTTTTATCTTTACGCAGACACCATAGAATACCATCTTATTGAGTCTACAGTATTATAAATTTATTTTTTTGTTTCGTATGGTGTTTATATCAGTCCTTTAAGGGTATTATTAACATGCGTGATCACAGCAGTTTTTGATTCAGGTTGCGTTGAGACTAAAATGATTCAAAATAAATTTATTTCGATCTGTATTGCAAGTTGATTTGATATTTATAAAATACTGTCTCTTAACTGTGTCTTGTAACTCAATATGATTATCAACAACATACAAGATAGTATACAAATAATCTATGCTATTTTACTTCCACTATTGCTTGCTTCCACTATGCTGCAATATTCCTATCAATGTCTCAAGTAATACAGGTAAGTTAAGTTAAGTACTACATATTACAAAAAAATCAATCTCTAATAATCACTCTAATATTGTATAGTTAGAGTATAAAGTTGCGAACTAAATCTTGAGCAAGCCTCCACTGTTTGCTCTCTCTTGCGGACGACGGTAGCAAGATGTTTTCTATTACAATGTGTTTGAACAGCGTTATTGAGAGGCGCTTCTTCGGCTTGCGCAAACAGAGTTCACCGTCTGTTTTTAAATTAAGTATGCTATCTAAAAATACTTTAGGAGTAGGTTTGGTAGCGATGTCGATATCTGTTTTTATTTATTTACTAGCGGTTCTGCGTGGTTTCACCCGCGTAGTTCCCGTTCCCGTGGGAATACGTTACTAAAATATAGCCTATGTTACTCAGGGATCTTCTAGCTTTCCATTGGTGAAATAATTTTTAAAATCGGTCCATTAGTTTTTGATTTTATTCGTAACAAAGATACAAAAATACAATCTTTCCTCTTTGTAATATTAGTATAGCAGTATAGATTCGGGATAAATACAGCTTTGATAACATTCTAATGTTCTACTACGATTGTACATTGTCAAGCCAAAAAAATATTTACAGAAAAAACTATAAAATGGATCTAATGACGTCGCTGCTTTTGTAGTGTTATGACTCTAGTCATTGTTTTTTTAAGGTTACGTGCCTAAAAGACCGAACCGAGCTATTACTAAGCCTAATCTATCTGTTTGTCTATTCATGTGTCCGTGTGTCTTCGGTGTGTCCATGTGTCTACCTTCTATAGAATTACGGCAGATATCAATAACCAAAGAAATGTACAAAATTATGGGAGAATACATCTAACACAAATTCAATATGTGGTGGTACGGAATCATCGATGTGTGAGCCAAAGTTATCCTTGGCCATTTTTTATATCCGTTTTATAACTTGACTAGCGACCCGCTCGGGCTTCGCACGGGTGCAATGCTAACACTAAAACCTTTCTCCCGAATCACTCTTTCCATTAAAGAAAACCGCATCAAAATTTGTGATTCGTTGTGTAGTTTTAAAGATTTAAGCATACAAAGTTTTATACTATGCAGTGATGAGACGCGTTTGAAAATTAGGTATAAAAATAAAATTGTTAGTGGCAGATGTCTATACAGGATAATATATATTTAAGAAAACTTAGGGCAGGTTTTTCAATCGTCAGATAAATCTTAACTGGAGAATATATTGATGCTGTCACTGTCTGACAAAATAGAAAGGAAAAGTGACTGTGACAGCAATGGAAACCAAAACAATTATATTACTAAGTAATAGGATAAAAATTAAACAATGTCGTAATTCTCGGATAATTGACAGCTTATCCAATACGCGTAAACACAAGCGATCTGTTCATTATGTGTCTACTTGAATGGTGTCTGTCTGTCGATTGCCGATTACCTGCGCGAGACAAGTTGACGGGATCGCTCTATTATTCAACCTCGTGTATTGGCATGTAACCGTGTGTCCATAGTTTTGTTATTAGTTTATGTAGGAAGGTTGGATACATAAAAATAAAACATTTTCTCAGAGATTCTCGGCAGCGGTATTCCATTTCTGGAAATACCAACATTTCACCCATTTCAGTGAAGCCATCGCCGGACCGGGGGATCTATTACACATGCAGCAGAAACAATTCTGGGACCTGACGAAGGGATCACTCTGCTGACCCCTAGGGGATAAAGGCGTGAGCATTTTTTATTTCAAAATCATTTTCCGGTCCTTCAGCAGTCACTCCGTAACTCCGTTGCTTCGTGAAGAAGAGACAAACAAAAGAAGACAAACCCCACACACACTTTTTTTATTAATAACTAGCGGTTCTGCTTGGTTTACCGTTCCCGTGGGAATACGGGAATAAAATAAAGCCTATGTTACCCAGGGATCTTCTAGCTTTCTAGTAGTGAAAGAATTTTTAAAATCGGTGCAGTAGTTTTTGAGTATATTCGTAACAAACATACAAAAATAGAAATCTTTTCTCTTTATCACATTAGTATAGATAGTAGGTAACTTTTCTGACCACATAGATAGATAAGTATTGTTTTTAAAATACTTTTCTTTTTGCGAATTTCCCCCATGCCCAAATACCGATACCGCTATCACATCACTCATGTAGTAGGTAACATAGCTAATGAAGTTATTCCCCTATCCTGTCTGTTTAGGAAACAATTAGGTATTAATATAGAGTCTAACGGGATGGGAGGGTGCTAGCTTCCCCTGTTCCTACCTATCTACATTATAATGGCTGAGACTCGCACGATTCGTAGTAAATTCATGAGTTGAGAAGGTCGGCTGCACAATTTGGGTGTACGTTCTATTAAATATTGTGTCAGTACTCTGCCGTAATTTTAAAATGCTTACGTTTATGAGTGGAGTGAAATTGTGTGATAGAGTGAGGAATGCTGATATACGAGAAAGGTGTGGTTTGAAAGAAGATGTAATGACAAGAATAGAAAAGGGCATGTTACGCTGGTTTGGTCATTTAGAACGTATACGGATGAAAGAAGAGTAACGAAAGATATTTATGGTGCGAATGTTGAAGGATGCAAGAAAATAAGACGCCCCAGAAGGACGTTCACGGATCAAATAAGTGACGTCCTTCAAAAAGCTGGAGTCCGGAGTGCGAAGAATAAAAGAACGTGCATGAAAAGGCTTATGGATGTGAAGGAAGCGATAGAAGTATGCAGAGATCGAGCAAAGTGGCGATCCATCGTCTCTGCCTACCCCTGTGGGACAATGGCGTGAGCATTATGTATGTATGTATGTACGTTTATGAGTGATGTCGACGTTTTGTAAGAAGTCGGGGGATTTATCTGATAAAACGCTAACAAGATTTTAAGAGCGTTTCAACACTTACGAAGAGGATATTAGCCCTTTACCTGGTAGAAGCAGAAATATTGCCATCATTAATTGAACTCTATCTACTTGAAATAAGATTCAAAACCAATGGAAATTTAAAAAAACCTATACTGGTTAAAGGGTTAGAGTAGGTACTCGTAGCTGAAATCGTATTGACTAACTGATGGATCACAGCTGAAACCGCCTTTGGAAGCCTGTAATTTTACACCAAGGTTCCATAAATGACGTATTGAGAACTAAGAAGGGATTTTTGGAAATTCACACAGAAACGGGATTAAATTCGAGCAGACAACGCCACTGGGTATCCGCTAGTTAAGTATATTCATAGAAATTATAATAATTAGAGGGAGTTTCTTGTCAAAGTAGGGACGAGTGCGTAGCGATAATTGGTTTTCTTCAGCATATGACAGATCGCTTGTCAAACGACTCCCTGAAACGAAGATTGAGAGTACCGACGGAATATGAGTAATTTCGGTAACTTTATGATTATAAGTAACAAAAACAGTATTCACAAACGAGAGACTAAAATTAGACTGCAATAAGCTGATGATGATGATGAAACATTTAATAACAAAGTTATTGTAATATGGTAGGTGCTAATTTGCATTGGACAGTATATTTTTGCATATAGAAGCATATTTTTTACTTTGAACCTTTTCATGAAAGGTAGTACACAAACAGGAGTCTTTGTTGGACAACGTAATAAAAAGGGGAATGGAGTTCAAAAGAATGTTATTTCAAGTGTAATTTATGCGTAAGAAAAATGAACGTAACGGGTCAGGCGGGACACGTCCGATTTTTATTGTCCTCGCAAAATTGTACCGAAAAAATGCTTAGGAACTTCTTGAATACTATCGAGGGAAATTCGGTTCCAGCGCCAAAGACATTAGCAACTCAATTTAAGTGAAGTTGCTGCCAAGAGGATCAGCAATCTGCCAAAAACTACTTACGAACTTCGTAACAATTCGATGTTAGATATTGAAACTTTGAATTTTAATGTAAACATTCGAATCATAAAGATGCTTCGGTATACGAATATACTCAAACGTCTGCCAGATGTTTAAGTAGAATTAAAAGTAAACGTTCCAATTAACGTTAACGTTATTAAATTTGACGGGTGTTCCAGTATTCAGCCGATAGACCTTTAAAAAATCAATTTCTGACCAATGGCTTTCCAACCTTCCTTCCAAACATAAAAAAAAAATAAAAAAAAAATCCTCTTTATAATATGTATTAGTGTAGATGTAGAAAGGTCGTACATTCCCTTAATTTTGTGAAAATTGTGTCCATTTTACGTCGCAATTACTAATTCAGTAATTAAAACTAATGGAGAAGTTCCTTTTACGTACACTGTAGTAAGTTCCGTTTCTTCCATTTTCAACTAGCAGTGAAACTGGAAATGTTACCTTGCAATTGTAAAGGAGAAATTGTTAGAACTAAGGAACGATGTAATTAAACTAAAGGTCGTACGTTAGTTTTAGTTATGTCTGCAACTAAAGTACAAACATGTTTTAGTGAATTGGTATTAAATTTTAATACAGCTCTAGACGTAAGCACTTAAATCTGTAAGTTCTTTTAAATCGGTGAAAACAAACAAGCTACTCGTACCTACTGACATATATTTATGTTTTTTTTAATGCAGGATCCTTTTCCAATAATATTATTCATGACGATTCCATAAAACACTTTAGTAATTCAGTAGTTTTTCAAAAACTTACGTACATATTTATCACTAGCTCGACGGTGAAGGAAAACATCGTGAGGAAACTCGCAGGTCTCAGAATTCATTCTGAGACATGTGTAAATAGACCCGGTCCGGCGATGGGCTCACCACCTATCACGTTTAGGGGTCCAATATATCTCGTGAAATGTGGGTATATCCAGTAATGGAATACCTCTGCCTACCCCCTCGGGGATGAAAGGCGTGAGATTATATATATATATATATATATATATTATAATTCAGTATTTTTCCAATTTATTATCGTTCCCTTACTAAACTATTTAGTCTGACTTCTTTAACTCTAATATGAGAGTGGAATGATGGCATTGGTTGGCAACACATTGTGTTTAACATTTTCATATATTTTGCATAGTAATTTTTTCCCCAGTTCCCGTGGGAATTTGTAAACATTATTTCTCAGCGAATGTTAACATTACATCAGGTATTCAGTGTAGGTCAAGTTAAGTTTATAGGTATTTAAGTTTGGATGTTTTGTGCCAAGTAAGTAAATCGGAGTTGTACATAATATATATTCTACATACATAGATATCTGAGATGAAAACTAGCAATATAGGTTATTTATATATACCTAGTGCTAGTATCTCTGTGGTTACGCATAGCTATGAGCTGGTCCTTGCTCTGCTACCTAACAAAGTTAAATTTTCACCCCTCAAACGATCCTGCAAATTAATTTGAACTTTATTACAATAGGTTTAGTGACTATAGATGGATGATATGGTAATTGGTAGGTGTAAGTAGTGAGGGTGAGAGAGAGGCGACACAGCGTGCATCTGTGTTCATAGGGTGTTGCTAATATGCTGAAGCTATCTGTACAGTACGTACCTATTTCTGAATAGTATTAGTTTACTGTATGAGGTGTGGTATGTTACGTTTATTTAAAATACTAAAATAATGTAGGTAAGTCAATTCTTAAAATTTTAGAACAATGTGTATTGGCCGTCCACCAAGTGCCATTAAAATATTTGGTTTTCTTAATATGTACGCTTAAAGAAAAATGTTTAACATTCGTTAAAAGAGTTCGTATACAACGCTATATTTTGATTGAACCCTTTAAATACGCAAGCGAGAGTGTTAAACCTAAATCGAAAGCCCTGAAGCATGTGCAAGACCCTTGTCAGAGGGCAGTCGTCATTTCACGGGTATCTTGTTCAGGGGCCAATTACAATGTGAATGACCTGCGACCACCAAAATTAGACACCCCACCCTCCCTTTTAGTCTCACGTTTAGAAGAACTTAAAAGGGAAGCGTGATGAGAAGCAGAGGTCATTGTAGAATGGACAGAGTGGGTACCAACAGTTTGGTCGAATGCTCGGATTGATTGGGCCGCCTTTGCTTGGACTGTAGTGTCGGTAATGAAGTGGTTGTATTGGAAACACAGGTGGATGGTGGAATAGATAAGACAGACAAATAAGCCGTGATTGGTAGGTCTGGATATCAAATGAGATTAGTGGAGAGTAGAAGTGTTGTGGTAGTCTTCTTTAAGAGATTGTTAAAACGTGGGACTAAATTTTAATGCAAGCAATATGACATTAAGAACAAAGCTATAAGTTGATAATATACCTACATAACATACCATCTTATCACTACATAGTATAAAACAAAGTCGCTTTTTCTGTCCCTATGTCCCTATGTATGCATAAATCTTTAAAACTACGCAACTGATTTTGATGCGGTTTTTTTTTATTAGATAGACTGATTCAAGAAGAAGGTTTAAGAATAAGCATTGCACCCGTGCGAAGTCGGGGCGGGTAGCTAGTAACATATAAAGCAATATTAAATGTCTGTATCTGTTTTTAAAAGGTTCAATGATTAGATTGTATCTCGTGCCTAAATACTAGGTACTTGATCAATTCGTGCTTTTTCATAAAATTAAAAACATACATTCATAAATGTTAAAATATGGTCCATGTCACTCGGGAATATAACAGATTGAGTTTGAAAAGGAAAGTCTGTGGCACGATTTTATATTTAAAATCATTAATATAATTTGAACTTACCTGAACAATAGTCACTTTGTACTCAATAGAGCACTAGAAAAGCATTGAATTAGTCCCACTAAGGGTTTACATCCACCAGTAGCTCGATAAAAGCGCGGAAAACTTATAAAATCCTTCAAAAGACATCGTTCATGCATTTGCTATTGAAGTTTTCTATTTGAAACTCATTGTTATAAATTATTGCTTTCGTATTTTGAATTTACGCGACATTTTATTTTAAGTGTTTCTCTTTTGTTATTTCAAATTTATGTTCTTTTTATAAGTGAATACAAACATAGTTATATTGCTACCCACATTGTCGTCGATACAATATGTAACAGAATAAGCGCAATTCCTGAAATTATTTTGTTCAGTATCGACTACTTAATCGATTTCAGCTATTTTTATTTTTTTTATATACTTAGGTACCTACCTATGTTAAATATCCATTAGCATAACTGTATTTAAGGCTACCTATGGAAACCGTACGTAGGTATTATTGCTATTTATTTAAGAAATTTTGTTAGACAAAACGATATTACGAATGCAACATTTTTTTGATGTGACAACGTCTTATAAATTGATGGATCCGGCGGCATTCCCGAAAAAGTGTGACGTATGCGTCGTTCCAGTGCAAGCGAGAGCGCGCAACGAGCTACAAAGAGGCACAATCCATTCCATCAGTATTTTCTTATGACGTTGTCACGTTCAACTATCGTCAGTAAACCGACTTTACAGACAACCGATTTTTTTTTTACTAATTGGGGTGTATGAATAATTGCGCTTATTCTGTGACGCGTTATATCAAATAGATTATCATTCGTGACCTAGAATCGTAATTAGGTATGTATTTTTGGCATACGGATAATCTTACTTAGTTAATCTCACAACTTGTCACGTTAAGGGTTTGTAAAATATACTGGTGAAAAATACTTACATATTTGCATTAATAAAATACCTGTGCCTACGCCTATTATTTAGTCTTATTGATTCCAATACATAAAGATGGATTTATTTAGATCTATCTATCATTCATCCCCTTAAACTTCCAAACTGTAAATATCATCAAAATCGTTAGCCATTTTAGAGAACGCGATTAACACATAAATACTGCTCGTATTGAATTTCGATTCTAACTTAAATCTAGTGAAGTACGTACTCTTGTTATACATAACAGAGCTTGGTGTCAACCCTAGGTAAAAAGTGTGAAGTATCTCACGTCGTGTTTACACGAAGTAACAAGTTTACCCCACATAGCCTTCGTTAGTTCCGTCGACAGAAATATCTCTTTGTTTAGTTGGCAAAAAATATATTCAAGAAATGAATGTGTTTTTATTCTAAATTCAAATATAATTGGGTAGTTGACAGCATCGAAATTAAATTGCGAGTAGTCATTCATTGAAAAGATTATCCCAAAACACCTCAAAATATGTATTTCGATTTTAAATTTACAATTATTACAAATTTAAAAATAATAAAACAATCAAAAAAAGTGCTGCAATTGAGTACTAGAAACTATGACGTCACGGTTTGCTATTTCAGTACATTTTCCATAGTAAAATTTCGTTTTGACAGATCGTAAAAAGTAACTGATTTGACTAGGTAGGACACAACCCTATTCTGGCAAAGAAAAGCTAAGGCATTTATGAACCAAACGTGATCCTTTGGCATTATCTATTTCTCTAATCTGTAGGTGTTCGTATAGTATTACTTATAATTCTGCTTTATAAATGGTGTGTACTTTTTAAATACTTATATCGTTATATTAGGTATTTCTTACCCGTCTCGTCGCTTTGCTTGCACGATTCTGCAAATGCATTTAAAAAGCGACTAAGCTATAGTTCAATGGTCTACCTACCTAGGTACCTATTACGGTTCATGAGATACAGTCCATTGACTGATAGACGGAGAGCGGAGGCTTAATAATAGGGTCCCATTGGATGCGGAGCCCTAAATATAAGGACTTCCTAAAAAACTAGATATATTTCTGGGATGAAAAATAGTGTTAGTCATATCCCAAACTTTCAACTAGGTATCTCAGTACAAAAAGCATGTTGATTTATTGCTCTGTTGCGACATTAATTAAGAATAAACAAACATACTTTCAAAGAACATCGGCAGCTTTGGTACCCACTGAAATAGACACCCACGGGGTATCACACTATGCTTGTTATATTGACTCATAACAAGTCGAAATTTTCCATATTTTTTAATTAATCTAGCAGTTGAAAATATTGAGTCAAATAAAACAGAAATATCATAGAAACACGAATCGATCGATTGGGGAATCTATTAATACCAAAGAGATTAAAATATAATATAAGGCATAGAGGGGACAAAGCGAGGATTATTTGAAGCCAAAAGTTATTCCAAGTGGAATAAGTCTACTTAGTACAATTTCGGCCGAATGACAGCTCGCGTTCATAATGACATAACAAGGACATGACGCTTGAGCTTCAAAGTTTTGTATGAAAATATTCTCAATGCCCCCTCTATGCTATTATATTTTTATGTCTTTGATTAATCCAAAAACTTTTTTGTTGTTGTGGTAAAATTGAACGTCGTGTCATCACGTCAACCATGTCATTCACTAGGGATGGCCAAGTGAAAAAATAAATTGACATTTATCGTATCGACATTTCTAAATATTTCTAAATATTTCTAAATACTATAGATAAAAATCGAGTGCAAAATATCGATATATCGTCAGTTTTTACATTATTATTTATACATATTCTCAAATTCGTAAAAAAGGACGTTGAAAATCGTATTTTTTTATAAATGCTTGAGTCTAAACAAATATCTAGTACCTAACATGAAATGAAACACGAAACCAGAATTGCGTTAAAAATATATTAAAACTGATACGAATTCGATACTGTAAAATAAATGTCGATATAATATCGCCATTAAAAATATCAACGATAAGTATATATAATATGCTAATTATGTATTTGGAAAACTATCGATATTTTTTGCCCAAGCCATCATTTACTGCCACTATGTGGCATAGAGTAACTTATATGGCATTTGGTAGGCAGTGCTATTTTCTAACAAAGAGGTTGGAAGAAAATCATTTTTTTTCCTAGAGAAACTTTTTCTTTACACGTCTTTGGTACCTAAAATCTCATAATAACCTACAAAATACACTAGGTAACGAATAACTTTTAAACCTCAACTTATAAAAATGTGGTATGATTACATATTATCTTAGTCTGTCCAAGAACTATCGATTTTACACGGTTTCGTCTTCCGTGGGCAGGTGTAAGTGGGGTACCCAAAACACATGGACTTTTGCCATTGTTCTTTATTATGTGGATTTTTATGCTTCCCTGGGTAACTATAACTTATGAATAGATTATCCAGTCAGATTGTCATAACGATTTGTAAAGCCACAAAATGCTCACACTCAAACAACATCAACTGTTTATGTCTGCATCATTATTTCTTTCACCCTGTTTCATTAATAACATTCTGCTGACGTAAATTAAACTATATGGTGTTGTAAAAAGGAGTATTTTGAAAATAGAAGGGATAGAATATGTAAAAGCCATCAGGCGACAATTTTACAGGTATTTATATCATGTCATAAAAAATGAATCTTGTCGTTGATTTATGAGAGTGATAGAAAATTTTGTGACATTACTTTAAAGTGAATATTTTTTATTAGGAAATAATGAAACACGATACAGTTTTGATGAAAAATACAATATTTTCTACATATTTTTTCTCACTTTCATGGCATTCCAGCAACTGTATAATGCCACGTGAGTGTTAAATATTCATTCTGAAAAAACGCGAAGAATCAATATTGAAATGAAGGTGAACAGCGAAACAAAATAGGAACAAAATGCAAAAATCGTGCATTCGACATAATGCCTTATTCTGGATTTAAACGTTTTTAACTAAGAACTGACAACCAAAAAAATTAATATTGATAAAAAGTGGGTATTGAAATGGAATACCTCTGCCTTTGAACTCGGGGTTTAAAGGCGTGATCATATTTTTTAATCTGCTTTGGTTTTCTCTCTAGTGGTAGTCGAGAAGTCGTTTTAAAGTTTCGTAAACATGTTGTATTTTTTAAATAAGGCAGGTACATGATCTTTTTTTAAGTTTGTACATTAGCAATGTTTTTATCTGGCCATAGTACAAACCTATATAATATATATCTTTAATTCTCACTACATGTATATGAATGCCAAGACATGTTTTCGGTTGAAAAGCTTTGTTAAGTAAGTAATATGTTTTTGCCGACTTTACAGATTTGAAAATGGCACCACGCGAAATAAGTATTTAAAGCCGTCAATCTAATTATTGTAATCAAATATGTTTTAATTTTGGTGGAAAGCAACGGTAAAACTACAAGGCTTTATCGTTGTTTTTTACCGTTTCAGAATAAGGTAGTGCACCTCTCCGAACAAGAGAGTTAACGATTATCGCACACATTGCACACGCACGCGCCGACTGAGCCGCTATTCGGGATTTTGCGCTTTTTTTCCACAAAAAGTCCACTTTAAACGGTAACAAACAACGGGTTCAATCTTTTTTATGTTGCGTTCAAAAAAGAAAGTCTAAATATTTTGGTAGAGTTTTATGGAGAAGCTGAAATAAGAAAAGATTATTAGATACCTACACTGTGTCCAAGAAATATCCAGCATGGTGGTTCCGAGACGTAATGTATGCCATCGTGCGCCCGTGGGATCTTTCTGCTTGACTGGTAGTCATTTATATATATATAAGTAGGTATAACTATATTAAACTTTGGTTATTTACTTACTTTACTAATATCAAAATAGTTATTATTTCGTTCACCAGAAAGAAACATATCTGCTCCTCCCTCTATACATCTATGCACACATCTATTGACGTGAAATTATATAATATTACTGACAAGGCAAGGAATGAATCTTTGAAACCAATATTGTTTTATTTAACTAACAAATTGTTTTGATCTGTATCAATAATGTCGACAATTATCCCGGCTCAGGTTGCGACGAAACGTACAAAGCTTAATGTATTGCAATTAACTGAAATTACTCAATAAACGATACCAATTTATCTATGGGCTACACCTATTATGTACCTAACAATTAAACTGATATGAATTTATTTTTGGAACTTAGGACATTATACTTTTTTAAATAATAGATGTGACATTGTCAACGATAAAAATTTAAACACCAGAATTTATTATTATTAACATCTAGCATCGTATTCTCTATCAAATTTCCTAGATACTGAAATTACTTCGTTTTCCCCAACCTGGCCTAAGAAATAGTCCATGTTGACATCATGTTTGTACTCAATTTGATACTGCGTGACAGGGGTGGGCAATTTTCCATTATTTATCGCCTTCAGAGAATTTAGGAACGCAACCCGGGCCTTTATTAGTGGCATTGGATGGATAACATGAACCTACATCATTTGTCATGTTTTGCACGATTCGTCTGATAAATCATGTAAAAGCCACAGAAACATCAAATACCTATATTTTAATAACAAACTTTTATTATGTTCTTGTTAGTAAAATAACTAAAAATAAAAAAAAAAACTCGTCAAGACGATTCAAACGAGTCCAAACTCGATGAGGTTATGTCGTTTCATTGAGAGGTTCCTATGGCCACCTTCGCAGCTCCATCGTCAGATCTGCACCATGTCATTATAATATTGCATTTTCACGCAATTTCCACATGTATGAAAAATTTTAGCTCAATCGGTAATCGGGAAGTGGATCAAATTTAATTTGCAAGATTTGATGACAAACATCGGGACAGGTGAAACTAAATTAAAGCTTGTAAATAAAAAGAGGCTTGTTGAAGACGTCTTTGCTTTCCAAACTTAACTTAATGGAAGCTAAACAACTGATAAAGATATATAAATAAATAGATAAACATCCAAATCTGAAACCAACAGATATGTGGGGTAGCGGATGTGGAATGCTCCTAAATCGTGAAATCTAAGATCTTCCGCCAGGCGAGGTGATCATGTCTAGGGACCGCGATCCAACAATTGATGTTGGACAATTGTTAACGAACTCGTGGTACATCAAGGACAATACCCAAATATCATATTCACTATCATAATTATATGTATTAATGCAATAAGTGTAAAAGAAAGAAAAAAAATCACGTTCGTCTTTAAGGCGAAGAAGCTTTTGTGAAACTGCAACGAAGCAATAGCTAAGGAATACAATGCAAATTTATATAAAAACGAAAACGGATTTTATTTATGATTTTAAATTACAAACAATCTATTGTATATAGCTACTTCTCCCAAAGAATCAGTATAGCTGTTCAGAGGGAGAATGCTGCCAGTCTTCTGGGAACATTGCCTAGATGCGGTGCGATAGAGGAAATTTTTTATTTGTAATTTTATTCGGAAATGTATTTCAACTTGTATGTGTTTAATAAACAAAACTGTAGGTTCTATTCTATCAATGTATTTAATAGACTCAACGTATTTTTTTATGAGTTCTTATTATTAAGATATAATAATTAAAAAAAAAAAAAATCTAATGAATATTAGTTACTTCGTTGACCTACTAAACTGTAAAAAATCATGCCAGAAAATCTACGGGGTATTTTGAAGAGACAAATGATCAAACCAAATCAGCAAATGGAAAGCACTGATGCTTGAGTACAGAAACCGAGATGATGATAGCTCACGAATCCTGAAAGCCACAGATTCGACGAGGTTTAACCATGTAATCCGGGCAAGAGCTACGCGCGACCTATTACCCCGTACTGGAAAGCAAATCCTGTGGAGTTGCATTACCATTTTTATAGCGATGTGTCTGCGTATTATGCAGATTGCCGCTCGTCGCATAACGACTAAGGCGCACGATGTATACTGACAGGTTTCGAGGCAGGAGATGAAGCGAACTACGAGTAGATGAGAGAGAGAAACTTGAGATGAGTGAAAAATATTAGATGACTTTGATACTAAATTACAGCAAGTCGTGATGAAGAGTCTTAAGTTGATAAAAGGATAGATAATGTATCTATTTTTGTGATTCCAAATAAAGCATCATTTGATACTTTAAATTTTTTCGATTTTAATAAACAGTTAATATGCCAATCTCTCGACTTTAAATAATAAATCAATGAAAGAGTAATATAAGACCATAAAATGATTAGACTGAACGGGGTCGTATGAAATCTTTAACGACGTTACAATATTTTTAGACCAGCCTCCGGTGTGTTCTGAAAGCGAGTGTGTCGCTAATCTATGCAAACCCTGTTTAAGATTGACTTGTTTGTACCGCACTTGTTTAGGTAAGTGCAGATTACCGCGCGATAGACTCGTGCGGGTAGGGCTAATTTAAATGAAAAGTGTTCATACTTAAGCCTACACGATGGTTATTTCCAATTTTTTGATAATTAAGTATACATGTAATTGTATGTTCTTTACATTTCTTTACATTCGTCTATTTGGAGGCTTAGTCGTACCTTTGGAGGCTTTGTCTTATGAACTCATAGACACAATTAGAGACGCTATACAATGCAACACAGGTAAGTTCAAGGTTTACCAAAATAATACAAGAACCAACGACATTTCAGAAAATCAAAGAACCTTTTATTACCGATGCACTTAAAACAGCTAAACTGAAAAATCCTAAATTTCTAACAGAGACGTCATGAATTTTATAACACAAAGCCTTATTTGATGAAATTGGCTGATACTTATATCCTTACAGTATTCTATTTGCTTCTGAAAGTATAATAAACAATAAAACTAGCATTCAGTTTCCACTGGTGTCAGTAGAGAGCGTAGGGGAAGCAATAATCGTAAAGTGCAGCGCATATTTCCGGCTTTTGCTTGCAGTCGCTGTATATTGTAGTTTTATGCACCGCTTTGTTGGGTTTGAATTGCGTCCAAGTGTTATTTTTATTATTCTTAGTGGGGTCATAATGAATCATATTTTTCTTTTTAGTGACTTAAATAGAAAAGGAAATATAGGAGCATCAATTCATCCTGTGTTATGTTTCAAGAAGTGTCTACGTTTGTCGCAAAATCTGAAGAAATAACCGGAGTTTCGTGTTTGGTCGTCAACAAATTGATGGTCAAAATTCTGATTGAATCAGAATTTGTGTAAAGTAAATTAAAACACTTGGGTATATTTGGATTGTTACCTTTGTAGGTGTTTATGTCTATGTACCTGCCAATCGGTACATTTGTGCACCTTTGCATACGAGGATGCGTATATCTCCACTCTCGTTAGCTGAAGTCAATCGCAACGACCCTTGTTGTGTCTGACAACACCATGAATATTCAAGAGCTTTGCCCTCTGGCTGACTTACTAGGCATACAGCCCTTTACCTTAACGTTAATCATAAACATGTACTTAAGATAAAAAAGGCAAAATGTTAGTTTTGTATATAAAAGAGTAATTATGATAATGTTCAAAAATTTTGATAGAAAATATTCAGGATAAAAACATACATTATTCCAAACATTATTCCAAATATGTAAGATACTCCCAGTGCATGTAAAGTTTGAATACCTGGTTGCTCTGGAACAGTACTATAACGAAGAGTTTAAAATTCCAGTACAGAATAAGTATAATACTAGAAGAACAAGAGAAAAGAAATTAGTTCAACCAAAATATAACAATTACTACGGTGAAAGAACAACCAGGTATTTAACGCCTAAGATATATAATAGGATTCCATATTTAAGAGAAAATCACAATAGTTGTAAAAAAACGCTAAAACATAATCTTAAGAACGTTTTCCTCGGATATATAGGCTCTGTCAGACAGACAGACTGACAATTGACACTTTTTTTTTTATATTTGAAAATTTTATTAAGCATAATTAAGTAAACAAGTACCTACATATTATTGTTATAAATAATTGAATAGCTAGATGAGTGTAAGGTTCTATGGCAAATTATTAATTATAGAAAAGAGCGTTATTCTCGCCGACAAACTGCATTGCAGTTTGGCGAGTGTAATTTAAAATTGTATTAATATTTGTAAAAGGAGTAATAAATTAAAAAAAAAAATACAAAAAAAATGTCCAGAAAGGAATTGGGAATGGAATTTTTTAAATTCCTCACAAACATGCATTTGGTTACAATTTCACCGGGGTTGAGAAAAGGAGATCATCTATTCACTCAGATCTTAAGAGATCCCAAGTTGTATTATTTGAAGAGAGACTTTAATGTCGCTTGTTATAAGTAAACGCTTATTGTAGTACCACTCAAAATAATCGCGATGTATATTTAAATTCAAGTTTGAGTTCATCTTTTATTCTTGTCTTGAAACTGTTGTGGATCGACGTGTAATTTTACAAGCAAAGGAATAGTTCGCCACATAACCACGTAACTAGTGGGAAAATGACATTTGTTGGATAAAGGGTTATGCACATACAATGTAATGTATAAGTAAGTAAATATTAATAAATAGTATTTAAGATATTTTATTTAGCTAAGGTAAAAATTTTTAACTAAGTAGTTTTGTTAATTTAACGAATATAGCCCTCTCCAAATTTGCTGTGCCTCTACGAGGCGTCATATAGTGTTTTATGTAAACATGTAAGCCTATATGTACTGTGCAATAATTTGAAATAAATAAATAAATAAATAAATGTACGGTTCAGTGTACATTAGTACACTGCAGAAGTTATGATATTTCTCAAAAACACACACATTTCTGTTGACTTTTATTTTAGAATGGCTCTTCACCACAATACTTAATGGATTGAGAATGAGAATCTAATAGCTTTCACATGTTTACTGATCTTTCTGCCAAAATTCTTTATCTGTCAAAGTAACCATCATCCGTTTTATAGTTTCAAATTAAAGGATCATATAAACTAGTTTATATATTTGTCCAAGGAATGCAAAACATTGTGCCATTTTTTACAAGAGTATCCACACTCGGCCACAAATCCAATAATGTTCACGTAACACAAAAATTCTCCCTAAGACACCGACACTCCTCAGATACCTGTGAAGACACCTCAAACTTTCCTGGTTTCTTCAAAGGAAATACTGAACGAAGCTACCGTCTTTAGTGGTATAAATGCTGCCTCCACGAACATCAAGACATGCATAATACAATGCTTAAGTGCGGTTGTCTTCATTGTATATCAACTCTCTCTTGGACAGGATAATTTAAGTCGTAAAGAATATCTAATAGCTTGCTTATGAACTCTTGGTTTCTATAATCAACTTTTTGCTTGGCCTTATATGCAATATTGCAAATTGGTTTGTGTTGCATACAATAAGTTGATAAAATTGGTTTATTTTAATTCAAAATGTCTTCCTTTTCTTGAATGCGACCAACAAAGAATACAGTTTTTCACGAGAGAGCAACGCAAAATGCTATAGAATTTTGTGGTTTAATATCTCTGGATAAGGTTTATTTTTACTTCAATCAAGTCCAGCGTTAATTTACTTACCTTCCTGGTACAAACGTTCCAAAACTGTGTGTAATGTGTAAAGCTAGACACTATGTAAAACAGATTCTGTTGCTTTTTAACCGACTTCAAAAAGGAGGAGGTTATCAATTCGTCTGAATTTTTATTTAATATTTTTTTTATGTTTGTTACATCAGAACGTTTGACTGGGTGGTCCGATTTGGATGATTCTTTTTTTATTTGAAAGCTGGTGCTTTCAGATTGGTCCCATTTCAATTTCGTCCAGTTCTGACTACGGAATCCATGAGAAAACCATACAAGTTGAAGATTGAAGTCGTTTTTTTTTACTCTTTTTTACAAGCTTTTATTTTAACTTGCAATGTGTATTTGTTTGGGTGGAATCTCGAAACTCAATTTTCAAACAGATATCTTCTTATATTATTTATCGTATTATTATAAAGAGATAAGAAGATTTGTATTTTTGTATGTTTGTTACGAATAAACTCATAAACTATTTACCGATTTTAAAAATTCTTTCACCAATGGAAAGCTAGAAAAAATATAATGTTTATTTATTAGATACAAAAACTTTTCAGATTGATTTTTTGAAAATATATTCGTAAAACTTATATGAATATTTTTCATAAGAAACTAAATCTATTTGATTAATACGAGTATACTTACTACTTACCTATATTCTTACATACATATTTTATTACTAATTTTTGCTACAATTGATAATTACTTTTAGCCCAATTCCCCCTGTAAATCACTTTGGCACAAGAGCACCAACCACAAATTAATTTATTTATGACTGAAACAGTACAGCCGATAAATTAAGTGGCAGACAACACAGCGCTGGATGGCTGTAAATTGGACCCCTAATGAACCATTAGCTTGAAATTAGCGAAATAACATGACACGGGGATGCGCCTCGTACGCGTTGTTATCTGTGTAATAGCTGTATCTTAATAACCAGTTTTTTTAAGTGTGGTTTCCCGAAAACGCGGTCAAAAAATCCCGCATAGGATTTCCCGATGGTAAAAAAATGTGTGGTTTTCAGAAAATACGGTAATATGACCCCTTATAGGATTTCCCACTGGAACAGACGTTGGGATGTTAGACGTAAGCCTAAGACGTAAGATTTTGTATGACTACAATCACTCAACCAGATTCTTAAAATATCATGGGTGTCCCTGGTTGTTGAATTCAAGGATCCCGCATTGGATGGATCCCCACAGGAAAAGACTAAAGGCCAAGATGACAATTGTCACCTACTTACATCGTTTTTGTAGTCTACTACACACTATAGTCTATTTCACGTAGCATGGTTCGGTGACCGTTCACGTTTTTACTGACACTACTGTTGACTAATAAAACATTTGTATTTTTGCAATAATAAAATTATTATTATTTTTAATCAAATATTTTTATTAGCCTAAATTAGTAAGTGTAAAGCTGAAATGTGAACTGTCACCGAACCCAGATACGTAAAATAGTCTTTAAATAGTAATAAGAAAATGCGAAATAAGAAATTTTAGAGTTTTTTTAGATTCAAATTTTACAACTAAACCAATTTATTCATAAAGATGTCGGTGATGAAGGAGGTAGTAGTAACAACGTTATAGAGGTACAACGTAGCTTGTAACAGGATTTACTGTAATACGAGTATTATGTTTCACTCATTTATTTTATTAATCTTGGTCCATTCTGCCAAATTATGTCTGCGTAGCCTGATGGTTGACTGGTAGATAATAGCAAGTGTACATGAAGTTAAATAAATAATAAATAGAAATTAATGTTTATATGAAACATAAATATCGACATCTGTTTAAATATTATAAATTCATTGTACTTATTAAATTGATAATAATTACAGATACTATCTCTATCTCTGATGTTGCAGGATTGCCTGGAATGTTTTCATTAGTAAGTTGCTAACATAATATAATGTATACCTACTCTTAATGAAACTACGTATTCAATGTACCAGCTCATAAAGGTAGGTGTGTTAGTTTATTAATTAATGTAAGTATATTTAATTAGAATGTTACAGTGAACCCGGTGTAGAATTTTGGGTGCAAAAACAAGAACCTAACAGTATAATTTGTTAGGTTCTTGTTTTTGCACCCAAAATTCTACATTGTAACTGAATATTTAAATCACAGACAGTATGAGTATTATTAAAAAAAAAGTACAAAAATAAAGTTGCTTAAATTTTCGGCCAGTAACTCCACTGTTAAAACTTTTAAAAAGAGCGTTTGGTTTTAAACCTTATGATGAATAAAATTATTATTTTATTATTAGTCCGAAAAAGAATTGAAAGGTTGAATTCTAGTGACATGTATTTAACGTACATTCTACATGTAATGTTAATAAATTATCGTATTTTTTGATTACACCTTTTGTATAGATCAACAACAATACAGAAATAAAACCAACTTTTATACATAAAAATACTGACCACCTGTAAAATATTTTCTATAATATACTATACATGTATTTAATTTATTTCTAAATTATAATAATTACAATAAATCTCAAATATCATTTGGCGAACTAAGTTCAACAAAGTTTTATCCTCAGTTAGCTGAATACAGGCAGACTTAATTTGGTCTAGCAAAAAATTCTGGATAGGATGATGTTAATATCCGACATTAAACTGAAAACGTATTATAAAATTGACATAATTTTGCAGTTGGATTACTGGGTACACTATTATCCCAATGTTATATGCTAATTACATTTTCAAATAAATTAACTGAAGCAAATGCGTGTCTGTTAATTAGAGATCTCATAACATGAATTTCAAACTTAATTGCGAACTAAATACGTACTCGAATAGTCACCTTATTTTCTGTAACATAGGAGTTGCTTTCGTAGTTAACAGTAGTTAATAAAATTCGTTTTAAGTTTATTCTTGGCGCTGCAATTATTTGGTTCTGTTTTTGATATTATCAAATTATTGTTTAATTTAGTTCTCAGTTGGAAGATGTGCGAGGCAAATCATAAAATCGTCATCTAAATATTGTTTTGTTTACATAATAGGTATAAAAAAAGTTTGTCTTTTTCATTGACTTTGAAATACTTTTTATTTAGTTGGAACTTTAATATGTCACCAGTAGTCACTTTTAGTGGTCTCAAAAAATATTGGTAAGTATATTCAGGAATAGAATAAGGGAAAAGGCGTGAATATTATGCTATGTTCATTTCACTCGTAATACAAAAGAGGTTGGAAGAAAATCATTCTCTTTGCTAGGAGAGAAACTTTTTCTTTAAACGTCTTTGATTAATACATTGCTTAATGTCACTTGGAAATAATGCAACATTACGTCAGTGAGAGAGTTTTCAGCATTGGTTCTCTAGTTCCAGAGATTCTTTATCACCGAGGAGGTAGGCAGAAATATTCTATTTCTGGATATACCCCCAAACGTGATACGTTAGTCTATCGCCGGACCAGCAGACGTATCCACAGAGACTCGATACCGCTTCCTTTCGATTCGAGTCGAATCTATCGACATCGGAAACGAATCTATCGAGATGGGCTGTTGGTATCGAAAACTAATGTCACATATGACAGTTGGTGTCACATATGACATTAGTTTTCGATACAAACGAATCTATCGAGATGGGCTGATGTTGGTATCGAAAACTAATGTCACATGACAGTTGGTGTCACATATGACATTAGTTTTCGATACCAACATCAGCCCATCTCGATAGATTCGTTTCCGATGTCGATAGATTCGACTCGAATCAAACGGAAACGGTATCGAGTCTCTGTGAATACGTCTGCAGGTCTTTTACACATGTCTCAGAATTAATTCTGGGACCTGCGGGTTTCTTCGCGTTGTATTCCTTTACCGTCGAGCTAGTGCAATTATAAAATAACACTTTAATATCTAGACAAAAAAAAAACATTACTATTTCTGATATTTCTAAAATAATCGTGACTCCGATGCCAAATGTTCCAGAAGAAACATTCCTTTTAATTCCACAAACAATTGAATTTCTAATAAACCTGTACCCTTATCCCATTATCCGATACCATTAAGGGTTCACTATCGGCACTCAAAGTGTCATTAAAACGGGTCGGGTAGAAAAAACAAAGAGATTAACCTTTTAATTAGATAGCATTTCGGTAGAAAAGGTAGAGGAAACCGGTTTTTACTGGGTATTTCTACCGTTTTAGCAGTGATAGCCCGGACGGTTAAAGAGCCGGCCGAAAATCAGTGAGGCTCGGGTTCGAATCCTGGCATGTACCAATGAGTTTTTCAAAAACTTACGTACATATTTATCACTAGCTCGACGGTGAAGGAAAACATCGTGAGGAAACCCGCAGGTCTCAGAATTAATTCTGAGACATGTGTAAACAGACCCGGTCCGGCGATGGGCTCACCACCTATCACGCTTAGGGGTCCAATGTATCTCGTGAAATGTGGGTATATCCAGTAATGGAATACCTCTGCCTACCCCCTCGGGGATAAAAGGCGTGAGATTATATTATTATTATTATTATTATTTTTCTACCGTGGTGGTTCAGGGTACTAATTTGCTTAAGATAAACGGAAATTGAAACTGATATTATTTTATTTATTTGACATGCTATTGTTATTTTAATATACAAAAACTGGCCAAGTGTGAGCCCAATTCACACACGAAGGGTTCTGTACCATCCAAAAAAAAAAGAGAGCTAAGACAGGGTTTTTGTGCAGACGCTTTATGAACATTTAGATTGTTTGCCTGAAAAACTGACGGACAGACGGACAGCGAAGGGTTAGTAATAGGTTCCCGTTTTCATCCTTTCGATACGGAACCCTACAAACCACGTCTCACTGTGTTCGTACACGCTAATCTCCGAAACCGCCCCATCGATTTCAATGAAATTTTGTGAATGTGTATATTATATTGTTGGTTCCAGCTTTGGATCCGGTAGGTGGCACTATTGTCTGTGGCAGGATAATATCTGCCCAGTCCCACTGGTGCAAGAATTTTTAAAATTGATCAAGTAGTTTTTGAGTTTATGCGTTACAATACAATCATACAAAAAAAAATCTTTTCTCTTTATAATATTAGTGTAGAAGTGTAGATGTCGAAAAAAATCTATAAAACACATAAAAAGTTTACTGGCAGTGTGCCTTAGGCTAGTGACTATTAGACTAAATAAAAAACTTTATAGTCCACGTGAAGACATGAATTTAACTTACATTGCATGTCCAATGGTTCTAATGAAGACAAACGCGTAATAGCCCGTAATGGTCCGAATGATTATCCACCATAGTTCCTGGACAGTTGTCCGGTAATTTATTAAATATTTACTATTGAGTTGCTATCAAGCAAATGACTGTAATTTTGTTTTTGATGTTGTAATTGTAGGCTGCCAGTAACTTTTTTGTGATTAAAAACAACATGTGTTAAACTAGAGACATTGAAATAAGATGTTTAACGCAAAAATAAATTAGACTAGAACGTTCGAAGTGATATAAACACAATACACTGGATTTTTAAAATGTATTAAAAATAAATGCAAATTAGCCACGCCTTGTATAGCCGAGGGGGTAGGCAGAGTTATTCAATTTCTAGAAATACTTACTTTTCATCAGTATATTCTTTGGACCCCTAAACGTAGGTGGTGAGCCCATCGCCGAAACGAATCGGTTACGCCTACCTCAGAATACTCCTGGGCCCTGCGGGTGTCCTCACGATGTTTTGCTTCACCGTTGAGCTAGTGATAAATATGAACTTACGTAAGTTTTTGAAAAACCGCATTGTACTAAGCAACATATTCACACTGGTTTTGTTATACAGTTTATATTGAAAATTATTAAGCTAACTAACATAATTAATATGATAATATTTTTGAACAATTTCTACCTTCGACTATATTTGTAGCTCGGTAAAGTTAGGAGATGAGGTTACTAATTGATGAACTTTTGTTTTAGGTTTAGTTTGTTTGTTCTTTTTTAAGAAAAAAAGGGGGCAAACGAGCAGACGGGTCACCTGATGGTAAGTGACGTCCGTCGCCCATGGACAGTTGGAAACCTGCAACTCAAGAGTCACAACTGCGTTGCCGACCTTTGAGGTGGGAGCAGGGGGAGGGGAGGGGGAATTGGGGCCTCCGGTTACCTCACTCACTCAACGAAACGCAATGCATTGCTTTACGCTGGTTTTCGGTGAGGCCGTGGTATCACTCCGGTCGAGCCGGCCCAAGCGTGCCGAAGGGCTCTCCGACGTCCAAAGTTAGCTAAGCTAGTTTTAGTTATTGGGTACTTAATTTTCTTATCTTTATGCTTTATAACGATGTTTCAATGCACCAATCTCATTATCATGATAATTTTATTTTTTTGCAGCAGGTACTCACCGAAATGTTCACATTCTCTCCCTGCTTTACTCTGTGCTGTTTATTCCTTCTACCCCCCCCCCCCTACTTAAAAGTTCTTTTTAAATGACAGGGCGATTCCACCGACGGGTCTTTGCGAGAGTCTCGAAATTATCTTTTACAATTTCCTCGTAATACAACAGAATTTTACAGTAACTCATTTACTGTTGATGCTGTTCGGCTATGGAACGCATTACCCCTGTTTGTCAGAAGTGCTGAATCGATTCACATTTTTAAAACTGAAGGCTCACTATCTTGCAAGCACTGAGGTAAATTAATTTTCTGCTCTATTTATGTTATAATTATGCATAATTACTATTATTAATTTATTACTCTCAAGTATGTGTGAATGTGTGTAAGTATTTTCTATTCTTGTTCATTTATTTAATTTATATTATGCATATATTTATACCAATATATTTATTTATGTAATAGTATGTAAGAGTATGTTCAATAATATATAGTTCACCGTCTACCCTAGTTCTAATCTCTCAGTTTCATCCATCATAAGGTTTTCTGGAAAAGATCCCTTAAAGCGATAAGACCGCCCATTGTACTTTAGTTAATGTTGATATCCATATTCTGTTGTTTTTGGTGTACAATAAAGAGTTATTGTATTGTATTGTACTTAATTACAAATAGCAAAGCAATCGTTCATGTATATCTACAGTACCGTAACCAAGGCACTACTGATATTAAAATTATGCAATTTAATTGTCAACCCTTTTTCCTGGATATTAAAAGTAGAACTCGTCGCAACAAAATTTGACCAGAAAAAGCGTTAAGCTCTTTCCAGCCGACCTGCGTCAATCCAAAGTCTAATTTCCAGTCATACAAAGCGTCTCATTGTAAGGTGTGACGAGATTCGGCTGGCAAATTGGAAGGCCGAATAGGTACAGAGGGGATAATCGGCTTATGACGGGTTCTGGGGGTACCATTCAATGTTCACATTTCGGTTTGACGGTGAAAATTCCTTGGCGAAATTGTAGATATCTGTTTTTGCAATTGAGGTTATCTGGAATTTAATGCTTAATTATTTATCTTTTTTATGTAGGTTATTACTTTTTCAGGGTTCATATTACTACATAATTTCAAATTTTAGTAATCTACAGTAATAATATGGTTTTGTTGAATCTCTCCGAATAGAATCCTACTAATATTGTAAACGCAAAAGTTTGGATGTATGGATGTTTGTTACTCTTTCACGCAAAAACTACTGAACGGATTTTAATGAAACTTTACAGTTATATAGCTTATACATCAGAATAACATTATAGGCTATATTTTATCCCCCTATTCAAATGGAAACGGGAACTACGCTGGTAAAACCGCGGGACGCTGCTAGTATTTCTATAATTGCGTCAAACATGGTGGTACAGATAAAAAATACAGTTTTGGCAGTTCATACATGTTCGCCGTAATACAAACAAAAAACTTAGACATAATGGACACACTTATTTTATTTTAAAATTCATAAATCCATTTATATTGTAAAAAACTACATTTATTGAGCCATTTAAACAATTTTCTTTTAAACATTTTAACGGGTAAGTCATTCGGTCCTTCGGTTTGGTATCCGAAATTACTGGACCGATTAAAAATCTTTTATCAATCGTAAAGCTTACTTTTCTAGAGTAACATGGGCTATAGTTTTGTCATGGGAACTGGACTTACATGGGTGAAATCCCGGGTAACAACTGTAATAAATAAATTTAGTTTAACTAAAATATTTATTAGTTTATTACAAATTACATGAAAAACGTATGTATGTCACTCGGGAAAATTGTAGTGTAGCTATCCGCCAGAGAAAAAAAATTCAAAATTTGATCAGAAGTTACGCAAACATACAAATAGCTTTACTTCTTCGAGAAATTATTCAATTACCGAACGCTGAAAGCGAATTATGACGACGCCCTGAATATCCGAAAACTGTATTTTTTCTTAAAACCTGCCAGTTTCTTTCATCTTTTTGGTTCATTTTTTCAAGGCTATTCCTAAACAGGCTAACACCACACGTATACATGGCCACATCCAATTTGGCCGAGCGTAATCCGCTTACCGAGTGTCACAGGCCTACAGCGCGTCGGATTAATAATGTAAATTGAACTTGTTTTTATTAACTTTATGTCAGTTTGTCACAGTTTCTGGGAATGTTAATGTTTAGGTGAAAAAGTACCAGCAAGCACCAGAGCCCCAAGAGAGGTCAAGGACACTTATGATATGAGGTCATTTTAAATCATTTACAAATATTTTAAGGGTAGGTATATGTAAGAGAAATAGAACATATAAAGAGAGAGAAAAATCTTAGTTTTTTCTTGTTATTTTCTAACAAATAAAATATTATTTTTATAAGCATGCTTTACCTAAACCCTCACACCGCAATAAAACTCTACTTTTGTAGGCTTTATTTATTTATTTTCGAGCAATTTTTGATTAGGTAGTGTGCATGTGTTGTTTATGTGCAGCGTGTTAGTTTTTTATTTTTGTAATAATTGATGTTAGCTAGTAAAGTAACGTATGAAAAATAAAAATCAATGCAGAAAATAGTTTCTTATTTTATTTATAAACCCTTAAAATTACACTTATTTTAAAATGACCCCTTGATGGGCTAATAGCTGATTACCATTGATCTAATATTTTGATCCGGTGGCACTGGATCGTTATTGACATGGTGGGATCAAGTCCATCTGCAACTTATCGCACTGGATCCTTGTAAAGTATGCGGTTCAGTCCCTTACTGTAAATTAGTGGTAGGTACTTGTGTAGATGGAGGAAATACTACCCATCACTTTAGTCCACTTGTGGGCTTAAAAAACAACTTTATGTTAAACGAAATCCGCTCGCTTTGAAAACAAATCACGTAGACGTGCCTCGACCCTTAATTGATAAATTCGTTGAAGTTAAAATCTGTTTGATCATGAATAAACAAATCTCTTAGCATTCTTTCTTTTTCCATCACGTTTCGTCCGATTTATTAAAACATCATTACTGATTCCGTTTCTGCCCCTCTATTAGCCGAAGGATTTCATTTAGTGGTGAATCCCCCTAAATCGTTTAAGGTAAAAGAGATTTTTCCCCGAGGCTGAGCATTAGGTGCATTTCTGACACTAATTGAATAGGGGAATATTGAGACTAGTCTTGCTCCCCGACTCGCTTCGGGTTTGCAAGAGAAGTTTTGTCTTCATTTATAGATCTAGGAATAAGCGTATCGGGTAAAAAACTAGTTCTAGGACTGATACACAAGAAGATTAAATTCCAAATTCCAAATTCGAAACAAAGAACCAATTCGAAATTTGAAAAACGTTTGTATTCCGAGGAATAAAGCAAACAAAAGAACTTGAAATACATAAAATACTGTTAGAAGGTTCTGAACGAACGTTGGCTCTTAGGATTATGACTGTTAGGATATGTCAATATGTCAACTCTTTGTTTGTATTCTTCTTGTATCTTGCGCTATTTATTTTTTATTAACGCCATGCTTAGAATTGTCGAGTATATCCGTATATACTTAGTTACTGAAAATCATAAAAATAGACAAAGTTAAACTGATAAGATAATATTGTTATTTGTAGATGTATAGACAATAAATAAATATTTTTATTTATTTATTTACTTTTAGGAAAACTTATAGTAAAGCAATAATTGTAGGTTAATTAATCACTATGGTTAAACATATTTTAATGAGATGTATCAGCAGACGTATTCACGGAGACTCGATACCGTTTCCGTTCGATTCAGATCGAGTGAAAAAATTTCCGAAGTCGAATCTATCGACTTCGGAAACTTTATTCTAGGCGTTTCTGACAGTCAAGGAAAATTTTCCGAATCCTTGTCACGACATTAGTTTTCGATACCAACATCAGCCCATCTCGAAAGTGTTCGACAGATTTTCCGATATCGAATATCGAAGCTCCCTGAATACGCCTGCGTCCTTGTACTCGTAAATATTTCACAACCTTTTGTTTAGGTACTCCGTACTACCAACGGCTGGACATAGAAAAGTATAAAAATGTATTATACGAGTATATGGCAATATGGATAACATATTGAGCCGTTCCCAAATCAATGATGACATGGTAGTAAGTGTCAATTATAGAAGGAAAAAAAGTACATAAGTATGAATCGGATTTTCACAGCGAAGGCTCCTTATAAACTTGTAGGTTTACCTACTCTACCGAAAATATAAACTGGATTGAGGGACTAACATAAGTTTGCCGTTGAAAAACTCTTGTACACACACATAGACTTAGGTTGCGGTCAGTTTACCAACTGCAAAATAAAAGTACCTATGTAAAGTACTGTAGAAGCCAGGAATATTAAATTGATACCTTGCCTTCGTACAGCATTACAAAAGAACCGCTTACAAATTGATCTATAGAAACACAATACTTCAGATGACTCGTCGAAAAATTCACAATAACTATGAAAAGCATGAGCACTTTCATAATAAAGGAAAAAATTACTCAAAATAATTAAAACCGTGACGTTGCTGTTATTATAGTGCTATTGAAATGAAGGTTTTTTTTTATACAGTATTTATTACTGACTAGTTTATACAAAATGTAACAGAATAAGCACAATTCCTGAAGATAGTTTATTCAGTATCGACTACTTAATCGAATTCATCTATTTTTAATACGATTGTGTGAAAAAATTCCGAAAAATGAATTAGCATAGCTGAATTTAGTGCTACCTATGGAAATCGTACTACAATTGCTCTTTATTTAAAAAAAAATTAGACACAAGTACGAAGGCATAATATTTTTTTAAAAGCTTATTCTGTTACGCGTTTTAACGACGATTATTTCTGAATTTCGAAATTTTCATGATGATTTCGTGAGTAAGGTTTTAAGAGTAATATATATATAGTAGATTTACGAAATAATATCACGATCAAATTAACAAAACTATAACCCGTACCAAGATACGTAATAATATTTTTATTCAGTATCCAGTATTCCGCTAAAACAAACAGAAATATGCAATAAAGCTTAAAAACTTCAATTTATTCCGAGCTCGCTACAGAGTTATCCCCTGAATATATGAACTAACAAAACTGAAACTAATTTATTCATAATCACGCTCCTATTCTGAAACTCAAATCACTCGTTTAATAGTTTTCCCGGCGCTCAGCACTTAATCGGTGTGCGTAGTGTGACGCGGCTTAATTTACGAAACGCTAAAGTTTGATTTACTTGTGTTACGGCAATTGTAATTATTTACTGGCTTTGTGTTATGATGACTTAGAACTCCAGATGATAATATAATCAGGAACTATCTTTGCATTTTATTGATCAATGATCACGTAATGAAGAATTCATTTAATATTCAACGTTCACGTCACACACGATAAGCACTTCATACGATTGTAGTAGGACTCTTTCTGTCTTTTTAATTCGTCGAGCACCGCCCGGTTCCAATAGGCACCGCAATTATTGTGTTTTATTTTATTGGCTTGAGAGGTTTGATTCCTTTTGAAGTTTGGATCTTTTCTCAGGTTCGGAAGACTCCTAGTTATATCTGTCAAAGGATTAGTCTATAGTTATCGAGGCAGGAAATACAGTTCCTCTTTGGAGTCAGTCTGATCTGTCTCTGGTCTGTACGTGTAAAAAATATGTGTGAAATATATGTAGTAAGTTATGATTGTGCCAAATTAAATTCGAAATTAGTTTAATTCAAAGCTTTCTGTACTCAATATGGTTTGGCAAAAGATTGTTAAAGAACTACGTTAGTCTATTTGTGACGTGTACGTTAAGTACTTGTGAAATACCACGGTATAGTCACTCTGCATTACTATACGGTAACGTTTTAATTCGAAACAAATGGAAATGTCACCGGAACGAGAATTAAATGCAAATTTATTCAATTAATCCACCCGCCAGTCTGTATTGGGTGTCGCAAAGCCGTGATTGGCGTTAAGTCGTCCATCCGCGCGAAAGTGGTTTGGCGTTTACAGAATAGGGATGCGGGTATGGTAATGAGGTGGGTGCATTGAAAATTTTGTTTGCTTATTACTAACGGCAGAAACGTTTGGCTGGAAGCAGATATTGGCTGCAATGACTTTGTTAAGTTGAAAGTTTTGAGTGGGAGGGTTGGCAGGAAACTGCTGGCTATGTCAATGGATAATATGACTTTAATTAAAGTGTTTTGCGTACGTACTGTGAGTGAGGTAACCGGAGGCCCCAATCCCCCTTCCCCCCCCCTACTCCCACCTCAAAGGTCGGCAACGCAGTTGTGACTCTTGAGTTGCAGGTGTCCATGGGCGACGGACGTCACTTACCATCAGGTGACCCGTCTGTTCGTTTGCCCCCTTTTTATCATAAAAAAAAAACTATGATGCCATTGATATGACATTGACACAGTAGAGCTATAACTTTAGTTGTCGCAACTGCTGTATCCATCGGTAGATAATGTCGAAATGCAAGTGGAAAACATTTGGCTAAACGGGCTTATTTTTTTCAATAACACACTACACTAACAGCGTGGTTCAGAATTTTTTAAAGTTTAATTTTAAAAGCATTGGTTAGATGCATACACAGCACTCATAAATACAAAATTTATCATTTATAAAAAAATATGCGTTTATCAGCTGTAAGCGGTGTGTCTCATTAATAATAATGCTTTATCAAAATACAGTATAATTTGTACATTTCTCTACAATGTGCTACCAAATATACAAGACAAGCAATAAGCCGGCGTACTATTTCTTTGCGGAGTAGATGCATCCATCGTATTCACGCTTTAAGTGCATTTACTCATGTTTCGTTTCTGAAAGTTTTTTGGTCGATATCTATGTTTTTCTCTTCTGTGTGAGTTAGTACTTTTATTCTATTCTCATACGTATTCGGTATAAATATAGCCTCACCTATATGTCTTATTGGACCAATATTGGTTAGGGTTACGTGGCTGTTTGATATCATATTATAGATGGCAAGGCAGAGGCCCTCTTTTTTAGGTGTATTAGATTACTTTATTCCACTCCGATCTCTATAGAATATTTCGACGAGTGGCACAAGGCACGGAATATTTGGTTTTTGTGTTTTCAAAAACATCTGAGAGCCATGAGTCTTATTTCATTCGTTATATATGTATATAAAGAAAATATTAAATTAACATTCTGATTCCATACGCAGCGAGTTAACTTGACATGGTTGGAAGTATAAACTTAAGTCTACAAAAAAATACAATTATTTTTATTGATCTACGAACAGTGTGTAGTGACCTTGGAATGTTGGTTTAATACTCAAAGGTAGCGACACTACATAGAACGAGCCAATAGACGGCCAAGTCCTAAACCGCGCAAACGAAGTTTTTAAATAAGTTTGTATAAATACAACTGTCCAACATCAACCGTTGGACCGCAGTCCCCGCACGATCACCTCGCCTGGCGGAAGATCTTCCCTTTTCACGATGGAGGAGCATTCCACCTCCGCTCCTCCAAAAGTGTTATATCGGAATAAAACATAGCATATCACGAAGTAGTCCAAAAAATATACATTCCGTTCCGCGTCTGCGAATTGAGTACTAAACATCCATATCCTACAATTTTAGTTCCTTGTGAATAAAACACCTGCGGTTTCACCTGCGTAGTTCCCGATCCCGTGGGAATACGAGGATAAAATATAGCCTCAAGTTATCATCATGTTACTCAAGGATATTGTAGATTTCCATTGGTCAATATTTTTTTTAGAATCGGTGTAGTAGTTTTTGAGTTTATTCGTTACAAACGTACAAAAATACAAATCTTTCTTATAAAATTTGTGTAGATGTAGATTTTAGCCACTAGAATATCTATCTATACTATAAACATTTTGAGGAAACTCGCAGGTCCCAGAATGAATTCTGAGACATGTGATGTGACAGACTCGGTCCGGCGATGGGCTCACCACCTATCACGTTTAGGGGTCCAATATATCTCGTGAAATGTGGGTACATCTAGAAATGGAATACCTTTCCCTACCCCCTCGGGGATGTAAGGCGTGCGATTATTTATTTTAATTCATAATAATATCTATTGTTTATGACTTAGCC
Organism: Ethmia dodecea; assembly: GCA_963855545.1. Taxonomy (NCBI): domain Eukaryota; kingdom Metazoa; phylum Arthropoda; class Insecta; order Lepidoptera; family Depressariidae; genus Ethmia; species Ethmia dodecea. The sequence continues at coordinate 15,325,510 of OY979438.1, read as the reverse complement.
CACACCTCGGAAACCCCAGACGTCTGTGCAATTTATGACGCTTAACTCTCTCAGAGACGGTCGTGTCCTTTTGTACGTATGAGTTAATAACTACCTCTAGAAATGAAATTGTGGGATATCCAACTTATTTAACGTGTTTGGTTGGAAAATCAAAAGTTAGGTATAATTTTTAATTCATAAGAACATACGACTTTTGAAATGTTGAAGAAATACTCGCGACTAATATCAATACCAATATCTAGTTCTAGTTTAGTTAGTGTCTCGTAGTTAGGTGTTTTTACAGTGAAAGTTATTCACATTTTTAAGAGTTATAGGTAGTACTAGCTTTAGCTCTCCATTTTATTATATAATAAGCCTTCACCAGCGTATTTTACGAACCACTTATTAATGTTACAGATGGAGTTACTTTGGCATTTACAATATTACTAGGGATTTTCAAAAAAAATATTTATTTGCAAAGTAATGGAGTTCATATTTATTTCGCAACATTTTAAGCAACAAACAAACATGCAACGATTATACATAAATACATAAATATAGAAATGTATAAACCAGTAGGGATGTGACAATGATTTTTGAAAAATCTAAATGTTTATTAAAAATAATTGATTAAGGCTGGGTGGGCCAATCTAAATTAAAATTAATTAAAATTATTTTAATTAATTAAAAATCTATTATACGAAAAATACACCGGTTAATAAAAAACAATATATTTTTTTCATATTCTTTATCTATTTAACATTTAAACTTTGTTAGTGAACTTACTTGAAATTTCTTCATTCGTCGCACAGCGTCAGCTGTTTACAAAAACATTTTAACACGTTCACGGACAGTAAGTCACCCCTTGTGGACACAAAAATTTTGTATGGAGAATTTGTGACTGCTATAGAAGCGTCGTCATATAGAATGTCATGTTGCCTATGAAATGTGACACTATATGCTATGACAGGTGAGTGCTATAGCAGCTCCGTCACATTGTAAGTATATTTAGGGGTAGTATATGACACAACCACTATAGCAGGCAACTTCTGGAGGCATCTGGAACAAAACTCACTAAATAAATGCGAATAATTATAAGATTATTACCCAATAACTAACCAAAATGTAACCCTACACAAGTAAGGAACCTATATTAGGAAAGATATAATGCATGAATTGGCTTTTATCTTTATAAAATTTGTTTAGAATGTATGTTTACAAGTATTTGAATAAAAAAATTGGTTAGGTACTTTTCGTATCTTGCTTACATTCCCAATTTACGTGTTTATAAGTTAGCATACAACATTTCAGTAAAACTAAACAAGTAATAGTTGTTTACTTTTGATATAAAACCATAAAATACAACTACAAATAACAGAAAACATTACTTAGGATCACCGTAAATATGAACCAAAATAGCGTCTGCGCGCGAAAATCACTCAACTTGCACGTATCCGCTCTCCGGCGCACTCGCCGCGTGACTGAACAAATTTGTATAGACACACGAGCGCTATAGCAGATGTGTGCGTGTGAGAGGGGTACAGGGGTCGGGGTGACATCAAACTTTGAATGTGTGCAAAAATCGTCTTATTGGACAGTTAGAGCCTCCTGATTCAATAGAATGTGACAGTAAAGCACGCTCTCTTACAGTTAGTATGGGGAGACGAATGCGTAAGCAGGTTTGCTACGTAAAAAGCAAAGTCCTACGTCCGCTATAGCAGGGGTGACACAATTAATTTCGAAAAATCGCCATCTATTGCAGGTCTGTCCGTGAACGTGTAATATATATATAATCTCACGCCTTTTTTTTTATCCCCGAGTTGGTAGGCAGAGGTATTCCATTCCAGTACCCACATTTCACGAGATATATTGGACCCCTAAACGAGGGTGAAAACCTATAGGTGGTGAGCCCATCGCCGGACCGGGTCTGTTTACACATGTCTCAGAATTAATTCTGAGACCTGCGGGTTTCCTCACGATGTTTTCCTTCACCGTCGAGCTAGTGATAAATATAAAGCATATTAAAATGTGTAAGAATATAATCGATTTATTAAAAATCGATTACTTTATATTTAACCTCTTAAGCCAATAAAATAACATACAATTGATTTTTAATTGTTACGGTGCCTATTGGAACCGCGCGGTGCTCAACGAATTTAAAAAACCTATGATTAAAATCGATTATTTAAAAAAAAAATTAAAGAATTTTTTAGAATAGGAATTGATTATTTTTCACATCCCTATAAGCCAGGCATTGTTTTAAAAATTGAATCACGGTGAATAATAGGAACTGCCTATAGAGCTAGACATCTAGGAATATGAAGATAGTGTCTGCATGCAAATATCTGTGCATTGTGCGTTGCTTCAATGGGGGAGTTGTTGCCAAAACAATTGTAAAGCTCGGAAGTTAAATCGAGTCGCAGTTGCGTCGACATGTTTGGGAAATTTGGAGTTTATAATTAAATCAAATTCTGGACTACCTACATTTTACTGTAGGTTTTTAAACAGACCCTTCTAATATAGGACAAAGGTATAGTTTACTTAATTGGGGTAAAATATAAGTAGACAATAAATAGAAAAAGCGTAAAGAAACATGCATAAAAGTGTAAAGATAAATTAACATTTGCAAGATACTATAACAAAGACAAAAATGTTATTGTTTTTTTAGTTGTGTTTTAATAGTGTTCTGTATACTCTACCACAACTTAGTCGCTACCACTACTAAGCCGCCACCACTACTAAGCCACTACCACTACTAAGCCGCCACCACTACTAAGCCACTACCACTACAATATTGTTATAATTAATGGAATAAATATTTTTTAATAATATGCTTAGGCATAATTGGTTAAGTATTGAGTTTTTTAGGGTTTATTAAGAATTTTGTTTTCATCATTTTACCGACTAATCCATCTTATTTTGTTTTAAAACGGCAATACATCATTATTACCTTTAAAATAATTCAGTCAGGAAAATAAAAAAGTCACTTTTGACACGTAAAGTATAACCTTTATAACAAGCCTAATATGACACTTAAAGAATAACTTTTATACCAAGCCTAATATGCTATCAAGTTGTTCAGACAACTAAATCTTACATTTCTAAATTCAACAAATATCTACCGAGAATTCCAACTTAGCTTTGTAGAAGGCTTTTCTTCCAGATTCGTTCTGTGTCAAATTATCCACGATATAACGAACGGGATTACGTCGGGAATATCAAGAGAGGAGTGATTTTTTGCTCTTTATCCCTAACCGTAGGTAATTTGAATACATTAGACTTGATTGTTACGTTCGAGACCCGAGCCCGAAAAAAAAACATATGGCGAAAAATAGCCTTTGGTCGCTTGTTTTGTTTGCCAGGAATTGTACATGTCTGTGAATATATACAAAACACAAAATATATATACTTCAATTCTCAGGGGCGTTATATATTCTAAAAAAAACCGGCCAAGTGCGAGTCGGACTCGCGCACCGAGGGTTCCGTACAACCTTGCAAATTTATGGTTTTCGTAATTTTTCCTTTATCTATGCCATAAGACGTTGCTTCGTACCAAATTTCAAGATTCTGAGTTCACGGGAAGCACCCTGTAGGTTTTGATTCCCTTGCAAGTGTCGAAAATTTGCGGCATAAACGGCTGTATCTTTTGATTGCGTTGGCTTAGAAGTTTGATTTTTTCACAGCTTCAAGGGACAGTAGACCTAAGTAATTGATATAAATTTCAGCTTCATACCTCCACGCGTTCCTGAGAAAAAGGGTCTTGACAGACGGACGGACGGACGGACAGACGGACAACAAAGTGATCCTATAAGGGTTCCGTTTTTTCCTTTTGAGGTACGGAACCCTAAAAAAGGTACTTACCCAATTTTTACCAGCGTATTTCTTGACTTTCACCGATTCTGAGTGTTCTGGCTGAACTAATTCTAAGGCATGCTGGTTTTCTCACGATGTTTTCCCCATATAGACCGTAGTACCTACTCTTGATAAATATTTATAAGTTTATTTTTAATTTTTGGTACTTGCCTGGGCTCTAGTCCTCATGCAGAGTCACAACTCTAACCTAACCTACTGCCTGATTTTTGCAGTCAAAAGTGGTTTTGACCGATGCTCTTAGTCAATACCATTTTAGCCTGTTTTTAATCGACTTCAAAAAGGAGGAGGTTATCAATTCGTCTGTAATTTTTTTATGTTTGTTACCTCAGAACTTTCGACTGGGTGAACCGATTTGGATGATTCTTTTCTTATTTGAAAGCTGGTACTTCCAGATTGGTCCCATTTAAATTTCGTCCAATTCTGACAACGGCATCTATGAGAAAACCATATAAGTTGAAGATTGAAGTCGGTTTTTTACTCTTTAGAGGGGTTATTTGCAGTAAAATGTGGTGTTGACCATTTATGATTTTTGAGTGTAACATAGATAGAACAGTCAGTACTAGAAGAAAGACACTTTCATACGAGTTTTCAATCTGAGTATATGTGTATTGTAGAACAAAAAATTCATTTCGCTGAGTATTGATAGGTGCCAGGTTTGGCTCGAGCAGTCGATGTGAACTCGTAGATACCCTTGGGATGAGAGAATGCGGTTGAACTGTTTCATTTGGTACCGTTTTATTTGATACGCGATATAACTAGGGATTGTACAATGTACAACCTGTGCCTCTTGACAAATTTAAAACAATAGTTAAGCAAAAATTATATAAAAAAGGCTACTATAAAATTACAGACTTCTTAGTAGACCAACATGCATGGGATTAACCGACTTGAGGCTCTGTAAGGCTATTAATTATAATTATTATTGTAAACCATATTTAATAGTAAGACATGAGATTAAAAGGACCTGCCCTTGAGTTTCTTGCTGGCTCTTCTCGGGGTACTGCATTTGGAACCAGCCACTCGTCGGTGGAGATGGGCTGCTGTTTAGCCAATCTTCATGGACGAGTTTAGTGTGCCTTGTTATTGACGTTTCAAAGTGTATTTTGTATACCTACTGAAATAAATGAATTTCAAATTTGACTTTGTTAGTCTAATAATTTGGAAAAAAATAGTTGAAACAGTTCGATCATCGGACTACTGGTAGGACAGGATGGAAAAAACGTATTTTTTTCAGTTATTTGTATTTACTTTATGTATTTTTTTATTAAATACAAATAAACATCAAACGCGGTGTGGTTATAGCACAAATGCTAAAGTAAAGCAACAAATAATAAAAGCAGTGAAGTTGATGTCTGGATACAACGCGCTAAAAATGATCTCATGCCCATTATATCCGAGCAAAAAAAAGGCGAGTATTTCAAGGAATGAAATAAGTACCTCTAACTAAAACAGGCACTATTCCATTCCTAAATTTTATGGAACCCTAAACGTCACAGGTTTTCTTATATAATATTATTGTAAAACCAAATGCTGTTTGGTTTGTGTCTCTATTTGTGCCAATAACAAAAAAAATATACTTTAAACAACGCAATTCCTCATACACCTCAATTATGATGCCTTAGTACTTTAGTTGTGCCTAACCAATTTTCTTAAATAAAGAGCAATAATAATAGGATTTCCAGCATTAAATTCAGCTATGCTAAATCATTTCTCGGAAAAGCTGAAATTGATTAAGTAGTCCATACTGAACGAACTGATTTCAGGTACCCCTATTCTGTTACATATTGTATATCTGACCATTACGTATCGAAGAGACAAACTGACATGCGAACAAAAACGAGAAAATCTTTTTGCGTGGAGGGAGGATGAATTCCCGTGGCTCCAACCGCCACCTGGCGACCCCACCGTGCGGTCGCAATCTGCCAGATTAAACTGTGATTAAATGCGTTTTTTGACACGAAATTGCGGGTGTTTCCGCACTATACTCAGTTCTTTGTTGCTATAATTTACTTTCTCTCATAGATAACTTTGAAAGGGTGAGCAAAACAGTAAAAGGATATGGCAAAAAACTACATGTTGTTTATATTTGAGGAGAATAACATGTTATTATTACACTGTAAGTTCTTCAAAAGGGGTGTTAATATTTTTTTAAGGTTGGCAACGCATTGGTGGCTCCCCTGGTGTGTTGTAATATCTGTGCCCTGGTTGAAAATGTTTGGCCACCAATCGTCTGCTCGACTTTAGCATATCACTATATGGATTGCAAGCGCACACGCAGAATCGTAAATCAAAGCATATATCAAAAGTCGCTACGACTTGCGTCACAGTGTGTAAAACGAGATACACCATTTTCTAGTCTACATCTACACTAATATTGTAAAGACGAAATATTTGAGTACTGTTGAGAAACTCCTTTGAGTGTTGGTTGCTTTTTGAGTCTATTTTTGAATTTATTATATTATGTCAGAACTGTCTAGATATTGTTTTGCATCGGATCCCTAATTTTCCCATCTCGTTTTTCAATAAGTACTACTGGACCGATTTAAAAAAATCATAGGCTATATTTTATTCCCTTATCGATATAAGAACGGGAATTATGCGGGTGAAACCACGTGGAACAGCTAGAGTTTATAAAGCTATTAACTGTTACCCGCAACTCCGTCAATTTTAGATAATCGTTGTCCGTTAGCCAGAATGTGTTTTTCGTAACGAAAAAATAACTATACATGTAAACTCCTTGCAAATTTCATCAAGATCGGTCCACTGGTTTAGCCGTGAAAGAGTTACAGACAAAGACATTTCTAATTTTAGTAGGGAAGTAAGGATGCTTAGGTATACAAAAACCAATAACATAATACGTTAGCGAACAGAAAATGTTTCATCATCATCATCATCAACCCGTAACAGCCCACTGCTGAGCTAAGGGTCTTTCCTCACACATGAGGAAGTATGTGCTATAATCTTCCACACGAGCCCAATATGGATTGGGAGATGGTGTTAAGCTAGTGGCCACTTAACAGTCAGAATTTTTCACGCCACCCAAGGGTATATCTGACATGACTTAACGACTTCCATTGTGCGTAAACACAACGAAAACCGGGACCAACAATTTAACGTGCCTTCCGAAACACGGAAGCGAAGAGAAAATGTTTATAAACTTATAATTCTTAGTATCCATTTGTCACAATCGTAGTCAGCGATCGCAGTTAACAACAATATTACTTATAGGTACATCTTCTAGCCCGGACTATACAAGTGCCTTTAGACCCCAGCTTTTCCATTATTTACACTAAAGGTGACAACTGCATCGAATTCAGGTCGACCGCATCAATATTTGAATAACGGACACTACAGTGCTCTTAAATTATACATTGTGTCTCTGTGGCGACAACACTTTGTAGTTTTACTATCTGTGAGCTCTAAAACAATAAACTTAGAACTTTAAGATCTAGACACGTAAACTTTATATTGCTGTGCTTTAGTTTGCTTAGAACTTGGAAGGTGTGGAAGGTTTGAATGAGCTCCCACTGAAAGTTTTAGAACACAAACACGGAATTAAATAATTACAATGAGAGTCACCAAGGGGTTAAGGAAAATTCCAATGCTTAGTAAGGTAGCTTAATTTTATTTACATAAAAATATATATTGTAGCTTGAATTGATTGCATACTCGCAGATATATCTTGAGTTTTGAGGACCAAAAATACACTAATGATAAATGTGTAAGTAAGTAACAACTCTTTATTGTGCGCCAATAAGAATATGCATCAAGTTACACAATTATAAAAAAATGGGCGGTCTTATCGCTTTAAGCGATTTCTTCCAGACAAGCTTATATATAATGTGTATTCCCAGGAATGACAGAGATATTTCTCTGCCGCGCCCCTCAGGGATAAGACGTATGTCAGTATATTATAGAAAAATCTATTTTCAATTATAAATCTACGTCAAATATACCAGCATTTATTAGCTAGCATTTTGTATCTTATTTGATAGAATTTTTATAATCGTTATGTCAAGGCATGAAGATTGAAAAATTCTATCAAAGGTCGAGAAATAACATTCTGACGGCCATGGTGAAATGGGAACACCACAAATTGCCGACGTCCAGTCTCCCGGCGGTCATGTAATCAACTCTGCTTTTTGTTCGGAAAATAACGAGTGCCTAGAGAATAGACTCGTTTTCAAAGATATTCGAACGTTTCATATTGCCTCGAGTTTCATTTTACCATCACTCTATTTTCCAAAAGTATGAGTTTGTTGTAAATAGTTTAGAATTTTCTGAAATTTCGAGTTTCATCACCGTTATTTAATTATTACATACATATTAGGCATTTCGCGAGTAGGCAAATAGGTACAATTTTATCACATGCAGGCAAAGACAATAGACCACCTGATCCGACCCTGGCACACATTTCAAGTTTCACTAACATACATGCTCGTTGGTTTCATTAATTCGTTACATCATCAACTTTTAGCGACAACACTAAAACTATAACTCTGTGCTCAAATTGTTGGTATTAGTGGACAGTAATTAATACCGTCAAAGTCAAAATATTTTATTCAATGTAGGGGCTTATAAGTCCACTAATTGAAAGTCATTGCTTATTTTCAACGTGTTCAAGATATGACTAGTTTCCTTTGTTTATTTATAAATATAAATGATTACTGAGTTATGGACCATTCCTAACTTATTGAGGAAGTATAGGTACCTACTATTTTTTTTTATATCATCACCTAGCCTCAAAGAAGCTTGGTGTGCTAAACAGATCGAGACGGTATTTCACTCCGGCCCATCGTCTACAACTTTATAAGGCGCAGGTTCGGCCGCATATGGAATACTGTTCTCATCTGTATGCAGGGGCACCCCAGCACCAGCTTCTCCCTCTGGACCGCATTCAACGGAGAGCGACTCGAATCGTCGATTGCCAGGACATTTCAGACCGACTTGACCCCTTGGCGTTGCGTAGAGATGTAGCTTCACTCTGCATTCTCTATCGCATGTATCATGGGGAGTGCTCCGAGGAATTGTTCGAACTTATACCGGCCACAGCGTTTCGCCAACGTTCAACGCGACAAAACTATCATGCACACCACCTGGATAGTTGGCGGTCCACCACTGTGAGATTCTCACGAAACTTTTTGCCTCGCACAACCGATCTGTGGAACAAATTGTCGCCGGTGGTATTTCCGGACCGATACGACCTTCAAACCTTCAAGAAGAGAGCGTACTCCCACCTCAAAGGCCGGCAACGCACTTGTGACTCTTGAGCTGCAGGTGTCCATGGGCGACGGTAGTCACTTACCATCAGGTGACCCGTCTGCTCGTTTGCCCCCTTTTTCTTATAAAAAAAAAAAATAAAACCTGAAATCGGACGGTCCTCTGGTAGGAAAGGACTCCCTTTACAATTTGGAAGAGTATATTCGCAAAGCAAAACATTTCAAAGGAAAACCAAATCCCGTTTCCAAACTGTACACCACCGAAACTCAATAAAACGTTCGCTCTCGCACTTGGCAAGAGAAGCGAAATCCAATAAACGGTGACTTTACCTGCACTGTCTTCGCATCGTGGAATGTGGGGAATGCCGTTCATTACTGCCTCTGCACCTCTAACTTGTTACCTATCCAATTTATCCGGATTTTAGGACAGGTATAGGATGAACAAAGAATTCGCAGTAGTGTTTTTATGAAATTTCTTTGCGAGGTTTTGGAAGTAATCTATGTCGATGGAGAACTTTTGGAAAAGTTTGTCGTATCGAAGACGTGTTTTATCGTCTGTCTATTGCTTTTACCGGAAAACCTTTTGTTACGTGAAGATTGATACAGCTGACAAAACTGTTGGCTCAGTCGGTCACTTCCGTACTTTTTATGCTAGACGTTGTGGGTTCTACTTATCCCTTGGTGTGATCATCTTGGTCAATATATGCATTAGTTGTTTATCATAGCTGGGAGAGCAGCGATATGGTTAAAGAGCCAGCTTCTCTTTCGTGGGGATAGGGTTCAATGTGTTTGCTACACATATTCTGTGACCTGCGGGGTTCCCCACAAAACAAAATATACCTATGTGCTTAACTTTTTTAAACTTTTTTTTAAACTCATTCATAAATGCCATTAGGGTTCGAGCCACATAAATGAGAAGCGGGCTGTTTAACCAGTAGTCTTAATTTGATTTTTTTATTTAAAATACTATGGAGGCCGGATCTGAATTTAAAAATCTTATTTTCTCACGTTGTACGGTCGATGCAAACGTATTGTGCTCTGTACCCAATTAAAATTTTCCGTATTGAGTCGAGCTAGGAGATGGCATTTTTGCAAACGCCTCGGTGCCGCGGTGCAGCGGTGAATTGAACTTTTCTAATTACGCGGTGTCAGTGACCCCGCAAAGGGTTTCATTTCAAGTTTTGATTAATTTGTTTATAGTCTATGTTATATTTACGTGTTTCGAGAGTTTTTAGAAATATGTTTTATAGGTCTATTATAAAAGTAAATTATAGGAAAGTTTATACTGGATGATTTTTTTAACGTCTGGAAAAAATATGACGTTTAAGGTATCGAGAGCCGAAGTTATACTCGAGATCATTTGTCAAATATAGTCATGTTAAATGAAGATGACATGATGGTGAGATGTCACAGGGTCGTATTCAGTAACTAGTTTCGCCGTAGTTTTGCGTTTTGGCAGCTGATACAAATTGTCTGTATTGACATTCCCTATATCAATGACCATTAGGGCCACATTTGATTGTAAAGGAAAACTACTTCCTATAATTTATTTAAATCATGACGCATACAGTCAATAGCACATAACGCTTTACACTTGTAGTGCTAGTCTGACCTCTAAAGCGATTGTAATAAGAACGTCACAAAGTCCAATGTGTCAAGCTCTACGTGCGCTTGACTGAAAATGAGAAGTAAATGTAGTTGTACTTCTAAGTTCCGTTAAAAATCTATTCAGAGAAATAGATTTATATTAAATTTCCGCAAAAGAAAACATTCGTTCGTTTAAAATCCCGTGCTACAATACAGCAATTACATACGAGTCGAGAAAAATTGAGTCTTCAAAGAAAACGAAAATTGCGCGACAGCACAAATAACGCGGGCCAAACAACACGGCAATAAAGATTTATTGCTTAGATTTTTTACCGACCTAAAGTGGGATTTAAGGCAAAGGAGGTAGCGATTGTATTTATATCTTTAATTTTAGAAAAACCTACAGCAAAAATAACATATTGAGAAAAAATCATGAGTAACAAGGAGCCAATAACAAGTTTTCGCAAATAAAAATCAATTTAGGGAACATTAGGTTTCGACACAGGTTTACAGTAATTTTTTTTCAGGAAGCCCCACAAATCAGTGTAACTCCCGGAACATACCCAGATCAAGCCCGGATCAATTCAAATATTTATATTTTGTCAATTAATTTTGGGTGAATTAAAATATCAATTAAAATATTTATATTTTGTCAATTCATTCATTCATTCCTTTGATCAGAGACCTACTGAAACAAAAAACCGTAAATAAATAACAAACATGCATTCATGATTAGTTTGATGAATGTGGTAGTAGTGTAGGTGCTCCAAAGTTCCAAGTTTTAAGTTCTATCAACGTATGTATTAAACGAGTCCTTGACTGGGGTTCTACTCTTTTGCTTGGAGCAAAGATATTAAAATATAATAGGGCATAGAGGGGACAAAGTGAGGAAAATTTGAAGCCGAAAAGTTATTCCAAGTGGAATAAGTCTTTACAATTTCGACCGAATGACAGCTCGCGTTCATACTAACTGACATGACTCTTGAGCTTCAAAGTTTGGTATGAAAATATTCCCAATGCCCCCTCTGTGCCCTATTATATTTTAATCTCTTTGGCTTGGAGACATGTAAGAAATAATCACCTATCAGAGTTTGGACTTATACATAAAGTCGTCAGAAGACACTGTTGTTACCTGTTTAATTAGTAATGAAAAATTAAATAAATATAAATAACCTCACGCCTATCACCGAGGGAGAAGGCAGAGGTATTCCATTTCTGGAAATAACCACGTTTCACTATATTTTCTTTGGACCTCTCAACGTGAAAGGTGGTGAGGCCACCGCGGGTCAGGGATGCCCTTACACTTAACTCAGAATTAATTCTGGGACCTGCAGGTTTTCTCATAATGTTTTCCTTCACCATCGAGCTAGTGATAAATATGTGCTCGTACGTATGTTTTTGGAAAAAACATTTTTACATGCCTTCGTCGGGATTCAAACCCGAGTCCAACAAATGAGAAGCTCTAATCTAACACTGATCTATTAGTATTGGAGCATGCTCAATTGTCGCTATTAATTAAATAAATTACTACTTTGTAGCAGGCTAATTATAATGCAATGTTAAGTTTTAGGCAAAGACATTAAAAATATTTTTGTTACAATAATAGCTTCTTGCTTAAAAGGAAAATATACATTTATTTATAATAAGTTTTACGGTAGCTTCTTATATTTCTTAAATTATTTTAAACTCGCTCTCAGTTTGCAACTTAAAATGTGACGTGAAACATGCGAAAAAGTTAATGAACTGACGAGAAGGCGCAGGCGTCACCATGGTGATTTGAGAAAATTATTTGGAGAAAAAATACACGTTATGTTTTATCGGTATTTTTATTACATGACGACATTGAGTATTGAGTTGGGAGGAATGGTTAGAATTATTGCTATTATTTTCTAGGGATTGTCGACTCTATACATATATTACTTATAACGACTTAGACCTTAAGTTGTTTGTATGTTTGTATCCGGAACTACAAATCTAATTCAGAAATTTCTTTCACTGATCGAAAGCTAAACTATTCCTTAAGGGTTATATTTTATTCGCTGGTAAAGCCACGGAGAGTGTTATAAGTTATAATAAACTACCTACCAAATTAGCCACTATAGTGACAGTTATGGAAATCTTCTGGAGCGATATATTTTAAACTAATGCTATTGTAAGAATCGCCGACGATTATTTAATACAATTGACGACCATACAAAATATTCTTTATAGAAGAAACACTTTGTGACAACTCTAAAATATCGACCACACGTAGAGCTAACAAATCCTGATAAGTTATTGAGTGCAATATAAAATACATATTGCATACTATACTTTAATAGATTCTAAAGTCACTTTGTCTGTCCATCTCTTTGTTACTTTTTAATGGCTAAACCGGTGGATCGATCTTCGTGTAATTTAGCAGGATGACATTTTTCACATAGAAGACGGACATAGGCTACTTCATCACGGAAAAATACAGTCAAGTTCATGCGAAGTCACAAGCAACATCATTTTATTTGTAAGAATCCTCATTAACGTATATTCTAGTAGTAGTGGCTTTAACTTCAAATCTGTAAGGTGCCCATATTCTCAGAATCCTGCACTGCAACCACTCCGACTCATAAATTTCCGTGCGAACTCCCGACCGGGAGTAACGGGATAACAGCATTCATAACACAGTGGATCACCATTCCGCAATATAGTCAGGAGTTATTTCCTCAGACTGTACTCAGTGCTCGAAACGCACGTTGCCACTAATAAATGATTGTTACTGTGCATTCTGGATGCACCGAGATAGAACTTCGTTGAAGCACCATGAGTGCAATTAGTACGCGAGTTTATATCCCACTCACTGATTCTACGAATATCGAAGAGAGTTCAAAGAGAGAGTAATTCAGTTCAATTATCTAGTGATGTAAGATGAGATGCGTCCATTATGATACAGAATACCAGCAGTTCTGCGCTGAAATCGGTAATGTAGTTTTCAAGTAATACAAATCTCACTCTTTATAATATGTATTAGTGTAGACAGAGTAATGTACTAATAATTAGATTCATATTAAGGAACACACAAATATCATGCTGACACCCACCATGTGCATACCGAAACTTACCGAAAGGCAAATCAAACTAATATTAGCTGAGAGACTATTGACAAATGAAATAGTTGAATTACTGTGTAAACGTAGTGTAGGACGTCCTGCGTCCAGATAGGATGAAAATATGCGAAAGGCTGCAGGCAGATGCTGGATGCGTTGAGCTGAAGACAGTGCGCTATGGCGCTCATTAGGGGAGGCCTATGTCCAGCAGTAGACAAATGTAGGCTGATGATGATGAATTACTGTGTACAGAGTTTTTACACAATCAAAACAATTTCCTAGTTACAGATAAAAGACAAAATGACCAGGGGTCCCCAAACTAGGCTTGAGCACCTGTATCTTGGGGAACCATTTATTTGTAGTAGCTGTGTTTGTGAGGCTAGTTATATTTTAATTATGTTGTTCAGTGTTATATGTTAAATCGTATCTATTAAATCTCATCCATACTTAATATTATAAAGAGAAAACATTTGTATGTTTGTATCTTTGTTACAAATAAACTCAAAAGCTAAAGGACCGATTTTAAAAATTCTTTCACCAAAAGCTAGAATTTTCCTCAGTAACATAGGCTATATTTTATTCCCATATTCCCACGGGAACGGGAACAACGCGTGTGAAACCACGCAGAACCGCTAGTATTAAATATTCTGATTGGTTATTAGAAAACATTATGATGTTATTCAACCAATCAAAACAGCTAAATAGTCTTTCAGCAAAATTTAGTTTCATTTGCCTTTCGGAAACTGGGGGTTATAGTGTTACACACACGAAGGTGGTAGCGGAGCGTAGGCGGGATCGCTTATTATTTCGTGGCCGCAAAATTTCGCAACCAACTTGTAATTAACAAGTATATTAATTTTACTTTGCCGTCCTTACTGCTTTTATGGGTGTTGGCCTTATCCTGGAATTACGTAAGCATAACATGCCAATTCTTGAGCGGTTTATGTTTTCGTTAATTTAAAATTCTTAAGGCGTTACCACGTTTTCTACATTAACATTGGCGTTTCCACATTTTCTACGTCGTCGTTTATTACAGAATAACTGCTTTGATGTTGGCTCATATCAAAGGCTAAAAACTGAGGCATCAAAAACGTGACAGTCCCACGGTAGAAGTAAACAGATTACCTCACGTAGGTACAGGGCGTTTACACGCGTCCCGAGTAGGTCACGTCGAAAACTGCATTACTTGTGTTTCTCGATTTCAATTCGCACATTTAAAGTACGAGTAAGTTTTACTCGAAGACAGGCAGAGTAGTAACAGTGTACTATATTTTACCCGTGTAGTTCCCGTTCCCATGGGAATACGGGAATAAAATATAGCCTATGTGTTATTCTGATGTTTAAGCTATATAACTGAAAAGTTTCATCAAAATCCATTCATTAGGTTTTGCGTGAAAGAGGAACAAACATCCATCCTTATAAACTTCCGCGTTTATAATATTAGTAGGATAGGATGTGGGAGTGTTATCTAACGTTGGACTGGAATTTTGGTAGTTGATATGTAAAAGGTGTGATAATTATATTTGGCCTATTTATATTACTCTTATTTTATAATAGGAGATAGTAATATTTAACTTATGCATTAAAATTATAGTCAGTTTGTCAAATATAAATTATTTTTGAACTCTTCATATATAAATAAATAAATAATATCTAAATTGTAAGACACAATTTAAA
Source organism: Ethmia dodecea (assembly GCA_963855545.1). NCBI lineage: Eukaryota > Metazoa > Arthropoda > Insecta > Lepidoptera > Depressariidae > Ethmia > Ethmia dodecea. The sequence goes on along the minus strand of OY979438.1, from coordinate 15,310,095 downwards.
CACGGTCATTTAATCCTAAACTAGGCAGGGCCTGTACTATGGATAATAAACAACTTATATTAGCATTTAAATACCATACCATTTATATAAATACTAAACAACCAGACACGAAGCCCACAGATATATAATGTTCATCCACTCATGTGTTCGCCTGAGCGTGAATCGAACCAGCTACTTCCGACTCAGAAAGCAGTTTTCAAAATGTTAAATAAAATTTCTTTACCGATTACTTTGAAACTTTGTCACAACATCTGCGTGTTTTATATACCTAACATAATAATAATAAGAGTCTAGACTCTTATTATTAAACTTAAATTATTATTAAATTATTATTATTAAAATTAAAATAAAATATTAAATATATTAATAATATTAAATATTAAAAATATTTAAATAAAATTTAAATATATAACTATTAAATTAAACCACTAGTGGTTTATAAAAGAAACAAATTATAAACCTAGAAAAATAGAATTATCTTTTCTGTCACAATTTCTTTCGAGTTCCAGTAGTAATTAATGCCATTTGTATAAGCAAAGCATGGTAATCTGTCATGTTATTGTGGAAAGAAACGGGGTATTTGCATGAAATATGTATAAACATGAGCCTTTATTTCATTCCACATGTATTTTGACATAAGAAAATGAGAGGGAGTTTAGTCTTAGGCAAGCTGAGACATTAATTTCCTTAAATCCAATAGATTTATTTTTATGTCAGTAAAAAGTTTTTTAGGTTAGTAATTTGTCATCGGATTAGCAGAAGATTAATACTTTCACGTCAACATTATGCTGGTTTTATCAATACCTTATGGCTTCGATTTCACTAACATAAATATCAACGCCTCATATATGATGTGACACTCAAATTAATATTTGTGCACTATTTTAGTAGTGTTCGATATACCTAGCCGTACTTATATTATTTACTTATAAGTTCAACTGCCCCCTTAGATAAGCGGCATTGTAATAACGAATCGAATGATTTTAGAGATTGACAATGGTGCTGATTCTGATTTACAGAATTTTAAAGCTTAAGCTTTACTAAATTTATTTTAGTTTACTCCTGTCATTTTCTTTCTCCTAGAAAAGAAAAGAGACGAGAGATATTTAGTCCTGTAAAATTAAAATTAGTCTTGTCAACTAAGGCATTTCATAACGTGTTTAGTGTATAAGTCAAGAAGTCAGGACTAAAATACAGCCTCTGACAGGACTAAATTCGGTAGATAATTTTTTCTTTTTTTTTATTGAGGTAAGCCAAAGACAGCAATAAACCAAAATATGTTTAGTGGGTGTAAAGCTAATCGCCACTAATGTATGGGATTGATATAGGCACTCGTTAACGTTAGTGCTCGTTGTCGAGTGCTTATGACAATCCTATACATTATCAATCTATAAGATCATTCGATTCGTTAGTTCAAGTCTATGCCCTCTATGAACAGTATTTTCTTGTGAGTAGTTGGCGTGTCGGAGTAGAAGTAGACGAATGCAGCCGACGCGTCACTGACCGTCACGGTCGCCGACCATTGTGCAATGTGCATACTGTTGCTAGTCTGTTGCTATATGACGGCACCGCTATCCTAGGAAACCAAAGCGTCTTTAGTGAACGAAGCCTGAAGGTAACTTTACTTTGGCCTAGCCAACAAAACTATTCATAACATTTCTCCAGATTGGGCTAATTTTATTTAAAAATGTTTAAAAAAATAAATATTGTTTCATTATACCTACTTAATTAATAGTTTGATTTTTCTGCAGTCTGAAAGAAACTAAACTACAAACCAATCTAAAATAATGTGTGGCGACTTAACTTTACAAAAATAACCGTAAAAATTAAGCACATGCTAAATTTAAACGTGGCAAGTTTACACATGTTTTTTTTGTGACAAGATTACTTTGTGACGAGTTTACAATAACCCTTCAAATTTTGTCAAACCGTTTAGGCTAGGCTGCGCCAAGGGCAAAAGACAAGCACATAATACCGAAAAACATTATCTTCTTCCTGGAGCAGTCGGGTAAAAACGCTACCCGAGCAGCCTGAAGGTGGTAAAATTGGCACCAGCTCCAATGAATGGTGTAGCAACACTGGTAATGTGTGTGTTTGTTTTGCATCAGCACTCTCTAACAGTCGACGGACGCCAAGACTGCCAAATCGCCAATGACTTGGCGTTAACTGCCAAAACAACTTCGTGCCAGGCATGGATTTAGGAAGATATTCGAGAGATGATAATATAAAATAAATTTTTTACATGATTTATTAAAAAAAGTCGAATGACTATTAATTTTGTACTGACACCACACAAATGTATACTACATTCAAAGCAAATAAATATAATTGTTATATTATACATTACATTACACACACAAAAAAATTACAAAATAAACTGCCTAGTTTGGGACTAAATAACCGTGTGTGATTTGTGTACCACAATTATTAATATTATAGGTATATATTACAGATACTTTTCACTGATTTCCTAATTAATGACCTTACCTTCTGAGTCGGAGGTTACGGAACATGTTTGTTGGCTTTGCTGATTTATCAGTCGGTCCTATGGTCTATTTTTACTTGCAGTATTTATTAACTTAGTATATTTTTATAAAATACCATGTAGAATACGGCAATTTAATATAGCCTGTTTTACTCAGTCATATTGAAACTTAATATTAGCGAAAGAATTTTTAAAATTGGTTTAGTATTTTTTGAGTTTATTTGTTACTAACTTACAAATCTTTACTCTTTATGATGTTAGTGTAGATGTAGATTGTGTTTAAGCTACACCGACCGCCATTGTTCTTTTAAAATTATTGTGTCACTTACTGCGTATTGTTATTGCTGTACAGTAAAGAGTAGTTAGTTTTTTTACTTATTACAATAAAAGTGCTGCAGAGTTTTAATGAAAAAATTAAAATAAAATAAAGATCTCAAAGATGGCAAACCTTTGTAATAATACAAAAATAAAGTAATAATAATAATCTTTATTTGCTTCTCCACATATACTTATTTTAAAGGTACAGTATTGTAGGGATCTATACAATGGTTGGTACACGTGGAGACTGGCACCTAAAATAGGCTTTAGCCTGTGCTTTAGGATCACCAGAACCCGAAGATGTAATTCCCGGATGTCTACAGTGTATATTATGGTACACATTTTTTCACATAATTTTATATATGGAGTGGGTGATGAATGGGAGCATAGTAATGTCTGTATGTGAGTATGTGTGGGTTTTTAGGAAGGGGGGTGTTGGCTACCAACTAGCCCTACGATGCCGTAATGGTGTTTATTTTGTGTTATGAAATCATTGATCTCAGTATTAGTGACCCCTAGTTCTGTCTCTGTGGTATAGGTACGTGATGCCAGCAACGTTCGTGCCAAATATTCATGTGTTTTAGGCACTAATGAGCCGATTCGGTGTTGGGCTTGCCATGTTTTGTTAAATATCCTTACAGTAGACTTTGTCATTTTCCTGGCATGTGGCTGGATCGAGAAAAGTTAAAATACCGGCCATATGCGAGTCGGACTCGTGCACGAATTATCTCTAAAAACGGCAAAAAATCAGGTTTGTTTTGTGGGAGTTCCCTATTTTTTTATTTTATACTATTTTTTTGTATTTGTTGTTATAGCAGCAACAGAAATACATCATCTGTGAAAATTTCAACTGTCTAACTATCACGGTTTATGATATGCAGCCTAGTGACAGACAGGCAGCGGAGTCTTCACGGATCCCTAAAAATTTGCATTTCTGGAAATACCCACGTTTAACGAATAAAATAAGTTAGTAAAAAAACGTTACTAGAGTTCTATGTATGTACCTACTGTATCTTCTCTTTTTTTGTTTTAATGCAAGACTACGAAGCCGGTTTGTAGCTAACTGAAAACCGACTACCGAAATATACCAATTCAACGATAAATAATATATGTGCATATTTCCACAAAATATCGTAAGCAAATTAAGCTCACATTTATTCACCCCTCTGAATTGGTGCTAATAACCGGTCTCGAACCCAAACCCTCGACGTATGACAGCCTGTCTATTGAAAAGTCCGTATTATGCTCCTCTTTTTACGAACGTTCTATAAATCGTGGCGTGTTGATTGATGAGCCGTTTACGGTTCAGTGAATCCTTCAGACATGTTTCAAATACAGATTTTTTATATCAACTGCCTTTTTTTCTAACTTTAGTTTTTACGAAGACCCGTCAAGGGCATTCACACTATATGGCAAACACTTCTTAAGACGATGATAACTACTAAAATATCGTCAGCTTAGAAAAAAAGTGGTTTCTACAAAAAAAAACAATTTTAAAATTTTTAAAAAGCTAAATAAAACTAATACAGGTTTGAAAAAAAGTGGTTTCTACAAAAAAAAACTTTTTTTAAAATATTTAGTTCAATAAACTTTATTATGATAGTCCAAAAGCAAATAAATTCCCTAGTTTGCAAATCAATTGATATTTTAAAGAATGTAGAGATAATGTTATACTGAACATATTTTAATAAAAACCACATTTTAATGCACCGAAAACGTTTCCAATCAAATTTTACCATAAAATATAGCTTTTACCCGCGGCTTACCAATCAGTCAGTCAGATAATCAGATAGATAGAAGAAAGATTGTAACTTAATTCACAATAAACAAATACGTCTTCAAAATCCTTGTCAATATAAATAAATATATATATATATATATATAATCTCACGCCTTTTTATCCCCGAGGGGGTAGGCAGAGGTATTCCATTACTGGATATACCCACATTTCACGAGATATATTGGACCCCTAAACGTGATAGGTGGTGAGCCTATCGCCGGACCGGGTCTGTTTACACATGTCTCAGAATTAATTCTGAGACCTGCGGGTTTCCTCACGATGTTTTCCTTCACCGTCGAGCTAGTGATAAATATGTACGTAAGTTTTTGAAAAACTCATTGGTACATGACAGGATTTGAACCCGAGCCTCACTGATTTTCGGCCGGCTCTTTAACCGTCCGGGCTATCACTGCTCTTTACAGTCAATATACAATTTTAATTACACCCTCTGCCATCGTTGTTCTCATTATAAATACAGCTGAAAAGTCAAAGTTTTGATTGACTGCAGTGTCTTTTCCTTTCTTACCTTCCTACAAAGGTTGTAGCAATTAATTACGAGAAACATCCCGAAACTTTGCTCCTCATTTCCTTTCACCTCGACTCGCAAATTCGAGGCACTCTGATATTTCAATTATTCTAGAAACAAATTGTACTGGAATAAAACAAAACTTTCCTATTTGAAAATAGAGTTGCGACTGTTGCCTGGTTTTCGGTTGTCTAAGGTGATTTACAAATCGTTTCGCATGTCAGAATTTAGACAATAGGTTTTGTCCTCGACTTCATGAATGTTGTGTTGTAGCTAACGTATTGTTCTGATGTATCTACTCACACTAATATTATAAAGAGGAAATATTTGTATTTTTGTATGTTTGTAACGAATAAATTCAAAAACTACTATACCTTTTTTAAAAATTCTTTCACTAATGGAAAGCTACAATATACCTGAGTAATATAGGTTATATTTTATCCCCTATTGTACACCCACGGGAACGGAAACTACGCGGGTGAAACCGAGCAGAACCGCCAGTATGTTATATTACAGTAAAGTGTTATCAAAATTCGTTCGGTTCAGTTTTATCAAAATGCGAGAAAGAGTAACAAATATCCATTCATCCATCAATTCATAAACATCACAACTTTTATGGTTATTATATTTGTGTGATGACATTTTGAGAATGATATATAAATATCCTATTTAGTATTGATGTTTTACCTATATTCAAAGATCTATATTGAAAATATAGGTCTTTGGTTATGTTATACTTAATTAAAATTGTGACCAGTCACGGTAGAAAATGTTTAATTGTTTTATACGCTATGCTAAGTTAACGTTGAATGTTATCTTTTTGCAAAGCGCTTTGATCTATCAGTTAGTCAGCCAGTCAACCTTTTCTTTTGTATATAAATAGTACCTACGCTTGTAAAATAAATCTGATAAGCCAAACTCTATCTGTTACAAATTCCGAATGTATGATTTATTCAATGATAAATTTTGCTTGTTGCAAATTCATTAGCTTCGGAAGTTTTGATAATTATTTAAATTCGAATACCATAAATTTTCATGTTAAAATCAAAAAGGTAACAACAACATTCTAACTAAACTTAGCTCTTGAATTTGAAATGTGTTCTAGATAAAAAATATATTTTGTCCATGACTTAAATTTTGTCAAAGAAAATCCTGACACCACCATAGGTTTAGCAGTTTACTCGTGTAACAACTTTATGAAAAAAAGCAATATTTTTAAAATTTTCTTTCTAAATAAAAACCTTGGTTAATTCCTTCATAAAGTTGTGTGAAACTGTTGCTCCGTAGCTATAATAAAACTAAAATATAGTCTCCGCTAAGCCTGAGCTAAATCGCTTTGTTGTAGTACTCCAATCTTCTTAGTGCAGGCTCTTTGTACGGCAATATTGCACCAGAGTGTACGCAGAGCCTTATAATGTTTAGCTAAAATTTTTATAAATTGTAATCTTAAGTAAAATCTCAAAATCATTAAATACTGCAGCGAAATACGAGTATTTACGCGACACAGTTTTTCTTTCGTTCATTGTAATGTCACTCGAGTTTTGATGACGGGTCAGTTGGTAGTAACCCTGCCTTCTGAGTCGAATGTCACAGGTTCGATTAACGTTTGGTGCCAACAATTTTACATGAAGAATCTGTTGGCTTCGTGTTTGGGTGTTTAATATTGATTGAAGAGTATCTACCAGTTTTTATAGTGTCAATTCGGCTCAGCCTAGTTTAGGACTAAAAAACCGGGTGTGAAATTGTCTCCTAAAATAATAATAATAAAACATACACATATTATCTGTATGACATCTTGATTCACTGACTGACCGCGTTCAACATTGCTTAACCAGTAGTGTGAGCGTTACAAACAGACTGGCATCGCAAGGCTAGGAGTGCCATATATTATAGTAGGGAAATATTAAAACCGTTCCATGGCAAAGCTAAAAGTGGTAAACCCACAAAAATCAACCAGAACAAAACTTCAAAACCGCCATTTTAACGAACAGACTTAAATTACATCCTCGAACATCCATTGAGGTTTAAAAAAAAACTATTTGTCTAGCCCCCTGCGGCGGTAATAATACCGCAATAGCAATAAAAAAATCTGCGACAAATCTCAAAATCCCTCGGACGGCCAACTAGGCACGCCTTCAAAATTATTAAGCCTTTTGAAAATCCCTACGTAAACTCCACCTACTTAAAAACGAACCTTACCGTTACCAAATAGAGTCCCAATTCTCCTATTGAACAGGAAAGAAGTTACATCTTGGTTGTTTTAAAAATGTGTTTACGATGTCATGGAATTTTACGAGGCAAACGTTTACATGGACGCATTTTTGACGCAAACATCTGAGACAAAAACTTTTGTAGGAAATCAATCAATCAATCAGAAAATGTAATATTTCGAGTAGCTACTTTGTGTGCATAAGCGACGGTATTGAAAGATATTGGAAACAATGTCGCTAATGTCGCTAGTTCTTTAGATGTTTTTCCTAATTATGATACAATTCCTAACCTAAATCTCAACTCTTGACAATTATATTATTACGCAATTTATTAAAAGCGCGCGTGAACGGTACGTCCGTGTAAACATCAGATAATAGGCGACATGCACTGGCTTTCATTGTATACAGCAATGACATTTTATTTATATGTAGACAATAGACAAGTTATAGCCTTCCTGTTGCACTAAATAAAAGGTGACGACAGCGGCATTAATAGCATGGCGGTATATCGCACCGGTATAGTCTTAACACTTCAATTTGATAGTTAGATTTTGATATACATATATCGCTATCGCGTTAGCTATGCTATGATGCACGTATTGCACGTTCCACATTTTAGTAGGTATGTCAAACGAAACTTGCACAATAGTCAGTTTTAATTAACATTTAAATCAAAAATAAAAACCGGCCAAGTGCGAGTCGGACTCGCGCACCGAGGGTTCCGTACAACCTTGCAAATTTATGGTTTTCGTAATTTTTCCTTTATCTATGCTATAAGACGTTGCTTCGTACCAAATTTCAAGATTCTGAGTTCACGGGAAGCACCCTGTAGGTTTTGATTCCCTTGCAAGTGTCGAAAATTTGCGGCATAAACGGCTGTATCTTTTGATTGCGTTGGCTTAGAAGTTTGATTTTTTCACAGCTTCAAGGGACAGTAGACCTGAGTAATTGATATAAATTTCAGCTTCATACCTCCACGCGTTCCTGAGAAAAAGGGTCTTGACAGACGGACGGACGGACGGACAACAAAGTGATCCTATAAGGGTTCCGTTTTTTCCTTTTGAGGTACGGAACCCTAAAAACAAAATTTTGTGCTGGCTTTAAACGATTGACAAAAAATACTTTTACTTACGCAACTAAACCGATTTGATCAATTACCGGGATTTTTAATGCCATATTTCGATCCTGGGAACGCGTCTACTTCTGTTATTATATAATGTCACTGTACGGTAGTCCTTTTCTGCGGTCAGTCGCATTTAATCTGCGTCTCTATAATCCAATGACAGACTGGACAGGATTTGTAAGGCACTTGGAGGATTGTAGCCCGGTTCGAGGCATCAGTACGTTTCTTGGGAATGGACACCGTCTATAAAAATGTAGGTATGCTAAATTATTTCGAGTCGATAATGTTAGTAAAAATGGGTTGTGTATGCGTGTATCATCATTTGGTATAAATGGAACAAAAGCGACATTGAAAGCTGACCAATCAACGACGGTTTCACAATGTAATTCAGTGAAATTGTCAATGACATGTCAACAAACCTTTGTAGTACCCTGTATTTTTCTACTGTCTAGTATTTCTATCTGTGTAGTATGTAAGTAGTATATATAATCAACTAGCCGTCTAAGCATACACTCGTTTGCTTTATCTACCCCGCAACCCGCAACGCTCATCCGATAATATGTCACTGATATTATAAAATCACAGGTTTAACCATATCTTTTCAAAATTTCTATTAATTACCTATTTGAGTAATAAATATGATTATTAATTATAAGGCTAATTTCCGTTGATTCAGTGTTCATTAGACTGTCCATTATTTGGCCTCTAATTCCTTTACTGCCGTAGGATGTGGCACTAATCCCGTCAATGGTTGTCGCTCCATGACAGGATTACGGGACGCGTGACATTATAGAGTAGTATAGTTTATGAGAGTAAAGCGGTTGTGACGTCGAACTAATTTATGATAGGATACACAACAATCTTAATTTTAATCTTATACACTTTAACAGAACCATTTTGAAACTAAGAAACTATGGGTTTTTCGCTTTTGGTATTCATTTTTTTGTCAGTATATATGTTGTCCCACAGCTGAGCAAAGGCCTCTCCTCCCTCCCTCTACTTATCCCTATTTTGTTCCTCCTCCGGCCATGTCCTCGAGATGGTCTCCAGTTCATCTCGCCATCTCCTTCGGGGTCTGCCTCGGCGTCGACGGCCAGTCGTTGGGACCCAGTTGGTGCAGATTTTGCCCATCTGTCCGTAGTCAATTGACAATGTATATTGTACAACCTAAATTACCTATATGTAGTGTTACGACATCACTTCGCTTTCTTCATCCTCGCGCCCATCTGTGTGCCAACGTCCTCTTACAGTGCTAGTGGACAAGCTAGAGGTAGTAAGAAAGTAAATACAGACAAAGTAGCTAAATAATAATTTTACCATTTCACGAGAAATGTCGTAGGTAGTTGCAAATTTGCATAATTCTTCATTACACCTTCCTGAAGATTAATATGGGCGTTGTTCTCAGGACTAGAGGACTCATAAAACGCCTTTCGCATATGGTATTTTTAAAATTCTATTATACCCGCTCTCGCCTATGGCTTGAGGCTTTGAAACTACAGTGTCCGACGTGCATTTGATTGATTTATTACTCTGTTTGTCCTTCGACAATCCCAGAGATGAACAATGAACGTTGTTTCGTCAGGGACCGGGTAGAATAATAAGCGGTATTAATAATTAAATATACTAAGTACCTACAAAGTAGCTTCACTGAAGTGTTTTGATGATACGTAACTGCGATTGAGCATAATTCGTTGTAACAATCAATTGACAAATTGAAACTGTAAAGTAAAATTTATTAATAGAAGCACAAAAATCGGCATTGAACAATATTCACAACTGCAACAGATTTTGGGCTGATTATTCAATAGTAGTTAAAAATTATCGGAACAATAAACATCACCTGTCACTTTTCCTTTCTATTGTGTCAGACAGTGACAGCATCAATATATTCTCCAGAAAATGTTTTTCTATCGATTAAACAATTAGCTCTATTGGCTATATAAACCTTATACATATATTATTATGTATGTGAAAGTTTGTTTGTTTACTCGTAGGCCTATACGGTTGATCGAGTTTTAAGCCACAGATGGTCCATATTCGAAACTAGTGCATAGGATACTTATTATACTGAAAAAATGTGTGGTGCCTGTTACACTCTTTTTAATATTATAATTACATAAAGGCAATTTATTTGAAAAAGTATCAAAGACATATATTTTTTTTAAATTATAAAGAAAAATATTTAAACCCCATTTATTGCCAAAAGTTACTTATCTCTCAGCCCCAGTATAATAGTTTCGGAGCATATAATTGCAGCTCTCGGCTTAAGAGTTAATTTGGAATCCTTCCAAATTTAGCTTTTATCCGCAAATAAAAGAGGAAGTACAATCAAGGACTGCGTTGGGGACTTATTTTGCACTCAAACGATAAAATTGTTATTTTTATGCTATACTTATTTTTTTTATTTTACACCAATAATAAATATGTGTAAGTGATAAAATGACAAAAAAATACAAACAGGGGTCTTAAGTTATTTCTTTCAGGCAACCTTACAAGGTACTAATATACAATATACTTAATACATAATGCTTAGATAACATATAAATACATGTACTGACTAAAATAACTTCGTACATTGTATACCATAGCCTTATATAATTTCATATATGGTTACACAATACAGGTATACATACATTTCATGGTTATGTTTGGACCTCTCTAGCTAGAGATCAGAGAGAGTGAGAGACTGCTTTTGTATATTACAAATAACTAGAGAAATCTGTCAGAAAACTTGATATTCTCCTGCAGATGGAATATGTATGCGGGAGCAAGTCACCGTGAGATGACGCGCAGTACCCAGAATTTATTCTGAGGTCTGTGTAACAGAAAACCTCTCCAGTAAATGAACTACCACTTTCGGTCCAAAAAAGCACAGGTGAAAAGTTAATACAACCAGGAATAGAGTAAGTCTACCAGGCGATGAAGACATTCATTCAAATGAAAGTAACTTTCTCAAACAAAATATTCAGATTTTTCAATCGTCAGATAGAAGTTATCTGAAGAATAAACATCACCTGTCACTTTTCCTTTCTATTGTGTCAGACAGTGACAGCATCAATATATTCTCCGGATAAGATTTATCTGACGATTGAAAAATCAGCCCTTAATCAAGTAAATTGTCTTTAGAATAAAGCCCCACTCAGACTATCGAGTGCTTTTGAAAATGGCTGAAAATAACAGCTCTGTATTTTTATGAGCTGGAAACAGTACTACATTAATGATGTTTATTTTATTTCTTTACCTAGAACACTAACGAGTTGAGATATCATTTTTTATTTAATGTATGCTATTCATATTATATTTTTAGTCAACTGGACCAAAAGGAGGCTATTGTTTTATGGTGTAAGTATGTTTGTAAGCAATTATGTGATAATATTTCGTTGTAATCTCCTGTAGCTACGACGTTTTGTCGGTAGTTTTTTGCTGGTAATTTTATTTTATCAATAATCGTTTTATATTGTATTTATTAGTGTTGCAGCTCATGCTCAGTGCCGACCAGTTTTAACTACAATATATCTACATAAAAAATATATACACCGAAATAAACGTATTTTATTGTATTCTATAATGTCACAAAAAAACCCAGAATATAATTTCAGTGTACAATTAAGGCTCATCCGTTACAGGGTTTATGTTGTAATTTCCCAAAACATGGGCTATAATTCTTATTGTTGCTAAACCAGGCTGCATGGGGATTAATTATTAAGTGGCTCCAGTAACGGGACCCTATAAATAATAGCACCCTTGTCAAAAAGGCTTAGAACAGCCTTATGTTGCGTTGACGGCTCAGAAATAGGCCCTAGGATGTAAGGGATACCTGATAATATGATATAGGTATATATATGTATTATGAAAGTACATATTTACATAATGAAGGAAAACATCGTGAGAAAACCTGCAGGTAACAGAATTAATTCTGAGGCATGTGTAACAGACCCGGTCTGGCAATGGGTTCTCGATATATCACGTTTGGGGGGCCAAGGAATATACTGGTTAAACGTGGGTATTTCTGCCTACCTCTCGGGAATAAAATGATGAGTTTTTTTGGAGTTTTGGTAGTGAGAATATGCCTCTCATGCGTGGGGTTCGGCTTCGATTCCGGGTGAGAGGGCATGTAACGTAAAAGTGAGTATATGGAATACCTTTGCGGTTATAAACGTTACATATTTAAATTTTCGGATGCCCAGGCAGATCCCGTTTGTTCCTGTTCCCGTAGGAATACACAAAAATTTCCTCTCTTGCTCACTTACGTCATTTAAAAAACTTGTGTGCAAAAAATTCACGCTTATACACCATATGGTTTCGGCTTTGCGTTGATCGATCAGTCAGTCAGCCAGACAGTTTTTGTTTATATATAAAGATTGAATTTTGTATTTGTTTAATAAATCAGTATTTTAATGTTATAACAGCTGACCATGTAAGTTCTACTAAATATAACTTTTCGGTATGTAGCCGTCTGCTACGATATACTCGTACGCTACGGGTGCTACGACGCTACGGCACGTAGCTCTTTGTGTAGCTTGTTGTCACTGGAGAGAGTGCAGTACCATTTACAGTTAGAATTTTGTTTATAAAGATCCATTCAAACTCTACGAGTATCTACTATTCACATTGTGGGACAATGCGCAAAAGAATGACTGGATTTCATGTATAGCCGGGTTCATCCTAGACATGGATTGTTTTTTTTGTTGTTGATTTTGTCGTCCTTATTTTTTAGGGTTTGTACCCAAATGTTGCTAACGGGACTTTATTACTAAGATTTCGCTATCCATTCGTCCATCTGTATGTCTGTTAGTGTTAGCTGTGTATCAAATGTTCCCTCATGGACAATAAACAGGCAGACAGTTGATTTTTTTCCAAATGACCAGGTAAATAAATATTTAAATTTTTCTTTCTCTAAAACCCTTATTTAGACTATTACTCGAATCACCCGAACCTTATATCATACATATCTTTAATTTCCTATTCCGTATACTTAGTTATACTAACATCGTATATGAGGGAAAACATTTCCGAATCAGTTTGTTAGTTTCCGTTAGCTATTAGTTGAAATCCACAACTCAATTAAACTTTAAATGTTCTTGACTGACCACTTTAATGAAAACAGAGTTGTGATTAACCGTTTTGAACCTTACAGCGATGACAGCACATATTATTTTAGGTTGCAAGGACGCGTCGTAATGTTATCAAAATGTTTGTTCAGTGCGGAAGTTAACAATTTATTGCTGTTATAGTTACCAAAAATATGTATCCAGTTTTATGAATATAATGATGTAATCTAAAATAATATTATGAGCAAACATCCAAAGACGTTTATTTGTTTGTTAATATTTCTATAAAACATACTCATATCTACAATCCTGGCATGTACCAATGAGTCTTTCAAAACTTACGTTCACATTCATCACTAGCTCGACAGTGAAGGAAAACATCGTGAGGAAACCCGCAGGTCTCAGAATTAATTCTGAGGCATGCGTAATAGATCCGGTCCGGCGATGGGCTCACCGCTTATCACGTTTGTAAGTCGAATATTCTCGTGAAAAGTAGGTATTTCCAGAAATGGAATACCTCGGCCTACCCCCTCGGGGATAAAAGGAGATTATTATTTCAAGAATCTTTAAAATAGAATCTATGTTAATTAATATAACCTACTTTACTTTTACACGAATTATGGTTTTTGTGTTCTCATAATCACAATTAAAATTCAAACATTATTTATTTTTTGTAACAATGACACAAAACAAGCAATCAATAGGATTAATTATACCTATTGTATACCAAATTAAATTTAACTAATTACTTATTTAATCTCTCAGTGGGTGGTTTTTAAATTTCAGTAACAAAGAAACACTCAATGGAAATATAATTGCAGCTTTGATTATATCTGAGAGGAATCCATTTGTTACAGGATAGCAGGTATCCTGTATAAATATATATAAATATAAATATAATCTCACGCCTTGTTTATCCCCGAGGGGGTAGGCAGAGGTATTCTATTACTGGATATACCCACATTTCACGAGATATATTGGACCCCTAAACGTGATAGGTGGTGAGCCCATCGCCGGACCGGGTCTGTTTACACATGTCTCAGAATTAATTCTGAGACCTGTGGGTTTCCTCACGATGTTTTCCTTCACCGTCGAGCTAATGATAAATATGTACGTAAGTTTTTGAAAAACTCATGCCAGGATTCGAACCCAGCCTCACTGATTTTCGGCCGGCTCTTTAACCGTTCGGGATATCACTGCTCTATCTTGTATCCTGTAATAACTTAAAGAACAATGGCAAAAGTCCATGTGTTTTGGGTACCCCACTTACACCTGCCCACGGAAGACGAAACCGTGTAAAATCGATAGTTCTTGGACAGACTAAGATAATATGTAATCATACCACATTTTTATAAGTTGAGGTTTAAAAGTTATTCGTTACCTAGTGTATTTTGTAGGTTATTATGAGATTTTAGGTACCAAAGACGTGTAAAGAAAAAGTTTCTCTAGGAAAGAAAATGATTTTCTTCCAACCTCTTTGTTAGAAAATAGCACTGCCTACCAAATGCCATATAAGTTACTCTATGCCACATAGTGGCAGTAAATGATGGCTTGGGCAAAAAATATCGATAGTTTTCCAAATACATAATTAGCATATTATATATATCGTTGATATTTTTAATGGCGATATTATATCGACATTTATTTTACAGTATCGAATTCGTATCAATATTAATATATTTTTAACGCAATTCTGGTTTCGTGTTTCATTTCATGTTAGGTACTAGATACTTGTTTAGACTCAAGCATTTATAAAAAAATACTATTTTCATCGTCCTTTTTTACGAATTTGAGAATATGTATAAATAATAATGTAAAAACTGACGATATATCGATATTTTTCACTCGATTTTTATCTATAGTATTTAGAAATGTCGATACGATAAATATCAATTTATTTTTTCACTTGGCCATCCCTAGTGAATGACATGGTTGACGTGATGACACTGATGACACGACGAGCAATTTTACCAAAACAACAAAAAAGTGTTTGTATTAATCAAAGACTTTAAAATATAATAGCATAGAGGAATATTTTCATACAAAACTTTGAAGCTCAAGCGTCATGTCCTTGTCATGTCAGTTAGTATGAACGCGAGCTGTCATTCGGTCGAAATTGTACTAGACTTATTCCACTTGGAATAACTTTTAACTTCAAATAATCCTTGCTTTGTCCCCTCTATG
Organism: Ethmia dodecea; assembly: GCA_963855545.1. Classification (NCBI taxonomy): domain Eukaryota; kingdom Metazoa; phylum Arthropoda; class Insecta; order Lepidoptera; family Depressariidae; genus Ethmia; species Ethmia dodecea. The sequence continues at coordinate 15,294,418 of OY979438.1, read as the reverse complement.
CCTTATATTATATTTTAATCTCTTTGGTATTAATAGATTTCCCAATCGATCGATTCGTGTTTCTATGATATTTCTGTTTTATTTGACTCAATATTTTCAACTGCTAGATTAATTAAAAAATATGGAAAATTTCGACTTGTTATGAGTCAATATAACAAGCATAGTGTGATACCCCGTGGGTGTCTATTTCAGTGGGTACCAAAGCTGCCGATGTTCTTTCAGTTTTTTAGGATGAACATATAACACACCAAATTTTGACGAAAGTTGACAGCAGTATTTAATTTCCTGAAGAACTTACATTGCACTAGTGTGTTTTTCCGATGTCTTCACGTAACTTCTGGTGGGACTATCGCCGCACTGGAGTGCTGTTACAAATGATACGGAACCAATTTTGGAGCCTGCTTTGTTTACTTCCGGTTTTTTTATTCACCGTCAACCTAGTGATAAATATCTATGTATTAAAAAAAAAAACAATTTTGTGTAGGCTTACACTTGGGACTCATGTACCTATCAAAAGTGTATATGTTACTGTAAAAGCCCGTATATTGGTCAATCTTAGGTTTTACCAGTAAATCTTAGGATTTACCGAAATGAGTTCGAATCGCAAAACTGTTCGGACTTCTATCTTTCAGGGTTGGTAAATCTTAGGTTTTACTGGAAAATCTTAGGATTTACCGTAATTTGAGCTTATACAGTAACAGTATAACAATACAATACACTCATAATTGATATATTTTTTAAAATAAATTTCTAGCGTTTATGATTTACTTTCCATAAAAATATATTAATATTCTGGCTCCTCTAGGTAAACCACATGATATCATTTACAGGCTTTAACACCTCGTTAATTAACGGAACCGGCAACGTACATAGACTATAACATTCAATTAATTGAATACATTTGCATATGCTTAATTTACATTTCAATTCAGTTCCAATTACTACGTAGTACACGCGCAGTGATAGCTTGGGAGTGGTCTGTGATATATATAGTAAGTTGATGCTTGGGTATGAAGGCAAACGCTCGACAAAGCGAATATTCGAACAATAAGAAGAGTCAGTGATCGCAGTGACAATCATATGGACAATGAGCCCGCTTCTTTCGGGTTCGAATCCTAGTATGGGCGTGTATTAATCTGTTGTTCAAAAACTTACGTACATATTTATCACCAGCTCGACGGTGAAGGAAAACTCCGTGAGGAAACCGCAGATCCCAGAATAACATGTTAAATGACATGTCCAATTTCCTTGAAACATCGTAGATTTGGCTAATAGAGTTGAATGAACCAAAAATGAATAATATAATAATTGTAGGACACAAGTCATACACGGGTATTTAGTCCCAAACTAGGCCGACCCTGTACTAAACAACTGATAAACATACATACTTAAATAAATTTTAAACGACCAGCTACGAAGCCAACAGACATGTTCATGCACACAAATGTTAACCCCGAAATTATTAAAAATTGAATAGTTAGATATGATATGTGTCTGCATATCACATACAATTTGATTTAATAAATACATACTGTTACTCTACCATATTATTGTGTGACATAATGGTAGAAGCATACAGGCATACGTACAATAGAAATATTGTCACGGACTTACACGAATTTTTTTTTAATTCAGTTTTACGGGAAGGACATTTTATTAAAGTGAAGACAGTATTTCTGATTCTCGGTATAGAATTACTGAGAGTTTTGAACAATTTAAAACAACACTTTAAACTCGGATTAATTTTGTCCCACATCACGGTCAAGTTGGGAACTTATAAAAGTTGGACGTGACTCGAGGCCTCGCCTTCAAACAATTTACATTGCTTCAAGTTTTATCTTCCAGAAATTTCTTTTAGCAGCTAACTAGTTGAAGTTGAAGTGCATTTTAAATTTTATATTCTTAGTAGCTAACCAGGCATACGTTATCCTGTACAACTGTCCGTTATGTCAAACACCAAAGGATTATATTAGACTAGCGACCCGCCCCGGCTTCGCACGGGTGCAATACTAAAACCTTCCTCTTGAATCACTCTATCTATTAAAAAAAACCCGCATCAAAATCCGTTGCGCGTTTCAAAGATTTAAGCATACATAGGGACCTAGGGACAGGGATATAGGGACAGAGAAAGCGACTTTGTTTTATACTCTGTAGTGAAGAGATAAATGGTCGTTATGTTTTCGTAAATTTTCTCATGTTTCCCGCAACTTTCTTAAGTTTTTCTTACATAAGTACCTGTTCCTGACAATATCGATGCCGTGTCTAAGGGAAATACGCATTAATTTTTATAAATATATATAAGTATCAATTCGCATTTATAATGCCGTCTGCCGCATTCATCATTTTGGTGATTACTCTGATTGTGTGTTAATTTGGGGATAACGGGGCTGGTTATATAGCTAATAATACGTAGATTAAGATTATAAAGTAAACTCTTTATGTATTTTTTATTGTTCTAAAAAAATAAAAAAAATAATATCCATAATATATAGTATTTTACTTTATGCTAGGTTCTCGTTTGGTTAGGCATGTACCGCTGAGGTTTAAAAACCTACGCACATACTCGTATTTAACATTAACACAAGTGTGAAAGAAAACATAATGAGAAAATTTGTAGTCTCCAGAATAGAGTTATAGGCACTCCAGAACGGCGATGGACTCCACCACCTGAGAAGTTTAGGGGTCGGAAAAATACAAAAATATTAATACGTGTAAGTTTCCTCTCCCTTTCGGTATAATAAATGAGATAATTTATTTCATTACTTGTGTCACTACATATCCAACTTATTTGTATTTTTGGTGGGCACAAATGAAAACACATTGAGGTGACACTGTCGCATCGCCAACATTATTGCAGTTCATCTCATCGTACAGCAGCACTGAATTTTATAGATACGAGGTATAAATAACCTAACATTTATAATCTCACGCCTATTTCCTATTGAGATAGACAGAGACAATATACTGTCCCTTTCTACAAACCTGGGAGATTATATAACCTAACTTAATAATTTAAATATAAATGAAATGGGGTATCGAAGTTTTTTGGGTACCTACTTAGTGCATGATTGTGTCGCTTATTGCCTCGCTCTTGTGCCGATATATTACGCATATTATGGCAAAGTAGGAGAGAAGTGCATAAAATACCTGAGTGCGGAAGTATAATAATAATTTTCCAATTCCAACAATAAATGAAAATTTTGGTTATCCTTTTATATTCAAGTTTAAACAGTAAAAATATGTTATGAAATAAAACCCCTGCATACCCAATATAAAGAGTACCTATAGGTATTCCTAGTGAAAACACTGTTGGAAGCATTTATATCCAATCCTTTTAACGAAAAACTTTCTGCGAGCTACGAGAATTTTAATAACGATCCATGGAAGGCGAAATGGAATCTAGCCCGCTCTCAAACAAGCGGCCAGAGTTTACCTACATTAAGAAAACAAAAGTAATGTTATTATTCGCTCACTCATTTACTGAGGGTAGCTCATCCAGACGATAGGAAAACTCAATTTTAAAATATATACGATGCTGGAATAGTTCAAATGGCAGTAAAATTAAATATTTTATGGAAAAGCAGGGATAGTTATAGGTATAGATTAATCATTTAGCGGCACATAGTGTAGGAGAGCGTTCGCTAAATTCAGAGAAAAATGTTGGAAAAGGCAAACCACAGACCCAAAATTTAGTCATGTTAAATGCAATTTACAAAGTCTAGAAAAGTACGCACACTGGTATGTAGCAGCAGGCGCTTGTAGGTAGATTGCACATGCATAGAATAAATTTTTAAATGTGTATATTGACTACAATTGAGTAATATATATTAGTATAATCTTAATATATAATATTATAATAGATTTAAAAAAAAATTAAGTAACAATGCCAAATGAGTCCATTATACTTACACCTATCACAAACTTTTTTTTACAGGCGTTAAAAAAATGGGCTACATATAGCTTATATCATATAGCTACTCATGAAGTCTAATGGCATATACGCTTTTTGTAGTGGAATAAACGCGTCCTAACGCGTTGCTGCAAATAGCAAATTTACCAGAATAAACAAAATAAAAACAAACTACATATTTACCTTTACAGACAATAAAAGTCCACAAAGTAGTTAAATCCATTCCAACTATAAAATAAGTTAAGTGAAATAAAAATAAAACGCGACTTCATTGTTCTTGAAAGCACCGCACTGCGAAAATAATGTAAGAATGCAAATGCAGTTTTTGCTCGTAGCATGTTGATTTAAGTCGGTTTTTATGAGTTTAGCTGCTGTATTATTTTACGCTAAACTGAACTAATGAGATTCTTGGCGACGATAGAAATTACTATTTTTGAACGAACGTTGTGGTGTTATTATACAGCATGTACAGAAAAGTGGGTCAGGTTAATCACCTATAATGCAAATGTCAGATCTACTCGAGGAAAACTCCATAATATGACGCTGTCAAAAGCTAGACTTCCTTATATTATGTACGTAGAGTAAATTAAACAATAAAGAAATGTTAAATAAGTAGAATATTATGTAAGCAGTCTTAATTTGGTCCCTTCATTTTGACGCTCACTAAATCTTACTTTAGTCATCATCTTTTTCAGTTTAGTTTTTTTTATGTTGCATGTTGTGACACAGTGTTTGGTTGGTTGTAAGTTTTCTAATTCGATCAAACACCACCGTGCATTCTCTTCACTCGTGATACTGGTGGAATTAAGATTGAAACTGAAACCATATAAACAAAACTTGAATTGGATCTACGTAAATGCGGCTCGTGCACCGAGCTCGTGAATCTGCAAGTTCTTGTATCACTATAGACGCTTTGACGGTAGTCATATCTCAGGCTAAGGATGCCGAAAAGCTTTCATCATCATCATCATCATCGTGGCATATCGACGTCCACTGCTGCACAAAGGCCTCCCCCAAGGTTCTCCACAACATCCGGTCTTGCGCCGCCCGCATCCAGCGGCTTCCCGCGACCGTCGTCATGACGTTGACCGTCAGATCGTCGGTCCAAATGCCTGAAAAGCTTAAAAATTCACCAGACAAATTATAAAAAAAATGCAGACATTTTTGGAGTTATAAACAAGTACATGAAGAAATGTTCCGTTTTCTTAGAATTAAAGAAATGTTCCGTTTTCTTAGAATTGCTGCGTCAATGGTGTCGTCACCCCTAATATGTTACTCTCTCTAAGAAATTTCGTCTAAAAAACTTGATTAACGAGCAACCAAGCAAGCAATAAACCAAGCTACGAAACTAGGGCTAGTAGCATGTGTGCTTAGTATACTTGTATCCAAATACGTTTAAAGAAAAAGTTTCTCTCTCCTAAGAAAATGATTTTCTTCCAACCGCTGTCTCTGTATCCTAGATATCATCTTCCACAAAAACTTTAAGATTGCTTATTCATTCTTTTAAAAGTTACGTACTATTTTTACGCCAACAATTCCTCGCGATTCTCTTTCAAAACTTACCTTTGACGGCAATAAAATTATCCGTCATAAAAACCTCTTGTCTTTGTAAAAGCATTTTAATTTATGCCACTAATGAAGACGTTCCAGCGTCTAGGCATTGAGGGAAGACAACGCGACGCGACGCAATTTCCGGTTTTTAGTTTCAAAGGGAGCGCAGGGTGCTGACTTCCGGTACCTCTAACTGTGTGTTACTTCCGTTCGTTTGTACTTACCTTATTAATACCTTAAAAAATGTTCTTCTTTTATTTTTTTAGTTACGTAGTGTTGATTTCTAAGTCCTCCTGTTAAATCAGAATAAAAACAATTATTTGTTTTCCTGTCCCGCGGAACTTTTTCTACTAAAGTTTTTTTAAGACTCAAAACATCAATGGTGAGATTCAACTCATTATTTTGCACCAATGTAAACGCCAAAAGTTTCAGGCCAAAGATCAACACGTACCTTGCGACACAAACTCAAAATTTGTTAAATCTGCCAGGCTACACTAAAGACAAAGATTTACTTACATACAATATACAAAGGAAGATATTCCTCTCCTTCTAGTGCAGTCGGATAAATATGGATTTGGATTATTCGTAACCATTCATTCAAGAATAAGCCTGCAGGCGCACAGTGACAGTTAATAGATAGTCATTTTCTACACTAACTAAACTAATATAGTAAAGGGTAAATATTTGTGTTTTTTGTATGTTTGTAACAAATTAACTCCAAAACTACTGGACCTATTTAAAAAATATTTTACCAATAGAAAGATACATTATCAGGTAGTAACATACGCTATATTTTATCTCCTTATTTTCACGGGAACGGGAACTACGCGGGTGATACCGCGCGGAACACATGCCAATATAGAGCGCACATTTCAACACATCATTTAATAATGGACTCGATTCTGCAAACCACATAAAATTCCTAATTTTAAGTTAGCTCTATTCTTTTCCACCACTTTGGAAAGGAAAGGGACAGAAATAAGCGCCATATTTATTTACAACGTCACAAATGTCAAAATATCAAAATTGAACCTTATGGACGCATTCAAATACACGTTTTTAGCAATTTTAGCAACGATGTTAGGAGGTCATGGATAAAAGTGACAGATAAGACATAAAATTTGTTGGTTTTCACATGTTTGACATTACTATAATATAATCTATGGTTTGTTTCTGTCCTTTTTCTTCCGTATTCTATAAAGAAGGATAGGTTAACTTAAAATTAGGAATTTTAGTTGGTTTGCAGAATCGAGTCCATTATCTCATTAAAAATATGTTTTTTTATAGTGAGGTTGCAGTGAGTTTGAAGCTACGATCGAGAACCGCGAGTACCACCGCAGGAAGCACTTTGACAAACACGGATGAGCTCGGAATTGGTTCCGCTGTTTAGTCGCCGGATTGCTTCCCATTCCGCCTCCTTATTTGCTGCTACATAATTGGGTGGAGATAATTTATAAATACAGACACTACACGATTATTATAACCTGGGATTTTGGTTTAAATATAATTTTAACCGACTTCAAAAAGGAGGAGGTTATCAATTCGTCTGTTTTTTTTATGTTTGTTACCTCAGAACTTTCGACTGGGTGAACCAATTTGGATGATTATTTTTTTATTTGAAAGCTGGTGCTTTAATTTCGTCCAGTTCTGACAATGGCATCCATGAGAAAACCATATAAGTTTAAGATTGAAGTCAGTTTTTTTACTCTTTAGAGTGGTTATAAACTACGGGTTCTGAACGGTTTCACCCGCGTAGTTCCCAGGGAACCGTAGAATACGGGAAAAAATATAGCTTATGTTACTCAGGGATATTGTAGCTTTCCAGCTTTGGTGAAATAATTTTTAAAATCGATCCATAGTTTTTGAGTTTATTCGTAACAAACATAGAAAAATACAAATCTTTGCTCTTCATAATATTAATAATAAATTATCCTGCACTTTATTTACTGAATAATCTGATCGCATATATAAAACTTTGTGGATTCTTGGACTAAAATAATTAATATGTAGGTACAAACATTGTGATTATGTATATACACATTTATAGGAGTTCCTGACGCTTGTCCCATTATGTGTATTTCTTAATCTTACTTCCTTATACTAGTAGACAGCTACTCATAATCATAATCATCATCATCAACCCGTAACAGCTCACTGCTGAGCTAAGGGTCTTTCCTCACACTTAAGGAAGTATGGGCTTTAATCTCCCACGTGAGCCCACTAGGCGTTCATAATCATAATACGACAGATTTTTCTTTGGCATACCCTCTCGTCCTCGTTACTTTATGATAAGTTTCATTATGAACTCCGATTCTAAGCCTTTAAATACAGTCGTGGAGAATTTCTGCATTGTTGAATTTTATCGACAAAAAACAATAAAAATACATTATGATTCTTATATACGATACCTTTATATATTATGTGGATGGGTTATTTGTTTTTATTTGAACATTTAAACATTGGAATTATTAAGAAGCCAATAAATAAAGCACTGTTTATATTCAAAGAAACACCGAGTTCGGTGAGAGATGATAAAATTGGCAATATCTCTTTGTTTTCCATTTCAATCTGAAGGAAATCGATTGCCCCCGGCCATTGTCAAGATTACAATCCCCTAGTCCATCGGGCAACCCCTGTTTTTAATAAATGAAGAGTCATGCCTCAGGCTGTACTAGATACTCGATAGCTATGATTATTGTTAGAATTATATCGGTCGGAGGGTTATTGTAAAATCCGTGACATTATAATTTCACTAGTGGTATTATAATTGAACGGGCTTTTGTCAATCGTCTGTATTTCATACAATATTCTATCTTTTGCAATAACTCTACAACATATTATATTTATTAATTAAGAACATATACATTCATTTACAATAATTACAGATAAAAAATATCTTCCAAAGAGGAACCATTTGGGACACCCTCTCTGGATAGCTAGGCTGATCCTTTGACGGAGATAGCTGTCAGCCCTCTGGTCACCGGAAGCCTCGACCAAACGCACTGACTGACTCTTTGAGTAGCTGCCGCGCCTCCGGTCCCGACGGTCCCATGGTCTCTACCCCAAACGGCACAAATACGAGTATGTAGCCCTCATTGAGATCGGCATATTTGCACCGCTTCAGGCGTTCAGCAGCAGCAACCGCCACCCCAGCGCCCACAGAGGTGGCATCGATGTGGGATGGGCCAATGTGTCGGCATCACCAGCGACGTGCCATGTTTCCATGGCCCGACAGTCATACCATCAGGCCTCCCGCCACCCATCCTTGTGATACCGTTAGGCTCAAGAATAGCCGGGATACCGGCAGTGGCGAGACTGCGGATGACGTCGTGGAGAGACGCATGGCACGACAGGCGGCCGGCGCTACGTGCGCAAGAGATTTATTTACTAATTTATTTATTAATCTTAGGTAGACTAGCAGCTATAAATAACTACATTGTAAATACTTAGATGATGACAGAAAGTTAACTATAAGTCTCCGCAATTAAAAACATATTAGGCAATAGATCTTCAGCATAATTAACATTATAATTCAGTAGTAAGTAAATATAACACCTATGTACTTCTGTTTAATATGAATTGTTGGTTTTATTTTAAAATCAAAAGATTGGAATCGGGCATAAAAATAGGTATAAAAGTTTTGTATAATGAGCGCATTAGCATCGTGAATGAGCAAATGAGATTTTATTTAAATAAATAATACAGACATAGCCATTTATGGGATAATTCTTCTACAGAAATAAAGTTTTAAAGACTGTGATATTGATAATTATAGATATTATCTACATATATTACCTACTTCTCTTATTTTTAAGTTCTGTTTATTTTGTTATAAAAATATGGATACTTGTTCCCTGCTTAAGTTTCAGTTTAATTACAAAATTTGCCTCTTGACAAATTTAAAATAATATTTAGCAAAAATTACATAAAAAAGGCTACTATAAAATTACCGACTACTTAGTAGACCAAAATGCATGGGATTAACCGACTCGACGCTATGTAAGGCTATTAATTATAATTATTATTGTAAACGATATTTATTAGTAAGACATGAGATTAAAAAGAGCTGCCCTTGAGTTTCTTGCTGGCTCTTCTCGGGGTACTGCATTCGGAACCAGCAACTCGTCGGTGGAGATGGGCTGCTGTTTGCATTTAGCCAATCTTCATGGACGAGTTTAGAGTGCCTTGTTACTATAAAATATTGACGTTTCTAAGTGTATATTTTATACCAATAGAAAATAAACGATTTTGAATTTTTGAATTTTTCGTTCCCGTGTGAAAATTTATAGAAAATGGAGTGTTGTTAAAAGTAGGTAAACTATCCAGTAGTGACAAAAACTCAATAATATTAGTGTAGCTGTAGACTATAGACCTAATTAACTGATATATTTCAAACTGAATTAATTTGCCGAATTTATTGAATAAATTAAACATAATTAATTTCTTTTCAGCAGTCTGGTTGGTCTCATCGTCGGGCGTTCGCAAAATTGAACTGTATCGAAAATTTGATTAAACGAGGAGTAAATGGAACGAACGCGAATTTCACACTCGAAAAAATTTCAAAAGAATCATCTTAAAATACTCAATATTGCGTTAAAAAGAGAGACCGCATAATAAAATTGTGTATTTGTGAGACTACGTATACTAGGGACTTGATATCAAAACCAAATTTTTTTACTATCATTCAAGTGGGTACAGCGTACGACTACCGTTATAAAATGTAATTATTATAAAAAAATCATGTTCTAATCTGTATATACATTATTATAATAATAGAAAACAAAGCGAAATTAAAAGAATAAAAATATGACCGCAAATAGCAAAATAGTAATAATACATTATTATAATATACATTATTATTATTGTATAATATTATTTTCTGTTAGTGAATAAAGTGTTTTATTTATAGCCATAATTTAGTTACTGTTATTTTTGCCCTTTAAACATATAAGCTATATATTTACGCTTTGGATATAAAACTAAATCCTATAGCAATCAATGACATAAGAATTTAATACAAGATATATATTTTTTTACCTTTTGTTAAAATACTTACAAAAGTAGAATGAATTCATACTTTTCAAAGTAGCTGGAAAACTAAACAGCTAAAAAATAAACTTGCTTAAGTTCAAAATACTTTTAAAATTCATTTCATAAAAGTATGAAGTGGAGTATTTTCCGTTGTGAATCTCCTTTGGTCTCGAGAAATCTTTTCAAGCGCAATAAAGCCGCTCGAGCGAATCAAATTGGCAGATGTTTCAATAATAATCTTCGCTTATTTGTCCTTTAAATTTTTATTCCTAGCTCTAGGAAAATATCGTGAATTGCTTTGTAAAAATACAGTTGAAAATGTAAAAATTATTTCGTTGATGGTGACAAATATTTAAGTCATCATAAATATACTGACTTAAGCTGATAGGTTTGGTGAGCTAAATCGATAGCTCACCACGCAGGGGATGAGGAGTGTGAATTTCTAACATAGAAAAAACAACACAGAACAAAACGACAAAAATAGCGAGTAAAACAAAGTTAGGTTGGGATAGCAAAGAAAAATTTGGTTATCATAAAGGTATATTTAAATATTGAATTGGTATAGAACAGTGACAGTGGCTACCAATACTGTTTTGAAATTGTATTAAAATTAAATAAAGGATTTTTTTCGAATGGTAAGTTACTTTACTAAGTTTATTATTAGATATATATTATTAAAAACATGACTACATGTCTTTATTATGAATAAACGAAATGAATTGAGCCACCTCTTGTTATTTGAAATACGAGTAGGTCTGGTATCTTATATGTATGTCGTAGGCAGCCACTATAAAGGGATTTTTGGAAATTCTAATTTGTGTTTCCCGGTCCCGTGGGAATACAGGAATAAAATATAGCCTATGTTACTCAGGGATATTCTGCTATTCGTTCAGCAAAAGTAAACACAAGAAGTAGCAGAAGCGTACGTCAAAAGATAGGGTGCTATTTAATGCATCTCTTAAAGACATGCTTAGTATACGCATAAAAGAAATCTTTGCAAATTTTCGCAAAGAAGAAATTTAGAAGATGCGCGTCCTCCAAATGTAAATACTAGTAGGCATTTATCAGGCTTAAGGGATACGTAGCGAAATCCTGAATTATGTACCAACCTACTCGAGTATGCTACAACAATGTATACTTATGTTCTACGTTGTACCATTCTTACTTATGTTGTACGTTGTACTATTCTACTTTTTAAACGAACTCTAATTTAAAACGAATAACAGTCAGATAAAAAATATTTAAAACCGATGAGTATGTATGAGTCGACTGGATGCGAACGAAATGCGATTATTGCCATGTTCATAGATGGTAGTGGTCTATTGTCTCTGCTTGCCTTTAGAAACAGGTCTTTAAAACGCATATAAGTATGTCAACAGTTTTGCAAGGAACTGTATTAGTATTTAAGAAAGAAATTTGTTTTAATAAATAAATAAATAATAATAATAATAATGCTTTAAAAAAAGATTTACGGGATTGTATAAGCATTTCAACCAAGTTAATGATACTCGTAATTATATCGTATAGTCCCGCTACGGAACCCATTTACCGCATTGATGGCAGGTATGTACTTTGGGTACCATCTGACAAATGTTTCACTCAAAATACAATGACAAATAAATACAAAATTTATTTTTGTATGAAATCCTATGACGCTCAATATTCCATTAAAAACAAACAATTTTAAACTTCTCAAGTAGCTACTCAACCTCCATCGCAAATGTTATACGGTTTTAAAAACATTATTACATCCCAAAGCGGTTTAACATCTAATCTCTTTATATATCTCTAAGATGCCCCTCCAGGGATGTCCAACAATAGTGCGGAAACAAACTTTTGTCCAACTCCGACCGGCTTATCCCTACATTAGCATTCGGGAACTTGTCAAAAGAAAATTTTGGAACGCACCATGTGTACGCCTTTTTATCATGCCAACCGAAGTTCAGAGAGGATCTGAAAGAGATTTTATGTGATATGGGGTAAGCGATACGGGTTATTAGTTACGAAGGTGGGACCCAAATTATTTTTAACACAACTTTTTTAGGCAAAGTTGTGTTAACAATAATTTGGGTCCCAATTGCATCGTGAAAAGGGAAGCTCTGGTGAGGTAATCGTGCACTAGAGACAGAGGTCCATATGTTTATGTTGGACAGTTGTATTTATACAAACTCGTATGAATACTTCGATAGTGCGGTTTAGAACTTGCTGATACATTTAATTAAAGAATATTATATTTACCTATTCTACGCGAGCGCAGTCATTCAAAAGGTTAGGATTTATTTAAATACACTATTAAAATCAGTTTATGAATATTACAAAATTTTGCTAAAGTAAACTTTTCACTCAGTTTCTGACTTACACTGATTATATTGAAATAAATGGAAATGCTTCTAATTTGTTTCTCCGATGACGCCATGAATAATTTAAACATGAAAATTACCCTGGAAAATGTTAACGGCACGAGTGAATAAAGCTTTACTTTTAGAAGTAATTAGTAATGATTAACGATAACACCAATTTGTTTAGAAATCTTTACATTTCTCTTGAATTATTGACCTGAGCAGTGATAGCCCGAACGGTTAAAGAGCCGGCCGAAAATCACTGAGGCTCGGGTTCGAATCCTGGCATGTACCAATGAGTTTTTCAAAAAACTTACATACGTACATATTTATCACTAGCTCGACAGTGAAGGAAAACATCGTGAGGAAACCCGAAGGTCTCAGAATTAATTCTGAGACATGTGTACAGACCCGGTCCGGCGATGGGCTCACCACCTATCACGTTTAGGGGTCCAATATATCTCGTGAAATGTGGGTATATCCAGTAATGGAATACCTCTGCCTACCCCCTTGGGGATAAAAAAGGCGTGAGATTATATTATTATATATTTATTATTGACTTTAAAATGTGAAGGACCTCAGTGGGCGGTAATAGATAAAAAACTCACGCCTCCAGAGGAGTGGGAGACGTCGTTTCTTCTTCTAATACCAAAATGTCACCCTAATATTTTTGAACCCCTAAACATCACCAGTGAGCTCATCATCAGACCAGGTTGCTGCTACACATGCCTCAGAACAAATTCTCGTGTCTCGTTTTCCGTCACCGTCTATATCGAGCTAGAAGTAAAGTAAGTTTTTAATTAAACTCTATGGTAGGTATATCACCTATCTTGATATTGGTAAGCCCACCAAGAATCGTACTATGAGAAGAAATCGTTCTTATCATGCTCATATAAATGTGTTGTGTAAAATGTGTTCCCAAATTACACATTGTTACCACGAATTCAGCTCAACTTTTTCAAACGTCCCCAATGTGTAACTTTACCTGTCATTTCATGTCACCGGAAGTCGTTAGGCGTCGTCACAACCACCACTTCCGGTCTGTGACGGGATAATAGCTGCAGCCATCGATACGATACTGATAGATGTGTCCAAGGGCGATTCATTGACCGGAGTCGACAGCGCGCAGCGGTCGCCTTAGACGAAACCGGCTGGAACCGATCATCATCAATGTGTCCAAGTTACGTAGGGTGGTCTGCAGGCCTATTGAGACAATCTTTGAATATTCGAAAGTCAAGCATTTGATTACCACTTAACGTTCAATTTGAAGTTTGAGATTTGAATTGGGATCCGAAGTAGATTTTAGTAAAGTTTTTGTTTTATAATTGCCTATCTTTGTTCAACAGTGGACGTCTTCCGGCTGATGATGATGATGATGATTATCTATTAAAGCGGCGTAGTATTAAATATTCCGTAAATAAACTTAAGTGTGTACGGCTGCTGTTGTGTATTAAAAAATATCTTACCAAACTAACATCACATGTAAGAAGACCTTTCAAGACCATCTGTATTTATATAATTTATATATTATAAATAGCGACACGACGTTTGAAACTGTACTATTTCAGTTTTATGTTACGTTGATAATTTTTATTAATATTTTACGTCTGCGTTTTGACGATTTATCACAAACGGGAAGGTAAACTTATCTATTAGAAAGCAATGTGGTTTCTTTTAGCGATGGCTGTACAACCTTTTGGGGTTATAAATAAATAATGGCGATTTGTCGATAGTGATCAAAATATGACGATATTTTCCTAATATAATATTTATATTCTATGTAAGTTAGTGAGAAACAATTAACATAAATATATTTTACGGTTATAGTTACAATTTACAGAATTATTATTAGGTGTTAGTGAATATAATAAAATATATATTCATAAATAATATGTTTAATTATTAATGTGATCTTCAATCTGCAGTGATCCAGAATCGGGTTCAATGCGAATTGAATATGATCACATCCGAGAGCACAAAACAATGTCGCATTGCATTCTCAATATCAAATATCCTTTGCACTGATGACCTAGACAGCTTTGAATATGATACTCTACGCAAATAAGTTTGAAGTCTAAAATCGTTTGTGCCAGGGAAGTTACATAAATTGTTTCGCCGTAGAGCAGGGAGATAGGGTAAATATCATTACCGTGGGTCCACAACAGCACTCTGCCGTCCAGATAGCGTTCGACTCGAGATAGCCACTTAGTTGTACCTACTACCCGTACTCGAGAGAAAGCACTCATAGTATGGATTCGATTTATTTATTTAAAGTTTGCCTTTCGATTAAAGAGAGAATATATTTTATCGGGTTTATTTGAAGGTATTTTATTATGGTCTGAAACTTGGAGCAGATACGAATTTGTCCGACACAAATTGGTATCTGCTCCAAGTTTCAGAGAGAAAGCGTGCATTTGATAACGGTTTTACTAACTAAGTATGACTAGCTATTGCCCGCAGCTCCGTCCGCATGAACTTTAGGAAAGGTATCCATGTCCGGAACCATATTGTGATTTTCGAAATGAAAAGTACCATAAGCTTAAAAATGCTAACGTCCTGTCAAATTGTATCAAGATCGATTCGTTGGTTGAGCTGTGAAAAGGAAACAGACTGACTGAGTCAGTTTCAGAAGAAGAGTTTCAGAAGGATATTAGGTATTAAGGGTACCTATAAAAAACCTTACCAAAATACCGACAAGACTTGGAACCGGCTGTTAGTTTGTAATCATTATTCTTGTTTGCTTACTTCTTGTGCTGCCACTTCTACTCAGCTATAACATCTTGAACCCTATTACTTTAATCAGACCTTTCCGTTACTCCATTGAACAATAAATTTTGATTTTAAATCAAACAATATCTACCCCAAAGAAAAAAAATACATGGTATGCTATTAAAGAGATTAAACGCAAATTCTTCGTAATATCATATTCAATCCCCTCCCCGTCATTCCTGTGTCCGGTCGGCTACGGTCAACCCCGTGTGCAGTTTTATAGCAATCCGTCCGCCCGAGGCTGAGCCCGGCTAAGTGAATTAACCGCTAACATCCACTTTAAAACAGTCTTCCGAAATTGCTCAGATAGCAAATGCAGAGCTAGCGGAAAAGAGCATAAAATTTTTACACACAAACTTGAATACATGACTCGCGTAGTTTACTTAAATATAAAAGTCAAGTGTTTTGTATTTATCTAATTGCGTCGTAAAATTGAAACAGCTGGTACAGTTTATTTCTAATAGAAATTATACTTATATTTTCTTTTTGATTTACTACAATAGTATAATATATGATATATGTTTTACATTATCGATTTATTAAGACATAGTTACAACTTGGCTATATAATAATTAAATACGTGATAAAGCAGTAAGAGACAAGAGACAGAAATAAATACATAATAGGTATACCTAGTAGAGTTTGTTTATGGACAAAAATTTAATTTTGCATGCAATTTAATAACAATAATAACTAAACCATGTACATCTTTTATGCAGGTCATCTTTATTTTTGTAACCCCCTGCGGACCTAAGTACAAGTCTTTCACTTAACTTGACACTATGTGGCGTGACTCTCACAAATAAAGCAAATGTTTTACCGGATATCGAATTTGCGATGTTCAAATAAAACTACATTTCTAATTTCACTTTGTTCCCTGATTTTCAGGGGCCTACCGAAAAACAATTTAACCTTAAATATTTTAATTTTTTCTTTTTTCCTTCCACTATGACGACCATGTATGCTGGTTTTAAATACATAGTCATTTTTTCATTATATTCTGTGTCAAATTTGATAACTTGCTTTATTTTAGCATTCTTACTCGACCAACAGATGTGCGAATATCATAAATTTTATATATTTTGTACATAATGGACAACATTTCATTTTTACAATAAGAAAACCATTAAGGGGTATTATCGTGCGGAATATTTTTATTTCAGAATTTTTTGATTATTATTTACTGAGATAATCAATAATTTATAAATAATATGCCCAAAATTAAAACTCACGGTCAACTTACTTACTTTGTGTCTTAGAATAATTGCAGGAAATAAATAAAAAATCAAATTAAAACACAAAATATGTGTTAGCTACACATATTTTGTGTTTTAATTTTTTTTTTGTATCTACTTTCAATCTAACTTATAATTTACGGGGGTACAGAAAATTAAATATTGTGTATTAGCATATAAAGTGGAATGTTGTTAAAATCTTTATCGTTAATAAAATAAACTTAAATTTAAGTTATAAATTATGTTTTTAAGAACTCTAACTACAATTTACGGACTTAAATACTGCACACAATTATTGCATTAACCTGTCAAAGTATCAAGTGACAATACAAACAGTCCCCGGGGAGAGTTATTATGGGGCTCGCCAGTGATTCATCAATTCTGGGGGGTTGGGTTGTTGATGACACCTTCCACTTGGGATTTTCTGATAATTAAGCTTATATAAAGAATATCTCGTGAAAAGTGAGTATATCCAGAAATGGAATACCTCTGCCTACCTCTCGGGGATAAACGGCGTGAGATTATTGATTGATTGATTTGAAGCTTAAATGTAAAATATTATTTTTGCCTTCAAAATTTCGCATGTAATATAATTTAACATATTATTATTATACAATTAGGTATTCTGACTTATATTTCTGTTTCCAATATCTGTAATTTTTAAATTAATCCGAAGATTATTACTTATTTACTTAAAAGTTGACTACATATTATAATGAATTAATTAAAAAGTAAAGCGTGTGTACATACAAGCTAGAAAAGAGTTCCTGCCATTATGTTACCCGATTCGATGCTCATATTACTTTTATTACAACTCTTCTGTAATTTTAAAAACAAATGTCGTTGATAAGATTTAATGATTTTCTCTAACATAAAACACATTTTTTCTGGATTTGAATATCAATTCCGGAAAATTTATCAAAATAAAAAAAACTGGTTTTTTGAAATTATCTATACATTTCGTAGCTAGCTCAAGACTTAATTATTTTACTACATAAGATTTTGAGCGGTCAGATTTCACTAGCGTTTAACGTATTAACCTGGAAAATAGTCACTAGACTCAAGCAAAATTGTAAAAGAGTTTCAAGCATGAAAGTATTTTCCTTTAAATCGTGCAGAAATTTGCTTTAAATTCATGCAATCCGCTAAATGCTTTCACGCAATATTTTCAATGGAAACGCCAATGTTAAAATCCTTTCTTAACGTTTACGTGAATGCCGGCTTCGATCCCTTTTTAGAAACGTTAAGTAAGAATAATTGTATTTAATTCAAAACTGTTAACACAATATTTCAATACTTTGCCTAGGTACTGAGAGAAAAAAATGGGCCAAGAACCAGATGTTTTGTGAGTGATTCAATGATTTATTCAGGAAACATATTTAGCCTTATTAAAAAACATTGCTCACTGATACCCAAAGAGATTAAAATATAAAAGGACATAGAGGGGGCATTGGGAATATTTTCAAACTTTGAAGCATGTTTGGAGCTCAAGCGTCATGTCAGTTAGTATAAACGCGAGCTGTCATTTGGTCGAAATTGTACTAGGACTTATTCCAATTGAAATAAGTTTTGGCTTCAATTTTTTCTCGCCTTGTCCCCTCTATGTCCTATGATATTTTAATCTCTTTGCTGATACCACATGAGTAAAGAAACGGAACTGATAACTAAACTAGGATTGACTGTATTCCCTTCGGTTACATAGCTATACTTAAGGGTTGCAATCTGTTTCATACCAGAACTGTCTCATTACAAAGATTTGTTAATTGTAATCTGTTTTGTGTGTCTAATAAATAAATAAATAAATTGCAAAAGGTAAGAAATTAAAGAATGTGTGAGTATGTGATTTTTGATTGTTATCTAGCAACTTCTAATAGTTTTTCAGTCAATCGTTAATTATGACCCTTACTACGAGTTATTAACACAGTAAAATATTCATGCTTTCATAAAATAGTACTAATTACTACAACTTTAGTAACGACTAACCAATGCCTTAAAAAGCCGTAAATATAAATCGTTGAATATTTTAGTGCACTTTTGTTTTACTAGGGTTCTATAAAGCCACAATTGTATAAGATCAGGTAGGTATGTCACTTTAATTTTTATGTGAAAGTTATTAGGAAACAAACTTGAAACAGGTACATTAAACACAGAGAATGTAGTTTAACCTGCCCACGGTATCTTAATCCTCCCTTAAACACAGCATAGGAACAATTTAAAGTTTGCTTATTCGTATTTTAAAAATTATAATCCTTAGAAAAGGTACCGATTTCATCGTAGCTTCTATCAAACTTTTATAAATGATCACCTAAAATAAATTATAGGTAGGTACAAACATTTTTAATTGAACCAAAAAATTAAAATCTCATCAATTAAAAAATACCTTCGTCATTCCTGTCGTCACGTTGGCGATTGCGGGTCATTGAACCTTGTCACTCCCTCATCTTGTTTGTAAATTTCAGAAACGACCCCAGCTTTAATTAGGGATATCCTAAAAACACAAATTAGCTTTAGAATTATTACGTATACGTTTCTTTGCATTTTTATTTCGTATTGATTGTGAAAAATAAATAAAATAATCAGCATAATTTTTAAAGATTCAACATCCATAAAATATGTCTTGTCGAGAATAATCTACACACACTGTCTCAACTCAAATATTGATTTTATTATGAGGATTATAAAACAAACTCCTACTTGCATGATCATTAGCTATTTTTAAAATGACCTAATATTATTTTTATACAATGTTCCTGGCTGCCTAATTCTGTATTAGAGAAAATAACTCAGTAGAACAAAAACAGGCTTAGAAAAATACTTCTTACAATTGGAAGAAAAAAACAACGGTATAAACACTTAATGGTCTAACCGTGGCATTAAATTGTCATTAAGTAAAAGCTCGACTGGCCAAACGCAAGGAATTACTTAATTAGGTCCCACCGCAACTTAAGGTTACACTCAAATTGAGATATACTGTGTTTAGAGAAACAATTCTTTAATATGAAGTACTTACAAGTTTTATTGAGGCTCTTATCCTACACTTTTAATTGAGCAGTAAATATATATTTGTTACAAACGGAAAATGTCTCTAACTTTTGATTTGGGGGTGAAAAACCAGTTTGTCATCTCTGTAAAATTTTATTTCTTCTTTTTATGTAAATTGATTGATAATGCTGTAATAAAGGAAATTTGAAATCAATAAAACTGCAAAATATAAAATAAATAATCTCACGCCTTTTTATCCCGGAGGGGGTAGGCAGAGGTATTATATTTCTGGTTATACCCACTTTCCACGAGATATTCTTGGACTCCTAAGCGTAATAGGTCACCACCAATAGCCCATTGCCGGACCGGCGTAGGTATTCACGGAGACTCGATACCGTTTCCTATCGATTCAGATCGAGTGAAAAATTTTCCGATGTCGAATCTATCGACTTCGGAAACTTTATTCAAGGCGTTTCTGACAGCCACGGAAAATTTTCCGAATCCTTATGTCACATATGACATTAGTTTTCAATACCAACATCAGCCCATCTCGAAAGTTTTCGACACCAACATCAGCCCATCTCGAAAGTGTTCGACAGATTTTCCGATATCGAATATTGAAGCTCCCTGAATACGCCTGCAGGTCTGTTATTCATGTCTCTAATAAATAATAAAAATTTCAATCTTACTTAAAAATGTGCTATTTTGCCATTTTTTGCATAATGAGTTTACGGTTTTTTATGCCCCTTATAAGAAGAACTCATGTACCTACCCTCTGCTACCCGGTTATTGAGAAGGGAAAAAACTTTTTGTTTGAATTACAGTACCTCCAGATAAGTTAGATGCTAAGATTGATGCCATGTCATCGCATTAATTCATTTTTAAATTAAAAAAATGTATTCATTTTTAAACTCGTTAACACAGGATACATTTTTAATTAACCAAACATGTTCCCAAAAATACGCTCTGCTGAAATAATGGCCTCAATTAAAAACATAAAATGGTTAATTCTTCGAAAAATCGTTCGTTTACCATTCCAATAAAATTTACGGAATTCCGTAATTCCCGTTAAATTGTTTTTTGAATGTTTTATCTAAGTAGCCAATATTATTATAATATCTAAATCTACGCTAATGTTATAGAGAGGAAAGATTTCTTGATTTTTGTTTGATAGGGCTGATTTGGAAGATTTTATTAATGGAAAGCTTACTTTGTGGAAGTAACATGGGATATAAATTATACTAATTACTCACACTGGTAAAAACCTAGTAACTAATAAAAAAAGTTCCTCATAAAATTTAGTTTTTATCTATTATTTATTTGGCATTTTTTTTATTATGTTTGTTTATATTACAGTAATTTTGAATATCTCCATATATATTTTTTGCACAATTGTGTCTAATATTTTCAATTTCAAAAGAACCCTACACAGTTTCTGTGGCACAGAAACCTTAAGGAACCTCAAAACGTAAAGGTGTATTTACCTGACGTAAATTTAACAGGAGTAAAGCGATGTCAAATTGATGTTTAATTAACTCATTGGCTGATTTGTGTCGCTTGGAGATCAAAGAACTTTGATGTTTCCAAGCGTAGGCTTTTCACGGTCCAATAAAGTCAAGGGAGTGGCTGAAATTAACGTTTTACTTGGAAATGATTTAGGTTATGTTACGTTAGCTGTTTTCGTCATGAGTTTTGATGTTAATGTAATTTGATACCATTCCGTTTTTTGATTATTTCATTACCTCTCTCGAAAGCTCTTATTTGTCGTTCAGTTAATGTTTTGGTTTACGTTAGGCTGATGAAGTTTACTTTATCTCAATTATTTTATTCCTTTTAGATATTTTAAGTTGTCTGATACTATTTTATGACTGAATAACTTAATGACGACACCAACACTACTCCAAAAAACACTTCTTTAAATCAAAACTGGCATGCTTAGACACCCCAAAAAGTTAGAAATTCTAAGGCACTTTGCAGGTAGTAACACTTTGCCCAGATACTTTTGATAGTACCTACACAAAGACGTAAGACTGTGACGTAATCCATATGCTACTTTCATGCAACTTTTAATTCGCCTATACATATACAACGCTTATAATTAGTATATAAATAAAATATGATGCATTCGTACTTTAGTTTTGTCTAACCAAATTTCATAAATAAAGAGCAAGAATAGTACGGTTTCCATAGGTAGCCCCCTCAATTTAGTTAATTCATTTTCCGGCCAAAATTAACAAATACTAAAAATATCTGAAATCGATTAAATAGTCGATAGTGAACAAACTAATTTCAAGAATTACGCTTATTCTGTAACATATTGTATATGCCTTAGGTTTCTATACACCCACCATATACATAGGGTTAAGGCTGATTCATGTTACAACGGGACGGGCCCCGTCCGGGCCCGGGCGTGCCCCGTCCGGGGCACGGTCAAACATTTAAATGTCGAGGAGTATTGTAGGATGGTTTGCCCCGGACGGGGCCCGTCCCGTTGTAACATGAATCAGCCTTTATACTATAAGATTGTATGCCCTCTACTGCAATTACTAAAATACACATCCGAACGTACCTCACTAACAAAGGTGTCGTCAAAGGAGCTTTGTTTAATTTTGTTATACTAAAGCCGACACAGACTTCCAACTAGCTTTGTGCTGCACTAAACCAGTTGACAATTAAACCGTTGTACTCAAATACACATAGAAGACCACCTATTTGTGCTTATAATATTATTTTAAGAGCAGTGATAGCCCGGACGGTTAAAGAGCCGGCTGAAAATCAGTGAGGCTAGGGTTCAAATCCTGGCATGTACCAATGAGTTTTTCAAAAACTTACGTACATATTTATCACTAGCTCGACGGTGAAGGAAAACATCGTGAGGAAACCCGCAGGTCTCAGAATTAATTCTGAGACATGTGTAAACAGACCCGGTCCGGCGATGGGCTCACCACCTATCACGTTTAGGGGTCCAATATATCTCGTGAAATGTGGGTATATCCAGTAATGGAATACCTCTGCCTACCCCCTCGGGGATAAAAAGGCGTGAGATTATATTATTTATTATTATTAATATTATTTTAATATAATGTAAAGTTTAGTTAATCCTACTATTATAAACGAGAAACTTTGTATGAATGGATATTTGTTCCTCTTTCACGCAAAAACTACTGAACGGATTTGGATGAAACTTTCAGTTATATAACTTATATATCAGAATAACACATAGGATATATTTTATCCCCGTATTCCCACGGGAACGGGAACTACGCGGTTGAAACCGCGGGGTGGTGCTAGTATTATTATATTATTATCATAATATGAGGATCAACAATGAATTAACTTACTATTACAGACTGCAGTGAAGGGCTATGCTTACACTGTGTCCTCCTGTCTTTCATCGTTACATAACTGTCATGTCTATTACTCCTGTGAGCCACCAACAACATTGTACGTGGAACTGTCTTCCACGTGAACGACAGCTAATCGTGCCATTCTATACGTGTGCAACTGTATCTATACAATCAACCACACAACAGCACCAGTATCTAACAAAACAACACAGTGACCACTGGTGGTAACAACATAACCTAAAGAAGTAGCAAAAAGATCCTCCAAAAAAACCATTTGAGTGCAAAAACCGACTCACATAGTCAATAAAACTTATGTCAAGTTTCTGTCTTCGCAGATTCGTATGAAGAAGCACACACGGTACCAAAAGATGGTACAGTCAAGAGCAAGTCAAGCTGTATACTACCAGTTTAAGCTGAGCTCTGATTTATACCCGCCATACAGGGCCGGGTCAAAGTCCAAAGTGTCAAGCTAAGCGTGCTCTTGACTGTATGTCAAAAGAAAAAAAAAGAAAAGTCTGCATGTAACAGACAAACAACTGCAAGCCGAAGGAGACACTGAAATATACCAGAAGGAGGGTGACATCTTAAGAGTAATATGTATCGTAGCATATTTCATTGGTGCAGCCTAAGCGGTAGGTGGGATATTGCAGTACAAGGTGTGCTTAGATTTCTTGCTTTGTCTAGAATGTCACATGCTATATTTATATCTGTCTGCACGAGAAGCAGTAAAATCTTTTCATTACTTTTTACACCGAGTCATGCTTTAGGTATTCTAATTATATTAATAGTTAATCTGAAAGTTCTATAATCAGTAAGCACGTATAGTGGGATCAGCTTTTGGCCCTGCTTCGTAATACTCGTAATTCAAGCTCATGCTTTTAGCCGAATAGGTTAACGGGTTGCAGCTAACTTTGCACTTTACTCAGAATTTACTCCAGTTACTCCTATTTAAGAGCAGTTTTAGCATTGCAGTACTTCTGTCTTATTTATGTAATTGTTTCTGGTTTCTTTAATTTTAGTGATTTTTGAAAAGCAATTAATAGTTTTTGCATTAGGGAAGCTCGTTTTCTGTGGTTAGAAAACAATAACTATAGAAAATCATAAACATCATAATGTTTAAGTCTACTAACAAGGCACGTCATGTGATCCTTTCATTCTCTAAATGTATTATTACTTTGGTTCCTACTAATCAGCTTTATCTCATTACGCTTCAAATTCTAAACAAAGGGAAACTCCAGGACTTGAATTTTCATCTTCAAATTGTGTATCGTTTTCACTGTATTATTTTACCACCAACAACATCAAGATAACACAGTTTTTCCAAATGAGAGCGCTTTAGAGTATCAATAGCCGCGTGCCGATTCCTTTGTATTGGAGGACCGAGATCGGTGCGCTCGGGAGATAAATAGTTTCATTATGGCCAGCTTTTGGTCTTTCGCGAGGTTTTGTGTAGTACAATCTGATATTGCAGATAAATTTAGCATTTTTGTCAACCTCGACCTTCTTGTTTCTTAGTTTAATAGAATTATTGTGATTTTCATCTATCGGTGTATCCTTATTGTCGATCCCGTAGATATATTTCTGTTTTTGTATATGAACCTAAGACACTAGTCATAATGTAAAACTTAGTTCCTCTGCTTACCATTTCTCTTCACTCCTATCGCTGATATGTTCCAAAGTTCTAGTAGTACCTATTACGTACATACGGCTAATGCTTAAAATTTATAAGCTTGACATAAAACGTTTGACAAGCATGTGAATATTCCACATATACTCGGCACTAAATAAAGGAGAGAGCATACCAGACGGAGTCATTATTTTGCCAACAGATGGCAGCACAATCGATTACGGCCCGCGCCGGGAGCGAGAGGCGCAATTTGCGATTTCCTCGCCCGTGAAATCTACTGAAATGAATAAAACTATCTGAGAATCGAACTAGAACAGTTCGATTTTTGTAGCGGCTGTCAGGCGAATAGTGGGTGATTGATTTTGAAGAAGTTGGAACGAAAGGAGTACTTTTACCAAAAATTTAACTTTACACTGAGAAATTTTGTGATTTACAAAATTAGTTTTCTTGGTTTTACCTCAGAATGTACCTACTGTTTTTGCCGATATAAATACTGATTGTATTTTGCGACTATTTAATTTGATACTTTTTTTTACAAAATACGCCAACAATTTCAATTTGTTTTAGAATTATCCTGTTTTATATATTGAGCCTGAAATGGGATTTGTGTTGCTTTTTTCTCTCTTTTTGTAAGGTAAGTAGCAAAAGTTGTCTTCCTAAATAAAAATAAAAATAATAAATAACTAATTATTATATGTTTAAACTAAACTTGAATAGTTGATCGACCCAGCCCGTAGCAGTCAAATTTCCAATATACTCGTAAATACCTACAACACAATTCAGCAGCAACAGAGAAGTGAATTTCCGGACACCCCACGCATTTTCAGCCGGTAAATAATTAAAAACCAATCACGGACACCTTTCAAAAAGCCAGCCACTAATACCGGGCGTTATTCCCGTGATCGGATCCCATTAGTTGAGCGGTGTTAGTGACAGCGATTTAGAGAGTTGTGTTATAGACAATGATATTTTATTTTACTGTTATAGAGATCCAAGATACTAAGTGAAGTGGCTGAAGAGACTCCTTTCCTCCTTTTTTACATAATATATACATTTCTTATAGAAGAAGGAACTGACTGGCTGCCTGACTAGTCAATCAAAGAACAGTCGAAATCGCTGATTCTAGAAAATTTCTTGAAATTATTTTGTATTCTTGTTTTAAATAATTTGACTATCTCACTATAAGAGTTTATCAAGCAACGGTTATCTGACATGACTTTATAGCTTTCACTGTTCGTAAGCACAACTAAAAGATATTTAACTAAGTACATTGAAATATAATTTTAAGGTATTTTTTTCGAATACTGACGCAGACTCTTCTAATAGGTGCCTCTGTCCTATTATCTGTGATATCTTAAGTAATAAAAAAAAACATGGTATCTGAAACCCACACTCGTAAATCGCTATCGATTGACTCTTATACAGGTACGTATCTATTCACATTTTAGTACATACGCTCAAGTTCGTAAGCAAGTTTCTAGTACTCTTCCATATTATATTTTCTTTACAGTTATAAGTACCGCTAGCAATGGCACCCCACCCTTAATCCTAATTGGATAGAAACGACCCGGGAGGCATACAGTAGTAGTCTACACACGTAATTGAAACACCGACATTGTAGTGTTGGTATTAAGCTATATTACTGTAATGACAGACAGGTATAACATTAACATAGTTATTGTTTCGACAAACACAATTTGCTGTGTGTCTTTATGTCTAAGAATACCTAATACCAATTAATTTGATCAAATATCCCCCTGAGTTAGCAAAAATCTTTGTCACTGGAAAAGGATATTACTGAAAATCGTCTTTGCCTGAAGGTTGGTCTGGGGTCAAGAGTAAGCCCAAAATAAAAAATCCTAGAGTATGGCAGTGATATGCAATTCCAAGTCCATCACCAAACAAATACCTTAGAACGAACTCTGGGACTTGCGGCTTCTGACGACGTTTTTCACCGTCGAGCAAATATAAAATAAATGCAGTCCATTTTAACTCTACCAACATGGGAATTTGGGTGGCACAATGAATCAGTGATGTGTTTTTCTATATCTACAAGGTTTGATGCCTCAAAAACATATCAACAAAATGTGGAAAACAACATCCAAAAAATAAGGTTAGCTCAATCTCCAAAGCAAAAATAAAATAGCTTCCTCGAGCTCATCTTAAACCTGCAGCTCTAATCAAATTGGGCCAGTTAGGCCTCCATAACAGGCTCGGCATCCTTTCCCGTCTTTCGCCATCTCCCATCATTTCAGATAATTGAGTTTCACTAGTTCCGCGGCTCCATCAACTCGGGACCGCTTAATCGCTCAGTGACACAACTCTGGTCCCATTAAACCGAAGTTAGGTGAAGTTTAAACTTCGTTGTTGACGCGGCTACATGATCAGATACGTCAGTTTGGATAGTTTCGTGACAGATCAATTGTCGGATTGTCGGGAATATGTAATGGTAGTAGCTGAATTAGTTTTTGGTGGTCCGAAATCCGTATCTAAACACTTAGACTTTAAAAGCTTCAGTTTAAGTTTCATCATCATTTAATCAATCCTCATCTCAGCCTTTAAGAAGTCCAATTTTTGTAACATCAAGGACTTTTAACATTTATTTTAAAGCTCGACTTAAAAGTATTGATCCCAGTTGAATAAAAAAAGCTTGTAAAACTGTAGAAACTTAAATGGTTTTTACAGCTCTTAGCTATAATTTTCAAAACTCTGTTTAGTATTTAGACCTTTAAATAAATAAATAAATTAATTAATTAATTAATTAATTAAAGCTGAACTAAGATACCTGCCCAAAATAATACCTATACCTATATGGATTGTGTTATTAAATACTTATATTCAAATATGAATTATTTTTGTAATTTTATTAACAACCAGCAATATATTTGTAAACCCAACCGTTTGTCAAACGAAATTCCCATTGGATTTAATTTGTCGCGTATTTACATAATAAATGAACGCCTCCGCCTCGGAGCGGTGTAATCCGGCTTAAACCAGCTTAAACTGCTTTTATCCATCATTGAGAGCGACTTGATTCTCGATCGGTATACAATTTGCATGTTGTTTCGTGTTGAATCGAATAGTTGAGCAGTTTAAAGCAATTTGGTAACAGCGTACTTTGCATACCTGATGAAGGATTGTTCCCTATCTTGCTCCTGAATTGGTCATTTATGGCTACCTATTCTTTTTTTTTGTGTTTGTAAAGAAATCTTATTTTTTTAAGAACAAAAAATTTTGGATATCAAAATTTCCAGCACAAGACATAAATACGCAAAAGGATGTTGTGGTTGTGGTTTGTTGAAAACTTGCTTATTATTATTTTTAGAGTTTAAATTAGACACAATTTGCATTGTGCTATTATGTCCTAAACTAATAGAGACGAAACCAAAAATTTGGTTAATGCAAATTACTAAAGCTCCAGGCGAGAATCAAATCAACAACCTCTGCTACACAGAAGGCAGGGGCCTCTAGCAACTGAACCAAAAGGCCAGCCAAATATTATTGGTTAGTAATAATTATGCTGATCAGCTAACTTTATTGTTCAGTTTCATGATGTTATTAAGTAAATCTACCGGGATGCACCTTATAAAGTTTAGTATAGGTATTACTTATTTGTAGCTAGCTGACCTAACATACGTTGCTAAAAGCAGATTCACTCTTTTCCGAATTTTAAATTTCTTTCCCAGAAAGCCTACTAAGTTTTTTTTATAGCCAGATCTGCCATTCTCGAATGATGTGCTTACAACGAACATCATATTGTTTTTATTTATACAACGCGTAAAAGCAATTTCTCACACACCCCAATTAGTATAATAATATAAAAAATATATGTTGCCTTCGTAGCTACTTTAGTTGTGTCTAACAAATTCTCTTAAATAAAGAGCAATAATAGTACGATTTTCGTAGGGAGCACTTAATTCAGATATGCTTATTAATTTTTCGGAAAAAATTTACACACATTAAAAATAGCTGAAATCGGTTGAGTAGCGATACTGAAGAGACTAATTTCAGGAATCGCGCTTATTCTGTTACATATTGTATAAATAGATGCAGAAATTTGTAAAATACAATGCCAACGCATCTATCCAAGTCTTTAAGTAAATAGCACTTAATTTTAATAGATCCCTCGATTCTTCGACTTGACACAAGAGAAAGTGATAATGAAATCCCGTGGACGTGTAAAGAACCAGTGTCCCTATAACGGAATCGTTAATACTCCATCAGTGCCGGTTCGGTTCCCGGCCCGTCCAATACCCACCCCGATTCAATTAAACTTTAACCAACTCCTCGTAAACAAAGCAATTATTCCCACTCCACTGCAATATCGACAGTGTTGTAAGCGAAGAAGGTATAAATTGCAATGGTGGTGGTCGACGTCAATTATCACATAATTCTTTTGTTTTGACGAGGATGGGCAAATATAATAATTGTCTATTGAAGCGTCGGTTTCGTTGTTTTGTAAACTTTCTCGACGCGGCGATGCGATTCTTTAAAAGTATGGAGTCATTTACTAAGCACCGTATAGAATGGAGTAGACATTATTGAAGTTAGGCCTAAGGAATCTATTATGTCTTAGCGGTCGTAAATACTACCCTAACAATTACTCGTAGGTGTCGTAATTGGGTTGTTCAATTGTCTTTCTTGTCATAAATCGAAATATTATAATATAAGTGTTATAATATTTTTATAAAAAAAATATTTTTTACGTATTACGTACACGCGCTTGGTTTAGTTTATAATGTCGGAGTTTTCCGGTACTGAGTTGAGATTTTTTTTTATATTTTTTAAAACTTTTTAATTAGAACACATAAAAAATACTAAAAATAGTTTTGGTATAAAACTTTTATATTACTAATATAAACTTAGGGCAGACGTCGTTCTGCCACCGTATAAACCATCCCTGGACCCACTCTAACCCACACTAAAAGTTTCATCAAAATCTGTCCAGCCGTTCTGGAGTTTTAATCAGACTAACGAACATCAATTCATTTTTATTTATATAGATATAAACTTAGGATATAATGACAAGAAAAAAAATGTTAAACAACAAATTGGCAAATAAGTTAGAGTTACACTTACACTAAACGACTGTTACAATAATAATCAGGTTCGTAAAACAATACCACATCTCATCATAATTGTGTCAACTAGCATATAGAGATGTGTAATATTGATTACTCCTCATCACCTTACACACTGAAGGTGGTTTTGAGAGCCTAATAATTAATAAAATTGTATATAAAGGTCGTTTAGTATTCTAGTACTCGATTGGTGGCGAGTTTACCACCAACAATAGCATTTGCAAGGAGAATTGGTGTTACCAGCCCAAAAACAATTGTCAAAAGCTGCACAAGCAAAAGCAGCGCGCCGCGACGCTATATGGGAATACGGGGATAAAATATAGCCTATATGTGTTATTCTGATGTATAAGCTATTTAACTGTAAAGTTTCATCAAAATCCGTCCAGTAGTTTTGGCGTGAAAGATTAACAAAACACCCATACATACAAACTTTCGCGTTTATAATATTATATAAGTAGGAGTTCGTATCCTATCCTACTAATATTATAAATAACATTCAGCGCCAACCCGATGATACACTAAAATCTTCAGTAATGGTTTATTTTCACAAGCGTTTATCTAACATTTTAAATTATTGTAAAAATGCTCAAGATTTTCCAGAACAATTCGCAAATGAAGATCAGCCGTGTCTAGTATATGAAATAATAAAAACTTTTTCCACCAAATATTCACAATCTTATCAAAGTAGCAATACCAGAATCTGCATAACAGTTGAACGTTACACAAAATCCGTGAAAATGTTTCCCAATGGACTTCTTTGAGGTAAAATAAAAGGGGTTACACCCCTGACGCTATCAACTTACCGATAAATTAATATTATCGTCGGGGACAGCGAAACACAAGATCGTTGAGTGTCTTCTAAAACGATAGATGCTATGGCAACGTTTGATCTTGGAGCGTGGGGCGTTTTACAAGAATCGAGGCGGAGGCTATAAGGTGAGCGGGGAATAATAAAATAATTTTTCACTTCTTATGCTCTAAAAGTACGCCAATATAGCCCTATGAAGCGGGACTAAAGTGACCACTTTAGTCCCTAGGGAGTATAAAGTATATTTTTTTTAATTTCCTTAATGAGAAAAAGACAACCTCAAACAGCCAGTAAATATCTGTAGAGTGTGGACCATCTTCATTGCGAAAATGTGAAGAGTTTTAGTTCCATGGTTTTTCCGCGAAAAAGGTGGCGCCATGTGTTTTAAATTGTTTACCTGCAAAGAGATTTAAATCTCTTTGTTAATCTGTGACAGCCTGACAGGTTTAGAAGAAAAAACTGACCGCGAAAATTTCTGAATTTTTGTCGAGTGTTTTTAAATAAATTTGTACTAAATTGACAATTTTTCTCGCACTCAAAGTGAAAAGTACAGTTCCCACCTCGAGACTAAACGCTAACTTAATATACCCTCGGTTTCATGACTCCCTCGCAAGCTCGAGAGTCAAACCACCTCTGGTATATAATGGCTTCGTTTAGTCCCTCGATATAAAATATTCTATACACAAACGATAACATACATTGGCATTTTCAGAAACTGATAGACTTGAGACGATCACTGCTGGACTAAGGTTCTTTCTCGTTCGGGTTCGTTCTCACACATGAGAAGGTATCTGCCATTAGTCTCCCACGTGAGCCTAAAACAGAAAGGTATAGATTAGTGGGCACCTAACTGTCAGAATATTCCAAAACACTCAAAGGTACATGACATGGCTTTGAGACTTCCATGGTGCGTAAACACTAAGAAAACCGAGAATATAATTACCATACTTAGGTACTCGTTCATAGTCGTACTACGCATTCCCAACGTTATTTATTTGGAATTATATTAAAAATATAAATAGCCAAAAGAAAACCCCGATTCACTGTCTACGACGTGACGGTGAAAAAGCTGACGCAGCTAGAATGTAATTGCATCACATTAATATTAGTAATGTGGATTTAATTTCAAGGTATTTATTTAAGGTAAACGCAGCTATCAACGACCCATCGAAAATCTGCAGGTATTGCCGACCCATTCAGCTTATTCTTATTTTTATCGGTTTGGAACGATTTGAGTCACAAGAGAGTATAATATACACACATGTTTGTATGTTTCCTAATTAATTTACTGGTGTTAGTGTATGTAGGTACACGGGAATGTGACCAAATACGTTAGTTTCTGTGAACGTAGCGAGTGCGCCGATCGTGTCATACTAACCCTTACTTCCTCAGTTAAGTACTAAAATTTTTTGCTTAAGATATTTTATATATAAATATTTACGTTAAGTTTATTCTGAATAACTCAACAAATTCCTTTATTTGTATATTCCACATTTCGCAACAAAATTATTGTGTTTTAAGGGATTTTAAAAAGTATTTTTGAAATTAAAATAGAACGGCAATAGCTGCAGTGCATTTTAGTAGTGCAGTCATTACCGACCCATGGATCGGCAATGGCTAAGAGGTTATTCTTTATTTTTTCCCTTTTTCGTTAATGATTATAATAATTAAACAAGTTTTTATAACACCATTTCAATCTTAAGTATTCTAAAATTATAAGCGTCTATTAGCGACATACACTATGTTATATTATAAACTTATTTTTCCGCGATAAACTGCCACGCATTATTAAACATTTAGACGTGGGATATGAAAGAAACTACTTAGAGTTTTCTTGGTATTTATATGAAAATGGTGTATTTTTTCTTTCTTTAAATCAATAAATTATTGTATTAAAACGGATGGGGAAATATATTACAATTAATATCGATTATTTTTCGTGGCTCGGTAAAAGATTTGTTCTTTTTTTTATTTAACACTAATTAACGATCCATATGAATCGGTAATTGCAACAAAGAGAAGCTATCACCGATTCTATACCGATTAATTGGTATTTTTGATTAACGGTATGTAATGTCTAAAAGTAAAGCTACTAATTTGTTTCAATATAATTGTTTGATTCAATGAGTTAGGTTTAATTTAATTTAATGTCATTAAATTTCATTTTCATATCATATCCATAAAAAAATCTACTGAAGACTTGGCTGTATATATAGTTCCCTTTGCCTACCCAGAATGGGTGAAGAAAACAAAAAAAAACTCTGCTTTTACGGTTGGCGCGATTTTCCAAAAATGTTAGTTGAGTTTATTGTATTTTTATTATTTTATTAAATTGCTTCATTTTTCGCAACTGTATTAAAAATAGTTATTAAGTACATGTGCGGAACCGTCATTGCAACTTGTTCCGACAGTCAACCCTCACCTTCGGCTGCGCTAAACTTGGGAAGTTCGAAATAGTAGATTGTTATACAAGGGTCGGAACGAATTGATAACTTCCACCCGCGTTAAACACTCTACTTTTCATTTCGAATTCAAGGAAAGTAAACAAAAAAATGTACAATTTTACAAAAATTCAAACATGCAAAAACGCAATAATACCTACAAAAAAAAACCAAATTGTCAACAATACAACCAAAGAGGTTGGAAGAAAGAGATACTTTTTCTTTTAAACGTCTTTGAATACTACGTCATAGAGTACCTAACCTAAATAACATTACAAAAATAATATACAAATCCTTCCTCTTTATAATACTTTTAGCCGAGTAATAGTGTTATGTGCTTATTAGTGTCGATGAAAAACAAGATTTTGAATTTCAGAACTGCTTCACAAATTTTTCCTTTATTTTTAATTTTAAATATGGAACGCGTGCCGCCCCGCGCGAGGGCTATTTTCTGTTTTTTATACCTACATTCACAAGGCCGCACCTTTTTTTTCTTATTCTAATTGAAGATGTAAAAAGTTTCGTATCCCTACTAAGTACCCAAAGAGGTTGGAAGGAAGTCATTCTCTTTCCTAGAAAAACTTTTTCTTTAAACGTCATTGCCAAATGTAGTACTATTTTTTTTTTATTTATTCCCGCCCTAAGGCCGGAAGCAATTACTATGAGTCTTTCCCGACCGAGGGCGGGAATCACAGCCCTGAATCTCTCTGTGGTGGGAATCATCGCTTCCGACCCAGTACTCAGATCAAACATACACTACTTTCCGAGTATGAGATATGAAAAACAATTATGCTTTTTGGTAAATAAAAAAAGTATGCTTTATTTACTTACGGTCGGTGTTAGATTCATAAAAATCGGTAATAGCTTCAAAGCGTTTCGGGTGGGTCGGTAATAGAAACAATTGACTTCAACAATCCTTTGAATGTTTTTTTGATGAAAACATGATATTTATAAACAAGTGAAAATATAAATATAAAATATACTATCTATATTTAAATATAAAATAAAAAAATCTGGTGTGTTTGCAACCACTACCCTTAAATCTAATAATCAATTTCAAAACTTTGCTTAAGGGGGTCGGTAATAGCTGCGTTTACCTTATTTATTATTTATTTATGACAAGGCAACAAAGGTAATAAAAAAGAACATAGACAACGAAATTAAAAATAAAAATAAAGTAGGGATAAACAAAACCATTTATACGAGATGTAGATGTGATGTGTGTTATAAATGGTTATAAATGGTTTGGCTCGCAAAACACCATACACTCACAACACACACCTCACACACCTCGTCCACTTGTCACACTCCAGGGCTACCGCCAGGATCGCGCTGAGCAGCCCAAGCGCCCTTACCAGTGGCGATTTACGGTGTGCCTCCTGTTAATACCTCTCTTTAAAAGTAGAAACATGTTATGTTTACGTCACATATTCAATAAATTTATACAAATTTTAGATAACTGTCGCAAATCTTATGGCTCCACCTACAGTCTACATTAAAACTGGATATCGTAACGTGTGCCTATATCGAGTACCTTGGCAACGTATTGATTACTTTACAAATCGTCAATCACTTGTAACATAGCTACATGGCATCATTTATATGATGTTGTAGGTGCTATGTACTTGTTTAGCGTTGCCTACTTTTCAATAATATCTTTTCCAGGTGACATGAAATAATGTTATACAGTACTGGTATACAGGACATTTCCAAATTGCAACTGTGGCAACATTAAAATTACTTTTTAATTATTTACATACTTACTACAAATTAAATTGTTTCAGTCGTTTCTATTAAAAAAAAACGTCCAAGTGCGAGTCGAACTCGCGCACGAAGGGTTCCGTACCATTATCTATAAAAATAACAAGAAAAACAAGTTTGTTGTATGGGAGCCCCCCTTAAATAACTATTTTATTTTGTTTTTAGTATTATAGTATAATAATCTTAGATAAAAGCAAAAGAGGAAGATACGGTATAGTCATAGAAATCATCGTTGACATTTGGACTACATACAACTACACGCGCAAATAAAAAAAGAGATAGAAAGACTTACTCGGGCACAAGCTCGAACGAGTTGACTATAACGAATTACGCTACTTGCACCTAATTTAAAGGATCCACGCGCGAGGCGCCGGTACCGTATCTTCCTCTTTTGCTTTTATCTAAGATAATAATACATAATTTGTCAAAATTTCACTGTACTAAACTATCTCTCTGTCTAGCTATCGCGGTTCTTGAGATACAGCCTGGTGACAGAAAGATGAGCGGACGGACAGACAGCGAAGTCTTAGTAATAGGGTCCCGTTTTTCCCCTTTGGGTACGAAATCCAAAAAAGCGCAAGTGCGATTCATGATTCTTGGATTAAACTAATAGTTTATTCACCGCCCATGAAGTACTTAAAAATAACAATAGACACGTAGGTACAGTCCAGGAATCAATAGACGACAAATGATGTATTTCTAAAACAATCTTGCTAAAGAAAACAGAAAGAAATGAAAAAAAGAAGCTTACAGTTGAGCGCCTACGTAAGCATAGTTACGACAAAAAAAGGACCGTCTAGCGCCCACGTAACTATAGTTACTTAGCTGACTTGTCCCCGAAAAACATTTTTTATAAATGGTAACTCTAAGGTAGCTTCTCACAACTGCTACTAGATGACTCTCTATTAAATTTTGTATCTTACTTAATGCCTTTGCTTACACAAAAGCATAGAGTTTTTAAAAAATCTTAAAATAAAAAAATGTGAAGTGCGGATTTTGTGACGTATTTTTTAGAGCTCTGTTCTTACCTCTTATTTTAATGTAACTATTCAATATTTATATTAGTGTTGTATATCAATGGAATCCTCAAGATTAGTACTTCCAATTATGTAAAACTATCATATCGATATCATATTGATGCGACGACAAATCGACATGAAAAAATATGGTCGTAGCTCGTCGGTTTTTCGCATTGATTTTACAGTCTCTTTTTTTGAGAACTTTTAATTATTAGTTGTAATTTAGTTTTTATATAAATCGATTCTGCATATTATAAGCTATCCTGACGTAATTTTTATTTTCGTGTAGCTGTAGTAGTTTGGCTGCTATCATGTTTTTAGTAAGAAGGTAGCGGCCGCTCGGTGTATTTTTCCGTGCATCGCGAACGCGGACGCTCAAGGCATTTGTGGCTTAGCGGAGCGGACGCTCAACTGGATAATCTAAAGTCCAAGAAGAAACAAGTATTCTCATTAGGAAGTAAGATCTTATTAAATAATATTGAGTAGGTATCTAATTCAGTGTTTCTAATGGGAGCCTCGAAGATCGTCGTCAACAATATTATACTAAGGTGTCAACAATACTTTTATATTATACAGCGCCCCGCGGTTTCACCCGCGTAGTTTCCGTTCCTGTGGGAATACGGGGATAAAGTATAGCCTATGTGTTATTCTGATGTATAAAATATTATAACCACAAAGAACAGAAAAATAGTACTTGTATTTATTGTGCAGTCAAGAGCACATGACGCTTGAAGCGAGTCTGACCTCTAAGGCGATTGTAGTAAGAACGAAAGTCTAATGTGTCAAGCTCCACGTGTAGGTACTTGACTGTACAAGTAGCAAAGTTATTGCCAAAGCCCTGATATTATAATTTCACTAATGGTATCAATCGTCTCCATTCTATATATCTCATTCTATATTCCAACTAGTGGCCCGCCCCGGCTTCGCACGGGTGGACATTCATTTTTTCAACATTTTGGGATGCACAAACAAATTTCTCCTAGCAACCCATAGTAAATTATCAAAAAAAAAATTAGATTTTGTATGGAGACTTTAAAAAAATATTTGTGCCAAGTTTCAAGTTGATAGACGCAAAAAACCCCTCTTCTCTATACCAACTTCAACCCCTAATTTCACCCTTTTAGGGAATGATTTTAAAATAATACAAAAATACGTTTCTCATTATTTATTTTTAAGAGCTACCTATTTGTGCCTTTTGCGGTGGAGACAGCCGGATGCTGGGGTGAAGACGCGATAAAGTTTGTCCGGGCATCGGCCGTCGGCTCAAAGAAAAATGTTGTGACCCCCGCGCTGAGTCGTTTCTGGTGCAAAGACTGGCCATAGCCATCCAACGCGGAAATGCCGCTAGTATAATGGGTACCTTTGCTCCAGGAATGACAAGGGGCGGATTATTTGACTGAGTGGACTATTTTGATATGTAAATTTAAGAAAGTAAGTATTGTTATAAATAAGTGAATTATATTATTTTTACATTATATTTTTAAGAGTATTTGTGATAAGTTTCAAGTTGATAGACGTAAAAAAACCACACGTTTCCATACAATCTCCAACCCCGTTTCACCCGCGAGTTTTGAAAAATCGAGATATACCTACTTGTCTTGTTGTTTGTTTTGAGGAGTATTTTTACAAAATTTCGAATTGATACATCCAAAAATGAAAGTATTCATGCAAACTTCAACCCCCAAGGGGATGAAACCCCTTGGAGGATGGTTTTCGATAAATCCTAGAACTAATATATCAAGTTTGTTTTCAAGAATATTTGTAAAAAGTTTAAAGTTGATACACACAGAAATCACACTATCCCATACAAACTTTATCCCCCTCTTTCACCCCTTTAAGAGATGATTTTCAAAAAATCCAAAAACACGTGTCTCATCATTTATTCCTAAAAGTATTTGTGCCCAGTTTCAAGTTGATAAGACGTAAAAAACAACACGTCTCCATACAAACTCCAAACGCTACTTTCACCCCTTAGGGGATGATTTTCGAAAATTCCTAAAACACGGGTCTCATGATTTATTTTTAAGAGTATGTGTGCCAAGTTTGAAGTTGATAGACGTAAAAATCAAACACGTCTCCATACAAACTCCAACCCCCTGTTTCACCCCCTTATGGGGTGATTTTTGAAAAATCCAGAAATACGTATCTTGTTGTTTGTTTTGAGGAGTATTTTTACAAAGTTTCGAATTGATACACCCAAAAATGAAGGTTTTCCATACAAACTTCATCCCTACTTTCACCCCTTGGAGGATGATTTTCAAAAAATCCTAGAACTAATATTTCATAGTGTGTTTTGAAGAGTATTTGTGCCAAGTTTAAAGTTGATACACGCAGAAATCACACTATCCCATACAAACTTCAACCCCCTCTTTCACCCCCTTAAGGGTTGAATTTCGTAAAATCCTTTCTTAGCGAGCATCTACACTATAAACGTATCCTACACACAAAATTTCATGTTTCTATGTTCAGCGGTTTGGGCTGGGCCTTGATTTTTCGATTTAGCTTCTCCTTTTATATATATAGATATCACGGGACAATCTTATAATTTCACAAAGGAGACGTTTCAGGAATGTATGGAGACTGGATCTGCACCATGTACACAAGTTTTTCAGATAAATATACTTAAATAAAATAACTATAGTTTTATTCATGATTGTGTTCGTATTGGTCTAGTATCGTTGCACAATAAACTCTAATTTTCATTAAACTGGCAATTGAAGACCGCAAAAAGAAATATTGCGACCTGACCGGCAAAATGACAATTGACATTATTTTGACGTTTGTCGGTCTAATTCACAATATCATAGAAATGGGCTTAAGGAGTTAAAAATAGTTTTATTTTAATACTAGCGGCCCGCCCCGGCTTCGCACGGGTGGACATTTATTTTTTCAACATTTTGGGATGCACAAACAAATTTCTCCTAGCAACCCATAGTAAATTATCAAAAAAAATTAGACTTTGTATGGAGACTTTTAAAGAATATTTGTGCCAAGTTTCAAGTTGATAGACGCAAAAAACCCCTCTTCTCTATACCAACTTCAACCCCTAATTTCACCCTTTTAGGGAATGATTTTAAAATTATACAAAAATACGTTTCTCATCATTTATTTTTAAGAGTATTTGTGATAAGTTTCAAGTTGATAGACGTAAAAAAACCACACGTTTCCATACAATCTCCAACCCCGTTTCACCCGTGAGTTTTGAAAAATCGAGATATACCTACTTGTCTTGTTGTTTGTTTTGAGGAGTATTTTTACAAAATTTCGAATTGATACATCCAAAAATGAAGGTATTTATGCAAACTTCAACCCCCAAGGGGATGGAGTACAAGGCCGCGCTCTTGATTTAATAAAGTCCTACTTGAAAAGCCGGATACAGTGTGTTGATGTAAACGGTTCAAGATCGTCTGGATCGGCGGTTTGTATTGGTGTACCGCAGGGCTCCATTTTAGGCCCCTTTCTATTTCTGGTCTATATAAATGACCTACCCAACCGAGTGCAACATGATATTGTACTGTTCGCAGATGATACATCTCTACTTTTTAAAATTAAACGACCTATTAAGTCTTATGACGAAGTGAACAGTGCAATTAATGATGTTGTCAGTTGGTTTAACGTTAATAATCTACTTCTCAATGAGAAAAAAACTAAATGTGTACATTTTTCTTTATCAAATGTTAAACGAACTTTAAACTCAGTTACAGTTAAAAACGAAAAATTAGAATGTGTAAACACTACAGTATTTTTAGGAATAACTCTAGACTCTAAGTTACAGTGGGGACCGCACATTGATACGTTGGCGAAAAGGCTCAGTTCTGCTGCATATGCCGTAAAAAAAATACGTAATATGTCAAGCGTAGAAACAGCTAGACTTGTCTATTTCAGCTACTTCCACAGCTTAATGTCATATGGCATTTTACTGTGGGGGAATGCTGCTGATGTCCAGAGAATATTTATTTTGCAGAAACGAGCCATTCGTGCAATTTATAAAATGGGGTCTAGGATGTCTCTAAAGGAAAAATTCAAGGAAATTAATATACTGACACTGGCGTCACAGTATATTTACGAAAACGTATTGTATGTTAAAAAGAATATATCACTTTACAAAAAAAATTGTGACAGACATTGTATAAACACTAGAAATAAGAATGAACTGGCTGCTTGTGTTAGTCGATTATCTAAAGTTACCAAATCATATAAGGGTCAATGTATACGCTTTTACAATAAGATTCCCATTGAATTACAAAATTTGCCTCTTGACAAATTTAAAATAATAGTTAAGCAAAAATTACGTAAAAAAGGCTACTATAAAATTACAGACTACTTAGTAGACCAACATGCATGGGATTAACCGACTCGACGCTATGTAAGGCTATTAATTATAATTATTATTGTAAACGATATTTATTAGTAAGACATGAGATTAAAAAGAGCTGCCCTTGAGTTTCTTGCTGGCTCTTCTCGGGGTACTGCATTCGGAACCAGCAGCTCGTCGGTGGAGATGGGCTGCTGTTTGCATTTAGCCAATCTTCATGGACGAGTTTAGAGTGCCTTGTTATTATAAAATATTGACGTTTCTAAGTGTATATTTTAATACCAATAGAAAATAAACGATTTTTGAATTTGAATTTGAATTTTGATGAAATCCCTTGGAGGATGGTTTTCGATAAATCCTAGAATATTATCAAGTTTATTTTCAAGAATATTTGTAAAAAGTTTAAAGTTGATACACGCAGAAATCACACTATCCCATACAAACTTTATCCCCCTCTTTCACCCCTTTAAGAGATGATTTTCAAAAAATCCAAAAACACGTGTCTCATCATTTATTTCTAAAAGTATTTGTGCCCAGTTTCAAGTTGATAAGACGTAAAAAACAACACGTCTCCATACAAACTCCAAACGCTACTTTCACCCCTTAGGGGATGATTTTCGAAAATTCCTAAAACACGGGTCTCATGATTTATTTTTAAGAGTATGTGTGCCAAGTTTGAAGTTGATAGACGTAAAAATCAAACACGTCTCCATACAAACTCCAACCCCCTGTTTCACCCCCTTAAGGGGTGATTTTCGAAAAATCCAGAAATACGTATCTTGTTATTTGTTTTGAGGAGTATTTTTACAAAGTTTCGAATCGATACACCCAAAAATGAAGGTTTTCCATACAAACTTCAACCCCCACTTTCACCACCTTGGAGGAAGATTTTTGAAAAATCCTAGAACTAATATCTCATAGTTTGTTTTCAGAAGCATTTGTACCAAGTTTCAAGTTGATGGACGCAAAAAATAAACTTCTTCTTATCAACTTCAACCCCTACTTTCATCCGTTTAGGGGATGATTTTCGAAAAATCCAAAAATATGTGTCTCATAATTTATTTCTAAGAGTATATATGTAAAGTTTGAAGTTGATAGACGTAAAAAACAACACGTCTCCATACAAACTCCACTCCCCTGTTTCACCCCCTTAGGGGATGGTTTTTGAAAAATCCGGAAATACGGTTCTTGTTGTTTGTTTTGAGGAGTATTTTTACAAAGTTTCGAATTGATACACCCAAAAATGAAGGTTTTCCATACAAACTTCATCCCCTACTTTCACCCCCTTGGGGGATGATTTTCAAAAAATCCTAGAACTAATATTTCATAGTGTCTTTTGAAGAGTATTTGTGCCAAGTTTAAAGTTGATACACGCAGAAATCACACTATCCCATACAAACTTCAACCCCCTCTTTCACCCCCTTAAGGGTTGAATTTCGTAAAATCCTTTCTTAGCGAGCATCTACACTATAAACCTAACCTACCCACAAAATTTCATGTTTCTATGTTCAGCGGTTTGGGCTGGGCCTTGATTTTTCGATTTAGCTTCTCCTTTTATATATATAGATTATAGATAGATGATTGATTGATTGAGGTGCAAGTTAAATAGATGGAAATGAGTTTTTTTTATATTTTTCTGATAATCACTAAATTTATCTCTATCTTTCACGCTGGTGTACAATGTGCAGGCCACAGATTGAACGTCTCCTTTCACTAAATTATAATATCACTTCTATTACAATAACCCTGCGACTTACACAAATAACATAACAAATCATTTATTCAATATGTAACATAACAAATCAATTAATAATGAAAGCAACAGGACAAAGCCGACAATCGACAATAACTTTATTGGTCAGAAAAATCGGTGTTCACGTTATTCTATGTCCTTTTTTATGCCACGAATCGTATCGTAATTTTTAGTATGTGCTCCAACAGTTCCAACACGCCCATCGTAAAGTTGCACATTGCACGTTCTGTTCGGATTTATATTTACTGCTGCCGTATAGTGCCCGCAGTATATATATAGATGTGAAAACTGTTGTTGGAAATCCTGGATTAGATTGACTATGTTTTGGACAGAATAAAATCTCCGTATTTCCGAGTACCTTGTTTTTTTGTTTTTTTTTTTGTGTCTGGTGTGATAATATGAATGTACCTAAATCCGAAATAAAGTATTAATACATTATTCTCGTCTGCGCATATTATGTTTTAAAACTTACGTACATATAATTTACAACTCGCTTGACAGTGTACGAAAATCACTGTGAAGAAGCCCGCTGGTCCTAGAACTGATTCTGAGGCATGTGTAGCAGCTCCCCGGTCGTGGGTGTTTCAAGGAATTGAATACCTCTG
Organism: Ethmia dodecea; assembly: GCA_963855545.1. NCBI lineage: Eukaryota > Metazoa > Arthropoda > Insecta > Lepidoptera > Depressariidae > Ethmia > Ethmia dodecea. Next base: position 15,251,844 of record OY979438.1, on the reverse strand, counting down.
CTTACTCCCACGGCGATAAAAGGCATGAGCATATTTATTTCTTATTTTATTCTGTCACATTTCTTAAATCGAAGCTATACTTAAAGAAGCTATACTAAGAACTAAAGTGTTACAGTTTGTAGTAAGCGTACGTGGTTGACTATAGCAATATTTTCTTATTTAAAAAGAATGGCCTATATGTCAACAGTACATACATACATACATACATATGCTCACGCCTTTTTCCCGAAGGGGTAGGCAGAGACAACCGCCCGCCACCTGCTACGATCCTGGCAAACCTCACGCACCTCATCCACAGGTCAACAGTAGTCTATACATATGTATATATAAATTGACGATGTGCCTAATTTTTTTTAATTTCGAACCCCCTTTTGTAGACATAAAACCTCAACAGTCCATATGTATAATGACAATTTATACTTCTTACTACACGAATCGCCCCTTAAATCCTCTTCCCCATACGTCTTGGTGTCAGTCGTCTATTCTTGAGTACTAATAACGGCTGCGGGTGACAAAATGCATGGGTCCGCTATTACATGCTAAACGGGATTGATGGCTGGTGACCGTACATCCGTAAATTTTACGATGTGCTCTCCGAGCAGTGACCTTTCTCGATGATAAAAGCTTAGAGATTCTGGAGAGATTGTTTCCACGATTATTTTTTTGTTTGGAACATTTTATAGTTTTGTATAAATCGGTAGGTACTTCATCAACAAATTACCGTTCTTATTTATAAATTGTTAAACATTTTTAAATTGATGCAAATTTTTTGTAATAGAAAAATAACAGAACTGTCAATATTTTCGAATTTTAGTTCTTTTTTTATTAATTTAATTTAGTTTTATTAATTTAGTTCTTTTCGGTCACAAGTTGTAGATTTTTACTTTGTTATGATCATTAAAAACCTCATCCATTTTCGCCGAAGCTTCGTTTAGCCTATTGTAGGATTCCATCCCAATACCTGCTTTGTCACACCAATGGCAACACACATTTTAGACCTAAAGCTAAATAAAAAGTAAGAAACAATAGGCATTCAGAATTTGAATTAAACAAAAAATGTGAAAACCAATAGAAAAAGAACACTGAAAAAGAATACCATTCGAAATTTGAACGCACAAAGAAACAAAAAGCTGCACATGTTGCCTTTTGAGAGGCACTAGCTAGGGGAACAGAGCGGAAGCTGTGAGCTTTAAAGCTTTGCTCTCTTTCATATCCGGTTGCTTTTAGGTCAAAATAATCTACTGTTTTTAAATGGCACTCGTAAATGGCTTAGTAGTTTGTGCAAATTTATAATGGAAAAGCTGATAAAGGGGCAAGCGAAGACGTTTAAAGAAAAAGTTTCTCTAAGAGAATGATTTTCTTTCAACCTCTTTGGGGGCAAGTTTTTTGACCATAGACAATATTAAGTCCTCATTTTAGACATAATTCAGCATTCATCGCCAAACATAAGGAGCATAGACAAATCACTGATAACCTGGATACAATCAAAGATTTTGGTAAAATAATAAACGAAAGACGTGAAATTCTTTTGTTTTTGATATAGCAGAAAAACATGTATAATCATAATGCAAATCTTATTTTGACTCATTTCAAACGTCTCGATGTTGAATTGAGTTATCATATTGGTAACAATTGTGCTTGTAAAAAACGGATTTATGTACTACCTAAAATTTACCTCCTTTAACTGAAAACCTAATTACCATAAACTAGGGTTTGCGAGAATGACGTTACATGTTGTATAAATAAATTAAAAATAACAACTCCATTTTGCTTCTATTTCATAAGTTGATTCTACACAAAAATCAACAAACAAACAAAATTAAACTGAACTGAAACGTTTTAATTGTAGCTTTTACAGGATCGCACTCAGGGAAAGAGACAGCAGACACCCAATGTTTTGTGGGTAAAATACCATCCATTCAAATTCATTATGAACCCGTAACAAACAGCCCGTTATAGCTTAGCAGTGAGCTGTTACGGGTTGATAATAAATAGGTTTATCCTCTTAATAGATTATGAGAAACATTAAAAACCCCACTTTCTTACTTCCCAATCAATACTATCCTAATTGTAACTAATAATAAAAATGCAAAAGTGAGTTTGTTGTTATGCTTTCACGCCTTAAACCATCAAACCGATTTTAAAAACTCTTTAATCAATAGAAAACTACATTATTAGAGAGTAATATAGGTTATATTTTATCTCCGTATTATCTCCTAATGGGAATTACGAGGGAGAAACCGCGGGGCACTGATAATACTGAATAATATAATATAGGAAGAGGTTATTCACGAGATACTGATTCCATTCCTGCTTCAAAACTGATTTCTGTTCTGCTCCAGAGCAATTAATAAACTTGACGATAGTAATAATGGAATACTGTCTGAAAATGGAAATTCGACTACAGCTCGATTCAAAGCCACTGAAATAGCTGCATAGCATTCTGCCAACTTCAAGAGTAAATATAAATTTAGTAACCGGCTTGATGATTGAAAGTCAAGTGTCTTAATAATCCTACTAATATTAAAAATGTAAAAGTGTTGTAATTTGTTTGTCCGCCTTTGACGCAAAAGCAAAGCAATAGATCGACTTGATTTTTGCATATAGAAATTGTTAGACCGGGAGGTGACATATGGGTACTAAACAACTGATAAACATATACTTAAATAAATATGAAACACCCAGACACGAAGCCAACAGACATGTTCATGCACACAAATGTTGGCCGAGCGGGGATCGAACCCGCGACCTTCGACTCAGAAGGCAAGGTCACTACCAACTGAGCCAACAGGTCCGTCAGATAGGGTTAGCTAGAGATAGGTCAAAATATAAAAATGGATTTCTTTTAGTTCGACACGTGGTAGGAGATTAACCTAAAGTCATCCGTAGAAGGCGAGTAAGCGAATGCGTACATACAAGATCCCTCCAGTCCTCTAATGAATACAGATTTACCATCGAAAAAATATTCAAACATTATAAACACGTGTTACTAAGGTGAGATATTGCCGTAGTTGCAGAGATATAAGTCTTAAGATTGCGTACAACCCCAGAGGTCACAAGACTCGCCAGTAATGAACAGCGATAAATCCGGTAGCCAGTGACCGCTGATGTATGGGACGCAATCATTGCAGTTCAGATTGCTAAGTTTTCTTTTCCGTTGTTTACCGGGTTTTCGGGTTTGCTTAAGTTTGTTTTGTTAAAATTGAGTATCTTTTAGTTTCTAACTAGTCTGCTAGAAGTTTTAAGATAGGTTACTGCAAATATTACTTCAGGGAATTGCTGTTAGATATTTAAAGGCATTAGGCAAACAGCTCATTGAAGAGCAGTGGTAGTGCTGTTGGATTGAGTTCGAATGTTGGTGAGGATATTTACCAAAGATATTTTTTTTGAAAACTTAATCATCACCATCACCAGCCGGAAGACGTCCACTGTTGGCCAAAGGCCTCCCCCATAGAACGCCATAGCTAACGGCAACTTGCTGCTTGCATCCACCGGTTACCAGTGACCTTGTCGATGTCGTCGGTCCACCTGGTCTTGAAAACTTACCTACGTCTACATCACTAGATGAACGGTGAAGGAAAACATCGTGAGGAATCCTACAAGCCCCGGAACTGGTTCTAACGCAAGTGTAACTTATTCCTGCGTGCGTAGGTCCGAAAAATACACTAGAAATTAGTGGGTTTTCCAGAAATATAATACCTCTAACCCCCTCGGGAACAAGGCCATGAGGCTACTTAATTATTTTATTCTAAGTAGCGTACTGTTACAAAGTCTTGTGACCTAGTAGCAAGATCTACTCATACGTCTAGATAAATTAATATGTACGCACCTTAGTTCAACACTTATATCAGATCTTGCTGCAAAGTTTCCTTCTCTTTTCATTATCAGCTGACGTTTTGCAGCTTCTCTATAGAACTAAATACTATAAACCACTATTGTTGAACTCATAAACTCGCTTTACGACGTCTATACGAGCGGTTGTCGCACAAAATGCTGCGAATTGCTTCGTTTCCTACTTTTATGAGTTCTTTAGTGGCTAGGTATTATTTTATGGAGTTCGTTAGTTAAGACAACAACATTATAGCTTGTTGAAAACACTGCATACCGACATTGTATCGGTACGTTTTTGTCAGCGTTGCTGATTTTGTCAATCGACCGTCATTTGTTACTGTCGGTTGAATTTACAAGACGCCGTGTTGAAGTAATAAAATAAAAAAAAATATAATCAAAATTGATGTAGGTATGGATGCAGATGAAGCGCAAGAAGTGTGTCAGGATCGTAGCTGGCGGTGTATTGTCTCTGCCTACCCCATCGTAAAAATACGTAAGCAAAGTCTAGTGGTTGACCGGAAGATAGCGTTTGCGATTATTTAGTACACAAATTCTATAATTAAATCCAATAAAGTAGGTATATCGGTTCCGAGTTTATAAGTAATAAAACAGATACAGCTTCCGTTGAAATTGAATAAAATCATTGAATAAAATTAAAAAATAAAATTATTTCGTTTTGAATTTTTCATGGTTCGAAGAAAGGATTAATTTGTAATTTTTTTGCAACGCTTTAAAAGCGTAGTTCACAATCAAAATAATCAGATTTCATAGCCGGTTGGGCGATGTCACGTCGAAAAATAGCTTTGTCTACAGCAATTCAATTATTTTTCATCCAAATTGGATGGGAATGCTGACGGATTTAATTTAGTCGTTTTAAGTTTTTAATATTTTTTTGTTGCTGAATTATTTTTGCTTCATTAATTAATAGCCGATGGAAACTTTTTGAGGAATTATAATAAAGTAGGACACATATTTTATTAATAACCCCAAAGTAATAAAGAATTATTCGAAATTGTTTTGCACAAAGATCAAGTTTATAAAGAAAACAAATTAATTTTATGAAATTTACTTTTTACTTACACGTTCAAATGAACCTTCATTAGTAAAAATCATACAAAGATAGAATTACAATATTCAAAAAAGGAACAAATCGAAGAGTAAAAGAAAGATTATTTTAAGTAAGTATTCCTTTTTGATGTCTGTTGAAATGTCCCAAAAGCTTCATAAATGCTGCAATCTAAATAAAAACACCCAAAATTCGTTCCATCTATTAACCCCCAAAACAACTTAAGTTCATAAACGCCCAATTTGTCTCGAAAACGTCTTTATTTTTTACAACCGGCCGATCTCAGACATTATTTATCCCGCCTACCCTAAGCGTTGAGGTGAAAGTAATCGGCGTATCAAAGAGAAATTTGTCAAAAACATGACTCTGCGTGCACTTCCGTCAATTCCCTCCAATTAATAACTTGAAGCTGTCTTCCTCCCACCTGCGAGGGCTCGTGTTTTGCTGTTTCCGTCTATCCCCTTGTTTGAGAAGCCCCGTCGAGATAGAATATTGCCACTTTGTCGCGCCGACTCCCGCAGGCTGTATGCGAGTAGGGCGAAATTGCAATATTTTCTAGAGTTGACTTTTATATGGAAAGTATGGAAATTTTAAGTTTCATACTACAGGAAGAATGCGTCGGCTTTGAATAGTGAAGAGCTCTTTAGCTTTAGCAGCGTGAAGGAAATTTTAAATCTAAAAACTTATACTTGAGTGTAAATTTTGAAACTTGCCTACATTTATATGTAAGTACATGTAATACTTTTACTATGCATCGCATCTTCTTATGTGTGTGGAAAGATCTATAGACCAGCAGTGGGCTGTTACGGGTTGATATTAATTTGATAATGGAGGGACGTCAATTTTAGGGTACCCATGATTATTTAGTTCTAAACTACACTAGACTAAGTCAGTCGGGTACTAAAACTCTCGGATACAGACAAGAAATCATAAGTCATGTTAATGAACAAATTGTTTTTTTAATAGTTGAGCTAACAATAAATACTTAGGTACTTACGTAATTTTTACAAAACATCATTGGTCCATGCGCATGCCCTCACCAGAACTCAAACCTCACGCATAAGGCGGGCTCAGTTGAAAAAGGCTATCTGCACTGCTCTATATTATTTAATGATTATAAATTTATCATATCTAGTACCGAAATTAACAACTTAGTCAAAGCCAAGTGACAAAAACCAATCTTCGTGCACGAACAAACAAGTCGACTTTCCGACGAGCCTACAAAATTATGACCGATGAAATAATGAAAATTCTGGTAGTCCAAATTCCGGGTTTAGTTCAGCCACATACTCAGTGTAATTGTAAATAAATGGCCACATAGGAGCGCTGGCCATTAACGCTGATTTACCGTCCGTGACCGGCAAAGTTTAGCTGTCCACTCGGCCTACGACGTTGTTTTTTACTGACCCAAATGTTTTGTTGAGTACTGTTTTTTATTATGTGTAACAGGTTTTTTTGTAACAGAGAACAGATTTGTCGCTGTCCTTATCTGAGCATTTCTCACATTACCTTCCTTGGGCCTACCACCATCTTTTAAAAAACTTAATTCAATAATGTTTTTTATCAAGCATTATAGTCTATTTTCACGTGGGTTTGGTGACAGTTCACATTTTATATTTATTTTCCCTTTTACTCGTATTAATTATTTTTAGTCAAATATTTTTATTAGTCGCAAGTAGCATGAGTAAAATGGAAAAATTTTAAGTATCACCGAACCCATGTTACGTGAAATAGACTATAGTTTAGTCGGACCATGACTTTTTATACCCAATGATAATTTTCTAAATCTATGTAATAATAATGGTATTTTTTTCTGCATAAAGGATAAAGAAGAACGAAAAGTTGCCTCATTAACTATAGTTGGCCATCTCAGGTGTTCCACCATGTTGGATTTAAAATGACTTGATACAGCTAATTAAGTAAGTAAGACGACTTTGTCGTCGAAAGTAAACGTGTACATAAAATTTCATCTCAATCGGTTGAAGATATCTGATTCAAAATTAAGTTGCAAGATTTCACCCAAACAAACATACATTTCAAGTTACATAACAGCTTGTAAAAATGGAACTTCTTAATTGTGTTTTTTACAAACGCGAAGAGAGAAAGCGAAAATATTATGGTGATGAGTCAATTTGACTTCGTCCCATTAGCAAAAGTTGTAAGTCCCATTGTTTTAAAAATCTATTCCTGAGCATCAGAGGTATCATCAGAGGAATACCCACATTTCACATTTTTATTCTTTGCACCCCTAAACGTGATAGACGGTGAGCCCATCGCCGGACCTCGGTGCTGTTACACATGTCTCAGAATTAATTTTGAAACTTGCGGTTTCCTCAAGATAATTATTGACCTTCACCGTCGAGCTAGTCTATCCTTCTATGTATACTTATACTATGAACTAATATTATAAAGAGGAAAGATTTGTATTTTTGTATGTTTGTATCTACAAAGATACAAACATACAAAAATACAAAGCTCCTCAAAGCTTTCCATTGGTGAAAGAACTAAAATCGGTCCAGTATAGTTTCTGGGTTTATTTATATTGATACAAATAAACGCAGAAACTATACTGGACCGATTTTAGTTCTTTCACCAATGGAAAGCTAAAATATCCCTGATTAACATAGGCTACATTTTATTTCCGTATTCCTACGGGAATTACGCGGGTGAAACCACACAGAACCGGTAGTGATTGATATGTACGTAAGTTTTGAAAATCTCATTAGTACATACCCTCGCCTGGATTAAAACCCAATCCTCACCAATAAGAAGCAGGCTATTTAACCACAAGGCCAACACTAATATCCTCCTAGTCTACAAAATAAATAAACGTCACCGCGTCTCGACCAGTTTTAACTTAGGTTACGTCTTAAGGCGAGTAGTGTCGTGAAATGGTTATCTTTGAAGGCATAAGGCTTATAAACGAGCAATCACAAAATTCCAGAAAAAATATATCTTAAGCATTGATATATAATCTTCATTTTCATAGTTTGAAAATGTTGTAGAACATTATTTACTATATGAAAAAAAATATTGCAACAAGGCTGTTTTGAATTTTAAATTCGCTTCTTCTTCTAAACTAAAAGAGATATTTTCATAGCTCTTGCGGGAAAACATTGGTAATTCATCTATCTAAAATTTTATAGTTCAGTTTTTTAAAGACCAATTAGTTTTTACGCAAATTACGAAATAGCAGTTTCACCACAAATCGTCTCTAGCGGGTCCGTGCGGGGGCGACGGGAGTCAGTCCAGCGCTGACATTCAAGGAGAGAGGCCGCGCGCCGCGTTGTCGCTGCGCGCTCGAATTTTTACGCATTTTATGTGTAGTACAGTGTGCAAAGAGGGATGTCTTTTAAACTTATAACACAATAAATAAATATGAAAAATTGTTACTGGTTTATAAAAAAATTAAATATGTCGAATTTCGTAATATTGGTGTAAATATAGTGATTAATATTTTTTTTACTCAAATTTTTTTTTAAATCTCACCTCCTACCTCTTCCAAAAGCTTAGAATATGAACACAATAACTTGCATGTACTTATAAAAATAAACACGTAAGGCTTTCGCAAAGAATAATTATAAATAAACATAATACAACTAAAACGTTGAACTATGCATTTCTATATATACATATAAATATAATAAAATTGTAACTGATGTCTGTACATATATAAGATATTTAAGAAAAACGTATGTGTTTGGGGGTCTTCATAACGGCAATAGAAGCCGAAACTATTATTTTTAGAATTCATCATAACAAGTAATAACAAACATCATCATCCTTATGAGGCAGTCGGGTAAGGGATACAAAACATAAAGATTGATTCAAGGAAACAATATGGGTGTTTTATTTGTTGTTGGAAACCTCAATTTATTGAAGTGGAACTGAAGATAATGGATTTTCAACCGACTTCAAAAAAGGATAAAAAAGGCGTGAGATTATATTTATATATTTTTTTTTCAAAAAAGGAGAAGGTTCTCAATTCGGCTGCATGTTTTTTTATGTTTGTTACCTCAGAACTTTAGACTGGGTGTACCGAATTTGGTGATTCTTTTTTTATTTGAAAGCTGGTGCTGGCCATGTAGTCCAGTTCTGACAATGGCATATAGAGATATAAAGAAAACCATACAATTTAAAATCTGTTTTTTACTCTTTAGAGTTCTATTTTATTAATGCAAAACATTACCATACCAACCATAGTAATGTAAGCAACGGACCCGATCCGGTCCGATGTGACCTGATCCGATCCGCTGCGATGTGACCTGATCCGATCCGCTGCGATGTGATCTGATCCGATTCAGTCTGATGTGGTCTGATCCGATCCGGTCCGATTTTATGTAATCTGGTCGGTCCGATCCCATCCAATATGATGCAATCAGGTCCGGTACTATCCGGTTTGAGCCTATCGGGTCCGATCTGATCCTATCCGACTTGGTCTGGTCTGATCAGATCGGTCCGGACCGATCCAGTTCAGATCAGATCGAACCCGAACGGATCTAACCAGACCGGATCGGACCACATCGGACTGTACCCAACCGGATCGGATCGGACGGAAGGAAAACACCCAATTCGCAAATCACTATAGATGTTCCTATAATATTTGAAGAGTTTCCTTGATTTCTCCAGACTCCCATCATCAGATCCTGACTTGATGATAGTGGGAACAACACCCGGAAAGTATAGGATTTCAAACAAAAAAAGAATTTTCGGAACCTGTCCTGTCGACTTCGAGTAATCGGAGAAAAAACCGACAAGCTGAGAACCTCGCGCTTTTTTTGAAGTCGGCTAATAACATTATTAGACACAATATAAAATGAGGAAAAGATGTACATAGACAATGTTTATTACCATGATCCATGTTAGCTTTCACGAATCTCCTTCATTAAATCGTTTTTTTAATTTAAGCAACTTAAAAAAAAATAGCAAGTTATCAGTGTCGAAATCTTTTATTTCTTTTTTTGTGTGTTCCCAGATTACTCGAAGACTGCTTGCTGCGATTCGGGAAATTGTTTTTTCGTTGAAATCGTATACTTTCCAGGTAGAACCTTACTCATCAGGTCAGGATCCGATGATGGGATCCTCGAGAAATCGAGGGAACTCTTGCAATATTATAACGCACCCCCAGAACGAAAGTGACCTAAGTCAAAAAACGCAATTTGTGGTAAATAAGCAAGAAAGTTTTCAAAAGCGTGTAAATTTGAATAAACTTAATGTATCTTTACCGTGTTTTATCGGAAATGATTTCTTTTTCGCGGGTATATGTATTGATCGTTAATCTACATTTTAAATATTTATTTTGACATTAAACATAAAGTAGTTCCAAATTACGTCACTTTATGGCAAAAATATATACTACTAAAGAGGCCTATACCTATAAGTGTCTTTCTTCTTTTATTTAATGTTAGCACTAAAGTAACCCAATCTAAAAACAGTCAATAAAATCTAATAGATATTTTGTTATAAACAGACTTATTTCAAAAAAGTGGTCAGTTTAGTACAAAAAAAGAAATGTTATTTACTTTTACAGTCGATGTTGTACTCGTCTACTCGCGACCTCTTCTGATGCAATACTAGTTCGGTCTCTTTCACACGACATGCATGGTAAATACCGTGATCAACTAAAGTGACCGATTTATCGGCGGTCCCCCTTTTACTTATAATTTGGTCTCTTTTTCTCCATAGGGGTTTAGAATAGGCTGTTTCAGGTCAGTCTATAGCAAAATCAGAAAATACAGGAATTTTGAGTTGGGTCACTTTCATTCTAAGGGTGCGATAAATCTATGAATATTATAGTGTACACCTATTGCAATTTGGGTTTAACTAGTACATTTACTCTTGGTAAGCACCATTTGGTTAAGTGGAACTGATGATGAAGACCAGATTGGGCTACCTGAACTACTCAATGATTAGTATTTTATTTGTTGCGATTGTATTAATAATAATAATATTACTTTTATTAGTATTACCGTATGATAGAGTTGCCAAGCATTTTATGCTCGTCCGTCACAATGCATACTACCTATGGTTAGTGGAGTTGATGGTGAAGTGGCAGGAGAACTCTTCCATAATTTTGCTTTCTAGGTTTTTGTTATCAGTTTATTATAATTACTAAAAGATGTTTGGTGTTTGAAGTAACGTTCCATTTACAAAATGTTTTGTTATGAATGTTAGATCAAAGATTCATTTTTATATTGATGCAAGTTTCGTTTTGTATTGTATATATTTTATTACTGACCCTACTGCGTTATCAAGACGCGTGGTCAAAATGCGGGGAAGCGCGGAGCGGGAAACATAAGCTCCGCCCTGAAGCCCAAGGCCGTTGGCGGCTACAGTCGCCTTAAGCCGGCTACTCACCAGCGAGCTGTAGCCGTAACCGTTGCAGCTACTGCAAAGAGATTTAAATATAATAGGGCATAGAGGGGACAAAGCGAGGAAAATTTGAAGTCAAAACTTATTCCAAGTGGAATAAGTGTAGTACAATTTCGACCGAATTACAGCTCGCGTTCATACTAACTGGAATGTCAAAGACATGAAGCTTAGGCTTCAAAGTTTTGTATGAAAATATTCCCAATGCCCCCTCTATGCCCTATTATATTTAAATCTCTTTGATCTACTGTAACCGAAAAAACATAGTGTGTACGTGGTTCGCGAGCGGCACGCGTGCGGCTTGCAGCGAGCCGACGCTTACAACGTACTCATTTCTGAACCCGTAACGTAGCATGCAACTGTAACAGTTACTGTTACTAAAACATAATAAGTACGTGGCTCGCGACCCTGCAACGAACGCTACACGAGCGACTCGCAGCGAGCCGACGATTGTCGGCTTGAAAGGACGCTCGCAGTGCGCTTACAAACCAAAACTGCGTAGATCTGGCTCGTGGCCTTCTAGTACACTAGAACCATTTGAGTATTAAACCAACAGGAGACGTCACGCGCACTAGTTTCTTTGCAAAAAGTCTGGCAATTTCTGCGCGGGGGACGAGGAAACAAACACAAATAATGTTAAAACAAACCCATTTTTTGCCAAAACAATTAAACACTAGCTTGAACTAGAAGCACACACATACATTTACCCATCCAAGCACTCCGTGAACTCAAAAAAACTAATAGTATATAACAGGTATGCGTGTTGACCGACACTTTTTTTTGGCAGAGGGGAACGCCTGTCAGTGGCGTCTCCGGTTGGTTTAATACTCAAAGACTAGAACCACGTTGCTGTATCTGTTTGGTTACAGTTACAGCTCGCAAAATGAGTACGCTCGGTGGAAGCGTTCCGGCGACGACGTCGTGAGCCCTCTGTACACGCGTACACATTAGAACCTCGTTACTGTATCACCCATGTTACGGTTACGGCTCGCTGGTGAGTACCCGGCTTTAGTAACCTCCTTTTTATACTTTTTGCCTGCCATTGCCTTTTGCCTATCCATTGGTTGTAGATATTTACCTTACCTTCATGTCATTTTAATTTAACTTTCTTATTTTTTAAAAGAAATAATTCCATTTGCAAGGATGTACGAGTAATTAGTAGCCCGATATTTACTCTATGGTTTTATGAAGTATTTATTACTAGGTAAAATATTGTGTTTCTTTCTTCCTTCCGCAATTTCTACAATAATTAACCTGTTTCAAAAACAATCAATTAAATTATTAATAGCTTTGGAAGTACCTAATTAAATTCTACAATCAGTTCAATAAACACTTGTATAATTCAAGTCTTTGTCTCCTTCAATAATTAATTGGTTCCCCTTATAACGACATAGCTAATTATTAGATTTCACTATGAAAATTATAGGATTCTTATCCAAAGCCAATTTAGTATTATAAACGAATTTTAATTCTTTTGTGGCGAGAGTACCAACCAATCACCTGGAAACCTTCATGAAGGAGGACTTCTGGCCATTAGGGAGTTGTATTTCGGAAATTCCGGCTGCCGACATTACGTGTAAAATAGTTTAGTTAGTTATTTTATATGTATATTAGATATAAGGTATATATAATATGGGCCTCTGTTTACGTTATATAAGATCTATTAATGTAAAATATATTGCCTGAAATAAGGATTTATTATTATTATTATTTTCCTGAGTTTGATTAAGGGAATAGGTTTAATGTAGTATCAGTATGTTAAATGAAACACTTAAATTAATGTAAAATAACGTTTTATTTCGTTCATCATTTCAAGCTATTGGTTACATACATCCACTTACCATTGTTCAAACATTTCTTAAATCTAACATATAACGTATAACATACAATCACATTCATCTGGCACTCAATTGTCATAAAATATTTATGACACACTCGCATTGACTCATTAATTTAGACATGTATGTAATTGCTATAGGTACATTTAATATTTTATTTTATGTGTCATTTAGCAAACGAAACATAGTAAGTTGGTACTTAATATAAAATGTATTAAGTATTACGACAAATATAAGCATGTGATATTATTACAAAAATAATGTCCTATTATTATGGGCAGACCTGAATCCTCAAAATATTATCAACACTGAAAGACCTGTAAAATAAATACCTAAAAAAATATCACGTAAAAATATTATTTACATAGGTATTTACTTTTTACAAATTTTATAGATTGTCAATTTACATACATTAATTTCCACAGAACATCAATTCACTATTCGGAAAGTCAAAGTTATTACATAGATTTAGATAAGCTTAATTCGAAGAAATAGCAACGTATATACGATTCATATTTTAAGTATACATAATATTTTCATGAAATAATAGCTCTAAACATCGCATGTTATGCTTAAGAGTAAAAAACCCTGTTCAATCCATAACGTTTTGAATACATATACAGCATACGAGTATTACAGACGATATACTAGCTTTACAAAAATGAAGAGATTAAGAAAATATATATCAGGGTACTTATATATATGACAGAAAAAATATACAACGCGTAAGAGATTAAGCCAAAAAGATTAAAATAATAGGGCCTAAAGGGGACAAAGCGAGGAAAATTTGAAGCCAAAAGTTATTCCAAGTGGAATAAGTCTAGTACAATTTCGACCGAATGACAGCTCGCATTCATACTAACTGACATGACGCTGGAGCTTCAAACATGCTTCAAAGTTTTGTATGAAAATATTCCCAATGCCCCCTCTATGTCCTATTATATTTTAATCTCTTTGGATTAAGCACAATTATTCATACACCCCAATTAGTATAATAATATAAAAAAAAATATGATGCCTTCATACTTTAGATGTGTCTAATCAATTTTCTTAAATGAAGAGCAATATTAGTGCGATTTCCATAGGTGGCCCTTCATTCAGTTAATATATTATGTAATTCCACAGACCAGTTTAAATTCATTTTTCGGAAAAAACTTAACAACTAATTTCAGGAATTGCGCTTATTCTGTTACATATTATTGTATATAAAGAACTCTCAATTAAATCTAAATTAGAAGTTTACAACGTTAGTAGATAAACAATAGATTTCCAGAAACTTCTAAACCCTACTGTGTGAACCTGATCGATCAATTAATTAATAACCTAGCTATTCAACTTAATATGATAAAATATGTATTATAAATTTATTGAAAGATCAGCTACAGCTCAGATTATACAATGTTAGCAATAACTTTAGAAAATATTGAATTAACAAAATATTATAAAAGCTAAAGTTCCTTTGATTGTTATTTGCTCAGTTACTACAAACATGCTGCTAACTTGTTTCTAAACAATAGAAGTAACGTTAACTTGGTATCTTGAAATTCATAAAATGACAACAGGAATATTAAAATAAACTATTTAATAAGGTAACTCTTTAAGAATTAAATCAAAAATAGATAAAAGAGAGACAGCTTATAGTAAAGACAAAGTTTAAGTTTCTAGTATTGTTCTCATATGATTCAACATAAATTGTTATAGCACAAATATTTACAAAACACTATGATTAATGTTTATAGTAAATATACAAAATTAAATACTTAGTAACATATTAAATAATAACGAATGCCAAAAAGCAACATTCATACAAGACAAAATCATTTAAAATATCATAATGACATCTTCCCTTGATCCCTTAAATTATTTTGAGATTTTATAATTACTATCGAGCTTTATATTATAATTAATTATTATAAATCTTCATAAGAATAAATAATAATCCTCAAAAAACTTTCAAAAGACTGAACCGTAATTTCAATTGATGCAAATCAGCAATCTCGCAAAAAATAAGTTTGTGATTTTGCTCTCAATTAAATTATAATAAAAAAAAAATCTGTAGACACAATAACTGTGAGACAATTACGTGGTACGAAAAAACGTACTTTTTTATTAAAATTTATTGAATAAATATTATGTAAGTACATACATTTCGCTATGCTCAGATCTCAGTTATCTCCCTTACTTTGAGTATAATTACAACATAATTATTATGTTTCTCTATGAATAATTTTATTGTGGTATACTAGACAATCATTATTTGTTCACGGTCTTTCACCTAAAATGTCCTCGAGGAATTTCCTTACAAGAAAAATAGGCCGATACATTAACATACAAATTATTCATAACCTTAAATTATTCCGCCGTATTAAATGACACACATTTGCCTGTAATTACCAGCCATGCCGTGTTTTAATAAGCCAGCTGAAATCCTACTTGTATTGAATATAGACGTGATTTATTTCATGGAGATAGTTGGTGAACCGGGTAGTGACTATGCTACCATCCGGGAATGCAGGCAAAAGCTTTTTTTTATATAAACACTAGCGGCCTTCCTCTTGAATCACTCTATGTATTAAAAAAAAAACGCATCAAAATCCGTTGCGTAGTTTTAAAGATTTAAGCATACATAGGGACATAGTGACAGAGAAAGCGACTTTTTATACTATGTAGTGATGTACTTTATTGTACACTCATTCCTAATAGGTATCTACTGAATTGCTTCACTTTTTAGTGTTTTTGATTAATATTATGAATTTATTACTTTCTCGCTTATATCACTCTCTATTAGTGAAAAACGGAGCCAAATCCATTGTGTAGTTTAAAATATCTATGCGTACAGACCAGACGGCAGGAAGCGACTGTTTTAATGTTTTTTTTACTATGTAGAGATGACTTGCAATTTGATTTTCATACAGTGAATTGTCCGGTTGTATATGGTAGTTTTAAATTAAGTGCAAATATTTAAAGGGTAGGTATAGATAACATTAGCAGGAAACTATTTTCGGCATTGATTTTTGTTTTCCATACGCTACTTTACTAGATAAAATCGATTATAATAAAAAATTAAAAACAAACTAACACGCTGTACATAAGCAATACACGCAAACTACACTATCAAAAATTGCGTAAAAAAAATTGAAAAGGGCTGAGAAAAGCGGCGTTTTAGTGCGGTAAAGGGTTTTTGCAAACCATGTTTACAAAATAATATTTCTTGTTGTTAAAAAAGAACAAGAAAAAACTTACCGTTTTTCTCTCTTTATAATTATGTTAATTCTATTTCTCTTACACGACCTTTTAAAAAAAAATTTTTTTTTAATGAAAAGTAAGTTTAAATAGATTATAAAATTATTTTGGAGAAAACTATAAAACAATAAAAATATTAATTTAATTTTTCTAATTGAATGAAATTCGTCGAAGCAAAATTGTTACTCATCCCGTGACTAACTACTGTTTTGGTGTTTGATCCTTGTTTATATGGCCTGGACGGACGCTTATGTCCTCAGGAACACTACGCTAGACATATACTTAAATATAAATATCCATATATTTAAATTATTTCAAGAGCATCATGCTTTCCTTGTAATAAAATTGAATTCCTTTTGCATTTCTGTTGTATGTACAATCGTCTTAACATTTATTTCTATTATATAATTTCTAACCTACATTGTTTTAATGTACATACGGTGTAGTCATTAGCTTAATTTATTAATGCTATGATTTAGTAATTCAGCTACGTAATGTAATAACGTATAATTTCAGATCAATATCTAGCTAAGTATTAAAGAAATTCGTCGCTATGGAGTATTTATGTAAGTATTTACAAGTTATAAGATATAAGGATAATTTATTTGACTTATTAAATATTGAAGCCATAAATATAAATGCAGACTAAGCCCCTTTTCACACGTACCGGTTACCGGTTAGCCAGCGAAGGCTAACCGGTACCCGGTAACCGGTTGCCCGGTTGCCCGCCGGTTTGTATGAAAGCGAATGTACATGGCCAAATACTTCGCCACCCGCCGGCTACCCGGCAACCGGTACGTGTGAAAAGGCAGTATGGTGCGTATTTTATTCAAATATTTCTCAATTAAGATTTTAAATACTGATTCTATGAATATGTAATAATTATGGTTGACAATATCTTTGAATTCTAAGAATTCTTAAATTTCATACAAATTTTTCTTGTTATTTTAACACCGAGACATTCTTATGAAATGATTAAGTATTTTGTGTATCATTATTTTAAGAACGTTATCACTTTTTATTTAAAAAATATACAGTCTATTTAACTAGCGAATCTTATTATAACAATCTCTACTTTACATCATAAAAACTTATCTATTCTATTTCCACTTTGGTGTTTTCGGTAAATTATTTTCTTATTAAATTATCTGTAATTAAAATACATAAAATAATAGGTTTTCCGTTTATTTGGTAGGCACTTTGGTAATACTAAGAAAATAAATTATTAAGAAATATGAGATCCTAAATTTTTGTAAAATAAGTGTGCACTACTTTATAAAGAAGTAAATAGTGAATACGAAAAAGTTCTTATAATATTTCTGAACAAGTATGATCCAGAACGAGTATAATTTTTAACAATAAATAAACTGTAAAACCTCGGAACAACTCTTCTAGAAGTCTTCTGGTGTTTCAAGTTTTTTTTCTTTAACAATCCAGAGCGTAAGATGGTTTCCAAGAAGTTTTGGCAAGACTAGCTAAAACAGTCTTAATACTAATTTACCAGGCTAGATATAAGTGCTGAGTGCTTGCCGAAAGTCGTGGAGGGCGGCCAGTAGCTGAGGAGCACTAGGACGAGCTGGTACTGACAAAGTCCAACACCAGGACATGAGACCGTATCTGATGGAGAAAGGAGTAATTTCAGAGGATATGTAAAGTCATGGACTTTGATTACTAATAATGAACAGTCAGGTATCTACACAATTAAAGCTTTGAAGAATGCTAATGATTTAGAGAATCTTTAAAGAAAAGTGTGTACTCACTTGAAGATTTGACTGTGATTTGGTTTTAATAGGGTTTGATGTAACACACACACACAGTGTGTTCAAGTGGACAGTATTTCACTAGGTTTTTTAGGTGACTGGTTAGCTAGTATATTGGTGTTCCATGTGGACAGATAATAAAGAGAGTTATCTAGATAAGTAAGATTTTTTTAAGAATATATTACCCCTATTATTAGAAACTGTAACTAACACGATCTAATGTTATTCCATTAAAAATTTTCTTTTATACCATTCTGCATACGAGATAACGTCGACTATAATGGAAATGCAACACTAAATAAAAATATTTCTTCTAGAAAGTTGTCTCATTGTTTTGCATCACAACCAGAAGATACAGTTAATTCAAGTTAGGTAGGTATTGGTATTTACGTAACTTAGGTAAGTTAACTTTACTAATACCTACCAGAATTATTCATATTTATATGTTTTTATACTTACAGTTCATCGGGACAGTTGTGCGGTTGAGACGGACGATATCCTCCGCTGAGGAAAGCACCAACATCAGCTGCGTCCAGCTCAGCAAGCGGAGCAGCTCCAAGCGTCGCTAGCTCCCAAAGGGTTACTCCTAATGACCACTACATAAAGACAAGTTTAAAATTTGAGTTAAGATAATCATAAGAACAAGAAAAGACACATAAAGCGATGCGACAGCGAGCCTTCGCAGTGGCATAATTTGGCAACACCGTGCCCCGAATCAAGAGTTCTAGTTCTAGCCTTGAATTAAATTGCGAAAATAAAACCGACCATGTGAATAACACCTTCATGTATCCATATTGCTCGAGGGTGTTCACTAAGAATATGGTCTATATTAGCCACATCAGCGTCTATTCATTGACCGTACTCGTCATAGCCGAAATTGTCTGTACTGTGTCTAACCATCATCACGGACGAGCAATGGAAGATCAACTGAAGTGATAAAGACTATTTAGCAGACAAATTAAATATTCTTACCACGTCAGCAGCAGTAGTGTATTGGTTCTGCAACAAAGTTTCTGGTGCCATCCATTTCACTGGTCGGTTCTCGTTGTCTCCTAGACAATGGTAGTCATCCGGAAATAGGTCTCTTGATAGACCATTATCCGTCACCTTCAGTCTCAATTTTTCATCCACTCTAGAATAATATACTCAAATTCAATCTCATTTGTTTTCAGTAGGTATTGAATATTGTATACACTTAAAAACGTCAAAAGTTTATAATAAAAAGGCACTCTTAACTCGTTCATGAAGATTGGCTAAATGTAACAGCAGCTCATCTCCAATGACGAGTTGCTGGTTCCAAATGCAGTACCCAGAAGAGCCAGCAAGAAACTTAAGGACAGCAATCTAATTTATCTACAGGTTTGTATTACGATACCACTTTTAACTTCAGATTGTATATAAAGATATCTTACATGCAATTTCTAGCGGCTACATCAGCATGCACCACTCTTTGGACATGTAAATATGCTAGTCCACAGGCCACCTGTGCTCCTAATTCGACCAGCTCCCTTGTAGCTGGGGCTGCTTGTTGGCCTAATCGGCAAGATGTTAAGAACCTGGTCAAAGAAGAAGAGGAACACAATTAAAGTAAACCTTATATCATTTGGGACATTAAACCATGCTTAAAACCTAACCTCTTAAGGTTCGAAGAGTGAGAAACACAGCAATAAACTAGAAGTGGCTTCCTTGCTTCTTCAGCACAGGCGGCCAATGGAGACAGAACGTTGGCATGGACGAGCCCGCAGAGTCTTAGACCTTCAGCTACAAGCAACGCTGCTTGCATCGCTGATGCGGCTTCTGAAACAAAGTGGAGATATTAAACCATTTAAACAAAAATATAAAGACCAAAACTATTTAGTGTAACATAATGAATGTTAAAGTTAAATTTGCTCTCTGAGGTTATAGATATGAGTAGATATCTATCTCGAATAAACAGTAACATGTTGGTACCAGAATGATCTTACCTGAAACCGTCTTCACAAGGACTTCTTCATAAGTGTCTCCTCTTTTGAAGACGCCCTTGTATACCCTGCCGAAGGTTCCTTCATGGACAAGGATCTCCAGACGGATGTTAGAGCGAGGGGTGGTGAGGTAGTGAAGCTGCTCCGCTGGGTCCGTGATACGGTCCTTTGCTAAAGTTTGCTATTAAAAAGATAACACCTTATCAGAGTAAGACATGAGAATTTTTTCATGATGTTAACAGAAGATTTTTGCCACCATGTAAAACTTTAAAAGTGTTTTAAGTTTTGTACGTTACCAATAAATTAACTCAAAAATATCATTTAAAGTTGCTGATTGTTGTTGTCCACCATTATACACGTGTTTTTTAAACTTATTAGATACCTAACACGTCGCTTTTATTTTCTGCTTTTTTCTTCTTCTGGTTTCTTTTATAATATTTATTGTACAAATCACATTAATAAACTTGAATTTTCTTACTTTTAGCCTTAATATCAAACTTTTATTTTCAATTTCGTCTGCGACAGCGGTACCATTTTCTACAACAGTTCGCAGGTGCACGGACACATAATTGCATTGAATTCAAGCGACGGCAAAACGATATCGTTAATCGAGTTCAATTTACAGTGGCTTCTATCCTGACAGCCATTGCAGACCAGTCATTTCTTGTAACTTAAAAAAGTGCGTGACTTATTCCTATTTATAAAATTCGTTATATCTTCTTATAACTCACTTTATAAAAGTCCGTTTGTTTATAACGCAATGACCCAAAGAAGTTACACTTTGATAATATGCATCCGTCGATACTAATCAAAAATTAATGTTTAGTGTTAATTTTATTATAGTTTGTATTATTAGAATATCGAAAATCTCATTTCTATAATTTAATATTACTTAATAAATTTATTATAAGTGATTTTAAATGCTATATTTATAATCTGTTGTCACCTGACTGCAAACACCAATAAGAGCTTATGACGTCACTAACCGCAAAACAAGCTGTCAAAGACTGTTTACTTCTCTGCATTTTCTTTCTTTCTCTCTGCAATCACGACCAATGTTTTGCGGTTAGCGACGTCATGTCAGTCACTTGACAGTTGTTAGTGTTTTAGCGGGAAAAATCAAAATTACTTTATTTTTTTATATTTTCTCATCGAAAATACTGTAGCGACACATTCCTTGCTGCTTGTGCAATGCTACCTGGGGTGCCTCCGCTCCCCAGTCGTTGCCCACCGTCCGATTTTTGTGCTAGATTTTTAAGTTAGTAAGTAAGCATTTTTGTGTATGGCGCAATAATAATTTCTAGGACACATTATTAATCTTGTTAGTAATAAGCAAAAATTTATTACTTCGATTTTGTCTTCGGGTGAGAAGACTTCCCCAAAGATTTTCATTGTAAACTAGCGACCCGCCCCGGCTTCGCACGGGTGCAATGCTGAATTTTCTTTGCTATAAACCATCTCTGGACCCGCTCGAATCCACACAAAAAGTTTCATCAAAATCGGTCCGGCCGTTCTCGAGTTAAATCGTCAGGAAGGAAAACCCGACTTATTTTTATATAGTAGATTTATCATAATTTTTAATTGTGGATTATTAAAATGGGCCAACAAACGAGCAAAGACGAAGTCATTATTGCCCAAGCTGGAGCATCAGTAAATACCCAACTAGATGGAAAGTTACAGTTTTTTGTCATAGCTACAATTATAACATTAGTGTTATTGGTTTTGATAATTTTATTCTACGTATTTCGGCGATGCAATTCGAGGCTCAGATACTGGATCGCCAAGCAGGTGCGCCGTGTACAGGTTGCTGACGGGGCCGCGCCTGCGGGGGTCGGGATCACAGCCCCCCCAGCCGCTCAACCAAAAGTAATTTATATGTAATAAATAGTGTCCTAAACGTTATTACTGCAGTGTCTAGTACCTAACCTATGTAAGTTTTAAATTCAAAAATTGTAATTTCATTTTCTTCTTCATGTTTTATTTTTTGCATTTTTCATTGTAAATTGTTATGAACTCATATCGTACTCGAATATTATTCAGTACCTAGCATGTTATCGTGCGTAGTACTTAGGAATGTTGGGTCGCAATAACATTGAATGTAACAGGATCCCCCGTACTGTTCCAAGTCAGTAGGTATTGTTTTTAGTTTGTGTAAACTTTGTTTTAAGTAACGAAAAATTTTTTTAATATGTAACTTTGTTTTTAATAATTTTTTTTTTTTTGGGGGAGGGTTGATGTAGCGACACATTCCTTGCTGCTCGTGCAATGCAACCTGGGGTGCCCCCGCTCCCCAGTCGTTGCCCACCGTTCGGTCCGTGTGGTCATGTAACATTAATATAATTTTTTTGTGAACTCTTCAATTTTATTTATCTCCTCACACTTCACCTCTGGACAGTACTTAGAGTCAGAACTTTAGTGAAGAAAACTTAGTCAAAAGAATCCCCTTACAATACTAACATTTTTGAATAAAATATTTATTTATGGTAAGAGTCAATCTTTAAAATAAAAGCAATTCCGAAAAATTGTTAACATCCCTATTGTAATATCAAAAAAGGACATACCTACTAGAAGAAGTTACTCTATATTCTTCATTTATTTATTAGGGTAATCTAAAGGACATTCCTTATCAAATTAGTAACTCCTATGGAACATAAATGTGACGTTCAGTGTTTAAAACCTAATAAGCAAAGCTAGAGACAAGACTTTTCGGAATGCGTATTCAAAAATTGATCTTAACACTAATCAAGGCGTATCAAACTTGATACGCAACTAATACTTGAATATTGAGAGCAACTGCTCTCTCCATTATATATTATATACTTATAGTAAGTTATATATTTTATAATATTCAATAAAAAATATAATAAAATATTATAAACATGAAATCTAAAGAAAATTAGCTAAAACTTCAAAAGCGAATCAATTAACTTAAATTTAAATAGCAAGCGTGGATATTAAGCAAAATATCGACAAATCAAACTCAAGTCCTCCCCTATTTGAATATAATCTTCAAGAGATGTAAATGAGAGCCGACAAACTTGGCAGAAACCTTGTTTATAGTTCAGTGGAGGGAAAGCAAAGCTCCTTCAATGAAGTGTCGACACGATTCAGTGAGTTTCATTCAAATTTTATCAGGACAATAACTTTGTAGCTCTGAATGCCACATTGACTAACTTGTTTAATGAATAGTGGACATTATGTGCAATGTGGAACAGTAGATATAACATTTTGTTTATATTTTTTTTGTGATGGCTTTGGTTCAGTTCTATTTATACCACTTGGTGTTCTTGGCTTCAATAAGTGTAGTGACACACCTGCGGATTTTACGCCGCGGAACTTTCGGTGAACAACATACAACATATAGTCTAGGCAATAAAGGTAGTGGACCCCAACATTAATTCCTCAGTCGATGAAACTTTGCAGGATTGTAGTATAGTATAGACAATACTTGCATAAAAAAATCCAAAAAAAACACCTAACCGAAGTTAGGTTTTCATACTAAAAAAAAAATTTTTTTTTGGTTGATAATTTGATAGTTTCTGAAAATAATGTAGCGAGAAGGTTTTTATTTTGGATTTTCCTATTGTAAGTCCACAGCGACCATTAAATGACATTCCAGTTAAAAAAATGGACTGAGCAATTTTCCCGAGCAAGGTACATAATACGTCTGAGTTTTGTTGTTTCTACCAGGAGATTTTCTTGGATATTTCGCATATAGCTTTCTTAACACACATGAATATTGCTGGAGAAGAAAATTTTGACTGAGCATTTTTCCCAACAAAGATATCAAATAAATAAGTATTTCAGTAAAAATACCTAACTTCGGTTAGGATTTGATTTTTTTATGCAAGTATTGTCTCATACTATACTACAATCCTGCCAAGTTTCATCGACTGAGGAATTAATGTTGGGGTCTTCATACAAAAATCCGCTTCATTGCCTAGACTAATACATACGGTTGACGCGGGAAGCTTGGGTCCCACGGTCCGTAAAATCGCGGATGCACGCAGACCAGCTCGCACGACGCACCGTGGGACCGGCCTCGTCCGTGATAGCACAGAACGTCTGTGGCGGTGCGCCCGTATCCATCGTGAGTCGGTAACTTCAAAGGTGCGCTCTTCTCTCTCTTTCTCTTTCGCTTTGCATTATGACAACATAAAAACATCTACACACACCGACACGCACCGTTGGACCGGCCCTGCCTGCGGTGCGTCGCCGTCCGTGCTCGTCGGCTGAGTGAGGCTGATCCGTGGAATAGCGGACCGTGGGACCCCAGCTGGAGGCAGATCCATTTATCTTTAAAGTGAAACGTCAATGTATGTTGTTCACCGAAAGTGTTCCGCGGCGTAAGTTCCGCAGGTGTGTTCATGCGCTAATACACATATTGCTGTTAGTAAAAATGCCCTAATTTTAATTTATTTCCTTCTGCGGTTCACGCGAATATCCATCGAACTAAGCAGAATGCGTTTGATAAAATTGATAATTATGTAAATACATTGAAACTTCTTATAATTATGATGTTTCAATAAAGCATTTTAATTTTTTTTTTCAAAAACGTAGGTAGGTAGGTACATCAAAAATGGAAAATTACCATATGATTTAAAAATGTATAACTATCACGATATTTATTTAAAAAGAAAATATACATTCATTTACAATAATTACAGATAAAAAATGTCCTCCAAAGAGGAATGTATAAAATAGATTGAACAAAAGAGAAGTCGTAAATCCATCAATTATACAATTTCTAGCAGCGTAAAATATAAGAATTTTTCAAGCTGCAATCATAGAAATTCGTTTTCAGTAGATATTTTTTATCTGACACCTTATTTACATCTCAAGGCTTCGTTAACGCCGCTCCCTTACTAAAGAACACTAATTCATATTTCCTAAAGACTTCCAACGGTGCGATAAATTTACGGACAAAGGGGGTTGCAAATTAAAAACTCTGTTCCCTGCCAAGCCCAATAATCAAGATACAGAAACTTTCCTAGAAACGGTGGACGTATTTTTATAGGCATCCTGAGCGCGGTATGTTTTCCAGAATGCTCATTGATCGGAGTGAATTTTAATTAACACTCAAAATCTATTTTATAATGCAAGAAATAAAACCGAGATGTAGACTTTAAAATTATTTGAATCAACAGAAATACAAATGTTGCCTCAAAGATATTGTAGATTGGATATTTACAAACTTATAATAACCTAAGAGGTAGGAAAAAAACATTATCTTTGAAACTTTTTCTTTAAACATTGCCTACAACATTTTTGGATTCCAAATTTAATTTCGATGGGTTCACTTCAACTTTTTGGAATTTATGTGCAATGGCTCTTCTAGTACCAATTTAATTCGACTGAAATGCTTTGAACCCAAGATCACTAATTGCATTACGTTTGTATCACCTGAAGGGGAGACGTAACTCGGCTCAAATTGGATCCTTAATGAGGTAAAGAACTCATTTTATGCACAATTCATTTGCTTTGGGACTTGCGGAAAGAATTTGAAGGAAGGAAAGGAGGTACAAAGTTCTATAATATAATGTACTAGCGACCCGCCCCGGCTTCGCACGGGTGCAACGCTAACACTAAAACATTCCTCTTGAATCACTCTAAATATTAAAAAAAACCGCATCAAAATCCGTTGTGCAGTTTTAAAGATTTAAGCACACATAGAGACATAGGGATTTAGGGATAGATAAAGCGACTTTGTTTTATACTATGTAGTGATTATGGAAGCTCAAAATTCAAAGAGCTGTCCCATAAATTTTAAGACAAAAAAACTATGTAAACCAACTGCAACAAACAGTAACATATATTGCATTGAAACACCATCCACAGCCATACAAGTAGTGTGCTCTAGTAAACGTTGATTTAAACTTAGTAAATAAATAAATAAGACGTTTATTCATCCACACAACGCTACTAGACTAAAACTAAAAACTAAGTTAGAGTAAGCACATAATGTGAATAAAACAGTTACAGTCTCAGCACAACTGCGGCTTTTCAGACCCTGCCCCAATTTAAAATATTTTAAAACACTTTTGGTATAACTGTACAAAGTGTTATTAAAAAAAATTAAACTATGAAGGGCTATTCACAGAAAAGGCTATTGGCAACAATAGCCATAAATATTTGAATTAACCCTGTCGACGTTCATTATCGTATACATTCAGGCAGAATTAGTGCTACATATTTTAAATGTAACATTCCGGATTTCCAACGTGGGATTGCTTAGCCAAAGATCAACGGGAACCACATAATGTGGGTTAATTTATCTACGGTAGTGACTGAATGAACGGATATGATACAAGTTATAGAATATCAAGATATCATGAAAGATTAAAACAATCGGTTGTCTGTAAAGTCGGTTTACTGACGGTAGTTGAACGTGACAACGTCATACTTTTTGGATTGTGCCTCTTTGTCGCTCGTTGCGCGCTCTCGCTTGCAGTGGAACGCCCGCATACGTCGTACTTTTTCGTGCAAGCAGCCGGCTCCATCGAATTATAAGACGTTGTCCACGTAAAAAAAAACTCACGCCTTTTATCCCTGAGGGGGTAGGCAAAGGTATTCCATTCCTGGATATACCCACTTTTCACGAGAATATTCGACCCCTAAACGTGATAGGTGATGAGCCTATGCATCGCCGGACCGGGTCTGTGACACATGCATCAGAATTAATTCTGGGACCTCATGGAAAATCTGGCAGTTGAAACGATTATTGTTTTTCATCATCTCGGTTTCTATGTCGGACTCAGATTCAGTTTAAAAAAAAATGATTTTGCTTATTTGTATAATATGTCTGTCTTTCTTTATCGGCAATAGTCAATGTAGCAGAAGCAGTACCTATAGATTACAAACCTTTTGTCTTTTTCATCAATAATATCATAATAATCTTAAAGCGATAAGACCCCCCATTGTACTTTTTTTGTATCACCATAAGTAAGTAAGTAACAACTCCTTATTGTACACGTATTGGTGTACAATAAAGAGTTGTTACTTACTTAGTTAATACTAATACTAGGTACACGACGTACATCTGTTTACAACTTTTATCGCTTCAGCTTAAAACTTAAGCCTTCGAAGATCGCTACAAATGGGGTAGTAAACTAAATCTACTCCGACAACAAACTAATTTATAGGTCGTATCTAGAGGAACACATTGTGTGTGCGATGCCAAATGTTTTTATCGTCAGGCGCCGGAACGTTGTATATGAGGTTAGGAACTCGGTTTTTGCGGCATTCATTGTTTTGCCGGTGACAATAATGCGTACGCATTAATTTTGTAGACAGAAAAGCTTGTTTTGTTAGTTTAAAGACTAAATATATTGTTATGTTGCTGTCACAGGATCACAAATGAGATATTGTATTAAATGAATGGGAATAATTGAATCTGGTTTAACAAGAACATCTATTTCGTGTTTTATTCAAAGTTATAACTACCTATTTTGTATATACAAAGTAAAATTTACGAAGTTTTCCTACATACATAAGGATTTCTGAATTATTGATTATTATATTATTATCTGAATGATTATTATATTTTGCTAGAGGAGCATAAATAGTAGATTGTTATACAAGGGTCGGAAGGAATCAATTCCCATACGAGGTATTTAGACGCCCGAGCGCAGCGAGGGCGGATATAGTCCGAGTAGTAATTGATATCTTCCACCCGCGTTAAACACTCTACTTTTCATTTCGAATTCAAGGAAAGTAAACAAAAAAAATTAAAATTTTACAAAAATTCAAACATGTAAAAACGCAATAATACCTACAAAAAAAAACAACATTTTCAACAATACAACCAAAGAGGTTGGAAGAAAGAGAAACTTTTTCTTATAAACGTCTTTGAATACTGCATCATAGAGTACCTAACCTAAATAACATTACAAAAATAATATACAATTTACCTGACATTGGCATAATGCAAAACGCCGTGCCAAAAAAAAAAAAACTTCCTCTTTTTAATAATATGTACTTTTAGCCGAGTAATAGTGTTCTGTGCTTATTAGTGTCGATGAAAAACAAGATTTTGAAATTCGGAACAGCTTATCAAATTATTACTCTTTTTTTAATTTTAAATATGGAACGCGTACCGCCCCGCGCGTGGGCTATTTTCTGTTGTTTATACATACACTCACAAGGCCGCACCTTTTTTTCTTATTCTAATTGATGTAAAAAGTTTCGTATCCCTACTAAGTACCCAAAGAGGTTGGAAGAAAGTCATTCTCTTTCATAGAGAAACTTTTTCTTTAAACATCTTTGCCAAATTTAGTACAATATTTTTTTAATTCATTCCCGCCCTAAGGCCGGAAGCAATTACTATGAGTCTTTCCCGACCGAGGGCGGGAATCACAGCCCTGAATCTCTCTGTGGTGGGAATCATCGCTTCCGACCCGGTACTCAGATCAAACATACACTACTTTCCGAGTATGAGATATGAAAAGGTTATCTTCACACTATGATTCCCCCCAACCGCTTCTTTAGACCGTTGTTCTAAGAAATTTCTAAAACGTTTTACAGAATCGATAACATACTGTGCTTACTGGAGGAGGATTATGGATTTAACATTGCAATAGGTCACAAATATCTTATAAGAAGTATAATTTCTCACCTGAGAAACATGTGTGAGGTTCGAAGCTGCGTAGTATGAAACCCGGGACTCAGGTTTAGCATAAACGTGATCGCTGATGTGTGTGGTGGCGTAAGGCGACGGAGATCTGCGACTTCCTAAATTCAAACATATTGCTTTAAATTAGAGTGTAAATTCCAATAGACATGCTTAAAATAAAAATCATAAAGTCTAAATAATAAATGCATAAAGTATCTATTCAAGAGACGCTTCAATGAGAGGCAAACTTTTACGTACGTACGAAAGCATTCTGGTCAAACGAATTATAGGACCCAGCCAAACATCCAATGCTTACAGGTGGAGAAGACCAATTTATAAAATAATTCTATTGTGTCTGCGTATTGACACTAACATAAATCTCATTGGGTTAAACGTGAGTCAAATCGAGTAACAGGGTGACTCCGCTAAAATTTCGTCGTATTTGTCAAAAAACTCTACTGAATCCTTGTTGCCTTATTGACAACAACTTTAGAATACGTTTATTCCGTTACTTCTATGTTATTTTGAAAAAAAAACCATAAAGAAAAAGAAAACCTGTTTCAGAACATTTACCTTATTGTTACAGAAACTAACAGATCGATAAACTTGCAAGAAGAACAAAGTTTGGTGCCAAATATTTTTGTTTTAATTGTAACTTTTTTGAGATTGCATTTGGCAACGAACTCACCGAAAGGGAACTTGTGTAAGCTGGCTATTGTAGCATAAGAGCCCGTGGAGCTGGGTGGTCGACCAAGAGTATCCAGCCTTAGAAGGACATTTTGATGACTTCCATACGCTGCTGTTGTGTACGATGTGCTGGGAGCAAATACATTATTGTTAATGTAAGTAAAACATAGTTATCTACACCACATGACGCTAGGTGAACTGTGAAATGGGTGCACCTATAATATAAAACGCGTAACAGAATAAGTGCAATTCCTGAAATTTATTTTGTTTAGTATCGACTACTTCATCGAATCCATCTATTATAAATTTGTTAAATTCTTCCGAAAAATGAATTAGCATAACCAAATTTAGGGGTGCCTATGGAAACCGTACTATTATTGCTCTTTATTTAAGAAATTTCTTTAGACGTAACCTTAACAATTGCAAATGGAAATGCCTTTGTGAACCTAGCTATATAATTTAGGTGCACTATTTTATTGTCTGTCAATAAACCTCAAGCCACACCATTCATCACGACTGTCACACAGACAGGTTTCCCCCGTACTTTATATTCTTGCCTTCAGTAATAGGCGATGGCGATTCGTATATTTCTTGTTTTCAATAGTTACACTATCAATTATCATGTAGGTATATATTTTCAAAAAGTGTATTATGTTTTTTTTGTTGTATGTTTATGCCGAATAAAAAGTGTGTTTCTTTCTTTTTCTTTCTTTCTTAGATTGAGTCTGACTAATAAAATACTGTTACGATGAAAAAATGATTGATATTGTATCAATTTCAATAAGAATATTAATAAGAATATGTCGTATTTTTCTGAACCTAATTGTATGGATTTTCGCTATTAAATTATTTTGTACTTTTATGATATTATTAATTTTAAAGGTAAGAATGGTGATTCCCATATATCAGATCAGAGTTTTAGTCAATTAGATCTTTAGTCAATTTTCATTCATAGCAATCCGCAATAAATTATATGACTATGACTATGACTATTTTCGGAATATGGTTTTCCGTTTTTTATGTAAAACAAGTAATCTAATAGGGCAAACATCTTGTGTTTCAACGATCCGGAATAATCTGGTTCTCTCCAGTTTCCTTCTCATTATTTTCGCAGGGTTTCGTTAAAAGTCAATGGAGAACTTCATACAATTAAATTCCAATATTATTTGTTTTTTTCTACTTAAATAACTTTCTTTATGAGCCTACAATTGAATTTGATTCCAGCCCCGAAACGAACCCTCCCATTTCTAAAACTCATTGAGGAAAAAATATGTGCAATTTATTTAATTTTCTAAGAACTTTATTAAATACTAGCAGTTCTGCGCGGTTTCTCCCTCGTAGTTCCCATTCCAGGGGAAATACGGGAATAAAATAAAGCCTATGTTACTTAAGGATATTCTAGCTTTCCATTGGTGAAAGAATTTTTAAAATCGGTCTTGTAGTTTTTGAGTTTATTCGTAACAAACATACAAATCTTTTCTCTTTATAATATTAGTATAGATGTCTTATTACAAGAATAAAATATTACTTGGTAAGTATTTTTTACTATCACGATATTCACGCATTATAACACATTTTACAGCGTATTTTCGCAACGTCATAATTTTTTTAACACACGATTCATGTTATAATTAAACCCTGTAGTTACTTCGTCGATACTATTACCACTACGGTGTACCTACCTATATGTAATACCAATAAATTAAACTATTTTTATCGTCATCATCGACTCATAACAGCCCACTCCTGTACTATAGGCATTTCCTTTTAATCATATTTTTTACTTAACTTTAAATTAAAATCATCTGCTCCCAAAATATTTTCTTGGAAATTTGTTCGTAATTAACTGAAATAAAGTTCAAAGGCGAGATAATTTGGTTTGAAAGTCTCGTCAAGTTAACTTTGTTCTCGAAATCTGATGTTTTCGAGAGTAATATTTATTTGCTCCGAGAATTCATGCAATAAAGATAAATGAGGCTTTGGAACAATACTTAAATCTCGAAAATCGAATTTCCCATCAAAAATGTACTGTGGCCGTCGCCTCAAATAGACTATAGAGCATTGTTTTAAAGTTATAGTTTAAAACATATCTTAAAGGCTTACCATAAAGTTTCAGAGAATTTATACGGTAATAAATAAATACGTAAATATTTCACGATAAACCCTCATTTATGCGAAAGTTATGGGCAATAAACTCCCATGTGAGCCCACTACAGATTGAGACGTAGTACTCGACTATCGAATAAATTCAATAAATCGAGGCTAATGCTTAGTGCTTTCCGAAGCACGAACGAGATCGTTAAAAATGCAACTAAGCGCAGAATACATAAATGCATAGGTACACTTGTGACACGCTACCTGACAAATATAAAAAACGACAAAGTAAACAGTTATGTATCAGTTCAAATATCCCAACCCGTATCAATGACTCGTCAAAATTGTGATAAACTACAAACGTCATCATCAACATCATCAGAATACATTAGTCCACCGCTGGACATAGGCCTCCCATAATGAGCGCAATAGCGCCCTGTCTTCAGCTCGACGCATCCAGCAACTGCCTGCAAACTACGAACGTAAAGCGCTTTTATCCGCCGCAGATATACAACATGTAACAGAATAATTCGCAATTCCTGAAATTAGTTTGTTCAGTATCGACTACTTATTCGATTTCAGCTATTTTTAATGTGTTAAATTTTTCAAAAAAATGAATTATCGTAGCTGAATTTAGTGCTTTCTATGGAAATCGTGCTATTATTATTCCCTCCGGACCAGCTGTACCATTGAGTTTTACCATTGATGGTACAACTGCTACCGACTTGTACCACTTGTACTTGTACACTCAAATGGTACAGCTGGTCCGGAGGGTTATTATTCGATATTTAAGAAAATTGGTTAGACATAACTAAAGTTCGATTGCATTTTATTTTTTTATATTAATATACTAATTGGGGTGTATGAGGAATTGCGCTTTTTCTGTTACGCGTTGTATTAATAGAGCAATGATAGCCCTACGGTTAAAGAGCCGGTTGAAAATCAGTGAGGCTCGGGTTCGAATCCTGGCATTGCGTTTTTCAAAATCTCACGTACATATTTATCACTAGCTCGACAGTGAATGAAATCATCGTGAGGAAACCCGCAGGTCTCAGAATTAATTCTGAGATTGTGTAAATAGACCCAGCCCGGCGATGGGCTCACCACCTATCACGTTTAGGGGTCCAATATATATCGTGAAATGTGGGCATAGCCAGTAATGGAATACCTCTGCCTACCCCCTCGGGGATAAAAGGCGTGAGTTTCTTTTTTTTTATATATTAATCAACGCTAAAGGTTCAAAATTCAACTCACTGTATAGAATCGTGGTGCCTCGCCTTGCTGCCTCGTCGATAAAGCGTGCCAGCTGCGGCTGCAGCTCCCAGCAGCGCCAATGCAGCCGCCGCGCAGCCTCCCGCCGCGAATAGCACTCCACCGGAATTCCTAGTCGCATCGCCGGCCAGCCGCGCTGTGTCATTCTGTGTTACTATTGTTGATAGACCTGGGTGTAAAAAAGTTATAGACAAGCCAGGAACAACACAAGATACAGTGTTTTAACATTCGCCGATAATGATAATATAAACCCAATAAATACACGATAACAGCGGATTAGACAAATAAATAAATTGTGGGACACAATTTACACACGGTTCTTCAATCCTAAACTAGGCAGAGCCTGTACTATATGGGTACTAAACAACTGATAGACATACTTAGATAAATATTAAACACCAAGACACGTAACCACGCGGGGATCGAACCCGCGACCGCCGACTAAAAGAGGCCGGCCTTTATTTTAGGTATTTAGCAACGTTTTCACAGCGTCTTTTTCGTCATTGATATCGATTACGACATTGACCGATACTTCTATCGTTCTGATAATTATGATATCGTGGTAAAAGAGAGCATCGTACTGTTTCTTTACTATTTTGCTGGGACTAGATATCAAAAGTACTAGATGTGATACCCATATCATTCAGTGTTGTTACCGTTCACCTGTACCTATATCACCTAAACCTATCCTATCGGTGTAAACGTCCTATCGGTATTCATGCAAGATTAAACCTATTATTCGTATATGTTATGACGTCTTTCTATAGCGTTTTTTTACGGCACTTTCACTATATAAAAATCTTACACTGGAGGTTTCTTAAAAAAATAATTAATATAACTCCAAATTATTTAATTAAAAGATAATTACGTTGAAATTTGTATTTTTTATTTTTACTTTTTAGTAAGTTGCTTATCCTTTTATGAAAATAATTTCAAATTCTCACATTTTATTTCCTTTGCATCGTAAAGGCGACATTTTAGTAATACGTTTGAGTTGTCTCACCAAAAACTGCACTTTATCTCCTTTTATTTTGTGCACGCTTTCAACAGTAAACAAGAATATACTTTTAAAGCTTTCTCAACTGAAATCTCTTCCGTTAACCTAATGATATTAGATGAATCCTGCCACATGAAATATTAGGGGTAATAGAAAAACTTTCCACGAATTCGGAGGGGAGGGTGTAATAACAATATAATAAGGACAGGTACGCACTCAGGTTCCTATACGTTTTATTAAATACCACCCCTCCTTTCCATAAGAGCGTTTAAATGGATATTATCTCCTAAGGTGTTTAAATTAGGAATAGCGATCCCCTGGAAGTAGGGTGACGTGAAGATAATCACGGTTCTGTAGCTCAAAATAAAATTAAAATAGTATACCTATAAGTAAATAATGCGTCTATTTTTGTATGTTTCAAACTCAAACAGTACTGGACCGATTTTCAAAATTCTTTCACCAGTGGAAAGCTAGAATATCCCCGAGTAATATAGGCTATATATTGTTCCCGTAGTCCCACGGGGACGGAAACTACGAGGGTGAAACCGCGCAGAACCGCTAGTTAGGAGGATAGTTTACACTATAACTAAATAACTATCCTCCGACCAAATTTTATCAAGGGAACGTAAAAAAAAATAACGACAATGCCAGATCAGCAGGCGTATTCACGGAGGCTCGACACCGTTTCCGTTCGATTCAGACCGAGTGAAAAATTTTCCAAAGTCTATCGACTTCGGAAACTGTATTCTAGGCGTTTCCGACAGCCACGGAAAATTTTCCGAATCCTTATGTCAAATATTACCTATGACATTAGTTTTCGATACCGACATCTGTGAAGATTTTCCAATTCCGAGTCGAATATCGAAACTCCGTGAATACGCCTGCAGGTAGTATTTATATTGTATACAGATTATACCTACGATGTATCCTTAGTTGAATATAGTAGATACTAAGTAGTATTATTTTAGGAAGGTACTAAAATTTCTCAAAACTCAGCCTTGCCTACTAATATTATGAATGCAAAAGTAACTTTCTCAGTCAGACTGTCTGTTTACCTTTTTACGGGAAAACCGGTAGATCGATGTTGATAAAATTTACGATACGATTACGATAGTAAGATATAATACTTTGTTGAAGGACATATCTATATAACTAAGTGGATGTGATACCCTAGAGTTTAAATTACTAACAAATAACTGTTTGCTAATCAGATAATTTTATTCTCTGAAGCAGAGGTTTTCAAATTTCGAAATGAAATATTCAACTGATAATAAAATGGAAATGAGACATTAAATTACTCTTGGAAAAGTAATTATGAAATACTAACCTCAAGATAGCCTTTCGAAATTAATAATAAAGGTAATTGAAAAGCAATTCAGAGAAGCACCTACCTAAATTGATAAACGTATTTCATGGCCACAAAAAGATTTGAAAAACGAACGCCATAAAAAACAAATTTGTGGAACAGAAAGGAAGTTAACGCGTGTAAAAGGAACAAGGAATTTCCAAGTCAAATAAAAGTACAATAGAACAATCGATACTTCCTTGTAAACACATTAAAATGAGGGGTGGTCCCCTCGATACGTCTTCATCCCTTGCAGAATATCCTGTTGCGTCTACTTTACAGATATTCTTAGTGTAAATAAAGACTTTATTGCTTTGAGATAGGTGCTATATATTTTGTTTAACTTGATAAGTAGGTACTATGTACTTGCTAATAAAGTCTGCAAGGGTGTGATTTCAGTAAACTTTTCTCCGAGTAAAAAAATGAGAAGCTTAGGTACTTCTCTAACAGAAGAATAAACTGATATAGAAATAGATATAATGTGATATTCTAGAAAGTTATTTTATTCTATGAGCGATGAGCGTAATTTTTTTTCGAGTTATATCAAATTTTTCAGTAACCTATAGAAATATACTTTGAAAACTTTATCTAAATACAAAATTTGATCCGAATAGTTTCCTTTTCCTTTAATATTATTGAAGAATTGTTCATTTAATAATATTAAAACTGGTGATATCTTATGGTGACCTCTTATGCTACCTTTGATTATATCGTTGTGCTCTCTGCCGTTACAATTTCATAAAACAATTACGATGTCTTTCACTTTGCGAGTGTCATCTTTGAATTCAGGGTAGTAACGATGCGAATTGCACAAAATCATAAAATAATCTATACTACTTATAACATCAACTACTATACTAGGTCGTGTAACTATAGATTGCTTTACCAAATATAAAACCTTTTTCAAATGCCTATATCTGCGCGCAATGTAATTCTATCTGGATAACAATTCAAACCAACTAGAACGTTTCAAACATAAATGTTACGTATAATCCGCACAATGTAAGTGACTCCCTTCCTCCAAGTGCCGATAGAGTGGAAAATTTATAGTTATTATTATTGCACTAGACAGAGAAAGTGTGGAAGTTCTCTTTGGAATTGCTTTTATATATTTTTAGTGTACCAATCGCTAGTTGTAAAATTATTTGCTGAAGGGGAACGCGGTTGGTGCAAGTTTAGCAATTTTTGAATACACTCAGTGAGATTGTTTGGATTATTTATGACTTCTTTATATTGGGTCTTACCCAAAGTTATTAAAGTAAAGATGAGTTATATTCATAAAGCGCGCGATTGGATATTGTTCCGTTACGAGTGAGTATAACATAAAAGAAAGAGACAGCAATCTGTCAAGAGTTGCGCTTGAAATACGACTTTAAATACAATGCGACTAAATAAAATTAGACCAATTATCTACATTACCAGTAAGATATCTATCTCTTTTTATATTTAACAAGTTTAGTCCAAGAAGCTTATAAGGTACAAACTCCTTGGTTTAGTCTTACCCACATTGAAGGGTTTAAGTTGATCCAGTATTTGGATGCCACTCAATTGCAGCGATACCGATCTAGTGTCCTTGAAATATGATAAAACTCGTCCAAGTGCGAATTGGACTAGCTAACTTAGGGCTAAGGGTTCTGTAAACAAGTTTCTTTATGAAGACCTTAAGGAGTTCCTTTATTTTTTTACTTACTTAATATTTTTATTTGTTATAACGGCGTGTGTTTTATTTTTTAGTCCAAATATTGAAAGTCATTGCAATTACTACTAGACTCTAACTCTGTAACAGCTATAGATTCAAATGTAATTTACGTTTTTATTATAATTAGTAGCCTCGATTTATTGGCATAATGCTTGATTTTTTGTATTTCGTGGTAGTCTATTTTTTGCCACAACTAATTTTTCCTCCCCATATTTGAGCACGTAATTTATCAAAACCCCGTGGTTTTACTTTATTAAAATTTTTGGTCGTAAAAATACGCATCTATTGTGGATAAACTTATCTAAGAAAAAACATAGTCATTTTTGCGTGGCGTGCTAGCAGTCGCTAGTGAACCCTATCAAGCTAGGTTTTAGATCGGTTTTTCAACGTTTACGTATTGAAGAGTACCTACTTAATTCATTTCTTACAAGCTTTTTTTAATTTGCTATGTTCGGATGGAATTTTGCAACTCAATTTTGAAGCAGATATTTTTACAAGATTAACTAAAATTTGGCTGTAACATTCCTTTGCTAGTTCCAGTCTCATCACTAGTTGTTTGTTTTAAAATATACCTAGTCCTACGTAGATACCCTTTAGATCCTTCTAGTACCCTTAAGATTTTGCTGTCCATACTACCACTTGTGAAAGTGGGTATATCCAGAAATGGAATACCTCTGCCTGCCCCCCACGGTGTAAGTTTTTTTCTTTTTTTTCTACCACTTGTCCTAAGTAGAATATTGTATAACATACAACCACGAACAATAACACTAATGTATTCTGTCACTACGAACACTTATCACAAGAATAGCGTAGGCACAGTATGTAGGACGTAGACAGGTATGATTGATTAAAAATAGGCCAGTACGTGATTTATGGTCGGGCAGGATCCAAATTTCATTCCCCGAAAGCTATTAAGGCCTCCGGTTTTCGTTTGGACGATGAAGTACAGAGATGTATGATCATTTTCATTTGATGTAGGTACTTAGTTAGTTAGATGCTTTTACAGGCAATGATATTTAATTCCCATGAAAACTCACACTTAGTGCTAGAAATGAAATATCAAATGTGAAATTAAGTTCATAAGATATGCGCTTTCATAAGTCGCAGGCTAGACCCATTCCTACTAATCCATTCAATGGTATAATAAGGTAGCTTAATAAGGCGTAACTTTTAAAATAACACATTTTAGTAAAGATAGAAGACGTTATTTTATAAGCGGGAACACACATAAACACGTAACGTGGCAATTGGGCTGACAAGTATGGTATAGGCTTAACTTAATTGACAACTTGAACGTGCATACAAATCTATTAGGTCACGGTCAAGTTGAACAAGCGATTAGTGCGATTTCATGTCACTGCTATGTGATCGCATCGCAAATGTTATTTCGCTCTCAAGTCACAGAGCAGAGAAGAAGTCAGACGTGGTCTAAAGAAGATCTTTGCTTCACAGTTGGAACAAGATTAGAGCTCAATTCATATTTTACTGACCATCTTCTTGTACCACATTTCAAGCGAAATAAAGATTATTATTATTATTATTATTAGACTAGCTGTTTTCCGTGGGAATAATATAGCCACTTTCTCTCCCAGCCAAGTAAGCTTTCCATTTGTGAAAGAATTATTCATATCGGTCCAGTAGTGTCTATTCATAGAAACAAACGAAAATTGAATCTTTCCCCTTTATAATACCTATTAGTGTAGATGTAGATTTCACGCATAAGCTTATAAACCTGTTGGCTCAGTTAGTAGTAACATTTCCTAATGAGCGGGAGGACACGGGTACAATTCCCGACCGGGGCCAATATTCAATACAACACAACTTGTTGTCTTTTTATCAGTTTGCTACCTATAGCACAGGTTCTGCCTAGTTTGTGACGCCGTGTGTGTATTATTTCCAACAATTGGTTATTATTATAAGTGGTAATAATATGTCTAGACACTATTGATACAATGCGTGGGATAATATAAATGTGTTCAGACTCACACATTCCCATTTTCTGTAGGTGAATGTACCAGTACGTATGAGTCAGCGAATATAAGAGATGGGATGAGTGAGCAAATAAAGAGTCTATAAAGAGACGGGGAGCGACCATACTGTTAACTGCACTTATTATTATACCAGTGACGTAGATTTTACGGAAAGATAATACCGGAATGATGTCATAACATGAACTCACCTTTTAAACAGATCTTGTTTCTCTTGAAGAGTAACCGCACGTCCTTATGGGCCCGGTCCGGAGCCGATATGTTTAGCTGCATAGTGACGAGGATCTCTGCACTCCTGCTCCCCGTGCACGGTAACCGAACCCTGGGAGGAATACGGAATATTTTGAAGCTGATTTGAATGCTGTGGATCATCAGTCGGGTTCCTTAAATTAAAGCTTAC
Organism: Ethmia dodecea; assembly: GCA_963855545.1. Lineage (NCBI taxonomy): Eukaryota > Metazoa > Arthropoda > Insecta > Lepidoptera > Depressariidae > Ethmia > Ethmia dodecea. The sequence continues at coordinate 15,212,683 of OY979438.1, read as the reverse complement.
AGATACACAGTTAGATATGCGTAATTTTTAAGAAGTTTTTTTTTTCATTGTCCTTTTTATATTTGCATGCTAAATTTTTTTTAGTATGCACATACATATTTTATACCATATTTACACCATTTTTAAATCCAATAAAGATTTCTTATTCTTATTCTTAAAAAAAAATAAATATAAAGAGTAAAAGACCGACTCGAACGAACAGCACTAAAAATATTATCGATGTATAAAATTTTTAGACTTATGTAGATTTTTTAAAAACAACTCCACTTATTTCAATAAAATTTAAATGGGACGACCTCTGAAGTATGATCTACTAAACAAAAAATCGATTTATAATTCGCGACACATACATACAAAAAAACATACAGTCGAATGAGACCTCCTCCACCTCCTCCTGTTTTGATGGCGGTTTAAAATAAACACTCAATCCTCGAGAGGTTGGGAAAATAATATCTTTATCTGAAAGTGCCACATGTTACAGGTATATTTTTCGGACTCTAAACGTGACCCTGTCACGTTAAGGGTCCCAGTAGCCCATCAGCGACTGCATTGCTCTTACGTTTGCTACAAAAAAAAACACTGTTTTCTTCACAGTAGAGCTAGCGCTAAAATAAAATAGCTTGGTTGAAAGTTTTATTTAGTGAGCATGACGTCAGTCTCCTCAAACTACTTAGTCTAAAAATACCTGAAGTCTTTGACCAACTAAAACCCACGCCTTACAGATCTTTTGTATAAGGTTTGTTACAGACGCGTAGGTTTTGTAAATGAGCCTGTCTACTCATAAACTTTATCTGTCTTGCCATTATACTTCTTTCAGGCAAAATAACAATCTCTTTTTTAGACAGTGAGAATAAAGAAATCAAATTTGCTATAAATGAACATAACTTTTAAAAGTCAGACAGTATCACCTCGGTGATGTCGTTGAACTTTCGCAGCGGTTACAAGTGCGAGAGTTGTAGACTGTTATCATAGCTACCGTTGTCGCTGTATGTACAGTCAAGAGCAAGTCAAGCTTGACACTACCAGTTTAAGCTGAGCTCTGATTTGTACTGCGCGCCATAGAATACAGGGCCGGGTCAAAGTCCAAAGTGTCAAGCTTAGCGTGCTCTTGAGTGTACCACGCCTTAGGTATCAACATTCAACAGACGTGCGCGGGGAGGGAACTCGAGCAGAAGAGAGGTTATGTAACTTACACTTACATCTGCTCCAAGGGCTGATCTGCTCCCCCGTCTCACAGCGCATATACTTAAAGCCTAGTTCGCACTAGGCTAGTAATTTAGTCGAGTCCTTGTTCAGTATGTGTACCTACTAAGAACAGGGACTCGACTAAATTACTGGGATAGTGCGACCTATACTTAAGGTGCGGTATAGTGGTAGCGGTCAAACTAAATTCAGCTACAGCTATCTAATCATTGAAGCTGATGAAATAGCAGGGCATAGTATTATGTAATGTTCGTTATTTAATTGTCTAAATACAGCAATTAAAATTCTTTTGTGTCTGGCATTCCATCGGTGGAAGAATCCCGCAGCTTAAGAGTTAGGAGACAATACGTACCGTCCCCCTTGACTCTTTTTTATCATAAACTAGCGACCAGCCCCGGCTTTGCACGGGTGCAATGCTAATACTAAAACCTTCCTCTTGAATCACTCTATCTATTAAAAAAACCCGCATCAAAATCCGTTGCGTAGTTTTAAAGATTTAAGCATACATAGGGATATAGGGACAGAGAAAGCGACTTTGTTTTATACTGTAGTGATACAATACACGTCATGACGTTGCAAAACAATAATCTTTTGTTTCATACTTAGTTACTTTAGTATGTGAATCTATTCCAGTCAGCCTGTAGTATCAGCGGTTTGACGGACTTTGAAGTGTGAGGGTTCAGTAAATTTGACTTCATCTCCGAAGTGTCATTGCGCTAAGAGGTTTTTCAAATCTTTTTATAGGCAGTCGGATTTTTAGTTTTTCTTATAGGTATCTCATACGTCTAGTTTTACCTGAAAGTCTGTAGCGTGGTGGGGACAAACCCCCTCTCTGAAATGTTGACCTGAGGGGGCAGCATGGCGCCTCGACTCTCGTAGTCGATACCCATCACGTACGGGAGCTGTGTGGAATAACAAACGCTATAAAATTGTGTCCTACGATCATGATGTCTAAGATGTGTTGTTTACTTATATTATTATCTGATTTAGAATTATGATCCCGTTTCTGTGGGAATTAGTGGACACCATAATAACATTTACTATAAAAAGAAAGTACAAGTTGGTTCAATTCGACTTGCTAGATTTGTTTACACAGTTCAGTTACAAAGTGTATAATGTAGCGTGTAATAAAAGATCAAAATAAATATTTCTTTCTTAAAAAAAAACTCACGCCTTTATATCCGACGGGGTAGGCAGAGGTATTCCATTTCTGGATATACCCACTTTTCACGAGATATTCTTTGGATCCCGAAACGATAGGTGGTGAGCCCATCGCCGGACCGCGTGTTTTACATGTCTCAGAATTAATTCTGGGACCTGCGGGTTTCCTCACGATGTTTTCCTTCACCGTCGAGCCAGTGATAAATATGTACATAAGTTTTGAAAAACTCATTGGTACATGCGGCATGCCATGATTCGAACCCGAGCCACGCTGATTATCATCATGTGAAGCACGCTCTTTAACCGTAAGGCTCCTCATATTTTATTTCTTTCTTTCTAAAAAATACTAACCGGTCTTCTCCCAAGGGCTTGCCACATGAACTCCAAGTCAGCTATATGCGCAGGCACTGGAACTATGAAGCTTGTGGCGTATGTGTTCACAACACCTTCCCTTACGTAGTACAACTCCGCGTCTAAACCTGTAAACAAAATATTTCTATTAGGTATTTCCGTATTGTGGACCATGAATTAGTTGATAATGTACTTTATTAGAATTGAATTAAGTAACTTTGATTACACTTAATTAGAAGAAGGAATAACAAGCATTATTACCTATGGGAATTAAGTTTAGGGTAGACAAATGCGAGTTTTGTGAGGAACCCGATTCTAGTTATGTCCAATGCATTATAGTTAATATATTTAAAATAATTAATTTATTTATCTATACTTATAGTATAAAGAGGAAAGATTTGTATTTTTGTATGTTTGTTTCGAATAAACTCAAAAACTACTAGATCGATTTTTAAAATTCTTTCACCAATAGAAAGCTAAAGATCTCTGAGTAACATTGGTTAAATTTTTTTCACGTATTCGAACGGGAAACCGCGCAGAACCGCTAATTGAATAATGTAGAAATACAATGACTGATTTACGCATCACGGAATCTCCGAAGAAATCGAATTCCTGCAAGAATTTCGAGATATCTGGCATTCAATCTTTATTAATCTTTTGCAATTATATTTGGAAGAACGGAAAGTGTAATAAGTTACTTTTTATCCCAGAATGGGGACAACATCGCGCGCAAATGCTAGAATGTCGAAAAAGTCAGTGCATTTTCCAAATAAAGGCATTACGTGCCTATTCAAATGTAAATATGTAACAAAATTACGCCAACCGAAAAGCATTAAGTCTTTTACATAAATATTTCGGACGCGTCTATAGAGATAAAAATCTTATTATTCTAATTCCAATACGAACGATTGCAGCCCCTAGTGCAAGGTCGATTCCCAGGGGGCGTGCTGCCAAATTATCCAACTAACTCTATTTGCTTAGCCCTACAGAAGTTTGAGTGCAGTACCGTGTTGCAATTACGAATTGTGTACCTACAATTTTACGTTTAGTTTTTTTTTGAGAGAATCTTTTTTCAGTTTTTCCCGAACAAAAAAGTTTTTTTGGCATCTTTTATAAATTACCAAATCAGACTTCTCGAATGATGCACTTTCTACAAACGAAGGGCATCAATTTAATTTTTATTTATTTAAATAGACAAGCGTAGTACATAAGTACCTATTACCTATGTAATTACCTACAACGTTATAAGTATATTTTTTTACTATAGTCAAAATATTTTTTTTTAAAATAACTTTCAAAATATTCCTTACAAACACCCCAACAAAATAAGAATCAATTCAAAAAAATACAAAAAAATGGCGGATGATCTAATCTACCGTTCATTTAGAGGCGGCAAAGCGGACGCGACAGCCGGACTGAATATGAAGTGGCACTTTGCACAATTGATGAATCACTACCCCTACTTTGGACACCCTTTAGGTAACAGGGAGCTCCGTAGCCCTACACTTTGTTAATGCGTCGGTACGTTTAACACCTCTATAGTCTGTCGATACAGCTATAGCTATAGAAGTGTTGATGGGTTAAACATTTCTGCATCAGTAGAGCTAAATTTGAGTTTATAATTTGTAAAATATATATCCAATTCTTTAGGTATCTATGCTCTATGCCCCTACGTGTGGAAAACAACAGTATCATATTGTGTCATGATCTTGATAATTGATGGGATGATGATAAATCAAATAGGTATCATAATTAGACTCTTACCAATTCTGAGTAGTCCCATTTTCAGCTGGTTGAAAGTTTTAAAAAACATGAGGTACTCAACCTCATGTTTTTCAAAACTTACAATAATATAATTAAAAATTGTTTCCACATATCAATCCAAAAACATTAAAATAATTAAGGTTCCTTTGTTTGTTAATTTTTGAAGAAAAAATGCATTTAGTGAAACTCCATTAAAACTGTTTTTATTTACCAAAATTCCCGTACCAGATCTATATTACTCTATTAAATCCTCACATCCTTTGATCCACGCCATTATTAAAAGGTACACATACTAATGACAATGCGAGCACCAGATAGTCCCGCGGCGATGCCTTTGTATTAATTACTCAAAGCTGGTAATGCGACTGGGTTCATAATAGGACACATTTACTGTAACGATAATGATGCTCTGGCTTCATGGAGAAGGAAATCAGGCTGTATGATTATTATTTTATTACCATAATTTACATGGTAATTCTCGAAATTAAAGAAGAATAAAAAGTGTCGTCCCAATTTAATAACGGAATGAAAGGACTGTGAAATACAAAATTAATATTTTTTTTATCAATATTATTTAATATTGGTGCTCTGAACTGAAAAGCTATATTTATAAACTTAAATTACAGCTGTCAATTAAACACGATCGTCTAACACTCTCAAAGTTTTAGTTAATTGTCCCCTTCGGCAACTTTTTGTAAGATATCGACGTAGATAATGTGAAAAAGAAAAAGAAAGATTTTAAACACTCCCCCTTTCTGAGAAAATACACAGATGAATGCTTTATAAGTATTAAGCTATACTAAAGTTATTTATCTCATATTTTTGCTACGCGGATTAAAATAAAGGCATTCTTTGTCCTACTTCCTCCTCCCTTCAATATTTAAGTAAAAGTAAGTACCTTCCTAGGTACTTAATTTTAGAGCGGAATGTTTCGATTGATTACTTATGTTATAGTTAGAGGTCGATATGTATCCACTCTACGGAATCATTTGAATATACTGGGTATGAACCTATGAATGGGTATGAAGGACCTTTGCCAAACGTTTGGTTTCGGCGCTCGCTGGGCGCTATAGCGGCGCGCTCGCTCCACTCGCTCACTCCGCATGCTTTAATACTTACAGTGGTAATGTCATCGAAACCAAATACTGAGAGTATCTTTTTCATTTCTATGTATGTATTAGTCAAAGGATAACATACAATATGGTTTGGACTTAGATTTAATACTTCTTTTGCCTAGTCAAACCTAAGAGCAACGGAGCTGTGGTCTTTGACTATACCATATAGACGCCTATGTATCCCAGTTTGACAATCGCCAATCTATCGCACGCTGAACCACATAATGCGGCCATAAATACAGGCCAGTAGGCAACGACAGCGCACTCCAGTTTCAACGTTTAATGAACCATTACAGCCCAAATTGCCGAACGATACGACACCGTCGCCCATAATTTGGACCATTCCGGGAAACTACTGTGGCCGAACGGAATTTTCACTGCGTTTTAAAGTTAATGTGATTAGATTATCCGAAGGACGGGACTGTTTAGTGTGAGAAGTGAACTGTTCGATATCGGGTTCCCAATTGCCTAACTCCTATAAAGACGTACTGGGTACTTCAATCGAAAATCACGATTGAAGTAGGACGATAGCTCAGTTATGTAGAAGTTTTGGGTGCTAAGTGCTGAATACCAAAAGGTTTAGCGTAGTGTTTTTACTGTAGTAGGTCGTGCAGATTAAGTTGACCTAATATTAAAACTGTTCGTTCATGTAATTGCAACTCAGCATGTAATCGTAATTTATCGTCAATCGCTTTGGCATAACATGAGAGTACTAAAATATGATGTAAGTACCTAAGTGTAAAATATGATTCATACAGTACTAGATACGTGCATACATATGCTCACGCCGCTAATAGACCACCACCTCTTGCACACCTCTCACGTTTCATCCACATCCATGAATTGACACATACATTCGCATCAGATAGATATACTTGTAGATCATGTTTTATCCACAGCTTAAGAATTAATATCAAACAGGTTCATATTGTCTCAAACGATCACGCAATAACTTGAAGACAGACGACGGAGAAAGTAAAAGATGTATTAAAGTTGGAAGTTGACTAAGAAAAACTGCACAAACCACATTCACGGCAATATTCACAAAAGCGATATTTCTCCTAAAGTCCAAACATAAAAACATAACAACGTAAATGAAAATTAACTGCCCACACAAATAGCGATGAATATGTAAGAATTTTATGCGTATTCATAAGAGTGATCATAAAATTTCCTTTCTGTCCCGCACCTCGGAACTCCTTTAAAGATAAAGCTTTTATTACCTTACCAGGTTTATTTATTCTGTGAAAGTTCCGCGCACATTTATTAAAATGGCGATAAAGGCTTATTTATTGTCTCCTTGGTCGGTCGTGATCACGCGAGCGACAAATATTTGGAATCGGTGGTTTTCGTAGTTAATTTCTGGACAATGTTTAAATTGGTCGTTTTTAATGCATTTTTAAAGTTTCTATGAAGGAGCGGAGGTGGAATGCTCCTCCATTGTGAAAAGGGAAGAGTTTCCGCCAGGTGAGGTAATCGTGCCTGGGGACCGTGGTCCAACGGTTGATGTTTTTAAACAACAGTTGTATTTAAACAAACTCATTAGATAACTTCGGTAACGCGGTTTATAACTCGGCCGTCTATTGGCGCGTTTTATGTAGTGTCGCTACAGTTTCCTTATAGTTATTAACCTACAACAAAATTTACAATAAGTACTATCGACCTGCCCTCGCTTCGCAAATCGTTTATATGATTTACAAAAAATCTGCCTCGTTTATTGCTGTTTCTATTTTGTGAAAGTCGATAAATCCGTTTCGTGGTTTTGCAGATATACAACGCGCATGACAACGCATCACAGAATATAAAAAGCGTTCTCATACACCGCAATTACTAAAATGATGCATTCCTATTGTCTAAAATAATTTCTTAAATGAAGAACAATAATAGTACGGTTTCAAAATGTAGCCCAATTTTTTTAAAATATAATAATTCATTTTTCGGAAAAGTATAACACATGTTAAAAATAGCTGAAATCGATTGAGTAGTCGATACTGAACAAAGTTATTTCAGGAATTGAAGGGTCTTCTGGTTTATATGTATACAGACTAGTTACAATAAATGCGTTAATTGTTTTCAGTACTTCATACACACAGACAGTCGGATTTTAGTGTTTTAATAATTAATGTATGAGACAAATACAATACAAATTTCATTTATTTCAGTAGGTATGTAAAATACACTTTGAAATGTCAATAGCCTTGTTATTGATACACTAAACTCGTCCATGAAGATTGGCTAAATGTAAACAGCAGCCCGATAAATTTATTGTTTACGCCTCCTGTATTTTAGTTGTTATCCTGGTTTGCTAAAATGTTTCTAGATAGTTGAAGCTGAAAGTATGCTCGACTGAAATTTATACTGCCTTTTCGAAGTTCCGTTATCGCTGCTATAAATTTGAGTTTGTTCGCGGCCTCATTTTCGCACGAAGCGAATTTGCCCAAATTTTCTGTACTTATTTCGCAATTTCTTGTTATATCATAAAATAGATTATAATTTATCTTACCAACTTTCAACAATGTTATAAATTAACTGCAAGTTTTGCTGAAGCTATCTATTACCTTAAGAACAAGTAAAATTCATTCAATAGTTCTTCCGACTAAGATATTGCTTATTCTTTGATATTTTTAATGCCACTCACTCTGTAATAATAAAATACAAATAAAATTACAATTAAAATATAATAAACTATGGGATACAATTCACAGACGTTTATTTAATCTAGAGCCTATATACATATTCATTGCCTATACTACGAGTATAAATAAATAATATAAGTCTATAAATAGATACTAAAATTTTTTTTTTTTTTATTAATTCATAAAAAAAAAAAAATTTTTAGTATGCCTATTATTATAGGCAAACTATTTGTCTGCCATCTCACCTGATGGAAAGTGATGATGCAGATACTAAAAATTTTACAAATACATACCTACATTTATGTACCTACAAATTATACACATGGCGAACTTAATGCCTAAAGGCATTATCTTGGCGGAATAGGCCGCAAATAATAAAAAATCTGTTAGTAATTAATGAAACTTAACCTTACGGTAAACCCTGATACTCATAAATATACGTTGATAAATCCTAAACTATATATCCTAATAAACATACCAACATACACAACCAACAGACAATGCTCGAATAGGTATACAAAATTTCCACCCTTCACTTATTTCATTCCGGGTTTCATCATTCAACTCGGTGGGCATCGAGCCCCGACCTTAATTTAATGGCGTGGCATCGTGAGGCGCGAATCAGCCACTGATGATGATACTACATGTGGACCACAAGAAGCAGACACCTCGCACTTTGTCAAATCTTCTTCATCTGTCAAATCGATCAGGCTACAGGAGATCACAACGAAATATACTCACACACTAACATACACCTGAAAAACATTACCCTGTTTCTAGTGCAGTCAGGTAGAAATAATCGTATAGAAGCTTCGCTAGGTCTGAAAACAGGGTGCCGCGTCCTTTGGATGGACATCTCATTAACTCACAATCGGCCTCGTTAAAATTTATGTTTTTAATTATAGCCTTTTGAAAAAAATCCCTTTGATAAGTTTTACGTCGTTATAGCTTTAATTGAGTTACCACCACGGTTCGACGGTTTTATAATGAAGAGATAGATTTCGTAGATTTTTAGAAGAATGCAAAACTAAACGTATCAAAAATTTTGCCGTATTGATCGGCTGTGGACCAAAAGAATGAGGTTTTTTTTTGTTTGTCGGGGATGGCGTTTTAGAAACGTAGAAAATGGGGATTTTAAAGTTTTTACACATAAAACAAAAGTTATATTTGAGTGAAAGTTTTGCTTATTATACAGTACAAGTTGAAATTATCTATTTAAATACGAAGTTGCATGAAATGAGCAAGCAAGAAGTATATCGATTTATTTGTACTATTAAACACTATATTTTTTGTATAGAAACTTTTTTACGAACAAAGCAACTCACCCAATAAAATTAAAAAGAAATCTATAACTCACTTGTGAATAATAGCAATGAAAAAGTCACAGTTTGATTACAAATGTCATTATGTGCCTAATTTCAGTGAAATTACAGCCACTTTGTGAGCAAGTGTGTTAAAAAATATTTTTATGAAATAACGTTCCACGGTAAACTTAGTTTCTGCCTGGGCCTCTAATCTTGCTTCTTAATTTTTGTAGGAAGCCTGTCAAGTTAAACAAAGCCGGCAGCGGACATTCATATGAATATTTCATGGAACTATGTCGTGAATTTCGTTAAGGAATAGTCACTTTTTCTTCATTAAACATGAGTCAGGAATCGTGACTTCGCCCAACTTTTCCGTTAATGCTGATAGATAAAGAAAATATGTTAATTTCAGCGACAATTCGAAATAGTAAGGAGGATTTTTATACTAACGAATCTCAATATCGATCACTTTGATAATTATTAAATCTCTATGATAATTTTACGATAATTTTATTTATTCTGCATATTAAGTATTCTATTCGTTTTTTAAAATTTATTTATTGTTCACATGTTATTGTAAACAACAGCTTAATATACTAGCTACGTAAGTAATGGCTCTCAGACTGTGTTATGAAGCTATTTAATTATGTTTTGTGGTGGCACAAATCGTGATCATCGGAGAACCGCGGTAGCCCCTATGCACGGCAGTTAAATTTTCCGTAGTAAAAATACTGTCATCAGTCGATAAATTAACTTAGAACTGTTTTGCATCTAGACATACAACTCTATGGAGAAGCGGAGGTGGGATGCTCCTCCATCGTTAAAAGGGTGGATCTTCCTTTAGGCGAGCTGATCATGCTTGGAGACCGCGGTCCAACGTTTGTTGGACAATGGTATTTATACAAACTCATTAGAAAACTTCGATAACTTGGCTGTTTATAGGCGCGTTCTATGTAGTGTCGCTACAACTCTATTAAAACATCTTGGTACGTGATATTTTTGTTTTTATACTTATACGAGTAATTTCGACAAGAATCATAACATACAGGTAAAAACCAGCTCCACAGATTATTCATACAAATTGATGGAGGCGTGAAAAGGCCTTACGATGTGACTAATCGATGCTACGACCAATGTTGATGAAAAGTAGATCGATACGTGGTTCTTAATTAAATAGCAATTTTTTCGGAGTCGTCGTAACAAAATGTGTTATGTTTAATAATAAAATAGTAGATTTTAGATATTTTAGATTTAGAAAGCAGTGATAGCCTCACGGTTAAAGAGCCTGCTTCACATGATGAAAATCAGTGAGGCTCGGGTCCGAATCCTGGCATGTGCCAATGATTTTTTTAAAAACTTAAGTAAATTTTTATCACTAGCTCGACGGTGAAGGAAAACATCGTCAGGAAACCCGCAGGTCCCAGAATAAATTCTGAGACATATCTGTAAATAGACCCGGTCCGGCGATGGGCTCACCACCTATCACGTTTAGGGGTCCAATACATCTTGTGAAAAGTGGGTACCTATATAAAGTAATGGAATATCTTTGCCTACCTCCTCGGGGATAAAAGGCGTGAGATTATTTATTTATTTAAAGACTAAACCACGCAAGGTTTTCACTAATAATAAGAAAAATACAGATAAACGAGAAAAGTATTTACCGCTAATGATTAACTGACTACTAAGTAGGTATCTAATTATAAAATTAAACATGAATATTCCGGAGTTGTCAGAGTTTTTCTTAACACGTTACCTGTCCCCATACATAAAAAATTCAACCCCATATGTCCATGACTATTTTTTTAATATTCGACAACATAAATTAAAAAAAAAGCGTCATGTTTTCACTTTTTTTATTTATTAGTCTTCTAGTAACAAGTCTAACTAGGTATCAAAAAGCTTACTGATACGAGTACGTCCAGGACGTCAAGAGTCATAGAGTAAGACAAGGTAAAGTGTACCAATAACGGTGCACGGACGTGGTGGCGTGTACCTTATTCGGTACATTGAACAGGTAACATGTAAAATTGTATCCGAATAAGCGTGACTGAGTCGAGAACAGTTGCATTTTTTTTATATTATGGCACCGCATTTCAAATTTTGCCAAAGTCCAGTAATTTAGTTTTCAAGTCTATATTTTACAAAAAATCTGTGTCTTATACACTTTCAACATCTCTCCCTTGCTTATCAACAGTAAAATTATAGCACTTTTACTAAATAATTTTATTGAGGCTCAAAAAATTTCCATCCCTCGCATTTTAACGAATTTAAAATTTACTGCACACTTTCACGAACACTTGCCACATAACACAATATACTATCACTAAAGGAAAATTATACAAAAAGCATGAAGTCCCTCTTCGGATTCCCTCCAAAAAGCCCTTGTCGCATTTTTATATTAGTGCAGTGTTAGCCCAAGTGGACGTGAACCTAGGCTGTCTTTCAAGCATGAGACTTGTTCGATTTTAGGTCATAACATCATAATGGAACCTTCAGAAGTGTTCATCTTTAAAAAACACTTTTCGGCAATAGGCTTATCGCGTGTGACGTCAGGAGCCCAAATAGTATAGTAGTATATTACATTTCAAGGGAAGTAAAATAAGAAATGTCTCAGATCATATGAAGGGTACAGGTGCAGAACCAGGAATGTCACTAAAATTCAAAAAGTTAAGTTTTCATGGCAATATTTTCATTTTCCCTCGTATTTTTATTTGGCATTACACAAAAAGCGTAAAAACAAGTATAGTCAGATGTATTACTGAAGTCTCAAAACTGTATACTGGAACAAAACAGCGAAGGTCCATAGTGTAACGGAACATAAGAAGGAACGTCCAATATGTCAAAATTTATAAAAAAAAAAAAACATTTTAATATTTTACGTTCCTGATAATAAGACTTTATAAGGTAAACTAAAATTCCTATTAGTTAATAATTTTAAGTGACACTTAAAAATAACCTTTAAAAAATTAAAATGTTAATTACACAACTTTTTGTTTTTGTGACATTTCTTGTTTTGCCCATGTACTCTTCATATGTGATCTGAGGCTTTCTTATTTACTCCCGAGGTGTAAATACTTTTTTCAGCTCGACGGAGGCGAAAACTTCGTTTTCGGCGGGACGAAAGTTGACGCTTTCCACCCGGAGAGATGAAAAATAATTTTGCAGAAAGTGGACCTGACTTACCAGCTGTGGTATATGGCATGACTGTATATTTATTTATAGGGGATGCTATTATGTATATAATAACACAGATTTAAATTGCTTCCAATAACTAACGCAGTATTAATTCCACTTCCTACAACCAAAGATATTAAAGTAAGGATGAGTTATATTCATACTGCTTGCGTTTGAAAATTGATCCCCTACGAGTGTGCCACAACATGTACATACTTACTTCTTAGCGTATTTATAGGATACAACAATGACAGGGAAAGATGATACGGAACGAATAATAAAGAAAAAGAGAGCTATATGTTAACAGTTGCGCTTAAAATACGACTTAAATACAATGCGACTAAATAAAATGTGGTTAATTAGCTACATTTGTCGGCCTCATTTTCCGTGCTCTAGTAACATATCTACGTCTTTCTATATATAATATCTTTGCCTACAACCATTTGTAACTACTCCACAATTCCATCAGCACACAATACAACGCTACAAAATTGAAATTAAAGTCATTCTGTATTTGAAAAGCCTGTAATACAGGCGCACCGCCGCGGCCGCATTATATTCCCCGTCTGCGTCGCCTTACAAAGAGCGCGTGGGAAACCGCACGTGTTCGCGACAACGGTCATTACTCAAATCTTGTGACCGTGCAAAAACAAGCTTCGCCTTAAGTGAGTGCCGCAATATCTGCGTATTAAATTTGTATTAAATTGTATATGATTAATGTTTGTTAATTGTTCGCCTTATCTTGTTTGGCTTGTGTTGTGTGGATGTTAATGTATAGTTTCTGGTGTCAGAAGTTTGATGATGTATTAAGGAACTAGTAGTACAAAGAGAGCACTAAGTTGACTATTATAATAATATTTAATTGTATTAGTCGATCGATATTGTCTGCTCACATAAAAATAACGTTTTAGTTATAGGGTTTTGTTAGTTACTTGAGGTAAATATCATCTTTATTCATAGATTTAAGAAATATAAAAATTACCATTATATCAAACTAAGCAAAATGTATCCTAAACAAAAAATAAGTTTGAGACCCAGTGGAATCGAGTCTATCAAGCCATGATAATTTTCTAAAAAATATTCATCATTGAATCTGAGTAACTTTATGGTTTCCAGTATTTAAAAAAAATCTTTCACAGACTTTAAAATAGGATATTTTTAAATAAACCAATAAACACCTGTTGAGTCTACTATCTCTAGGTATATATTGAATCATCTATGTATTTTTATCGTACTAAAAATTCTCCTGGAACGCTAAAGGACATCAAACAGTATTATTTCTGGGTTACGTGCTTAGTTATTCCCATACAAAAATGAACGTACTGTCACATAAACACGATTTAATATTCAATCGCATTCATCAAAATTTGATTATCAGTGACGTTTTCCTAACCCCGGAAAATTCACTATCACAACATTATCTGACACAAATATTGTACCGGATTTCCGGCTAATTTCCCCATAAAGGTCGGAAACATTCCGCCTAAGGGACAACAATGACATTATTTCAGGGTTAAGTGGATTCTGAACGCACGTACGCTCGCAACAAGTGGCCGAAAATAACCGAAAATAATGGTTGAGAAACGAAATATTTGTGCCATCGGCTTGTGAACTACGCGAAAGAAATTTCGGCAATCGAGTTATCTTAAAGTATGTAAGTATTCCATTTCTGGATATACCCACTTTTCGAGAAATACGAGAAATATTGGACCCCTAAACGTGATAGGTGGTGAGCCCATCGCCGGACCGGGTCTGTTTTACACATGTCTCAGAATTAATTCTGAGACCTGCGGGTTTCCTCACGATGTTTTCCTTCACCGTCGAGCTAGTGATAATAATGTACGTAAGTTTTTAAAAAACTCATTGGTACATGCCAGGATTCGAACCCGAGCCTCACTGATTTTCGGCCGGCTCTTTAACCGTCCGGGCTATCACTGCTCTAAAATCTATATCCGCAGTTATTGATAAATAACTATGGCGTACTGTCCTGAAAGCTTTGGGTGACTAGTAAAAATCTGACACCTACACTGAAAAAAATGGTTTGTAGCATTTACCAAATTAGCAAAGGCTGAATTACATGGAAACTATGATAAATATAACAAAATCTCGCAATTGAACTTACCAAACTAAAAAGGTTAAAGTCGGTACCAGAGTTCCGGTGTAAATTTTACAAAACTAATCTCAACAATTTGGTTTGGCTGATTTTATCATGAAAATGTGATAAATATAACAAGACCTCGCGGTTCATCTTGCAAAACTAAAAAGGTTGAGGTCAAAATATAGTCACTACCAGAGTTCATAGTGTAAATTAACAAAGAGTATTGTAAATTTTACAAAACTATTCTCAACAATTTGGTTTGGCTGATTTTATCATAAAAACGTAACAAATATAACAAGACCTTGTGGTTGAACTTAAAGAAATAAAAAGATTGATGTCAAAATATAGTCCGTTCATGGTCTAAATTAACAAAAAATATTGTACATTTTACTAAACAAATCTCAGCAATTTGGTTCGGTTGATTTTATCATAAAAATATAGTAAATATAGTAAGACCTAGCGGTTGATCTTACAAAACTAAAAAGGTTGGGGTCAAAATATAGTCCCTACCAGAGTTCATAGTGCAAATTAACAAAGAGTATTGTACATTTTACAAAACTAATCTCAACAATTTGGTTTAGCTGATTTTATCATGAAAATGTGATAAATATAACAAGACCTCGCGGTTGATCTTACAAAACTAAAAAGGTTGGGGTCAAAATATAGTCCCTACCAGAGTACTATCTGCCTATAGATGGCGACACACGTATGTAAACCGCGCTATGGTTTGGTTCCCCTGCGCATCATATAAGCTCGCGGAATACATTTGATTGTTATCTAATCTTCGTACTAGGTAGGTACTCACCGTCGCTATTGCTTAGTGTGCTCAGACTTGCGTCCAAGACTTAGTTAGGTCTTGTCTGTATCACTAAGTATGCCTAGTGAGATATTAGCTTGGGAAGTGTGCTTCGTAGCCGGTGACGCCTTCTCAAGCCCGTTTTCAAACTGTTGTATAATTACCTCAAAGTTGAGAAATACATTTGTGAAGAACCTAATAGAACCGCCTAGTTCCTGCCTTTACAAAAGTACTAAAGTGCTTTGGTAAAAAAATATACTAAAGTACTTTGGTGGGAAATGTTACTAAATTATTTTGGTAAAAAAATATACTAAAGTACTTTGGTGAGAAATGTTACTAAATTACTTCGGTAAAAAATGTTACTAAGTACTAAAAAAGATTGGTGTAATCTATCAAATAAATTTGGTACAACGCCAACTTATTTAGTTTGGTTAAATCAACAAAAATTCGTGATAGGACCGAAATCAACCGCTAACTTTGGTAACATTTACACGGAATCTGGTAATTCCAACCTAACATTTTTTTCAGTGTATGTTGTCACTAGCACAACACTATTGCCCAATCCGGAATTGACTTCCTTGAAATTTTATATCTCATACCTTCTCATGCGAGGTAAATCTCATGCTTCATCATGCGTGCGAGTGAGTTGACAGTTTACATTTATTTTGAAAGTTTTCAAAGTACAGACAAAACTATCATGCACACTATCTGGATAGTTGGCGGTCCACTACTGTGAGATTCTCACGTAACTTTTTGCCTCGCACAACCGATCTGTGGAACAAATTGTCGCCGGCGGTATTTCCGGACCGATACGACCTTCAAACCTTCAAAAAGAGAGCGTACTCCCACCTCAAAGGCCGGCAACGCACTTGTGACTCTTGAGCTGCAGGTGTAAATGGGCGAAGGTAGTCACTTACCATCAGGTGACCCGTCTGCTCGTTTCCCCCCTCTTTTTATAAAAAAAAATGTACAGAATAAAGGCTTAAGGAAAAAGCTAGGTCACACAAATGCAAACCTACTTTCATCGTGGTCGTCCGAAAATACGATATCGCATCTGAAATGTATCTAGAATTCACTGAAAGAAAATAAAATAAACATTCAGAACGAATGGCGGCATCAACAAGTGGCAAGAGAAACTTTGTTTGCTACATAAATAATTCTCTTCACCGCCCGCCGACCTAAAAGGTTACTTGAAGAACTGAAAAACTTTCCAAAAATAGCTTTTGTTTATTTTTAGTTGTTTGAGAGATAAGAGAAAGAAAATTATTATTGCCAAAAAAACACAAAACTGAACTTATCTAAGTTGTTGCCTATACCTTGACAAAAAAAAATCGGTTGTCTGTAAAGTCGGTTTACTGACGATAGTTGAACGTGACAACGTCATAAGAAAATACGACACGACACGACACGACACGAAACGAAATGAAACGAAACGAAACGCAAGAAACGTAAGAAAATACTGATGGAATGGATTGTGCCTCTTTGTCGCTCGTTGTGCGCTTTGGCTTGCACTGGAACGCCGCATACGTCATACTTTTTCGTGCATGCAGCCGGCTCCATCGAATTATAAGACGTTGTCACGTCAAAAATTGCAATGTTAGTTAGTTATAATAGTAAGTTGAAATTAACCTACCCAGCCATAACACTTGGCTCGGTAGAGCCGGTTTTCATTATTCTCCTTTACTCTATAAGGTGGTATGAGAACGGAATAGTATATTACGTAGGCAACAACAAAAAAAAAAAAAAAATTCAAACTTTAAAATAAATAAACGTTTGGTAGGTACCGTACCTACATAAAGACATTACAAAAAGTTCAAATAAACATTTCATTCGTATCCTACTTAGCCCGCGGGCCAAGCGGTCTGTGGACTCATAAGACTACAAAGCCCTCTAGCAACATCTGAATCTGATTATTTGCAACACCTTCACTATCACTATCACTACATAGTATAAAACAAAGTCGCTTTCTCTGTCCCCATATCCCTATGTCCCTATATCCCTATGTCCCTTTGTATGCTTAAATCTTTTAAACTAAGCAACGGATTTTAATGCGGTTTTTTATAATGGATAGAGTGATTCAGGAGGAAGGTTTTAGTGTTAGCATTGCACCCGTGCGAAGCCGGAGCGGGTCGCTAGTTTATAATATACGAGTACAGTCCTGGCGTGGACGAGTTCGAGTTGAAATCACGAGATTCACGAGTGAAGCTTCTTTTTCTGAGCTTCATTAATGGTAGACCTCATCTGTGTCTTCTGGGCTATACTGAAGTCAAAATAAGACCATTAAAAATAAAAATAAATGGTAAGAAGATAAATAAATAATTCTGAGCTCAAAGAAATAAATTTAAGACATTTTTAGTGCTCGTTGCATTTTTCTTTGTTAATTTTATTTATCTACAGTGTAGGTTCTACACTAATATTACAAAAAGGAAAGATTTGTACCTTTGTATGTTTGTTACAAATAAACTAAAAAACTACTGGACCGATTTCAATAAATGTTTCACTGAGTAACATAGGCTATCTTTTATTCCCGTATTCTTACGGAAACAGCAACTACGCGGGTAAAACCACGCGGAACAGCTAGTATTAAATAAACACACACACATCTTTTAACTTGACTTAACAGTACTGCCACACTCCAAGATTCATTTACAACAAAGATAAATCCTATAGCGGTGTAGGCGTAATCCTTCAAAGTCATTTCGCGGCGTAGGCATTGTGATCAAAATGTAGTACAAAAGGCGCAAATATTTGCGGGGCTAATTTGTTACCTTAAAAATGTATTTTTTTCTCATTCATCAACAACTTCTAGCGCTAAAAAGCTTTTATTCTTTCCACGTAACTCGTATTTGTATACAAGCAATAACTCCATCACGCACGAGCACTTCGGGCCGAGTTAAGGGTGCACTGTCACGCACCGTACACTGCGAGCGCAACAAACGTAAACACATTTACACCCATTTAAACATTACCTTGTTCATTTTGTTCCATTATATTAAATTAGGTTTTTAAAATGTGGCTGAGAACAATATGAAAAGACAAATTTTCAGCCATAGTATTTATTTAAAAACTGCTTTAGTTATTCAAGGAATTAGTATTTTACATTAAGTATAGATTCATGAAATTAAGCAAATCTTATTTTATTAATAATGTATGTTACATTGGACTCGATTCTGACTGACCACCTAAAATTCCTAATTTTAAGTTAGCCTATCCTTCTCCATAGAATACGAAAAAAAAGCACAGAAACAAACCATAGAGTTAATGTCAAACATCTAAAAACCTACTAATTTTAACTATGAACGTGCTTATTTGTCACTTTTATCCATGACCTTGTTACATCGTCGCTAAAATTGCTAAACACGCCATACATGAGAAGTCCTAATTATAATTTGACAGGACTAAACATCTCTCGTCTTTTTTCTTTTTTATGAGAAAGAAAATGATAGGACTAAACTAAAATAAGTTTAGTCGCTGTAATGCAGAATCGAGTCCATTGTATCACTATTAAAAAAGTGGCAAAAGAGCAGACCAGATAATTATGAAAAAACATAATATTTGTCATTGTTTTTTTGTTTAACGATTGTGTAGTGGGTATTTCATACCTATTATAATTGCCTTTATCCTTAAACCAAATGTAATGTAAGTAGATGTTCCTATTTCAGATTAAATATGATTTATAAATACAGCTTATAGTAACTGACTATTGAAAGAAACCTATTAAACAATCGAGTATAATATTATGGTAGAAAGAAGAACTTTACTCACAACTTTCGTGAGAATGGCCTTGTTTATTTACAAAAATGATGTTATTGTGATCATATTATGTACCTATATCGTGGCTAATAATAAAAACGGAAGACAATGGATCGAACCCATAACTAGACAGGTCTGTACCAACTATGAACACTAAGCAACTACTAAACATACTCAAATACATATAAACACACAAAACCAATATGCGTGTTCATGCACACCAAATGTTGGTCCCTGAGCCAACATGTCTATCGTGAACTAGGAAAAAATTGGCCTTAAAGAAAGAAATGCATGCAACGATACCTTTCAACTATTGAAAATAAACCAACAACAAAAGACTGGCTATTAAGTAACAGTGACATGAAAACGGTGGCGACGACATTTAATTTTCAGAGTTCCGCGGTTGTAATTGCACGTTGACAAACGGTGTACGGAACACCAGATGCTTCCCACGGTGCCCTTTGTCACGGCTATTTATGGAAATCGAAAATGTTGCGGATTTCTTGGAAACCGCTTATTTTCTGTTGCTGTCAACTTTAGAGCTATAAATGGGTGCACATAATGTGTAAACCGGTGCGGAATGCGGAATACAATACTTTGAAAATTGATCAAAATAAAATTATAGTATAAGGAAATAAAAAACAAAATTTTTTAGGTAACGCACTAAAAAGTACAAAATAATGCAAACTAGTTTTATTGTTGAGTTATTTACATTTTATTGCTTCTACCATTTCATCTTCGTTGCACGGTAATCAAAAGTGACACTAAGAACTGTTACCACAAAGTATCCTTATCCTTTACTAGCAGCGCCCTACGGTTTCACCCGCGTAATTCCCGTTCCCGTGGGAATACGGGGATAAAATATTGCTTAAGTGTTATTTTGATGTATAAGCTATATAACCGTAAATTTTCATCAAAATCCATTCAGAAAGAGGAACAAACATCCATACATCTATACATACAAACTTTCGCGTTTATAATTAGGATAGGATTCACAAAACGAACTTTCCTCTAAAATTATTAAAACAGAAAGAAAAATGCAAACACCAGTTGAAATCTCCTCGTGATTTTCATCGCCGCACAGTGTGTTCCATGACAATAAATCGTGAACAAAAAACGAGGAGCCGTGATAACTTATAATGTCCAATCAAACGGCTCCCAGTGGAACGAAAAACGCAAATTCCAGCCAAAAATGATAACTCCGTTGAAATACGTGTGCGTTTATTAAGCCAATTCGTGCTGCCTGGTTTTATGGAGACTCATGGGAGAAGTTATCAGATCGCTTATTGTCATAATGAAACAAACTGTATGGCCAACCAATGTCCATAATGCCATATGTTCAGAAAAATAGACATGTTAAATTCAAATTATTGACACTTAAATTACTGATAATGACAAATTATCGTAATTGAATGTCTAAAAAAGAAATAAAGCGGTAGGTTGCGAGCCAAGTCCTGGTCAATGTTATTCAAACTACCTATATTATTTTTCTAAATATGCCTACGAATTTCATCTATAATTTTATTATAAAGTCAATCTAACGATTTGAATGCTGTTTGGCTAACTGAACATCTTAATACAGTCCAGTAATGACAAACCGCCTACATTTGTAATTTAGATATATTATACTACAGGGATATACCTAAACAAATACATTCATACTTACAGCTCACGCCTTCTTCCCACAGGTTTAGGCAGAAACGATGGATCGCCACTTTGCCCGATCTCCGCACACTTCTCTCGCTTTCTTTACATCCATAAGCCTAGTAAGCATAACAAATACTTCTAAATAATTTGCTTAATCTACCGCAAATGAAAGAAAGTACCTACTGATAAATGAATTAATTATTAAGTAGACTTAATAGATTTTAAAGTTAGAGATAACGACAACTTAGGTTATAGTTTATCGCATAGGCTACACTAAGCTCCTGGATTTACAAATCGGTGGTTATGGAAGATATTGTCTAATTTCACTTTTTAAAATTAAATATCGGAGTTATTCAAAAAAGGTCCCACCAACATTATCTAAAGTTAATTAAACGAAATGTCTAGTCGTCCGCAAAATTTGTCGGATGAATAGTAATTTCATCAAATGAAATTGATTGAAAATTAGCAATCATATCCATCGCTAGCTATACTTATTTTTTTAAACAACAACTTAATTTGTTTTACTGGATTACTAAATAATTTATTCATCCGATTATCGGACGCCTAGCATCAGTCTAAATTAAAAGAATGGATAATTATTGATTTCACATAAATTTTTTACAACCATTTTGCATGCAACAAGCTGAATGATGAACACCAAAATGTACCCATTTTAGGACCATGTAAATAAAGGATTTAATTTAAACAGTCATTTTTAATTTTTGTAGTAATAGGTACTGCTCACTTTTAAAATCCTATACACAAGTAGAGTTCGTATAATAGGATACATTATGGTCTCGCACATTATTAAAATATGTATCAGGGAAGTTGTTTATTCAGGTCAAGCTTGCGGGAAATTCTCTATGACTCATCGTTATGATGTGAGCAGATTTAATATACTCCAACATTTGTCCCGAAGCTAACATAAAGTCACAAAGTTCTACTGTCCTCATTTTGATATGAATTCCAGGAATTTATTTCTATGTTCTATTTTCCGTTGCTTTGAAAACACATAGGGACATAGGTAAAGCTAAAAACAACTTCCTTAACAAGAGCGTGGACAAAAAGTTACGTCATAATTTAACACGTCAAAAAGTAAACCCGACCCACTGTGCAAGTTACTAATGCCTCACCATTTAGCCGGGATCGAGTCACATTTTAATTGGGCAGGATTCTCCTCCTGTCATTTTTCAAACGAGTTTCGAGATCCCGTAATACATCACGCTTCTATGATTGAGTGGGTGCGTAGTCGATACAAATCGGTACCTTACTGCGGGTTAGTTAATTAATGTTTATGGGTTGAGATGTTATGCTGGAGATTTTTAACAGATATTTATGGTGTTTGGAATGTTTTGGGAATAGAATAATCTTTGGTCTCCTGTTTAGCTTTTTTTTACTGTGTAGGTATATGAAAATGGGCATAATTGTAACCCGCTGGCAATCAGATTTTCGCAATATGTATGTTCTAAAGTTGATTGTTTTACTAATATGAGATTATTAGTAAAACATTATCAGATTTGTCCGACTTTTTTATTTTCGGACCATTGCTAAAATTTTGCTTTTCTTCAAAACGTTATTCGGATTATCGCGAATATTTAACAAAAAAAATGTAAGATCTGTAAACAGATGCGCTTACCAACGGACATCATTTCATTTACCTACATAGAAGACAAAAGCAACTCAAAAATGACTCCAAAATGAATAGAAATCTGCTGTCCCATTGGTACAAAAATGGACAATCTATATGACCAAAATAACTGCTTGACTGATTTTATTTCGTTATTTTGTAGACGCTCCAATTATGAAAGTTGTTCAAGGTAGATTTGCCCTTTAAATTATTCCCTCGGCCGTCTCTTACGACTCCCATGAGAAGGAAGGGTGGTCATATACCTAACCAAGAATGAAACGTAACTCAGTTTGTCTTTGGATTTTCCGCTACAATTTTATATTAACCCACATTTTGCGAATCAAACCAAGATTTGCTGACAGACTGAGAAATCTCATGTTTAGCTTTTCTGATTGGTTAAATAAAATCATAACGCTTTTCAACAACAACTTATATCTGAGAGGGTTGGCAGAGCTACCCCATTCCTGGAAATACCCACTTTTTGACGGGCCTGTTAGCTCAGTTGGTAGTGACCCTACCTTCTGAGACGGAGGTCGTGGGTTCGACGCGAGCCAACATTTGTGTGCATGGACATGTCTGTTGGCTTCATGTCTGGTCGTTTAATTTTTATTCAAATTTCTTTTTTATTTAAGTTGTTTAGAACCCATAGTACAGGCTCTGCCTTGTTTGGGACTGAAAACCGTGTGTGAATTGTTTACCACAATTTATTATTATTATTTATTATTATTTTACAGCAATGTATTTTTCGGACCCGAGAACGTGATAGGCGGTCATGGTGGCTTCTTCTCCTCAACCATACATGCTGAAGCGGTGAAGTTGAAATTAATTTCAATAGGTGTACTTATAAGACACACATTTTGACTTTGATGAGTCGCCGGCCGTTTTCCATATTTTTGTGTACCACAAAGACAGGTTTAAATAAGCAGGTACGTGATACGATCCCCCAAAGCTAGGAATTGAACTGACTGATTGAACTAATTCAATTGAAAAGAGGTCACTTGCAACTATAGATTATTATTCAAAAATATTTTTTTTATGTTGTAGTAAAGTTTATCTAGTTTATGTATGTATGTGTGTGAGCTATTTCGATGTGACCTCATGTAGCCTAAGCGGTTAGTAGAATTTTGAAGCGCAAGATATCGTAAGATTCGTCTGTATCTCCAGGTTTTGGTATTTTAATTTTAATAATTAATATACATGTTAACGATACGAGGCATAGACAAAAACACTAATGAATAGAACTTAATTACTGAGTGTTTACTGTAGCAGGACAAATCACGAGTATTCCAGCACTTTGCCCCGATCGTATTCCAAAGAGCCCTAGTTTTATTGATATTATCCCCACTTACAGCCCAAGGGAAGCCGTAATACGTTTACTTCACGCGTCGTTACTACTGTACCAACAAGTGGTTTATTTCCTACTAATGTGGGGTAATATCCTAGTATCGAGGTAGGTAAGATGGATGTCTGGATGTATAGATGTCTGGATGTATGGATGGATGTTTGTTCCTCTTTCAACTACTGAACGGATTTTGATGAAACTTTACAGTTATGTAGCATATACATCAAAATAACACATAGGCTATATTTTATCCCCGTATTCCCACGGTAACGGAAACTACGCGGGTGAAACCGCGGGGCGCTGCTATATATAATATTATAAATGCGAAAGTTTGTATGGATGGATGTATGGATGTGTGGATGTATTGATGGATGTTTGTTCCTCTTTCACGCAAAAATTACCGAACGGATTTTGATGAAACTTTACAGTTATAAAGCTTATACATCAGAATAACACATACGCTATATTTTATTCCCGTATTCGCATGGGAACGGGAACTACGTAGGTGAAACCGCGGGGTGCTGCTAGTAATTTATATACTCGCAGTTACTGCCTACCATTACGTATTCTGGCCTACGTGTTATTATATGCCGCAACCAAAATGCTGCAGATTTAGAGAGTCCACACTTTGTGTGCTAAACTGTCAAGTTCGTTCGCGATTATGAAACAAGTCACACGCGGAACGATAAAAGTTTTCTACTATCTTCTACTTCGTTTAGTAATAGTACCTACATTACATACCTAGGGAAGTAAAATAAGATACGTCTCAGATCACATGTAATTGTCGACCATTGGCGAAGCCGAGGTCTACAAACATGTTATAATACGAATAATGCGAAATATATTTTTCATCTCTCCGGGCGGAAAGCGGCAACTTCGTTTAGAGTGGCGGGCCGAAAGTTTCCTCTTTCCGCCCGGAGAGTTGAAAAATATATTTCGCATTTTGCGAAGAAAAAAAGTATAATATGCATTAAGGCCTGAGAATAGATACAAGGGATTATGGAGGGTAGGAACAGCACAAAAAAGTATCTGATATTTATGAAGCATACAGCAAGTTTCATCAAAATCCCTCATGCGAACACACATACCGCTTACGGCCGCATAGAGCAGGTAAGCGGCTGTCAATGCTTCTATTCTATAAATCCGTTGAGACCTAGTACTAGTAATCTTGTGTGGTTTTATTGGAGCAATGATAGCCCTGTCTACTTTTTTAAAAACATACCCTACATATTTATCACGAGGTAGGCGGTCAATGAAAACATCGTCAGGTAACCTGAACGAGAGGAATTGGTTCTGATTTTTAAGGTACGTGTGAGTAATGCATCCCTCAGACACACGCTCGCTAAATGGCACTCTTAACCTCTCAAGCTAATAAAATAAAACACAATTGATTTTTAATTGTTACGGTGCCTATTGGAACCGGGCTCGACGAATATAAGGGTTTGATAAATATATAAAAGAAAAGTTATTAATTCAAAGAATGGAATACCTCTGCCAACTCCCTCCGAAAGGCGTGCGCATAAGCGGTTTTGCGCGGTTTCATTCGCGTAGTTCTCGTTACCGTGGGAATACGGGAATAAAATTTAGCCTATTTTACTCAAGGATCTTCTAGCTTTCCATTGGTGAAAGAATCTTTAAAATCTGTCTAGTACTTTTTGAGTTTATTCGTAACAAAGATACAAAAATACAAATATTTTGTCTTTATAATATTAGTATAGAAATCGTCGGTCGAATCACGAAAAGGCGTAAATGTATTTTAACAACTTTGCAGGACAGCGAATTAAAGAAATCAACAGGGAATTGAATGACCACAGAAAATTATTAATAATGTTTATTTACAATGTTAATGTTTGATTTCACAGGCAATTTAATCTTTAATAATTAGTTATTAGCAGATTTCTGGTAAGTTTATTAATTTATGAGATATTGTGTTTTTTTTAACTAAAGATCCACTTACGCCTATTCGTGGTGTAGCATTTTGTAATAATTTTCATTTGTGTCTATTTAATTCGTTGAGGACCGCAATATCTTATAAGATATGAGAACAATTAAAAACCAACTGTGTCTAAGAATTGGGGGTAGACAGGTATTGAACGAAATTGAGGCAAAAAATATGAATTAATATTCTTTATCTATACATATAATAAAACTCTAACGGGGTCGTGTCTGTACATGAAAGATTTTTCGAAAATTTAAACGGTAGTGTATATAGTTATCGATATAGATACCGAAACACCAATTTTTGGAATTTTTGTCTGTCTGTCTGTCTGTCTGTCTGTCTGTCTGTCTGTCTGTCTGGTTGTGCACGCATCACTCAAAAACTACTGGACGAATTTTGATGAAATTTCGTATGGAGATAACTGAGTATCCGGGTCAACATCTAGGGTACTTTTTATTCCAGGAAAATATCTCATTCCCACGGGAAAATATAAAAACTGGTTAAAAAGAGAAAAACGTACTACTCCGAAACGATAACACATAGAAACTTGAAGTATGGTATGTAGGTGTCTTATATGTCGTAGGCAACCACTGTGAAGGGATTTTTTGGTAATTTCTACGGGAACGGGAATAACGGGATCATTTAGAAATTAATAAATTGGGTATGCTAATTGTCATATCCATACTCTTTTCTGCTATTTTCTTTTTCATTGCTAATGTCTTGGTGACGTTTTTGATATTTAAATGAAATAGGTAGTTGAGAGAAAATATCTTCAGAAGACCAAGTTGAAACTGAAATTACAAAACTTGAATAATACATATACAGAAAAAAACTAATGTCATGAAAACAGAAGGAATCCACCTACAAAGGTCAGCCATCCTTCACACATTCTGTTAGTCCCTCCAATGTTAAATTTTATTGGTTTGGATGAAAGTTTTATAGAAGGAAAAACCCCGTTTGACGTCCCATTAGTACCAAATTCCAAGTAATGTTTTATGTAACCCTCCGTGACCCGTTTCACTATAGTTATCTGAGCGGCAAAATGGAATAAAACCCAAATCCATTTTTGTGTCTGTCCGTCTGTCTGGTTGTGCACGCATCACGCAAAAACTACTGGACGGATTTTGATGAAATTTGGTATTGAGATATCAGAATCCAGGTATTAACATCTTGGGTAAGTACTTTTTATTCAAGGAAAATAGCTCATTAACACTGGAAAATATAAAAACTGGTTAAAAAGATAAATACGTACTATTCCGAAACGATTACACCTAAAAATAAAAACTCACGCTTTATATCCCCGAGGGGGTAAGCAGAGCGTATTCTATTTCTCGATATACCCACTTTTCACGAGATATTATTTGGACCCCTAAACGTGATAAGTGTATGCTCATCGCTGATGACACCTAGAAACTTTAAATATGGTATTTAGGTGTATTATATGTCGTAGGAAACCGGTATGAAGAAATGCTGCTGAGCTGATTTACAGAAATTCCCACGGGAACGGACGAATGAACTGGATCCACGCGGGCAACGCCGCTGGGCGCCCGCTAGTTTGCTATAATAAAATCAAATAAATCAGTCTGAAAATCTCTCAAAGAAAATTATAATCGAATAGAAGCTATACATCATAGAAAGAAAATTTAATAGGTAGCTCTTGTCTCCAAATATTTCCAAAACATACTAATCATGTGGTAAAGATTTATAAAAGTGGATATGTTCTTGGTTTCTGATTATCGGCGTATCTCCAGTACACATTGACAAAAGGTCGTCATAGTTTTTTCTTTGGTGACTCTTTTGTCGCTAGGAGTTTTGTTGACGGGTTCAATTTCGTTGCTAAAATGATTAAAAATCAGTCGTTTGTAACTGACCGATACTGTTTTTCTAAATGGCTTGATTTGAAAAATAAAGTTACAGGTTTGCTCTTTACTACTCTGAATTCCATTATGTCAGTTCATTTTACAAGGTCACCTTTTTGATCATCTTTACGTAGCTGAAAAGTTGAAGTTGAGGTGAAGTTGATGTTATGTGAAAACTCTTCCGTTGTCATTGTATTCTTTAACAATGTATGGAGTTCGGCGCGCAAGTCTCACAATCGGAACTAGCTGAGAAGGAACAAAAATGTTTCCTGCTTTGGATAAGGCGTAAGACTCAGCACTGTGTACAGAGTCTCCCTCACTCTGTCCATGGGATAGGCAAAAAAAGCGCTTATTTCTTCAACTGAATCGCAATGCATCATAAAGTACAGAAGCATATAAGCCACTACTGAGTTTTTGTTTTGCCCCTGACAGCCATCACTAAAGAAGTAAACTTTCTTTACCCCTTGCATATCATAATGAGACAAAAAACAAAAAAGAGCTGTGCTTATTTCTGAAGCACCTCTTTTACTTATAGCCTCATGCCATCAAGTGCATGTGTACTCCTTCGAATCCAGGTCGTTAATAGTAAAATTGTAGTTCGCTAAGCGTCTCTTGTAAAATATAGCACTTTCGTTACTTTGAGGCAAGTATATAACCTGTTGAAGATCAAACGAAGCACAACGAACTGTGTTTGAACATTCGTTCTTACAATCTGCTTTTATTTTCCGTACTTCTTTTTTTTCAGATATATGACCCGTGTATTTATCTTGCAGTTTTTCTTTTACTTCTGTTGTACCTTCTCTGTAAGTTGCACACAGGCCACATTGATGTTTCTTAGGCCTGTGGATGGATAAATTCATTTCCTTAAAGATACTTCTATACAAAGTAAAGGAAACTTTTGTTTCATACTCTTCTAAAAACATGGAGTGCATTTTGCGCAGTGTAAGGTCAGGGTGTAGATATTCTTTTGAGCTTTATTTTCTACAATAGTGGGATTCAAATCTTGGGAATCTATTCAAATGTGCTTTTAATGTCAGCCCTTTTTTTAGCATCCTCAGTTATACGTACCCTGTCTACCACCTCGACGGTCCTTCTCTAACACGCCTGTATTTTTAAGCTTAACCAAGGAAGTGCGGACAGATTTTTTAGTGATGGCTACTGTTTTTAAAAACATTTTTTTGCACACTTTGTGCTAGTTATCGTTCAGGGGCAGATAGAATTTTAAAGTGAACTGACGGCGCGACTCTGATGCAGTGGTTCGTCTTGCAACAGGCTTTTTTTCTGTGAACCTAGCAATGAACTCCCTTTGTATCTCAAGTTTTCCAGTCGAGTAATAATCCAGTAAAATATTTTCGCGATCTTCTTCTGTAAACAAGTAACAATAGTTTCCGTATTTCGCACAATATTCAAGATTACATAATTGCGCCCACTTTTTTTTCTGAAACTACTTTTTTTTTGTATATGGAGATATATACTCTCTACCCTGCCGTCGAAGATTTTTTGCCAGCTTAAATTTATTACATTTCCTCTGTTTAGCTTGTGAATTTTCTCTTGGGGAACCATCTAACACAAAATCTTCAGGTTGTAGGTTATTGGTTTGAGATAAGCTTTGGTGAAACGAAGCAATATGAACGGAAAGGTGTTCTGAACATAATGGAAGATTACAGTTTAAGCAGTTGGAACTTATACGGTTAATTCAAGCAGGATAATCGCAAAATAATGACTGTTTTATATCAGAGTCACCATGTCTTAAAATACTAGGTGATTTTTTCAAATTCTCTAGCAATGCAGCAGTTTCATTTGATGCATTCAAAATATCCACCTCCATTTCTTCACAGTCAGTGAGAGGCTCTTCTAATTGTTCTTGGTTTTGGACATGATATTCTATTTGAATGTGGTTGGAGCAAGGTTGTTCAGTAGTAGTCCCAAAATTAATATTACACAAAAATCAGTTACACTTTTCGCTCAACTTGTCTAAATGGAAGTTTCAACACGTTCATTGTATAGATTACTAATGGGCGCAACTGAATCTTACCCGCGTTTGACGGAAAAAATATTATCACGAAGAGTCGTAACTGCAGTCGCCTATTCGTGAAAAATAATTGAAGTACGAAAAAGTAGTTAGGTCTCTTCGAAATTATTAGTGACGTCTCATAGGACAGGTATTCCGATAAGTCCTTTCGTGACATAATAAAATGCATATTTTTCAATACCATGGTGTACAGAACTCAAAAACGCTATTTTGTTGGTTACGCCTTTTCGTGATTCGACCGACGATGGTGGCTAAGGTTTTATGAAAATTGGCCTCTTATTGATTAGCTTTTAAAAATTTGTATCCCCGTCACCATTATCACGTTAGTGCAGATAGAGAGTAAAGATTGTAGCGACATACCCTTTTAAAATACTTACTTCAAGTGCTACCGACCCTTAATAATTCTAACACAGTTGTTGCGATGCGAAATGTTGTTATTTTTTACTATCGGTAAAATTTACCAATGTGTTGTGGTTCTGAAACGAGGCATTCGTAAGTAATGAGTATACAATATTATGTTTCCCACATTCATCTAATTACTAAGCATTGCAATTTCCTTAGAGCGATTCAAAATACTTTAAACCGCAACTGTCATGCGACATAAAGCAAAATCAAAACCCTTAGACAAAATAATAATCAAAGCCCCATCCACACAGGATATTAACTCAAAGATTACTGAAAAGAAGATCTCGAATCGCCTGCATAAAGCACCCAATTATCTCACCCGCCGTATGCAGCGTCTATGTAAGTAGTTGGCACCCTACACTGGCGACGGGCGATAAGACTCCGTCCAAATTGATGTTTGAACTGTCATTAATTCCCCGCCCGACAGATGTCACTGCAGTCTATTATTTTTGACACATACGACTGTCATTTGTCGTTAGAATGATTTATTTCTTGGTGTTCTTTAATCGAATGAAGGATTGAGTTTGTTGACCTCGACTAAACTGTGGTTGTAATTTATTGTAGTCTTATTTAATCGATTATATTGTAGTGATAGTAAAAATAATAATAGATACTCAGCAGTGATAGCCTTACGGTTAAAGAGCCTGTTTCACATGATGAAAATCAGTGAGGCTCGGGTTCGAATCCTGGCATGTACCAATGAGTTTTTCAAAACTTACGTACATATTTGTGACTAGCTCGACGGTGAAGTAAAACATCGTGAATAAACCAGCAGGTCCTAGAATGAATTCTGAGAGATGTGTAACAAACCCGGTCCGGCGATGGGCTCACCACCTATCACGTTTGGGGGTCTAAAGAATATCTGGTGAAAAGTGGGTATATCCAGAAATGGAATACCTCTGCCTACGCCCTCGGGGATATAAGGCGTGAGATTATGTGTGTATCTTATGTATGATAGTAAAAAGGAAAGAAAATCATACTGTTTGGTTCCAAATTATCATAGAAAGTAATAATCAAAATCGTGATACATAATATCACGTAGTTATCATAAAGCTTTGCAATGGGTGAGATAGTGTAGTGACAGAAAAATATCGCAAATGCAGAAATGTCTGCCATTCCGTCATGTCGTACCCATTATTTTTATTTTCATTTATCATATGACAGTTGGTTTACGACTCAATAGTGTCAGGGCAATTCCGTATGCATTGCACGGTGGCAAGTTTCTTTTATCTCTAATAAGATCCCAATTCGGATGGTCTGATGTGGCTCCCTAAAGTAATAAACTAGTAGTGGTACTCGATATTCTGTTTCCAGTGTTTGTCAATGTCCGACATCAGACAAATTGTTTGACTTAAATTATTCAGCGTAATTATTTTATACTACGTGATGATGTAATGATTATTGTTTTGAATGAGTTTTTGACATTTATGTTTATATTCTTTTCTACTTCGACAAGCCTACTCGTACCTATACCGTAGTCCGTACCCTACCGTATACGTCATGTCAAAGTTTAGACTGTAGGTTAAAATACCAAAAACGAAAAAAGAAACATACGTGACGAATTGAGAACCTCCTCTTTTTTGAAGTCGGTTAATAGCTAACTTACTATGTTATTTCATATTACAAAAAGATCCATCCATCGTTAGCAACCGATCTGAATTAAATCAAAGTCAATGATCTACTTAACTCTGGAAGCGAAACAGACTTATTTCGAAATACTCGTAGATGACGTATCGTCCGCGCTAACGGAGAGACGCACAATTGCGCACACAAAATACGTCGAATTTGTAGAACAAATATAAATGGTTGAGGGTAGATCGGGGGTAGATAATTACATTTTTTGATCTGAGGAAACGGGGGATGACGTTGTCGCGGAGAGGCGTAACTGCTTTATATTAGACTTGTTTTGATAGTGTCAAAGATATAAGTCGTGTGTAAACAGAATGAGGAAAATAGTGACGTATATTTGCTTTATGTTGATAGCGGATTCGTTGTAGGAGTAATTTTACCCCTTCCGGCAGGCACTTATTATCTACCTTTCGGCACTTACAATAATTTAGATTAATTAAGTTATTATTTTCATAATAATATCTTTAAGACTCTAATGGGAGTTTCCAGTTAATTTCCGTAGTCAGATAAATCTTGTAGTTCTATTTTGTTAGTGTTTTTTTAGGGGTCCGTACACAAGACCCTGTCTGTCTGTCTGTCTTTCTCATAAACCATAACAGGTTTACAGTTGAATTTCTTACATAATAATTATGTATTTATATTCGCGCTGTAACAACAAATAATACTTACCTAAAAAAGAAATAAAAATTAAAGGGTCGTGTTTTTTATTGGGTAGTTGACAGCATCGAAATTAAATTGCGAGTAGTCATACATTAAAAAGATTATCCCAAAACACCTCCAAATATGTATTTCGATTTTCAATTTACAATTATAGCAAATTTAAAAATAATAAATAATCAAAGAAAGTGCTGCAAATGAGTACTACAAACTATGACGTCACGGTTTGCTATTTGAGTACATTTTCCATAGTAAAATTTCGTTTTGACAGATCGTAAAAAGTAACTGATTTGACTAGGTAGGACACAACCCTATTGTACTATGGTACGGAACCCTTTGTAAGCGATTCCAACTCGCACTTAGCCGATTTTTATTTCTATAATATTATGACATTAGCAATCGAGCAGAATATTATCTGGATATAACGTCGCCCATAGATAGACATTTGCACCACAGGAGGAGTCGCTGATTGCATAGTTTTAGATATAGGTTCCAACGATATTTATGGTCAGACCTGTACTATTTAGTTTTGGTATTACTGTTTTTAATAATAATATACTTAAAATATGTAACAGAATAGGCGCAATTCCTTAAATTCGTTTGTTTAGTATCGAATACTTAATCGATTTCAGCTATATTTAATGTGTTAAATTTTCTAAAAAATGAATTAGCATAATTGAATTTAGGACTACCTATGCAAACCGTATTACTATTGCTCTTTATTTCAGAAATTGTGTTGAACAAAACTAAAATACGAATGCATCATATTTTTTTTATTCTTTTTTAGGGTTCCGTACCTCAAAAGGAAAAAACGGAACCCTTATAGGATCACTTTGTTGTCCGTCTGTCCGTCCGTCCGTCCGTCTGTCAAGACCCTTTTTCTCAGGAACGCGTGGAGGTATGAAGCTGAAATTTATATCAATTACTCAGGTCTACTGTCCCTTAAAGCTGTGAAAAAATCAAACTTCTAAGCCAACGCAATCAAAAGATACAGCCGTTTATGCCGCAAATTTTCGACACTTGCAATTGAATCAAAACCTACAGGGTGCTTCCCGTGAACTCAGAATCTTGAAATTTGGTACGAAGCAACGTCTTATAGCATAGATAAAGGAAAAATTACGAAAACCATAAATTTGCAAGGTTGTACGGAACCCTCGGTGCGCGAGTCCGACTCGCACTTGGCCGGTTTTTTATTCATTAGTATACTAATTGAGGTATACACCTCGCGGAATTGCGCTAATTCTGTGACGCGTTGTATACAAGAAAGTACATAACTATTTATATGATAAGAGTCCACACAACTCACAAGCAAGTATAATATAATAAACCACAAGATACTCATCTTCTGACTCAACATTTTGGTAGGCCAAACCCTTGGAGTGGTAACTTGAAATTTGCATAAAGGTTCTGTTTAGGCCTTAGGCAAGGAACTTGGGAAGGAGGAAAATTGCCCTAAGAAAATGAAAGTACCAAGTTTGGCCTTTGTGATAGTCAAATATCCGATAAAAAAGGCTCGCTGGTAGATATCGTAGACGAATACCGCCCCATCATTTTGTTATTTTGTTATTTTGTGTTTAATACTGACTAGCAATTTTGTTAAAAGTCAAAAATCATTTATTTTCTGTGGGTACTAAAGGTACACTTAGAAACGTCAATAGTCTAATAACAAGGTACTCTAAACACTCTAAAGTTATAATATGTATGTTGTACCTACTACATTTTAGCATTTTACCATCAATTGGCAAACTTTGCTACAAATCTCAACATTGGTTATCTCATAACTCTTTAAAATTATTTAATATTATCAGCTGTATCCAGTTCGCCTGCGTCAATTCTGCAGAAATTCTGCTTATCTGACATTTTGGTTAGCCAAAATTCTGCTTATCTGTAATTTTCCGTATCTGACTTTCTCCTACGATTCCATGTCCTTCTGCAATAGTGTAGCTTTCAGTGAAAGAATTTTCAGAATAATAAGAAGTTTAAAAGATTATCTCCTAAAAACATACGTTTATGTCTGTCTGTCTTATGAGTGTAGATTATGACATCACACTTTGTGTAGATTTATTCATTATTCTTTGGAAAATAATAAATAACAATGAAAATATAGATAAAATTTTATAATTCACTCCATAATACTTGCACCTTAAATAAAATTGGTGTTCCCACGATTTGATTAGAGATCTATTAGTTTACTCACAGTAGGTACTTACACATAACACTTTCGAAGAATCTAGAAGAAATTGTTTCATACTTTCTGTGTTGAATATAGAAAGTTTACTAAGAAATTTAATATCAAACAAAACTAATAACCTCATCGGTCCAAATTAATAACTTCACCCGGCTACAAACTTCATAATAACGAAGTCTATCTAAATTCCGAACCCAATAACTTGGCTTTAATTTAGCATACTTAAGTAGTTTCTAATCAAATCAATACTTACCTAGCAACTTCATTACTTCGGCCTGGCTGATGAGCACATTGAGATGGCCCGTTGCCAATGGCAACAGGCACAGTGCCCAAGCGATAACAAGTCTCTTTGACGCCATCTCCTTGCTTCACTTCACAATTTCATCATTTTTAGTTTCACTTTCGAATACATTATCAATGTCAGTCTTAGTAAAAAAAAGTTTTATGTCGTATCCATCGTGCAAAATTTCATAAAATAATTAAAGTTTTATTATTCAGTGCTAATAAATCATAACGAATAAAATAAGTTAATCTTTACAATTTTAAAATAAAAAACTACTTGAAATATAAATCAACAAATAAAAAACGATTCAGATTACGCATTAAAAACTTTTTGAAAGAGAAAACTTCATCAATTAAAAAATTTAAGGAAAATTCCGAATTTGAATTCCGATCGCGCGGGATAGGTACGTGACAAGGCGTCGTACGAGTCCCGTCGCGTTGTCGCGTCGCACTGCCGCTATCGCCCCGAGTTGCTCCACGCGCCAACAAGTTACTTACTGACATGCGCACAACCCTCTCACAAATCCCAACTAGCTTTTTTGGCACATCCATCGACGACTTTACTCAAAATCTATTTGAACTAACTTTGAAAATGGGTAATGTACAACTAAATCCGCTTAAGATCAAAATGTGTTTAAATTTTAAAAGCCTTTCATTGAGAGAGACGGGTGTTTTAAAGGGAATTAATTGAGTTTGTCTCAGGGGAGAAGCGTTTCCGTTTTGCATTAGGCCCGTTCGGAGAGTACTAATGAAATTACTCTGTCTTTTAAGAGAAGTTACTAAAAGCTACGGAGTTCGTGAAAATAACAGATAAAAGGCGAGCCAGATGGAATGTCCAAAAAGTTTAATCAACGAACCTGACGGTTGCGACGCTTTCAGTATTTATCTCCGATTTATGCATTCCTAACAAATTTTCACTTGATACTCGTAGGTATCTATAACCACAAGATAAAGTTATTTTTATATATTATCAAATTGAAGTAAGTATATCACATACACATCTACTATCATCATTGAATTATAAAACTTTATTAAATAAATACCTACTCTAGATTTAATTCACCGAGTTCAATGGGACGTTTCAATTTTTACCTAATCAGTCATAGTCATAAGATAGGTAGTAACATTCTTAAAACAAAAACACATCAACCTCTTCCTTTTTCGAAGTCGCTTAAAAACCTAATCTGAAACTATATTATTTCCTTTGAGATTTCTTCTAAAACTTCGCTATCTAGCTTTTTCCAGAACAATGTGAAGACTTTACCTTTTGCTAAGAAGTTTAATCCATCAAAACGTGATGGCTACAGTTCATGGAGCACATGTTGAGATTAGCTGGTGGTGGCGAATGTATAAGTAATCTTGTGCCGGAGTGTTGGCACTGATGGATGGAGTCAGTTAATAAACGGTTACGCTGCTAACTCCTGCTTATGAGAGTGAATGCTGATGATACCGTTCGAGGAGCGTGAATACTAAAATCTTACAGTTTACTTCTATACTTATACTATCAAGGGCTGATTTTTCAATCGTCAGATAAACTTTATCTGGAGAATATATTAATACCGTCACTCTCTGATACAATAGAAACGAAAAGTGACAGGTGATGTTTATTCTTCAGATAACTTTTAACTGACTATTGAAAAATCAGCCCTTATACAAATATTATAAAGATGAAAGATTTTTGTGTTTCTATATTTGTTACGAATAAACTCAAAAACTAATGTACCGATTCTAAAAATTATTTTACCAATGGAAAGCTAGAAGATCCTTGAGTAACATAGGCTATATTTTAATCCCGTATTCCCACGGGTAACCGTGCAGAACCGCTAGTATAA
Source organism: Ethmia dodecea (assembly GCA_963855545.1). Taxonomy (NCBI): domain Eukaryota; kingdom Metazoa; phylum Arthropoda; class Insecta; order Lepidoptera; family Depressariidae; genus Ethmia; species Ethmia dodecea. The sequence continues at coordinate 15,175,889 of OY979438.1, read as the reverse complement.
AATAAATTGAGAGAATCTCATTAAGTCTGTAATCTGTTTAAATTGAAGACTGCAATCTCGAAGATCAGTGACACTTTGTTGCGTCAATTTTACTTGGTAGCACTTTAATAGTTCTAAAAGTTGTAAGCATTTATTAGTCGTCAACCCGTAACATCCCACTTCTGGGCTTAGGATTTTGTCCACACATGGGGTTGTACTTAATCTTAAATACCCACTTTTTAGCAACATATTTTCTGGACCCCTAAACGTGACAGGTGGTGAGCCATTTTTTTTATTTTGGGACACATTTTTTTACTTACTGTTAATAATCCCAAACTATAGGCTAAATCGTCCGGCTAATTGGCCCCTAGGCCGCGGCCTATTTAGAATATATGTATACGCTGAGTTGATTTGTCGAGGTCAGAGGTCATCTGCCGTGTCTAAGGTAAATGAACCGATATTTACTGTAATCTATGACACCAGCCCATTTATCAAACAACCTTCCACCTTCCAAAGTAGGTCTGGAGGAAATTAATCATTCGCAGGCAAACAGGCGTCGTGATACACAGTTTCTTATAGAAAATCTTTAAGTAATGAGAGAAACTGAAAAGCTGCGAGTAAATTGCAATAGACAGTTCAGCTATGAGGACATATTATATTATTTACCTAACCTAAAATATTATGTAACCCAATTTAGTATTAAGTTATATAATAATTGATTAAAATAATACTGTGTTGAGGAGTTTCATGTCCCGCTTCTTCTCCTGAACCATACACGCTGAAGTGGCTGAGCTGAGTTGAAATGACGATCAATAAGTGGACTTGTAAGTTCCTACTTTCAAATCTCAAATTTTAAAATTTAAAGGAGTAGCTATGAATCCTACTAATATTATAAACGCGAAAGTTTGTTTGGATGTATGGATGTCTGGATGAATGTTTGTTCCTCTTTCACGCAAAAACTACCTAACGGATTTTGATGAAACTTTACAGTTATATATCTTATACATCAGAATAACACATAGGCTATATTTTATGCCCTTATTCCTACTGGAACGGGAACGACGCGGGTGAAACCGCGGGACGCTGATAGTATAAGTATAAATGTAGCTTACCTCGCGAATAAAAATCTGTCAAACCGGTTAATTAAAGGAGGTCACAACGAAATATGCTATTACGTAATACGTACACATTAACACCCGAAAACATTACCCTGATTCTGGTGCAGTCGGTTTAGTATAATATAATTGTAATAAAGGAAACCAAACCATTTCAGTTATCAATTTAGAAGTACAACTTTTAACCTATTGTTACCAAAAGAACTGATAAGTAGATCTAAATATCTGAATTAAGCACTTCTTATATCAAGAATTGCCTACTGATTGTTTGTTTGGTTACTTTATTAATAAGCTAGTAGCAATGCCCTACTAAGTTCATAGAAATAAGAAGCCTGTTTGATAGAAACTGATCATAAATAGATGCTTCGGCTAATGAACTGGTCCTTAACCTTTCAGATCAATGACCTGCCTTTATATAATTTAATTGCTTATTCACGTCGTTAAGGAGAAAGATTGAAAGTATATATCAAATATGAATAAAGAAGTAGAGCTGATACATGGTCATTTTAAATTAAGTGCAAATATTTAACGGTAGATCAAAAAAATAGGTACAAGAAACAATTTTTCGGCATTGATTTTTATTTTTCATACGCTTACAGCTCTAATTCTTTATTCATATTTGATATAATATGAATAAAGAATTAGAGCTGTAAGCTTATATACGTTGCATTTATGTATGTCGCGAAGCTTGAATGCATCTACGATCGCTCCGGGTGCAGCCTGACGGAAAATTCTGGAAACTCACGCGGGCATGAAAGTATGTACGGCTGCCGCCTGGTGCAAAACTTTCCACGTAGTTATTTTCATATTTTTTCGCAACGAACGTCTATTCAATAATGAAGTTGTATTCCGGTTGCGAGTTTTTTTTTTAACACTCCGACAATTTCAAGTGAAGCGGTAAAGCATGTTTTTGTTTTTGTCAAATAATGTGGTGCTCTTTTTAACATTTTTATTAAAAAAAAATATATCTTCAAAACCCAGATACACGAAAAATTTACTTATAATTCCTAAATTTTTCATTTAAATCCGGAGAGGCCTTTTCGTCTTATTCAAACTAGAGAGACAGACAAACATTCTTAAAACGGCATTTTATGATACATTTGTATTATGTAATTAGGCATAAAGTTGTAAAATTTTTAATTGGTTTTGAATCTTATTTGAATTAAAAAGAATTCAATTTATGGATGTAACTATTGTCCCTCTGCCTTATTAAGGTTTTTGGTGTTTATTTCGACATCATCGATTCATCATAGACACAAAAATTAATAATCAATATATCAGCCCTCTGTGATGTGTGATGACGATTTGCCTGTGTGTGAGTGGGGTAGTAACAATTCTGGGACCTCCTCCCTGAATTGTTACTACCCTACTCACACACAAGGAGTATTCACACTGTTCATTAGTATCTAAACTGTGTCTGCAAGTACTGTGGTGTTGTACCTAATTGGCCAAAGCCGCAATCGTAACTCACTAAGGATGTTTAGTAGTTGCTTAAATATGTATGTCGTTTTAAGCGAGTGGCTAGGTACACAATCCACAGAATTGCCCCGTTTTATTAATATACTAGCGGTTCTGCGCGGTTTCACCCGCGTAGTTCCCGAATACCGGAATAAAATAAAGCCTTTGTTACACAGGGATCCTCTAACTACCCATATGTGAAAGAATTTATCTTACCATCTATTCGAAAAGTGTCGTTTTAGTCCTCAATAAGAGGGAGCAATTTTAATAAGTGCGAGTAAGCCCTAGTGCCATGGAACCACGGGTAATTAAAATTCCCCGTGGACCCGGTAATGGGTCCACTCACCGGTACCACGGGTAAAACGTGGAATAAAAGTGTTTTGAACTTGGAATGTAAAATATTCTTTAACATTCTTAGAAAAAGAGATTAGCAAAATAAGTTTGCATCTAAGGGTGGCGCCACTGTAATTTACATCAAACTTTTGTATAACAAAATATTAGTTCCATTTTTCGCCGCATTAGGTTGACAAGGCTGAATGGCGATCGATGGTGGTGCCACACTGTCAGAAAAATTGCTGTGGCAATGCGCGCTTTCGTAGTTATTTTTCAAAATTCACATTTTATTTTACTCTAAATTTTAAAATTCCAACATCGAATTGTTTGTGTATTTTATATTTTAATGAATGAATTCAAGTAGCAGTGACTGCAGTGATAGATAAACACCGGAAAATATTTTAAAAAAGAAGCAAACAATGCCATCAATATTTTTCTCATAGAGAGGTATGAAAAGCAGAGTGTATCATTCGGTCGCAAAATTATTTTTATCTTGGGCTACGTACTTTAAACCCCTCACTTCGTTCATGATTCTACATTAGAATCATTCCCTATGTCTGTGATCTAAAAAAACGCCCTCGCCGTAAAAATATAGTTTTGCTCCTGACACAATCTACTATTTAAAATCGATCATTTTTTGAGTTTATTCGTAAGAAACATACAAAAATACAAATCTCTTCTCTTTATATTATTAGTATAGATTGATATAGATGTTCATTTTTTCTCCTACGAGAGTTTTCAAAAACCAGAAAGTGGGAGTAAGTACTTGTTACGTTTACCCCTATAAATGATTTGTTCCTTGTTCGTTCCAATAAATTCGTCCCAGATTCTCCTTGAATTCGAAATGAAAAGGAGAGCGATTAACGCGGGTGGAAGTTATCAGTTCCTACTCGGACTATATCCTAAGTCTAATCACCTCGTATGGGAATTGATTCCTTCCGACCCTTGTATAATAATCTACTATAGTATAGTTTTAGCACACAAGTCATCCTATATCATAATATTACTAGGTACTAGTAACACTAATAGTGTCACTAGTACCATCAATGGTACTACTGACACCAGGGGCATTTTCTTATTCCTCTTATTCTGGACGGTATCAAATCTATCAAATCTCATCAGTAAGTTCCATTGAAATGAATGATCACATTTGTCTGTGCAAACAAAACTATGTTCATATTGAACGAAACGAAGCCGCAAGCCTGAGCAATTTGCAGCTGCGAACGTTATTTCCAATAGAATGAAACGCGCTTTGTTTTTCCACTGCACTTGTGCGAATTTCAAGTCTCTACATTGTTTGTGAACGTGTATCCACTAACTAGGATTTTTTAATGCTAAAATCTATGGTCATCAATGTACTTTCTCAATCCTATCCAGATTTTATATTTTTGAGGCAATCTTAATTACTATATCTTTGACTGGTGTGTAGGTGTTCCCATCAACCGATTTAATAGGTATTCAGACGTTCGGTATTATGGGCTATTAATAATTAATCTACCACTGCAATTTATGGCTGGTGTACACACTATTCAGTTAAGTTGTTTAGTAGCTGAACATTGCTTGCCCACTATGAAGTTTGGTATTCATATACCCGTTTATACAAGCAATGTTCATCTACTGATCCACTAAATTTAACAGTGCGTATTCCATCCATCAATTAGACAAAGTAACAGTTATCTTATCTACAACATTTGTATATTTGTATGAATATAGAGTGGTTTTGTGCTAAGCATAACAATATTTATTTTCCAAATAAGCTCTATAGCAAATACACTAGATAGGAAGACAAATGACTCAGCCTCTCTATTCTCGTCTTACCGATGCCTTGAGTTACTCACAATCTGAAGAAAGGGTATATTTGTACAGTCTACACAAACATTTAGCGATCTCTTACATTATTGGGTGGGTTGTTTGCGTTTGTTTTATGATAATCTCAGAGGATACCAAGATTTGCGGAACGGATGATACTGTTTGGATGAACTGTTGTTTTTTGTCTAATAATACTAGTATGATGTATTTGATTAAGCTGTTTCGTTCGGAAGTTGTAAGCTTAGGATTTATATTAATTCTTAGTGTTTACCTACCTACATTTATAATTACATTAAAATATTGCCTAAAACTTTATCTTTAACCCAATTGAGCAGCACGAGGACAATAAATAAATCTATTACTCCTGCAATTGGTTGCTCAGCCGGGTATGGAATGTACTCATAAAACTAAATAACTATAAATTATGAAGGCTATTTAAAAATCACGAAAAAAGTAATAAACTATTATTGTTTTAGGTCGCTATAATATTTTGCGTATGTTTTAGAGAGGGGGTTGTTAATAACACTTTCGAAATTATTTCCGTCGTGCCAGTGTCCTTAGATAGGGCGATCTAGTTGATAAACATGTACGTAAGTCTTTCAAAAACTCATTACTACATGTTCTGACCAAAAATTTTACCTGGATCTTGCATGAGAGGCGGACTTACTTCTAAACATTTAAAATTTAATTTTTAAAATATTATTGAGCTATTTATAGATTATTATAAATACTTAGGTATAATTTATATTTATACCATGAGTTTGATATTACGAGGTGTATTTCTAAAGTTATCCGGATTCCCTGAAACAACAAACCAACACATTATCTCATATTTCGGGAACACGGCAAATATTGAAGTGAAGCCCTAAATTTCCGTTACCCGGGAGCCCAAGGATACCCGGATCAAATCAAACAGACATCCGTGATCTGAATACAAATTTCAATAAAGATTTTTTAGAATTGAGTGTATTAGTGCATAATGCTCTCATTGAACCCGCAGAAATTAAAACGAAGGAAATTATAATTCAACTGCACTATATTCTAATTCTATGAACTGAACAGTAAACATTGTTTTTTACAAATATTGAATACTTTAATTTACAATATCACTACATAGTATAAAACAAAGTCGCTTTCTCTGTCCCTTTATAACTATGTCCCTATGTCCCTTTGTATGCTTAAATCTTTAAAACTACGCAACGGACTTTGATGCGTTTTTTTTTAATAGATAGAGTAATTCAAGAGGAAGGTTTTAGTGTTAGCATTGCACCCGTGAGAAGCCGGGGCGGGTCGCTAGTTACATATATATGTCTTCAAAATAGAAACCATGTGGGACAGTGGTCAGAAGATTGGATACATTCCCTCTCTGGATAGCTTGACTGATCATTTGACAAAGAAAACTGCCATACCTCTGGTCACCTGAAGCTTCAATAAAACGCACTGAAGCTCTAACTGAACATTTAATTAATTATTTAATAAGAAAACCCTCACACTCCAGTTGGTCTAAAAGCATTGTAACAAGGTAGCGGACCTCATCCTCATTTCCTTCTCGTACTGGCCACCCTTCAAAATTTCTGTATCATTCCATCTACCTGCCAAATCCATAACTTCACTCATAATCATAAAGAAAGGCGTTAGTCCAAAGTCGTATATTATCAAGAGACGTTTTTACATGACAAAAAGCAAATCAGAAGTCAATACTTTTCTTTTATTTATACAAATATTTATAGAACGTCAATCTATCTATGATGACTAAATACGTTCTATATGCCAGTCTTATATTGTGCTTATTATAAACCTATTTCAACAGTTTAATCATACAAATAAATGAGAAGCAATCTATTATGAAATACATTCGGGATTCCGTTAGACGCTGCACCGCAAAATGCAATCTGAATTAGGAAACCACTTGCGTGTTACTGACGGGACTCACCGCTGAAGCGCCTCGATTTTCTGCTGTATTTCAGATTATTGCCTGTTTTGGATTGCAATCTAAATAAAATATAAATAAAATAAATAATTTCACGCCTTTTACTTCAGAGGGGTAATAAGGGAGGGGGCAGAGGTATTCCATTTCTGGAAATACCCACTTTTCACGAGTTATTCTTTGGACCCATCTAGACGTGATAGGTGGTGAGCCCATTGCCGAACCGGGTCTGTTAGCCTCACAATTTGTTCTGGGACTGCGGGTTTCCTCACGATGTTTTCCTTTTTCGTCGAGCTAGTGATGAATTGTACGTAAGTTTTAAAAAACTCAATGGTAACTTGCCAGGATTTGAACCCGTGCCTCATTGATTATCTTAATGAGAAGCGTGTTCTTTAACCGTAAGGCTGTCACTGCTCTTGTAATGTAAATAAATAGATAATTATTTTATTAAATCTCAGAGTTCACACAAATCACATAAAACTTTACCTTTATCGACCAGAAAATGTTGTGATAAACAATTATAAAAATGGTATTCGTTTTTCGAACTGACTATAATGCTGTTTGCCCTAATAGAGTATTCACCGGACTGGGGAGGGGAGTACTTAGGACACTCTACCCTGCGTCTTACAAACTACTTAATAAATACAAGAGAAAGTATAATGGCCTAAGGGCACCCAGTGGCCACAAACCTCGGCTTAGGACGTCGTTGGTGATGTGGTGCGGGTTAATAATTCTATAATAATAGTATATAATTCTAGGTCGACCCGCTTAGGCAGTAGGTACATTGTCAGTCAGTCAGTGTACTGTTTCATAAGTTAGAGAACCAGAACTAAGATTTGCTTACACCAACTTTGAATTTCAATTTTCTTCAGGAACACAGCATGTTGCATTGTTTTGCTTCTTAACCGGTCGCTACGGTTCACTGCTGAAGTTTACGGAGTTCGGTGAAATTCAACGAAGTTTTCCGAAGTTTGCCGAAGTCCGCTTAATCTGGCTCGGGCGGCAGTCGTGTCGAACCGCGGTAGTTGGGACTTTGTATCGAACACTTGATGTTTCGATGGGCAAGTAGTATGAGTTGGATGTTAATTGTTTTGCAAGTTGAATCATACTAAGATCTCTATTGGCAAAACAATGGTTCTAAAAAGTTATTTCTTAATCGCGAAACTTAAGATATCGTCTAACCGATTATTCCAATCACACATTTTTTTGTCTGAAATTTCTACCATATAGGTCAGAGGCATGTGTAATACACCGGCAGGCGTATTCACGGAGGCTCGACACCGTTTCCGTTCGATTCAGATCGAGTGAAAAATTTTCCGAAGTCGAATCTATCGGCTTCTGAAAATGTATTCTAGGCGTTTCTGACAGCCACGGAAATTTCTGAATCCTTATGTCAAATATGGCATTCGTTTTCGATACCGAAATCTCTGAATAGCCCATCTTCGACAGATTTTCCGATTCCGTGTCTAATTTCGAATATCGAAGCTCCGTGAATACGCCTGCCGGTCTGGCGATGAGCTCACCACCTATCACGTTATAAGCTCAGCTGTCATGTAGTTAAAGAACAATAGTTATCGACCTCTAAGAGGTCAGCTGACACTTGAAGGGCAATGATTGTACTGGTGAAATGGGTATTAATTAAAATGGAGTACATCTGCCTACCCCAAAATGGGATAGGACATTTTTACAGTACTTAATAGTAAAACACGCAAAAAAATGCACTAAAACTGGATACTAACCAGTGTCATTGCAAACCTCATAAACAAGCATCACTTAATATGATACCTTTTACGTAATTAAACATAATATACAAGTAGGTACAGCTTAGTTAATCTAAACCTAATCAAAGAAACTAACATATTACTATGAAGTGAAAAGGTTTATTTTTTCGTATATTTGTTTGTAATTGGATTAGAAACTGTCGGACAAATTTCAAAAATTCGTTCGCCCGTAAAAATCTTACTTTTCTAGGAGTAACATGGGTTATATTTTCCCACGGGAACGGCTCACTTGCATGCGGGTGTAACTCAGGGAACAGCTAGTCATAAAACATTAAGACCACTAAAAACACACGCCGTTGCTAGTAATACTTAATCTAAACTTGTGTAAATGTAATATAATGAAGCCGACACGTTCTATGCGAAGCACACATTTTACTCTTTGGCTCGTCGTTATAAAGTCGTAAACCTAGAAACCTCTAATCCCCGGAGTTTAAAGCTAAATTATATTTGGTGCAATTCAAAGGAGATGGTTATACTTATGTACCACAACCGCTTTGAAAATTACCGAAACTGTAAGATTTGTGTTACCGTAAAAATAAGGTTATGAATTGCTCACTAGTACTGTATTATTGTAGACACTATATTATTGTAGACGATTCCAATTTCGCTTGCGAGTCTCAATTTTACAGACAAACATATCCCGATTTAACTTTATAACAAACTATTAACTATTTATCTAATTAAAATACATTTACAAAAAAAACAAAATACTTTTACAATATGCACAGATAAAAAATAACCCCTGAAAAGGATTCATGCGAAACGGAATCCAGTAGACTGGCTGCAATTTCCTCTTTGGATTGGTAATGGTACCTATGCTTCCTTTGGCCGAGATAATTGCAGCATTCTGGTCAACTCATGCTGACAGCTTCATAATTAGGTTCATAGCTAGAATTAGCTTCATAATTAGAACGAAATACAAGTATCCCTATAATATAATATCAAAATATTATGTAATACGAGTGGAAAATGCCATTATCGAATAAAATTTTGGAAGGTTCTAGTTTCCTCACATACATATGTTTACGTCTTTTCCCGAAGGGGTAGGCAGAGACAACAGCCCGCCACCTGTTACGATCCTGGCATACCTCTCGCGCCTCATCCACATCCATCAGTCGGTTCATACATGCTCGTCGGTTTCGGGTAGATACTTTTTATCTGGCTTTTCTTTAATACATCGCGTTAGTTAGTAGTTTCCTTGTAGCTCTATTAACTTAGACCACAGATTTAGGCGTTGAATGAAACGGTGGACAGTCATGCAAGTGGTCACAGCTAGCATGCCGATTCCACATAAAGTCCTAAGTGACTGGGTTCACGGATGACCGCTTTTGTTCGCTTATCGGGCCTTTTTGTAAGTTTTATCAACGCCCCCTGGGCGCGAGGCCAGAAATAGAACTTGGCATTTTATTGGGTGTAAAATGGTTAATATGATAACTGAAAAAAAAATAGAACATTCGGGTTAAAGGTATTTTTTTAGTAGTTTTGTAATATTTTCTGAAAATTTTAACAAAACCAGTATAGAGTTATAAACTTATCTAAAACAATATCAAAAAATGGTCTTATGATTTGAATGACAGACATTCGGAAACACAGATGAATACCGCAATCACTACGTGTAAATGAAATTGCTTTTACAGTCAAAGTCAAAGTCAACAGTTTTTATTCAATGTATCATCATCAACCCGTAACAGCCCACTGCTGAGCTAAGGGTCTTTTCTCACACATGAGGAAGTATGGGAGATGGTGTTAAGCTAGTGGCCACTTAACAGTCATTATTTTTCAAGCCACCGCCACGGTATGTATAGCTGTGACTAGATAGACAGTGACAATGCGTAATGTCAAGTTGAAAGTTCCCGCAAACCAATTTCAATAATAATGCGCTAACTAAAAATGTTTGAATAAATTTAACAAGAAATTATGTCAATCAACATTCATTGTTTAACCAACCAAATCAAAACTATTTCAAATGAAGAAGTCTACTATACTCGTATGGAAGACAACAGAAAGCTGTGCAATGAAGATTCCCACCTAACCAAGTCTGCAATAAAATAATAGCTTTTGTCACTTTTAACACCCGTCCTTTTATTGGGATTTCGTCTGCATGGGTCAAGAAGATAAATAATGATGGAACGTTAACTAACAGTAGCAACGAAAATCAGAATGGTACAGTCAAGAGCACAAATGGAGCTTGACACGTTGGACTTAGTAACGTTCTTATTACAATCGCCGTAGAGGTCAGACTTGAAGTACAAGTGTAAAGCTTGTTATGCTCTTGACTGTCCATGGATTAGTGTACATATCATAAAATAAAAATTCTCTCTCCTTATGAGAGGGAAAAGCTTTCAATATAATTTGGGTAGTATTTATAGGCAAGAATAATAATTTTTTAAAGGTTTCGAGTAGTAATTTAGGAATTCATTTTAATGTACAATTTTTTTTTCTCGTTTAATTTTGATTGCACTCACGTTAAACTCTTTCTATAAAAGTACATATGGAATTCTCTAAAAACAGTTATTTTAATTCTATTGACAATGGCAAATGTTCTTAGCTATACAACTATTAGTCACAGGAGAGAGGAAAGACATTTAAAATTCAAAATTCTAGTCTAGCGCGAGAGAAATTTCCACTTTTAAAGTTTCCAGTGTGTATTCACGGGGCGTTCAGTTCAGCGGTGCAGAAAAGTGAAACTATTCTGAACACTATTCTCGGTTCCTCACCATACAGTTCAAGTTATATGCGACTTCCCATTAATGGTTCGTGAAATATATTAAGAAAATTAACTCTTGACTTAGCTTGAGCGAGTACGAGTCAATACTCTATTCGTTGTCTTCCCTCCACTGGTCTTCCTCCATCCATTCCATTGAGTTCACGAGACTAGGGTCAGAGTGGATCTGTGCCTGCACAACTAAAATATGTCCCGCGCAAAAGACTACAGGCTACTAGCAGCCTCGAGGTTTCAACCTATATATGTTACTCAATGATAATGTAGGTTTTTTTTTTCGAAGTTTCTATGGAATCGGGAAAAGGACGGGTTTCACGCGGTAAAAGCTACTGTTTTATAATGTTGTGTCATTTTATGATTCCTAAAAGTGAATAATTACACTGACTAGCTCTATTTTAATCATTGGAACCAAACCTAAAGTCCTTTGTTGAAAGCTGTAATGGTACTTATGAATATTCTCATAGCTTGTACCAGAAAGCTGGAAGAATGTCGAATGTGCGAGCAAATATTCCTACGGATATGTTGTTTGATCGGCGAGACATGTTTACCGACAAATGTAGGGTTGGAAAGATCCTGTGAGACACGAGTAGTCGAGTAGTTCTATGATTCTTTTGATCTAATACACTTGTGTTGTGTCTATGTTCCATTTTTATCGCTTTAAATACTAGTTGTCACCAAAAGGAAAGTTAAGTAAATCTTCTACGGACGTCACTTACCATCAGGTGACCCGTCTGCTCGTTTGCCCCCTTTTTTATCATAACAAAAAAAAATCCGATCTTCCCAAAATATTTAACAGAAATGTATTTGCATACTCCTGCCTTTTGCCAAGCACAATTGAATCCATGAAGATATGTTAGATAGCCTGTTAAGTTGTTAGTTAGATAGTTAATTCACCGTGGGTTCGGAAATTATTACTGCTGATAATTATTCGCTAAAAAACTAAACTTTTTTACAGTCACACCTAAAAGAATAGTATCTAACGCCAACGAAGAAAAGTCCCCCATTTCTCTAAAAATACCCTAAAATTGTCTCTCCAACTAAAACTAAACTAGCTCAAACAATGCAGTGCCTGGCTTTGTTTATGTCAAAAGAAAGCCCACCGGCCGCAGCCTCTTGGCCTACATACGGCTGTGATTGCGGGACTTGGCACGAGCTCAAATACCCACCGCGCCATGAAACCCAAATTTATTCTCAAAATAGGCTTAGCGAATAAGAATTCGAGAAGATTTTTAAATTTAATAGCTTCGTTGTCGAGATATTTCGGATCTAGTGTACAGTTTAGTATTTTGTTAGTAATGCATCGTTAATAAAAATACATGTTATAACCTTATAGGGTGTATAGTTTTTGACTGTACCGAAATTATATATATATGTATTATATATAGGCATAAAATGATAAACTGAGTAACTGATTGGTGATGTATCAACGCACAGCCTAAACCACTGGGTCTAGAGACTTGAAATTTTGCACATAGATAGCTTATACAGTGTAGACATCCACTAAGAAAGGATTTTGCAAAATTCTACCCCTAAGGGGGTGAAATAAACGAACGCGGGCGAAACTAAACTACTTGCAAGTCTTTCGATGTAAGCTAGTCAATTTCACTGACTCAATTTAGTTAGAACAATATTCAAGCTCAAAGTTGAAGCGTGGGAATATTCTTCCCAACTTCTAAGTCTTATCATCCCACAAGATGAACTTTTCACCGTACGTGAACCAGTATTTTATGTTTGTGGGTTCGCCCGGGGCTCTTCCTATATGTATGAAAGATTTTTTTTATCATTATGGTATAGACGTGACACGATGACGACTTTTAGTGCATATATATGCATTTATTTTTCACCGTGAATGCCATGTAGTTTGTATAAAAAAAATTCTAATAGATATTATGTTACCAGTTACCGCCTAATGCTAATAATCGCACTGAAACAATGGATGTGAAAATTGTTATTTGATTGGCTTGGTTTTGACAATAATAATTATAGAATTTAAAAAATTTTATACACGTAATACTATAATTTTGTAAGTTACGCATTATAAAGTACAAAGTATTGCCATAAAAACTACATACACTTGGAAAGTTTAAAGTGTTGTTAAAAAACGGGACGTTAACGGGATCCAAGTAATAAATTGTTGTGGCTTGCAGGTCTGAAAGACCCATAGACTTTAGACAATGATTTAATTTAAAAAGTACAAAAAAAGCAGTGATAGCCTTCCGGTTAAGAGCCGGCCGAAAATCAGTGAGGCTCGGGTTAGAATCCTGGCATGAGTTTTTCAAAAACTTACGTACACATTTACCACTAGCTTGACGGTGAATGAAAACATCGTGAGGAAACCCGCAGGTCCCAGAATTAATTCTGAGACATGTGTAAATAGACCCGGTCCGGCGATGGGCTCACCACCTATCACGTTTAGGGCTCTAATATATCTCGTGAAATGTAGGTAGGTATAAAACGGAATACCTCTGCCTACCCCCTCGGGGATAAAAAGCGTGAGTTTTTTATTTTATTTATTAGAAATATCAACTAAGTAAACGTCAGGATAGGAATCGCCCTCACCAAGTCACGTCAAGTAAAGAAAAGTTGGCTGGTCACTGGTTCACTTAACTAACAAGCTCTCTCAAGCTGGAAAATTGGGCTGCCGGAGCAAATTTCCATAAAATGCACGCTAAGTTTATGCCTGAAGGACCTACGTACGACGTACGTATGTTTTATGAAAAAGTTGATCTGGGGGCCCATTCTACTAAATGTCAATGGTTACAGTTGGATGACAATGACAATGACATGGTCAGTTGATGGTGTTATTTGCTCTGAAAAGTGTCAAAATAACACCATTGACTTACCATTAACATCTCATTGTCATCCAACTATGACCGTTGACATTTAGTGGAATTGTTTAGTTAGTGGAGTAAGATTCATAGATAGAGTGAAGAATAGTGTAATTCGAGAGCGTTGCGGCTTGAAAGATGATATAGCGACTAGGATTGAAAAAGGAATGCTGAGTGGTTTGGTCACATTTAGCGGATAAATGAAAGTCGTCTAACGAGACAAATATACAAGGGTGAATGTGCGAGTCGGTGGAGGACGACCTAGGCGTACTGACATCGACCAGATCGGCGATGTGTTGAAGAAAAGCCAGATAAAGAGTGCATGGGCACCATGAGGACCAAGGACATGCATGAGTCGTTTGATGGATGTGGAGGAAGCACGAGAGATCTGCCAGGTTCGTAGCACCCCAATGGGAAATGGGCGTGAGATTATGTATGTATGTTGATCAGTTTGCGATACAATCTTTAAAACCTTATTTGTAAATCCAGCCGATCACCATCATCACCTCAAAAATAATGAAAATGTGAATGCTTAAGACTTTTGTTTTAGTAGGGTAAAGATGAAGTTGAAAAGGATAGCTCCCAATTACCTACTTATTGTGATGTTACTGGTTATTTTGTTTAATTTGTGTTCTAAGCTAGTAAGTCAAGTATCGCTCAAAATGTGACAAAGGAGAAGAGACAAATCAATTTATGTCTGCATTCCTTACGCTTTATGGCTTAAACAAAAAAAGCGTTGATTAAATTTTTCCACACTAGTAGGTACAGACACAAAACAGACAGTTCATTCACAGACACAGACAGGTAAAGTTATACAAATCGAGATTATAATTTACATTGTAAATGTAGAAGTGTGTTTATTTCTTTGTTTGTCTTTTCTTCATGTTAACTTGTGTAGATTCTGTGTTTTGTACAATGACATTAAATAATATATAATTGGTTTTGTAGTTTTGTAGCAATAATAGCGCAAGGGAAACTCAATTAAAAGCTACTAAGTTTAAATATATACTAATATTTTAAAGAGGAAAGATTTGTATATTTGTATGTTTGTGTAAGTTTGTGTTTTGTATGTACGAATAAACAAAACGACTTGACCGATTTTAAAAATTCTTTTACCAATTTAATGCTAGAATATCTCTGAGTAACATAGGCTACATTTTATTCCCGTATTCCCACGGGAACGTGAACCGCTAGGAAAAAATAAAATTTTAAAAACTCCATCAATAATTTTGACGTTGACAAAAATCCAGAACAAATATTGGCATCACAGTGATTGGAACCGAAATATGATTGCAATAAAAAAGCGAGTGTCACAAGTCGCGCAACCCTTCGACAACAGCATAGGGTCCGCTCCCAACGGACTGGATGCAATTTGAAACCCATCAATAATGGTACTAATGGACAAACTTTCTGCCTTGCATCGCAATTACACTAATGTGATTACGAGCTTCTTTACGTTTGATACATACGGCTCATAGATTCGACTAACAGCGTCTTGGGTCAAAAATGGACTTAAGGACAGTAACTTTTTTGGAAAGTGAACGATGCATTCAGGATATTATGCTGAGTAAAAAGGACTTTAAAGACAGATATTTGGGAAATGCATAATTTTGTGTTTTTGACCTTTGTGGGAAAAAAGCTTCAAAAGGTTTATACTTAGGCCTTTTTTACTCCGAGGATCCTGTTATGTATTTTGTATTCCCGTTCCTGTGGGAATTTACAAAAATCCCTTCTTAGTGCTCGTCATCGATCAGTCCCCCAATTAACCAGTCAGTTTCTTTTTTAATACAACGCGTCACAGAATAAGCGCAATTCCTTATCTATACGTCCACAAATATTTTACCTATTATAAAAAAATTATGATGCCTTCGTATTTTAGTTTTTTTTAACCAAAGTTCTTAAATAAAGAGCAATAATAATACAGCTTCCATAGGTAGCCCTAAATTCTGTTACCTATGCTAATTTATTTTTCTGAAAAAAAAATACACATATTAATAATATCTGAAATCGATTAAGTATTTGTAGTCGATACTAAACAAACTAATTTCAGGAATTGCGCTTATTCTATTACATATTGTATAGAAAAGTGACAAAAGAGTAAAGAGCCATGTAATGGTAAATAGTCATTGTCGCCCATCTGAGACACCACGAAAGTATAAGGGCGCCTTCAAATTAGCCGCCGCGTGACAGCGTTGTAAATCTGCGACCACGCATCAGTTCATCGATTAGTGACGCGATACTACACTGCGATTCTCAAACCTAGCGACAGCAGCGCTGCAGCCGCGCTGCCACCGCGCAGCACTAATTTGCGGCTAATTTGAAGGCGCCCTAACAGATTCTTTGTCAATAGTCCTTTGGGGAGAGATTGAATTATAAACATCCAAACGTTTAATGGTCTTATATAAATAAAAAGGCCTAAGTTTAAAATTATTACATACATGCGATCTCCCTAAAAATTTCGTCAAGATCCATGGTTTAACCGTGAAAACGTCGATATGCAGAGTTATATTTTCACTTCTATAAATATATTGTTAGATGAGATATACGACAATGTGTATAAGCTGGGGAATCAAACAGCCCCTCTGTGGTTACAGGTTCAATCTAACGTGACACTACTCGACTAAATGGAAAAGTTTGTTTTGTAACTTAAAGTTAATAACGGAAGTGCGTTTTGAATTTCGCACGTATAAATTAAGACAGATGAGCTTTTAGTTGAGTCAGTGAATTAAATTCTCAGATGATTTAACTATTATCATGAAAAAAGTAATAAATTAGTTATCAGATAAATAGGATTCAGTTCAAGTTTTATAGCTGTTATATTTAAGAACATCTAAGTTCTAAGTTGTAGTAACAATAACTTAGAACTGTTATTATACCTTAATAATCTAAAATATTTTGACAATTTCTATTGAAATTTGTTTGTTAGTGTTTGTGTGTTTAGTTTCTCTTGCCATGTAGTAAGTATACCTACAGTTATTTGTATTGACAAGAGAATTCCACATTCCAATGTTAATATAAAATAACTTGACGCTTAAAAACACTGCAAAAGTATAATTATTGACAACGAAGAAGTAGTAAATAAGTGACCAATTCCATAACACAATAGCAACAAAAAGATGAGAATCGATAGCATTGTCGCTATTAAAGCCAATCGCTATCGCTATTTGAATAGAGTTAACCCTCTTCCGGCCGTGATGAGAAGATGATTGATTTCTGTTTGCACTGGGGTGGGTTGCAATATAATATCTTATTGAAAACCCATACTTACACACACGCGCTAGGCGTTTGCTAACCCTGCGATTATTTCACGCATATTCACTGATATTATATATGAAAGTTCCTGTTATTCTCTTCATTATATTTTCACGGCTAAGTCTTAAACAATCTTTGAATGTTAAGCTTTAATATTCAAATTCAAATTCTAAATTCCTATAATTAAGTAGGTATATCAAATACACTTTGAAACTTAATAAAAAAAACCTTCTAGTCGGCAACAGAAAGCCAAAATCGTCGATACTGAATGTAAAATCATTCGTCTTCGGCGAAGAGATAGTATCTAACCAATAGTAGTGTGGAATTCAATTCCAATTTTAAAAATAACTCTTACTAAATCATGAAGAGCTAAAACCATGATCAAATACTAAACAAAAATATAGTTATTCATACTAGTTTTTAGTGTAGTCCTAAAATCGCCCTACGGGTTTTATCGCATTTCAATCGCAATGTTCCCGCTTCACCATCTTATTGAAATCGCAACTGTGTTGACTTAGACGTTCGTTTGTTCTGGCCCCGCTGTTAATTACTATAAGCGTTTCGTTATTGTTAGCATTGGTGATTGAAATTACAATTTCGTGTTTGGTCTTTCAAAATTTTGATTAATGCACGGAATAGCAAATTTGGAAATGTTTCGGAAGTTTGTTTTACAAATTCGTCAGATCATTGTTTGAAATTTATGTTTAAATTCAGTATCTACGAAATAAAATAACTACTCGTAAAACAAAGTAAGTGAACGGAAAATGATGATGAGAAGTTTTAGGCAGATTTTTTGTTAATGGATAAAAAAATGATTATATTATTTCAATTATGTAGTATCCAAAAACGTTTTTATTCTTTTACTAGCAGCGCCCCGCGGTTTCACCCGCGTAGTTCCCGTTCCCGTAGTAATACGGGGATGAAATATAGCCTATGTGTTATTCTGATGTATAAGCTATATAATTGTAAAGTTTCATCAAAATCCGTTCGGCAGTTTTTGCGTGAAAGAGGAACAAACATTCATCCAGACATCCATACATCCAGACATCCATCCAAACAAACTTTCGCGTTTATAATATTATAGTAGGATAGGATAGGTTAAGTGCAATTCCTGAAATTAGTTTGTTCAGTTTCGACTACTTAATCGGTTTAAGCTATCTACATCTACACCAATCTAAATCTTCCAATATTAAAAAGAGGAAAGGTTTATTCTTGTGTTTTTGTATGTTTGTAACGAATAAACTCAAAGGCTACTGGACCGATTTAAAACATTATTTCACCAATGGAAAGCTGCAATATCCCTGAGTAACATAGGGTATATAGTCCATGTATTCCGTCGAGAACTACGCGACTGAAACCGCGCAGAACCGCTAGTTTTTAATATGTGTGATTTTTTTCCGAAAAATGAATTAGCGTAACTGAATTTAGGGATACCTATGGAAACCGTAGTATTGTTGCTCTTTATTTAAGATATCGAGTGCCCAGCGGCGTCGCAGACGTGGATCTAGTGTATTCCCGTTCCCGTGGGAATTTCAAAAACCCCTTCATAGCGATTGCCTACGACATATGACACCTACATACCATTTTTCAAGTCGATGTGTTCGTTTCGGAGTACCTAGTAGGTATTTCTCTTTTTAACCAGTTTTTAATTGGAGTAACAGAATGTGTAAAGGATGACTGACCTTGGTACGTGCATTCCTTCTGTTTGCATGACATTTGTATTGTTCTGTATTGGTATTTATTAGGTTTTCTTTGTAATTTCAGTTTCAACATGATCTTCTGGTAATATTTTTTCTCAGCTTCTTCATTTTGTAACAAATAAATACAAAACTCAATTCACATTTGCATTGAACAAATATCAAAAACATCACTAAGACAGTGTCAAAGAAAAATAAAATAGCAGTAAAGCAGAAAAGAGTATGGATATAACAATTAGCAGACCCAATTTATTAGTTTTCCTATGATCCCGTTATTCCCGGTCCCGGGGGAATTTCCAAAAATCATTTTATAGTAGTTGCCTGTATACGTCTATAAGACACCTACTTACCATATTTCAAGTTTGTAAGTGTTATCGTTTCGGAGTAGTACGTATTTCTCTTTTTAACCAGTTTTTATATTTTCCCGTGGGAATGAGATATTTTCCTGAAATAAAAAGTACCCTAGATGTTGACCCGGGTACTCAGTTATCTCCATACCAAATTTCACCAAAATCCGTCCAGTAGTTTTTGAGTGATGCGTGCACAACCAGACAGACAGACAGACAGACAGACAGACAAAAATTCCAAAAATTGGTGTTTCGGTATCTATATCGATAACTATATACACTACCGTTAAAATTTTCAAAAAATATTTCATGTACAGACACGGCCCCGTTAGAGTTTTATTATATGTATAGATATAGATATAGACTAGCGGGTGCCCAGCGGCGTTGCCCGCGCGGATCCAGTTTATTCCCGTTCCCGTGTCCCGAATTTCCAAAAATTCCTTTATAGTGGTTGCCTATGACATATATAAGACACCTACATTAGGTACATACCATATTTCAAATAGCGGATGCCCATAGCGACGTTGCCCGCGCTCATCCCGATTATTCCCGTTCCCGCGGGAATTTACGAATATCCCTTTATATGGGTTGGCTACGATGTATAAGACACCTTCACACCATATTTCAAGATTCTAGGTGTTATCGTTTCAGAGTAGTACGTATTTTTCTTTTTACCCAGTTTTTATATTTTCCCGTGGGAATGAGATATTTTTCTGGAATAAAATGTACCCTAGATGTTGACCCGGGTACTCAGCTATCACCACACCAAATTTCATCAAAATCCGTCCAGTAGTTTTTGCGTGATGCGTGCACAACCAGACAGACAGACAGACAGACAGACAGACAAAAATTCCAAAAATTAGTGTTTTGGTATCTATATCGATAACTATATACACTACCGTTAAAATTTCTAAAAAATATTTAATGTACAGACACGGCCCCGTTAGAGTTTTATTATATGTATATATAGATGAATAGGAACAATAATATGCAAAAAAATAACAAGAGATTTGAATTCGTGAGCCCATTACCTTACGGTAGTGCTGTTACACATACCTTCAGAATCAATTCTAAGGCCTGCGGGTTTCCTCACTTAGTAATAAGCATTGTTTGGTATATGAGCGTTATATTGCCAACAAACTACTTACTTATAGTTTGGCGATAAATTAGATTTATGGACTTAGGTACTAGCAGTGCCCTGTGGTTTCACCCGCGTAATTCTCGATTCCGTGGAATAACGGGGATAAAATATATCCTATATGTTATTCTGATGTATAAGCTATCTAACTGTAAAGTTTCATCAAAATCCGTTCAGAAGTTTTTGCGTGAAAGAGCAACAAACATCTATACATCCAATACTTACAAACTTTCGCGTTTTTATTAGTAGGAAGTAGGATAGTTCAATATTCTACTTAAATAAAAGGTATATCAATATTATGTTCTACAGACTTTACTTTAAGTGCCAAATAAGCCTTCATCAAAGTATCCGAAGTGGGTAACTCGTATGCCAACTTGTGCTCTCAAACTTCCCCACACGAAGTAATTACGAGAGTTAAGAAATTCAACTCCTCTCTGCTTATAGTTGAGGCATTACAGACACTTACCGAATTTATTTAGTAAAATTTAAGTAAGCATCAAACTTAAGCGGTTTAAAGTTTGCTACGCGGTGGGTTGTTTGAAAAGCTGCCTTAACTGTTTTATGGTAATGATGTGAATACTATTAAAATATGGAAAC
This sequence comes from Ethmia dodecea, assembly GCA_963855545.1. NCBI lineage: Eukaryota > Metazoa > Arthropoda > Insecta > Lepidoptera > Depressariidae > Ethmia > Ethmia dodecea. Next base: position 15,154,906 of record OY979438.1, on the reverse strand, counting down.
TGTAAGTTCAGATTATATTTAGTAAGACATCAAAATAGTACTGTAACACCTCAACCCTAATATCATATATAGAATACTAAAAGAACATAAAACAGCTTGGTGGGGCTGTAAACATATAAACACATGTAAATATAGTCAGAAATAGAAAAATATTAAAACTTAGTAAAATACGAAAATTATGAAAATTTAGTAAAATATTGCTTGGTATGATCGAGGAGATGTTAAAAGAGCATAAAAGTTTCATAAAAGTAGTTAGAAATTGGTTTCAGTAGGGATTAGGAAAAACCGAAACTTGTTTAGTATGGAAAATATAGCGGAATAGTTCTTGTATTAAGATAAACCATTTTTCGGTTATAACTCCGAAACTATTGGAGCTAGAGAGATAAAAAGTATATCATTGTAATGCTATTCACGGACCCTACGATATGCAAAAGGTTTCATCCAAATCGGAGATGGTCGGGTTTTTCCGGCGCGGGACACGAAGAGGGGGTTCTGGCATCTATGGTGAGGGAGGGTGCGCGGTCGCGGGGCGAGGCTGCCACCTCAACCAAAGGTTGGACCTAGGATGTATGGTACATGGGTCGATCCTGTTGAGCAATATGACATATAAATAAATAAAATAAAACTCTCATATGGCGTTATTAGCTTGAAGGTTCGTTAATAACAGAAGTTAAGAGGACAGGCAGGTATGGGTTCCCTGTCTGATTAATGGAATATGGTAGTTTTATGCAATATTCTAAACGAGCCTAATATATGAAATGCATGGCATATAAAAGTAAATAAGAGAGTTTGGCCTATGGTAACACCTGGGTTTCCCTCCCATCTTAGGGCGGCTAACGCCGTCCGCTCGAACGCAAATGTCGGGACGAGGCAGGGGTTGTAGTGTTTGAGTTATTGACGGGGTGTGGTACTACCCGAGTGGTGCAGCGGTTGTGTCAGTACGTTTCACCGCACCGCGGTCGGTGTTTATGTCGGCACATACCAATGCTAGCTTGGCGGTGGCGACACCTCCGTTCTCTAACTTGCATTATGACTTGCTTGTGATGTTGGGGCTTACGCTTCGACTCGCAATTGTCTTGTTCAACACTGTTTGGCGATATAGTGCGAAAAGGTAAAAAGTCCGGGCCTCAGCACTGCCTAACGGTACGGCACGGTGATCTTATATGGACTTAGTTTTTGGACATGGTCCATAAGCTTCGTCTGATGTAACGATCGCTTTTAAATATTACACATTGGAGGTAGTAGCAGAATGACTGACGACGCACCTCTTAGCGCTGTCTTGTGGTTCATAGTAAAAACCCTGGGACTACTTCTGAGCTTCTTGGTGCTAAGTAACGGAGACGATGGTATCGACTAACACTTAATTGATGGAGGTTGATAACGTCTCTCATTGAAATGTGAAAAGCAACATCTAGCTTGGTCGTGGACCTGTGCGGTGCGAATTGGGCATTAACACAAGTTATCTTCGAGGAGTGTTGTTGGTCTAGTACGCGAACACTCGACCAAATCTTCGGGAGTAGGGCTCTTCGGAGTCTGGAACTGGAGTCATGTCGGTATTCGTATTGGCATGGTAAAGGGGTCTAGAATCTTGATTGGCTTGACGGGGATGTCTGTCATGCTTCTGTTGAGCTTGATATTATAATAAAAGTGATACCACGAATGAACGAGAAAATGAGGAATGCCTCATATATCCTATGGTAACCATGTATTTGCAGAACGTACATTGGTTACATCATACTATCATATGAGTGCGCGCGCGACGCGTATCAATATAAACTAATGGTTTTACCATTATAAGCTCATTCAGGGTGTGACAGCGCTTCTGATGGCTGAACGAGAATCGATGGCTCGTAGGGACCGAGGTCGGGTTACGACGAGCATTGAGACCTATGAAAGAGTTGTCCTACGGGACTTATTGCCTTTCGTGGCTTACTATAAATGATCCTGAGGTCTTAAAGACTATCTCACCACCAAGCGCCTTCGGGCGTAACTTTTATTATCAATATGTTCGAGAATGCCTTTCGGGGCTTACTGTAAATGATCCTGAGGTCTTAATGACTGCCGTAACTCGCCTTCGGGGCAAAACTCGGAACCACAAACGACTTCGGTCGCAACGGTCCCTTCGGGGCAAAACACGGCTCCGGCCGCACCAATCGACTTCGGTCGCAACGGTCCCTTCGGGGCAAAACTCGGCTTCGGCCGCATCAATCGACTTCGGTCGCAACGGTTCCTTCGGGGCAAACCTCGGCTTCGGCCGCAACAATCGGCTTCGGCCGCAACAATCAGCTTCGGCTGCAACAATCGGCTCCGGCTGCAACAATCGGCTTCGGCCGCAACGATCCTGCTTCGGCGGGATAAAAGACCGGATGTCCGGCAAAACCGGGACGTTCGGGGGGGTCGCAATCGCAGCTGTGGAATGTTGCGGGTTGGCGATCACCGTAAGGGGCGAGGTGGAGCTCCTTACTCTTCCCACCAAACACATTTTTATTTCTTTTCTTGAAAGGAGGTGAGAATGTGGGGAAGACGATTTTATCTCGAGTCTGTCATCAGATAAGAGATAACAGGGGTGGGGAATATGAAGTGTCCTTCATGAAATATTGCCTTAGGCATGAATGGCGCTGAAGTGGGCAGCGCTATTAAAGATTAAAGCGAGCGAAAGACAATTTTATAAATATGCGATAGAAAACTAACGGTAGAGTTGAATCAAGTTAAGATCTCTTTTGATGGCAAACGGTAAATCATGATCCTCAAAAAGGATCTGGATTACTATTCACAAAGTAGTGTCCTACACTACTAGACGATCAAATAAATAAATTACATGGCCAAAATTGCAGAAGTTATTTGTGACGGTGTCGACCTATTTAGCGATGCCTCCTGAGTTAATACTTTGGAGATCATCATGAAAGCTAAATTTTGAGGTCGTTTAAAATTATGCGTAGGACGTTTGGCGATTGTATTCGTATTCGTCTTTACGTGTAACAATACTCGCTTGCTATAAGATTAGCAGCGATTTGACATAAAAGTGGATTTTCTCTAATTCCGTGCTCTCGCACGGAACATGTTAACAAAATATTGAAACGATATATTGTGAATGAGATTCTTGCTTTGAGCTGTGCAATACTAGCTTAGCATTATATGATGTTTAGCTTGTGTTGCAGCGTATGAATTTTAATACGTTGGAATTACGGTTCCTTCGTATAGAGAAATGTATCCATATTATAAGTAAGGTATTAGGTTTAGTTACAGTACGAATATAATGTAACAAAGTTATCTAAATAAAAGACCTTCCTACATGAATTCATTCCAATTTCAAAAAGGAGTTACTAGTCATGTAACAATGACTACATCCGGATACACTGAAGAACCTTTGAAAACACCCGAAAAATAAGATAATTACACTCACGCCTTGTTTTTTCGGAATTTTCTCCTTTGCTTTTGGTTATTGTTATAATATTAAATTTTATATTTACTTATATTTTGTTACAGCCCAAGAAAAATCCAGTGATATATTAAATCTGACCCGCCTTATCTATACTATTTATGTATTTTTGTATGTTTGTTACGAATAAACTCAAAAACTACTGGAGTGAATTTAAAATTTCTTTCATCAATGGAAAGCTAGAATATCCCTGAGTAACAAATTCTATATTTTATTCCTGTATTCCCATGGGAACGGGAACCGCTAGTTCGTAAATAAACAGACGAAAAGCAAAACAGTGAGCATACATTCAAAATTTGAAATTAACGTCCAAATCGTACGGAACCGCAAGTTTGGTGCGGTGCGGATGTCGGACGCAGTTCGCCTGCGGTCGCTATACCAGGTGTCTCACACATGCATCGCGATTAAATTAAGTAGGTATTTATATTTGCAGAGCAGTGATAGCACAATAGTTTGGTCCAAGAGACCGCTTCTCATTGGTCAGGCTCGGGTTCGAATCCTGGCATTTGCCAATAAGTTTTTCAAAAACTTATTGTGTACGAGTATTTATCACCAGCGCAACGGTGAAGGAACACATCGTGAGATAGAGATCGTCCCAGAGATAACTCTGAGGCATGTGTAACAGACCCCTAACCACCTATCAACTTTTGCACAAAGGTTCCTTAAATGACGTATGAGGGATTTTTGGAAATTTTATGTAAACCAAATCTATAGTACTATTATAAAGAGGAACGATTTGTATTTTTGTATGTTTGTTACAAATAAACTCAAAACCTACTGAACCGATTTTAAAAATTCTTTCAGCAATGTGAGGCTAGAAGATAACTGAGTAACATAGGCTATATTTTATTCCCGTATTCCGCTATTATATTATAATATTTAGTGGGTGAACGGCCCCGCGGGCTCAGCTAACAGAGTAGGTTAAGTTACCCATAGAAACAATAAGACTGTCAACTTAGACCGCGGGCTAAGTGGTCTGTGGGCTCATATGACCACAAAGCCATAATTTATCTAAAAAACCTTCAATTTGCAAAACCTTACCCACACTCCAAATAAAAGTTTAAATTTGGAATGGATCAGAAAAATGCGGAACAAATAAAAGCGATGTGCAACCGCTAGGCGCGATGATGCAAGTAAGCGCTTAAGCGATTTAAGCCAAAGGATTTTACGACCGACAGATTTCAGCGATCCGCGCCTGCGGACAGACTGACTGGGGAACTATTTCGATTGTATTGATGGCAAGTGACTAAATATCGTACCTATTAGTATTATAAATGTGAATGTTGCTGTCTGTTTCAGATATATTTCACAGCGGAACCAGTGACCTGATTTTGATGAAATTTGCTAAAACGATAATTTACCGTAACTATAAGCTTCATCTTTTAAACTTCAAATAGTTTGTGATAGAACTTAGAAAACTCCGCTCTTTCATAACCATTAGTAATTTTTTTCGGTTGAGATATCATCCCTATTATCAAAAACTAGAGCATAATCCAAATTTATGTAATTCGTCAATACAAGTGACACCAGACAGTTCAGTGGCCTGAAATTAAATTTCTTCTATAGACACAACATCGGTTAATGGCAATAGCAATAACATACATATTGAATACCCTGTCGTCGCCTGCGGACAGCGCGGACTGTTCGGCCGAAATTGCGAAACCGCGTGCGGTGGGCGGCCGACGCGTCCGAACTCATGTTGGTGCCAATATTGTCTCCAAAGATCTTTGGACAATGGAAAGAGTAGGAGAATTAAGGAAAAGTAGCTCGTCAATGATACTGCCTTACAGCGGGTCTATGTTACCTATATAGTGAGACGTTGCGATAAAATGTTTGCACTACCTACTTATTTGCTATTACCTACCTAATACTTTTGGTCAACCTGGGTAAACATGGTGTACTTACCAGTAGCGCGCGGACTAAGCCTGTCGGAGGCCCGGGCGGAAAAACTGAATGAGGCCCCCCGGTCTTGGAACTTTTGGATTTGGAGGTCCCCCCCAGGCCCAGGGCGGGCCTCTGGTCGGGCCTCCAAACCGACCGTAGCTTTAACCTCTCGGACCATGAATCGCAGAATAGATTTTTAATTGTGTCTCGGTTCCAATTGGAACCGGCGGATCTTAACTGAAGCATCCAACCAACACTCAACTGCCTCTTATCATTGTTTAGGATTTTATCAAGAGAACTTTTCGTTAAATTTGGAGGCCCCCCAGGACAAGAGGCCCGGGGCGGACCGCCCCTTCCGCCCCTACCTTAGTCCGCTGGTGACTTACAGGGACTAAACTAAAATTGCAAACTAAAATTAAGGTAAAGTAAGGTAATAAGGGTAAAAAAAGTGAGGTACTTACAAAAATACTAAAATAAAAACGAATGTAACTGTAATTTTGAAGTGATTGCAAGAAGAAATGAGCGCGGACGAGAATACGTATATTTGTTAATGTTTACGAATCGTATGTTATTTGCTTAAGAAAAATCAAGAAAAACATTGAATAAAGTTTGTTATGTTTTCTTTTATTTTTCCCCAACACTAACGAAATGTTTTTATAAATCCTTCCAGAATTATCTTATATCTGAGGACATTGTATAGGAAAGACAAAGTGATGGAAGATATTTTGCGTGAGGGCCGGAGACATCCCTTTGACGATCACTCGCTTTAGTTACTCTTCATTCCTTTTGTCGTATTTCTGAAAACTGTGAATATGTACATTTTTAGCAAATGTTGGAGCTGGTTTTGAATAAGGCATGGTTAAAGACCCTTAAAATGTGTAACGGTTTTCATATTTCAAATAATAATATAACAATAAAAAATATATATGGAATATGTACTAAAAACGAGGACATCGTCAATATTATTAGTACATTTGCGTTTTGAAATATGATAAACAGTAGGTAACTGATTTGACTAGTGACTGGAGTCAACTATCTAATAGTTCTGTTAGTACAATTTTACTACGTCTGATGTAATTAACACGTTAAAATTAACTAGCTATTTCCTGCGATTTTACCAGAGTAAGTCCTGTAGTCGTACGAAAATTATAGGCGATGTTACTCCCAGAAAAGTAAGCTTTCCATTAGTTAAAGAATTTTAAAGGTTTGAAGCCTCTGAATCACAAATAATCAAATTTTTACTCTTTATAATTTTACTTATTTATTTATTTACTTTTTTGAAAACTTACAGCAAAAACATATAAGTAGGAATGGATTAATTCTTTGTGCCCTCGATATAATTGCAGTTCGGATTGGTGTCGACTAGTAGAGTACGAGAAATAATATAAATAAATTGAAGCAAAATTATCTCTTCCAATCTATCCAATGAACTATCTACCCTATTAGGAAAAATATTTAGATTCTCAAATATTACTTCGTTACATTCAACTAAAATTTAAAAACGAATTCAAAAATAACAAACATTTTGTAAAATGAATATTTTTTTGTGAATAGAAAAGTTCTTGATTTTTTACTCTATTCAGTGAATAGCACGTCTGCAACACTTCGCGGGCGATCCGACCACCTGACAGGCGGTGAAAAAACTCCACCCTAAACAAAACGAGGTGCTCCAACCCCTACTCACCCCAGACGGTTGATGGCGCGTTTATACTGTGTAACACGAGCTAAGTGAATCAAACTGTCATTCTGGCCGCATTACGTAGCGACACGGCGCCAAAGAATAACATGGATAAGTCTTCTTAAGATGCGAAAGTCTGAAAATTGTAAGAAGTAAATATTTTTACAGGGGCTTCCTAAACACGTGTTTTCTAGGGGCAATTTCAGTAAGATTATTTATCAGAATACGATATAAAGGTTGCGTTCGTTGACTTTAGAATAGTATTACCTATCCTAACCAATATATAACTAATTATATTTTTACTCAACATTACTTTTACTACAACCTACCCTAATTCAACTGTCAGTTTTATCCTTTCTAAGATTGTTTGGAAGAAATAGCTATATACGTAAGCCACCCGTTGTCTTTATTTTATTTTTATATTATCCTTTTATTTTATCTTTTTGGTGAACATTACTGATAAAGATATTCCATTGTACATTGCACGAGAGGTGTAATTGGTCATCCGGTTAAAACAAAATGAAAACAAATATTATTTGTATTTAAATTTGTAGCGACACTACATAGAAAATAAATGGCAGTGACGGTCAAAGACTTCTCTTTTTTATACCTAGCTCTCATTATCCGTCATTTTGCGAATCTGACATTTTGTTAATCCGTAATTTTGCGAATCTGACATTTTGCGAATCTGACATTTTGCGATGGTTCCGTCTGAAGTGTAACGAACGATCAGGAACGTCGTTCCAAAGATTTATAATCTAAAAAATCCAAGACATGTCCACGTTTTGTGAGCAGAAATATTTTCGCTTAAAAACATCCCTTGCAGACGAGCAAGGGTGCACCACGCGCCCGACACCCTTACACAAAATCACTTCCACTTTGAAAATACACCTTTAATATTTTTAATTGCTTTTTTATTCTCAAGAAAATTAAATTAAACTTCGAGTTAGACTGTGGAAAATTATAACCTTGTTTGAGATGCCGTGTCGGGTAAAGAAAGGTACGTACGTATATGTAATTTAGCCTGCGTTATGAGTTTTCTTAGTGCTCATAATTTTATTTACTAGCTGACCGATAAACGTTGCCCTATGCAAAATAAAAAAAAATGCTAAATTAATCCAGACGTTTTCAAGGCATGCGCTTGCCGCTTATCAACGAACAACATTTCTTTTTTATTTATATAAACTAGCGACCCTACCTCGATCAGTTTATCAGAATATAAAATACTATCTTTTACCCGCGGCTTCGCTCGCCCACGTTTATTTCACCCCCATAGGGGTTGAATTTTGCAAAATCCTTTCTTAGTGGATGCCTATACAGTATAAGTTATCTATGTGCAAAATTTCAAGTCTGTAGACCCAGTGATTTAGGCTGTGCGTTGATACATCACCAATAAGTCAGTCAGTTTATCATTTTAATACTTAGTATAGTAACGATTAATGTAGCTTTCTATTAGGAAAAGAATACTTAAAATAAATAGCAGTGATAGCCCAGTTTAATTCTGTGGCATGTGTAACAGACCCAGTCCGGCGATGGGCTCACCTGCCAGGTTCAGGAGTCCAAAATATACTGGAGAAACATGGGTATTTTCAGAAACTGAATACCTCTGCCTACCCCCTCGGGGATACTGTATCAGAAATATTTAAGGCCTTACCTTTCTTCCTGTCGTACTGTCCTGCTCGTATAAAGTTAAATTGCAAAAATCTATCTCAGATATCTAAGTGTCCAAGTTTTTCTTCAATAAACTAATGCACCGACTGATGGAAGATCGGCCGGTTGAGGTCGAGTCGGTCCGCTGCATCAGTCTTGCTCGAAGACACCTCATCAATCACCGAGTTGGTTGCGGGATTACTTGGCCTGTTTATGTACTTAGGTGGTAAGTACTTTTTGGAACGTGAATTATTCTAGCTTGACGGTGAATTACAACAGTGTAAGGAAACCCAAAGGTCCCAGAATTTATTCTGAGAAACTCCGGCGATTGGCTCACCACTTGTCACTTTTTAGTGACCCCAAAAATATAACTAGTGAGAATTTTTGTATATCTTAAAGTTCTAAGATAGTCGCATTATTCCTCCCTCCCCTTCCCCCCTACTCAAAGGCCGGCACCGCAGATGTGACTCTTGAGTCGCAGGTGTCCATGGGTGACGGTAGTCACTTACCATCAGGTGACCCGTCTGCTCGTTTGCCCCCTTTTTTCTTATAAAAAAATATCATGAAAGAAGCCACGGCATATTAGGATGCACATTTAGCGTACGCAAACAGTGTGGCGCTAGCGCAGAGCGCCAGTCACATTAAGTAAATATGACTACAAGTTCCAATAAAACGTTTTCATTTTCTTTGAGACAATATACAATTATACAACATGGTATTCAATACCATGTCCAAAGTTAATTTAATAATACCCTACAAAGTACTTCGCCTACAAATTTACAGATCGTGGTTTTTGCTTGTACAAGTATACAGTCAAGAGCACGTGGAGCTTGCCACATTGGACTTTGTCACGAACTTATTACAATCGCCTTACAGGTCAGACTCGCACTACAAGTGTAAAGCTTCATGTGCTCTTGACTGTACAATGGGAAAACTCCAAAAAATTTAACCATTTATTTACATTTACAAGATTCTAGATTTAGTTTTCTAATTTTTACCAAGCAATTCTTATAAGACTACGTCAGTCTAGAAATACCACACGGAGAATTGTCGGAATGAGAGATTTAGCATTGAAATACCTTTATAGCGCGTTTACCGGAATCTCAAGAGGATTAACGTAGACGGTCTTTGAAGGTTCATCAAAATATGGAATCAAATTTGAACGTTGTCCCATTAGTCTTGACCTGTGACCAGCTTAAGAGTAATATTTTTAATCTGCGATTTTCACATTTTCCAATATATTTTAAGAGCGAGCGGGGCACATTGCTCGTAGAGCCTATGGCCGATTGGGGTCGAAAAGTCGCAAGGCAGTGGGTGGGAGTAGCATTAAAAAATCCGGTATAAAAAATCGGTAAATAATAAAAATAATAATTAAAAACCTATTGACTGACTAACTCATCGACAACCGAAACTACTGAAGCTAGAGACTAACACAAAGGACAATAGAATCCTTTAATGACTTAGGCGTCTGATAACAAAGAATTTTGCTAATTATTCACGGAAACGAAAAAAAACCTAGTTTTGCAATAAAATATACTTACAGGTTGAATTTTTCAAGTAGGCGTCATAGGCTAAATTATAAACTATGAGGTATACCGAAAAGTACTCAAAAGGAGTCTCGGGCTCGATTTTGATGAAAACTAAAACTGCATATTTGGGATATCTGCATATTATCCTAGCCAGGAATCGAACACGTTGATTTTGAAAAAAAAATCACATCCTGTACACAATTACACTATTTGATATTATGGTCGCTAATTAGGATCGAACTCTGGGAAGAAAAAAAAAGAAAAAAGCCTCTTTGAGTTCTTTTCGCTATACCTCATAGTTTCTGATTCAGCCTACCACGCCCACTTGAAAAAAACATCCTGTATACTTGTAGCGACAATCGTGTCGCCGTCGTATCGTATGTAAAGCAGAGCCCACAATGTTTCAGGAGTAATTTAAAATGCATAAATCTCCTTGGCTCAGTCGGTCCGCTAACTGGATCCCCCAGAGTCTTAACTTTGCGTTTTATGAATAGGTAATCGCTTGCTATGAGATGAGGATAATACACAGAATTATTACCACACCTAGAAGAGATGGTCGTGCATTTTATAGAATTTATTTTAGTATCAGGTTCAAGTTTACTGAATAATCTCACGCCTTTTTTTTATCCCCGAGGGGGTAGGCAGAGGTATTCCATTGCTGGATACACCCACATTTCACGAGATATATTGGACTCACTCACTGATTTTCGGCCGGCTTTTTAACCGTCCGGGCTATCACTACTCTGTTACTAAAAAAATTTACTGAAAAAGGCGAAAAATAGTAATCACGTGTTCAAAACCATTAAGGTATATCTAATTTGACACGGTTTTATTTAGAAATGATAGACTATCATAGAACAAAAATTACTGTTGATATTTACCACACCTGCCTTCCTCTCTTTATCTCAGTTATATCCATCCAAAGATTGTCTGGAAGAAATCGTTTAAAGCGCTAAGAAGCGACACTCATATATATTATATATTTTTGAATTGTATTTTATTTTTAAGACTTAGAGGTGTTCTAATAAATATTATTTTAAAAGCTTTTATTTAACTTGCAATGTATACTACGGCCGTTTTAACTTGGCTTCTCTGAACATAGGCTTCGCCTGCGCAAACCCCCTCCTACCGCCAAATGGTCGCTAAAAAATGTTACTGCGCAGCCATTTGCGCAACTTCAGAGTGGTCAAGTTATAACGGCCGGGGTGTATGTATGTATGTATGTATGTCGCTATGTATGTTCGGGTGGAATCTTGCAACTCAATTTTGAAGCAGATATTTTCAACCGATTGAGCTGAAATTTGGTATACTTATGTAAGTTTGGTGACAATGCAATATTATGGCACCACCGAGCTGATCTGATGATGGAGCCAGGAGGTGGATGTCGCAACTCCTCAATGACTACTCGTAAACCCCTCGAGTTTGGGCTCGTATGATTCGTCTTGACGAGTACTTTAATACTAGATGGTAACAAGGGTCTAATGATGGAGCTGAAAGATGGCTATGGGAACTAGGTAATTAAACGACACAACCCCATCGAATTTGGGCTCGTATGATTTGTCTTTACGAGTACTTTGGTACTAGATGGTAACCAGGGTCTGATGATGGAGCTGGAAGATGGCCATAGGAACCAGTAATTAAACGACACAACCCCATCGAGTTTGGGCTCGTATGATTTGTCTTTACGAGTACTTTTGTATATGCATGGTTAGCCATGTAAGGTCATTCTAAATCCAACTAAAAAGTAAAAATAAATTAAGAGTAAGAAATATTTTTTAAAACAAGCTTTTATTTTAATGCGCTAAAAAGAATAAAATAAAGTTTTCCATTAAAACTTTGACTATCCTTAAACGTCATTACACAATTTACTATGTAATAAAAGCTTGTCGCGAGATTTAAGTACTCATATAGTAAATATATTAATAACTATAACTGATTGAATTAATTTTTTTCTTAAACTTATATTTACTTAGTCTGAAAAGAAAATTCTTTTACTTAAATATAGGTACTTAAATCTCTATGTAATAAGTGTATGAAAGAAAATGCCCGTAACAAAAAAATAAACTTTTTATTCCCTGTACTAAAAATTAATAGTCCAAAAAGATTCTGATGAGTCACTATTAATCCTCGAAGAGATTTAATATATTATGTAAGTACTCAACGTTAGAACACGTTCAGTTTCGCTATATCCATGTGTAATAGACTCTAAAGCGACTGAACAAGATTAGCTTGCAAATATCCCAAAGTTCATGGCTTAAACTTATTAGAATACAGTTTTCAGGCAAAATTCATGATCTTGCTCATTCATGTCTAACATCTCTTACGAGTATACAAGAAGATAAACAAAATAATAGCATCTCACGTAGGTACCTATACTGACAATGAAAGTAAAAAGACTATTATATATACCGTCTACCTAAATCACAGATTTTTATGACATCTTGTATTTGCGATTTTTTTAATACTTGAAATTACATTCACATTTACATTCTCTCGTATTTCACATTATAATAATATTTATTTTGTATATTTTTACATGTTGATGTTTTGTAGATAGCTCTGTACACACAGATTATGATTTAATAAACAAATAAATAATACATAATGTATGTATATGTATACATAATATTATTTTACTAAGGTTTAAAAACTGTACCTACATAAATTAAAAAATACCATTGGATAAAAAATACATTCCCTTCTCTCATTTTACACGGAAATCTCCCATTACCCACCATTCTAAATTCAAATAAGGTGTTTACTCAAAATAAATAAAAAAATCTTTTAAAAAGAATCTCTGCCGTCTCGAGCCCCCATTCGTCACGCCGTGTCAACAATCGTGTGAAACACCCCTATTTTACATTTAATTGCATTTCTTTGTCAATCTCCCTGTTAATCTAGATGCACCCTTATCCACTACAAGTGACCAAACTTGATTGACCTCCACCTCTCCCTCGATTCTGAAACTTTGGAGGAGTAAATGGAGGGTTTGCGTTGTACACAAGGGGTCTTCGTAAATGGACGTTGTCTAGACTTGTTTGATATTGGAGAAAGTGTGTGTTGAGGCAATATTTGCCGACGCACTCAGCCTGATAACGTATGCTTAGGTTTTTTTCTAGATTAGATTTGCTTGCAATTTGCCTTGACATAGTGATACTCAATTTACTTCAAGTGATTTCATTTCAACCAAAAAATATACGACAGCAGATACACCAAGTGCACTTAGTAAACCAAGGCCTACCACTTAAAGCTACAAAGAATTTATTCGAAAATCATTCTAAATCCTACTAATATTATAAACGCGAAAGTTTGTATGGATGTCTGGATGTCTGGATGGATGTTTGATCCTCTTTCACGGAAAAACTACCGAAGAGATTTTGATGAAATTTTACAGTTATATACAGTTATATACGGGTGAAACCGCGGGGTGCTGCTAGTAGGTAATACATATTACTAGCAGCGCCCCGCGGTTTCACCCGCGTAGTTCCCGTTCCCGTGGGAATACGGGGATAAAATATAGCTTATGTGTTATTCTGATGTATAAGCTATATAACTGTAAAGTTTCATCCAAATCCAGAGGAACAAACATCCATCCAGACATCCATACAAACTTTCGCATTTATAATATTAAGTAGGATAGGAAGGATATTAGTAGGATAGGAAGGATATTAGTAGGAAGTAGGATATTAGTAGGATTATTATAATATTATTATTTTAGTATACTGTTTCATTGTTGAAATGAGCAAACCAAACTATCCAATCATGAAAGCTTTATCGTTTCAGTCAATTAAGATATTTAAATTAAGTGGTCCCAAGTGGCTTTGAAAAGGCTTTACGCAATTTTCAATTTATTTCTCTGGTCAAATTCATCGCTTCTGTATTTTATTGTTTCGTTTATTTGGATTCAATGACCTATTTATTTAATTCACAAATATTTAATTGCTTAATTTTATTTTTTAAGTACTACATTATGTCATGTTATTAAGATTTTACTGAGATAGAGGTTATTTTTACGTAAACTTATTTCATATTGTGACCGATAAATATACATAGTAAAAAAAACAAGCAATCTGCATTTTTTTTAAGTTTTTTACATTTTGTTTGAACATTTTGTTAAAAAACCCCGAAAAAAAGATTTCCTCGTCAAATTTCGTAAAAATGAAAGCGAAAACCCGTTAAAATTTATTTCCCCTGTGCACTGTGAAGGGTGTAGGCTGCAAGCATCGGTCATGCGTGTCGTCATCGCCGTATCTCCTCTGACCAGCTGTGGGGCAGCTTCCATTTAAAAAAAAATGTGGCGGCGATAGAAAAAGTTAGTTTTCACTTTAAAGCTGGCCATGGAATAATATTTTAGCAGAATCAATAGGTAGGTACATTTAAAGTAAAAAAAAACTTTATTTAAAACAAACTTTTTTCTAGCTACACATATAGTTGACTGTACGTAAGTATTTAACTAAGTATATACTTCTATATCTATACTTTATACTAATACTAGCGATCCGCACCGGCTTCGCACGGGTGCAATGCTAACACTTAAACCTTCCTCCTGAATCACTCTATCTATTAAATAAAACCGCATCAAAATCCGTTGCGTAGGGACATAGGGATATAGGGACAGAGAAAGCGACTTTGTTTTATACTATGTAGTGATTATAAAGAGAAAATATCTCTATTATTGTATGTTTGTATCTTTGTTACGAATAAACTCAAAAACTACTGGACCGATTTTAAAAATTCTTGTACTTATTGAAAGCTACAGTATTACTGAGTAACATAGGCGTTATTTTATTCCCCTATTCCCACGGAAACGGGAACTACGCGAGTGAAACCACGCAGAACCGCTAGTATCTAATATAATTGGGTAGTTGACAGCATCGAAATTAAATTGCGAGTAGTCATACATTAAAAAGATTATCCCAAAACACCTCAAAATATGTATTTCGATTTTCAATTTACAATTATAGCAAATTTAAAAATAATAAAACAATCGAAAAAAGTGCTGCTATTGAGTACTACAAACTATGACGTCACGGTTTGCTATTTCAGTACATTTTCCATAGTAAAATTTCGTTTTGACAGATCGTAAAAAGTAACTGATTTGACTAGGTAGGACACAACCCTATAATACGAACTTTGTTCTTACAACAACTATTTAATTGCCAAACCGTAATCCCCACTCACTGGGGTAAAATGTGGGTCACTATAAAACGATGTCTTTGTTTTTGAGGCAATCATTTCTAATAACTAAATTGGCTATAATTCGAGACTACTTCAGTAAAATGCCCAAGTGGACTTGTTAACTTCTGGTAATTTAATTTCGTAGCGCTCTCGCTTATTAACAAACTACTCTCTAAAATGTTCATTCCCTGCTTCATACTGAAAGTTTAAGTAGCTTTTTACCCAATTCCGCCAGAAGGAGAGTAATGTATGGGGCCGCTTTTACCCTAAACAGGTCGATAGATTTTAATAAATGAAGTGTCGTTTTATTATTGTAGAAGTGTCATGGGCATCATTTTTACCTGACTGCACAAGAAAAAAGGTAATATTATTTTTGTATTTATGTTGTTAGAGGCTAGGCTACAGAAATACACATTCTAACTGTCTACATACCTATTACGGTTCATGAAATACAGCCCACTAACAGAAAGACGGACGGACAAATAATCGAAGGCTGTTTTTCAGTACAAAAATAATGATAAATAATACGATGTAAAAAGTTATAACTCATAAATACCTAATTCCTGAACCACTTTTTTATTATAGATATGTAATATTTGTTAGCTACCGGACATTCGATGTAGTGACTTTCGATATGACTAGGGAACCTTCTAAAGGGAAACTTCCTAACACAATATCCCGTGACCAAAGTAATTTCGAAAATATAAAACCGCAAATATCGTACACGTAATCCAAACACTATTAACGCAATAATAACAGACGCGACCCATAACCTATAGCGGCTGTCAATTGTCATGAAAAGCCGAAATATTGATCACCGGGGTCAACGGCCGATGATTGCCTTCATTCGATAGACTTGGTGTCCGATGAGTTTGATACAACTAAGGGTACCTCCCTTTCAGTCGTACCGAGAAAAGAAGTAGTAAGGCAGGCTCTAGGTAAGGCTGATAATTGTTTAGAAAAAACGATAGGGTTCATTAAAAAAATAATCCCTAAACACCTTTAAACATGAATAATATTGCGATTTTCATTTTACAATTTTCGCTTTGACAGATTATAAAAAGTCGCTCATTTCACTAGGGCTACTAGTCGCTAGTCACTCACCATAATTTTAAACGAATTTCTTTTGTAAAAAAATATTTAAGTAAATCCATAAATATAAACACTTACGCCTTATCCCGTAGAGAGTGAGTAGGAGTATTTCATTTGTGAGTAGGAACCCAATTTTAATCAAATATATTTCTCTGGAAATAGAAAGAAATCGTCTATTTTTTTACTCGAAACTCTAAACAGACTCACTGTTTAGTGTCTTCTGAGTCAGAAGTTGCAGGATCGATTCTCACAACATTTGTATACTTACTTATACATGAATATTGAACATGTTTGTTATAGTTTCGAGCAAAATATTTTATATATATTTAGGCAAGTAAGTATGGTACAGACTCTGCCTTAGTTGGGACTAAAAAATAATCAGCAAATGATGTCCCAAAATAAAAATCTCATTAGCCAGTTTTTTAACTGATATATTAAAAACATACTAATACAAATTTATATGCTTTGAATACGTTTTTGATGTGAAAAAGTGTCACATTCCGCCTGAGCTGAGCGTGCAAGCGAGAGCGTGGAACAAGCAATAGAGAGGCATGATCGGCGTAAGCTTTCGGCTTGGGATAGACCTATGCAATTTTTCATCAATGTTTTTTTGAGGTTATCGCGTAAAATTATCGTTCGTAAACCGACTTTACAGACAACCAATTTTTTTCGTCTTCAATGGGATTCTCTAAAAGTCTCTTTTTAGTACCTGCTTACGTAATTAGAAACGTTAATGCAAAATTGTATGCTTTTAGTCCCAGTTATTTCGGATGTGTGATGATCGATCAGTCAGTCAGTCACTTTTTTCTGTATAAATTTTAATACAACTTCATAGTAATGTAAACGGCAAACTTTATAATCGATTACTATTTAGAACTCAAGTGTAAACCTAAGGACTTATTGTCCAAATATCACAGACCCATCTCGAGGCTTTAACGACAAATTGCATTCTGAAGGTCCCTCCTGAAAAACTCCCTCGAATTGGAAACCTTCCTAGCGTAATACTCTGAAACGTTACCTACTGGTAAAACATCGGAGAGCTTTCATTTTGTTTCGGTTTTAAAATTTCAAAATAAATAAACAGTTATTTTTAAAGGATTCTTATAATCCATATCTTAATCCCTAAAAATACTATGACAATACTCACTTGCCTTGAATTAATATATTTTTTGATGAAATTTTAATCTTTTTAGTGCTATTTCTTGGCGTCTATTTGTTTTTTGTAGATATTTTTAATGAATAATAAAATAATAATCTCACGCTTTTGAATCCCGAGGGGGTAGGCAGAGGTATTCCATTTCTTAATATATATACCCACTTTTCACGAGATGTTCTTTGAACCCCTAAACGTAACAGGTGAGCCTATCGCCGGACCGGGTCTTATACACATGTCTCAGAATTAATTTTGGGACTTGCTGGGTTTCCTCACGCTGTTTTCCTTCACCGTCCAGCAAGTGATAAATATGTACGTAAGTTTTGAAAAACTCATTGGTACATGCCAGGATTCGAACCCGAGCCTCACTGATTATCGTCGGGTCTATTACGCAACGTCATGTGATGTAGATATTTTTTAATGGTATCAAATTTAATAGTGTTATTACCCTTTCATATCTAGTACACCATAATTAACTTATAAACCCTTCCTAGAGACAAAAGTTAAAACTAAATGATAATAAAATAATTCCTAAATATACCAAATCTTTATAATAGAAATTTACGTTCACAGTTTTCGTGGTCCTCTTAAACGTGTATATTTTGGCATGTAAATAAGTAGGGACCGTTTGTGCTTTGTACCGTACTTGATTCTCAATAATATTGGCTATAGGTTGGAAAATTATTTGCAATAATTTAACTTCTAATAGGCAATAGCAACTCCAAAACGTAACTAGGGTTTCCATTTTTATAAAGTTACTGATGAATATTGAGTGTCCAGGCATGGAATACCTCTGCTGATCCTAATAGGGATAAAGGCTTGAGCATAATTATGCTTATTTTACTTTTGATGTAAATGATTTTTTTTTAAATAGTGTAGAAAACTACACTATACGATGTCGTATACTCACTACTAACAAACCTTTACGAATACTTCTTTGACGATTCGAACCTCATGCAGCAAAAAGTTTAAGTTTCTTTGAAACTAACACCTATGGATAAACATGTCCAAAATATTTTATTATTATTATTAAAACTTCTGTTTTTCAATTTATATGCTGATAATAATCCTTATTGTAATTTTAATAATTTAACTTTATGTATTTTTTTAAGATCATTGTAATTTCACTTCTTAAATTCCTTTTGAAAATATTATTAATAGAAAAATATACCTGATATTTATTATTTATAGGATAGAGACTAGTAACATTGGTATCCTATCAATATTTATTGGGCATTATCTCTCGTTTAGTCTGAAAGATATGGCCGATAAAATTCGTGATCGGTCTTCCGCAAAACGGGCATAATTCACTTCCCACCGAAATGAAAATATGCAAAAAGAAAATACGGTCGGATTTAGAAATACAATTTTCTACACATTGAACTCCAGAATAGCGATCAAAAGGTTTACGCGAAAGGATTTTGTTTGACAGCAACATTTCAAATCGAAATAAAATTGATTCCGCGGAATGAAGTTGTGACAAAGACAGTGGCTTCGGCAATATTTCTAAAAGCTACTTTAGAATCCTGTTTGATATGTTATCGAAGAACGAACGATTTTCTTCTAGGAGGTTTATGTCTTTTGTTTTTCGGGTCCAGATACGTAAGTATGACTGTGTTAGTCTAATTGTGGATGGTGACGTAAAAAACTGTATGGTAGACAACGATTTAACAGAATTTGAAGAGAAAAACTCAACACTCAAACTCATTTATTTTCAGTAGGTATAGAATATACACTCAGAAACGTCAATAGTTTATAATAACAAGGCACTCTAAACTCGTCCATGAAGATTGCCTAAATGTAAACAGCCCGTCTCCACCGACGAGTTGCTGGTTCCAAATGCAGTACCCCGAGAAGAGCCAGCAAGAAACTCAAAGGCAGCTCTTTTTAATCTCGTTTCTTACTAATAAAAATCTTTTACAATAATAATTATAATTAATAGCCTTACATTGCATCGAGTTAATCCCATGCATGTTGGTCTACTAAGTAGTCTGTAATTTTATAAAATTTGTCAAGAGACAAATTTTGTAATTCAATGGGAATCTTATTTAGCCCACGAGTCTATTATCGTTTTCTAATTTTGTATTTAAATGAAATGTACAGTTAACTGCACTTCGAAGTTTTCGCTTCTTAATGCCATCTTAAGCTGTATGTTTTGATTTGTCTGGTAAGTATTCTATTTGGGATTCGTCTTCATCTTTGGAGTTTGATAGGCTATATTTATTAAATATTTTAGTCCTTTTTTAACACACGTGTTATTGGATATATAATAATAATAATAAATTGTAGGACACAATTTACACACGGTTATTCAGTCCCAAACTAGGCAGAGCCTGTACTATGGGTATATACTAAACAACTAATAAACGGACTTAAATAAATATTAAACGACTAAATATTAATATTATTATTATATAAAATATAATGTAGGTACTTGTTGTAATGAAATATAATAGTTTCTGGTTCTGGCACTTAAAAATATGGTGTATAGCCCCATAGGTGTCAATTGACACCAACACTCAGATCTGTAGCAATACAAGAATAAATTCCTGGATGTGAACGTTAGCAATAGCGAGCTAATGATGTTAGCTACATGTTAGCTATTTCGGCACTATTACCAGCAGAGTCAGCTAAATTTTAGTACGTCAACACCACACCAGCACCACGTCAATACGCAACTGTTGGGTAGTGTAAAGTGCAAGTGGCAAGCGGAAAAGTTGAATAGACTGAGATAGAGCTACCTGTACCCATTTTATACAAACAAATAAATTGCATTGAATTGAATATAATTCTTATTTCATGTGGCAGTTCAAACTGCTCATTCAGATGCTGGACTGATTTATCTAGGATGCTAATAGTATTGGATATAACCTTGACAGCATTAATAGACGCGTCATAATACCTACTAGACAGTTCATAATAATTCTGCAATTTTACACCAGTTGACAGTTGACACTGATAGTTACCATATATATTTTATTTGGTTATATCACAGTTTAACAATGATTGTTAAACTGTGGTTATATCTGCGGTTGATATTTTATTACCTAATTTTATTTACTTTTTATTGAATATGTACTTTGTCACCACAATTAAAAGTTCACCCGTACATTTATATTCGCCATGTCCTGCAACATACACTACTGGGAAGTTGGTAACTGTAGTACGCAAATATTTTGGTACACGAGTGCCACGGAGTGCCACCGCGGGCCGTTGAGACGGGCCAATAGCTAGTACGCAATTAGTCCGCTGTTTAGGAACTACCATAGACACAAAGCAAAACATTGTTTGCTTTCTAAATAAATACAGATTCGTACTGGCTGTATTACAGAATGTAATTTAACAATAGAAGTTAAGTATGTGTAAGAAGCATGCTATTTTTTGTTTACGAAATAAACAGTTTTTTTAAATTTAATTTACCATATTCTCCACTTGAGCAATTAAGAAAGAAATGCTGCTATGATAGTTGCATAAATAATATATAGTAAATAGATGTTTCTTTCTGTTTTTAGGTTTATGGTAGATGCGTGTTATGGTTTCATTTTGTAATTCGACTCAGACCTTTTAGAAGATTTCGGTTTGAATACAATTCTAAAATAAACTTCATGGTTGGTTAGATATCGGCGAATTTCTAGAACTGTAAATGTTGCATTTTTTCTAATATAGCCTTGGTAAATAAATAAATACAGTCATGCTTAATCATGGGAGCTACCTGAATATCCAATTTCTTTATTTTAGCACGTACTTTTCACCGATGTTGAAAGTTTAAGTAGGATAGCGTTAATAATTTAGATAGTTACTTTAGATAATTGTAGAGCAATGGTATTTTGATTTATTAATTACTCGAGACCCGCCCCGGCTTTGCACGGATGCAATGCTAATATTGAAACCTTCCACTTGAACCACTCTATCTATTAAAAAAAACCGCATCAAAATCCGTTGCGTAGTTTTCAAGATTAAAGCATACATAGGGACAGATAAAGCGACTTTGTTTTATACTATGTAGTAATAGTGACTAGCTATTCCGCGCAGTTTCACAAGCGTAGTTCCAGTTCCCGTGTGAATGTATACGGTAATAAAATATAGCCCATGTTACTCAGTGATTATGTAGCTTTCCATTGGTGAAAGAATTTTTCAAATCGGTCTAGTAGTTTTTGAGTTTATTCGTTACAAACATTCAAAAAATACTAAAATACTAATATTTCCTCTTAATAATATTAGTGTTGTTTATTTATGAGTGTCCGAATAAAATACCAAGCTATCTAACATTAAAATAAAAACTAAAATATTCACGTCAGATTTCCTAAAAATATTTACTTTGTAATTTACAACTGAAAATTAATTATTCCAATAAATAATTAATTCTGCTCATAAATAAACATACGTAAGCCTCGCTTCCAGCACTATTATGATGAAAATATTCAATGTATTCATAAAATTCAATTTCCCGGTGAAGTTAGCTCATATTAACGCTGTGCGAAACTTCCTAACTTCAGGTGACGGCGTTCCCACACTACACAGCACAACTACGGTGTTGGATTCACTAATAAACAGTTTGGACGTTTGGAGTTGGTGCACTAACAACCGGTTTCAAGTCATACAATCGCCTCGTTGTTTCAATGCAATGTATGTTTCTATGTAACAAAAACGTTATATAATATGTAACAGAATAAGCGCAATCCCTGAAATCAGTTTGTACAGTATCGACCACTTAATCGATTTCAGCTATATTTAATACTAGCGACCCGCCCCGGCATCGCACGGGTGCAATGCTAATACTAAAACCTTCCTCTTGAATCACTCTATCTATTAAAAAAAATCGCATCAAAATCGGTTGGGTTGATTTAAAGATTTAAGCATACATAGGGACATAGGGATATAGGGACAGAGAAAGCGACTTTGTTTTATACTATGTAGTGATGTGTTAAATTTTTCCGAAAAATTAATTAGCATAGCTAAATTTAGTGCTACCTATGGAAACCGTATTATTGTTGCTTTTTTTTAAGAAAATTGGTTAGACGCAACTAAAGTACGAAGGCATCACATTTTTTATATTAAAACTAATTGGGGTGTATGAGGAATTGTGCTTATTCTGTTACGCGTTGTTTTTGTGTAGAAGTTCTTGAATGGAAGTTTTTAATGTTTTACGAGGTATTTACGACACAAAATGGTTTCTTTAACTTTGGTAACTGACGAAATAAGACCCAAGTGGTTTCTTGTAGGACTACCAACATTTCCATACACTTATATACACAATATTATTATCACTCGAATGTAAATTTTACAGAAACATGATGCTTCTCTAGGGATTCCCGCCAAAAAGGCTCTAATGATTGCCATTTGTAACGTTCGCAGTTGTGGTACTAGCTGCCTATTATTTCGACGCATTTGTGTTGTGTTTTTGTGTACGATTGCATACCTACTGTTTATAGACGTTTTTAAACCATTTATGTTTTCGGACTTACTTTTAATTTATTTATTTATTAAAGACACACAAAACAGACATTGACGAAAATGCACTAAACTTGGTAGTTGCAGCTACGACCTAATCGCAGTCCTTACACAGATACAACTTACATTACTAAATACGTTACGAACTACATTTGTACAATCTTAAACGTTACAAAAGATAAATTGATTTGTAAATTATTTTTTCAAACCCAACTTTTGATCCTTTCAAATATGTCTGTATGTATTGCTTTTAACCAACTGCACCAGAAGAAGGCTAAGTATGTTAGCAGCGTAATAGAATGAACGGCTTGGACGGATTAAATGCAAGCGTGTTTTAGATTTGTCTTTATATCCAGAGTTATCATAGGCAAAATTTTACAGCCGACTTCACTAAAAAGAGGGTAATAGTTTAAAATATTGTCGGAGTCTTAAATGCGGTTGGTTTTATAATTAATGTTTGTCATGATCCTCCTAACAACGAGGAATGGGGAACAAAATGTAAATGAGAGTGCAAATTTTATTAGCACATCCATTTTTTTAAAGTCCACTTGTATCTTCTAACGACAATGTTCATAACATCCCCGTGGACAGGTTTGTAGTGCGTTATTTAACGGTTAGTTTATTAGTCGTGCTGCACTAGTTGACGGAATTCCACGTAGGTACATAACAATGTTCCACTTTGAAAATAACTAAAATGCTTACAAAATGTTGAATAGTTCTACTCGTATGTATATGACGTCCTACAGAATGGTATTAGCACAGAAAAAAATATAAATAACATAGATGCTCTTTGGAGGACATTTTTTATCTGTAATTATTGCAAATGAATATATATTTTCTTTGTAAATAAATATAATATGATATTTTACACGGTGTATAATGTCCGTTAGTGATATGACAAAAATAAACTCAAATGTGTTGCTCTGAAAAGAGGACGTTTTTATTATGAAGAAATGTACGCATACAATGCATGTTTATTTTGAATAAAACTTAACTAAAACTCTTACCTGAAAAGAGAAACAACATTTAGAGCTAATACTCCATCTCTATCTTCTTAATTTAGGTATTTTTATATTTACACAAATATTCCGTTATTATAATTAATATTTTCCCATGTGACATTTGACACATATTCCAATCTGTCAATTCAAACTAAAGAGTTATAGACAATAAATAAAAAGAAATCTAATGAAGGAAGGAGGCTTCATTTACATCTCCCCCCCCCCTTTTTTTAAAATTAAATTATCCTGTGATATAAATTATTTGTCAAGTATATTATTTATTCATTTTTGCAAGTATTAAATCAAGTATAGTAAGTAAGTAACAACTCTTTATTGTACACCAATAAAAATATGCAACAAGTGACATACCTAGTATAGTTTATTTATTTATTCATCTTTTGTAATTGGAACTAGTTTAGTTAGGTGAAAAAAGTTTGACTGTAATTTCTTGTGACCTGTGTTTATTTTGTAAATTGATTTTGATATTTTTTCTATAATTTTATATGGACCTATTTTTATTTCATCTAATTTTTTTCTGTTTAATCGATTACCGTTCTCAACATATACTAAATCTCCTACTTTAAGTGTATACGTCTTCCTATTTTTATCAAATTGCTTTTTATTATAATTATGTGATTTTTTTGTATTTTCCAGCGCAATTTTTCTATCTCTTAATAAATTCTTACATGTTTCATTTTGTTTCAATTCTACTGGAAGAATATCCACACTTTGCCCTTCTAACAAATATTTTGGAGAAAATCTCGTCACTGTGTGTTCAGTTTCATTGTACCTCTGGGTACACTCGTGTGCAATAGTTGTCCAAGCTAATTTACCTTTTTTTTCATTAATTTTACATCTGATCTTATGTACCAGCGTTTGGTTTAATCTTTCATTTAGGCCATTCGAAAATGGGGCGTTCACTGCGGTGAATATAAGAGGTATGTTTTCATTTTCTAAAAAGACTTTGAATTCTTTTTAATTTATACCTGGGTACTGATCGGCAAGAATCATACCAATCCTCTTGTTCTGAGGAACTTTTTGAACTAGCTTTATAAAATCACTAGCATTCTGTGTTTTTGAGGTCAAAATAAAGGCAAATCTTGTAAAGTGGTCCACAAGTAAATGCAAATATGTCTTTGTGGAACGAGAGCCACCAAATCCACCAATAGTATCTATAGATATTATTTCAAATGGGTATGTAGCAGGACCTAGATATGACATTAATCCATATTTGCACTTTGCTCTCGATTTATTTTTTATGCAAATTTCACAACTTTCACAAACATCCCTAATATATTTTGATAAATTTTTTGTTGTATAGAAAGGACTAATTTTGTTTTCCATCTGTTGTATGCCTATATGGCAGTAAAAATAATGTGTATTTTCAATAATCTTTCTACAGAATTCTTCTGTTAAAATTATTTTATCTTTTCTTCGAATATTCTTATAGTATAATTTATCTTTTAACGTCAATTTATCTTTATTATTTTTTATATCTTAATTTTTTTCTTGATCGTTTATTATATCTTCTAGTTTGATAAATTTAACAATTTTTAAAATTTCATCTTGGTTGTCGTTTGGTTCCAACACCGGATTTCTGCTCAAACAATCAGCTTCTAAATTGTATTTTCCTGGTGAATATACTACTTCAAAATTAAATTGTGATAAGTAATATGCCAGGTCTCCTAGTTCTTCATCCGTTCTAGCCTTAATATTCATTTTCTCGAGAGGTTTATGGTCAGAGAAAACCGTGAACCTTTTTCCTATCAACCAATGTTGCCAGTACTTTACTGCCTCTTTTATTGCTAAACACTCAAGGTAAATAGCTTTCTTCTTTTTTTGAGCCTCATTTAACTTTCTTGAAAAATATGCTTAAGGTTTTTCTTCTTTATTGTCCTGTGGTTGTTTTAAAATCGCACCTACGCCCTGGATTGATGCGTCCGTATAAATATGTATCGGGAGATCTGGGTCGAAGATTGCCAGAATTGGTTTTAAACAAAGTAATTTTTTTATAGTCTCAAAAGATTCTTGACATTCTTCAGACCAAATAAATGGTTGACCTTTCCTCAATAAATTATGCAAAGGATCTAATATGATTGATATATTTGGGATATATTTCCCGTAAAAGTTTATTTTGCCCAAAAACTGACGAATATTTTTTTGTGTTTTTGGTATTGGAAAATCCTTTATGGCAATCAAATTATCTTGCAGTTGAGATATTGTATTATTTTGTATAACATGGCCTAAATATTTTACTGAATCCTGAGCGAAGTTACATTTTGTAAATTTCAATCTAAAGCCTTCCTTTTTAATTGCCTCCAACAATGATGACAAGTGTTTTATGTGATCCTCAAATGTTTCCGAGAATACTAAAATATCATCTATGTAGTTAACAGTGAAATCGGATAACCCATGTTTCCTTATAATACTGCTCAGAACTCTTTGGAAAATAGCCGGTGACGTTTTTAACCCAAAAGGGAGACAGGTCCACTGATAATGTCCTTCTTGAGTGACAAACGCTGTCATTTTCCTGTCCTCCACCTTCATAGGGATTGACCAAAACGCAGAATTAATGTCTAAGCTTGAGAAGAATTTACATTTTCTAGTTTTAATCATTAAATCGTCAATCAGAGGAAAAGGTTGTGACTGAGGAACCACAATTTTATTTAAGTCGCGAAAATCTATACACAACCTTGATTTTCTTCCATCTTCTTTCTTGTAAGCTAACGTTACCGGAGCGGCAAATGGACTGTAAGACTCCTCGATTAACTTTCTTTTTAATAATTGTGATACCTGTTGTTCAATCTCTTGCCTATCCTCAAAAGTGCACTTATAAGGTCGCTTGCTACAATATTTATCTATTTGTAAATCTATGTGTGCCTCATAATCTTTCACAGTGCCTATATCAAATTTGTCTTTTGCAAAAAGCTCCTTATATTTGCTTATTAAGTTATCTATGTATTTCAGATTGCTGCATAGAAGTCAGATGGCTTACCGTAATGTTAAAGTTTGTAAAATCTATGTGCTCATTAAAGTTTATTTCATATGTGTTTTTGTCTCATTTTTGGTATTCTCTATGATTGCTAAATCTTTATTATTATTTATATTTATGTTTTGTTTTTGTTCTATTTCGATGCCTGTCATACAAGGAGACATCACTACATTTTTGGACGGTATTACTGTTTCATCATGTTTTATTTCTAATATCGGTGCATTTTGTGTAATTTCCAAGTTGTCATCTTGGATGAGGTGGAATTTTTTAATACAGTCTAATCCGAGCAGGAAATCATAGTCAAAATTTTTCTCATCAACTACAAAAACATTAACATCATATTCCAAATCAAAAATTTTTATGTTTAAAGTTATCATTCCAATTGGAGTTTTAACGCCATTAATCGTTTTCAAGTTAGCATTTTTAACACTTTTGCTGACCGAGTCATTTTTTATATGCAATAATCTCGAACTTATCAGAGACACATTCGATCCTGAATCGTAAACTCCAAGAAGTTCAAGAGTATTGTTTAATACTAACTTAGTTTTAATTAATGGCGGAATCATTAGTTTTTTGGGTCTATTTCACTTAATTCTACCTCTAGCTCTGAATAATTAACGGTTTTTATTTGATTCTGATCTCGTTTCACTCCATCACTATTTTTATTTTTAAACCAACAGAGTGATTCGGGATGATAACGGCTTCCCTTATTTTCTTTCTCACAAATTCGACATGGGTTATAGTCTTTTCTATTTTTCTCTTTCATTTTACTTTCTCCACTCACAGTCTTCTTCTCCCAATTCTTCCTACCTACTAAGTGTTCTAAACCTCTAAGGTTGTTAAATAAATCTTCAGTTTCTTTTAAATCTTCTCTATCTATCCTATCTGCTACAAATATTGGCAATCCGGTGGCAATGAGGTCTATCAATGTTGACTTATCCATTCTTCTATTTATTTCTAATAAAAGCCTTTCCTTTTTTATAGCATATTCCAGCAAAGAACCCTGTCTATATCTATAAAACATTGCGTACCTGATCGGCGACCAACCTTTATCCGCATAAGTCTCACAAAATAATTTCCTCCATGTCGTCCAGTCCGAATCCACCGTATGTTTCATTATCATTGAGCTGTACCACTCCAGACATGAATGTTCTAAAAACAACCTAAGAGCCTCAATTTTTTGAGTATCCTCTTCTATACCTACACGTTGGCACTCTGCCTCAAACGTGGTCAGCCATTGACATGCATTAGTCGTTTTATTGGTGAACTTATCTAAAATAATTTTTTCTGTTAGATTCTTAATGTTGTACTGCCTGGATGCATCCTTTTTCTTTTCCGCAAAGTTTTCCAAGATCCTTGTTAAAGCCTCTTCTGAAATCCCTGCAACATTAGCCTGTGTCCGAGATTCAGGTGTGATTTCTTCCAACAAATAACCTTTAAACTGCATATTTCCATCTCCATCCACATAAATGCCCAGTATTTCTTCTGTCATAGTTATCCATACCTGCCTTTTGTCATGTCTCTTTTGCAATGTCAGTTTAACTTTTTCATAAGCTGGCGTCTTTATGATCGCCTCATGCAGTCTTACCGGTTGCATTTTATCAGGAATCAAATAGACATGGTTGTCCACAGTCGTAATCGACGTTATGCAGCACACATTTGTTTTCGGATCGTCTATCGGTTTAACAACAAATTCGAACTTAAATTTTTCCATATTTATTTTTTTATTAGCCGTAGAAATGTTTTTTTATAATATGATATTTTACACGGTGTATAATGTCCGTTAGTGATATGACAAAAATAAACTCAAATGTGTTGCTCTGAAAAGAGGACGTTTTTATTATGAACAATGTACGCATACAATGCATGTTTATTTTGAATAAAACTTAACTAAAACTCTTACCTGAAAAGAGAAACAACATTTAGAGCTAATACTCCATCTCTATCTTCTTAATTTAGGTATTTTTATATTTACACAAATATTCCGTTATTATAATTAATATTTTCTCATGTGACATTTGACACATATTCCAATCTGTCAATTCAAACTAAAGAGTTATAGACAATAAATAAAAAGAAATCAAATGAAGGAAGGAGGCTTCATTTACATAAATGTAATTTATAAATAACATTGAAACAATATACACTATACGTACACAGGTGGCGGGATGTTGTCTCTGCCTGCCCCCTTGTGAAAAAGGCGTGAGCATATGTATGTATGTTGTACACTATACGTATCCGTGTTTAGAAGTACTAAAGTGTTTTTTTTTGTTCAAATATGACCTCCAAAGAGGAACCATGTGGGCTTTTGCCCATAAGACTGGCCGCATTTCCTCTCTGGATAGCTAGGCTGACCCTTTTACAGAAATAAATAACTGCCGGCCTTCTGGTCATTTAGGTATTATAGGTGGTGAGCCAACGCCCGCCGGACCGAGTTGCTGTAACACTTGCCTCTGTCAAATTTTGGGACTGTGATTACTGGCTACAAACTCATAAACTGGCATACAATTATAATCACTACATAGTATAAAACAAAGTCGATTTCTTTGTCCCTATATCCCTAAAAAATTTATCGTTTATTTTATAGCTTAAATCTTAAAAACTACGCAATGGTCTTTGATGCGTTTTTTTTAATAGATAGAGTGATTCAAGAGGAAAGTTTTAGTATTAGCATTGCAACCGTGCAAAGCCGGGGCGGGTCGCTAGTATTAACATTGATGTGATAGTGTAGACTACTGTAGACAACCATAATGTAGCATTTTTTTAATGTAAAGGATTATACGGATTTGCCGCATTCATTTTAAAACAAAAGTAATTTCTATAAATTCGCCTACACGACATACTCTCACTGGATCGAGCTGGAAGCAAAAAATATTCGATTTCACTTACCTCCTTTGTCCAAAATCACGTGACCCATCGCATACAGCATTCACGTTCCCAAAGGAGATCTCAAGAATTGGTCGTTGGCCGTCCAAGAGATTTCCTCGGAGAAAATATGAAGATGAAACTTGGCTCGCGTCCTTCCTTGTTTAGTTTTTGTTGGTCTCAACGAAGAAAATTGTTCGGGACAGCGGTATTTGGGTGAAAACATGTAACATTTTGTCATAGTGATAGCGTTGGTATCTGGATTGGAACTAGAAATATTTAGTTAGGCTTCAAATTGGGTGTAAAAGGTCATCCCATTCCGCAAGCTAAAGTCTACTTCACTAATAAGTATAAATTATATAAATAAACATTAAGTGGTTTGCAACTTTTGGATAAAATAATAAATATAATTTTATTTTGAGCATTACTTCAAAATGGAAAACCAAACGTTTAAAATTTTACATCTCTGTACCAAGAAACATTGAATGATAGCCGTCTTTGTCGCAAAAATAAAATCCGACTAAATAAAATTGCCTTTATTTTAGTATTACCCGTATATTTTAATATATAATATATAATCTGACGCCTTTCATCCCCGAGGGGGTAGGCAGAGGTATTCCATTACTGGATATACCCACATTTCACGAGATACATTGGACCCCTAAACGTGATAGGTGGTGAGCCCATTGCCGGACCGGGTCTATTTACACATATCTCAGAATTAATTCTGAGACCTGCGGGTTTCCTCACGATGTTTTCCTTCACCGTCGAGCTAGTGATAAATATGTACGTAAGTTTTTGAAAAACTCATTGGTACATGCCAGGATTCGAACCCGAGCCTCACTGATTTTCGGTCGGCTATTTAACCGTCAGGGCTATCACTGCGCTGTATATAAATTTAAGTTAATTCGATTTGGCCAATTCATAAATGTGACTACGTAGCAATAAAAATAAAACCATTAGCTTTTCCCAGTTTTCTTAAAACGCCAACAACAACACTCAAGTCCTCCAGTTAAAGCCCTCGGTAAACCGATTGAAAAAATTTAATATCCAATGTTTTATTTATACCAAAACCTCTTACAGCCCTATGGTACCTCGAGAGTGGTCTTTACGCCCTCCGGCGGCGATCAAAATCAGCAGTCGTTCGAGAGCTCTCAAGAGCTGTTACAACCCCCTGTTGGAGAGTTTAGCAGATTTTCGCCGTAGTTTTTTTCGGAGTACACTGCTTACCGTGCCCTGATTCAAGTTATTTCGATATAACGTCTCCGTGCGGCTGTTTAACATTTCACTCTTGCTCATGTTGTGATAGCGAGATATAATTTTCTATTAACGACTCTCCGGTACTAATAATAAGGACAGGTTTTTTTTGGGACATATCTTGGACTTTTAAGATGGGCTGTAATTATTTTTGTGTTTGTCCGTGCCATAAGCGTTTTATATTTGTATTTTCGAGCGTTTTCGGCGTTTCATTCGTTGTGAAGAAATTTTGTTTTGATTTAAATTAAACACTAGATAATTTAAGTCTGTTTGATTATATTTAAATTCATAGCAT
Organism: Ethmia dodecea; assembly: GCA_963855545.1. Lineage (NCBI taxonomy): Eukaryota > Metazoa > Arthropoda > Insecta > Lepidoptera > Depressariidae > Ethmia > Ethmia dodecea. Next base: position 15,123,442 of record OY979438.1, on the reverse strand, counting down.
AACTGTTAGCGGCGTATTTTGACCGCTAATTTGATTCAATTTAGACGCTTAACTGGTCCGAAGTCACACTGTACTAGAATTTACGATGACAATAGAGTCTGGCTACTGAAAGATGAGACTAAAAAAACGCGGCAAATTAAAAAAATCATTGCATGACAACTCTGTTTAAATGTAGTTAGTTTAGTAAATATAGTTTTGATAGTTGTTATTTATTAAATAATTGTAGCTTAAAACTTCATTACATAGATTCCAAAAACAAACAACAGTAAATGAAGGAACGAAAAAAAACATGGCAATGAAAATCATTTATTTTATTTTTATCCTAAAACCTCATTAGGTTACTCATTTTGTGTCTTTAAACATTTTTTTAGGAACAAATCTCTTAATTTTTTATTGTTACTTTTATGTTTTCTGCAAATAAATAAATAGATAGGTATTAAGACAAATTGACTCCTGCGAAATGAAATGGAATGTGCAATCACAATGAAAAGTATCAAAATCTCCATCTCATACTAACATGCACTGAGATATTTTATGTAAACACTCTTATTTTTGTTTGAAACCTACATCTCTTTCTACTTATTCTTCTTTAGATTTACTAATCATTGTTAAAAGAACCTTTCGCAAGTCGCTTTTCAGTGTTTTCGTCATGTTTCAATTAGGAATCACATAAATCGCACAAATATTTTTCACTTTGACACATCAACTACTCAGGTTATTAGTACAGTGACGTTAGTATTGGTGTTGCCAGATACATTTTCGGAATAAAAACTCAGTGTCATCTTTTAGTAGCCAAACTCTATTATTTAGTATTTATTAGAACTGCATCGTCTTCTCTCTTTGTAATCTTTGAGCCATACCTAGTTACTCAATCTCATGAAATGGCATATTTATAAAGAAAATGTACTTTCAGATTAATTCAGTTTTTATCAAAATACACTTCAGGTGATGGGATCCATGGGGAAATCCTCCAATTTTACAGGCATACATAAACTGATTTTGATATTCTCAGCAATATAACATAATGTTTTGAACTATTACTCGTGATTATTTTCAATTCAGTCAACTGCTCTATCATACCTCATGACCTCATCATATTTATAATATAGGTACTGATACAGTTACTCCATCATACCAGTATTAGAACAACGACTCTTCTCGGAGTAGGTACTGCATTTGGAACCAGCAACTCGTCGGTGAAGATGGGCTGCTGTTTACATTTAGCCAATCTTCATGGTCAATTTTAGTGTGCCTTGTTATAGACTATTGACTGTTCTAAGTGTAATTCTTATACGTACAGAATAAAATACATTTTCTTCTTTCTTTCTTTCGTTAAAGTTGTAGTCTCCTTTTCTTGCGATCTCGATACGATACGGTGTAAGCGGAAGTCAATAATTTCTATATACCCGCTTTATGCCGCTTCCGGGAACTAGAGCAGTGAATTTGTCGAGTTTCCGAAGCACCGATGTTTTGTGGCGTAGAGTAATTTATAGCATTATGAAGTGAGTTAGTACATTCTGCTCGGAATAATTTATAGTAGCACGTTCTAAGTATTAAGTATATACTCGTACGTATATAAGTATATAAGTACATGTATTTAATAGTAGTATTAAAGGAGATTATAATAGTTACTTGTTATGATGATTATTCGTTAAAATGTCAATACTTACGTAATAATACAAGACCAGTCTTTGTTCTACAAGTGACTTGTGTTTTACAATCCAAAATATATAATTATTTCGTAATTGTATAATATTTTCCTGAATTATACTAAAAAAAAGTTAAACCGCAAATGAATACACGATAATTAGAAAAAGCACCTCTTAGTCACACCTCACCAGCAAGAAGGTTGGCAGAGGTACGTATACCATTTCTGAAATGAAAAAGTATTATAGAAATCTACTCTAATATTATAAAAAGGAAAGATTTGATTTTTTTTTGTTTATTTGTATTGAATAGGCTCCGAAACGAATGGACAAGGAATGCTGCAAGGAATGGAAAGCTTTCTGTTTTCGGAATAGCATGGACTAAGTATAATTTTACCATTATATATTTTACGAGGACTGGATTTACGTGGGTGAAATCGCGAGTATAGAAAGGGACATCTTAAAAATAGCAAAAAAACTTTGAAGGTTTGCTTCTTTCTACTGTCTTATTACAATTGGGTAAATTTTCAAAGCGGGCTTTTTTTCGTCATTACGGTGGCAATTTTTTTTTCTCATATTTTACCTAAACTAAATGCTTTAGATTATAGATTAAGATGCTGTGAATCTAATAATTTGTGAGGCGCCCTTGGAAACCCAGTACTTTCGGAGAAATATATTTTTTTAAATTTTTGCGCCACCGTAATGACATTTTCTTAAATATTTCAAATAAAAAAGCGATATTATGTAACAACATGTTTTATTTTTTAGTAATCAACTTTTTTGGTGCCAAAAACATTACTAATATTGTTTATTTCTTTAATGTATGTAGCCTTATAGGGTTACAACAGTTATACCTAGATAGTACGTAAATTTTACTAAATGCTATTATCACGGTAAAATACTTACACCACAGTAATAATATATAAAAAAACAAGTACTGTGTCTTAATATATTATTAGTAATAGTATGGATTATACAGGCATTCATCATTACGGTGGCTCATTTGTCATTCTGGTGGCCCACTGCGCCACTGCAATGACGCCACCGAAATGACGACCAAATGGTTTTTTTCAAGATAATTACTCAACTACCTAATTAACTTGGAAGATATTGGCTGGTCGTAATATCGAGGTAATTATCCACAACATACTAAGTTGACGATACAATACATCACTCTGTTCATTATCTAAAACATGCCATCGAACTGGCCGCTCACGGTGACCAAAACACATTTCAGGAAAAACTTACCTCGGGAACATGTAAAAACTTGCGTATACGCCATCCTCTCTACACACAAGTTGGGGTCCGACAAACGCTTGGGTGGTACGATACAAAAATTTGGCGTGAAATCGCTTGACTAATATGACACAAGTAGTCAAATGCGAGCATCAAAAGAGCAGTTTTACGCGGGACAAAAATATATTGGCTTCTCAGTATTTCTATTCAATAGTTAGTAAAGTTTTTGTGATTTTGAATATGAAATGGAGTAAGTATCTTTAAAATGAGATATTTTGATAAAATATACGTTAAAATTTCGTGTTATAGTGAGTCGTTTTCTGAGCGCAATTTGAAGTGGGACAAGCCTCCCAGAGGTAGGCCGCTATACAAGTCGGATTATTCAACGTGGAATATCTTTTAAGTTTATAATATTAATTCTAATTGGTTTATATATATGGTTAAGCTACGAGGTATATTTTCAAAAAGCATGTGTTTAGTCTGTTTTGAATTATAGTTTCTTTATAAAGGGCATAGGACGCCTAAAAAAGTACGCTCAAAAATTTACCCAATTAATCATTATCATCAACCCGTAACGGCCCACTGCTGGGGTAAGGCTCTTTCCCTACACATGAAGAAGTATGGCCATACGCTCCCACAAGAGCCCGCGGATTAAGAGATAGTAGTAAGATAGTGGCCACCTAACCGTCTGAATTTACAAGACACCAAAGGATATCTGTCATGGCTTAACGAGAGTGTACGTTAACACAACGGAAACCGTTATAATTAACACTAGCGGTTCTGCGCGGTTTCACCAGCGTAGTTTCCGTTCCCGTAGGTATACTTGAATAAAATATAGCCTATGTTACTCAGGGATCATCTAGCTTTCCACCAGTTTCATCATCCACAAAAGTTTTTAAATTCGGCCCATTCGTTTTTGAGTTTATTTGTAACAAAAATTCAAATCGTTCTTCTTTATAATACTAGCAGTGCCCGCGGTTTCACCAGCGTAGTTCCCGTTCCCGTGGGAATACGGGGATAAAATATAGCCTATTTGTTTTTCTTATATTTAAGCTATATAATTGTAAAGTTGCATCAAAATCCGTTTAGTAGTTTTTGCGTGAAAGAGGAACAAACATCCATACGAACCTACGCGTTTAAAATATGAGTAGGATTAGTATAAGATTTCCAAAAATGTGTTCATCCAAGTTCGCGTAGTATAAAGTTTCTGTCCAATTTATATCTAGCAAAATGATCTATGGCCGGCCGGGCAATAAATTACCCCGGCCACACTAAAAACATTATTAGGAGAGGGATAAACCCAAACTCCACTGAGGTGGTTCACTGCGTAACCCGAAACTTTTGGAAGTTGTTCTGTAAATGGTGTTAAGTTTCACTGCAATATGAAATTTTTGGAGTATTTCGGCTACTAGCATTTTAGAAGTAATTGAAGATAAATCTATATGTTATAGATGGACAAATCCGAACTCCGCTGAGGGTTGAGTTCTGGTTGAGGCCTGTACCAAGCCAGTCTATCACTAGGTCGGAGGTGAATAATTGATAATAATAATCCTACTAATATTATAAACGCGAAAGTTTGTTTGGATGGATGTCTGGATGTATGGATGTCTGGATAGATGTTTGTTCCTCTTTCACGCAAAAACTACCGAACGGATGGACGCGGGTGAAACCGCGGGGCGCTTCTAGTAATATATAATTTACTAGCAGCGCCCCGCGGTTTCACTCGCGTAGTTCACGTTCCCATGGGAATATGGGCATAAACTATGTATTATTCTGGTGTATAAGCTATATACTGTAAAGTTTCATCAAAATCCGTTCTGTAGTTTTTGCGTGAAAAAGGAACAAACATCCATCCATACATCCAGACATCCATCCAAACAAACTTTCGCGTTTATAATATTAGTAGGATTCTGAGGGACGTTTAACAAAACCCAGAACCAGCGATAAGCTTACCACCTGGCACGTTTATAGTCCGAAAAATATAGGTACTGGTGTTAATTGGGTATTTCCATATTTTTAAAATCGTATATTAGTGAATACTTTATCTAATGATTTTATCAGTGGCCAAGCATTTACTTCCATTTCTTTTAGAAGTCACAAAATCACTATGAGTTTGTAAAAGTTCTTTTAGTAAAAAATATTCCTAATTGGCCAATCTCCCTCGTCATCCATTCTTTAGAAGTCTCAGCTCGTAAATAAATTGTCCTTATAAATTCCTATGAGTTAAATAAATACATAGAAATGGCGTGTGGCATGGCTGTAGCGAGGAAAAGTATCACTGAAGTGTGTGAAATCACGTCGCTTTCATGTAGGTAGGTGCTCGTAAGTATATCTAAAACAATATTTGAATATCTGACAGCGTCAAAATGGCATTTGATTACTATTTAACGTTAAAAGAGAAGAATATTAGTGGTATTTTATTCCTCGTATTTTATTACCGGAACCATATATATATCATTGTAAAGCAAATTTACTGGGCTATTTGATAACATAATGAAATATTTTAAAATGCCACCCTATGTTTGAAAAATTCAGTAATATATGAGGGTTTAGGTCACTGAGAAACGAACGTCACCCTTTTGGTCTAGGGACCCAAAATGATTTAACCTGTGGGCCTATAATTATTTAGTTATGTGGTCAATTAGGCTAATCGAATTTGTATGATTATTTTGTATTACCTGAATTATTAAATTATTATTTTTTTGTTAGTCAAAGTGGTATGTTCGTTTCATGGTCCAAGGTCCAAGGAGTAATAGTGTTCTGTGCTCCATGTAAGTGAAGAAATGTCATATTGACATTGGCAGAGTGGCAGACCGACAACATAATAAAAAATAACTGTGTTTTATTTCACTTCCGCATAAATGCTAATGACAGATAAGAGTGAGAAAGAAAGTAGAGCGCTATTTCTTTCACATTGCACATCAATCGCTACTTTCGTCCAAAAAAAATATTTATTTCTTTTAAATATTTCTTTTTACGACTCTGGATTCAAGCTTTTTTGATTTCATGTACAAAAATGTATGTTGAATGGGTTACCAGTATTTTGATAATGTTGCAAGCAGATTTTTGTACTTTAAAGAATTTTACAAGTCAGGGGGCATTCTGGGGGGTGTTTTGTAGGACATATTTGTTTAAAATAATATCTTCTTACCGCTCTACTAAATCAGATCTCTATAGTATTTTTCATTTATTATTATACCACCCTCTATAGATTTTCTGGACATCACCTTTTACGTGATTGATTTGAATTCTAAATCCGCGCATAGAGAATACAGATTGACAATTACTTGTTGAGAATTGAGAATAGAGATTTTATGATTGTCTATCATTGCCAAAAGAAAGCGCCGTCAAATTAGAAACCCTAAATTTCAGAATATCTTTGCGCTATAAGTACTTGTATCTTGTATGTGTGTAGAAAAAGAAAACAACGTGAACTCAACTCCTGTAAAGCTAACCTCGTAAACTTTCACTGCACCATTACACTAGTTTATGTTTACGGAGGTCGTTACTCAATTGATAGTTAACGACTCAGGTTAACGGAGAATAAAAACTGTACGTCAGCAAAATGAGTTATTGCCAATATTGTGGTAAAAGCAGCGAATACACTGGTTATTGGCTATAGGAATTTTCTGGAATGTGGAACTAACGGGCCACTGCTGAGCTAAGGGTCTTTCCTCACACATGAGGAAGTACGGGCCATAATCTCCCGCGCGAGATGATATTAGGCTAGTAGCCACCTAACTACCACAATCTTCAAGCCACCCAAGGGTTCCTGACATGACTTAACGACTTCGATTGTGTAAACACAACGAAAATAATTTGCTCGCCTTAGTGAATTGCAAGAACTGTAAGTACTTCTAGGGGACTGAGTGCAATCTTGTTGGTAACCGTAGTACGCATCCTATTGGTATTAATGATACTGAACAAGTAGATATATCTGTTCGTTTATTAAACACACACGTTTTACGGGACGTTTCCAGTTCGCAAATAAAATACTTTTACAAAAAAGCGTCGCTAACGCTCTGTTACAAAGTGGAACTCGATTTTAGGTCTGTTGTCGTTTTGAAAAACAAAACGGAAAGCGGAAAACGAAATCACACGACATCCAAGCTGCAAATTGTATGCAGATACATTGTTTACGGCTTTCATTAGCAAATTGCACCAGCTGGTCCACAAAAAGAGCACTGATAGTTCTATTGAAAGTAAAACCACCTCTTATGCGTGAGGTCTGGGTTCGATGTAACAATGATAAACACTACGTCCATATTTATAACGAACTCCTCGGCTTATAAAAATCTAGTGAGAAATGCCGCCGGCGCCTGATTGGGTAAACCACCACACCTGTCACGGTAGGGGTCTGAAAAATAAATCACCATTATCTTCTTCTTCATCAACCCGTAACAGCCTACTGCTGAGTTAAGGGTCTTTCTTTACACATGAGTCACGATCAGCTCAGCACATTGAACGAGAATAATTTATTATAGCTCATGTTGATTAAAATTTTATAATATTACATATACGAGTTGATAAACAAAGTGAATAATCATAATTACGCAGCATAAATATGAAGTAACTCCGCAGACAGCAACACGCAAATAATGGAAGTTCGTCACCGCGTGTTCGACGTCCCCCGTCACAGTTAAGGAGAGGAGTTGCAGCGTTTTTGGAATAGAAATATAATTTAAAATACACTCTAAGTATTATAGTAAGAAAAGCAATTATAAGTTTTTTTTACCAAACTTTATGATCAGTTTGTTGGCGTACTAATCTATATATATATAAAAGGAGAAGCTAAATCTTAAAATCAAGGCCCAGCCCAAACCGCGGAACATAGAAACATGAAATTTTGTGTGTAGGTTACGTTTATAGTGAAGATGCTCGCTAAGAAAGGATTTTATGAAATTCAACCCTTAAGGGGGTGAAAGAGGGGGTTGAAGTTTGTATGGAATAGTGTGATTTCTGCGTGTATCAACTTTAAACTTAACACAAATACTCTTCAAAACACACTATGAAATATTAGTTCTAGGATTTTTTGAAAATCATCCTCCAAGGGGGTGAAAGTAGGGGATGAAGTTTGTATGGAAAACCTTCATTTTTGGGTGTATCAATTCGAAACTTTGTAAAAATACTCCTCAAAACAAACAACAAGACACGTATTTCCGGATTTTCTCAAAAACCATCCCCTAAGGGGGTGAAACAGGGGAGTGGAGTTTGTATGGAGACGTGTTGTTTTTTACGTCTATCAACTTCAAACTTCACATAAATACTCTTAAAAACAAATTATGAGACAAATATTTTTGGATTTTTCGAAAATCATCCCCTAAATGGATGAAAGTAGGGGATGAAGTTGATACGAAGAAGTTTATTTTTTGCGTCCATCAACTTAAAACTTGGTACAAATGCTTCTGAAAACAAACTATGAGATATTAGTTCTAGGATTTTTCAAAAATCTTCCTCCAAGGGGGTGAAAGTGGGGGTTGAAGTTTGTATGGAAAACCTTCATTTTTGGGTGTATCGATTCGAAACTTTGTAAAAATACTCCTCAAAACAAATAACAAGATACGTATTTCTGGATTTTTCGAAAATCACCCCTTAAGGGGGTGAAACAGGGGGTTGGCATTTGTATGGAGACGTGTTTGATTTTTACGTCTATCAACTTCAAACTTGGCACAAATACTCTTAAAAATAAATCATGAGACCCGTGTTTTAGGAATTTTCGAAAATCATCCCCTAAGGGGGTGAAAGTAGCGTTTGGAGTTTGTATGGAGACGTGTTGTTTTTTACGTCTTAACAACTTGAAACTGGGCACAATACTTTTAGAAATAAATGATGAGACACGTGTTTTTGGATTTTTTGAAAATCATCTCTTAAAGGAGTGAAAGAGGGGGATAAAGTTTGTATGGGATAGTGTGATTTCTGCGTGTATCAACTTTAAACTTTTTACAAATATTCTTGAAAATAAACTTGATATATTAGTTCTAGGATTTATCGAAAACCATCCTCCAAGGGGTTTCATCCCCTTGGGGGTTGAAGTTTGCATGAATACCTTCATTTTTGGATGTATCAATTGTAAATTTTGTAAAAATACTCCTCAAAACAAACAACAAGACAAGTAGGTATATCTCGATTTTTCAAAACTCACGGGTGAAACGGGGTTGGAGATTGTATGGAAACGTGTGGTTTTTTTACGTCTATCAACTTGAAACTTATCACAAATACTCTTAAAAATAAATGATGAGAAACGTATTTTTGTATTATTTTAAAATCATTCCCTAAAAGGGTGAAATTGGGGGTTGAAGTTGGTATAGAGAAGAGGGTTTTTTTGCGTCTATCAACTTGAAACTTGGCACAAATATTCTTTGAAAGTATCCATACAAAGTCTAATTTTTTTGATAATTTACTATGGGTTGCTAGGAGAAATTTGTTTGTGCATCCCAAAATGTTGAAAAAATAAATTTCCACCCGTGCGAAGCCGGGGCGGGCCGCTAGTTTATTATATGTGAAGATATAATAAACTAGTTTTTGCTTGGGATAAACATTAGGCCATTTGTTATTCTGATATAAAGCTATATTACTGTAAAGTTACATCAAAATCCGTTTAATAGTTTTCGCGTGAATGATTACCGAAAATCCATCCTCACAAACTTTCGCGTTTATAATTTTGCAGGTGGTAGAATACAAAATATACTTTTAATCGCCTCGAGCGGAAAGCGTCAACTTTCGGCCCGCTGCGCTACACGAAGTTGCCGCTTTTCGCCTCCGTCGAGCAGAAAAAAGTATACACACAGGAAGTAAATAAGAAAGCCTCAGATTGCATGCTTCGGCTTCGCTTCAGTCGAATTACATGTGATCTGTTATTATAAAATATTGACGGTATTGGTCATTGTGCGTAGAGAGCGTTTCTGAGTGTATATTTAATACCGATAGAAAATAAACGGTTTTGAATTTGAATTGAACTGATCTGAGACATTTCTTATTTTTCACTTCTCATGCTCTAAAAGTACGCCAATATAGCCCTACGAAGCGGGACTAAAGTGACCACTTTAGTCCCTAGGGAGTATAAAGTATTTTTTTTTTAATTTCCTTAATGAGAAAAAGACAACCTCAAACAGCCAGTAAATATCTGTAGAGTGTGGACCATCTTCATTGCGAAAATGTAAAGAGTTTTAGTTCCATGGTTTTTCCGCGAAGAAGGTGGCGCCATGTGTTTTAAATTGTTTACCTGCAAAGAGATTTAAATCTCTTTGTTAATCTGTGACAGCCTGACAGGTTTAGAAGAAAAAACTGACCGCGAAAATTTCTGAATTTTTGTCGAGTGTAAAGTGTTTTAAATAAATTTGTACTAAATTGACAATTTTTTTTGCACTCAAAGTGAAAAGTACAGTTTGCACCTCGAGACTAAACGCCAACTTAATATACCCTCGGTTTCATGACTCCCTCGCAAGCTTGGGAGTCAAACCACCTCTGGTATATAATGGCTTCGTTTAGTCCCTCGATATAAAATATACTATTACATCCCTAGGTGTGTAATATACTATCTTAAACCGATTTGTTAATAGTTGCTTGTCCTTAACACAGCCGCCGTGTTTCTGTTGTAGACTGCCTAATTAAACTTTGTAACACACGGCGGGGCTTCACTTTGTCCTGCTATGTTTGACTACCTACCTTGCCGCTTTGATTCAAACCTGACTTGCTGAACAATTGACATGTTGACTGTACGTACAGTTTATCCAAACACAATAGTTATAAATGATGCTCACTGCAGGCCCTTCCTTCTGTTACACTTACAATTTTCTACACCAAATCTCATGTGAGCTAAATGGTGAGATTATACAATACTAGCGACCCGCCCCGGCTTCGCACGGGTACAATGCTGATACTCAAACCTTTCTCCTGAATCACTCTATCTATTAAAAAAAAACGCATCGAAATCCGTTGCGTAGTTTTAAAGATTTAAGCATACATAGGGACATAGGGATATAGGGACAGAGAAAGCGACTTCGTTTTATACTATGTAGTGATAGTGTAGTTCATAGTACCATGTAGTGGTAGTGTAGCTCCGATGTAAAAAAAAAGCGCAGTTTCTGAAATTAGTTTTTTATCGATATATTGCTTTATCGATTTCAGGTATTTTTAATGTGTTAAGTTTTTCCGAAAAATGAATTATCATAACTGAATTTAGGGCTACCTTTGGAAACTTACTATTATTGCTCTTTATTTTAATAAGAAATTTGGTTAGACAAAACTAAAGTGTGCATCATATTTTTTATATATTAATAGGTATACTAATTGGGTTGCAGTGATAGCCCGGACGGTTAAAGAGCCGGCCGAAAATCAGTGAGGCTCGGGTTCAAATCCTGGCATGTACCAATGAGTTTTTCAAAAAAAAACTTACGTACATATTTATCACTAGCTCGACGGTGAAGGAAAACATCGTGAGGAAACCCGCAGGTCTCGGAATTAATTCTGAGACATGTGTAAACAGACCCGGTCCGGCGATAGGCTCACCACCTATCACGTTTAGGGGTCCAATATATCTCGTGAAATGTGGGTATATCCAGTAATGGAATACCTCTGCCTACCCCCTAGGGGATAAAAAGGCGTGAGATTATATTATTATTATTAATTGGGTTGTACGAAGAATTGCGCTTATTCTGTGACGCGTTGTATAATCCTCCTACCCCTACCGACCCCTCGTTCATGAGAGGAGGATCTGTCAGTTCCGAGGCGTCCGTCCGAGCTACAGAAATTACACCCTCGTTACAAGAGTCCTGCAAGTGACAACGATTCAGAATAGGGATGTTTGCTAGCAAAAAATGATGTTTCCAGGTAAGAATTATTTGGGTATTATATAATCGTATTATCTATATGGTCCATATTATCAACAAGAAATATCTTGCCTGCCTACGCCATTGTCTTTCAATGTTAATATTTGTATCACGTATTTTGGAAATAATATGTTATATTGAAAACACATTTCGGATTACAAAGAACTCGTCAAGAGAATTAAAAATGTCAAATGCAAAAAGTCAACATCATTCGTCAATAATTAAAAAAAACTACTTCTAACAGGAAACTAAAAAAAGCACTAGTCACCACTACGATTTTTGAATGTGCCCCCTGGATTTTTCTGGGATGCCATCACCAGACTCTGGATTCCTTAGCATGGTACCTACGTCTATCACCTTTCCAACAAAAAAAATATCATCAAAATCGGTTCATAATCGACGAAAGTATCCGCGAACATACATACGGTCGAATCATGGTCGAATTGAGAAACAAATCGGTCCAATAGTTTTTTAGTTTATTCGTCATTTCAAAAATAGGTACAAATCTTTTCTGTTTATAATATTAGGGTAGACTTTGAGCATAATTTTGCTATTGATGGATTGCTTTATCTACGTGGCAAAGGCATTCAATAGATGGGTAATTGGTATAGAAAGATTTCGTATCCTGTTATATCTATAATAATATGCACTACAGTTATTCGTAAGTCACCTTGAGAATATTGAAAGTAAAAGCCAAAAAATCAAATTTCAAAAGAGATCCCCGGTACTGATTTTGAGTGTATGTGTGCTTTATAGGTACGGTCTAATCATGAGCGTCAAGCGTGCTTCCATTGCAATAAAAAAAATTAAGTCAAATACTAAGTATTTAAGGTAAGGTAAGGTAGGTACATCCATTTTAAGCACATTTCTAATAAATACAGTCATCTTCACCACAAAGCGATAGTAGAACAGAGTCATGAACTCATGACGCTTCCATCTGTTGAAAGCATAGTCTGTTTTATGACTTTAGGCATAGTTCTAATGAATATTTAAATCCATCTTTCTTAGATAAAATAATATTCGTCTCCGACGTTGTATATGACTCATTTAAAATATGTAATATACATAACTATGATATTATTTTGTTCCATGGGGTCAAGTAACGATTTGTAGACATAGTATTTGCTAATCTATTGTCTTCGTCTACCTATGGACTGTCTAAACTCGTCGATACTTAAACTAAAATTAAATTTACCGTCACTTATAACTTTCTGCTTAGTGTTCAGATTGTACTTTAGCAATCTGTAATGAATAATTTTTTTTAAGCATAAAGGCAGATGCTGGATGCATCGAGCTGAAGACAAGGTGCTATGGCGCTCATTAGGGGAGGCCTATGTCCAACAGTGGAGAAATATAGACTATGATGATGATAATGATGATGATAACGTCTGCCCTTGAGTTTCTTGCTGGCTCTTCTCGGGGTACTGCATTTGAAACCAGCAACTCGTCGGTGGAGATGGGCTGCTGTTTACATTTAGCCAATCTCCATGGACGAGTTTAGTGTGCCTTGTTATTAGACAATTGACTTTTCTAAGTGTAATTCTTAATTGCCTACAGAAATAAATACATTTTCATTTTCATTTTCATCTCCATCTTTCATTTTTCATTCTACACGTTCCGTGTCCGCTCCGCTCGTCGCTACTCCAGTGACGACGCCTATTTCCCGCACTTGGACCCCAGTGCCACTCTCAGCGGCCCTTTTTCCCGGGATCAACCGCGAATCGGGAACGTAACTCGATCATATTGTAACATGATTACCGGGGTCTGCAGTACTCACTGGAAGCTTTTATCTGTAATGGCCTGTAATATTGTGTACTTTGCGTTCTTGCTCGTCGGGTCCACGGGTTTTATCGCCCTTGTTTTTATTGTTGAGCCGCGCTACCGAAGAGTGTGTATTGATTTATTTTCTGAAAGTGTGTGGCCAGTGTTTTAAATATTGGGGAATTTCTCGTAATTTGCTTAAAGTAATTTAAAAAATCCAAACAACTGACATGGTCACTATTTTAGAAGCCTTTATTTAACTTGCAATGTATGTTTTTCGGGTGTAATCTTGCAACCCAGTTCTGAAGCAGATTTATTCAACCAATTGAGCTGAAATATTGTATACACGTTTAGTTTGGATCATGACAATGAGTGATATCAAATGAAAGGGCTTGCTGAGAATAACTCAAAAAAAATGTTGCTTTAATTTATTTTACCCGTTTTAGAGAGATAAATATATTTTGGGTGAATGTGTATGTAAAGATCAATGATGTTAAATATAAAAACAGGTAAGGTTAGCAATTTTGGTGTCGATGCCTGTTGCTAACGGTTTGACGAATTTTGAACTGCGAGGTAACATTCAAATTCAAAATTCATTTATTTCAGTAGGTGTATAAAATACACTATGAACGTCGTATTACCTATATCGTAGGTATTGGTAGCTTGAAAAAGTTTTATAGTATAGGATAATAAATAGACATAATAAGCAAAATTTATAATTAATTTAAATAACGATTTCAAACAAACGACCATGTTTAAATAACATAAATTATTTGAATAATTCATTATAACGATCCACCTAAAACAAAATTTATGCAAGTGCTACCGCAATGCAAACAGTAATAAAATATGAATGATGCCCGTGTATGATAGCTTTGTTAGCACAAATTATTTATTTTGGAAGTAGTTAATCCTATTAGCATTCCCATTAATGCAATACAATGCGAGATCGAAATAGATGATAGTATTGCCTATAGGAATAAAAGTAACATTCCTAAACATGATTTGTTTTCACCATATAGTACAGTCAACAGCACGTAGAGCTTGACACATTGGACTTTGTAACGTTCTTATTACAATCGCTTTAGAGGTTAGACTCGCACTAAAAGTGTAAAGCTTCATGTGCTCTTGACTGCAATGTACCAGAAGGGTAGGTAATGTTTTTTCAGTGTACTTATGTAAGTATCTGAGCGATCAGAGCATATTTCGTACAGTTTTACGGATTTGAAGTGCGAAATTAATTAGTCTTCACCTGTCATCAGTAGGTACCTGATTTCACAAGACGGACTCAAAAATGCAGTCAGGACTTCCGGGGTTTTAATAATTAAGATATTTGTTAAGTTTTTATCTACACTATCTTTATTAATCTTAGATTTCGTTTATCCTGATATTCCTGTCTTTCGGTGAATAACACATGAATATATACAATATGTAACAGAATAAGCGCAATTTCTGAAATTAGTTTGTTCAGTATCGACTACATAATCGATTTCAGCAATTTTTTATGTGTTAAATTTTTCTGAAAAATGAATCATCATAACTGAATTTAGGGCTGCCTATGGAAAATGTACTATTATTGATCTTTATTAAAGAAAAATGGTTAGACAAAACCAAAGTACGAATGTATCAATTTTTTTTCATAATACTACTTAATTGGGGTGTATGAGGTATTGCGCTTATTATATGGCGCGTTCATAGACGTGTTAATATGTCTATGGGCGCGTTGTATAAAACATAGGTACATGAATTTAAAAAATCACTAAAGCCATGGCTATGCGCTTGATATCAATATATGTACTTAGATCACCCTCAGTCAATCAGTTTCTCAATTGACAGAATTATTTAGATTACTATTTGGGGGCACCGTAACAATTGAAAATCAATTGTGTTTTATTTTATTGGCTTGGGAGGTTTAAAGGTGTAAACAATATTCATGACCATTTAATAATAATAGTAAGTAATAAATTATCAACATATTAAAATAGCTATGACGCAGCTTTGATTAAAAACTTAATGAGGTCCCTTTCATTAAGTTTAAATTCAATTTGGAATTCATACATTGCCGCTTTGTATTTTGCATGTAATTAAATTTGTCAAGCGGTTACACAAACAACAATTTCATTGATTTTAACATTTACCTTAATTCATATTGAAACCGCATCTGATTACTACTCCTCTAGTCGTTAGGTTAGAAATACCCGTAGTTTCAATGTGTTTTGTTCGCCTGCAACAGAAGGAAGGTTATGTTTTAAAGCTTTTTAATGCCTTTTACAGGTATAGTCGTGTTTTGGTATGATATTTGATATTTATTATAATGTAAGGTGCTATCTACAGTACCTACCTATTAAAAAAACAATTTTTTCACACATACATACTGTATTTTGAGTATAGAAGTAACCAGTTAGGTAACATTTATTAGTCGTGGGATTGAAAAATGGCAGACGTGTTCCTTTGTATGTACCCTTAAACGGTTTGGCAGATTGTGAAATAGGTATTGGTTAATTCCTTTATGTCTCTAGATGTTGTATTTTTAAAATCATTTATCAGTGTCATTTCCACGCAGTCGGGTTTTTGGTTTTTATAAATTGGAATCTTGTCCAGAAGGTGGTAAAAATAGTCACAAATGGAACATCCAAATTTCGTTGAAATACGATGCCCCAACGTAGACACTTTACACGTGTTGAATACAAACTACCAGTGAATATGTTGCTGTCATACAATCAATATGTAATTAAACACTAAGTACATGCGCATACGTAAACACTGTTTATGTGTTATTGTTTCCATTTGACATTCTCTGACTGCCATTCATAAGGTGTTCGGTGTAAGCAACAACAAAATAAATGTTGTCAGTTTAAGATACAGGCAACATTAATAATTAATAATCCTACTAATATTATAAATGCGAAAGTTTGTATGGATGGATGTATAGATGTATGGATGTTTGTCCCTATTTCACTCAAAAACTACTGAACGGATTTTGATGAAACTTTACTTTATAGCTTATACATCAGAATAACACAGGCTATATTTTTTATCCCTGTATTCCCACGGGAACGAGAACTACGCTGGTGAAACCGAGGGGGCACTGCTGGTTTTACATAAAACTGTACGAGTTGCATACATTAGTCACCTGTGTCGCATACGTAATCAACACAACAAGCAAAATAAATGTTTCTTCATCAACATCCATCTGTAAAACACTGAACTGTACGTATACCAGTGACCAGCTGTTACCAATGTCCAGAAGTAAAAATAGGCGACTGTGTCTGGTTGCCGTTACTGGATACAGAAAGTGTCCTGTGCCCACAACTAAAAGTGTCTACGTTTGCGCTGTACCTAAAAAGATATAAAGTTTTCTTTGATATTCCACACTCAATAGCCAATAGAATCTTTCAATCGTCGACGTATTCATTTCCGTCTCTCCGTCCCGCTTTCGCAGACCGGAAGTGCTGAATATCTCGACGCCTGGAGCGCCCTGCTGCAGACTGCAGCTTCCGGAGTTCCGCCATCTTTATATCACGTTTCCAGTACTGAATTTCATACAAGTAGTTTTTCCTGTTTTTGTTTTCTATTTAGCTTTCAATTTGTTGAAAATTCTTATGTAAACCAAGTATTTCATAAGATTTTACTCTTTTTGGCAACTTTACACCGATTCGTTTATGTAAATTTTCTGGCAATAGGCTTGCGTTGTGGAGAATAAAACTAATGATTGGTTTAAAATGTAAAGTTTTCTATTTCTTAAAAAAAATAACCAAATAATTTTGAGTAAACATAAAATGGCAAAGGCAATAATTTTGAGAAAAGAAGTCACATTCACATCTTTATTGTGACATCTCAAAGTTCTTAGGTTTTGTGTTTTGGTGATGCCCTTTTCATGATTGTTTTTCGTGAAAATTTATGGGTGTCATGATTTTAGTTATTCCTTAAACTATATTAGCCGAACATTGTTTGTTATTAATTTTAATATTTGTTGGTAGATTTGTTGTTAAGAAAGCTTTATACAAATAATATCTTACTTCCCCAAAAAATGATCTCGAAATAATCGAACAGCATTATGAACATAATAAAATTTAAGATGTTAAACAATTTATGAGACACAAAGGGGAACTTCTATAACAAATAGTTTTTAAATTATCTTAATGATTCAAGGATTACTTATAAAGAAGTTAAAATATGCACAAATCATTTATTTATCCAAAATTTACGTTTCAAAGTTAACGCTCACCAGCATGAAGTGAAGTAATCGTAATTCGTAATATCGTAAACTTTTAATTATTTCAGAAATAACATAATCTATTATTTTCAGTTTTGAATGTTTCACGAGTCGACTTTAATAAAGCCTTTTTTCATTTTAGATATGTTTCAATTTTTAATTATTGAACAGGTGAACTGACATAATTATGGAGTACGCTGATTTAGTGTTTCAAATTAAGTTTTAATTTGCTTAACTTACTAATATATTTAAAATATTACTCGAATAAATCATAATCGTAGTATAAAAAAAATTCAGCAATGCACTTTTAGCGACTATCATTATTAATATAATTTCTCAATATAATTTTATTGCAAGTTCCCCATTGAAACACTGTCACAGCAAACTTTGACACGCTGCAGCACCTCCTGTGTAAACAGAATATCATTTTCAATATTGGATTGGACGTCCGGCGCACGTAGCTATGAGGTGCAACGTGACAACCGCCCCTATGAAAATCGCGTGAAAATTTTAAAATATAAAAATATTTTCGGGATTTGATATTGTGAATTTCAAAAGTAAGAATTAAACATTCTATACAACGAATTAATAAACTTTAAATTTACATGTTCTATGTAAATAAATTATGTTCTTAATTACATACAGTAGACGTTACAGACAGAACATCCATAGATATTAGCAAATACCAAAGAACAATACAACAATACAACAACTCTTTATTGTACACCAAAAACAAAACAATATGGATACCAACATTAACTGAAGTACAGTGGGCGGTCTTATCGCTTTTAGCGATCTCTTCCAGACAACCTAAGGATGAAACTGAGAGATTAAAACTAGGGTAGACGGTGCACTAAAGTAGTGATATAATATATTATTGATGAAACTTCTACATATACTATTACATAAATAAATACATAGGTATAATTATATTTAAATCTCTTTAGCAAAAATACCTAAATTTACGCTCCTACGCCTTCATTCACAAAGTCACTCACAATATACATAATGATAATACGATGTGTTTACGGATTCTACATTGGGTGTCATACTTCGCATACTGTGAGGGTAAATTAATGGGTATCAAAAGGTTGAGAGGTCAACTAAATAATCGCTTACTAACAAGCGGACCCTCGTCAATCGCGCCTGCCTTTGACAGCTCAAGACTTGAATACTAGAACTTAGGAGTCCAAATGTTGTAAGGTGTACCTATCGAAGGTATACTTATATTAACGTATTAGGTATTGTTCAAATTCGTCTATCCTAGTGTCGCGTGGGAAGTATCTTTAAAATTCCGTAAAATTGCGTTACTGTCATTTTGCGTATCTGACATTATGCGTATCCGTCATTTTGCGAATCCGATATTTTGCGTATCTAACATTATGCGATGGTTCCGTATATAGTAATGCTGTAATCTAAAGTCTAGAGAAGACATATCTAACATTTTGTATTTGGCTAGAAGGCTATAACATACGAAAATGTGTACCTACTACTCGTTGTTGTTGCTCCCGTTGAATCCGTTTTAAAAGGTAAAATATAAACTCAAGACGCAATGGAATAACCAGGAAAATCACTTGTTGTCATTATGAGTTTTTCACTATGTACCTATAGTCATATGACATTATATTATAAGTACACAAACAACATTATAAGTATGTATCTTCTAAGTCATAAATTAAACATGATGCAGGTATTATTGAATATCATTTCTCAGTCGCATATACGACCAAATCAACAGAAACATCAAAAAATCTAAAGCCAGCAATAAAAAGACCGTAACCACCAAACACACTGTTTATTATCTATAATCCGAGGGTACGATACAATATATTCGCATTGCACAATCCTAATCCCAAATACGGAACTCATTGTTCCGCGGAAACCCCTAAAAAGGGAAAATATCAAACCGCGTTCACAGTAACGCAGCCGTCATTCAATATCAACTGATATCTCATTTTGCCGCGCGAATAGAGGCGAACAGAATGGATACCGATTCTGAGACCCTCGAGATGTGGTCCAAGGAACAGCCTTTGAGCGGTGAAATGTTTTACGTAAAAGTAGCTGTCAGAAGCAAGGGCGGATTCAGGGGCAGGTTCTAGGTCGGTCACTGATAATAATTAATAGAGGTCGACCTAGAACCAGCCCCTGCGTTAGTGTAAACGCGGTTTGAAATTTTCCCTTTATAGGGGTTTCCGCGGAATATTGATAATTGCTCGTTTAAAGTAATAGGATAATTTATTAGCCTATTATTACTTCTTGTATTTATACGTATATTTCGGGTATTTCGGAAACGGCTAAAACGATTTCGATGAAATACTTAGATGTATTTCCTGTACAAACGAAATTAAAGACACGAAAAATATGTTCTAAATGTCGCTAACGCCATCTTCTTGTTGTTGGTCTTACATACTCGTATAGACATATAATATGTTAGAGAAGAAAGAAAAAAAAATTATTATACTATACATAAATTAGCGAGATTTCCGGCCGTTCGTTTAGCTATCCCATATAATGTTGCGTCACTATTATTTAAAATTATGATGATAATAATAAATTATAAGCTAATTCGATTTTTTTCACTTTTATTACTTACAACAGGAACAATTTGTTGTACAGTACCAGTATTTGTTGGAAAAAAAACGACTAATTAAGAAACAGGTAAGTCACACTATGGAGTTTTCTTTAAGTGTGGCGAAAGCGTTTTATTAAACTTATTTTTTTCACCTTAGTTTTAAAGAATATTTTTAAGCGTCCTTCCCTTGTAGATTAGACCACACATTGGGGATCTCGCAAAGGCTGCGGCCTCTCAACACTGAACATTGAATTTTGTGTAGCGACACATTTTTGGGAAAATATTACCGAAGACTCGCATCAGAGCAGGGATTATATTGTGTCTTAATATAAGTTTAAAGAATATATTTTGCATTTTCTGTGAAAAATACATGATATTATGCGTATGAGTAAGTATTAATTTTAATAAAAAACTTAAACATTATGAAAAAAGGCCGTTGAAGAGGACGAGACACACCCTGAAAAAAGTCTAAAATTTCAAATTTTTTTTTTTCGTCTGTGTACACATAATTTTAGGACACAAACAAATCCACGTAGCAAAAAAAAGTTTTTTTGTACAATATATTATATTTTTTTCAAAATAGCTAGACTGATGCTGTGTACGAACCACATAATAAACCATTATAACATATTATTTTTATCAGAAACCTACATGGAATAAAATGCATCCAGAAAATTAATCATGAGACATTGTCTGTAAGCAGTCGACAAACAACCCTTTCCTAAAGCCTTTGCTGTAAAAAAAATCCAAAGCCCGTTCTACACTGTCACCTCCAATCCACTTTCAATTAACGTGTCCAGAGAAGCGTTAACGTGCCACCCGCCCTACACGCCGCGTGTTGGAATAAGGATGAGTACACACTCTAGAATTTCAGGTCACAATTTAAAGTTAAAAAGAACCTGGATTCAGAGGTACAAAATCAGCTCAACTGTACATGCCGTGCGATGTTTTGCAATAACTTTCAATAAATGGACAAAAGCCCCTACTTTCAATAAAATCTTTTTTATTATAATAATCACACGACATTATCAGAATTAATTCTGAGACATGTGTAAACAGACCCGTTCAGGCAATGGGCTCACCACCTATCACGTTTAGGGGTCCAAAGAATATATCTCGTGAAAAGTGGGTATATCCAGAAATGGAATACCTCTACCTACCCCCTCGGAGATATAAGGCGTGATTTTTTTACGATATTATCAACGACTCTGGACGCAGTATGGTTTAAAAACCGAAAGAAATCGAAATTTAAAAATATCAAATAGGTATCATTGTTTTTACAAGCTTTTACTTAACTTGCAATGCACGAGTATGTTTCATCGGGTGGAATCTTGCAACTCAATTTTGAAGCAGATTCCTTCGACCGCTTGAGCTGAAATTTTGTATACACGTTTAGTTTTTATGACAATGCATGGTTGGCTATTTGACGTCATTCTAAATCCAAGATGGCAGAACACCCAAGATGCCAGACTAGTTATTTTATTACACTTCTACAATCTGGGTATAAAAAAAAAGCCTTGCTGAGAATACATCTTAAAATAAAGTAACGTCAGTCTAAATACAAATTTTACTTTTAATTTATATTATGTCAATGAGTCCTAAGCACTATAATCAGGGCTACCCTGTGTTATTCAAATATCCCTCAGATGGGAAAGGATGCTAATTACGTGACGTTGGAAGCCTATAACAAGTGGAACACTGTTTACCGAGAGCTTACACTTTGCTCGCAAATAACAGAGGTTTTAGACTCAAGACTTATAGACAAAGATAGTGAGTGAATAGACTGAAATTAACCTATAAATGCCATATACAACGCGTCACTGAATATGCACAGCCTCATACACCCCAATTAGTATAAAAAAATACGATGTTTGATACTTTAGTTTTGTTTAACCAAATTTCTTAAATAAAGAGCAATAATAATACGTTTCCATAGGTAGCCCTAAATTCAGCTAATGCTAGTTTATTCAATAACATCAAAAATAGCTTAAATTAATTAAATAGTTGATACTGAACTAAATAATTTCAGGAATTGCGCCTATCCTGATACATATTGTATAACAGACAGATAATATAGCTAGGCACTGAGTACTTCTTGTAGGTATATCAAATGATACATAGATAGATAAAATAATTATTCGCTTTTACAATACATACACAGGTGATAACAAAGTGGTTACCATTTTAAATGACATACATTTAAAGATTACAGGCACTGTACATATTATTATGCGGCTGAAGCAAAAGGGTCCCAACTCAGCCTGTGACCCTACTTGTAGGGTGTTTTCAGGTGGGAGCAACTAAGAACGTACTAAATAGTGTCATGTTTCCCTTGTAATTTATTATACACAAAGAAATTATACATTATAATCATACACATGAGCAATAAAATATTATCGTACAGCTCATAAAGAACTATTTTCCAACAGACTCGAAAGAGTGTAACTTCATTTTCATAGGTTTAGAGAATTAAATTTTAAAAATTCCATTTTACGACTAACTGTAATTGAGATTGTGTGTAACTAGCAAAGTACCTATATAGGTTTAGAGCTAATCAGTAAGTACTCCAAGTCATTCAGACATCTTCAAAGCCAATTGAAACCCTTTCTAGTCTAAGTCAGTATACAATACAAAATTTGAAGATAAATAAAGTGCGTAAATAAATATAAAAAGTTATTTATTCTTTGTTTATCTCAGTTTTTCACAACAAATTGTTGATGCGTGCGGAATATCTTATATCAAGTAAATTTTCTCTGTAATTAATTAAAAACATGTCAAGAAAAATTCTTTACCAGAAAATGGAAGAAGTTTCAAAACCTATCAATCACATCACATAATAAGCTATATCTAAATTCTATCAGATTACTGTAACAATAACTGAGACAAAAGAGTAATCAAACTTCGCAGCCGGTAAAGGAAACAAAGTTGTGAGTCGAGACTGGAACCCGAATTCAATTAACTTGTTCATGTGAGCGTTAACTACTGCACGTGGTGACCAAACGAAACCGGCAAACATCGTTAACTTTAGCTATAAATACAGCCTTTGTTTGTATTAGCATAACTTGGACATATTCACAGGTTGAGCATACAGACAGACAGCTAGTTGAAGTGGCTGTGTGTAGAGTACGTAGAACTGACCCGTCGACCCAATGGGGACAAAAAAATTCTCGAGTGGAGACCAGTGGTAAGCGCAGCTTAGGAAGTCTACCACATTATTGCGACAAACCAAACAGCGACAGAACTTCTTAGCGACACACAGGACGTTTACTCTCAAAGTGGATAGACGCCAAGGTGGTATTGTATGAACTATGGCGTGCGGAGGCACTGCACCGGCCGGAAATAAACGTTTTGTTTTGGGACAGATTCGCCTCCACTCCACTCTGCGCCACCACTATCTCTGTGCGTATTTCTCTTGAAGGACTAATAGGGTGGTGTCCTGCCTAGTCAAATCAGTTACTTTTTTTGATCTGTCAAAACGAAATTTTGTCGAAATGTACTGAAATAGCAAGGTGTGGCGTCGTTTCTAGTATTCAATTCCAAAACTTTATTTTTTTAAATTTGCTATAATTGTAAAGTGAAAATTGAAATACTTACATGTTCAAAGGTGTTACTCTTACGTTTTACAAAGCGACTTAGATAGGCCCTATGATTGTCTTTTGAAACAATAAGTAATTGGTATCGTAATCGTCTTTTTGTAAGGACGATTCCTATTCTAATTACGAGTATCGTAAATAGGAATAGGAGAATAGGATGGTCCTTTAATTGCTGATGAAGAAGTAACTAAACCCGTCAGAATTTAACACAGCAGATTGATGAAAAAATATATGTCGATATTTAAAACTGTCAGACTGTTGCTGAGCGCGGAAAGGGATTTAATACAATTAGAACGGGTCCCGGCGAGCTAAAAGCTCGTTTATAATAACATTACTTTCGTTTTCGGCAGGCGGGCGCGACTAAACCAATTATACTGTTTCGTTTAGTTTACGGGATATACATAGCCTATCGGGTTTCAAAGGGTTATTCGTTACCAGTGTTTCGTTTTGGATTTTTAAATTATGAAGGTTGAGGTTAACAGAATGTAATTTTAAATGAATACGAATTGTTCCCGTTCCCGTGGGAATACGGGGATAAAATATAGCCTATGTGTTATTCTGATATATAAGCTATATAACTGTAAAGTTTCATCAAAATCCGTTCAGTAGTTTTTGCGTGAAAGAGGAACAAACATCCTGATGGTTGTATGGATGTATGATGTATGGATGTATGGATATACATACAAACTTTCGCATTTATAATATTAGTAGGATACATCCATCCATCAATATTAGTAAGATTAATTAAGAAACTTCTTTTCACTCATTTTTACCAACTCTTAAAACACTTATTTGAGATGTTGCGTCAATCTGACATGGTTTTACATTAACGGGATCCTACCAACCATCGATATTAATTTTTCCTTTGTAAATAAATGAAAATACACCTGGTATATAAGAAAAAATATTATGATGAAGATAAAATAGTACAGACTAGACATAGACAAATATTCTGTACCGAAGTTAGCACCTCGATATATTTTCTCACTGACGAATTACGAGGAAAACATAGTTTTGGATGAGATGGAGAAAGTTTTTCCTTGTCAGGACCATTAACTTTACAGGCACGATAAATCTGTAGACAATGTGTTCAGTATTTTTATGTGAGGTCAACAATAATGTATCACAAATAAGATATTTTTGTACTTAGTTATGTAATTTGCAAATCAATTTGCGAATTTGGTAATCAAAGACTACCGTTTTTAAACAACACATTTTATGGGTTTATTATTCATAGTTAGAGTTGTATTCATGACATTTAATTTTGTTGAATTCTGGACTCTTTATGGATGTACACAAGTCATACATAATCCCCCGACGCGATGACACATGCATGGATATATAATTTTATTACTAACTACTTTGTATTAAACTTTTTCAATGGCTAATCCAAACATATTATTTTTGACAATTTTTGTGTGTGTTGGGTGTTTTTTACCTGTTTTAATATTATCAAATATTTCTACTGTTTTAAAAGTGTCTTACTTATTATGAAATCTCGAAAACCAAAGTTCCTTTTGTAACCGGTGCAGGTTTCATTAAAAAAAATATTTTGTGAAATTACCAATTTTTATTTTTATTCCCAATCGGAAATTCATTATGTCGATAAATTTTATTTCAAACCGTGTTATGAGGCATGCCGCAATACATACAACAGGTACCTACATAAATATGTATAGATATACAGGGTGACATTTTTTACCGTCTGGAAAAAAATGTGGTGTGATAGGTAAGTGTAATAGATTCATTTGGCAATGTTAATTAAAAAAATTTTTTTTTCTCTAAAATTTTTTTTTTTGCATAAACTAATATACGTTACTCAATTGTAGTCAATAATACACACTGAAATATTTGAAATAGTATTTTAAAAAGAAACAGGCTCGTAGGTTCCATTTATGCGCAATTTACCTACAACCGCCAGCTGCGCGTAGTACTGTGCGTAGTTTTCTAGATTTTGTAAATTGCATTAAACATGACTATATTTAACAATTAATCTCGTGTATAACTTCGGCTCTAGATACCATATAGGTACGTCATATTTTTTTCCGGACGGTAAAAAAAATCATCCAGTATAATAATAATGTAAGATAAGATTTACAAAGACCTAGTTATAAATCAAATTTAATATTTCTTGTTAACATAAGTAGCTGGTAATGTATAGGTACTTAGATAAAGGTGTAAATATATGTAATTTATACGAATAATAAAGATAATCTGGTTTGGTGATAGTAACGAATGAGATTGAGCTATACTCAAATATATTTAATATCTTTAGTAGATACCTATTTAATAAATTATTGAACTAATTTACCTAACAAATTTTGCATTTAGTTTAGGCTTCAATTTATAACAAATTTCTCTGAATTTATATAAATACATAGTCGAGCTTATTATAAATGTGGTAGGTATATAACAATTTAAGTTGTACCTACTTAATTTCTCTTTTGTTGTAAGTACAATAAAGTAGGTAGGTATAGTATGTTTGGTGATTCGCTAAAAGTACCTATAGGTGGCATTGGTAACTGTTATTTATTATGTAATCAATAAATATAGTGTAATATATAATCTCGTGTATATGTAATCAATAAAGATGGTTACGTATTTAGATGTCTAAAATTAAAAAACCTAACGTTAAATAACCTACGTTTAAAATACCTAAAATCAAAATACCTGTTATTATGATTGGATGGTTTATACCTAAGCTGTTTGCGAAGATAAAAGTATCTAATGGACAAAATAGCAGACTGCCCCTCAACGATAAAATAAAACAAAAAAAGATCAAGCACACGCTAATTCTGTATGTAGTTCACATTGCTATAATTAAATAATTTATTGCATTGTGATCAGTAAATAAGCCACTCACGTTCAAGTTTCCGTGGTGTAGCGGTTATCACATCTGCCTAACACGCAGAAGGCCCCCGGTTCGATCCCGGGCGGAAACATAGCTTTTTGTTTTAAAAAGTTGTTACATTTGTTTTCTAATTTTAATTCGATGAGCGAATAGAATTTTTAGCCGGTAAAAAACAATAGCTCTATATTAATCTTAATTCGCAGTATATCTGCCTACATCACTGTGTGTATACTCAAAATTCAGTTCGCATGTTATTCTGCGCTAATTTCATCAAATTAGACACAGGCTTTTGAACTCGGGGCCGGGAGTCGACTCTCGTAATTGCATTAAAACTGCCGTACAAATAGATATCCTGGTCTATATCTATTGTAGATATATGACTGTGTCTCTCTATTAATTACGTCCTACTACCTATCACTCTTGTTATATACATTTTGAGAACTATTTTTCGCAAGGGCATAGGATTCTTTATCAGAAACTAAAAGCTTTTTTCTTTGTTACGTGGGTACTTAAATGGGCCAAACGGGATCCTATCGGGATCGCTGTTTGTCCAATAATCCGTCTGTCACAGGGATGTATCTTTTAAAAAATAATAGGTGGAATTTGTTCTTCTTATTTTATTTTTATTTGGTACTTTGGCCGCTATAACAACAGATACCAAAAAAGGGGTCTCAGTAGAAAAAACATGTTTTTTTTATTATACGATCGTACGGAACCCTTCGTGTGCATGTACGCCTTGCATTTGGCCAGTTTTTTTATATCCTTAGTCAGGTTAGGCACATACATAAAAAAAGCACAGCAATAAACGTTGCCTCTTTTCTTCAATGATAAAACAAACAGGCTTAATGGCGTCATTTCTCATGATAAATTACCAAAAAATACATCTCAGAAATAATTTACAATCCGAAATACGTCGAAATATTACAGCAACGGCTATCCGAAGTTAAATGTACCGTCAAAAAATAAACAAGTGGTACGTTTTCAAAGGTCCGGGCCCTTCCAGTCCGATAAATTTTCCATATTGTGCGTTTATCCTAATTTAGAAATTTGTTTGTGTTACCGCTTGATTGAGTAGGACTGTTTTGTTAGATGTTTATTTTGTAGTAAGATGTTTCAGATTCTGTTTGTTTTGTTGGATTGGAAACTGTTTTTGGGGATGGAAACAAAGCAATGGTTATTAAAGTTTGTATTTATTTATACATAATAGGTAGTTAGTTAATATTAATAGTTTTGATGATGTATTTTTTGATGTATTTTTACTTACGACTGAAGAAGTACCTACCCCGCATGAATATGGTACTAACACTCCAAAGCTTTCTTAAGTTAGGAGTCATTTGCAGCCGAAATACAGATGTAGCATAGCTTAACCATCAAATGGTCAAGTGCGTAACAGTCAACAACCAATGTTAACAATATGGTCTTTGATCTACAATATTCAATACCAAATAGATGTAAGTACCTACTTAACCATTTCGCTCGCGCATCTAAGACAAATGGCACTTAAAAAAAGACATCTAAAATATGGGTAGGGCATTTTCGCCAACTTCACTGTTTTGGGAGAACGAGAAAAAAAGTTCAAAATTAGAAGTAAAAAGGGTCAAAGTGCATAAAGGATCATTTGAACATCAAAAATATGTTGGATTGCACCGAATCTGTATCTTAATTTACGAGATATTTAGCAATAAAGTTTTGGTAAGGACATTTTTGGACCGGTAATGACAACTTTTAAAAACTCTGAAGATGTTTTGAAGGGTTTGTATCCACGGATATTAGCCACGGATAACGACGAGTTGTATGAGTTGGGCTAGTCTGAATACATACTACATATACATTTTAAGAACATTCGAAAATAAAATTAGTAAAATTTTGGTAGCCATCAACATTCCGCATACATTAAGGTGGTGTTTTTTTATACAAATGCTAAAGGTATCGGCTTTTTATTTACCCTCTTGAAGAATTCCCTTGATTTTCCAGTCACATTGTATAGTGTTATAGAATAAGTCTTTATACTAACGATTTCTGTAAATAACTAAAAACATATAAACTCTCCACAATTTATATGATTAGGTTAGTATCAAATTTAAATTAACAAAACTTTTTAAAAAACATTTAAAAAAAACAAATAACTTTTTGCCAAACTGTAAATCTGCCGTAACTTAGGTAAGCACTTTATTTTATACAACAGTCAAAAACAAATAATATAATTTGAACATTCATAAGAAATAAGAAATAATAAAAGACTTTTACTTGAATTAACTAAAACGTATTTTCTCCAAAATGTAAAAGAAAGATACAAAACAAAAACACTCTTGCTTCAAATGCTAATAGTTTTTTATAACATTTAATGCTTAAGTATATTTATGTTCTAAATAACAAACAATAATTCTTTAGTTTTTAGTTTTAAATGATACCTACCCTTAAAAATAAATAAATAAATAATGTTCATTTAGTACTTTAATATTCATATTATAACTTGATATCCTTTATAGCCCAGTCATATTAGGGGTGAAAATTGTTTTTTCGCAAATATCTTTGTTCCTATTGCTTAAATGAGATTTACACTTATTATAAGAGTTGTAGAGTATACAATTTTTTACAACTTTTGTTTGAAATTTTATACTTTACAACTTTTATAATAGGTGCAAATCTCATTTAAGCAATAAGAACCGATATATTAACGAAAAACCGATTTTTATTACCTTTGATCTTCAATATCTTAAGACGCGAACACGATAGCTTTTGTAACTTTTGAGACAATATTTAGGACGACAAAACAAAGTTTTATAATAATTTACAGCTTATTTTCTTTCATTCCGAGGTTGAGGTCCCTTTTTTACTTAATATGACTGGGATATTAGGATAATTCTTTCTATAAAAAAATTAAATGTCATTACCATCCCAAAACTGTCCTTACCGTTCTACTTAACAGGACCCGGCGAGGACAGTCGTGGTAAGGACATTCGACGGTTTTTGTGACTTCAATCTAAAACTTTCCAATATTACACCGGTTTTTTAGACGTATTACGCACAAAAAAGCTGTTTTTATAATATATCTAGGACTCAGACATATATAAATAGTACTTACCTTAAATCTGGATGTGGTGCCGGTGTGGACATATTTTCAAATTTTTAGAAGGAACGCTTGTACAGCAAAAACAAAGGCGCGCAATCTAACATTTCTACGCTCAACGGACGAATGACGAGCTTGCCTATGCACAGTGATGCGCCTGTAGGTGTGCGGTGCATAGTTTACTTATGCTTTAACATTTTGTTACGAAAACCGGTAAGGACAAAAATTGCTACCAGAAGTTGTAACGTTGTAAATAACATGTTTATGAGGCACCTACAAATTTATTTTCTATTTTTACTTAATGCTAAAACTATATTCTAATGTATAAAATCATAAGTAAGTGTAAATTTGCTAGTAATTTTTTTGTACACCGAGTCAAAGTTTTAAAAGTAGAAATGCAGCACACGTTACACCCCGATTTTTTTGTTTCAGTCCAGTATTACTTCCAATTTAAATGAGTTGTTTGAAAGACAATCTTATAAAAAGTAAGTTAATAAGGCATTAATTGATATCGTAACAGAAATTTCACATTTAATAAAGTAATTTTTAAAAAATCAGGTTGCAACCAGTTTTTGGCCCTTTGGCGAAAAGTCCCGGTAACATCATGAAAAGAAAAAAAAAGTAAGAACCATCTCCTTTTTTAAAATCAGTTAATACATAGGTAATCTAAAAAGCGCTGCGCTCTCCCTGAGAACCCAAACATTATATTATGCTATTTTCCGACTCTACCATCTATTTATACTACTTCTGTAATAAGTAAGAACTCAAAAGCTACATGCTATGATATTATATACAATTACTGACGCCTGCACAATCTGTACGTTATCCTATAATTTGCGGTTGCAATCTAAGTTATAATAGCTGGCATTGATTTTGCGCTTGTGGTAGCTGGTATATCTATTTAATCTAACGCGCTTATCGCCACGCCCATAGTTCCCTTGAATACTATAAGGTAAAGCACCAATTGCCACGAATATAAATGATGTGAGATAAGAGATAGAAGATATTAGTTTTAGAATAAAATAAATAAAAAAAATATAGAAAAAAAATTAAAATAAATAGAATTATTTGAACGTAAACGTAAATAAGCCAGAAGATCGGCTATCAAAGATAATACTTTTACGGGACTTTCCAGAATATTTTTTCTGAGAAAAAGACTTCTTTGATTTTATAGTGCCTATGGAATATATATCACAGTTTTAGGGTAGGTAAACGCAGAAAGTCGTATCCAACAAAACCTTTTTTATGATCTGTAGAGAAAAAAATACACAGAATCACGAAGAAATAGGTAAGTGCTATGAAAGTAAATGCGAAAGTAGGTCTAGCTGTCTACCGCTTTCTAACAATCCTAACCTTTTTATAGATAAACTAGTGAACCGATCCTTGTGAAAATTTACAGGAAGATAGCTTATTGCATCTTGAGTAAGGACAACATAATGGTATGGGCTTTTTGGCGGGAATCCGAAGAGGGACGTCATGTTTTTTGTATAATTTTCATTTTGCTGTATATTTCGGGTTTTGACTCATAATAGTGATAGTTTATTATGTGGCAAGTGTCCGTGAAAGTGTGCAGTGAATGGGAAATTCGATAAAATGCGAGATATGGACATTTTTGGATTGCCTCAAAAAGTCACAATAAAGTCGTCAGTAAAAGTGCTATCATTTTACTGATAACCAAGTTAGGGCACGTTAGGGTTGTAGAAAGTGTTAAAGACACTGTATTTTTGTGCATGGACTCTGAAGCAGAGCCATTTACATAAGGATATCATTAACTAATGACGAGGCTGCATGGCGTAATGCCTTTGCCTACCCTGTAAGGGGTGAAACAACAAAAAAAAAAAAAACATAATGGTATGCTACTTTTCATCATGCGTCAGAAGTCGCGGGCAAAAACTAGTAGAAAACAAAACTTATCGTCCACATTACCAGGTACTTAACCACAAGCAACGAGCCTGTGAAAATGTCCACTCGAAATGAAGTAGTTAACCTACTGACCTCACTGTTTACCAGTTAAGTCCTATGACAGATGTTTTCACGGCAAAAATGACCAGCTGACACGCGAATCTGCCATAAATTCAACCCTCCACTGGTGAAACCGTCAACCTACCACAGCCTACAAATATTAGAACAAAACAGAAATACAATGGAAAAATAAAGTCAGGGATTTTTTAAGCTGTACACATAATGACGTCAGCAGAAGGATGACCTTGCGTGACAAAAGAAATTGAGTTGCGTTCCTTATTTGACTTAATTAAAAGGGTTAGGTTCTTGCTAAACTGCCAGTATTTTTCAAATTTCGTAATGAATTCTTATCGTACGTAATTAATTAAATGATATTATAGTTTTAGGTGTGTAGAATAAGTTAAGTAGGTGTTTTTAGTTGGCTATTCGAATATTGTGCTTTATTTAACCTATACTTTGTGTGTTAATTAATTTGATAGCTAAGTATAATATACTTAACGGATTGTTGTAGGTATCTTAAAATTGTTGACAGTTAAGTGAAATTATTTTGCACAGCTATGCACTAGTATGCACTGCAGTTCGAATTAAAACATAATAATAAATTCAGGCCAATCTTACACATAACTTTATTGTTGAAGTCTAGGCTATTTATATAGGTTTATTTACTTAGGCACCCATTTTAAAAACCTATATTTTTTAGTCATATTCCTTTATTTATTGCCGTAACTACATAGGTGTTATAAATTATCTCTTATTTTCTACAACTCATAGGTATAGTAGGTAAACACATCCCTACAGCATGCATTGTCGTATATTGAAATAAAAAAGGTATAGGTCCATATCGCAGCATCTCCGAGGGGCTGAATGCAACACGATTGCATCACGGATATTTTGTATCGGTTGGTATTCGAATTTTTTCCACTTGGCTTCTCGGAGGGGAGCACTTAGAGGGTGTGGTTTAAGTTATAGAGGGTGAGTGTGCTTAACCAAAGGTATTCTGTTAAATAATAAACAAATTGTGGAACACAATTCACAATGTTATCAAGTCCTAATCTAGGCAGAACCTGTACTAGGAGTGCCTACTAAACAACTGGTAGCAAAACTTGAATGCAAATAAACATCCAACAGTTCGAGAGCTTCTTAATTTGTTAAGGATTAAATAATTGCAAGTGTTCTACTGAAAAATTTTAAGGTTTGTAGTTAGTGTCATTTGCCTGGAAGAGATTGGTAAAAGCGGTAAAACGATTTCCTATAAATCATTCATTCTAAATTATATATCAGACCCAATTCTAAGTGGATTAATTATTTATATGTAGAAAGTAAATAACAACACTTTATGGTAAGTACATGGGTACACCTTTAATATCATAAACTCAGTAACACAGAGAAAAAACTGTGCGGTATTATCGCTTTAAGCACTTCCCTCCAGGCAACCTTAGGATAAATGTAACTGAGAACTATTTATACTTTTGAAATTAAGTCAATTTTCATATTCATCACGATGTTTTTCACGCAAATACAATTTAGGATTTAAGTTTTCAAAAACGCTCGCGTTTGTAACTCATATGCGCACAAAAGGGTGGATTTTCATTGCCTAAGGGAAACAGCAGAAATTTTGTGATTCCATTCGACATCCAATAAATACCTTGTTAGGTGGGTATCGGTTCCTTTATCAAGTGAAATGGAATATATTTTATGTAAAGAAATTGGCCTGTATTCAAGATATAGAAGATAAGAAATTTTATTTGACAATTTCGATTTGTCGGTGGAAATAAGGTTATGGGTTAGGTGGCATTTATTTCTGTATCTCCGTCACGACTCGATAAATACTTAGATGAAATTTATTTCAGGCAATATCAGGCTGAAGAAGTATTGTTACTTATCATGATAAACTCATCCATACATATTTAGTACCTACTTATGTACAAGTCCATGGTTAAGGGTTAGGTGGTATTTATTTCTGTGTCTCCATCACGACTCGACAAATAGGCGAACATTTCAGACAGTGCATATCAGGCTGAAGAAGTATTCTTACTTATCATGATAAACTCATCCATACAGATGTAGTACAGTCAAGAGCAAGTCAAGCTTTACACTACCAGTTTAAGCTGAGCTCTGATTTATACTGCGCGCCATAGTATACAGGGCCGGGTCAAAGTCCAAAGTGTCAAGCTTAGCGTGCTCTTGACTGTTCTTAAGTACAAGTCCGCAAGAACTAATTTTTTCACCGCTCTTACCTGTCAGAGTAGGCATAAATGCAGACTTCCTAGGACCTTTACAAATCACTCACGCTTCATCCACATCCATCCAACGAAAAATATATCATAAAATAAATAAATATAAATAGGTACATCTAGCTATTCGTGGCTTATATTATGTATAACTCTTATTTTTAGTTAATTCTGAATTTTTAATTAAAAGAAAATGTCTTACGTTACGGTTTCTCAAGCGTGATACACCTACTATTTACGTTTAAAGACCGACCACGCTCTTTGAACGTTTATTAAGAAGTAAATTCGCTGAGACTGCACCGCTTGAAGAATGTCACTTACGAATTTCTGGCAGACTCTAATAAAGTGACACTACAATGGCAGCGACATTATGGCCATCGAGGTGACCGAAGGAATAAAACTGAAATATTTGTACCCAAAAATACATTGACCCATTCACCCATAACCCAATCTAGGAGCCCCGTAAATCCTGGGCAAGGTCGTACGTGAACACGTTCCACCGCAGTGATGCATGGCCCGATACATGGTAGAGCACGTGATTTGTGTGTAAACGGCTTTATGGCAAAGACAAGCTGGGAGAATAGTGTAATCCGAGAGCATTGTGGCCTAAAAGTGGATGTAGTGACTAAGATTGAGAAAGGAATGCTCAGGTGGTTTGGACATATCGAGCGGATGGATAAAAGCCGTCTAACGAGACAAATATATATATATATATATATATATATATTTGTAATAAGGGGATTGTGTACTAGGCGTACTTACTAACATACACCAGATCGTCGATGTACTGAAAAAAAGCCAGATAAAGAGTACCCGAAACCGAGGAGCTTGTATGAACCGATTGATGGATGTGGATGAGGCGCGTGATATATGCCAGGATCGTAGCAGGTGGCGGGCTGTTGTCTCTGCCTACCCCTTCAGGATGTATGTATGTACTATGTACTAGCTGGGATAAACCGTACTACTTACAAAAAGCTATTTCTATGAAAATTGCAAGAGTAGTTTTAGCAACAGCAAATGGATGGCGCTTGTATTGCTTCATGGGTTGTTTTTTTTTCAAAAACTACGAATCTATTATAGTGCTTTTGACAGTGACTTCGCCCGCGTTTCACAAAAAAGTAAGTATCCTATATTTTATTCTGAGCTGTATAGCTGTAAAGTTAAATCAAAATCCGTTTCATTAGTTTTTACGCGAAAGACTAACAAACATAAGTCCATCCTCAGAAACTTTCGTTTATAATATTAGTATCATTTACTATTTTGATACAGTGTTGCAGGACTGTGTTAATGCCTGACTCTACCTATCAAAACTTTATGTCAATCTTCCTTAATCTAGTCCGGGTCACTTTTCCAATTCCTTTCTCTAAAAACCTTTTACGGACCGCTAGGAAAATTTAAAAATCTAAGCATACAGCGAAATCAGCTTTTCAAGTGATGCGCTTACCAATGAATAAGATTTAATTTTTATAGATAAATGATTTGATCGAGGTACCTATTATCAAAACATCCTCCTTTCACACCCAGGGAAATTGAGTCATTCACATTGGCCAACGTTTTGAAATGCAATCATGAAAGGACTCGACCGTCTACCCGAATAATCTATGGTTATGACCAATCCAGAGGGTATTCTCACAGCAGCCATCGTCGTAAAATAATACGATTCTATATTTCAGCTTTCTGATCGCTGGTCGAACTATCAGAATCGTTTTGCGGCAAAGAATGTACCTAGGTACATACCTAAATAGTACCTAAGTATCTCTAGCAGTACCACTCTATTTATAATTTCATAGTAAGTAAGTAAGTAATAATTTAAAAATAAATAAATAAATAATCTCACGCCTTTTTATCCCCGAGGAGGTAGGCAGAGGTATTCCATTACTGGATATACCCACATTTCACGAGATATATTGGACCCCTAAACGTGATAGGTGGTGAGCCCATCGCCGGACCGGGTCTGTTTACACATGTCTCAGGACATGTATGTACCAGGGATGTTGCGGATGCCGATTTTTTCACATCCGCGGATGCGAATGCGGATTTTTGAAGGCTCACATCCGCGGATGCGGATGCGGATGCGGATTTTTGGGATCCTATATAAATATAGTATATGAATGAAGAATTATATTACTATAGGTAAAGGTATCATCCTATGGGGCAACAGTAAAAACGTAGGTAGGTAGAGCATTCATTCCGTAGAAAAAAAATATTAGAACAATAACGGGAATATCTCGCTTTGACTCTTGCAGATCATTCTTTAAAGACCTTAATGGCTTATTGACATTATCATCTAACATGAATGAGATTTGCGTTTTTGCCAAACAGCATGGGGAATTGTTTAGAAAAATTTGTAACATAAACCCAAGTCACAGAGACCCAAATACTCTTGTCTTTGAAACAATTCCAAAAAATATTAAATTATGATAAAATTGGCTTCGAGTATTAGAATATATGATCTTCAAAAATCTATATCTATTATTAAATAAACAATAATAATTATAAAACACACATAATATTTACAAACTAAACTAAACTAAAGATAAAAAATGTCCTCCAGCGCACCAGGTTGAGGTAAGGCACCCAAGATTCTGGCAGCATTTCCCCTCTGGACAGCCAAGCTAATCCTTTGGGCGAAATAGCCACCAGCCCTTGGGTCGCCAGTGGCCTCTATTAGGCGCGCTGACAGAATTAGAATATGTATATTATTATGCATTATTTAAAAAGTTAAAATTAAAATTATTAAAAGAAAATTGTATAAATTGCTCAATGAACGTATTTTTTACAATATTAATTAATTTATTAAAAAATATAATAAAATAAGTGTGTCCATTATGTCAAAGGTGTTTGCATTTCTTTTATTTATAGTGAACATGTATGCACTGCCAAAACTGTATTTTTTCATCTGTACCCAAGTTTGACGCAAATAAAGAAATATTCATTCTACTCAATCAATAACAGGAACCTCACTGGAAAAATTAAGAATACTGTTATAAAACTATAAACTTTACCTACAATAAAACGTAGCTTTTACCGGTATAACATAATGGCATTTTCCTGGCGATTTTAATTTAATAAACTGAGCTAAGACTAATATAAATATTTCCCAATACTCAATTATCTACACACAATGATCACTGATCACAATAACACTCAAAATATATATCTTCACGATAAGTAACCCACAGCGCAAACAAACACGTAATAATTTAGTTACAAGAAACAA
This sequence comes from Ethmia dodecea, assembly GCA_963855545.1. Classification (NCBI taxonomy): domain Eukaryota; kingdom Metazoa; phylum Arthropoda; class Insecta; order Lepidoptera; family Depressariidae; genus Ethmia; species Ethmia dodecea. The sequence continues at coordinate 15,086,256 of OY979438.1, read as the reverse complement.
AGGATGTACCACAACAAATGCGTCGGATCTTGTCACCAATTTTTTCGTTCCCATTGGTCATTGTCTCATGCGAACGGCACGTGCCATTTGCGGGTCCCGCCCAATTTCTTTCTTGTCACAACTTGTATTACATCCGCATCCGCATAAATATCTGCATTGATTAATGCGGATGCGGATGCGGATGCAGATTTCTAAATCTATGCGGAAGCTCCGCTTTTGCGGATGCGGATGCGAATATTCGCAACATCCCTGGTATGTACCTACTCCCACCATGCGAAAAACCCCGCGTAAGTCCCGTTCCCGGGGGAATACGGGGATAAAATATAGCCTAAGTATATGTTAATCTGATGTATCACTACATAGTATAAAACAAAGTCGCTTTCTCTGTCCCTATATCCCTATGTCCTTATGTCCCTATGTAGAGTACGGCCGTTTTAACTTGGCTTCTCTGAACATAGGCTTCGCCTTCGCAAATCCCCCTCCTACCGCCATATGGTCGCTAAAAAATGTTACTGCGCAGCCATTTGCGCAACTTCAGAGATCTCAAGTTAAAACGGCCGTGCTGTAGGTATGCTTAAATCTTTAAAACTACGCAACGGATTTTGATGCGGTTTTTTTTAATAGACAGAGTGATTCAAGAGGAAGGTTTTAGTGTTAGCATTGCACCCGTGAGAAGCCAGGGCGGGTCGCTAGTAAGCTATATAATTGTAAAGTTTTATCAAAATCCGTTCAGTAGGTCGTTTTTGCGTGAAAAAGGAACAAACATCCATCCATACATCCATCCATACAAACTTTCGCGTTTATAATATTAGTAGGAAGTAGGTAGGTACCATACAATACAGTACCTACAGGTACCTTAGGATGGCTTAGGTCACTGTCGTGTTGACCTAGCTGCGGATACGTGCACCCGCTGTGGTCAGATCCGAAGCGGCGCGAGAAGGAATACCACAGGGGTTTTAGTGGGTATGCCAGCACCCTGTCGAGCCCCACATAACCCTCCCCCCCCCCCCCCCGCCGGGTCGTGTAGTATGCAGTAAGTAATGCATTTCCCTGGGAAACAAAAAAATGTCACTATCGTATATGTAGGTACCTATAACAAAATAAGTAGGTACCTAAAGTCTATACCTACATTAACCGAAATGTAAGATTAGGTACATTGTTGAAATACCTCCGGCCTCTTTGTCGATAGCCGAAAATCGAGTGAGACCCTTATTTATGATAGACCAAATAGAATATTTATTGTGCGTCAATAAAACGTCAATTTGTGATACAACCCCAGGGTTTAATAATAGTGTAGTTATTCCACCCCAGAATAACTTTGTGTACCTAACTTGCATGCCCCTTTATTAGTCCAAGGATTCCAGTTGACCCGCAGAAGTAAATTTCAGTTATCAGTCCAGTAAATTGTAATTGTCAATTGAGGCACTAACGAGTTTAATGAAAACTGAAGTCCCCGTCACAAGAACGTACATTATACGGGACAAAATCACAAAAGTGGAATTTTGTGCGTACTGGCATGTGGACTGTTATTTACAGAAAATATAAAGATTTGCTGGTATTAGATTAATATTTAGACTATGTCTGGGGTCTACACCCGATTTTGTTAAAATCTAATTACATTTAATACCTGATAAGTTACTTCAAACACCCTATCTCGTCAGAATTCCGGTTGCAACTGGCCTTTCCTTTTTTACTTAATGTCCTGCTAGATGTTTAATTACAGAATATAGTGGACTTGGACAGTCAAACTATAAACTAGAATAGTTTTCGGACTGCTTAAGAGATATTTTGTAAATATATTTCATTAATAGATAGGTTTATAATCATTTTGCATTTTGCAACTCGGTTTTGGGTCAAAATTCTAGAGCGTCGTATTTGCTAGTAAAAGCACACGTAGGAAATACTTCACACCGTGGCCGCTTAGGTAGTTAAACAGAATGCCTTTCGCCGCGTACCCCACATACCCTTTGATGGACTAACGTCCCTCGGTCCTTCAGTAAGGACGCATCATCGACGAGGAAAATGCTGTTGCCAGCCGATTTCTGAAAAATTCAATGTGTAATTAGGTACGACCGTAATTTTTAAGATTATTGTTTTTTTAATGTAGAACGACTGACTGTGTACTTAATTTATTAGTTCTAATGTTTTAAACTTGCTAAATATACTTTAAATACACGTTTTTAGCCAAAAACCCACAGGATCATCAGTATTCCACGTCAATAATAGTCAGTATTCTGTTATTCTGGATGACGGAATACTGACGGGTTACGGAATGCTGATGAAAGCTGGTGGAATACTGACAAATAAATCACTGAAATAATGTTCTAACTGTCAGATTATCTTCTTATTATTGTTTCTTTTACATCCTGGATCAACTTTTGTTTCAATCGTTTATTGTATTTTGTCAATTTTTTGGATTAGAGCATTCCGAAAGTCAATATTCCGTATTTTTCCGCACTTTAAATGCTACATAAGCAAACCAAAATAGTCCCCCAAGTTAAGTTTTATCCTCCAATCCTCAAGCATGAAAATCTGATAAAGCGCAATTAAAAACATCATACATCTGTTTCTGCCATCCATAAGCGAAGTTTTGCTGCTTGAGGATATTCTGTCATATGAGCCTAAGTCTAAAACACTCTATGCGGGATCATTGGTTTTAAAATTGGTTTATTATTTTAAATTCATGGTGAACACGTACCTACATGATATAAATTTAATGTCCTAGTAAATCGTCCGGAAAATTTTATTCGTTATTATTTATTTCCTTGAATTATATTGTGTAACTAAATTGGTCAGGGTAATTTATGAAAACATAAATTGAGAATTACCTACACATCACTAGCTACAAGACCTTGCGCTTTGCGCTTCTGTTTATTTATATCACAGACCTGCGTCTCTTTTATGTAGGTATGATAAAAACTTTCCTTATTAAAAATTGTCGCTGTTTCTATTAGTCAAAACCGCATCAAAATCGTAGTTTAAAAGATATAAGCGTAGATACAGATGGGTGAAAGCGACGCTGTTTTATACCCACTATGTACCTAGAGATGTCCCATTTTTTTAAATATAAAAACTAGTAAAGTTCTCGTTTTTTCGATAGATGGCGAAGACATAGCAGTAGGTACCTAGGTATCATGTTTTTTTTACTAAGTGGGTAGGTACCTAGGTATCATGTTTTTTTTCGCAAGAATGTTATTTTTTTCTTTAATGCGATCTAACTTGTGGTTTGGTATGTTTTCTCTTGCATTAAGTACCTACGCAAGAGAAAACTGATGCCTCCTTCTGTTCTGTAGTCGAGATACAATACAATACAATACAATAACTCTTTATTGTACACCAAAAACTACACAATATGGATACCAACATTAACTAAAGTACAATGGGCGGTCTTATCGCTTTTAACGATCTCTTCCTGACAATCTTAGGATGGATGAAACTGAGAGATTAGAACTAGGGTAGACGGTGCACTATATATTATTGAACATACTATTACATACATAAATAAATCAATAAATAAATATATAAATAATATATATTAAATAAAATAAACAAGAATAGAAAATACTTTCACACATACTTGAGGATAATAAGATAAATTTAAATAAATATAATCTCACGCCCTTTTTATCCCACCCACCACCCACATTTCACGAGATATATTGGACCCCTAAACGTGATAGGTGGTGAGCCCATCGCCGGACCGGGTCTATTTACAGTGCTATAATAAGATAGTGCTCTTTTATTAAGAAAGCTACCTACCTATGGTCATAACGCCATAAAGAATAGCTACCTACAGTTTTATGTTGTTGTGACAAGTCAACCTTTAATAGGTAACCATGTCGTTTGATGTTGGTGCACTCAGGCCTAAGTCATGGTCTAAAACCGAGTTGGTTTTAATAAAATATAATTAGGACTTTTTTTGGTCTGAGTTAGGTCCTCGATTGTAAAACACTTTGTTCTTCCTTTTGTACATAATGAATTAATCATAAGTAATAGGTAAGTATCTATATCTACCTAACTACAGTAAGTTATTGTCTATCTTTCTAATACGTAGCTCCACAGTAGGATTGATAAACTGTGGTAGCGCGCTAGCGCGGCTTGACCGTTTTGTTTTTAAATTTTAAATTAAGAAGGAAGTTACAGCGTCATCTAGACAAAAATAGATTTACTACCTCAACAACTCACAATCTAAACTTTATGAACGAAACGCAGTGGCAGCTGTCAGCATGTTTTCTGAACGTTACAGTGTTGCTAACATAAAACTAAAATTCCTAAATTTGAACTGTAAAACGATGAGAACATTTTTTTTGGAAATTATAATCTTCAGTAAATTATAGTAACCTACAGCAGTGTACTTTCGTACGAAAGTATAAATAAAGATTGACCAAAATAAGAATAAAATTACACTGCTGTATATATATATATATATAATCTCACGCCTTTCATCCCCGAGGGGGTAGGCAGAGGTATTCCATTACTGGATATACCCACATTTCACGAGATACATTGGACCCCTAAGCGTGATAGGTGGTGAGCCCATCGCCGGACCTTGCTTGCTTGCTGTAGGTTAGGTACTATAATTTACTGAAGATTGAAGAGACTTTTTAAGGCAATTAAAAATGTCCATTCAACGATTTTTAGGGAATATTCTGTTTACTGCACACTTAACACAAAATTATTCATCACTATTATGAGCCAAATCCTAAAATACAGAAAACAAAAATCAATTTAATGAAGACAATAAGATATGACCGACATCTCTCTCCAGATTTCCATCAAAAGTTCCATACTTATAAATAACATAAAATATAGTTTTATAGTTATATTTAATTCGTAAACTTATAATTCACTCTACCTATATTATGGGATTAATTCACAGCTGGCAACCCATCCTATGACGTTAGTAAACTTGCGTGATAGTATCGATCGGTTGGTCAGAAAAAATAATACAAACACTTGTCGCTTCCATACTCAGACTAGTTCTGACTTAAATTAGTGCTCAAACAACGCGGCAGTTATATTTTATTTTAAGTTGATTAACAATACGTTGTACAGTGTTCGTGTAAAGTACCGTGACTAAGTTTCAAGTAACGGGTGTTTATTACTTCAATTCACACATTTTTCCTAGTATTCACGATGAATTTATTAGTTCTTCCCATATTGGTCACGATTCTAGCTTCTGTGTTTACTAATGAGATTGACGAGTATGATTTTTTGATGCCAGATGTATGTCCACATAGGGTGAGTATAACTAGGTACATTTTTAAATAAAAATGGTACATAATGATATATACCTAGGCTACATATACTTGTGCAACCCCATAAAATTTTGAGATAAATAACTTAGATGTAGGTAAAAAATTTATCAAAATTCCATATTATGCATTAAATGAGGATTTTCCTTTTTTAAATTAGTAGGTAAGGTAGGTAACTAGACAAGTAGGTAGGTACCTACTGTATTAAATTTAATAGGTACTGACCAAATTTTATTTTTATTCTACTCTCTAGAATAGATTTCGCAGGGGATTCTACTAATACAAAGTTATTTAACCCCTCTAGTGTGGCGAGCCCCGCTGCGGGGTTCTGTCAAATATCAATCAAGTGTGGCAAACCCCGCTGCGGGGTGCTGCTTACCCGCTCATATTTCGCGCCCATACACACTGGGAGACTGTTTTTATCTCTGTTTCACTAATTAAAACGTGTTAAGCGAGAAGGGAGACAGCTAGCAAGCCGTCGTTTATGTACTTTGTAGAGGAAAAAACCCACTTGAGGCTGTTTTAAAGATAGGCACCATTTTTGTTCTACTGTTAAATCTTTGATTATGTAAAATATTTGTATGAGAGTTATAGATAAATTGTGCTTTTTATTTGTAAATAGTATTATAAGGTTTTCATGAAAACGGTCACTAAGCTCAAAAGTGGTTTGTTTAAAAAATATAGTCCAAAACCTCTTCTACATTTAGGTACCCCGGTTATACCACCTGTACAACTTTATTACTACACAAATATTACAAAAGTACTTATTTCTTGGTAGCAAACTTAATTATAAAAACGTTCAGTTCGATAAAAGGGCTTCTGCTAGACCAAGGGATAATAAAATGCAGTTTTAGTGGAGGTTGGGCCCCTAAAAACCCTTGACTGTGGCGAACCCCTCTGCGGGTTCCACACTCAATGCAAATCGGCCATTTTGACTCCCACACTTGAGGGGTTAACTGGTCTGTTAACAATGCTGAGACAAAAGAGGCATATTGTCATTGTCATTGTGTGCCCATGCATGCCAAATTTTAAGAGAACATAATTTTTTCATGTGTTTCTGTTACTTAGGAATCTGTCGATTATTTTGAATTGTTATCCACTGTGGATAAAAAATATATTTTATAGGTTTCTCAAAATATAAGATATTTTTTCTTATCTTCACAGCGAATAACTGAACACAGTAACGGAAACAAAATTTTACGGTTTAGATTTTCCATCTGTAAATGCATGCATGCATTAAATTCACAATCTATTGAAACTAAACTTTTATGAGAGAAATTTTCCAAATTAAATATTCCATTGCCATGGTCAGCGCGTGCTTTATTAATTTAGTGTGGGTATTATTTTATCGGCATCAAGTACCTATCCATTATCATGAAACACTTCAAAATTCTGCTGATAGCTTGAGAAATTCATTTCGGTTATTACGGTCTAATATTAGTTGTAGAAAAAATTTATAATAGAAATGTGTGCTTTACTTCACAAAAGGCATTATAGGCTTTGTGAAGTAAATTAGTTGATTGTATCAAAATAAAATTGCAAGGTTATCAAAAACATGATGTACATAACAATAAATAATAATAAATATAATCTCACGCCTTTTTTATCCCCGAGGGGGTAGGCAGAGGTATTCCATTACTGGATATACCCACATTTCACGAGATATATTGGACCCCTAAACGTGATAGGTGGTGAGCCCATCGCCGGACCGGGTCTGTTTACACATGTCTCAGAATTAATTCTGAGACCTGCGGGTTTCCTCACGATGTTTTCCTTCACCGTCGAGCTAGTGATAAATATGTACGTAAGTTTTTGAAAAACTCATTGGTACATGCCAGGATTCGAACCCGAGCCTCACTGATTTTCGGCCGGCTCTTTAACCGTCCGGGCTATCACTGCTCTTACATAACAATGTGTTTCAATTTTTATTTTTATTAGCTAGTGACACATCCTCACTTAGATTGATCAAAATGCATTAAAGCTTATTTAGTCATGGATAGTGTTGCTTCCTATTGGTGGTTTTTTGGAAATGGATTCAATAATTCCAGAGATTACCTACAACATACAAACTAACTCACAATTTACCTCTTAATAGCATCTATAGATTTAAAAATAATAACACAAAAAAGTGATTACACTAAAAATACTGACATCATAAATTTCCATTTTGACTGATGATAAAAACTATGTACATTGACTAGGCAGCAAAGTACTCAATAATTTTTCCTTAACCTCTTAAGACAATTCTCAGAACACAATTGATTTTTAATTGTTACGGTGCACATTGGAACCGCGCGGTGATCGACAAATTAAAACTTTTAGTGAAAGATGAGATTTTGCTGATAAGGTGCCAATTGCCACATTGTTAGTTATCTTATCAGTCATTAACATCTGTGAATCAGTTATCAAATATTTATTGTTTAATTAAATAAACAATTTAGTTGGGTAATTCCCTAGATGGTAGTAATTCCCATTTATCTAAATGGGGCATAGGGCAAATTTTATTTATACTATTATACTCATTCATACACGGCTCATAATAATAATAAATTGTGGGACACAATACACACACAATTATTTAGTCCTAAATTAGGCAGGGCCTCTGCTATGGGTATTAAACAACTGATAAACATACTTACTTAAATAAATATTAAACAACCAGACATGAAGCCAACAGACATGTTCATGCACACAAATGTTGGCTCTGAGCGGGGATGGAACCCACAACCTCAGACTCAGAAGGCAAGGTCACTACCAACTGAGCCAACAGGCCCGTCAATCATGGATTTACTAAATATAATATTATGTAAGTACATAATATTCAAATGCTGATTGCTTAAATGATATATTTTTTGTTTCAGGATGAACTCTACCTCTGTACTCCAATTAGGATTGCTCCTCTTACCACCTATTACATAGGTAGGTGTGCTTCCTAAATCAGTTTTAGAATGTAGATGGGGATACATAGGATGCCGCTAAGCCAGATAGATACTTGATGAAGATGATGTATTAGAGTTTTTGTGTTTCTTGCATACTTTCATCTTCACCTACTTTCTGAAGTACTGGAAAATGTATAATTTAGTTTCAATAAAATAAAGATTTCGAGATTCTAAAATAATAAAAAAAAAATACTAAAAACTCGCTCCAAAAGTACTCAAAGGACTCAGGCCCGATTTAGATGAAAACTAAAACTGCAGCTTTGGATTTTTGAAAAATCAATATTCCTAGCCAGGAAGCGAACACATATCGTACACATTTTGATAGTGTCGCTAATATAAGGATCGAATTCTGGGAAGAAATTACATACGACAAACCTAAGGAAAGTGTTTGATTTTTGCATTACCTGTACCTTGTCTGCATAGATACTCAATAATTTTCTCAATCCATCAAATATATAAAGGTCGCATACAACAAACGGGATTTCTTGCCGTTTTTATAGATAATGGGTTCCCCTTCGTGCGCGAGTCCGACTCGCACTTGGCCGGCTTTTTATTCTAATAATAATGTTTTATTGATAGTGCGATGTTAAAATAAAAGGTCCTTGTTGAAACTGGTTAACTATATCTTTTAACTAAATAGTGACAGTCTCATATTGTTTATTTGGATGATGCATTATATGACTGAAGTGTGTGTTTATTACTTTCGTCTTGCATTATGTTAATGTTTTAATTTGAAGAGGATGACTGTTATTGTTTTGTATTTATATTTCTTATTACAGTACAAGAAGAGCCATTTGAATAATTTCACTCTTTTCCCATTATTTGTAAATATTGCCTATAGGTATTATATGAAAACTTTGAAACAAAAATAACTGCTAGCTGACAAGACGTTGTTGTATCCAAATCAAATAGAAAAACTTCAGATTTCATATTTTAACATAATTTAATAAATATAGGTATTCCGAGCAACTTTATAAATAATCCCACGCCTTTTTATCGCCGAAGGCAGAGGTATTCCATTTCTGGAGAAACTTACGGTTTACCCGATTGATTGTTCTTTGGACACCTTAACGTGATGAGTAGTGAGCCCATAGTCGGATCGGGTCTGTTATACATGCTTCAGAATTAATTCTGGGACCTGCGGGTTTCCTCACGAGGTTTTCCTTTACCGTCGAGCTATGATAAATATATACGTAAGTTTTTGGAAAACTCTTTGCTGCACGCCAGGATTTGAACCCGAGCCTCACAGATGAGAGGCAGGCTCTTTAACCGCTGGGCTATCACTGCTATTTTAAAAAATTTATTTACCTAAATACACAAACTATTGTAAAAAATCGTTTTCGAGTGAGGCGAGAGATGTATGTTTTCTGTTAGGTAATTACATAATTACTTCATATTTTCAGTGGGGTTCCAACCAAATGCTTCAATGAACACTGCCCACCACATGCTGCTATATGGATGCTCGGAGCCTGGATCTAACGACCCCGTGTGGTATGTCAGCTTAACCATAAGCCTCTATTGACATTCCACTTATCGACTTGCAATAAATATGCTCACGTCTTTTCACCCCGAGGGGGTTAGGCAGATGTATTCCATTCCTAGAAATACACACTTTACCAGTAGGTATTTGGACCCATTAGTGAGCCTATCGTCGGATCGGGGCGCTCTGCTTCGCCATCAAACTAATGCAGTTTGGCGATAGTTAATTATAATGTTATTTGTTGTATTCTGTAGAAATAAATAACAAATGCCTCAGAATCAACTCGGGGACCTGCTTGTCGGGATGGCTTCCTAAGTTCCTACACCGTCGGTAGGTAGTGAGTTTCAATAAGTTTCACTAGCTAGCTTGACCGGGTACGTATTTAAATGTGTAAAATTAAAAAACGTACCCGCTTGACCACTAGCGCTCTACCGCGCCTTAGGTGGCGACAGATGCGCGCGGGGAAGAGACTCGAGACAGAGGGGAGGTCAGGTAAGCGTAGGGGAGGGCTGATCTTCTCCATTGTCTCACCGCTACCTAAGGCAAGGCACTGCACTTGTGATCAGACTATAGTGCTATAAGTAGTACTAGCTGTAGTCCCCGTTCCCGTGGGAATACGATGATAAAATATAACCTAAAGCACTCCCTGATAGTGTAGCTTTCCATTGCTGAAAGAATTTTTAAAATCAGTTTAATAGTTTCGGAGCCTATTCAATACAAACAAACAAATCTTTCCACTTATAATATTAGTATAGATTACACTGTGCTCCAAATTCAAAACATGCGTGATTAGATGATAATAACATTAGAAAAAATTGTGACTTATCGTAAATATTTCCCTGATTTAAAATCAAAATCATCAATCATTTGTTTATTACAATCTCTAAATCATGATAGCAAGTGATGTCCTAGAGCGATTAAAAAGTTTTGCTTGATTAAGTGATCATTATCATTCATTATTATGATTTTTTTTTAATCAGGCAACCTGTTATAGCACTTTCAGTCCACCGCTGAGCTATGGACCTCTACTCACATATAAGTAAATATGGGCTATAATAGCCCATTCTATCACTTTAAAAAAATTAAGCTTACTAGAAGTATCTGACTTGCTCACAATGAACCTTCCGAAACACGAAGAAGCTCATGATATAATTCCACTAGGTAGTCACCCAATTCACTACCGAACATTTTCCAACATTGCTTAACCAGTGTCATACGAGACCAGAAATAAAAAAACAAATGTTTTTAGCAATAGAGTAGGCTGAGGAGTAAAGAAAATGTCGATATATAAAACATTAAAAATAAGATAAAAATGAAAATCTCTGACCTCCATGTCAGAGGTACAACAAGCAAGCCCTGTGACGACGGAAGTATTATAAAAAAAAATTGTGAGAAGAACGTCGGAGGGAGTTGTCTCATATGGCATCGCAGAGCTGTTATGTTGATGATAATTTTAGTACTTTTTTTAATTTCAGGGCCTGCGGTGAGATGCAAAACGATTCAGTAGACAACATGTACCGTACTGCGAGTCCATGCAGCGCTGGTTCTCAGGTATTTTTAATTTTTTTTCTAAATGATTCTTAAAACGAGTTGTTTTATTTTATACTTACAGTATGACCGAAACAGAATATTCATCGACCCGTTAAATTCAATTAAATAAATAAGGGAGAGCCTAAAAAAATCATACTAATTTTGATCAGCAAACTATTGCATTGTATTTTTTATGCCCTTTTTGCTGCAAGATTTGCCCGTTAAGCCTAGCCAAGTGACATTGCACAATCTAATCGAATGTTCTTTTATATTGACAAGTATGGGATTGACATAGCGTTAGCGCTCGTTGTCAAGTGCTTATATCAATCCCATACATTTCAATCTAAAAGAACATTCGATTAGATTGTATAATGTCACTTGGCTAGGGGCTAGGGCTAATAATTAACGATCAAGTCCGCTGTTTCATCTCCGTTTCGAAACTCTGTGAATTGGAACTCACTCATGTTTATTAAACAGCATGCATAAATAATTCTGTGCGTCACTTATACAGCCATTTTATACAACAAACATATCCATATTGAAATGGTCACAAGATAAACAAAATCCAGTATAGAAAGAAAGAAATATTTATTTGTCCTATTAATTAATTCTTCGAGCACTACACTTAATGTTAATAGTTTAAAGCGTGGACAAAAGGATAGGTATGTACTGCCTTTGAAATCTTTTGAAAAGTAGATAGCTCTGCTGAAAGTAAGATCGCTTCTGGTGCGTGAGAACCGGGTTCGTATTGTGGTAAAGGAATGTGCCTATAAGATTTTAAAAACTAACGTATATAAGATTATTTCTCCCTAGCTCGACAGTGAAGGAAAATATAGTGATTCTTAGGTATATGCAACAGGCCAATAGCACTCTGGCTGACCACCTGTCGCGTAATGCAATGATCAGATTTGGATTTGATGAATGGAATAAATAAGTGAGAGTTTTTTTAAAAAACATTGAAGATATTGCAACAAATTTAAAACAATAGTTAAGCAAAAAAAACATAAAAAATAAACGTATTTATATTTGGAACACTGTTCAAAGGTATTCACATTACATGTTTGCAGTTTCTCGAGATGTAAGAGTCATGCATGATTATGAAACAATCCAGTAAAATATGTAAAGGTGATATTGTGAATACACTAACAATAATAATATGTAGTCTGTTCATGATATGAACCTACATATTTATGAGGAGAAAAAGTTGTATTGAACCAAAGAGATTAAAATATAATAGGGCATAGAGGGGATAAAGCGAGGATAATTTGAAGCTAAAAGTTATTACTAGATGGAATAAGTCTAGTGTGATTCGACCTGGATTCGACCGTACGACAGCTCGCGTTCATACGAACTGACATGACGCTTGAGCTTCAAAGTTTTTGTATGAAAATATTCCCAATGCCCCGTCTATGCCCTATTATATTTTAATCTGTTTGTATTGAACCCTCGGTGCCCGAGTCAGGTAGGAAATGTGTTATTTTTTTTTAATCCACAGATAGTATACGCGTGGGCCCGTGATGCTCCCAGCCTCCAGCTACCCGAAGACGTTGGCTTCCTCATCGGTCACGACTCCCCTATTAAGTACCTCGTCCTGCAAGTCCACTACATGCATAAATTTCCAGGTATAAATATATATTTTTTTATTCTTTCCTGTTCTCTCTAAATCAAGAGAGCGGTATTATTTTATTCTAAATTGAACGTGTACATTGTACTCTACATGAACTGAGGTATGAAATAATCTTTTTTTAACACAAATATACAAAAACACCAAATACTAATATTATAAAGAGGAAATATTACTTAGTATATTTTTAACGAATAAACTCAAAAACTACTGGACATATTTCAAACATTCTTTCACCAATGGAAGTCTTACTCTTCTGGGATATAATTTTCCCACGGGAACGAGACTTAAGCGATAGAAATCGCGCGGAACAGCTATTTATTTACAAACCTCTTAAATACTTCATCTATATTTTGAATTCTATTATAATGAGGCTCGGGTTCGAATCCTGGCATGTACCAATGAGTTTTTCAAAAACTTACGTACATATTTATCACTAGCTCGACGGTGAAGGAAAACATCGTGAGGAAACCCGCAGGTCTCAGAATTAATTCTGAGAGAGACATGTGTTAATAGACCCGGTGCGGCGATGGGCTCACCACCTATCACGTTTAGGGGTCCAATATATCTCGTGAAATGTGGGTATATCCAGTAATGGAATACCTCTGCCTACCCCCTCGGGGATAAAAAAGGCGTGAGATTATATATTTATTTTATTATTATAATTGCAAGGATGTTATTTCGCAAGCGCCTATGAAAGTGTTAATTCTGCCTCTGCCTACACGGCTTCCTATTAATCACAAACATTCGATAAGCTGCGATAAAATCATTACATGCCATCATAATCGCAATAATGCCTATACAATATTTCATGGTCATTTGTGGCTCCATTATTAGAATACATAAAATCTGGTATTTAATAATGTTCCTGAACAATTCATATTTACAGTTAAACAATATTGCTGCTATAAATTATTTACATCTATATAAATTATTTCTATTGTAGGTACCTTGTTTAACATATGACACCTGTGTATATAAATTACAATCGAATCGCTGTTACCTTGTGCGTCTCATAACAATTATTATTATTATCGTGTTACAGAGGGCAAGACCGACAATTCTGGAGTTTTCCTGAAGTACACTACGCAGCGGTAAGTGTTACAATATTACATTGTTAAGTAGTCTAATCCATCTAGAAACTACGGAACCATCGCTGCCAGAATCTGACTCGATCTTGGCCGGTTTTTGACGGTACGGAATCCTTGATGTGTATATCTGACTTCAACCGATTGAGATTAAATTTGGCATACTTATCTAAGTTCGGTGATAATGCAATATTATGGTACCACCGAGCTGATCTGATGATTGAGGAAAGAGGTAGATATCGCAACTCCTCAATGGCTCGTAAACCCTCGAGTTTGGAATCATTAGATTTTTTATGACGATTGCTAATAATGTACAAAAGATTGTTTTTTTTTTAGTTTTCTTGAACTATTATTATGACGGGCCTGTTAGCTCAGTTGGTAGTGACCATGCCTTCCGAGCCGGAGGTCGCGGGTTCCACAACATTTGTGTGCATGAACATGTCTGTTGGCTTCATGTCGGGGTGTTTAATATTTGTTTAAGTATGTTTATCAGTTGTTTTGTTTAGTACCCATAGTACAGGCTCTGCCTAGTTTGGGACTGAACAACCGTGTGTGAATTAATTGTCCCACATTTTTTTTAATTTATCATAATAACATAAACAAAAACATTATGATAGAAAGCTTTTATAAACCTTTAGGGTTTGCTTAATGCTATCAACAGTCCACATCGGCACTAAATAAAGATAACAAAATATATACTAGCATATAAATATAGAAATCGATGGGTGCACTTCTAAACCATTGACAGTTCAGTGTGCTGCAGGAAATATCTTAAGTACTTATACATTTAATATTTTTAGGAGTAATTTTAATACGCAAGTCCGGAGGTAGGTTATTAATCAGGCGAGGAACCAGATACGACGTCGTCCGTATTATTATTATTTATAGTCCTACGTCTGTGATTGCAGTATGCGTCGCCAGGCTGGAGTGATCCTGTTAGGAACGAGTGGCTCTATCCCCCCTAAGCAAGTGGAGCACATGGAGACTGCCTGCCCCATCAACGAGAATAAAATCATCCACCCATTCGCGTTCCGCACACACACTCACTCTCTAGGTATGTTGTTTTATATCATCAATCAATCTTCTATATACATATATATAAAATGTTAAACTGACTGACTGATTAGTGATATGTCAACGCACAACCGAAACCGCTGGGTCCAGATACTTGAAATTTTGCACATAGATAGCTTATACAGTGTATGCATCCACTAAGAAAGGATTTTGCAAAATATACAACGCGTAACAGAAAAAGCGCAATTCCTCGTACACCCCAATTAGTATATTAATATAAAAAAATATGATGCAATCGAACTTTAGTTGTGTCTAACCAATGTTCTTAAATATCGATTAATAATAGCACGATTTCCATAGAAAGCACTAAATTCAGCTATGCTAATTCATTTTTGGGAAAAAATTTACACATTAAGAATAGCTGAAATTGAATAAGTAGTCGATACTGAACAAACTAATTTCAGGAATTGCGCTTATTCTGTTACATCTGTAAAAAGTAAACTAGCGGTTCTGGGAATGGGAATAAGGGAATAAAATATAGCCTATGTTACTCAGGGATCTTCTAGCTTTACGTTGGCAAAAGAATTTTTAAAAACGCTCCAGTTGTTTTTGAGTTTTTTCGTAACAAAAATAGGAATCTTTCGTCTTTATAATATTAGTATAGATAAGACCTATTTTTGCTCGTGACAATTTCAAAGTCCTCATACAAATATTGCAGGTAAGGAGGTAGTTGGCTACGTCGTCAAACGGTCGGAAAACGGAGATGTTTGGAGGCTGCTTGGGAAGAAGGATCCCCAACTCCCACAGATGTTCTACCCAGTCGCCGATGACACCCCTATCACGAAAGGGGACATTCTAGCTGCTAGATGCACTATGAACAACACCCACAACCATATAGTCAACATTGGGTAAGCGTGAGATATTTGAAATCAGTCTGAATGAGTGAGTTTTTGGTGATTATATTAAACTAGCTTTTACAAGAGATTTCGTCCTCGTTCTGACACAGTCAACACTGTATTGCTTCTAAGCGGCGTATCAAGTTGGAAAATGTATCAGAATTCAAGTTAATAATATATTGTGATTCGGTAGTTTTAGTTATAGACAGACAAACACAAATTCTTAAAATGGTCTTTATAGCAGCATATTAAGTTTTCTTTCATGTGAACACGTCGACCAGCTACAATTTTATTATAGTACTAGCGATCCGCCCCGGCTTCGCACGGGTGCAATGCTAATACTAAATCCTTCCTCTTGAATCACTCTATCTATTAAAAAAAATGCATCAAAATCCTTTGCGTAGTTTTAAAGATTTTGAAAGCATACATAGGGATATAGGGATATAGGGACAGATGTAGTAATATTATGAATGGGATTGACATTAAGTCACGTGAAGGTTTGCTACCGTTGCTAGGTTGATTATTGGTACAAGTTATCACGATAGTGGGACCAAGTAAGATTGACTCATTATTTCAAAAGCAGTTGTAGATACTTATACACACCTCTAAGAACGGCCTTTGGTGAAGAAGGTTTACAAATACGTTTGAAAAAAATTTGGTTATCCAAGATTTTTTTCTTACAAACTCTTTGGAAGTTTTGTTGTAATCTTGTTTCGGCACCAGACTACCATCAACCATCTGTTTGCTTTTTATTCACTAGGAAACAATGTCATAACAAACAGATAGGCCAAGTTACTTTCATATTTATTCTATTTACTTTTCCCTCTCTGAATTCAAGTTGTAATCACTATAGAATTTATGGTATTACAAGTTATTTCTACTAACGAGTGATTAAACACAGGAGCAGCAATTACATTTACAATAACATTGAAATATTCCCCCCAGGGCCACGAATAAAGACGAAATGTGCAACTTCTACCTCATGTACTGGGTAGAAAACGATACGCCGATCCGGCAGAAATACTGCTTCTCTGCTGGTCCCCCTTACTACTACTGGACGAGGGCACCAGAAAACTTCAACAGGATCCCAGACCGCGAGGAGAACGACTTGTAAGACTCACCCATACGGCCACACAGTACTCGAGGTAACATTACGCTGGTTAAGTATCAAAACAGGTATCGAGAACCGGAAATCGTTCATTCTAGAATAGTCTATGCCAAGTCGAAAGGAGTCCGAGCTACAGATGTCACGGTTGCTGTGAAAGTCGTCAGCGTGTACAACTTTGTAGAAGCGTATTACTATGTTCGTGTAAATACGACTATAGTTGTTTAAGTGTCAATCGCTACCTACCGCCATCATTATATAACTACAACATGTAACAGAATAAGCGCAATTCCTGAAATTAGTTTGTTCAGTATCGACTACTTATTCGATATCAGCTATTTTTAATACGTATTAAATTAAAAAAAAAAAAATCGTAGCTGAATTTAGTGCTTTCTATGGAAATCGTGCTATTATTAATCGATATTTAAGAAAATTGGTTAGACATAACTAAAGTTCGATAGCACCATATTTTTTTTATATTAATATACTAATTGGTGTGTATGAGGAATTGCGCTTTTTCTGTTACGCGTTGTATAAAAATTTGTTTCAAGTTTAAACAACAAGTCAAATTCTAACCGTGACCTCTTAAAAATATAAACTTATTCCTGCATAGTGATGTAAAAGAAATAAACGTCGATGCCCTGCTATAGAGAAAACGAGCAGCTTCCTTTTCATATAGCGTGATCACTTTCGCACCATTTTCCAAAACAAACTAAAGAATACGGATCAAGTGCGAGTCGGACTCTTACACAAAGGGTTTTGTACCACCGTACAAAAAAAACACATTTCTCGACTTAAATTTTCAACTTTTTTATTTTTTTGTTATAGCGGCTATAGTAACAAAATTACGGTCAATGAGATACCCAACGTATGGAACCCTTATAAAGCAGGTTATTGGATTTTACACATCAATATTAAAACAAGGTTACTTTATAAGGACATGGCACGAAGATAGCAATACTAAAACAATAAAGTTTTAAGTTTGTTTTATGAGATGGTGGTAGGCTCGGTATGCGGGCTTGAGTAAAAGGGACAAAGCTGTAAGCAAGATAAGGAAACACTGATAAAACTTCGTTAGCGGTAATATCTCTCTTATCTCTATCTTTCATGCAAGACTGCGAAATGGCAGTTTAGTAATTGTAAATGTGTAGTCTCTTTATAATACACTTTTACACGAATGTAGCACTATATAAGCCGCGTTTTCACGGTACGAGTGCGCACTGATTCACTGATTATCTGTCGGCGTCTGAGGACAATCGAATCACCCGTTTACATTATACGAGTAGCGTCCGTGAAAACGCGACTACTCTCCTGTGTAAACGGAACCTATGTGTATACTCGTAATGTGTGGCCCGCTTTACAAAATAAGCTCGATGGACCGAAATAAATGGTGTTATTGGATTATCTTTCTCAAACCATCCTCAACTATGTAGTACGGTTTGCAGCATGTTCTACACACCTTATTACTTTAAACGTGTATTATGTTTCGTTTGTCTCGGAGGTTCTAATTTTTTTAAAATTTTGTATACAGATATAGTTTTGCATTTTAAGTTGAACTGCATAGTTGGATTTCCTGTAAAAACAAAAATATTAATAAATTTTACACAAAAATATTTATTAAATAATACAGGCTCTCACCGCCAGATGGCGTTAGAATAATATGGCCATTGACCGACAGATGACAATGGTGTTAGAACGAGTGAAGCTCGGTTTCCCAGGTAGGTACTTGAATGAATAACACGAACTTCAGTATTTACGAATATTTATAAACATTTGTTTTTCGGTACATCAGCCCTCCTATACGTTTTTTCGATACGACGGTTCCTTACCATAATCATAGTGCCATTTCACTCTTTTCTATAGACTTCATCTGAGAGACAAGTACATATTTTTCAACTGAGATATCCAATCGAAAAAACGTGAATAGGGGCAGGTATGTTTTGTGACTCTTCTTGATATGTAATGTATGTACTTAACCCGTACAGTTGGTTCTGTGATAACAACATGAAGACATTATAATTTATGACGTAAGCTTTTGACGTTGGCTTACATTTGTCAAATGATATTTAATCTACACTGTATTCTTCTGTGGCATCTTTACATTCCAAATTAGAGGCTTTATACATTCCTATAGAGTTCAATGTCTATAAATCCACATTCCTTATTTTCAGAAATTATTACTTTAATAGACTATTTAAAATAAATCATAAAATTATATCTATCTATACGATATCTAACAGAATTTACTAGAAAACTCAGAAAACCCGACTAGATAATATTATTTTATGAGTTACTAGCGACCCGCCCCGGCTTCGCACGGGTGCAATGCTGAATTTTCTTTGCTATAAACCTTGCGAAGCCCTAGACCTTTCTAACAAATGCAAAACCATGGAAATCGGTTCGTCAGTTCTGGACTTAAATCGTCAGGAAGGAAAACCCGACTTATTTTTATATAGTAGATTAATAAGTACGTAATATTATTATTAAAATACAACTTTTTATTAACTCCATCTGAGTTACATCGTAAATCCCATTTAACTTGACAGTCTCTGTAAATTATTTTATTTTAAGGAAAAAAAAATATAATAATAAAATACATCGGTATTGGGTTCAATCTGTTTTCTGGTTTATACTGTTACTCGTTGTATATAAGCTTTAATCGATAAACAGTTTTAGCCGGAAAAGTAGATTTTTCTACAAATCACGTATTATTTTCCATCTAGTCAAAAAGTATGAGACTTACATAGATCTGTCTAGTAACATAATTAGGTGTACTATATTCTATATGCGAACTATATTTCTACTAACTACTGCTGAGTAAGTAAAAATGAGTGAAAACAAAGAGATTTAAATATAATAAGGCATAGAGGGGACAAAGCGAGGAAAATTTGAAGTCAAAAGTTATTCCAAGTGGAATAAGTCTAGTACAATTTCGACCGAATGACAGCTCGCGTTCATACTAACTGACATGACAAGGACATGACGCTTAGGCTTCAAAGTTTTGTATGAAAATATTCCCAATGCCCCCTCTATGCCCTATATTATATTTAAATCTCTTTGAGTGAAAATAATGATCTGATTATTATTATGAATATTCGATTATACATGCCATAATCAGTGAATAGTATATAAAGTTAAATATCAAAAAACGAATTTAAAATTTAAAAATCATAAGATCTCAGAAGATAATTTAATTTTTCATTAACGTTTCTGTCTGGTGTTATGATT
Source organism: Ethmia dodecea (assembly GCA_963855545.1). Lineage (NCBI taxonomy): Eukaryota > Metazoa > Arthropoda > Insecta > Lepidoptera > Depressariidae > Ethmia > Ethmia dodecea. Next base: position 15,066,097 of record OY979438.1, on the reverse strand, counting down.
ACATATATTTTAAACAAATTATATCTTTTAGTACCTACTAATTATATGTATTAACAGAGTGCAGTCTTTATTTTGCGAATATATGTATGTATACAGTTGTTAATAAAATGAAGCTCCTCACATATTCTACCTAACTAATAAAACTATTGCATAATATTGTAAAAGATAGTATAACAATATATTTTAGAATAAGTGCTATTATAATAATATCTAATTATATTAAATTATACGTATCATTATACAATTTTAATGACTTCGGCTTGGATTCTGGACTCCGACATTTAATTAAAAAATAGATAAGAAATTTCAATTTTGGTTTGTCTAAAATACCTGTCGAAACCATGCTTGAAATTTTATTTTGCTTTACCTAAACATTCCTATTATGCAAAAACTTGCATATTACTAGTTTTAATTGATAATTATTGCACAATTAGGCTTTATGACTTATTAAAACAAATATTTATTGATCGCTATAAGTTACTTAATTTTTCTTAGTGTGGACATAATAAATCAAACGTTTTATTTGTTATGATCGCAAGTTAAGAGCAAAAAAATGTAACGGAAACGTAAAATATACAGTTTGTAACAAAGAGTTCTGTGAATACTAAAAAATATCATAGTATATAAAATGTGTTTCAGAAAAATAGTGAAACTTTTTTGTTTCACTATTTACTGATTTACCAAATTCTACTTTCTCGTAAATTTTATTATCTAGATTACTCACCCGGCAGGCTACTTGACTGTAACTACTTATATATTTATCATTTTATTTCTATTCCGTAAAAGATTATTATTATAACTGTAGATATATGATTTACATTTTACAGAATACCTGGTTTAAAATATTCATCGTGCTTTTTGTTAAATCTGTTAGTCTTCCATTTTTTCTTTGCTAAAATACAACATAGTTGTTAAAAAGTATTCATATTTAAAAAAATGGTAGCAAATTTATTTTAATAGCTTCAAATTGTTGCGTGTGAAACACACACACCCCTATCATTAAATGAAATTTGGGATGTCTATTTATTGTCTGTATTGATAAGATATTTAATTGTTCGATTCCAATTAAATGTGTATTGCAACAATTTTTGAGCCTCGAAAATAAATCGTGCAAAATAATCTCAAATAGGTTCAAGCCCCGCTTTCCGAAAGGCTATTAAACTACAATTAGCTGACAGACTGTTAAATGTAATTGTGATTGTTCTGACTGGTTGAATAAAACCATAACGCTTTTCAACAACCAATCAGAACAGTTAAAATGAGATTTGACAGTCTGTCAGCTAAATTGTAGTTTGATTAGCCTTTCGGAAACTAGGGTTAAAGGCTGATTCATGTTACACCGGGCCGGGCTCGGACGTGCCCCGTCCGGGGTGAATCATCTTAACAATACGCCTCGACATGTCGACGCCGTGCATCCCGGCGCCGTCCAGACGGACCCCGTCCGGACCAGCGCATCATATCAAAACTATACTATAGATGCTGACCGTGCCTCGGACGGGGCCCGTTGTAACATGAATCAGCCTTAAGACGGTGGTGTGTTACAAATGCAGTCGGCGGCGGACCTTTACGCGGCCGACGAGTGTTTATTATCGAAATGCATTAAGCCGGATTTACATTACGCAACTAGTGTTATGCATCATGAAATTACTTTCAGGCATTTAGTTTCAGTACCCCTGAAAGTACTTTCGTGACATTAATAGCGCCGTGAAATAGACAGTATCGCTGAGATCATGGCTCCGTCTGCATCTAAACTTAATGTTGTCTCACAGAATATGCTTTCGCCACACTCGCGACACTAGTATCACGTTATGTTTAGACAGTGAAATTAGTGGCATGACATTAGTTTCATCAAAATATTGCTCATGGCACGAAACTACTTCGGTGTCATGCATTGTAAAACTTATGTAATGTTTACATGTGAAATTGTCGATGAAATTAATGTCTTGGCACTATTTTTATGCAACTAGCTTCGTAATGTAAATTCGGTTTTATAGTGGTCCTGTGGTACGGTTGGTTGTAAGCCGCGTTCACTGTCAGACGCTAGATGTCGCATTCAGCATCTGTGGTAGACCACCAACTGCAAGAAAAAAATATCATAGTCAATGTTCATGAGATAATCTTACTGTGGTCAGAAAGCAAATGTAAAAGCATAACACAATATTATTTTAAATAAGTCTAGTTTATGGTGCCGCATCCCTTTTGCATTTCTCAGTAATATGGTTTATGATTTTATTTGTTTACGAGGCTATAATATTGTTGTAATCTAGAACGTTCCTTTGGGATGAATTTTATGTTGTTATAATTTAATATTTAAAAATCATATCGATGTGAGCTAAAAGCGTACTAAAGTATTATTCTTGTGAAACGCTTGTGAATGCGACTAATTTATATTATGTTTATTTTAATGAAATCCTTTTAGGACAGTTTTTCTGCTTAGCCCGATTGGTGGATAATGTGTACTGTAGGTGCCTGTGGTATATTTAAAAAAATATCAGTGCATCTCTATAAGTTACTCGAGGAGCACCAAATTTCAATTATCTAGGCCTACCGGTTTAGGCTGTGTGTTATCAGTCAGTAATATGGGTACATATAAATATAAAGATATACGTTTTCTCGATTCCTAAATAATAAACACTTTGGGTTGGTATTTAGTCCAAATGTTTTATTGATTATTTTAACTCCCTAAAATAGTATTTTATTTGACGGGCCTGTTGGCTCAGTTGGTAGTGACCCTGCCTGAGCCGGAGGTCGCGGGTTCGATCCCCGCTCGAGGCCAACATTTGTGTGCATGAACATGTCTGTTGGCTTCGTGTCTGGTCGTTTAATATTTATTTAAGTATTTATATCAGTTCTTTAGTACCCATAGTACAGGCCCTGCCTAGTTTGGGACTAAATAACCGCGTGTGAATTGTGTCCCACAATTTATTATTATTATTATTATAGTATTGTTTTTTTATTTCGTTAATGTTAAGTTTCGTAGGATTTACGATTTCTGCACTTACATTTTTTTTAAAAAAGATCGGATATTACACAGAATTTACTTGTCAGTTTGATTGATATCCGAACGAGATAGCTCTATTTATGAAATAAAATGTAGGTACAACTTTACTAATCTTTCTAAATGAAAACATTTCTGCGAATGAAGAATCTAATACGCGGCCTACACTGCGGGCTAAGCAAACTTGACTATAATAGCTGTTGTACTATATTTATTATGTATGTAGCCATATAAAGAAGATTTTAAGAACATATAGGTATTATTATTTTTGCTAGCTAAAAATGTGAATATAAATTAGTCGCTCCGCAAGTTGTTCTAGAAAAGTCCTAATGTGAAACCCTAATGTTATGTAGGCAAAAAGTGCTATGGAGAAGTTAAAAAATTAAAATATAACTTATATTTTACCTTTGGCTTTTATTTAATAGTTCGACATATGCCCGTGTAACGATTCGTAAATAGAAATGCTGATTTACTTAGCGTAAATAAAATCATACTACAAATGATGATTGTTGGATTGTGTAAGCTTATCATTGGAGTTGCGATATCCACCTCCTGGCTCCATCGTCAGATCAGCTCGGTGGTACCATAATATTGCATTGTCACCGAACTTACATAAGTACTTATACCAAATTCCAGCTCAATCGGTTGAAGATATCTGCTTGAAAATTGAGTTGCAAGATTCCACCTGAACAAACATAGGTTAGTAGGTACAGTCAAGAGCACGCTAAGCTTGACACTTTGGACTTTGACCCGGCCCTGTATTCTATGGCGCGCAGTATAAATAAGAGCTCAGCTTAAACTGGTAGTGTCAAGCTTGACTTGCTCTTGACTGTACTTACCTACATTGCAAGTTAAATAAAAGCTTCAATGAGAAGCGCTCGTAGCCTTGCGGTGTCAGTGTGCTCGTAACCATCACACTGGTTTAGCAAAGTTGGGTGCGGTCAGTCAGTGAATGGGTGACTGCCTAGTGGCATTTATATCACGAGTGCTTCCGTGTTTCGGAAGGCACGTTAAATAGTTGGTCCCGGTTTTTTGTTGTGTTTACGCACAATGGAAGTCGTTAAGCCATGTCAGATACCCTTGGGTAGCTTGAAAAATTCTGACTGTTAAGTGGCCACTAGCTTAACACCATCTCCTAATCCGCGGTGGGCTCGCGTAGGAGATTAAAGCCCATACTTCCTCGTGTGCGAGGAAAGACCCTTAGCTCAGCAGTGGGCTGTTACGGGTTGATGATGATGAGTGTTTGAAAACTTACGTAGGTACACACATATTCATCACCAGCTCGACGGTGAAGGAAAATGTCGTACAATGTTTTTTTATACATATTTTAATCAGCAGGTAGCAGGCTAGTTGAAGCTTCCTAGGAGAGTAGAAGGTGTGACGTATGAAAGATTAGGTACCTACTTAATTTCATATGATTACATCATATGCTACTAATGAAATCACCCACCTCTACGTCGACCATCGACCTTATTACAGGTAAGTAAGTAGGTATTCTTTTCCAAAAGCCAGTCGAGCATCAGCGTCCCATGGGCGATCAAGGACAATAGATAATCCTACTGGGCCTGCATTGCATTACGGGACGGGGTAAATTTGCGTTTTGACAGATGACAAAAAGTTGCTCATTTAATAGCTCTTCCTAGGAACTGGTAGAGGACTTAATTTTCCACCAGCGACTTAGACAAAATACTTACCTAGTATACCTACTGACTAAATGGCTTTATTCACAGCTTTTTGTAAAATCAAGTCAGTGTTGCGCTACTAATCAGACATTCCAACATTATCGCTGCTCTGCCCCAAAACCACACACAAAATGCCTTGAAGTCTTGAACATCAAGACCAGTGCCTGACGACATCACCAAATTGTTTGAACATAAACGCATTTTAAATGCAATGTCACGGTCACCTAATACGTCGAACACGGGGTTGCAAGTGGGGGTTATGCCCCCCATATGGTGGGGGCGAAGTTACACGCTGGGGCGCACGTTTGGTCTCCCGCTGTGATCCCCCACACGGCCGTGTGTGCGGCATATGGTGGCCAGTATGGAGATGGATTGTCCGGGATCGCGTGGGCGCTTAATCAAGATTCAGAGGCACGCGCTTCAAACTTGTTTAGGGTTTCCAGCTGAAGTAAATATTATGTTCCAAGACCCGTGGAACAGTTTTTAGAATACGTTCGCACTGTGCAAGAAGGAAGGACAGCAATCCATAACAGATTCTACTTCTGAAACTGAAGACTTTAATAAAAATGTAATGTCATACACATTGTCGATCGTCGGTCGATCAGCTGACCATTTTGATAAAGCGCTTTTTTTTTCTAATGTGAAACTTATGATTCATTTTCACAATAAAATACCTACCTATCTACCTAGGTAGGTACCTATTACCTAAAGGTTTTTTTATTTTTCAAGAAGGTTAATCAAGGTCTAGTTTTATTTTCATGTTATTAAGTAGGTTGTCGAAAGGGATTACGGTCGTCTCTCTATGTATTTTATTACCTATCAAGGTAACATTTATTACTTAACACCTTACTTGTAGTTTGTGCGATCTAGAATTGACGGCTCAGCATTTTATGATCCGAAGATTTTCGACGTACCTAGGTAGTGATTCGCTCCGACGATCTATCAACTATTTTCAGACATTTGTTACAGACCCTAAGCAAGATTATTTCATTCTTCAAATTAGCCTCAATAGCCACTTTTCATAAAAGTGCATTTTTTAAAACTTATTTAACACTGTTTTGGTACTTACTTAACGTACCTACCTATATTCCTAATAGTACCTATCGACGGATATACTTCAATAAGGTATTGATTCTCTCTGACCTTAGACTACGCGTTAATAATGGCTTGAGTTTGATAATGTTTATTTAATTGCCTAATGAGTCACTAATAATCAGTGTTCAATTGATAATTCGATATGATACAAAGAAGAAAGAGTATTATGATCTTATCGCGTCTGTTATTTCTCGAGTGCTCTGAAATATTAAATTTTATTTCATTAGGTACTAAATATACATAAAGTGTTAGCGACTTTCTCTTTATTCTGAAATAAAAAGGTATAGCCAGAGAGATTTAAATATACTAGGGCATGCCCTAGTATATTTAAATCTCTTTGGGTATAGCCTATATGTTATACCTAGTTCTGTTATATAAGCTACTAGCGACCCGCCTTCGCTACGCTTCGGTTTATATGATATAATAAGTGTATATACACATACAAACGTTTCTTTTGAATCACTCTATGTATTAAAAAGTAGCATCAAAATCCGTTGCGTAGTTTTAAAGATCTAAGCATAAGTACATACCTAGGGACAGACAGACGGGAAGCGACTATGTAGTGATAGTGATATTACTGTAAAGTTGCATCAAAATCCTTTGACTAGTTTCGCGTGAAAGAACAGCAAAAATCCATCCATCCTCAAAAACTTTCTCGATTATACCTAATAAGTATGAGTAAGATCCGATATGTAGGTACCTACAGGCAATACATACCTATAGGTAGGTACTTATTATTGTTTGTAATCGCTTTCTCGAAAACGGCTCTAATTTGAATTAATAAAAAGTAGAAGATTTAGGAAATTTATAACATGACGGTTTACAGGTTCGATGAATTGATGATTGACTAGCTAGGTCACAACTCTGGGAAAATTCATTTTCATCTCTCCGGACGGAAAGCGGCAAATTTCGACTCTGCGCTAAACGTAAGTAGTACCTAACTTCCGCCGAGCAGAAAAATGTACACACCTCGGAAAGTAAATAAGAAAGCCTCAGATCATCTTTATCAGCCAAGCTACTAAAGTAACAGAAGCCATTTCCATATATTCTAGTCATATTTACGTGCTAACTATATTGACGCAAATCCGATTAATTAGGTAGAGCAGCCTACTCTACCCCTGTCGCATCCATCCATAAATTAATAAACAAAAATATCATAGTACCTACTATCATTACACTAAGAATATTATGGAAACATACTCGTATGTAGAAGAGTAGGTAATAAGTTACGTTTACCACCTTTAACTCATGCTGTGAAAATTAAATAAAGAAGGAACCAAATATATTTATCTGGTAACTTAAATCTTTATTGTTTTATCTAAACCTTTTTTATTTATGTAAACCTAAATTACTATTGAGATTTAAAAAAACTGATTATTGCATACAAACTTTTTTTGGAAATGAAACTCCCAAATCCAGCAGAATATAGCTTCTTTATCAAGCATTATAAGCAAATTAAGTATTTGGATAAAATGACAAAATCAAGCATTATATTCAAACAAAAATCACTTCACAAAAGGGGCGGCTTGTACGTACATACTACATGGCCTGGGGCCAGGGCGGCCAAGAATACAAATCCGACACTGTCCTCACGCCTGCGTTTAGAAGGGATAGGTAGAGCCAATAGAATACCACCTGTTACGAACCTTTCTTACCTACTTGTACCTTGTAGCTACTTCGCGCGCTCCATCCACATCAATCGTCTCATACAAAAAAAAATATCTTTTATTATCAACTGTCACAGAAAGTAAAACTTGAGACTAGTTGAGACAATAATAATAATAATAATAAATTCTCTTTATTGCCTTTCCACACAAACAAAACAAAAGAACAAAAAAAAAATAACAAAAGAACAAAAAAACAACTAAAAATTAAGTAAACAAAAAAAAATGTTTATATATCTAAAGGAATAAGTACATAAAAATAACATTTCTTTTTTCTGGATTAGGAGTGTGTGGTGAGGCAAAAGGCGACAGGCTCAGCATCTGCTGCGTCACATTTAGTGATCAGCGCTGGTTTTCAGCCTGCGCCCAAGGACGGTCGTGCTACAGATATAATTATATATATTATTTTATCTTAATGCATAGGAAATGACCAACGGATATAAATACATATAAAACGAATATAATGGAAAGTGTAGAATTGAGCACCTATTTATGGAGGTTATTTAATAGCTACGGTATTTTTATTTTGTTCAAATAAGAAGAGGGCTCTGCAGCGTTTTTTAAAAACTGGAATTGTAATTGCCGGCTCGCGTAACGGGGGAGGCAGATCATTCCATATCTTTGTAGAAGCAAACTTGAAACCTCCTCTGTATCTGTAATATTTTATTTATAGTACTTAGTTACATATCATTAAGCTTAAGACACCTTTGTGTTACTGTTCTATACATATAATCCGCTTCCAGCAAACGTTAGGTGATAAAAGTACCTACACTGTCTGTGTCAAGTATGGAGACACGCCCGCGAAGGCCGGACGCCATAAATAGGTGTTACGTGACTTGTAAAGCCTATTTTCTTGTAGTAGATGTATTTACGTGTGCAACTTACATAGATGTAAAAAAATGGTACATAACTATATTTAATGTTGTTGAATAAGCGGGTGACGGCGTTGACCCTGTTGAATCCGTTTTTTTCCTTACCTGCAGGAATTTTCAAAAATCCCTTCTTAGTTCTCACTTACGTCATTTAAGAAACCTTTGGGCAAAATTTCATACTTCTAGACTTACCGTTTTCCGCTGTGCGTTGGTTGATCAGACAGTAAGCCAATCAGCCAACCAGTTTCTTTTTTATATTAGATAGAAAAAGATGATTTCTACTCAAGCCGTCAAGTTCTATTGTCATGTATGAGACACTTACATATCTATGATTGAAAACAGGCGCGATACGTTTTCAGGCTGAATCTAAAAAAATGAGATGATTAAGTATGTACAACATTTATTTGAAATTTCCCATTTTCTAATTTAGAAATAATAAAATTATAACGTTAGAAAATTATTATATTCATCTAAAGTATTTTTTTATACTTATAATATTTTTTTAAGAATATTTTTACATTGTTGTAAATATGTAGGTAAGTATTTTGTCTAGTATTCACGGTTTGATTCGAACCGCTCTGAATCGTTTTTGCTTTCTCATCGATTTGATGATTTTTGCTTTCTTTGAACGTCTTACATTATAGCAAAGAATTTATCACGTTCGGAAATTAAAACTAAATTTCGCTTAAGATTATGGGATCACAAAATATGCCCCCTCCGTTGTTTCGGACATTCACACCAAGAATGTAGTACCCGTCGCATTTCTCAACGTGGGTTAGCGTGTCGCCGCGTGTGGCGTCCACCTCATGTGTGGCGCGTGCCTTATTGGATACAGAGATTATTGCGAGTGTTGTCTGTAAGGCGATTTGTTGAGTTCTAACACGTAACAGGGAAAGGGTTAATTTTGTAATAGCAGGAATTTTGTTGTTTCACGTCACACGTAACATTAATCCAAACATTTACATTCAAATTAAAAATAGTAACTAATCCAGATTTAAGAAATTGTACACTTTACTCTTACTTTTACTTAAAAAGTGCCTATGTGCTTCGAAAGGTATTGATGCTTTCGTCATTGGAATTGCACATGAAAAACTTACATTTAAAATGATATTAATAACATAAATGGTTTAACAAAAGATAATTATAATCACGTTTTTAATTTCAGGCTATCCTTCTAACAATATGTTTTTATGACAAAGACTATGTATGTAAGGTACGGACGGGTAATATGGCCAGACAGTAAATATGGCCACTTCTATAGAACTCCAATATAACGAAACCTAAATAACAGATGTCGCTGTCACTATGAACTACCTTCTTAGTTAAGTATTCCTCCTGAACAAAGTCGCTCTAACTTGTCTGTGGAAATTTAAAAAAATAAAAACGTCATTGTCAAGTGATGTTATGTAGCCGAATGTATTTTTTTTGTTGTAGCAAATTTATGATTTGATGGTGAATTTTGACAAATTTAACGCTGGAACAGAGGTAAGTTAAATCAAATTTATCCTAGTTTTAATGTAGAATGTGCTTTTGTTTGTTTTATTAATACTTATTTTAATAATTGTGATTTTCGGCCACAGGTCCTAATAAGTAAATAAGGCCATATTGGTATTAAGTATTGACCAATTTCCTAATTGATTGAGTTTCAAATGCTTATTTTTTTTTGCAGGCAATATGGGACGTTATTTAAAGAGAGGATTACGGAGCAATTGGTCACAGGCTGATATGATAGCAGCCATACGAATTAGTGTGTCCCAGATGTGAAGAATAATTTTATTTAGTTTTTTTATCTGATTGTTTTCTAAGTAGGTATAATTTAGCTTTGATGTTCTTAAAGATGTTTTCATCATCATCAACCCGTAACAGCCCACTGCTGAGCTAAGGGTCCCTCCTCAAACCGAGGAAGTATGGGCTATAATCTCCCACGCGAGCCCACCGCGGATTGGGAGATGGTGTTAAGCTAGTGGCCACTTAACAGTCAGAATTTTGAAGCCACCCAAGGGTATCTGACATGGCTTAACGACTTCCATTGTGCGTAAACACAACGAAAACCGGGACCAACAATTTAACGAGCCTTCCGAAACACGGAATCGCTCGTGATACAAATGCCACTAGGCGGTCACCCATTCACTGACTGACCGCACCCAACTTTGCTTAACCAGTGTGATCGTTACAAACACACTGGCATCGCAGGGCTACAAGCGTTTCAAAGATGTTTTAGTTAGATTTTATTTTGATCAGACTAATTTGGATTGAGTTTATTAAGATTTATAAAAGATTTATAATGTTGCCACCATGATGGCCATATTTTCTTATAGGTATGTTAATATGGCCATTTTCTATGTTTTAAAAAAAAAAAAAATTCCAAAGAAATTGTGATTGATAGTTACTAATTTCGCAATATTATTAATAAAGCTTTAGATATAGAACAATGTGGTATCATTTACTTATCCCTGTTGTCTTTTTAATAATAGCTACAATGGTTTAAACCTTAAGGTGGCCATATTACCCGTCCGTACCTTACTTATTTATTTATGAATGTTTAGAACAGTTATTTTAATAACATTTTTGAACAAATTATACACATTTGAAATAATACTTATGCCTTTAATACCAACTCTTTTAACCGTTATAATTTTCTTAATACCATTTTCTTCGCTAGAATTTTGTTATCAGTAAAATATAAAATATATTTATCAACTACTATTTTTAAACTTCTGTTTTTTTTTAAAAAAACCCTCTACCGATTTCATTATCATTTTAATGGAACCACCTCTGAAGTATGATCTACAAAAAAAGAATGATCAAAATCTGTTTATAATTGGCGGAGTAATCGCGTAACATAGGTACATACAAAAGAAACATGAATTGAGAAACTCCCCCTTTTTGAAGTCAGTTGTAAAGTATTCGTATTTAGCAATCACTACACGCATTTCAACTCAAATATTGTATGATTTCAGTTCGTTACGTCCGGTTCGACTGATATTAGGAAATCACATTGACGCGGAAAGCTACGTTACTGAAAACATTATAGGACTTCCACAAAACGTTTCTGAAGCTCGAAGTGGTTTTGTTGTTATTTAATTAAAAAAAATATATATACATGAAGAAATCAAATAATCTAACGCCTTATATCCCAGAGGGGGTAGACAGAGGTATTCCATTTCTGGATATACCCACTTCTCACCAGATATTCTTTGGACCCCTTAACGTGATAGGTGGTGAGCCCATCGCCGGACCGGGTCTGTTAAACATGTCTCAGAATTAATTCTGGGACCTGCGGGTTTCCTCACGATGTTTTTCCTTCACCGTCGAGCTAGTGATCAATATGTACGTAAGTTTTGAAAAACTCTTTGGTACATGCCAGGATTCGAACCCGGGCCTCACTGATTTTCATCATGTGAAGCAAGGCTTCTTAAACGCTTTTATCCCCAAGGGGATTAGCAGAGGTATTTCATTCTTGGAAATGCCCATTTTTCATCGGTATATTTTTAGGACCCCTAAACGTGAAAGGTAGTGACCCTATCGCCGAACCGCTCAGTTGGTAGTGACCCTGCCTCTGAGTCGGTCGGGATTATTCTCAACACTATAGAAACTTTTTTTCTACACTAATATTATAAAGAGGAAAGATTTGAATGTTTGTAACGAATAAACTTAAAAACTACTTTACCGATTTAAAAAATTCTTTCACCAATGGAACGCTACATTATCTCTGAGTACCTAACATAGGCTATATAATATATTTTATTCCCGTATTCCTACCGCACGGGGACGGGAACTACGCTGGTGAAACCGCGCAGAACCGCTAGTAATACTATAAACATACATGTGTACGTAAAATAATGTTTATTTCACCCCCTTGGGGGTTGAATTTTGCAAAATCCGTTCTTAGTGGATGCCTACACTGCATAAGCTATCTATGTGTAAAATGTCAAGTCGCTACACCCAGCGGTTCAGGCTGTGCGTTGATACATCACCAATCAGTCAGTCAGTTTATCATTTTATTTATATAGATTTTTTCAGAAAAAAACAGGATCTAAGCCGGCAACGCCGCAGGGCATTCGCTAGTACTCAATAATGGTAGGTAGGTATACCACTTTTATTGTAAGCTTCAAACAAAATCCAAATTCCACTAGCATATGAATTATTTTTTACGTGCAGTCAAGAGCACGCTAAGCTTAACACTTTAGACTTTGACCCAGCCTGTATTCTATGGCGCGCAGTATACATCAGAGCTCAACTTAAACTGGAAGTGTAAAGCTTGACTTGCTCTTGACTGTACAAGAAATCGACTAAAAATCAAGCTTCGAAACAAATCCTTGATTACTCTTTCGTCATCCGTCACACGTTTCAAGGTAGGTATAGCTGGACCTTTCAAAAATAGCCTGGCAGGTGCGAGTGACGCGCTCCGGGCTCGTGTCGCTTTGCATGACGCCGCGTGACGTCACGACACCCCCCGTGAGTACCACCCCTTGTTCCCGAGTCGGGTTCAAGGCGTGGAGGTTTGATGAAATACTTTGTTTAAATAAATTGACTTTGAACGTTAATTTAATTGGAATATTATTGAGTTTGGAAACTTTGAATAAGTCCTACTAATATTGTAAAAACAAGATACTAATATTTTATAGAGAAAAGATTTGTATTTTTCATGTTTCTATGTTTGTTACGAATAAACTCAAAAACTACTGAACCGATTTAAAAAAAAATCGCCAATTGAAAGCTAAAATATCCCTAAGTAACATAGGTTATATTTTATTCCCGTAATCCCACAGGAACGGCAACTACGTAGGTGAAACCGCGCAGAACCGCTAGTTATTTAGCTAGAACATCCTAGTAATGTAATAAGCTCGAAAGTTTGTGAGTATGTTTAATGCTCTTTCACGCTGAAAAACTGCTGAACGGATTTTGATGAAACCTTACAGTTATGTAGCTTATACATCATAATGACACATAAGCTATATTTTATCCCATTATTCCCACGGGATCGGATACTACGCTAGTGAAACTGCCGGGAGCTGCTAGCACTAATTAAAACACACACCTTATACAAATAGGGGGTTTGCAGAAGTATCCTTTTTCGGGAAGTGCCCACTTTTCATTTGTATTTTTTACATACATACATATAATCACGCCTCTTTCCCGTAGGGGTAGGCAGAGACCACTTCTTTCCACTTGCTATGATCCTTACATACTTGTTTCGCTTCGTCTATTGTGTTTTTTCGGAACGAAAAAAACGATAACCCACCGACCCATAGATTTAGTATCCATAGATTGGCATTGCGACAGAGAAAGAACATAGGTTAGGTTAGGTTAGGTTAGAGCGAGATAGAGAGACGAGACCATTTTTGTCAACTCTACGGGCTTTTACCGGGCCGACGTCAGTTGTGAACGAAACAAATCACAAATCTCGCTTATTTTAAATAATCTCACGTATTAAAAGAGTAAGTTTGATGTTTAATAGACGTAAACAGATATGGTTACGTGTGCAGTACCGGTTGTAATTCATCTAGGAAAGAAAATCCACAGAATTATTCATTTTACATGTAAGTGCGGTTGAAAGATTTCATTCTCTAAATTCAATGATTATAGAAAACTAAAAAACAATAGATAAGTAATAACATTCCTTTTATTATATAAATGTTCTGAATGTATAAGAATTGATTTAATCAAAAAATTAAATACGTGAATTTCTTGTATTTCTAGCCCCAATTTTATAGTGATTTTCGTAATATGGATTAACCACATTTCGATAACGTGACTGGCAAAGGTATTCACTACACGATAAACCACACGCCCATTTGTTATCGAGAGCTACAAGTTTAGGGAGAGTACTGTTTGTCTTGCACACATCCACGTAACACGCATCCACGTAACAAGAAGTGTCATTTTGTTGGTCTCGCCGTACTGGCTCTATTGCCAATCTTTAACGTTAGTATACTAAATCTATGCACCGACAGGACCGAAGTACAGTCAAGAGCACGTGGAGCTTGACACATTGGACTTTGTAACATTACAATCGCCTTAGAGGTCAGACTCCCACTACAAGTGTAAAGCTTCATGTGCTCTTCACTGTACTTTGTACATGTCTCAAAAACAATGTTGTATTGTTGTAGAGTTTTTTGCTCCGTTTCTTTTCTTCAGCTAGAACAGTTTCCAAAGCTAGGGTGGACGACTGGTTAGTGAATTTCACATTTAAATGGTGAACACAAAGAGATCTATTATTTAAATCTCTTTGGTTGAATATACAACGCGTAACAAAAGCGCAATTCCTCATACAACCCAATTAGTACATTAATATAAAAAAAATATGATGCAATCGAACTTTAGTTGTGTCTAACCAATGTTCTTAAATATCGATTAATAATAGCACGATAGGAAGCACTAAATTCATTTTTGGAAAAAATTTGACACATATATTAATACCTAATAGCTGAAATCCAATAAGTAGTCGATGGCATTATGCGCCTAATCCTACTAAACAAACTAATTTCAGGAATTGCACTTATTCTGTTAGTTACATGTTCTATAATTTTTTTTAAAACTCATATATGACCCGTGTCTCGTGTCTGCTATCACTGCAGGCTGCAGTAGGTATATATTATTTTCTTAAAGATTTTATTCATTACGCCGGCACGTGACGTCAAAGCGTCCCAGCTAGTTCACTCCCCTTTCCCGGGCTCCAAGGTTCAATGAATGGAGATTGTGAAGAAATATTATTATTGAAGTAAATTCTAAAACTAAAACTTTAATTTTGCTCCGGACAGTATCCTGTTTAGAAGAGATAAATCTGGCCGTATCTTAGAATTGATTACTGCAATAAGATAATTATTAAAAAACTTATTTCTTTAATAATAATACGCAATGTAGTATAACCTGTACAACTATAAAGTGAGCAGTGATAGCCTTACGGTTAAAGAGCCCGCTTCTCATGATGAGAATCAGTGAGACTCGTGGTTCATATTCTGGCACGTTACGTACGATGTTTTCCTTCACTGTCGAGCTAGTGTATATATTCATCACTAGCTCGATGGTGAAGGAAAACATAGTGAGTATACCCGCAGGTCTCAGAATTATTTCTCAGGTAGGTTTGTGTAACAGACTCGGTCCAGCGATGGCCTCACCCCTACCTATAACGTTTAGGGGTCGCATGTTCTCGTTGAAATTGGGTATTATTAAATATATCCAGAAATCCTCTGCCTCGGGGATAAAAGGCGTGAGTTTTTTTTTATTAACTATAAAGTGACGCTCTTATCAGTTCCTGTTGAATTCCACAGATTCAAGTTACTGAAGAAGTATTCTAAAACTTTAAAGTTTTAGCGCACGTGTAACCTGAAGAACGAGCTTCAAAAAGTTTTACGTTTTATTGAATGAAGTTCAAAAGTCGTGTTAGCAGATTTCTCAAAGGTTTTCGACGCACGGGTTACTCTACTGGTGTCCCAGATCTAACTTTTCAAGAATTTAAGGTGCTATTCCATTCTTGGCAATACCCACTCAACTTCAGCAGTATATTTTTTCGGACCCCTAAATGGGATAAGTGATCACAAACACCCATCGCACGACCGGAATATTGTTACACATGCCTCAGAATCAGTTATTGATGTATTCCGTTTCGGGAAGTATCCACTTTTCATCAGTGTTTTTTCGACCTCGAAAGAAACGTGACCAGCACTTCGCCGGACCAAGCACATGCCACAAATCCAATTCTGGGGACTACAAGGTTTCGTCACGAAGTTTTCCTTTCTGGCAATAACTAATCGTTATTCACCTACGAATACTATAACTATAGCTTATTTTTTTACACAATACACGCCTCTCATGGACTTCATCCACACAATAACAGTCACATCTTTCTCTATGACAATTCTGGCATTGATATAAATTCTCCAACAAGAGTCGTATTTGAAACTATGTTTTCTTGGCATTTGATCTTCCTTTTTGATACCTACTTGTCTGTTCAAGCGTAAC
This sequence comes from Ethmia dodecea, assembly GCA_963855545.1. Classification (NCBI taxonomy): domain Eukaryota; kingdom Metazoa; phylum Arthropoda; class Insecta; order Lepidoptera; family Depressariidae; genus Ethmia; species Ethmia dodecea. The sequence goes on along the minus strand of OY979438.1, from coordinate 15,049,821 downwards.
AGACAATCGCCTTCCAGGGGGGAGGGGGGGGGGCTCACAGGGGACACCCCCCCCCCAATCTAAGGTAAAATTGAAAAATCTAAAAAAATTGCCAAATAATAAAAGGAATTTCTACGCTTAGGCGTGAAAAATGTGGTTGAGAGCTAATATTATGTTAGAAGAGCAATTAACAAGTTAGCTCTTCTAAACATTCACCCATAGTACCAGACGTCTCAAAAATTATCACCCGATTCGCAAATACAAAAGACGACTTCGATGTGTTTTATAAATAGGTAATGTATAAAATAAAATTGTATCTTGTGCAATAATGTTTATTTTATTCCAGTTACCTATTTTTTATTGGTGTAGTGATTGACCCCTTCCAAAATTTCAGGCTCCGACCGCGCCTGTCGCCTTCAGACTGTTTATTCACTTCAGGGTTCATTGCGTGTAAGGCTTTAGTCTTGTCTGCTACGCACAGTCGCTCACGTGGTTTGTATTTATCCTCCTCAAGGTGAGATGCAAAGTGTAAAGTCTCGCCTTAGTCCTGAGGGTGCTTCCATTTCTAGAATTACCCACTTTTCATTATTGTTTTTTGCAGATCATTTAGCGTGACACATGGAAAGGCAAGCTATGTCAGATATAATGGAAAATTATAACCCAAATTTCTCATCTTAAAGACCCATACCTCCGCAGTGGACTGTTACGGCTTTATAAGGTGATGCTACAGGAACATGGAATGACATTAACCAACAAAAGGTACGTACTCGTATTCGCTTCTCAGAATAGGTAAGTTAAAAGTAAATGTTCGGCAAATATGCACTTTTTGCATCCGTGCTTGATGATATGTTATTGTAGATTTAAATTGATTGATTCTCTGATTGAGTGGAGCTATGGACGATATTAAACTAGTAAGTTTACCTAATTTTGCACGAACCAGGCAAAGGCTATAGCTACGCCCGAGCCTACAGCTACAGCTGTGATGCAATAGAATTAAGGTAGGTTCAGTTAGATACACCCTATAAATAGAGCACTTTACTCGATATTTAAAAGACACGACACAATTCAAAGGAAATCGAATACTCAAGCGTATTGATCCTTCTTCTCGATAATCGAGAACATTAAAATAAAATCGTATATTAGGGTTGGCATATTCAGAATTCGTCCGAGATTAAAGGATTTAGAGACTCTTGAAACAGTTGCGGACGGATTTTAGAAATGCATTATTTAAAAAATACATACAACGTTACAAATAAAACAAAACAAACATAAGATAATTTCACAAATTAAAGCAAACGACATAAATTTAAAAAACAATAAACCCCTCTGATTTGTTAAATTCACTTTTATATGAATTGCACAAATCGTCAAGATTTTTATTAATCTATGAAAGTAACTAAGTAGATCAAGATTTTTATTAATCTTTGAAAGTAGGCTATTGTTGTTAACATAGTTTAATAAAATTCTTCGCGCGTAGCTCTACGAATTATGCTTAGTTAAAAGTGAAGTTCGGTTTAATAATCGGATAAAATATCAAGACTTTTTTTCTCACAACTTTACAAATTTTCATCTGGCAACCCTACGGATAACCGTGAGTAGTATAATCCAATCGAGTTGAGAAGCCTTTTATTGAATCCCTCCAATTGATAGACATCTGGAGATAAAAAAACGGTTACCGTTCCGTTTGTACCTGCAACACGCGCCGATCAGCTGTGAGGTCAAGGTCTCCCGGGTCAATGGTGGGCTCGTGGGGCCGGAGGAGGGGGGAGGCGGCGCGTGGGCGTCTCCATGGCAACCAGCCCACGCCACCCACGCACACAGGTACTCAATCAATTACGTACCGGTGAGAACACTTTTCCTTTGAGCGTGATGAAGTGTATAGAAATTGCATGTCTGTTGTATAATTGTATATTTTTCTGTGGTTGTTTTTCTGAGTGTTCCTTGGTACTTTTTTGGCGTTCGTATAAATAAGTTTTCAAAGACTAATATAATTCTCACTAGGCGGAGGTGAAGGGTAACATCATAATGAGGAAACTCGCAGGTCCAGAACAGGTTCACAAGGATCACGTTTAGGGGATTGAAAATATACGGTTGAAAATTAGGTAGGTACTTTCAGTAAAAAACCGCATCAAAAGACATAGGGATATAAAGATATAGGGATATAGAGATACAGGGACACAGGGATATAGGGACAGAAAAGGCAACTTTGTTTTATACTATGTAGTGATGATAGTGATTATAAAGAGGAAATATATGTAAGTTTGTATCTTTGTTACGAATAAACTCAAAAACTCATGACCGATTTTAAAAATTCTTTCACCAATGGAAAGGTAAAATATCACTGAGTAACATAGGCTATATTTTATTCCCGTGTTCCCACGATATCGGGAATTACGCGGGCAAACAGCGCAGAACCGCTAGTTAGTTACATAAAGTACGAGTATGATTAGTTATAGGCCTGTTGATAGTAAGCCCGCCTCTCAAGCGTGAGTCTCGGGTTTGAATACGCTGGTAGTAGTACTACTACGCTATAGTAGACAGCGGTATTCCATACCTATTTTACTCAATTTTCACTGCTACTAAGCAGGATAGGATACTCCCTCAAATTATTCAGACTATTTATTTTAAATAATATATTATTTTAAAAAAGGAATGTTGACAACCCTAATCCATCCCTTAAGCAAAGGTTGCACAGTGTGCACTTTAGCATAAAGAATCTCACGCGCAATGAGCACGCCGGCCTGTGGATACTCGATGACCCATAAAACCTACCCATGCTTAATAGCTTATAGCATACATGGATGGAGGTAAACAATTACTTCAATATCCACTAGCTTTTCTCCCTGACTTTGTTCGAGTTCCTTGAATGTCCTTCGTTAAGACGCAAGGTATCTCCCTGTCAAATTTTATCGAGATCGGCTCTGCGGTTTAGCAGTGAAGATACAGACCACAGACGGACTCTTTACTTTCGAATTGAAATCGTTCATAGGGAAGTAAAGATATATTTTTACTCCCCTATGAACGTTATTACAAATTAAGAGTTAAAACCTGAGATTATAATAATAATATAATCCCATGCCTTTCATCCCTGAGGGGGTAGGCAGAGGTATTCCATTACTGGATATACCCACATTTCACGAGATACATTGGACCCCTAAACGTGATAGGTGGTGGGCCCATCGCCGGACCGCGTCTATTTTACATATATATGTCTCAGAATTAATTCTATGACCTGCGGGTTTCCTCACGATGTTTTCCTTCACCGTCGAGCTAGTGATAAATATGTACGTAAGTTTTGAAAAACTCATTGGTACATGCCAGGATTTGAACCCGAGCCTCACTGATTTTCGGCCGGCTCTTTAACCGTCAGGGCTATCACTGCTCTGCCCTGAAATTACAAGCGACAATTCTTCCAAATCTATAGGAAGACCTTTAGTCGATAGTACCTACCTACCTACCTACCTAAGTATTTAAAAAGATTCTTGGTAATAAAAGTGATTACTTATAATCAAAGATGTATTTTTTAAATACGTTTATTGCGTCATTGACGTAATGGTTTGTTTGACAAGGAAATGCTACTAAAATATTCAGTGTACCGCCTCTACAGGCCTATTCGTTTAACTGTTTAATATTTTATTAACCTTGCAAGGCGGCGTATAAGCATTTTATATTTTTTACTGCTGTAAATGTTAAAAAATTAATTGTATAATTGGAAGTATTTGTGTAAGTCATTAGTGCCTTTGTTTACGTATCCATATTTATCTTTACATAGTATAATTATATCTATAATTGCAAAATTTATTTCACTTTAAAACTTGTTCTTTCTTTGTAAATTTGTTCGTGGGTTTACGCGTCGGTCACTCTTGACTTAAAAGCACCGTCGAGGTAATGATAAATAAGTAGCTACATTACTTTTTTTTAAATACCTCGTCAGCATCCAAAATCGAATTTGAATTACTGAACTAAATATTATGTGGATTACGAAAACAGTGTCCTATTCACAGTTCAATAAGCCACACTTAAGTGGCGTAACTTAAGCCACGTACGAGTGCAGTCAAGAGGGTCAGGTGCGCATACGCAGCCGTCGGCTTTGTCGGCAGATAATGTAAAAGGGAATTCAAGTACATTGGGGTTTATTACCCTACTTCTGTTCGGGTACAGTGGCTACTTATTACATTGCCCGATTTATTTAAGTGGGTGGTATTTTCGTGATGGTTCCTTCTTGCATACTCTTTATCCATTTTGACTTATTAAAGGGTATGTCTCCGTTAGTAATCCGCCTGCGGATTCTTAGGTCGCGGGTTCGATCACCGCTCGGGGCCAACATTTGTGTGCATAAACATGTAGGTATGTTGGTTTCGTGGCTGAATGTTTAATATTTATCTAAGTAACTATGTTTTTCTTTTGTCTAGTATCTATAGGACAGTTTAATCCTGGCTTGGGACTAGTTAAGTGTGTAAATTATGTCCCAAAAATGAAAAAGTGTGTATAATATTTATTACTAAATTCGGAAACTTCATAAAGTTTGTTCTGAAACGAACAACAACTTTTACACAGTTATTTGGTATCAAGATTTACATAAATGCAAATTCAATCCAATCACTTATTAATAAATAAAAGTTTACACTTCAAGACAACATATACGTTTTCCAATAAAATAAAAAAAAAAAAAAATTATTTACAGGACATATACAACACTACTAAACAATAATAATTATAAAATACACATGATATTTACAAACTAAACTAGACTAAAGATAAAAAATGTCCTCTAGCGCACCAAGTTGAGGTAAGGCACCCAAGATGCTGGCAGCATTTCCCCTTTGGACAGCCAAGCTAATCCTTTGGGCGAAATAGCTACCAGCCCTTGGGTCGCCAGTGGCCTCTATTAGGCGCGCTGAAGTAATTTGATATCGTTTATTACGAAATTTCAATATTATAAATAAAGTGTTATTTTTATCTTACCTCGTCTTTACTCTTATAGAATGACAAAAACGTTTTATTAACCTAGAAAAATATATTTTTTTAAGCGATGCACTCTATAACTTAATAATAAAGACACCTACCTATATCTACTTCCCCAAGCCACTTCCTAATAATTGCAAAAAATACTTTTTCTAGCTGAAACGTATTGTACCAACCTTTATGAATAAACCTATATGATTACACCTTTTATTCCCGAGGGGGTAGGAGAGGCAGATTCCATTCCTGAAATAACCGAAATTTTGGAACAGTATAATTTTGAACATGCCTTAAAATTAAAATCGAAAGAACATATTATATAATATGCTATTTACAAATTCAAGGGCAAAGTTAGTTATTTAATAGATGATGTTATCGCCTACGCTAAAGATACCCACAGTTTATTATACAGGTTCTATTAACGTAGCAGGCCTACGTGTGCTACGCTCGTAGCAATTGAGCCTCGTAGCAGGTTCTAGGCCAGTTGCTACATCAGTCTTTGTATTCATACTTGAATCTATTTATAGATGCGTATTTTTGATTTATTGCCGAGGATAATTATGTTAGTCATGTAAATTATATGAAAAAGTAGTTTTTACCCGCGGCTTCGCTCGCGCACGTTTATTTCACCCCCATAAGAGTCAAATTTGCAAAATCCTATCTTAGTGGATGCCTACACTGCATAAGCAATCTATGTGGGAAATTTCAAGTCTCTAGACCCAGCGGTTTAGGATGTGCGTTGGTATATTACCAATCCAATCAGTCAATCAGTTTATCATTTTATATATACTTATACTAGCTTTTACCCACGGCTTCGCTCGCGCAAGTTTGTTTCACCCAGTTAGGGGTGGAATTTCGCAAAATCCTAAGAAAGGATTTTGCATGCCTACATTGCAATAGCTATCTATGTGCAAAATTTCAAGTCTCTAGACCCAGCGGTTTAGGGTGTGCGTTTGTATATCACCAATCAGTCAGTCAGTTTATCATTTTATATTTATATAAAAGCAAGAGCAGTGATAGCCCGGACGGCTAAAGAGCCGGCCGAAAATCAGTGAGGCTCGGGTTCAAATCCTGGCATGTACCAATGAGTTTTTCAAAAACTTACGTACATATTTATCACTAGCTCGACGGTGAAGGAAAACATCGTGAGGAAACCCGCAGGTCTCAGAATTAATTCTGAGACATGTGTAAACAGACCCGGTCCGGCGATAGGCTCACCACCTATCACGTTTAGGGGTCCAATATATCTCGTGAAATGTGGGTATATCCAGTAATGGAATACCTCTGCCTACCCCCTCGGGGATAAAAAGGCGTGAGATTATATTATTATTATTATATTATAAAATAAAGAATATAGATAAAAGTCACATCTGATTGCAGAATTTTTGCGTATTATTTTTAAATGTTGCGTTTATATCATAAAGATCTAATTTGCAATGAAAAAATTTAATTTGTGAAGTGTGGGTATATCCAGTAATAGAATACCTCTGCCTACCCCCTCGGGGATGAAAGGCGTGAAATTATTATTATTATTATCTAATTTGCAACAACAGACTGGCGACGAACTCAAATAATGGTAAAAGGTAAAAAAAATGTAACAAAAAAATATTATTTGAGTAATAAAAAATCATAGCTGTTCTCTTAAGTACCTACCTACATAATTCCAAAACATAAGAGCCTTACATGAAGAGAAAACCAGTCAAGTGCGAGTCGGACTCTCAGGCATAGGGTTCCATATTATCTAAGTACAATTAAAAACCATTTAAGGGGAAGGCTTTTTTCTTTCTATTATTTGTTGTTATAGCGACATAAACATTCTGTGAAAATTTCAAATTTAATTATTAAGGGTTATGAGACAAGAAGTTGAAGTTAAAAAGAGCTGCCCTTGAGTTTGTTGCTGGTTATTCACTGAGTACTGCATTTGGAACCAGCAATTCGTCGGTGGAGATAGGAAGCTGTATCCATGGATGAGATTTTAATCCCTTGTTATTATTTAAACGGCCTGTTGGATCAGTCGGTAGTGGCTCTGCCTTCTGAGTCGGAGGTCGCGGGTTCGATCCCCGATCGGAGCCAACATTTATTTTATTTTATTTATTTTTAGGAAGACTTACAGAACTAATTAATTACATTTATATTTATAATATAAGGATACTGTGAATAACAATATTGCTGATGAAAAGTCTTCACATATAAAAATTTGTGTGCATGAACATGTCTGTTGGCTTTGTGTCTGGGTGTTTAATATTTATATGTCTATCAGTTAATTAGTACTCATAGTACAGGCTCTGCCTAGTTTGGGACTGAATAAAAATGTATATAATAATAAATAATTAGACTAGGTATCTATTGACGTTTCTAAGTGTTTTTTTTACCTACAGCAATAAATGAATTTGAGTTTGACAGACAGACGGACGGACATCGGAGACTTATTAATAGGGTTCCGTTATCATTCCATGGATACGGAACCCTAAAAACGGAGCTGATACCATTTAAACAGACGATGTATATTTCATGAAAGCTGCTCTTAACGTCATAAAGGTATCTATTGTACTTTGAAGGAACACTTGAGAATGTGTGTGGGCGACTAATTTGGAATGCTTTTAAAGAAGTACCATTACCTTCATTATAATGAAGTATTGAGCTATTGTGCTACCTTATCTCTTGCCTACAATATCACCATCACTTGGAAATAGTAAAACTTTACAAATCAATATTTTCTAATAGCAGAGGTGTGAAAAAATATTCGATTTTCTAAATAATTAGTAGATTCTTAATAAATCGTTTATGGAATGCTTATTTTTTTTCAATTAAAAATACAAAAGATACTGACAATGCTGCCAAAATTACACAATTTAATATATTTTTTATACAGCACCATCTGTGCAACTAAAAAAGACTACGAAGTAAGAGTTCACTAATAAAAGTTTTTGTGAAAAGGATCCCATCAAAAACATAAATGTGAAATGAGAGCCAAGTTCAATATTATGCCTTGGTTGTTGACTTGAACGACAAAAGAAGTGAGATCGAAATGGGTGCCAAGTTCAATGGTCAGTCCTGACATTTATTTATAACAACATAAAATATCAATTCTTCTTATAACTTAGGATAATATATTGTAGCCTAAGGTATGACTTGGCTAGTTATTAGCTATTTTCGTAACATCGATTCATCAGAAAATCGTTTTTTTTTCACATAGTATCAAATCCCTGTAATAGTACTATAACGTACTAGAGACGAGCGTTAATTGGGCTCAAGATCAAGTAAAATGGACAGCGGTGGTCAAACAGCAGACAGTGGTCGCGATGGTAAGACGAAGAACTGGTAACCTAGTTTTATAAGTGACTAGTTGTTCCTCGCGATTTCACCCGTATAATTTCCGTTACCGCAGAAAACTATAGGCCGTGTTACTCCAAGAAAAATAAGCTTTCCATTGGTAAAATAATTTTTTTAATTCGGTCCTGTAGATTCGCAGCGTACATTAAAAAATATTTGAATAACATATAATAGATTGTATTGTTATAATGATTATTGTTACACTAAATTGCCATAGGAAAATCTAGCAGTTTGCTGAAAGAGTAGATATTTTGTTAGAGGAGCCAATTTTGCATCCTAATTTTGAAAATTATATATATCATAAAATACTCTATCTTCATCCTACGTATTACAAAGAAACAATTTGATCTTCAAATTATGAATAGATCAAGGCCTGACAGGAATATTTAATTCGCAGCTATTATACTAAAGACTTATATAACAGGCTGTAAAACTAAACAAGTCCTTAATAATAGCGTACAGAAAGTCGGACAGTACGACAAAGGTCTGTAGAAATAAGACAGAAATAGTACCTTGTCAGTTGATGACTGATATGAAAATTATGTGGTATCGCTAGACTAAACGCCTTTGAACTCATGTCTATAGTTAATACTAAGAGTGACAGCTATGTTATTTAGTAATTTCTACCTTTGTAAAAACATTTTAATTTTTAAAAATTCCTTTTCTAGGGAAAACAGGAAGTTTAAAAAAGTCGTGCGTGGTTTGAGATCAATTGAGATCAATAAATGATTCAAAAGACGAGTAAATTAATAATTAAAACACACAAAAACCTGACTGCTTGTAAAATGTTTTCGTTCCCGCCAAGATAGCGATGAATATTTAAGGTATGTTTTTTAAAAGATCTCACTAAGATCCCAACCAGAGCTTCACGCATAAGTGGAGGGTTGAGTACAATTTGTGGTATTTTTTATTTATCCCAAACACGCCCCTGCGCTTTGACATTCAATTTTATCATTAACATCCGTATGCCACGAGAGTATGTCAAATAACTACACGAAACCCATTAAAAAGATACACGCGTTGTTTACCACCTGCCGGCAATTTTCCAGCGCCGATCAACAAGTGGCCTCATCCCTCCCTATTTCCCGGAGGGCATCCGGGCAGGGAGGCGGAGGAAAACCGGGAGGCAACTCCCCGGTTACCACGCAACCAGATATGATCCGATTTGTGTCTACGTTCGATTCAGATTAATTTCTACGGAGAGCACCATAATTGTAATTTAAATTGTTTTGTCTAACAGAAAAGCGTTAATTTCTCGAGATTTCTTTAAAAGCACTTTTAATAAAAGACTTGTGTTACTTAGTGTAAAATTATGAGTAAGGATATAAAGGTTTGCGAGACTCAAAGAGCTGTAGACACTATTTGATTAGTAGCAATGTAAATGACTTTAGTAACTAAAAAGAGCTGCCCTTGAGTTTCTTGCTGGCTCTTCTCGGGGTACTGCATTTGGAACCAGCAACTCGTCGGTGGAGATGGGCTGCTGTTTACATTTAGCCAATCCTCATGGACGAGTTTAGTGTGCCTTGTTTATATTGACATTTCAAAGTGTATTTTTTATACCTACTGAAATAAAAGAATTTTGACTTTGACTTTGACTTTAAAGTCTCTTTTGAGACGTTTGTTCGTAAGTAAAATATTTTACTTCGGATAAATTATTAAACTACATATCTAGTTTTCATTAAACTATATTTATGTAAGAGAATATAATAACGACGACTTTGTTATGGAATATCCGTGTCAAGCTTTCGTAATGTACTATTTGTATCGGGTGCGACCAATACAGCGCAATTTTGCTACACTACTGACCTACTAAAGTACTCTAGGGACACGTAATACGATACACTCGTTTGTCAAACGAAGGACCTTTTCATTTTCTGTAAATAAACATGTCGTTGGTTAGAAGATGAGAGTATGATCACGGTATGATAATTAAAAAACTAAATAAAATGAATAATTTCAGATAATAGAATAAAAATAGCCTCAGAAATAATTCTGGGACCTAGTACGTATTTAAAAAAACACATTGGTTCAGTCAAGAGCACATGAAGCTTTTCACTTGTAGTGCGAATCTGACCTCTAAGGCGATAGTAATAAGAATGTTACAAAGTCTAATGTGTCGAACTCCGCGTTCTCTTGACTGTACATAACCGCCAGAAGTCGAGCCCGAGCCTCAGGAATGATAGATAAAGACTCTTTTTCTAAGGCTTTATTAAAGAGCCTGTTTCACATGATGATAATCAATGAGGCTCGGGTTCGAATCCTGTATGCCAGGAGGTGGATGCCAATAGGTTTTTCAAAACTTACATATTTATTACATATCTCGACGGTGAAGGAAAACATTGTGAGGAAACCCACAGGTTCCAGAATTTATTCTGAGACATGTGTAAGAGAGTAAAGGGGTCCGGCGATGGGTTTAAATGATAAAAGCGGAAGATTTATCATATTATCATATCCTGACGAATGAGAAGCGGGCTCTTGGCTATCATTTCTCCCTTTAGGAATTATTTATTTAAATATACTCATTTAAGGCAATAAAATAAATAACCTATCACTCTACTAGAAAGAGGATTTATGAATTTGTCAGTCATTTAGTCAGTATTTTACAGAAACTTTCTTTATGCTGCATGCCCAACAAAAAGGATGCCAACTGAACCCTATTGTATCTATTTAATCCGTTTGTCTGTCGCAAAGCTATATCTTTTAAATTGTAATACTAGACACTTGAAATTTTCAAAGAGCGTGTATAACAATAGCCGCTTTCAGAACTAAAATATATCAATAAATAAAGATAAAAATGAAAGTAGGACCCGAAACTATTTTTTTAATTCTCTTACTGCAGTTCGATATCTAGTACAGAGTACATAGGTACATAATAATATCTCAAGGCTTAATCTATTTATCAATAAACATAACCTATACCGTTGATCGATCTATGAAATCTACAGAGCTCGAATTTACGAGTTACTGCTACATAACATAAACTGGGCGGGAAAATGCGCGTCTGCCATTGGCTGGAGTGGCTATTACACCCGTATATGGCATGCGCGCGCATATCGAATTACATGCTCTGACGCATGGAATAGTTGAATAGGACTTATGGCCATGGATATACAATTGTACAGAAACTTATATTAATATGAGCGTCAAAAAGGAAAGGGAATAAAATTGAAGAACATTAATATAGGAGCAGAATCATCAGACAGGACACAATGCCAGATCCAAACCTGAAATGGTATTATTTATATCCTCAAATGGTAGGAATATATCATCCTATTATACGATGAAGGAGAACATCCTCCCAGAATCAGTTTCGAAGCATGTGTAATAGAACCCTGGTCCTTGGTCTAAAATTTTCAGACTCATGAACGGGAATAAGATCCTGGGTGGTAATTTTCATTCAAAATTTAAGCTGTCCTAGAAAAAAAAACATTTTTTTTTCAACCGCAACAGTACTTGAAGTCTCCATTTCCTTTTAAAGCCTATATTTTTTCAAATAAAGAATTATTGGAGTACCTAAATTAGTAAACAAACGTTGTCGAGGCACCGAGACGGAACATAACACACTGTTTGCACATTTTCAAAAACAAAAGGCGATCTTTCAACTCTCGAAGCTTCCGAGTTCATCATACCACACTACAATAACATATACAAGCAGACTGTAAAACCAAACGTAGCACCCACAGCGGAAGCGAGGACGATTATCGACTCGTTTTACGCCATCAACGTAAACTTCCAATGTAAATCGTTCGGGTGAGCGTGCGCAGGAGACGCTTGGGTGGTTTCGAGTGATTGATCCCTTTTATCTTATTTGATAGACGTTATTGGGATATGCAATAAGATCCGGCGATGGGCTTACCACCTATCACGTTTAGGGGTCCAATGTATCACGTGAAATGTGGGTATATCCAGTAATGGAATACTTCTGCCTACCCCCTCGGGGATGAAAGGCGTGAGATTATTATTATTATTATTATAAGATTCTATATTGATTTCATATTCGTTAATGTATAGTATCTGTATAGAAAGCTTCTAATATTTCGATCATAATAATCATATTTCGAATTCATTAGGTATTATGACGACATTCACATTGTATTAAAAAATACCACACACTACGAAAAGAACGATGATGAATGGATGTATGTTTGTTACTCAAAAACTACTGAACGTATATTGATGACACCTTATCAAAGTAACATAATTTTATTAAATTTTAATCAAAATGAAAAATGAAAATTTATTTCATTCTGTAATTAATAAGAATTACACTTAGAACAGTCAATAGTCTAATAACTCGTCCATGAAGATTGGCTAAATAAACAGCAGCCCATCTCCACCAAAGAGTTGCTGGTTCCAAATGCACAGGTATCCCGAGGAGAAATAGCAAAAACTCAAAGACAGCTCTTTTTTATCTCATGTCTTACTAGTAAACAAGGTTTACAATAATTAACATTTTTTTATACCTTACAATAACATAACGATATAAACACTTGTATACTAGTGACACGCCCCGGCTTTGCACAGGTGGTGCGAAGCTGTTGCGGTATATTAAAGCGCTGATAGGTAGGTATTGTAAAATATATGAATTGAGTCTTAAGACAAAACTAATTGCTTCAATCAAATTACTCTTTGTCATTGTAGCTCTGAATTTACTCCACAAGTATAGTGAGCCAAGTCACTATAGGTACCGTATGATAGGTACGATAAGAAAAAACAAATGCACCGCGCCTGCCGTATAAACAAACATGCGCGAGCGCATAACAGAGACCAACGACCTGTAGACGCAAAATTAGGCACTAAACTATATTTTAATAAAAATATATATCATGTACAAATCTATAGAGAACTTTAAAATATCGTCAAGCTGTTTTTGAGCTATATATAAAGAGAAATTCACTGTATTTTTAACAGACTGTTCTATTTTTTATAGCCACAAATTTTTTTAATTTAGTAGAAATAAATTATAAGAGTTCGATAAAAAAAATATCAAAACATTGTGAGCGAACATAAAAAAAATACATACCAGTATGTTTAACATAAACTATGCCATAATTCACCATTTCATTTAGATCTTTTGGTGTAGTTCCATTTCAAATTATAAAAAATTGATAAATTGTAAATAATGACCGGAATCCAACTGCATCAAATTATTTTTTTTGGTTTTTTGTCCGAAAAATTACAATTCAACTGCAAATTTGTGTTGTTATGTTAGTTTTGTTAAATGTTTTATCAAGTTCATAAAAATATTTAAAGTAATGCGATATAAAAGAAAACATTTGGTTATTCGATTTTGAAATAATTTCTAGAAATTAGATTTCTGAACTTTATTTTTTTTATTTACACCTCACTATGAGATTTAGATATTTTAAAGTCATAAAGTTAAAAAAAAAAAGTTCTTGGAATATAAAATTAATGAGATGCGTGTTATAATTTAAATTATGCTGATCCTTAAAATAGTATCATCGCTGACTCGACGGTGAAGGAAAATATCGAAAGGAAACCCGTAGGTCCCAGAATTAATTCTGAGGCATGTGTAACAGACCAAGGCCGGAGATGGGCTCACCACCTATCACGCTTAGGGGTCCAAAGAATATCTCGTAAAAATCCAGAAATGGAATACCTCTGCCTACCCCCTCGACTATAAAAATTTTATTTATTTTTTTTAAACAGTAATATACCAAAAATACAAAAAAAACTGTAAATACTTAGTTTTATAAGAATTATAAGTAAATAATAAATAAGTAACACCTAAATTATCAACCCAATACAAATGAATGACTAATCTTTGCTAGCTTATTCTGTGACGAAACGTGAGCCAAACTGGCATGCAGGGCGGGCAGCGGCGGAGGGGGGAGCGCCCCGTATATGGCGTGCGCAGGCGCTGAAACTGGACAGTCGAGGAGAAAACTGACGCTTTCACGAGTTTTCTTCAAATAACACACCTAAGCGCACAGCCAATTTTTGTATTTCATTATTTCTATCTGCTTCGTATTTATCGTCGTTGTCGAATGTTGGTACGAGCTAAAGATTTTGGGCGTTGCCTACTGCACCTTAATTGTTACATGTGTTATTATACATACAAGTGTTACAAAACACGCTCAAGCCTTATCCTTTAAAGGTCAGCAGAATAATAATAATAATTCAATTCCTGAAAATACCCAATTTACAAAGGTGTATTTTCCGGAATCCTAAACGCAACGGGTAGTGAGCCAATTCGACCGGGATGTTGTTACAAAAGCCTCAGAATAAATTCTGGGTCCTGCGAGTTTTCTCATGGATTTTTCTTCCCCGTCGAGCTAGTCCTCATACCTAGTACCTTGTGCCATGACTTGCCAATAGCTTATGTGATATTAGAGCGATATATTATCGTGGAGAGGTATATAATATATAATCTCACGCCTTTTTTATCCCCGAGAGGGTAGGCAGAGGTATTCCATTACTGGATATACCCACATTTCACGAGATATATTGGACCCCTAAACGTGATAGGTGGTGAGCCCATCGCTGGACCAGGTCTGTTTTCACTTGTCTCAGAATTAATTCTGAGACCTGCGGGTTTCCTCAAGATGTTTTCCTTCACCGTCGAGCTAGTGATAAATATGTACGTAAGTTTTTGAAAAACTCATTGGTACATGCCAGGATTCGAACCCGAGTCTCACTGATTTTCGGCCGGCTCTTTAACCGTCCGGGCTATCACTGCTCTCGTGGAGAGGTATGTCGTAATGATAGTGTATATCTTATTCTGTTTAACCCTAATAAATTTTGGAAGCAGACGCAGAGAGCGTCACGGCACATCATTCTGGTTTAGTGAGGTTCTCGCCTGATACAAGTCACAGAATTTGTGCTTAAAATAAATATGCTCACATCTTTAAGCCCAAGGAGGAACGCAGAGGTATTCCATTTGTGGAAACAGCATTCAACATTTTTACCAGTATAATTTATGGCCCCTTCACTTTTGTGCTTCTGTGAAAAAGGAATCATCGTAGAAAGTCAGATACGGAAAATCACAGACAACCATAATGTCGGGCATCCGACATTCTGCTTTTATGAGAACTCGCATTTATGACGTCCGGTGTAGCTGTTTTTTGCTACTAGAAAATGACCAATTTTTGTCATGAAAAACATGTTTTCTTTCTTCTTTTAGAATAATGTTCGCGACGGTCCACAGGGGCGCCGGCTGTTGTCGGGTGCGCGTGCGACGCCCCGCCCACTCTTGCGTGTGTGTGCTGTGACGCCATCTAGTCTTCTCTCCACCACATTAACCACCTCTGTGTTTGTCTGTATTGGCAGCGGCGTCGTCGGCGGTGTCGGTCACTTCAGCTGAAACGAAAGCCAACGCAACGAATTCCTTTTTTCTTTTTTGGCAAATGATCGTCATTTGTTTTTAAATATTTTAATGTCTATGAAAATTTGATTTAATTATAATGACTTTTTATTAGAGACAAAGGATAGTTAGATGATTATAAAATGTTAGTCATTCATAGTTCCTTTAGCAAAAGAGATATTAAAGTAAACTTAGATTACTTCTTTAATTTATTATTATATTTTTTTATTTATATTTTTTGGATTTAAGATTCCTTACATAGAGCTGTTTGAAATTCTTTATTTTGTTTGGTAAATTGTAAATACTGCAACAATTTTCTTTCTCATGGTTCAACGTTCTTTTTTTTCAAAATTTCTTCATTGTCATCTTCAAGTTTTCTTAATGTAGTACCAAGTAATTTATAGGTTTCCAACCCGTCACAACCCACCGAGGATTGGGAGTGTTTGGCTAGTGACCGCTGATTGTCAGAACTGACATAATTACCGTTTCCGTTCGATTCGAGTCGAATCTATCGACATCGGAAACGAATCTATCGAGATGGGCTGATGTTGGTATCGAAAACTAATGTCATATGTGACACCAACTGTCATATGTGACATTAGTTTCCGATGTCGATAGATTCGACTCGAATCGAACGGAAACGGTATCGAGTCTCTGTGAATACGTCTGCAGGACCAACCCGCTGCCTTCCAAAACACGTACGATATCGTGATAAAATGCCACAACGCCCAACATCACCACGGGCCGTTTGACTAAGTTGGTAGTGACCCTGCCTTCTGAGTTAAAGGTCGCGGGTTCGATCCCCGCTCAGAGCCAACATTTGTGTGCATGAACATGTCTGTTGGCTGGTGTCTGGGTGTTTAATATTTATTTAAGTATGTTTATCAGTTGTTTAGTACCCATAGTACAGGCCGTGCCTAGTTTGTGACTAAATAACCGTGTGTAATTTGTGTCACACAATTTATTATTATTATTACTGCTTAAACTGTATAATCGTCACAAGCACACCGGCATCGCTGAACTACTCTACTACCTAAACTTTGCCTTATCAGAAACCAACGTTCTAGTAGGAAGACGTGCAAGTATGTAGGTCGAGATACTGGCTCGTCGCCAGGACTTAGTCACCCAATGTGTGGCCAACGCGTGACGGAATCACTAAAGGTTACGTCTGCATCGTTTTTCAGAGCATAAAGAAATCTGATTGTGACAGACAGAAAAATCTGAAAAAAAAGTCCGAGGTAAATTATTTATTTATTAGACACCCTTAATTTTTGTGGTTATATATATTACGTACGGAAAATTATGTCTAAGTATTTAAAATTATATTAGCCAATAACAGGATGTCACATCATTAGTAGGTATAAATTGCGATCATGATGAAAATCTTATTTTTGTTGCGTTTGAAAGTAGGTACTGTTTATTCTAATATTATTTTAATAGTTTAGTTTTCCAAAGTAACTTATATATATTATGTTGATCATAGTGGCAGGGCTGCTGTCCTATCTTTTAAGACATAGGTGGTGAATGTAGAATGAAAACGATTCGTAGAATACCTGGATGTTTTTATGTATAAAAATATGTTGTTCAGTATGGATAGTATTAGTATGGCTTTTGCCTAATTTGTCATTATATAACAATGTGTAATATAAATAATGTAATAATGTCTGACAAAAAATACTAAACTAAGTAGATACTTACCATAAAAAATCAAAGATTTTTTTCTTAGTGTTTCATTTCTCCGACTAAAGAAAAGCGTAAAACAAAGTTATGAATCCCACAGATATGAAAATGTGAGTTAATTCGTACGTTTTACTGTCTAAGCTACTTTAAACAAATGTATGTATCCAACGATGCTTGCTATATTACTAAACAGGAAATTCGAAATGGCGGTTTCTAGAACAACACCAAGAATTTTATTCCAATTATTCGCATAACATACCTACGACTCCAAAGACCAGAATTTAAGCTTTCATAAAGCGACTAGAAAATTATAATACATTAACGCTCGTGTAACTTCCATTCCAGATGAATTTAACTTTCAACAAAATCGTAACTAAGTAATTTGAAAGTTAGTATTTTATGTACCTTTACGGGCTATGAGATAGGTACACAAACTGCTTGGGAAATAATACCTATTATCTCAATCTTGTTACTTTGAAAAGTAAAGGAAAAGTTTTCTTAGCCAGATATCATTGACGCATTTGTTAACGAATTTATAACCATCAAAACGCAGCTTTTTCTCGAAGCACGTTATCTGCACTGATCTTTCCTAATATTATAAAGATTCAAGATTTTTGAATTCATGATTAAGTTTGTTTATTATGTCATACTTCCTCATGAGTGAGGAAAGACCCATAGCTCAGCTGTGGGCTATTACGGTCAATTCTTTCAGCAATGGAAATATTAATTTTCTGGTCGCAAATTTTCTCACGGGAAAGGGGCTTACGTCGATTTGTGTTAATAGCTCTGTAATCAATAAAACTTAGAAGAATATTCTCAAATGTTAAAAATATACAGGCAAACATAATCTGCAGCTTTGAAAGTGATCTTACCACAGGAGCCTATGAAACTGCAAGAAAGCGTAGCAAAACAATTATTGAGATAGAGAAGTATGTCGGATCGACTTAAGTTACCAGGATAAAGTCACTGATTAATCGCGTATAATTAATTTAGTAAATATTCCTTTTATACTGAATTGGTGAAGAGAAAGAAATCCGAGAGTGCAGTAGGGAAAATCACTAATGACGTAAGAAATAAAATAAAATTTTATATCGTAATTCCAGGGACGGAACACCCAATTTTTACCAGTATACAACGTGTAACAGAATAAGCGCAATTCCTGAAATTAGTTTGTTCAGTATCGACTACTTCATCGATTTCAGCTATTTTTAATATTGTTAAATTTTTCCGAAAAAATTATTAGCATAGCAGAATTTAGTGCTTTTTATGAAATCGTGCTATTATTGCTCTTTATTTAAGAAAATTGGTTAGACACAACTAAAGTTCGTAAATCATATATTTTTTTGTATTAATATACTAATTGGGGTGTATGAAGAATTGCGCTTATTCTGTTACGCGTTGTATAAGTATTTTGGACAGCTATACCTACGTGATGAGCACTAACAATGTCTAGTGACACTTAGCGCATTAGGTGGCCAGGTCGCGCGGCCAGGTCGCTGCGGCCAGGTCGCTGCGGCCAGGTCGCTGCGGCCAGGGCGCTGCGGCCAACTTTTGTTCCGTGGCCGCTGGTTGCATATGTGCGCGCACTTGCATATGTCACGGAGTACCTACTTAGTCGGCCGCAGCGACCTGGCCGCGCGACCTGGCCGCTTAATGCGCGGGGACACTTAATATCCCAGTTCAAACATGCAAAGAACTTACAATAAATCAAACACATTTTTCAAACTTGTTCTCTCACAAGCGAAAAATTAATGAAAAGAGTACTCATAGTACCACCGCAAGTTAAATATTTACCTAATTATTTGCGGAAAGCTTTCGCTGCTCGTGACGGATGGGCAGCAGACTCGTTTCACTGACCCCGTTAGCGGACTGCGGGAGGCGTTGATGGATCTGAATCTTTAGCCTTCGATTAGTAGAATGAGCAGTGATAGCCCGAACGGTTAAAGAGCCGGCCGAAAATCAGTGAGGTTCGGGTTCGAATCCTGGCATGTACCAATGAGTTTTTCAAAAACTTACGTACATATTTATCACTAGCTCGACGGTGAAGTAAAAATCGTGAGGAAACCCGCAGGTCTCAGAATAAATTCTGAGACATGACTGTGTATATAGACCCGGTCCAGCGATGGGCTCACCACCTATCACGTTTAGGGGTCCAATATATCTCGTGAAATGTGGGTATATCCAGTAATGGAATACCTCTGCCTACCCCCTCGGGGATAAAAAAGGCATGAGATTATATTATTATTATAGTAGAATATTCAGGCAAGTATTACATTTAAGTTTGTATGTGTGTGTGTGTGTATGGCCAAAAAACCATGTACAGTATTGTAACTCCTCAACCCTAATATCATATATAGAATACTAAAAGAACATAAAACAGCTTGGTGGGGCTGTAAACATGTAAACACATGTAAATATAGTCAGAAATAGAAAAATATTAAAACTTAGGAAAATACGAAAAATTATGAAAATTCAGTAAAATAGGGCTTGGTATGATCGAAGAGATGTTAAAATAGCATAAAAGTTTCATAAAAGTAGTTAGAAATTGGTTTAAGTAGGGTTCAGGAAAAACCGACTTGTTTAGTATGGAAAATATAGGGGAATAGTTCTTGTATTAAGATAAACCATTTTTCGGTTATAACTCCGGAACTATTGGAGCTAGAGAGATAAAAAGTATATCATTGTAATGCTATTTACGGACCCTACGATATACAAAAGGTTTCATCCAAATCGGAGATGGTCGGGTTTTTCCGGCGCGGGACACGAAGAGGGGGTTCTGGCATATATGGTGAGGGTGGGTGAGTAGTCATGTGGCGAGGCTACCACCTCAACCAAAGGTTGGACCTATGGTGTACGATACAAGGGGCGATACGATGAGTATATATGATGCATATAAATAAATAAATAAAATAAAAATATAAAACTCTCATATGGCGTTATTAGCTTGAAGGTTCGTTAATAACAGAAGTTAAGAGGACAAGGCAGGTATGGGTTCCCTGTCTTATTAATGGAATATGGTAGTTTTATGCAATATTCTAAACGAGCCTAATATATGAAATGCATGACAAAATAAAAGTAAATAAGAGAGTTTGGCCTATGTTACACCTGGGTTTCCCTCCCATCTTAGGGCGGCTAACGCCGTCCGCTCGAACGCAAATGTCGGGACGAGGCAGGGGTTGTAGTGTTTGAGTTATTGACGGGGTGTGGTACTGTCCGAGTGGTGCAGCGGTTGTGTCAGTACGTTTCACCGCACCGCGGTCGGTGTTTATGTCGGCACATACCAATGCTAGCTTGGCGGTGGCGGCACCTCCGTTCTTTAACTTGCATTATGACTTGCTTGTGATGTTGGGGCTTATGCTTTAACTCACAATTGTCTTGTTCAACACTGTTTGGCGATATAGTGCGAAAAGGTAAAAAGTCCGGGCCTCAGCACTGCCTAACGGTACGGCACGGTGATCTTATATGGACTTAGTTTTGGACATGTTCCATAAGCTTCGTCTGATGTAACGATCGCTTTTAAATATTACACATTGGAGGTAGTAGCAGAATGACTGACGACGCACCTCTTAGCGCTGTCTTGTGGTTCATAGTAAACACCCTGGGACTACTTCTGAGCTTTTTGGTGCTAAGTAACGGAGACGATGGTGTCGACTAACACTTAATTGATGGAGGTTGATAACGTCTCTCATTGAAATGTGAAAAGCAACATCTAGCTTGGTCGTGGACCTGTGCGGAGCGAATTGGGCATTAACACAAGTTATCTTCGAGGAGTGTTATTGGTCTAGTACGCGAACACTCGACCAAATCTTCGGGAGTAAGGCTCTTCGGAGTCTGGAACTGGAGTCATGTCGGTATTCGTATTGGCATGGTAAAGGGGTCTAGAATCTTGATTGGCTTGACGGGGATGTCTGTCATGCTTCTGTTGAGCTTGATATTATAATAAAAGTGATACCACGAATGAACGAGAAAATGAGGAATGCCTCATATATCCTATGGTAACCATGTATTTGCAGAACGTACATTGGTTACTTCATACTATCATATGAGTGCGCGCGCGACGCGTATCAATATAAACTAATGGTTTTACCATTATAAGCTCATTCAGGGTGTGACAGCGCTTCTGATGGCTGAATGAGAATCGATGGCTCGTAGGGACCGAGGTCGGGTCACGACGAGCATTAAGACCTATGAACGAGTTGTCCTACGGGACTAATTGCCTTTCGGGGCTTACTGTAAATGATCCTGAGGTCTTAAAGACTATCTCACCACCAAGCGCCTTCGAGCGTAACTTTTATTATCAATATGTTCGAGAATGCCTTTCGGGGCTTACTGCAAATGATCCTGAGGTCTTAATGACTGCCGTAACTCGCCTTCGGGGCAAAACTCGGCACCACAAACGACTTCGGTCGCAACGGTCCCTTCGGGGCAAAACACGGCTCCGGCCGCACCAATCGACTTCGGTCGCAACGGTCCCTTCGGGGCAAAACTCGGCTTCGGCCGCAACAATCGGCTTCGGCCGCAACAATCAGCTTCGGCTGCAACAATCGGCTCCGGCCGCAACAATCGGCTTCGGCCGCAACGATCCTGCTTAGGCGGGATAAAAGACCGGATGTCCGGCAAAACTGGGACGTTCGGGGGGGTCGCAATCGCAGCTGTGGAATGTTGCGGGTTGGCGATCACCGTAAGGGGCGAGGTGGAGCTCCTTACTCTTCCCACCAAACACATTTTTATTTCTTTTCTTGAAAGGAAGTGAGAATGTGGGGAAGACGATTTATCTCGAGTCTGTCATCAGATAAGAGATAACAGGGGTGGGGAATATGAAGTGTCCTTCATGAAATATTGCCTTAGGCATGAATGGCGCTGAAGTGGGCAGCGCTATTAAAGATTAAAAGCGAGTGAAAGACAATATTATAAATATGCGATAGAAAACTAACGGTATAGTTGAATCAAGTTAAGATTTCTTTTGATGGCAAACGGTAAATCATGATCCTCAAAAAGGATCTGGATTACTATTCACAAAGTAGTGTCCTACACTACTAGACGATCAATTAAATAAATTACATGGCCAAAATTGCAGAAGTTATTTGTGACGGTGTCGACCTATTTAGCGATGCCTCCTGAGTTTGGAGATCATCATGAAAGCTAAATTTTGAGGTCGTTTAAAATTATGCGTAGGACGTTTGGCGATTGTATTCGTATTCGTCTTTACGTGTAACAATACTCGCTTGCTATAAGATTAGCAGCGATTTGACATAAAAGTGGATTTTCTCTAATTCCGTGCGAGAGAACATGTTAACAAAATATTGAAACGATATCTTGTGAATGAGATTCTTGCTTTGAGCTGTGCAATACTAGCTTAGCATTATATGATGTTCAGCTTGTGTTGCAGTGTATGAATTTTATTACGTTGGAATTACGGTTCCTTCATGTAGAGAAATGTATCCATATTATAAGTAAGGTATTAGGTTTAGTTACAGTATCCACAAAATGAAAGAAAAGAAAGAAAGAAAGAAAATGTATTTTATTCTGTAGGAAATAATAATTACACTTAGAACAGTCAATAGTCTAATAATAAGGTACACTAAACTCGTCCATTAACATTGGCATCTCTACCGACGAGTTGCTGGTTCAAAATGCAGTACCTACCCCGAGAAGAGCCAGCAAGAAACTCAAGGGCAGCTCTTTTTAATCTCATATCTTACTATGGAAATCATGGGAAGAGGTCAAAGATTGGATGATTGCAAAGTTGCAAGATGCGTAGAAGTCGAAGACAAAGGTCAGTGTTTGGTTTAGCATTATTATTATTTTACAAAATTTTAAAATTAATAATAAATAAACAGCAGAAATAATAGTTATTTAATTAACAGTTGCTTCTTCCAAGCGAAGTTGTAATGTCATTTTATCAATCGATAAAAAAATAGTTCGACTTGTTGGTCGCTGATATTGAGTACAGATCTAAAAATACTCGCTAATTCGCCACCTTGGAACGACATGGGTCGGTTCCATGTTTTCGGAGTCACTATCCATAATTTACGTCATGACGTCTCGAGAATTTATATTAATTTCCTTTTCGCTTACTTGTCGACATTTTCTTTCGTCATTCATTAGAAGGGGTTCCATGATTTAGCTATAACAAGGACCTCGTTTTTATAATGCACTTGTTTTATAAAGAACATTAATTGCATTGATTTATTTATTTAACCAAGAAAATTTACACATGCCGAACTTTATACCTAAAGGCATTATCTACCAGTCAAGCATCACGCTAAGCAGAAATGATTCGGCGAAATAATAATTGATCTAATATGTATAAGGTCTGAAATCTTTTTGTAATTATTAGAAAAAAATAACAATATAAATATTTAACTCAATTATCCATGGAGGTAAAATGTTGCGTATTATTATGCATATGACTTTTGAGCGACGTTTCATAAAGACATTAATTTCAATTTTCTAGAACACATCGTTACTATTTATTTTTAAGTGCTTTTAATGTGAATTTCCTACGAAATTAAGATTTACGGACATCATATGATATAAACGCCCACATGAGTGTTTGTTGGCAGAGGAAACATAAATATTATTGCCGAAACAGCCATAGGTGTGTCAGATAATTGTCATTAATCTAGATTTTCACAGCTAGTAGTAAAAACACGATATGACTAACGCACTCGGTTGCCTAGGCACTATACGTTATGCAATAGAAGTATGATCGTGATTGTGGAAACAAAATCTAAAAATAATAAAATTATTTTTCTTTTTGTAAAAAGCGACAGTGACCACAATCCTTGTATTGTGACCAGGTTTTAATTTTTTCTGTATTTGTTTAGGTTCGATGAACCGATTGATAAATCTTATCATATTGTAACACCCTGTCCCTAATAACAAATATTAAATACTGAAAGAATATAAAACAGCTTGGTGGGGCTGTAAACATGTAAACACATGTAAATATAATCAGAAATAGAAAATTATCAAAACTTAGGAAAAGTTCAAAAATAATGAAAAATCAGTAAAGTAGAACTTTGATTAGTCAAAGGGATGTTAAGATAGCATAAAAGTTTCATAAAAGTAGTTAGAATTAGGTTTCAGTAGGGTTTAGGAAAATTCAAAACATCTTCCCATGGAAGGAAATGCGAAACAGGTCTCGTATTGAAATAAACCATTAATCGGTTATAACTCCGGAACTAATGAAGTTAGAGAGATGGGAAGCATATCGTTGTGGTACTGTTGAGGGACACTACGATATGAAAGAGGTTTCATCCAAATCGGAGATGGTCGGGTTTTTCCGATTTTCCGCTGCGGGACACGAAGATAAAGTCTTGGCATATATGGTGAGGGAGGGTGCGCAGCCAGGATGCGAGGCTGCCACCTCAACCATAGGTTGGACTTAAGATGTATGATACATAGGTCGGTCTGTTGAGCGATGTTGAGCATAATGGCAAATAAATATATATATATAAATAAATAAATAAATAAATTTATTTATAAAATAAATTTATAAAATTTTCATATGGCGTTATTGGCTGGAAGGTTCGTTAATAACAGAAGTTATGAGGACAAGGCAGGTAAGGGTACCCTGTCTGATTAATGGAATATGATAGTTTTATGCGATATTCTAGACGAACCTAATATATGAAAGCAGGGCAGATAAAAGTAAATAACAGAGCTGGACCTATAATACATCTGGTTTCTCTCCCGCTTATAGGGCAGCTAACGCTGTCCGCTTGAACGAAAATATCGGGACAAGGTAGGGGTTGTAGTGTTTGAGTTATTGAAGGAGTGTGTAGTACTGCCCGAGTGGTGCAGCGGTTGTGTTAGTACGTTTCACCGTTCCATGGTCGGTGTTATGTCAGCACGTTACACCGTACCGCGGATGGTGTTATGTCAGCACATACTAATGTTAGCTTGGCGGTGGCAGCACCTCTGATCTTTGACTTGCATTATGACTTCTTTGTGATGCAGAGGCTTACGCTTCGACACAACGATCTTGTTCAACACTGTTTGGCGACAAAGTGCGAAAAGGTAAAAAGTCCGTGCCTCGAGCACTGCCTTACGGTACGGCAAGGTGATGTTATATAGACTTAGTTTTTGGACATAGTCCATAAGCTTTGTTGGATGTAACGATCGCTCAAATATTACACATTGGGGCTAGTAGTGGAATGACTGACGACGCACCTCTTAGCGCTGTCTTGTGGTTCACAGTAGATACCCCGGGACTGCTTCTGAGCTTCTTGATGCTAAGTAACGGAGACGATGGTATCGACTAACATTTCATTGATGGAGGTTGATAACGTCTCTCATTGAAATGTGAAAAGCAACATCTAGCTTGATCGTAGACCTGACGGTTCGAAATGGGCATCAACATAAGTTATCTTCGAGGAGTATTGTTGGTCTAGTACGCGAACACTCGACCAAATCTTCAGGAGTAAGCTCTTCGGGGTCTGGAACTGGAGTCATGTTGGCATTCGTGTTGGCATGGTTAAGGGTCTAGAGACTTGATTAGCTTGACGGGGATGTCTGTCACAATTCTGTTGAGTTTGATATTGCAATAAAGTGATACCACGAATGATCGAGAAAGGGGAACGCCTCATATATCTTATGATAACCATGTATTTTGCAGAACGTACATCGGTTACTCCATACTATCATATGAGTGCGCGCGCGACGCGTACTAATATAAATTAATGGTTTTACCATTATAAGCTCATTCAGGGTGTGACAGTGCCTCTGATGGCTGAACGAGAATCGATGGCTCGTAGGGACCGAAGTCGGGTTATGTTAAGCATTAAGACCTATGAACTAAATGTCCTATGAGAATTATTGCCTTACGGGGCTTACTGCAAATGATCCTGAGGTCGTAAAGACCAACTCAAATATGTTCGAGATTGCCTTACGGGGCTTGCTGCAAATGCACCCGAGGTCTTAATGACTGGCGTAACTCGCCTTCGGGGAAACACGACTACGGTCGCACCGGTCCCTTCGGGGCAACACACGGCTACGGCCAAACCACGACTACGGTCGCACCGGTCCCTACGGGGCAAAATACGGCTACGGCCGCACCAATCGACTAAGGTCGCACCGGTCCCTTCGGGGCAAAATTCGGCTAAGGCCGCAACAATCGGCTACGGCCGCACCAATCAGCTCCGGCTGCAACAATCGGCTACGGCCGCAACAATCAGCTTCGGCTGCAACGGTCCCGCTTCGGCGGGATATAAGACCGGATGTCCGGCAAAACCGGGACGTTCGGGGGGGTCGCAAACGCAATTGTGGAATGTTGCGGGTCGGCGACCACCGTATGAAGCGAGGCGGAGCTTCCTACTCTTCCCACCAACCACATTTTTATTTCTTTTTTTGAAAGGAGGTGAGAATGTGGGGAAGGCGATTTTATCTCGAGTCTGTCATCAGATAAGAGATAGCAGGGGAGGGAAACATGAAGTGTCCTTCATGAAATTATTGCCTTAGGCATGAATGACGCTGAAGTGGGCAGCGTTATTAATTATTAAAGATTAAAAGCGAAAGACAATTTTATAAATACGCGATAGATAATTAATGGTATAGGTTGATTCAAGTTAAGATTTCTTTTGATGGCAAAGCATGATCCTCAAAAAGGATCTGGATTACTATTCACAAAGTAGTGTCCTAAACTCTAGACGATCACATAAATTAATTACAAGGCCAAAATTGCAGGAGATATTTGACGGTGTCGACCTATTTAGCGATGCCTCCAAAGTGAATACTTTGGAGATCATCATGAAGCTAAATTTTGAGGTCGTTTAAAAACTATGCGTAGGACGTAGATGATGGTTACTCATTTACGTCTATACGTGTAAAATTGATGTTCGTTTGCTACGAGTTAGCAGCGAATTGTCATACAGTGGATTCTCTCTAATTCCGTGCAAGAGAACATGATAACAAAATATTGAAACGATATCTTGTGAATGAGATCCTTGCTTTGAGCTGTGCAATACTTGCTTAGCATTATAAGATGTTTAGCTTTGCATGGCTGGGAATTAAATCTATTACGTTGGAATTGGTGGTTCCAATGTATAGAGAGATAAAGTAGTAGATGGGGGGTTCAGTTACAATATAAACAAAACTTCTTCAGCGTTTCAATTCTTCAGACCTTTCTCCGATCACGTTTCAGGTATCTTTGTATATTGACAAAGCCGATACTCAAAGGACAGCCATTGGATTATTTTATTTCCAGAGAAATACAGGGATCCTTTTATTGTTACATGAGTTGGCAAAGGTTCTTTTAAGCTTGAATGTATAGTTTCACTATTACGGCTAAGTAATAGTTTTTGTAATATAATTAAATTACTTTGATTTACAACAGTACCTGGGATTTCCGAGAATGAGGATCATGTCAATGTCAGCCATTCATGAGATTGCTAAATTCTTGGAAGGAACTGCGGAAACAATAATGGAGGCATCCCCTAACCTTTGTACTTTGTGTAAAAGTACAGCGTGGAGGTACAATTATAATAATTTAACTAGTTTTCGCCCAGTGTTCGAAATTCGCCATAATTAATTTAAATTATAAGTTTTTATTGATTTAATTTTTAAAATATGTTAGCATTCTGCTGATTCTGCACTCTTTCTCTATATAAACTTTATGTGTATGAAATTTCATAATCCTCCGATCTTGCAATTTTCGTAAAAAGGGGTACAAACAAAGTTTTTCTCTCACGTATTATTAGATAGATTTTTTTTAATATACATTTATTTACAAAGAAAATATACATTGATTAGATAGATTATAATCTGTAGTGTATACTACTGTTTGCTTTGTAATAAAATTTAAAAAAGAATGGCATCAAAACCATTGGTCTGAGAGTCCGCTAACATACCTGCGTGACAGTAGTATCCTGAATGCTTTATTACCTATATTGGACTCGTAGACTGCTGTGTGCCCTTTGAGTACAACTAACCCATATACGCTGCATAAAAAATTACTGGCAGTATGCTTTAAAGAAGAAGAAAAAATAAATTATAGTTAGTACTAGTGGGCTCAGTGCCGTAGCTAGGGCGGTGTCAGCACTACGATGGCACAGGGCGCAGACTCTAAGAGGGTCATAGAAATGACTAGACTCGAACAAATTTTGGGTCTTGCATGGTGTGATGTTTATCGCATAATATAGGTGTAGACGCGCCCTTCTATTAGCAGCGTACATATAATAATAAATTGTGGAACACAATTCACCACGGTTATTTAGTCCCAAACTAGGCAGGGCCTGTACTAAACAGTAAACAACTGATAAAAATAATTAAATAAATATTAAATGACCAGACACGAAGCCAACATACGATCGAAGCCTCGAGCCTATGGCTCAGAAGGCAGGGTCACTACCAACTGAGTCAACAACCCCGTCATACGTCATACATAACTGATATAATCATTTATTTTTGTTACTGAAGCAAACTTAAACATATTTATCTTACAAGCATTATCAATGTTATTGTCAGAGACAGATATCGAGGTTCTTAGAAGGATCATTTTGAATCTCGATTCGGGCGTACAAAAGGCTAGTTACGGCACTGAGTGGGATTGCTAAATACACAAGCATCTTTTGTCTGTTGTTTATCTAGGTTTAGTTGGACGCAGCGCAAGACCGGCTTCGGCACGTCGACATTTGGCTAGACGACCATTCGAGGTCATCGGCACATCTCCGTCCAACGTATCCGACGTAGCCAGGTCGGTGTCGAGTTTTTAAACTTGTTGGGTAGTCTACGTTAGGGTTTCTCAAAGTGGGGTACGCGAATTCTTAGGGGTTCGCTATTTGATGGCGACAATTTTAACGTAATGGCGGCTAGGTGGTTGTCAAGCGCGTGAGTTAAGATGCGATACGCACTAATAAAAATAACATATTTATTTTAAAGAGCAGTGATAGCCCTGCGG
The DNA here is from genome assembly GCA_963855545.1 of Ethmia dodecea. Classification (NCBI taxonomy): domain Eukaryota; kingdom Metazoa; phylum Arthropoda; class Insecta; order Lepidoptera; family Depressariidae; genus Ethmia; species Ethmia dodecea. The sequence goes on along the minus strand of OY979438.1, from coordinate 15,020,641 downwards.
TTAAAGACTGCTTCTCATTCGTGAGTCTCGTTCTCGAATCCTGGCCAAGACCAATGAGTTTTCCAAACTTACGCAGATATTTACACTAGCTCGAAGGTAAAGCAGTACGCAGGAGGTCCATAATTAATTCTTAGGCATGCGTAAAGCCCGATCTGGCAATGGGATCACCCGCTATCACGTTTAGGAGTCCAAAGAATATACTGGTGAAATGAGGGTATTTTCAGAAATTGAATACCTCCGCCTTCCCTGTCTGGGATAAAAGCCATGAGATTATTTATTTTTGCTTGTCACTTTAGTCCAAAACTAAATTGTGACAATTCAATAAAAAAACCTTTTTGGGTATTGACCCTGTAATAGTTCCCCAGACCCAGAACTTTAACAGGAGTACGTGTGGCTATTAGTTTGAGAAACCCTGGCCAACGTGATTGCGTTTGAGGTTTTCTTGGCAGTCAGTAAGAGATTTTTATGAGAAATTTTCTATATTATTGAAATAGGAAGGTACTTACACTTAAGGATGATTCACGTTACACCGTGCCGGGTCCGGGTCGGGCCCCGGCCGGGAAAGCAATACCCCCCGATATTTCGACGCCGTGCCCCGTCCGGGCCCGGGCGGATTGCGTTTGTGCCCCGGACGGGCCACGGTCAAGCATGAATCTCTTCATACAAAAAGTAAACTATAGGCTTTGGGCCCGGACCCGGCACGGTGTAACGTGAATCATCCTTTATCCTGAGTCAGAAAAGAAAAAGATCGTGACATTGTTTTCAGTCACAAATATTATCAACAAATTTAATGAGTATTTTTTTTATTTTATAGGAAGAGAAACCTTTCATCTTGGTCTACTTTAATCTAGAACGTTGTCTCAAACTAGCACTTACATTACCGATTTCTCTGAAAAAGTACGTACGTATAATATTCTCCGGCAGCGCTATTTGACGCAGTCACAAACAATGGATTTTCACAACCACATGAGTAAGTTATTTGGCCTGTTGCCAGGTTTTCAACATTATCGTTGAAATTATTTTCTTAGGACTGCATATGCTCTGAAATTCGATCTAAAGATGCAGTTTTTGACATACAATTCATTTATTTTGACAGGCCTGTTGGCTCAGTTGGTAGTGAGCCTGCCTGCTGAGGCGGAGGTTGCGGGATCGATTCCCGCTCGAGGCCAACAATTATGTGCATGAACATGCCTCTTGGCTTCGAGTCTGGGTTAAGTATGTTTATCTGTTTTTCAGTACAGGCTCTGCCTAGTTTGGGACTGAACCACCTGACCTGAACCATGTGTTAACTGTTTCCCACAATTTATTATTATTATTATTCACCACCTGTCAGTCCTAGATCCGAAAGTTACACTGCTGAAAAGTTAATGTTTATGGAATTGCTAACCCCTGCCAACCCCCTTGGAGATGCGGTATTTATTTTTATTAATTTTCCGACTTCAATGTTTGTGCCGTTTGGGGAAATACCATTGAACACCGCATATTTTTGAAAAATATCTATAGCACTAAAATTAAATTAAGTTTCACGATGAGTTCAAGAAATAAACAAAAACCAATTAATTAAAAACGCCTCAAAAGTTTTACTCAAGAAGTAATCAATAGCGATACGTTTAAATAGATGAATATACTTATAGATAAGGTTGCTACACCGTAATGGCGCCAATATACCCGTAAATGTTACCACTCACCGCATCTTTACCGGCAACCATTCGATAAACATGTCTCAGTGTACATGTGACATAACTAGTCGCCTGTTGCTCTTGGCTCTGAGCCAACATCGAAGCACAGCGGTTTTTTCATGACACTATTAAGTGCTACATTATGTACTCTTTAGAGATTTTCGTCGCTATTTTTGGAGATATATAATATCTATAAGGCTGGATTCGTCTAAGTATTGGTTCATACTGTGTACTAAATACTAATCATACTAACATGAAGGGCTTCGTAAACTTAATTCACCTGAGCTTATTTCACTAGGTTTGCCTCACTAGTTACGAAGAATTTCAATACAACCGAATTATTATACTATATCTTGATATTTTTTCCGAGATTGAAACATCCAAATTCAGCGCAATTATTTGTAATATAGACACACACACACACACACCCTCGGTAGGTATTGTCGGTGCTTGTCTACAGTATCCTTTATGGTACTAGTAGTTCCAATGTCTAGTAGTTGAAGTCTAATAATTATTATTAAATTTAGTTAATATCTTCTACAACATAATTATCTCTATATTGAATTCTCTATCTAACTATATCTTATTCCAATTTGTAGCGATTTCATATTTATTCTCCGATATCTATTACAAATAATAATAAAAAAAAAACTCATTGAATTTTATCCCGGAGGCGGTAGGCAGAGATATTCCATTACTGGATATACCACATTTTCACTAGAATATTCGACCCCTAAACGTCTATTAAATAATGTGTAAGTATGTCTATAACTTTTGGCTTTTGAGTAAACTTAGACTAAATCTGTTTGAATGTATGTATTCATAAATTACGATCGGAATTTCAATTCAGCTTTATAGTCTTAATCTTAATTGCAGAATGGACTATGAACCTTTGCCAAAGCGGCATGTTAATGTTTTTACTGTGACTCGTAAAATTAATTAATGCTTATTCTAAATACATGCATACATACATAATCTCACGCCTATTTCCTTTTATGGTAGGTAGAGATAATAGACTGCCACTTACTACGAGTCTGGCATATCTCTCATGCATGCTCGTCGGTTTCGGGTATTCTTTCTCTGGCTTTTTTTAACACATCGCCGATCTGGTCGATGTAGGTACGCCTAGGTCGTCCTTTACCGACTCGCCCATTCACAATACCCTTGTATATATGTCTCGTTAGACGACTTTCATGATTTTAGATAGATAATGAAATTTTGTAATAATTTTCAGTGATTATATTTCTTACATCATTTTCTTATGTAGATAACAAAATGGCAAGTTAGCATAATAATGCAATTAAATTGAAAACAGTTGCCACTCTCGTAACACTGTTATATTACCTACATAAACTTCCCAGGAAATGGCGTCTAGAATTCTTATCAAAAGCAAGACCGCTTCAAAAAACACGCTCGCAATGATGCGCGCGCGCCTCTGACGCATATCAAAGATGCGCGACGGACGCCATTTTTTTTCCACTGTACGCTGCCGATTTGGCTCCGAGCCAGAGACGCCGCCTGGCATTCGGCCAACACACCAAATCACCCCCTCTCGGAGCAAGGAAGGTGATCATGGCTTTCGAATCGAAAAATCAAACATGTGGCAAATTATATAATCTTTCAGTTCCAAATAGAGACGGTCATTAAAACATACATAGGAAGTGTACCAGGATATGTTGATGACAGATATCATAAGAAAAAACCTCACGCCTAATATTCCGGAGGGGATATGCAGAGGTATTTCTGGATATACCCACTTTTCACGAGATATTCTTTGGACCCCTAAACGTGATATGTGTTGAGTCTATCGCCGGACCGGGTCTGTTTAAACATGTCTCAGAATTATTTCTGGGACTTGCGGGTTTCCTCACGAAGTTTTCCTTCACCGTCGAGCTAGTGATAAATATGTGCGTAAGTTTTGAAAAACTCATTGGTATGCCAGGATTCGAACCCGAGCCTCACTGATTTTCAAGCAGACTCTATATAACCGTAAGACTATCACTGCTCAGAGATCATAAGAATGCTAACATATTTGCAGCATTTCTTATTACATTCCAAGAACTATATATCTGTAACTGATGACACTAACTGATACACCTAGTTATAACAATACAAAAACTGGCCAAGTGTGAGTCGAACAAATGCAGAGGTCCGAGGGCAACCGTATAAGAAAAAAGGCCAAAAAGATTCCTATATAGAGCCCTTTAGTTTTTATATTTTTTTCTTGTTCTAAGAGTAGTAACCATGAGATACAGCGCACTGAAAGACAGACAGATGAATGGACGGTAACAACTACACAGTGCCGATGAAAAATCTTTAGAACTAATCGGTGACGATATCATTAATGATGCAATGAGTGATAAATAGGAAAGCAGACTAAAAACAGTTGAGAAACGATAAAAAAAAATGCGTCTTCGTCGAAACAAAATCGAAAATTCGAGATCGCCGCGACAGGCCAAGAATCAAAACGTACGCGATCAACGAACTAAGGACATAGCTGAAACACATTCCTAGCTTATTGGCGGTCTTTACGAGTGAGACGGGCGATCTGTAGGGAGCTATCATAACAGATTTACTACCGTTCAATTGATGCACTCAGGACTTCTTGTTTTCGAGTGGTTAGGCAAGTTTTATGATTGCATGACCTGGGTGTATCGCATTGAACTCGAGGTGGGGTGAAGAGTTACATTATTAGGTGATTTGATACGACTTTAAATACAAGTGACAATATTCGACGGGCCTGTTGGCTCAGTTGGTAGTGAGCCTTCTGAGTCGGAGAAAACTGAACAAACTCTAAAAACAAGTGAAGGCTTACATCTCCGAAACTTTCACCAATAGCTAAAAACTTGAAAGGTGAGAGAAAGCATCCGGTAAAAAAGGAATCATCAAGAAAGATCAATAACAGCTAGATCTAGAAACGTGAAATTTAGAATAAAATATCACGAATTTTGCGAAATTCCCACGGGAACAAGAGAAATGATTATGTAACGTTTCTTATTTCTCTCAGACTATTCCGCATTTAAAACCCAAAGCGTTGCACTTTTCTGAAGTTAACAAACACTTAATTTATTTCAAATAAATATTAAACACGCTAAAACGTACATTATGCTTTGATTAACGACGTTATTATAGAAGATTTAAACTCCAAAACAGTTTAAAGACCGTTTTTGTTTACGTATATCATAAAACAATCGCTAAGGAGAAGGGTTTTGAGTAATAATTCAGATAATCCATAAAACTCGTACAGAGCCAGCATTACCAACTGAGTCACGAAACCGCGTCAGATTCGCAGCAGCTGCCAGAGGATCTCGGTTTACTTGCGTTTGCGCACGGTGCACGTGTCGCCTTAGAACAGGGTTGCCACGCCGGAAATTTGGCAGTATAAATTACTAGCAGCACCCCGCGGTTTCACCCGCGTCGTTCCTGTTTTCGTGGGCACTTTTTCTGTTACGTGTTGTATACGTACAAACTTTCGCGTTTATAATATTAGTAGAACTGAATAAATCTGCATATTATACACTAACATTGTACATAGGAAAGATTTGTATGTTTGTAACGAATAAACTTAAAAACTGCTGGACCAATTTAAAAAATCTTATATTTTATCCCGTATTTCCACGGGAACTAGTACTGCTAGAAAAACATACAAAAGTATTCCAGTCTTAGAAATGACCAGTTAACTCCAGTAAGTATATATTTTTGGACCCCTATATTATCCCTCTCCAAGGTTCAATCTATCTTTATATAAAATTCATACAAAAAAAAGTCACTTTCGCATGTTATAATAATGGTCAGGATTACATTTTTAAAGTGTTTCTTTCCGCATTGGCTAACGGTAAAGTGAAAAGGTGACGCTGCAATTTTATTGATTGTTCATGACGTGATAATAAAATACTCGCTCGAAAACAATTCCTTTAAAAAAGATCCTGTACTTGAAACAACATAAAATTCATAATTAATAATAATAATAATAATAATAATCTCACGCCTTTCATCCCCGAGGGGGTAGGCAGAGGTATTCCATTACTGGATATACCCACATTTCACGAGATACATTGGACCCCTAAACGTGATAGGTGGTGAGCCCATCGCCGGACCGGGTCTATTTACGCATGTCTCAGAATTAATTCTGGGACCTGCGGGTTTCCTCACGATGTTTTCCTTCACCGTCGAGCTAGTGATAAATATGTACGTAAGTTTTTGAAAAACTCATTGGTACATGCCAGGATTCGAACCCGAGCCTCACTGATTTTCGACCGGCTCTTTAACCGTCCGGGCTATCACTGCTCTTCATATTCTAAAATTCATAATTATGTTCAGCATACAAAGGGTAGGAACAGGGCGGAAACTAAACCCGTGAAGTGAAATAATTTTTGTGCCGACTTGCGTGTTTTTGGAGCTTACTCCTTAAAAATCGATTTTCAATTCAAGCTCTAATTACCAGAAAATGTAGAGAGTGAAATCAAGCTAACTGAAAAAGAGTTTATTTGTAATCGCTTAGAAAAAAAAATCGTTAGATAATAAAGTATCAAACATAAATCGAGTCGCACGTAGGAGCTGACACGCAATTATTTTTTTTACTCTATTGATGCTTGCCATATCAAAAGGCGTTTATACCAATACGTATCAATGGTATTATACAGAACTACGTACGTCATTAGTGCTATCTCGATTGCCGACAAAGACGTGGCATATACGTTTTGAAGTTGTTATTTATTAAGTAGCTGCTCCCAGCTATTTTACCCGCATAGTCGTCAAAAAAGAGCAGTGATAGCCCGAACGGTTAAAGAGCCGGCCGAAAATCAGTGAGGCTTGGGTTCGAATCCTGGCATGTACCAATGAGTTTTTCAAAAAACTTACGTACATATTTATCACTAGCTCGACGGTGAAGGAAAACATCGTGAGGAAACCCGCAGGTCTCAGAATTAATTCTGAGACAAGTGTAAATAGACCCGGTCCGGCGATGGGCTCACCACCTATCACGTTTAGGGGTCCAATATACTCGTATCTCGTGAAATGTGGGTATATCCAGTAATTCAATACCTCTGCCTACCCCCTCGGGGATAAAAAAGGCGTGAGATTATATATAATTATATATATTATATATATATATATATATTATAGTCGTCAGTGAAAATTTACAACCCATAAAATCCCAGAAAAGTTTGCTTTCCATTACTGAAAGAATTATTCAAAATGAGTCCATTAGTTTCGGAGCCTGATGATGATGATAATCAGTGAGACTCGGGTTCAAATCCTGGCGTTTACCAATGAATTTTTCAAAACTTACGTACATATTCATCACTTGCTCGACGGTGAAGGAAAACGTCATGAAGAAACGCGCAGGTCTCAGAATTAATTCTGAGGCATGTGTAACAGACCCGGTCCGGCGATGGGCTCACCACCTATTGTTTATTGGGCAAATATTCTCGTGAAAAGTGGGTTGTTCCAGAAATGAAATACCTCTACCTACTCTGATAAAGGTTTTTTTTGTGTAGTAAGGGCTTGGAGATTTAGGGCGTGTAGAGTTAGAAGCAAAAAAGTATGCAATGAATAAACATTTCACAAACCTATGCCACAAGCTGAACTGTCAAAACCATAGTAAATCACAGATTTTACTACACTCCAAATTGACTATTATGACTGTCAAATAAGATATTAATTTGTAAAGAGAAGTACCTAGACATTTCCTCTTAAATATCTCCAATGATTGGCATGAATGCACTAGTGCCCCTTCGAAAAGTTTCTGTGAATTGTCACAAATGAGAACGTTCACGTTACATTACATGAGATTAAAAAGAGCTGCCCTTGTGTTTCTTGCTGGCTCTTCTCGGGGTACTGCATTCGGAACCAGCAGCTCGTCGGTGGAGATGGGCTGCTGTTTGCATTTAGCCAATCTTCATAGACGAGTTTAGAGTGCCTTGTTATTATAAAATATTGACGTTTCTAAGTGTATATTTTAATACCAATAGAAAATAAACGGTTTTGAATTTTTTTTTAATTACTAATAATGTTACATTATTTACAATTGTACATAGTTAAAATTTCGTAAAAAATTTAAAACTTTGTGCGGTTGCCTCTATATACGTAGTAAGGTGAATTTGTCTATTCACCCTGAACACTAAATGTTACATGACCAAATTCAAACCGAAATGATCCTAATATTCATTCAAGTCAGCTTGTGCCATAAACCAACCTGAAAGTTTGCTGATGCATCATTAAAAAATCGAGATGCTGTGAATTTAGGAACCTCACAAAGTTAACTCACCAAGTAAACAAATTAACCAGATGACAACATCAAAATCTCATGAGGTAGCCATTAGGGAATTAGTTGTGAGCCCTCCCTTGAAGTCAATTTATTTACGGCTATGGTGCGTGGGCGCAGCTGCAGCCGTCCCTCCTTGCGCAGCTGCGCAAAACACAAGCAAGTAAGTGAAACAGGCGTGATGACATATTTGATGTAGTGCAATTTTCTGCAGAAATTAGGTGCCTTAGTTTATTGCGTGCTTATTTGTTTGTATCATTCAATTTTGTGGTGATTTAGATATTCATTAGAGAGGAATGCAGTCTTCATTTTGTTGAAGATCTATTAGGAGCGTACTTACAATATTCAATGTTGCATTACAAAAATAAGCGTTTAAAAATACGTCCAATATTAAGTATTTACCGAAGGTCATACTATCAAACACGTGTTGCATATACTTATGAAACTACTTACTGAAAAGTTACAATTTGGTATAACAAGTTTCAGTAAGTAGTTACTGAATTGGTAAATGATACGTTTTGTTGGTAAGTGGAAAAACTACATGCTTAACAACCACTGTTATAGAAACTAGTTTTGTGAGCTATTTCGTTTATGTTTTGCGATAAAAAGTAGCATTTACATATGGTAATACATAAGGTGGATATATATATATATATATATAAAAGTAAATAAAATATTTAGGTAGAAAGCGTGATTTGAAATAATCATCTGAACATCCAAAACTTATAAAATGTAGCTCTACCAATTATCTCACTATGAGCTACTAGTTTTAAAAATTGAGAGGTACTGTTGTTTGTCGTGGAACGGACACATATGCGAACGGCCTAATGTTGAAAGAGGAGTGTTATGTACAAATCTGGGAAGGCTATAAAAAGAGGAGAAGACCTAAGAAAAGGTAAATGAATTATGTAAACGATTAGAAGTGCAGGAAGGAAGTGTATGCAGATGACGGTTGATAATAATATACTTAGAAGGAGAAAACATACTGCGCCGACTACAAATAATGAGAAAAACGCAAAAGAATGACGAAGATGGTACACAAACTTTAAAAATATGGAAATTTAATACTTGAATATTTGTGAAACAGTGTCAAACATAAGGTTTTAAATGTGTGCCGTAGTCACTATAGTGTATATTTTTTTCTTTCATCAAAGCTGAATATCAAGTTACTTTTAAAAAAAAAAAAAAATTTTCCGTCTACCGTAAATCCCAGTCAATTAAATTTCCCCAATCAAAGCCACTTTCTTCATTTAGAAAAACAATAACTAAGGAATCTTGGAAATCTCCAGTCGGTGTACATGGCCGCCTCGACGGGAGCCGCATCTAAATATAGAAGCGCGCGCGCCACGACGCGTGCTCAGGGCGCATGCGCGGCCAACGAGCCTGTGTGTGTGAGCTCTAGACGCGCTATGAGCGCCTGGTACTCTCGCAGCTAATGTACCTGAGATCAGTGAACCTACTTGGCTGAAATACAGTGAATGAGATTAAACTTTATTCTAAACTATTAGGACTTCAGAAGTATCTGACAAACTGTGATAGGAATCAGACAACAAAGAAATTTTCCGAAGTATCTGAGAAGTTGTGATGGAAATCTGAAAACAAACAAATTTTCCATTTGTTTATTATTGCAAATGACTTTAAAATTATGAATTTCCGCAGGACAGCTTGAGCTCAGAATGAAATTTACAGTAATTTCAATCAACTTCCCTTAACTGCCGGATGATTCCGATAATGTTAGTGATAGAAAAACCAACGTGAGAAATAAGCGTGAGATTATGTTTGTATGTAAATATCAATATGTATTGTTTTCTTTCCACACTAATATTATATGCGAAAGTAACTCTGCACATCTATCTCAAGTTACCTTTTCACGCCTACTCGATTTTTGACAAGATGACGATGGGCTTCTCCTTTTAAAATATAGTTTACTTTTTACCTTAAAATTGAAACAAAACTGTCTATAAAAAAATCTATAAAAATTCTGATCCCTAAAACTTCGTAACTACTATGTTTTATACAACTCGTAACAGAATAAGCGCAATTCCTTATACACCGCAATTAGTATAATAATACAAAAAATATATGATGCCTTCATACTTTAGTAGTGTCTAACCAATTTTGTTAAATAAAGAGCAATAGTAATACGAATTTCATAGGTACGAGTAGCACTAAATTCAGCTATGCTAATTCATTTTTTAGAAAAATGTAACACATAGGTATTAAAGATATCTGAAATCGATTAAGTAGTCGATACTAAACAAAACAATTTCAGGAATTGCGCTTATTCTGTTAATGTATATCCATAAAGTAGATACCTACCTATACATAAAAGAAATGATGGAAATCTTAAGCATGACGAAACAGTTGACGTGGTTTCCAAGAAATTCGACTCAACTGCGCAGGAAGCACTCGTCAAATAAGCGCTCTTGTTGAGTCAGGTGAACATTGTCATCAGAAGCTTAACGTATCGCACTTCTTGGCATCATACATTTGCCTATATAGGATCTTTTTTATTATTTTTCAACACACTTGCTCATAAAGTGGCTCTAATTTCACTGCAATTAGGCACATAATGACACCTATAATCAAACTGAGACTTTTTGTTTGCTATTATTCACTAGTGAGTTATAGATTTTTTTTTTCAATTTTGTTGCTAGAGTTGCTTTGTTCTTAAAAAAGTTTCGATACAAAAAAGATCGTATTCAATCGTACTAATAAATTAATACACAAATATGGCTTGCTCATTTCATGCAACTTCGTATTTAAATAGATCATTTCAACTTGTACGTGTTTAATAAACAAAACTTTCACTCAAATATAACTTTGGTTTTCTCTGTAAAAACTTTAAATACCCCATTTTGTACGTGGCTAAAACGCTATCCACGACAAACCAAAGAAAAAGAAACCTAATTTTTTTAGTCCATGGCCGATCGCCATTGTAAGATGCGAGCGCATAGGAAAACGAGGCTGTATGGGCCTAGATCCTTTTGCCTTTTCCAAATTATATAAATAAAAAATTGGAAAACCAATTAATTTTCCCCGCCATTGCGAATGATTATTTTAAAATGATTTTTTAGTATTATTTATTCACAAGTGTGTTGAAAAACGTCGTATGATACACGTGTGTATTGATGATTACCGTCCTCGGCTCTCTTATGACCCTCGCCTACGGCTCGGGTCTCAATGGCGCCTCAGCGGTAATCACCAACTTTACTCACTTGTACCATAATGTACTATTAATAGGATTGCTTCTGACCTCAACTAAACACAGATAAGTTCAACGATGAAACGAGATCACCTAAAAGAAGCATATTTGGACTCGTGACCTGGGAGACATTTTGTTGTCTTTTTGTAAAGTCATAACATCCAGTACCGATTTCCAACATATCAAATTTTACCACTTTTTCGCAGACTTTGCCTTGGTGCCTACTTTTACGACTTTTCTTTATTTTAATATGCCGCAGCCGAAAACAACCAAATGGTCTTGTTGTTTTGCCATTATGTCAACATTTTGTACAGTCGTGCGCAATATTTCTTTGCAAAGAAAACTAATGATGGTGGTCTTAAATAAACATAATATCCATATCTACTTATTTAAAAAATAATAACAGGGCTAGCTTGCATCATCAGGAGGACCATAACCTATTCATTTCTAATTCTTACGACGCAAGTACTACGAGTACGAATACAGTAGGTACGCGTACACTGCGAAAGATCCTGTAAGATATCTAATACAGTATAGACAACACATGTAAGCAAAATATTTTAGGTAAATAATAATACTAATAATATAATCTCACGCCTTTTTTAATAAATAAAAAAATAAAAATAAAATAAAATAAATTTATTTCAGATTAAATCCATATCAACAATTAAAATTACAAAATTAAAATACAAATTAAAATTACAGATCAAAATTACAAAATTTTTTATCCCCGAGGGGGTAGGCAGAGGTACTCCATTACTGGATATACCCACTGAATTAATTCTGAGACCTGCGGGTTTCCTCACGATGTTTTCCTTCACCGTAGAGCTAGTGATAAATATGTACGTAAGCCTCACTGATTTTCGGCCGGCTCTTTAACTGTCTGGGCTATCACTGCTCTTTAAGTAAATAATATATTTTATTAAACTTTTGAAATTGCACTATGAACACTGCTATAGAATATTTTTATTGTCAAACATTATTCGGTGTAAAAGTCTGAATCAACTTAAATTTCAGTATGATAATTTACAAAAACTGATGTAACTTTGTAGCAGAAATATATTGTAGTAATTCAATAGGAAACTGTTAAGCAGAATAGGTTGCAAAATTATACTCTTAGAAATATGATACTGTTAAAGTGATGCAACATTTCAGCCAAAGTGACGAAGAACTCAGCGTTGGTCCAAAAACAAAAAATAAAAAACATCCCCTCAGCACCTTACACTTCGCCTTTTAAATGAATCATAAACTTTTACGAAATTTGTCTGCATATGTCTGGAAGAACATATGCGAAAGAATTGAAGAGCCGAATACCTACAGGATGTGTTAATAGGCTGACTCATTATTTTTTTCTTCATTATATATTTTACTTACTCGTATTTTGTATATAAAATATTATTAAGAAAAACGAGACGTGATAATAATTATAATGGTTGAAATAAAAAATGCCTTATTGGTTAATGATTTGATTTACTTAAAATTATTTATTACCATTGTAATTTTCAGACCCCTTTACTTGGTTCTATACCAAGGTCAGGTCAGTTCAGGTTGTCTCAGAATGTTTTCCCCCCTATGTTCGTAAGTTTTAAAAAACCTCATTTGTGAATTTTCTGACCTTAATCTACATTTTTCAGACCTTTCAAAAAGTTGAGTGTTGAACACTACGTTAAATTAAAAAGGTATTATTAAACTACGAATAGTACATACTTGTAGATATAATTTTTATATATATATATTACAGAAAATCAGCAACCTGATGGGAAATACTACGATCAAATCAAACTAGAGGCCAATCACAGGCTTTCTAAAGAAATCTTTTCTGATACACTAACCGAATCCAATTTGAACAAACAAAAACGATACCACAAACTAAGCATACCTATGTTTACAAAAGCAAATCTACAGCTACGCAGCCCGGCTCGCGCGCACATAAGCGAGGCGCATTATGTAGCCGCTTGCATCAATCACACGCACACTCGCGCGGCGGCCATCTTGGCTGCGCGTGGGCAGCCGCCGGCAGCGGCACGTGCGAGCTATTTTGGGCGGCGCCCGCCCTGCCCCGCGTCACTGCCCCGCCATTCTCAAGAGTCGCTTTTGTAGATGTGAAACTGATATTGACTTGGTTTAAGTGCTTTGGTGGAAAATTTTCAATTTACTCATTAGAACATTGACCGGTGAAATGCGTACGTTCTTGTATTAAAATATTTCAGAATATTGATTGACGATTTTCTTATGATTTTTTATTATTGGTTATTTTTACTATAATAGTTTTTTTTAAGAATTACTAACAATGAATGGAAATAATTCTGACGGTTAGGTGGCAACTAGCGTAGCACCCTCTCTCAATCTGCACTGGGCTTGCGTAGGAGATTATAGCTCATACTTCCTTATACATAAATAAAAGCTCATTGAAGAGCAGCGAGTTTTCTCAAGATCTAATATGTTTTTATCAGAAGTTTTTTATATCTGTATTGCGATTTCCTATAGTAAATATCTAAATACACATCTGTCCTGCCCATACTCTATGGCTTAGCACGATCACCGGCGGTCGTCTCCACATTTTCCATTTTCATGGCTTTTAATGAGCCGTTTACTATGACGAGAGATTAGGCACGCCGTTATGCGCGTCGCTTGTATAAACATACATAAAACTTTTTTGTAGAACAACAGGTTCCCTGAGATGCCGTAAAAAAGTTATTATACTTATTGACGATTGGCAATTGTTTTTACATGTTTTTCTGTGGTAAATTTGGGTTAATAGCCGACCGAGTGTAAAATCTTTTCAAGGTCTATAGGAGAACAATTCGGAATGTTCTGGATCATTCGACAGCTGCATGAATGAGTCATTTTAGGAATTTTAGAGCTATTACATCTAAAATGTACGTAGTTTCACCAATAGTTGGCCATGGGCAGAGCATATTTGTTAAGCACTCAAACTTAGAGTATTTTGTAGGATTTTAGTGATAAGTAGTATTAAAATTCCTACAAGCGTACTACAGGGATTTAATACTCATATTAAAAATAAAACGCCTACCACCCCTTGACTCAAAGTAGGTACTAAACAAACTATTCACCAATGTATTTATTGGACCCCAAAAACGTGACAGCGTGCTGTTACACATACCTTAAGACCTATTCTGGGTAAGCAAGCTATTTCACAATACTAATTTACCGTCGAGAAAGGGAATATTATGTACTTTTTTATTATAATTTTGTTTAAAATCGTTGTGATTTAAATTGTGTAAAGGTACTGCAAAAAGTAGACCGTATACATACCAGTACATGGTGTAACAGGGCCCTGCGTCAATGCACTACACTGTGTGAAGCATCTGAATAACTTTAAGCTCGCATGGCTCGCAAGCATAGATTATAATATATAAAAATACGTAGATATTTTACTAGAGCGCGCAAAATGAGGCCGACTAATGTAGGTAATTGACCTAATTTTATTTAGTTGCAATATTTGCATTTTTCACCTAGTCGTATTTCAAGAGCAATTGTTGAAAGGTAGCTGTCTCTTTCTTTATTATTCGTTTTGTATCACCTTTTCTATAAATACGCTTAGAAGTAAGTATGTACAAATGGTAGCCACTCGTAGCGGATCAATTTTCAAACGTGCGCAGTATGAATATAACTCATCCTTACTTCAATATCTTTGTTCGCAAGTAAATAAAACAAAGCAAGTCATCCAATGTCTGCAGTCAACTATCAAACAGTCGCCGAACCGAAATCCGTGGAACCACTCGTATCCGACACTTGTTCCACAGACCGACAGCTTGCACTCCTACCTATGAATAACTGATAAATGCTAGCTAGTTCACTTCTTGTTCTTCGTCTAAAGCCATAGACTTACTTTTGAAATAGAAAACGTAGTTTTTGGATTCAAAAATATGTATGTAGGTACATTTGCTTTATACTACTGATCAACAGGTTTTGTGGATCATTTGGGTGATTGGGTAATTTTTTAAACTTCTTTTAATCGTCTATTTATTAGTAAAATTCTGGAAAAAAAAAATTCTCAGTATTTCTGCCAAAAATAAGAAAAAAAAGAAATGCCATCAGGCTTCTGAGTACCTAATGTTCCGCATGGTTTTTCTTTGCAAAACATTTTGTAGGTTTATTATTATTAATTTTGTACCTACACAATTATGAATGAACATGTTCACAGCTATATGAATATTTTGACGTATGTCTCGGGGAAATTCCGTGTGCCCGGCGTGCAAAAAAATCAGAGCGTAGCATCATCATATCATAATCTAGCTTTTACCCGCGCTTGCGCACGTTTATTTCACCCCCTTAGGGGTTGAATTTAGCAAAATCCTTTCTTAGTGAATGCCTACACTGTATAAGCTATCTATGTGCAAAATTTCAAGTCTCTAGACCTAGCGGCAGTGCGTAGATATATCACCAATCAGTCAGTCAGTTTATCATTTTATATATATATAAAGTTTGTACTGTCCATTTCAATAGTGACCACAACTGTTATAGTCTCGAAAAGAACTGGCTAATTATGTTGTATTATTAGGCCTATGTGTACTCGCAAGAGTTTTGTTCTTATGACCCTACGTATCATCTAATTTAAGAATATCTTAAAAAAACTTGTTTGATATCTTCGTAGCTCCTAGGAAACAGTGATTGAAACATTCTATCGTGTTACATCTTCGTTCTTTTATGTTTTTATTGTAGCTCATGGCACGAAGTAACTTTTTATTGTACACCAAAAACATGAAGTAGGTACAGTGTGTTGTCTAGTTCCTTTTAGCGATATTATGAACGTACTAACGCTACGGCGCTCATTAGGTTAGGTTAGGTTAGTCCAGCAGTGGACTAATATAGACTGATGATGATGATGATGATGAACGTACTTGCAACGCCCCGCGGTTTCACCGAGTGTTTATTTCACCCCCTTAGGGGTTGAATTTTCCAAAATCCTTTTTTAGTGGCTGCCTACATTGTATAAGGTAACTATGTGCAGAATTTCAAGTATTTAGACCCAACGGTTTAGGCTGTGCGTTGATACATCACCAATCAGTCAGTCAGTTTATCATTTTATAAATATCGATTATTGTACTTAGGAAGACATTTGTCATCAGTAACTATAGAGCAAAATAAAATTTTTGTGCAGAAATAAGTGTAACTAAGTTAACACGAGTTTTCTTACAAGATACAACAAGTACTTTTGTCATTCAACGTGAATGAAATTTAGGTGACAAATTTACGAAATGCTTTCAAAATTGTTTTCAAAATGTCACAAGTGAAAACATTTCAGAAGAAAATAAATGTTTTTATATCTGAATTTGTTTGCAAAAGTTTTACGAAATCGTGTTAACTTCGCGGTACTGAAACTTTCAAAAGTAGGTATTTTCTTAAATTAGAATTGAGTGAAGGATTCTCGTTCTATTTTTAAATTCAAAGGGCTTCCTCTATTTCGTCAACAAGTCCGTGTTTTTTCAAAATTTAATTACCTACTATTCATTGAAAGGAATAAAAAAATAGGATATTTATTTTAGCATAAAAATTTGGTAGAAAATTGATTATTTCGAGAAATGGAATATCTCTGCCGAATCCCTCAGGGAGACATGCATAAATTTATGGTAGAGTAAGTAAATAAAATACCATACCAAATGTCAAAAAATTATTAACTAATAACACAGAATAAGTAATAGTACCTACTAACTAATAAGCACTAGCCAAGCCAAGATTACAGATCGCGAGTACATTGTATTGATACATAACTAGCGGTTCTGAGCGGTTTCGCCAGCGTAGTTCCCGTTCCCATGCGAATACGGGAATAAAATGTTATGCCTATGTTACTCAGGGATATTCTAGCTTTCTATTGGTGAAAGAATTTTTAAATAGTTTTTGAGTTTATTCGTAACAAACATACAAAGTCAAAGTCAAAGTCAAAATGTTTTATTCAATATAGGAACTTACAAGTCCACTTATTGAACGTCATTTCAACTCCACCGCTTCAGCATGTATGGTTGAGGAGAAGAAGCGGGGCAAGAAACTCCTCAACACAATATTCTTTTAATCAATTGTTACATATCACTAAATTGGGTTACATAATTTCGTTTGTTTTTGGCTATCGTATTGCGCTGGACTGGAGGAAATCTGTTCCAAGCATCATTGTCATTTATATAGTCGTCTAGTTTGTAATATGCCATTTTACAAAGTACATGTTTAACATGAGTTTTGAACACAGTTTCAGGCAATTTCAAAATATCTTCTGGTATTTTATTATAAAAGCGTATGCAAAGCCCCACAAAGGAATTATTAATTTTACTTAATCGTGACTGAGGTTGCTCTAGTTTATTTTTATTCCTTAGATTACAATTATGCCTGTCACAGTTTTTAGTATACAGTAATATGTTTTTCCGTACATACATAATGTTTTCATAAATGTACTGACAAGGCATTGTTAAAATATTAATTTCTTTGAACAGTTCTCTTAGGGAATCACGATTAAAATAAACGAGTCTTGCTGTGTCTACATCAGTAAGCCATCTGATTTTTCTGACGGCATAAGCAGCTGAGCTCAGTCTGTTAGATAATGCAGAAATATGAGAATTCCATTGAAGTTTGGAGTCTATCGTTATCCTAAAAAAAACTGTATTATCAGCGAAATCTAATTTGTCATTGTTTAAAATTATCTCATTCTCTACTCGTCTAACATTAGGGAGTACAAACTTTATACATTTGGTCTTCTTAGCGTTGAGCACTAGATTGTTTGCAGTGAACCATGAGAGAATTTGTTGAAGAGTGTCATTTACCTCGTCGAGCTTCTGAGCTTGTCTATCTACTTGGAAAATCAGAGATGTATCATCAGCAAACAACACTATCTTTGACAAACTCTCTACCATGAATGGAAGATCATTTATATATACAAGGAAAAGAAAAGGACCAAGAATCGAACCTTGAGGCACCCCAATTTTTACGGGAGCGCCCTGTGATTTACAATCATTTATTTTTACTTTTTGTATCCTATTTTCGAGATAGGACTGTAAAATATCAAGCGCTTTACCGTTGACTCCATAATGATTTAATTTACATAGCAAGGTCTCATGATCTACACAGTCAAATGCTTTTGATAGATCGCAAAAAACTCCAATTGCGTTTTGAGATTTCTCCCAGGTATTAAAAATATTCTTGAGTAAAGCTATTCCAGCATCCGTAGTTGAACGACCTTTGGTGAAGCCAAATTGTTCGTTATGAAATAAGTTATTTATATTGAAGTGTGAAATCATTTGATCAAGCAATAACCTTTCAAAAACTTTGCTAAGTACCTACTGGTAAAACAGAAACAGGTCTATAATTTGAGGGGTCTTTTTTCTCTCCTGATTTAAAAAGAGGAATAACTTTACTATGTTTCATTAGGTCAGGAAATAATCCTTTGTCAATACAATTGTTAAAGATATAAGCTAAATATGGTGCTACTAAGGTTATGATGAAGCTACATACCTTAACGGACATGCCCCATATATCTCCAGTACTTTTAAGTTTAAGTGCTCTAAAAGTTTTAATAACGGTATCCGGACTAGTGTGTCTAAATATAAGATATTCGTTACAGCTATTTACATTTTTTCGTAGAAAAGTTATGGCAAGAGATGTGGATGAGTTAAGGTGTTCTGTTGTTTTAATAGGTATATTAGTAAAAAAATGTTCAAATTCCCTAGCCACATCCTCACTCTTGGTAAATAGGCCGTGGTCCGTTTGAATAGCTAAGTCATGCTCACGTGGTTTCACTCTACCCGTTTCTCTGTTTATTACTTTCCAAACAGCCTTTATTGTGTTATCCGATTTTTAATAGTATTACTTATGGACATTGCTTTTGCACAAGCACAAACCTTTTTGAATGTTTTAGAATAGTTTCTAACATATTTCACAAACTTTTCATCATGGGTATATGATCGCTTTTCATACAATTCAAATAATTTGACCCTGCTTTTACGAATACCACTGGTAGCCCATTCGCTAAATTTAAATTTATTAGAAAGTATTTTATTTTTAAGTTCAAAATGTGAATCAAATTCCTCGGTTAAAACAGAAAAGAATTTCTTAAAATAGCCGTTTGGATCAGAATCAACAGGATCGGGCAAAGGTAACTTACACTCTAGTGCTCTTTTATACTTCTCTATTTTACACACTGTGACAGGTCTTATCTGAATTTTTACTGATAAATCGCGATTGTCCACAGGGAGTAAAATACACTGACCGCTGTGATTGGATTTTAGCTTATTTATTATAGTTTTACTATTAGGAATACAATTACAATAGATATTGTCAATGCAAGTTGCCGAAGTTTCTGTGATTCTGGTAGGATCTGTAAATACATTCATTAAATTAAAAGATTTGAATAAACATAATATCCTAGTTTTATACAAGCTTGGTTCAAGCAGATCCACGTTAAAATCACCACAGACCACAACACTTTTACTATTTTTACTTAACAACTTTAAGACCTCATCCATTTTGTTTTCAAAATTCTCAAAATTTACACTATAAGGGGGTCTGTATACGCATACAATGATGTGTTTCTCCAACAAAATTACAAATCTTTCCTCTTTATAATATAAGAATAGATATCAAATATATGGGTAATGAGCTGACATACTAATTTATCAACAGAAACTTGAAGTTAGGACTACACATAGCCTTGAGGACGTCGTCACCTACTGCGAATCTTTTTTTTTCAAATTTACTATATTTATATATATTTATTATATGTTGTAGCTGGTGCTCACAACTCCATCCGCGGGATTTTACGTAAGAACTATGTATTTTTAGGGATCAATAGTAGCCAATTGAAAAACGATTCTCAAGATGTAAACCATCTTCTAGTCAAATTTCATCAAGATCAGTCCACTGGCTTAGCCATGAAAACAGTTGTTTACGCATTTATAATAATAGTACAGATAATTACGTAGGGAATATTATGCAGAGGTCTGATGGTTGAAATGTTCCTATTACATCGAATACAAATAGTATATTTTATATCGAGGGACTAAACGAAGCCATAATATACCAGAGGTGGTTTGACAATGAAACCGAGGGTAGGTATATTAAGTTGGCGTTTAGTCTCGAGGTGCAAACTGTACTTTTTACTGTGAGTGCGAGAAATATAGTCAATTTACTACAAATTTATTTAAAACCGCACAAATTTTCACTCGACAAAAATTCTGAAACAGATTAACAAAGAGATTTAAGTTTCTTTGCAGATTAACAATTAAAACACACGGCGCCACTTTCTTTCTTTGCGGAAAAACCATGGAACTAAAACTCAACATTTTCGCAAAGAAGATGGTCCATACTCCACAGATAATTACTGGCTCTTTGAGTTTGTCTATGTCTCATTAAGGAAATTAAAAAAACTAATTACTTTTTACTCCCTAGGGACTAAAGTGGTCACTTTAGTAACGCTTCGTAGGGCTACATTGGCTTATTTTCTCACGCCTCTTTTATCCCCGAGTGGGTAGGCAGAGGTATTCCATTACTGGATATACCCATATTTCACGAGATATATTGGACCCCTAAACGTGATAGGTGGTGAGCCCATCGCCGGACCGGGTCTGTTTACACATGTCTCAGAATTAATTCTGAGACCTGCGGGTTTCCTCACGATGTTTTCCTTCACCGTCGAGCTAGTAATAACTATTTAAGTAAGTTTTTGAAAAACTTATTGGTACAGCATTCCTCACTCTATCACACAATTTCACTCCACACATTTTCCTCAACGATCTCATCTCCACGGCGTTCACTTTGCTTTCATGCTTCTTCTGCCACACCCAACATTCACTCGCATACATCAGCGTTGGAACCAGAACCGAGTTATGCATAGCCATCCTTGCCTCGTTGGACACGACCTGGCTAGAAAGGTGTGGTTTGAAAGAAGATGTAGTGACAAGAATAGAAAAGGGCATGTTACGCTGGCTTGGTCATTTAGAACGTATGGATGAAAGAAGAGTAACGAAAGAAATATGAATGTTGAAGGATGTAAGGAAAGAGGACGCCCCAGAAGGACGTTCCCGGATCAAATAAGTGACGTCCTTCAAAAAGCTGGGGTCCGGAGTGCGAAGAATAAAAGAGCGTGCATGAAAAGGCTTATGGATGTGAAGGAAGCGAAAGAAGTATGCAGAGATCGAGCAAAGTGGCGATCCATCGTCTCTGCCTACCCCTGTGGGACAATGGCATTATGTATGTATGTATATGTCATTGGTACATGCCAGGATTCGAACCCGAGTCTCACTGATTTTCGGCCGGCTCTTTAACCGTTCGGGCTATCACTGCTTAGTTTGGCTAATCTGACGATATAATACCGATTATCGTCATTGTCAACTTCTTGGGTGGCTTCCAAATGATATTTTTGTTCATGCTCCAAGGCTGCTTACGACCCATTTGCCGTTGGAAAGATTTATTTACTGTACGACCATTTTTTATTCGCAAGTGAATGTCAAAAACATATCTTGCGCGGCCATTAGTGACCTTAGAGGTGGGAATTATCATGAAGCTAGGAATTGGCACAGAGACTTGTTTTTCTTTTTATTATTCCAAGTGGTGCCTAAAGTGTGGCGGTTGGTGTAATATACAAAAATGGCCAAGTGCGAGTGGGACTAGAGCACCAAGGGTTCCGTACAAACTTGTAGGTATACCTATAAATAAAAGTTCACCCATCACGACAATCGCGTCATAAAAATTATTAATAATATTTTTACTATAATATTATGATGTAACTAAAAATTAACGGTTTTCGCAAATTTTTCCTTTATCTGTGCTATAAGACGTTGCTTCGTACCAAATTTCATGATTTTGAGTTTTGCGGGAAGCAGGTACCCTGTAGATTTTGATTCCCTTGCAAGAGTCTAAAATTTTGAGGAAATTTGCAGCATGAACGGCTGTATCTTTTGATTGCGTTAGCTTCACAGCTCCAGCGGACAGTAGACCTGAGTACTGATATAAATTCCAGCTTGATACCTCTACGTGTTCCTGAGAAAAAAGGTCTTGACAGACAGATGGACGGACGGACAACAAAGTGATCCTATAAGGGGTTCCGTTTTTTCCTTTCGAGGTATGGAACCCTAAGAAGTCACTCATGATGCTTATTATGGTAAATGTCATGAATAACAGAAAATATGTATTTTTTTTTTCAAATAAGTATCTACATTAAAGTCGTTATTCCAAATAAGTACCTATTTACATTAAAGTCGTTAGGATGCGGATGTAGAATGTGCTTGGCGGGGTCGTTTGATAAATTCCAGATTACAAAAGTAATAAAAGAACCACATCACAGTCTATTCCTTGATCTGTAAGGAAGATTATAGTTCATAGTTCCTCATTGAGAACTCATAATGATCGTTAATAAGATTTTTAGTAAAAAAAATTCAGAGTGCATCATTATAAATTTAATCCTAAGTCTTTAAGGTATAGGTGCTCATCACTGACTATCCTACTAATATTATAAACGCGAAAGTTTGTACGTATGGGATGTCTGGATGTTTGATCTTCTTTTACGCAAAAACTACAGAACGGATTTTGATGAAACTTACACTTATATAGCTTACACATAAGAATAACACATGGGCTATATTTTATCCCCATATTCCCACGGGAACGGGAACTACACGGGTGAAACCGCAAAGTGCTGCTAGTTAAAATATTTACTATAGCAGTACGTACAAAAGTTATGTTTGTAACTTTACCTCACACCTTTTTACCATAAAATTAGGCAGATATAGTAGACCGCCTATGTTAGTTCTATTACATATTATATGGTTATAGTGGTGTAGGTGATCCTAATCTTTTAAATAAAGTTTGTTAAAACCTGAGTCATATAAAAAAAAAGATTTTACCAATAGACTTAAAAACAGGAAACATTTACAGACGAGTTGACATAATAAACTCCCCAAACCTTTAGTACCCCAAAAACAAGGGTCTGAAAAATCCTTTGATTTCCTGCTCGAATACTTTTGCGGGGTCAAGTTACCAAATTCAATAGGGCTTGAATTTAAAACGTGGTTGAGTTCAGCTACCAAGTGAATTGTACGAAAATAAAATGATTTTGGTTTATAGTTACTTTGAAGGGTTTTTGAGTAAACATTAAATGACAATTTTATTTTATGTAACTCGCCTAAAACGACAAAATGGCAACCAGTATCTTTGGTAGTGTAATCCTTGCCTTTAATACGAGTATTTATACATCCGTTTTTTTACGGGTTTACAGTTAAAATCATCTTATTATCGTACGATAATAGAAACCAGTCTTGATTAATTTTGACACGGAGATACGAGTAGTTTGCTTTACACGCTCATCTTATTGGTACATTTCATTCCGAAACGCAGACAAAATCACTTCAGGCATGCAAAAGCTAGTTACTCACTAAATGTAGTCATACAAATGGAGTCCAAGCAATAACTAAGTAAGCATTTTACAGACAACTTAGGTATCTACGTCAAAGACTTTCTTTTAACATACAACACTCAAGTATCAGCCTCCCACGGGCGCTCAAGAACAAAAGGTAATCCTATTATGTCTGCATGCCGTTACTTGACGGAACCTCCTCCATTAGTCTTGGAAGTCATTTTTACAGGTGATTAAATAGTTTACTGAAACTTACGTTCAATTAGCACTAAGTTTATAAGTGATCCTTTATACCTACCTCTCTCAAAGGAGACTTACCTGAGGCTCGATTACGTCACTTCATGCCGTCGTCCAAAAGTATCCTTTGATAACCAATATAAATAAGTGGGGAAACCAGAGGAAACCAAGTGTCCTCTATTTCGATATATGAACAAATATCGGATTAACAAAGCAGAATGATCTGTCTGAGCCATTGTTTTTGAATGTCAGTCGAACTGACCGCGGAATCGATACTCTAATCTATATATCTACTTCTTCTTCTTTATATATAACTAGCGACCCGCCCCGACTTTGCACGGGTGCAATGCTTATACTAAAACCTTCCTCTTCAATAATTTGATCTATTAAAAAAACCGCATCAAAATCCGTTGCGTAGTTTTAAAGATTTAAGCATATCCTCCATCTAAGCAAAACAATTAAACTGAGCTTTGGCCCTTTTCTGCTGCTGCTGCACACACGCATGTAACTGCTTGATTCAGCAGTTTTTATTGTTTTTTTTTATATCCCTTGTTTGTGTTAATATAATTTCATTGTTATTGCTTTATAAGTGTGTTTGTGTGTGTACCTGTGGAAAAAATAATCATTTTTTCTTTCTTTCTTTTTACTGGAACATTCAGTTTGGATCAAAGCAGTCTTAACAGGTTAGTGTTATAGTAAATAAAGCATTAGCCATTGCCTTGAGCATGGAATGCAGTCTGTAAATCACCAGTGCGTTCTTTAGAAGTCACCTCGTGTTGATTGAGGTTTGCAATAAATAACCTGACAGCCAAAGAATGTCTTTGTCTTCTCAGTTACCAAGAAAACTAGAATGTGACTAAATAGGTACAGCTAGCAAGATTATAGCCCAGTCAAATTATAATGTCTTACAAATCGAAAATACTTTAGGTTATTATAAAATATTTTAGGTTACCTATTAAAATTTAAATTTTCAGTGCGTTAAAAAGAGGTTTTGATACAGATTCCTTCCAAAAGTCACGAAAAACAATTTGGCGACTCTTAAACTAAACTTTTATTGTGTTGTACCGTACAGCGCAGTGCAGCTAAAGCTAGGAGCTCTTCAGTCAGCTCTCGGCAAATGTAATTTTATTGACATCGTGTTTCTTGGAAAATTGCCTTGGTAGCTTTAATATATTTTTTATTATTTGTCGTAATATTACGCAATATTCGTAATGATGTCTATGTTATTTTATTGGTTACTCTGATATCTTGCAAGATAGTTGTTGCTGCTTTTTGACTTTGCTGTTTGACTAAGCCTTTCAAAATCCACCTAAAAAGGTCATACCTAACTAAAAACCGTAATGCTGGCTGGCGATATGGCGACAAATTCGTAAATGGAATGTCATAAGTTTGGCAGTTAGCGGCGCTCGTCACCGCGCGAGCTGAATGGCGCGGTGTCGTCATGAGGAGCAGCGCAGACGCCGTCTCGGCAGCCCAGCACTAATTTTACCATCTGGCTCGCACACACCACTAAGTTTAGCCGCCCCAAGATAGCCCGGGTCCACGACCCATCGCGCATAAACTTTTCACAATTAGACTATTATTTTTGGTAGCAAAGTCAGTCGGTCGATTATTAATAGAGGCTTTTCCGAGTTTATATTCGTTACGTGTGTTGTGGTGTTAACTTTTAGTGAATTTATACATAGACGCTTATAAATAGGATGTGCTGAAGTTGCGTCTGACGGACGGGGGAATACCTTCCTGAAATATCGTACTACGGGCGGTGGTTTGCGTGTTTTCGGACGCATTGGTAAACGATTATTTATACATTGATTGCGAGCTGCCCGGTTTGCGCAGGAGTTAGTGCTACGCCAGCGTGGCGCGCGCGCACCATCTTCGTAGCTGTTGCGTGGCGGCGCACACCTAGTGTTTTGCTATCGCATTGATGGGTATCCGTAATCAGTTAAGGATTATTGATGTCAATAAAAAAATATAAGTTCTGATTCTATCAATTTTGTTTATTGACAAAGACAAAAAAATGCGTTGTTTGATTAATCTTTTTTATTATATTTTTATCGATTCTAAAGTAGCTGTAATATATGTATATGTCTTTGAAAACATTAAAAAGTTTGTAGGTACCAAGTTATTTTAATCATATAAGCTTTAAGGTCTTTGCAACTCATGAATATCGACATTTCCTCTGTTAATAAATAAACAAAATAAATGAGAAAATTAATCGCACACGAGAAAATATACTGTCAGAAACCATTATGACTACAGCGAAGTGCATTCGAGTTTAAACTCAACTGAGAGCTAAGGGGGGTGTACATTCACTCCCACCACCCGCCAGACTGTCGGGTATTTTGGTCTGGCCTGATGTGTCAATTTGAATTAGCGAATGCAGCGCGCGAATTGCTAATGTCATGCGAACTGTTTCGTTCGACAAATCCTGAGTTGGGGTAGGTTGTGACTTGAGATTGCTGGAACTGTGTAACAGGGATTTGTCAGTAACTTGACATGAAAAGCAACAAATATTTTATACCTTGCTTTTAATTGGATGAAAAATGAACAAGTACAAGGTTGAAAATTAATAACCTTTACAGAAAAATATTTAATAAATATCTTATCCAATTTACATACCTACCTGCTTAGAATCACAACACAAATAATTAACACTTAATGTTTAAGTTATAAGTACTTATTCGACAAAATTAAGACAGATAATAATGGTGAATCACAAATTATCCAAAATATTATTGAATCTCTTCTCTCTAAATGAAAAACAAAAGATATAACAGTTAAACTAATTCCTGTAACGGTATAACAAAAAAAGCAGACAAATTGTGACAGGAAGCGGGCCCAGCCGGTGAGCGGGCACAAAAACTGGGCTCGGTCATCGACCCCACATCACCCGGTACTCGTAGCATAATATGTACCAGCCCTTACAGTATCCGATAAACGTGCATGTGATATGACCCACGGTGCTCGGGATGACGCAGGTTCTATACGCTCAGCTTAATAATTTAATTAAGGGTTTCGTTGGGATGGAATTTTTCATATTTTTTTTAAATTGCACCGAAAAGTTTTTGGGTTTTTAAAGGGTCTTGCTTTTTGGATTTGATAAAAGCGGTTTTTTATTCCAAACGCCAAAACTAAAATTGGCGTTTTACACGCCACTCCCTCAACTCTAGTGTTAGAAATGTTATTGAACTTTTCATTTAATTTGACTGACAGAACTTGAATTAGGCTGAGTTAACCAAAAACAAGTAAACAGTTACATCGAAAAGCATTAATTGCAAAAAGTGCTTTCAATTTACGACGCGACTGTTTCATTGACTGATTTACTAAAATCAGTACTATAACAGCTTGACAAAACAAAATAAAATCGCCCAGAAGACCACCCAGGACAAAAACTGAACGCGATGAAAATTAAATTAACTCTGCTCAACTAAATTCCGACGCCAACACACATGAAATCAATTTTCATGCAGGGTGCATTATTTTGTAGTTCCCCAGCGGAACTACGTGCATTTGGCGGCGCCAGCGCAGCGCATGGGGACGAGATACCGTGACGTAACACTCGGGTGAATGAAGGGGAAGTTTTTTCAGGTACGTCAATGGTTTTCATATGAACAAATGGTAGTTTTGAATGACGTTACTATTCTGTCTGTCGATGGAATAATTTAAAATAAATTATAGGCACGTAGAATTAGTTCCATAAAATAACACGAGAAGGTAATTACTATAGCCTATTCGTGTTCTTAAGATAGTTTTATAAAAAAAATAACATTGATGACGAAATTTTTTTTTAGAGAGCAGTGATAGCCCTGACGGTTAAGGAGCCGGCCGAAAATCAGTGAGGCTCGGGTTCGAATCCCGGCACGTACCAATGAGTTTTTCAAAAACTTACGTACATATTTATCACTAGCTCGACGGTGAAGGAAAACATCGTGAGGAAACCCGCAGGTCTCAGAATTAATTCTGAGACATGTGTAAACAGACCCGGTCCGGCGATGGGCTCACCACCTATCACGTTTAGGGGTCCAATATATCTCGTGAAATGTGGGTATATCCAGTAATGGAATACCTCTGCCTACCCCCTCGGGGATAAAAGGCGTGAGATTATATTATTATATTATATTATTATTATTAAATTTTGTAGATTCCACTACGCAAAATTATTAATTAATTTAGTACCTATCTGTTTCAGTATAATATTTTCTTTTACAATATTATTTTTATTTCACGTGCACAACCCTTGAAAAAAGATTGATCATTTGCAGGAAATTGCGCCTACTACCGACAATAACCGCACAATAAACAGTTATTATCTAAGTCTACAATTAGCGTACGAGAATATTGCAGCTAATATTACAAGAAAGCCAAAGTCGACATTAAAGGTTTATTTACAATAGCCATAGAAAATAGTATAGGCAAAGAGGAACTGTGTAAGATAGAATCTAGCAGCGAAACTGTATTTCCTGCTTGTATATCTAAATTAATTTTATTCTACTATTAAAATATTAAAACCATGTTATTTTTAATAACCTAGGTACAATTTTGCTTTAGCTCAGTCTATACTTCTTAGGCTGAGTTGTATATTAATCTTAAATAGTAACCCAACAGAAGTTGTCCTGTCAAAATCTCATAGAATGCTCTTTAAACTCTTTCCTAATTTTTCAAGCAAATTTTAATTATTTTCTTGATCTACGAGTGTTAGGTACCACGCCAACATAAAAAAAATCGGTTGAGTCGTTCTCAAGTGATGCACTTACCAACAAACAGCATTTCATTTTTATTTATGCAAGAATGGTGGTTTCAATCAATTCTTACTAAAGTTACTAAGTAGTACCTACATAAATTCTTAAAAACTACAATTCTAAACGAAAGATTTATAACAATCGTCGGGTGATTCCTTAAAACTTAAAGCTTTAAAGCCATAACACTCGAAACACAACACTCCCTTTCCTCCCATTTCCTCTCGCCTCCCCTCCACGCTTCAGCATCCGGCGCGACACCTGCGCCCGCGTCGATCCGTCACACCAGTTCACTCATGCGCGCAGAGTTATTACTTTTTAATACTCTCTCTTCGGTTCGAAGTAATGGACTTTTTGTTTTCACTGTTGAAAGGCAGTAGATTTGAAAAATGGTTATTTAACTCGTACTTTTCTTGAACCAGCAACGTTTTTTTCATGTAATAAAATGATAAATCACTTTTAGTATGCATTTGTTTGCCGTACTTTTAAAAAATGAATTAGGTGACAGGGCTATATAACTTTCTTTAATAAAACTAAGCAGCCATATTAATAGTCTACTTTGGGAACTGCTTTTAGAACCGATATCCAATATTTAGCTAACAAATGTAATTTATTTCATTGTACAAACGCTTACAATAAAGTGAAATAGTTTAAGTATATTTCAATGTTATTAGAACTAACTTGTCAACGATGCAGCGGTGGAGATGCAATGACTTTCAAAAAGTGGACATTTTGGTTTGACATGATAATTAGATAAGCTACAAAAGAAAAGGCAAAAATCAGTTCTGAAATCAAAAATTTCAAAAGACATTTAAAAAATAAAAGGTTGAGGATCTACTCAGGCTAACTTCCAAGAAAACGAAGTTGCAAACGACTAGCAATGCAAACAATCCTTTGACTGTAACCGGCTGTGAATACATTATTCAGTCACCGCTAAGTGGCGGAGCCATCCGCCTCTGTCCATATTTTATTCAAGCCCTGACTTGACACGTCGGCGCTTCCCCCTCCCCCCTCATAAGGGAGGCACGTCAGTTCCGTGCCCAATTATGCACACGCTGAAAATGTCACAGCCACTTATTGTAGAATGACCCTTAGACCTATTGGCCTTTTATTTCGGTGTTTTGGGTTAGGATGGTGCGTTTGGATGCAAGGTCGCTTAATTCGGTGGTTGTATTTTGGTTTTCGATTACCTGTTTTAAAATTTAAATGGAAAATTAAGCTCTTTTATTTTTTTTTGTTATAGGTGCAACCGCTGTAATGTTTGGGTACACCAAGATTTAAAACTGGCTTCTCAAAAATTTACGAATATTAGTTTTGCTTCATAATTTTTGTCATGTCTTATTCAAAAGAAAACTTTGGATTAATCTTGGTGTGTGTACGCAGTATTTTCAAGTAGATCCAATAAATTATTTAACTCTCATTTTACATAATTATAATTTTATATGAACAACAATTTCCCATTTAAGTTAAACTTTTTAGCGAACAGCCAAGCGTTTAATCGTTACTGACGTTTCCGGTTGAAATGCAGTTGCAACGAAGCGCAGTGCAAAAGTCACGAATTATTTTCGGACCATGGAACACAGAAAACCGCTTAGCTCGGTAGTTTATTAATGAAAATTGAGCGACATCCCTTGTAACGGTCTACCTGATTTAGACTAGTTACCTGAGAGAGATCTAGGACAAGATATTTCTGTGGGATGGACTCCATGTTTCCAACATGGCATTTTTAGGTCAATATTGCCAGAAACTAAAGTCAATATAAATAGTCTAGAACTTTGTTTGTCAAAGTAAATATTATGTTGTGTATAAATAAATAGATAAGTGCAATATAAATATGTTTAGATTTTGAAGTAGAGCAACAAAGACCGTCGCGAATCAAAGTGACTCTTTTTCTTTTCACAGTCAGATCCAAAAGCAGTATTTTTAATATAACCCAGAACATACAGTTTTTAAAATAATTATGCTGATTAAAGTTGGACAAAATCGCCGACCCGTAACTGTATAAACTACGAAAGAATAACAATCGATAAAGTTAATGGCAATGTAAGCAGCAGAGCTGCGGAAATTGGAATATGTGATTCATACCGACATGGTTTGAAGATAAAATTTTTAACGAGAGGTTTTTGAAATTAATGAAACAGTATCGATATCAAAGTAATCGAATTTATTTTTCAGTAAAAATCCATAACATACCTAATAATTATTCCCCGGTCGCGCAAGGCATTACGTGTTACTTTACGTGGTCCCAAAAATACGCTGGTAAAAGTGGGTACTTTTATAAAGAAGTTTAAGGCGAGAGCATTTATATCTATGCATACGTACCTTGTATACTATTATCATTTCTCATGTAAGTGAATTTATTCTTTATTAAAATAAAGTTTCTTTAACCACATATAAAAGAAGAAACTGACTGATCGATCAATGTACGGCGCCTAAGCCACTGGGTCTAGAAGAATAAAATTTAGCATACCTAAAGGTTTCTTAAATGATGTAAAGTGAGCACTTTGAAGTGAGATTTTTGTAAATCCCCACGGGAATGGAAATAAACAAGATCTGCGCGCGTAACGCCGCTGGGCACCCACTAGTTATTTTACAAAATTACTAACCATTACTATTTTCGTAATACTACTAAAACTACTACACTTACTTACTACTTACGGTACTTTTCAAAACTAAAGTGCCTAAACCATGGCAGAGTTTCAACTAATTATTTATTCTATTACTAAACGATCTGAAAATTTCTAATGAATTTCCTTATTTAATCCCTTTGACAATGCGTGTCTCCAGCTAATTAATTCGGGCTTAATGTAGCTTGTCAAGTTGAAGTACGAAGTGACACATCAAGTTACATGGTGGCGTCGTACAAAGCTACTTCGGTCAGAATGTTAGAGCCACGTCATGTCAGACCGGGTGTGTTCGCCTATGTGTTAGTAATTTACTTGCATATTTATTTATGATGGAAGGTGTATATTATGCACAATCAACGTAGTGTTTCGTACTTAAATTCGAGATTCGTGCAAAGACATTTATTTACCAGAGTTAAAGAACACAAAAATATATCTTTCTTTATATAAATTCAAATCGCTTGAAACCTCTTTAGTTCCAACATAGGCCCTATAAATTTATAATCTTATACATTATAAAATTCTTCAATAAATACTCGTATAATAATTTAACAAAATAAAATGATGTTGTAAACATTCTTTGCATGAGGGTTTATGGTTCATGGGTATGGTGAGTTTAAGTTGCACCAAAACTGCAGACAAACTACAATTTGTGCAGACCGTCTATTTAGATACTTACAGCTCTGACTTGCAAAAGTGTATGAGTTACTGCGATAATACCTACTAGTGGGATTAACTAACAAGAGCAGTGATAGCCTTGTAGGTAAAGAAAAGATCATGAGGAAACCCGCGGGTCCCAGAATTTATTCTGAAGCATCTGTAATAGGACCCCGGTCCGGTGATAGGCTTGCCACCTGTCACGTTTAGGGTTCCAAAAAATATATACATTACTTGAGAAAAGATAACTTTTCCTACCCCCTCGGATACAAATATACATGGTCATTTTAAAATAAGTGAAAATATTTAGGTAAAGGGTAGATCAAATGATGAACAAGAAACGTTGATTTTTATTTTTCGTTACTTTAATAAATAACATCGATTAATTCTAAAATTAAAAACCAAACTGCCGAAAGTATCTAAATAAGTAAATAAATAATAAAAGCCGAAAAAAGTGGCATTTTAGTGCGGTAATCTTATCAAAATAATATTTTTTTCATTAGAAAAAAAAACAAACAAAAAAAAACATCTCTTTACATGTTAATTCTATTTCTCTTACATATCTCCACCTACCCTTAAAATAATTGCAACTGATTTAATCAGTTAAGAACCGCCGGTTCCAATTGGAAGCGAGACACAATTAAAAATCTATTGTGTCTGTGATTCATGGTCTGAGAGGTTAAAATGATCTTATATATTTTATTTTCGTTTCAGCTATAATACCGAATAAGTATAATCACTTCAACTGCTACGCTTTCGCTGCTATTTTCAACCACTCGGAAGGAAATTGTCCTCATTCGTAATGCACCTTACATGAGTTATTAGCTGGATAGCGCATTATGAGTTCTTTACAAACAGTTGCTTGTTCAAATAGGCATTTACTGGGATTATTTTTGTCTCCTAACTTATTTCTAGTCATCAATTTCGAACTACGGAGATAGGAAACAACTTTCTGTCCTATTTGAAAAGGTTTTTTTGATTGACTTGGTTTTACAAAATTAATATACAATTGTAAATTACACTCTCCAAACTACAAAACAGTTATACAGTTATACGGATCTATTGGCTCAATTGGTAGTGACCCTGCCAAATATTAATATTTATTTAAATATGGCTATTAGCTATAATTAGTACCCATAGTGCAATTGGCACCTACCTAGATTGGGACTAAATAACCGTGTGTGAATTGTGTAACAAAACTAGGTACTATCGAAAAAAGTTCTGCCTGATACACCTAAGTGTCATTTTAGCAAACAGCTACCACCCCGTGGCGAGAAAGCCCTCACTTATAGGAACAATGACAATTACAAAAAAGTGTTTCATTCATGTTTATGACCATTTAGTGTCGATGAATGGATCGGAATAGAAAAAAAGACGGTTTTACTGGTTTCCCATTGTGTAACTCTAAGTAGGGGTATAATAAAATTAGAGCTTATACAAGCGACAATTCTTCTAAATGTATCAGGCTTAGCGTTTGCTGATAGTACATATTATAAAATACTGTTATTACCTATGTTGTGAAATTGTATGTTTTCCCCTGTGCCCTTCTATAAATCGCACCTTAAAATTTGTAAAACAATCAACCACCAACCAACCAACCAGGTTAAATCCATTAAATACTTTTTTCCTGATATACTTAGTAATAAAAATCCATCCATTATATGAAACTTTTGCGTTAATAATATAACTGGGATCATTCTCCATTGACCAAATAACTGTATAAAAGTCCTGATACCTCAAAATCTTATGTTATTTGGAACTGCACCTGTACCATACCATTCCAGTTATTATCTATTATAT
The DNA here is from genome assembly GCA_963855545.1 of Ethmia dodecea. NCBI lineage: Eukaryota > Metazoa > Arthropoda > Insecta > Lepidoptera > Depressariidae > Ethmia > Ethmia dodecea. Next base: position 14,987,083 of record OY979438.1, on the reverse strand, counting down.
AAAAATTATAGAGATAAAAACTCACTTGTGAGTGAAATTTACTATTTATTGGAAATAAACCCTAAACTCACGCCCATCACATTACGAATTCCTGTTCCGTTGCACAAGCAAACTTCCTCCTAACATTGATCTGAAAAGTTCCAGATATAGTCTCAATTACTCAACTCCCGGGCTATCGTTGCGCGGGAGCCGAGACATATTAACCATCCGAAGCTGTTTGGCACAAGTGGTTGTTCATTTCTCTGAAAGCATGTCGAACTGGGTTCGAGTCGTTTTATAATTCACGAGTTTGATTGTAGATGCCATTTTTCTATCAGTTTCTATTGTCTGCTTGGAAAATGATAAAAAATACTGTACTTGTTTCTAAATTCATAATGAACTTGTAACAACAGGATGCTGAAAGGTATTTTCTCACAAGTAAGTTTTTGTCTCGATACAAATTACGTATATAGAATACTAGCAGCGCCCCGCGGTTTCACGCGCGTAGTTCCCGTTCCCGTGAATACGGGGATAAAATATAGCCTTTGTGTTATTCTGATGTATAAGCTATATAATTGCAAAGTTTCATCAAAATCTGTTCAGTAGTTTTTGCGTGAAAGAGGAACAAACATCCATACATCCATCCATACAAACTTTCGCATTTATAATATTAGTAGGATTGAACTATGATGTATTTCTCGGTAATTCTTAATTTAACTGAACTTATCTAAAAAAACCTCAAAGTTATGAAAACATTTTTAATCCTGAAAAAGAGTATTTAATTTTAATCTGACTTGAAATTTACCGTATAAAAAAATTACAATCCGCTTTCAGTATTTATGCCCCATCCATTTTGATCTTGCGTATTTTCACTTTGTTACCGTTGTTACAGACAATGTAAATTAATCGATTTTAAATGACAGATGTAGTATTCATTTTTAGACATGTGATCGTGTTTGATCTCAAGGGATTCTTTTCTAATCTACATGTAAATGTATGACATTGACACAACAGCTTTGTTGTTGACAAGTCAATATCGAAATCCGAAGGTTTTCCGATATATTTGTTACGTAAGTTTTTCTGTTGTTCTGAAAAAAAATATCTACAAAACACTGGCTATACCGGTCAACTCCAGATTGTTGTGTGTTGAATTGCCGTCAGTGATATTGTGACGTCATGTGCTATTTTTAATTGTTTTCAGATACTTGAAGCTATGATGTTATGCTAAAAGTTTTACCGAATATTACATTCTCCGCTCGTAGGTACTTTTTTCTTTACTTGGACATTGGCAAAAGTCACCAAAACCACGGTGCAAGCCATTATCACCTAAAAGAAGAAGAACATTTCTATTCATGAGCAATGAGCATTTTTGTGAGTTTCATAAGTGACTGTTTACAGTATAGTGGCTAAAAGCTCCGCTTAGTTTCGGACTAAGTTAGCAATTGTGAATTGTTTTTGCGAACCATTTGCTTTATCAATGAAATTAAAATACTAAAGTTTATGGCCAACAACATAAGTACAACATGTAACAGAATAAGCGCAATTCCTGAAATTAGTTTGTTCAGTATCGACTACTTAACCAATTTAAGCTATTTTTAATGTGTTAATTTTTCCAGAAAATTAGCATAACTGAATTTAGGGCTACCTAATATGGAAACCGTACTATTATTGCTCTTTATTTAAGAAATTTTGTAAGACAAAACCAAAATTGGAATGCATCATTTTCTTTTATATTAATGTACTAATTGGGGTGTATAAGGAATTGCGCTAATTGTATGACGCGTTGGATAAATAAATAATTAATTACGTATCTAGTTAAGCGATTGCTCACTATACATATCAACAAGTCAGTACTAACAAGAAATGTTAATTTTCCACTGATTTATAGTTTTACGGAGCTTTACTTTAACGCTTCACTTTCCAAACATCTTAACTTCTTCACTTAAAGTGTTTTATACTGCCATAAAATTCGACTTTAGTGTCAAATCGTAAAATTTCACTTAACTCTCATTAGCAGGTCGTAAGGAAACTATTTTGTTAGGGAAAAAAATAATGACTCATTAATTACTATTTTTTGTTAACTATTTTGTCAGTACAACTTTTTCTGTTCTAATCGATTTCGCTGAGTGATTGGATGCCTTTTTATGTGGTTTTAAGTGACTTTAAATTCTTGCTTTTTGGGACGACACAAAAAACTATGTACCTACGTTTTAAATAAGTAAAATATAATACTAAACATTTTTATTAAAATCAGCTTCTTGTACTAAACTACTGTTGTGAGAGGAATCTTTCATAAAAATCACGCTACAACTTTCGTATTAAATGAACACATCCAGAGTTCATCTTTACAATCGAAAAATGTTATTTCAAATGTCGATTTCAGCTGTACGATCGATTAGTAGTCAGCCAGTCAGTTTCTACTTTACACCACCCAAACCTCGTATAGCGCAAAGGAAAAATCAGAGGTGTCACGAATCCCCGTTGCATTGGCAAGCTGAGCGTTTCGTGTCGCGTTACAGACGCGCCTGCAACCTGAACAAGGTGGGGGAGGCAGGATGTCGGCCACATGGCCCGCAAGAGGCGGCTGCGGCACGGGCGCTTGCGACGGTTATCGCGCCGAGAGTGTTTGTGTGGACATACCTCAATCGTTCTCAATTTAAATCTTATTTTTTGTAGGGTTCATAAAATGCGCCGGTGGATAGTGGGTATTTGCAGTAATAGAGTATTGTAGTAATAGACTCACAAAAATACAAATGTATTCTACATTTGTATTTTTGTGAGTCTTCAGAAAAAAAATTTAGAAGGTTGACTACATATTTGCTTCGGTAAGAATAAATACTACATGCTCATTTAGTGTAGTATTAAAATGAATTCAAGCATTTTGTGTAAGAAGTTGTGAAGTACATGTGCTAATAACGAACATAATCACATTCCATATCCAAAGTTGATTATCGCTTAGATGATTTTACAAGCAAGCCTTTCAGAATCGTCTAAAACCCGATATGTGAGATAAGATTTTTCGATAACACGTTTAGATAAATATTGAAAACTCTCGTATTATGATCGACGATGCGATGGACGTAGAAATATGGAATTTGGAGAAAATATTCATTGAGTAAAGGTGTATAGAGAAGGGATCGAACAAAAACGGCTATGGTGCAGGCAACATCACTGAGCATTCATTAGTCAAACTATAGTATGAAGGCATGTCTACATTAGTATAACGTTAAGAAACCGTGAGTAACATTAAAAATCGACGTGGCTAGCACGTGTGTACGGCAATTTCAGACAAATACACAAGTACCCGAATATATGATTATACATACCTACAAATACAATTTTATTTACTTACTTGTAATCTAGATAATGAAATTCCGCAGAAAAGGCTAATAACCGTATTACATTGAAAAAAAATACACCTATAATGGAACACCCTAGTCTTCAATTTTGTTGATAAATGTAATTTTGTTTCGTTTAATTACGGACATGATCTTTTGGTACTGTCTGTTGTAGCTAAATCTTTTGCAATGAAATACCTTTTGCTACAATCGGAGTTTGCCTCCCGCAACGCGGATTCCGTACAAACTTCTAGGTAGATAGTTTAAAATATATTTTTATGTCAGAAAATAACAAATATGAATTGTAAAGATTTGAAATAAAAATTATTATTATTACTATAGAAAAGGACCGATTAAAGTTTTTAGGATTTTGTTCTTTACTTGCGCTATTATACCTCGCTTTGAAGGTGAAGAAAAATATCGTGAGGAAACCCGCAGGTCCCAAAATCCATTGAGACATGTGTAAAAGACCCGGTCCGACGATGGACTCACCACCTATCACGTATCTCGTGAAAAATGGGTATATCCAGAAATGGAATATCTCCGCCTCGGGGATAAAAGGCGTGATTTTTTTTTATACCTCGCTTCTTACCAAATTTCATAGTTCTAGATAGGTAAAGGGGAAGTACCCTATAGGCAGTGTCATCCATACGTATAATAACAGTGTAACGAGGCTGTGTCTGTAAATTAAATAAACAAATTGCGGTAGTGTAGATAGTTATCGAAGTAGATATTAAAACATCAATTCTGTCTACCTGGTTGCGCCCGCATCACGCAAAAACTACAGGACGGATTTTGATCAAATTTGGCGTGGAGATAGCTGACTTAGCTGAGTAACTGGTTGGACTCTAGTCTAGAGTACTTTTTACAGCGATATATGTAATGTCTCATTTCCACGGGAAAATTAAAAACCCGCTAGGCACCCTTTTAATTATAATACGTAGATGTTCATCTTATCCTAAAATAAGGCTTAAACTCCACTTTAACTGTGGCAGCCTGGCTGCATCCCTGTCTCCAGAATAAATCGCTAAAACTATTTGAATTTACGATTTATTCTTAAGTCTTCGTTAGTCAAATCCAGCTTTACCCCATTAAAAGTGTCTAAATATAAATTATACTTTTTCCTTTTTGTAATTTTTGTTTATGCACAGCTGTACCGTAGCCATGGGACATTAAAACTCAAATGCAAATCTGCAGTTTTGCCTTTTTATAGCCACCACCGTTACTGTTTTATGATCACCACTGGTACTTCTTATAAACAATGTTAATGGACCGTTCTATAAAGTGCAATTGCGTTGTCCTAAAAAAAACCGGCCAAGTGCGAGTCGGACTCGCGCACCGAGGGTTCCGTACAACCTTGCAAATTTATGGTTTTCGTAATTTTTCCTTTATCTATGCTATAAGACTTTGCTTCGTACCAAATTTCAAGATTCTGAGTTCACGGGAAGCACCCTGTAGGTTTTGATTCCCTTGCAAGTGTCGAAAATTTGCGGCATAAACGGCTGTATCTTTTGATTGCGTTGGCTTAGAAGTTTGATTTTTTCACAGCTTCAAGGGACAGTAGACCTGAGTAATTGATATAAATTTCAGCTTCATACCTCCACGCGTTCCTGAGAAAAAGGGTCTTGACAGACGGACGGACGGACGGACAGACGGACAACAAAGTGATCCTATAAGGGTTCCGTTTTTTCCTTTTGAGGTACGGAACCCTAATTAATTTATGGTGTGGGTGTTTTCCGATTAATATTAATATGCTAAAGTAACTCTGTATGTTTGTTACCTTTTCGAGGCGACAGAGATATCGCTTGGTTTTCGAGAAAGGACATAGGATTTTTTTTAGACGTCAAACGCTAGCACGGGCTTAGCTAATAGAAATAATCATCATTTTCTTGCTGATGGCGGTGTGTATGTTTGTAGTACGCGTGGCGGTCTATTTTCTCTGCCTACCCCGTCGAGTAAAAGGAGTGAGAATTTGAATTAATTTTCTTGCTGTGTTCATAATTTGCTGTCGACGCCTTTTTTTTTCTAGTTCCATTAAATGAAAAAAAATATAATTAATTAAACTATTTAAAAATACTTACTGGTGAAAAGTGGGTGTTTCTAGGATTATAATACCTCTACCTACCCCCTTGGGGATAATAGTCGTGAGCATATATATTTAATAATAACTAACAAGAACGTAGCGGTCTGTCGACGTAACATTTGACAGAGCCTGATATATTCTCGTACTAGTTCCGTGTTTGTGCGAGCAATTTCATGCAAATTAGTCAAAGCTGAATTTGCTGTAACGCTGACAGTGTTTGATCCGATTAATGTACATTACTCACCTAATCAAATAGAAAGTATCATGAAAATCAAACCATTTTCTATTTAATAATAATAATTTCCATGAACAGGATTTAGTTTTCTGTAGCATAAATACTAGTAATATACCTGTATAAATAAATACCGTCAACATGATAAACTAAAACTAATCTATTATTAGCCAAGATAAGTCGAATAAACTATTGTTTCATCAATTTCACTAACAATGGATCCACACGTTTCTAAGTTGATGTATTGTTAGTTGAAAATACATTTATTTCAGAGTCTGCTGACCCTCAAATTGTTCTGTTTGGTGGCCATTATACCTTTTCAATGTAAGCGTCCATGGGCCAATGGCCATTTTCTATTTATTGCGGCCCATGTGTATACATATATGTTGTTACAAATCTATTTGCCAGCTTTTCCCCTTGACTTTGTCCCCGTAGTGATCCATTAAAACACTATATAAGACAACACTGCTTTTAGGAAGCTTTATCATCATCATCAACCCGTAACAGCCCACTGCTGAGCTAAGGGGCTTTCCTCACACATGAGGAAGTATGGGCTATAATCTCCCACGCGACCCCACCGCGGATTGGGAGATGGTGTTAAGCTAGTGGCCACTTAACAGGCAGAATTTTTCAAGCCACCCAAGGGTATCTGACATGGCTTAACGACTTAGGCGGCTCATCAAGGTGAAACATTTACCAGATTTGAACCCAACTATGAATACTTAATACGGTGCAGTAGTTTTTGCGTAATGCTCGTACCAACATAATTATGGACAAAAAATATAAAATAATTGTTTTGGCTTCTGACCCTTCTTATTATGTTTTATTAAATATCTCCTATGTACTGTCATTAATCAGTCAAGAAACGTGTGGTTCCACCGTAACAATAAAAAATCAATTGTGTCTCAGATTCTTGGTTTGAGAGGTTAACTGAAAAGTGTATAAGTAGCAGCCACAAGGTAGCCATGACCTGGTAAAAGCCAGGGTTATTGTGGTGATGCTTGGAGTTGGTCTATCCAGCAGTCGACGTCTTTCAACTTATATGATGACGAAAGAAAATTTAGAAGAGCGTACATTTGAAACTTTGCATATCAACCCAAGAATTCATAGATCTGGCAACGTCGGTCACCGAAACAATGAAACTTTTACTCTGTAGTAACTACAATTGATCTACAGATGACGGTTCTGTTGGCTCAGTTGGTAGTGACACTGCCTTCTGAGTCGGAGGTCGCGGGTTCGATCCCCACTCGGGGCCAACATTTGTGTGCTTGAACATAATATCTGTTGGCTTCGTGTCTGGGTGTATAATATTTATTTAAGTATGCTTATCAGTTGTTAGGTACCAATAGTACAGGCTCTGCCTAGTTTGGGACTGAATAACAGTGTGTGAATTGTGTCCCACAATAAAAAAAATCTTACAGAGGTTCCAAATCGAAATATATATGATATATATGACCATATGACATTTCTACATACTGTAAGCATAATAGATGCAGTATTCCATGTAACCACGTGACCTCATGACCTTCGCTAGCTGACACGCCCGTCGCGACCCTTGTGAACTTTATGCATCATCAGCAACACGCAACTTTATGTGGTGTGTTAAAATTGCATGCGGTACAGCCTTGTAAATCAGCTTTTATGTTAACGCTTTGAGTGCTGTGACAGCCTATTTATTTATTATTAAGAAAATACTGGAAAAGCCGTCTTATCGTGCTTGCTACAGCGTTTGAATTATGGTCTGGATACACAGCCGAGGAAAGTGGCCGTGAACGTAATTAGTCGAATAGAATGAAAAATGTATGGGATTGACATTAGCGTTCGACTTGTCATGGCGGCTTTATAGCGCGACCAAGTAAAATTGACGCACCGTGGGTAGCCGGTGAGCCCATCGTCAGGGTCTGCCACACATGCCTCAGAATTAATTCTGGGGCCTGCTGGTTTCCTCACGTTGTTTTCCTTCACCATCGAGCAAGAGATGAATTTTAGTAAGTTTTTGAAAAACTAGTGGTATGGTAGTTAACTAATTAAAATTAAAACTTATTAGTAATTAAAGTTATTGTCACGTAAAATGACATGGTGTAGGTTATGGTAGCTTAACTCCTGCTAGAAAAAATAAGAGTTCCAATCGAATAAGAATTTGAGATATGAAATCTAAGGAGTGTAGCCATACGCGCCGTTTCTCCTTTGTAGTTTCCGTTTCCGTGGGAACACGGGTATAAAACATAGCCTATGTTACTTAGTAATAATGGAGCTTTCATTTGACGAAAGAATTATTAAAATCGGTCTATTAGTTTTTGAGTTTATTCGTTACAAACATACAAAAACACAAATCATTTTATCTTTATAATATTAGTATAGATATATTCGTAGATATGCTCAATATGTTCATGCTTAATCCCCGAGAAAGTTGGCAAAAGAATATTTTCTCTGGAAACACCTACTTCAAACCAATGTATTTTTAAGACCCCAAAATGTGGGTGCTGGCCTTAGACCAATTATAGAGACTGCTGTTTTCCTCACAATATTATTCTCCACCTGAGCTGTGTTATAAATGATCCAAATAATCTTTATGATATCAATACGATTGTACGCATAGATAAACAGGCTCGAAATTGGGAGATTGTTTTCATTTAAATAAAATTTCCTGTTTCTTCGACGTATCTTTCAATATTTTTATCAGCTACACAGAGCTTTCATTTATTTCCATCATTGTTTTGTCTATCTGCGCATTTTATTGGATTTTACTGAGAGAAATCCTTTTAGTGATTTTTTTCTCAGTTTATAAAACTTTATTAAGAAAGATAGCCTAAAGGTGTTTTGAAAGGTTTTCTTGAGTGATTTTCATGCAAAATGCGTAGTTTCTTAAAAAGACAATATAATTACTTTATCAATATAAAAGATTGATGTTGTTATTTTCAACTGTACCTACTCTGTGGGAGGACTACAATAACATTTTTTTTTATTTAGCATTTACATTTCACTAATATATTTGTACAAAAGGGAAGTTAATATAATTCATGTTAACCATTATTATCATATTTCACCTTTATTCATAGACTAGAACATTTAATAATCGTGAAACTTCTATAGCATAATCAGTAACTATTATTTATGCTACAGTTGAACTAAAAAGTAATTATAGTTTAAACAGGGCACCTTATTAATTAATACGTGAAATTCTTATTTAATCTTAGTAAAAACATAATAATTATAATTAATCAATAGGTACGAAACATCAGTAAATATTTTAATATTATTAAAACTAATACGAGTTTGGTACATATATTTGTACTATTTTAACTAGAACAATAGAATTCATTCTACTGAACAGTTTTTTAAGCCAATATTTGTATGCTATGGAATGTATTTACTAGTGCAAATAAAGCAACTATCAAAAGTGTGTGTCCCACAGTTATTGACGCAGAATTTGGGTCTATCTCATTTTCTCCCCCCTCTATAATGTTTTCTTCTTCTTCTATTGCATCTTCTTCCTCGACACTAGATTCAGAGCTATCCACAACTATCACTTCTTCACCAGATTCGTTTTCGTTTTCCTCAGTGCCACCATTTTCATTTTCTTCTGTAACTTCTTCTTCCTCAGCTTCAATCCTTTCGGTTAACTCCCATTTGCCTTCAGCATCCAAAAAATGAAAATCATATATGGGATCCCAAAAAGTGATAGTCTCTTCATGAGGATTTTGTAAAGAAATTTCTAATCCGCCTTCATCCAATTCATTAGGATCAAGGATTCGTAAGAAGTGAGTGTCAGTAATTGTAAAGGGCTCCCAAACAACTTGAGATGTTTCGCTTGTAGGTACACTGTAAAAAAATATAACTTTTAGTTGATCACCTATACAATTCTTTCTGTGACTAAGACGTCAATCGTAAATGTTTCTTTTGTACTTACCCAGACTTAGCAAAGTTTGTCCACCTTTCTATAAGTATATCTCCGATAGCAAGATCCAAAACTGGAACGTTGTCAGTAGGATTACTATAGAATAAGTATCCCAGTTCCTCGCTATGAGCAGCACTATCAACTTCAACAGAGCCTACGAAAGGTTCACCTAATGAACCCTTATATGAAAATTGGTATAAATATATCGATAAAGTAGAAGAGATTGCACGTAAGCGTGCTTCTCTAATCGTGGATACTAACATCATAGTATCTCCGTGGTACCTGATGTAATCATCTATTCCTAAACCATTGTTACCAATGTAAAATGAACTGACGTCTTGGGCGATCTGAGTTTTTTGCTCCTCCGTTTCGAACTGCAAATCTGGTTGTAGAAAATCTATAAAAGAGGCGTCCATTCTTTCTAGCCATTCATTTTTGATAGCCTCTTCTTCTCTAATTGTCCCTTCGTTATCAACAAACCCGGTCATAAACGGAATTTGGAGCATTTCTCCCTCAGCTATAGTTTGAAATGGTGATTTTACAAGGAATGGTTCCACTCCATCCAAAGTTTCCTTTTCCAGACAAGGAGCAAACGCTAAGGAGTTGTCAGTTAAATCGAGCTCATTAATAACTGACATCAAAGCTGCAACACTCGTTCGAGTAAATATTTCTGAGAGTTCTTCAATATCCGTTACAATATGGCCAAGAGCTTCGGCTACTTGAATCGCATATTCTAAATTATCTCTAGTAACAGCCCAAGGAGATAAAGCTGTGCCACTTTGGGCGATGGCCTTATGAACTAATCCCGTTGCCATAGGAGACATGGTGACTAAATCCACAGCAGCAGCACCACTTCCATGACCAAACAAACTGATATTGTTAGGATCTCCGCCAAATTCTGCGATATTTTGTTGCACCCACCGCAAACCGGCTATGATATCCTTAAGGCCAGCATTTCCAGGAGCGGTTTGGGTTCCAAGGCAAAGGAATCCGAGGATTGATTCGCGAAAGTTCAAAGAAACAATGACTACTTCTTTTTCGATGAAGTGTTTGAAAGAAAGTTCGGGTTCGTAATCCTTGTCAAACTCTTTCCCTTTAATCCAAACCATGACAGGTAAACCTATGTTACTGTTTAATGATGGAGTAAAAACATCGGCGACTAAACAGTCTTCTGTTCCTTCAAAACCGACTCCTAAGGCGCGAACACATTTCACATCTTTCCGGTTGGCCTCAAATGTGCTCTCAAAAGAAGGCGGTGGATTTGGGGCCTAAAAAAATATTCTTTTAAATGTTATTCCAATTACAAGTATTATGAATGTACAACATTGAGACACATATACCTTAAATCTATTACTGCCCGATGTGGAGTCAGCGTATGGTATACCATAGAATTTGAAATAGTCTCCATCATCTGCTATCGATCCGACCACAGTTCCTTGAGCTATATTCACTGTTGGTAGCTGTTGCCCAACAACACTGAAAATTAAAGTACAACAAATACTTAATGCAAACAACATGATGACGAGTCACATATAGAACTCAAACTGAATAAGTTATCTAAGCGGGACATGAATTTGCCAGAATTTTCAAACGAAGCTTGGATAAGATAAACTATTTTATATCGATCAATTGTCAGAGTTGATTGGAAGAGTTGATCTTCAGTTGTCAGATATGGAAATCAATACCTATCGCAGTTTTATATGAAAACATGACGTAGATGCGTTATAAAGTTGAGTGTCTGCAACACGTTGTATAAACTCGAGATAGTAGTGACGGTAAAAATTGATATTAAGATATTTACATTATTCAGACAGATGACTAACGCAGAAGAAATAGGGTCAAAGACCGCACAATCACTTTCAAGAAAAAAATGTCCCTTCCAGATACCGTTTGAAATGCAAAAAACGCCGCACTTTTTGTATAACAAACCTTAGCATCATAAACATAAAGGTCTGTGCTTTTTGTTATTGGTCCGATTTTTTCAGTGGTTCCCTTAGCGGGAGTGAGGTGAAACGTATGAGGTACGGGGCGGTCTCAAAATGTGCTCCACATATGGTTGCTCGCTTTATCTTCATGAGAATTTCTGATTCATTGCCTTTTGTCATTATGGAATGTTTTGTCTTTATATTTATTAACTTACAACAAGATGTATTTGAGAACAGAATAATGTTAATAATTATTTTACATTCTACATTAGACAGACGGAAAATTATTGGTATCCGTATTTACAGACAATTTACTTATGTATAATAATAAGTTGTTGGCGCAACACGCAAAAACTACTTACTTCACCTAAATGGATATGGAATTCACAGTTGTGTGTTGTAGTGTCGGTCTAACTTAAAATCTGGTAATGTTTCATCTTGATACGACACTTAAAAGCCAATTTATCTATATGTTCAGTGGTTTTTTAAACTAAGTCCCTATGGGGACGAAGTGTCGGGAATAAGCTAGAATTCTAAATAATACATAACAATCCAATTCTAATAAATAAATAAATAATTGGTTGTACACAATTCACACACCGTTATTTAGTCCCAAACTAGGCAGGGCCTGTACCTACTATGGGTACTAATCAACTGATAAACATACTTAAATAAATATTAAACGACAATGCACGAAGCCAACATACATGTTTATCCACACAAATGTCGCCGGGGATCGAACCCGCGTCCTCCGACTCAGAAGTTAGGGTTACTACTAAATGAGCCATTAACAGGCCCGTCAAAATAAAATTGCAATATCCCTGTTGGAAGCCAATCCGTCTGATCCGTCGCTCATGCACGAAACGGTTCGATCGGGGGAGAAACCAAAACATCGCAAATAAGCAAAGCGCCAATCGGTATTGAAGCATGTGGAATAGCACCCCAATCCAACGATGGGCTTATGACTCATAAGGTAGTTCCGAAAACTACACTAGTGAAAACTAAACTAGTAGATACTGTAGCAATGGAACGCCACTTCCCACCCCTTCGGAGATGAGGCACGAGTAAGATTTATTCTATAAAGCTGCATTCGAAAACCACGAAAAATATATATTTTTTTTATTTTGGGACACAATTCACACACGGTTATTCAGTTCCAAACTAGGCAGATCCGGTACCATGGGTACTAAGCAGCTGATAAATATACTTAAATAAATATTAAACACGCAGACATGATGATGCTACACGTATGTTTACCCCGAGCGGGGATCGAACCCGCGACCTCCGACTCAGAAGGCATGACCACTACCAACTAAGCAAACAGGCCCGCCCATTATTGGTTTCATGTTTGAGTGTTTATATTTATTATTGTGTTTATATTTCTCATTTTCACATTCATACTACAAACTCGATTTGTGACTACAGAACTGTGTGAATGATCGCACAATATCTGTTTACATTAATGTTATTCATAAACAATAAACATGACTGTAACAGATCATATAAAAAACATTTTCAAAACGCATATTTCTCACAAAACCGTATCTACCGTCTCCCTTGAAGCGAGATACGGTGGTCGTAAGTCCTAACATGTGGTAACGACACCACGTGGGTCTAAGAAACAAAAAACAACTCTGTCTTAATCCAATCTACATCATAATGAAAGTATAACCTTATTCTCTTAAACTTAAGGCACACTTTCCTGACAAGTCTGAAGGTAATTAAGACTTTGTATTTTATTATTTGTTACCTAGTGGGAGACTGAAACGAAAGGTTAAAGTAATGTGGTATCGCAGAATTAGAAAAAAATGTGATTACTGAAAAAAAAGTCGGCCACACGAGGCTTAAGGGTTTTAAACCAGGTCAACAGTGAACTGTATCGTTGTACCTACCTGTTTTTACAGTAAAAAAATCCATTGGGATCCATTATAAATAATTTTGGTCGCAATATACTATATGTACTAGGTCCTTAAAATCGAATAATTAGTACTGTGGGCTTTAGACATTTCTTTTAAATTTCCAATAATTACGTATCATCCCACAAGAACTGCGTGAGAAATTATTTTTATTAGTGTGTAATTAATATTTTAACTCGCTTAAAAATTTATTGGTATCTAATCTACTTAGCTTAAATCTACTACATCGTGTGGTTTACAGCAATCGGACCCCAGAATCCATAATTAATTCGTAAATTATCGCCACTCTTATGTTGCCTTGTAATTTTCATGATATACAACATGTAACAGAAAAAGCGCAATTCCTCATACACCCCAATTAGTATATTAATATTATAAAAAATATGATGTAATTAAACTTTAGTTGTGCATAAACAATTTTCTTAAATATAGATTAATAATAGCATGATTTCTATAGAAAGCACTAAATTCAGCTACGATAATTCATTTTTTTGAAAATGTAACACATATTAAAAATTGCTGAAATCGAATAAGTAGTCGATACTGAACAAACTAATTTCAGGAATTGCACTTATTCTGTTGTATATTATTGTGCAGTGATAGCCCGGACGGTTAAAGAGCCGGCCGAAAATCAGTGAGGCTCGGGTTCGAATCCTGGCATGTACCAATGAGTTTTTCAAAAACTTACGTACATATTTATCACTAGCTCGACGGTGAAGGAAAACATCGTGAGGAAACCCGCAGGTCTCAGAATTAATTCTGAGACATGTGTAAACAGACCCGGTCCGGCGATGGGCTCACCACCTATCACGTTTAGGGCTCCAATATATCTCGTGAAATGTGGGTATATCCAGTAATGGAATACCTCTGCCTACCCCCTCGGGGATAAAAAAGGCGTGAGATTATATTATATATTATTATTATTATATTATTGTACATATTATATATCTCAACTTCTTCTATCGTATCTATTTTAATGGAAGTAGGTTTTGATTTAATTGACAGTGGGATGAATGTCTATGTAGTATATGACTCTATGTCATAAACAATCATTTCACTCATTTATAGGGTTATCATAATATTCTTGTAATAAAACACAAATGATCACACCCTTAGAAAGAAATGTTCGTAATCATCTTTATGGCATTAAAAATAATAAATTTGCCATTCCACACCATTAATTATAGCTCTCTCAAACTGAATTGCTTCCTATTATCGTCATTGTGTGCAACGAAAGAAAGGACATTTATTTTTCCTGCTAAAAAATCGGTTGTCTGTAAAGTCGGTTTACTGACGATAGTTGAACGTGACAACGTCATAAGAAAATACTGATGGAATGGATTGTGCCTCTTTGTCGCTCGTTGCGCGCTCGCGCTTGCACTGGAACGACGCATACGTCACACTTTTTCGGGAATGCCGCCGGCTCCATCAATTTATAAGACGTTGTCACGTCAATATCATGAAGTAGCTTAAGACTAAATGTGTTATTAATTTGGGTATGTACATATACTTACCATATTTTTCTACGGCTATAATTTCCCTTATAACAACTCCTTTAATTGATGGGATAGCATTGCAAAACCCAGTTTATAGCATAATTGTTGTTGTTTATTATTTCTCCCTCAAATACATAGGTAAGTGTTGTACGCGACAAAGATGTAGAGACAGGAGCCCAAACAAGGAGAAATGATTCAATTCAACAAGTTTTACAGTTTCAGTAACATTTTAATTGCAACAGCTTGATTGCTCAGCAATGTAATGTCCTTCGGTTTTGCACGACTCCTTCCGCGGTTGCGTGCTGTTGTTCTAATTAACATCTCACTTTTTATTGGTGGTCCGCTAGAGGGCGCTGTGGTCACGTACCGTTAGTTTATTACTGTTCGGCGCTCGATTGTTTTGGCTGCGACTAGGTTTGTTCTTAGTCCATTCTATATTTTTGTAACTAATATTTACGCGTTATATCTTTAAATTATTTACGATCATTATTAATTTGTCTGTTTTTAGAAGAACTCTTACAAATTTATCATTATCATATCAACCGAAAGACGTTCACTGCTGAATATAAGCCTCACCATGCATAGTCAATTGCATCGCCACAATTACCAGTCTAGCATAATTTATACCTTTTATACCCGATGGGGTAGGCAGAGTTATTCCATTTCAGTTTTCAGTGTTCCAAGTTTCTAGGTAGGTATTATCGATTGGGAGTAGTACGTATTTCTCTTTTTAACCAGTTTTTAGGGTTCCATACCCAAATGGTAAAACGGGATCCTATTACTAAGTCTCCCCTGTAAGTCCGTCTGTCTGTCCATCTGTCACCAAGCTGTATCTCATGAACCGTGATAGTTAGACAGTTAAAATTTTCACAGATGATGTATTTCTGTTGCCGCTATAACAACAAATACTGCAAAACAGAATAAAATAAATATTTAAGGGGCTCCCATACAACAAACGTTATTTTTTTTGGCGTTTTTATGTTGATAGACACAAAATCCACACTTCTCCATACTAACTTCAAACCCTACTTTCACCCCTTTAGGGGATGATTTTCGAAAAATCCAAAAAGAAGTGTCTCATAATTTATTTCTAAGAGTATTTGTGTAAAGTTTGAAGTTGATAGACGTAAAAAACAACACATCTCCATACAAACTCCTATCCCCTGTTTCCGTGATTTTCGGAAAATCCAGAAATAGGTGTCTTGTTGTTTGTTTTGAGGAGTATTTTTACAAAGTTTCGTATTGATACACCCAAAAATGAGGGTTTTCCATACAAACTTCAACCCCTACTTTCACCCCCTTGGAGGATGATTTTCGAAAAATCCTAGAACTAATATCTCATAGTTTGTTTTGAAGAGTATTTGTGCCAAGTTTAAAGTTGATGCACGCAGAAATCACACTATCCCATACAAACTTCAACCCCCTCTTTCACCTTTGGGGTTAAATTTCGTAAAATTCTTTCTTAGCGAGCATCTACACTATAAACGTAACCTACACACAAAATTTCATATTTTTATGTTCAGCGGTTTGGGCTGGGCCTTGATTTTTAGATTTAGCTTCTCCTTTTATATATATAGATAGACTAACGGCCCGCCCCGGCTTCGCACGGGTGGACATTTATTTTGTAAACATTTTGGGGATAAATGTATCTTTATGAAGGACATAATTAGGTTCTTTTTATTATTCAAGTAGAACAGCACGGAACCAGTATATTCTAGTTCCCGTTGGAATTTCTAAAAATGCCTTCATAGATCGGTTGCGTACGACATATAAGACACCTACATAACATATTTAAAGTTTCTAGGTGTTATCGATTCGGAGTAGTACTGATACCAAAGGGTATGCATGTGCTCATGACAGCAAACAAATTTTCCAAAGGAACAAATATCTAATGAATTCTCAAAAAAAAATGGACTTTGTACGGAGACTTTTAAAGAATATTTGTAGCAAGTTTTAAGTTGATAGACGCACAAAACCACAATTCTCCATACCAACACCAACCCCTACTTTTGCCCTTTAGGGGACTATTTTCGAAAAATCCAAAAACACGCAACTTATTTCTAAGAGTACCTATTTGTGCCAAGTATATAGTATACCTTAGATACTCGTAGCTTACAGTTTTTCAGATTGCACGTTTTAGTATTTTCGTAAGACAGTAACTTTATTAAAATAATTCGCATTAAATTATGTTATGTATTACCTTTGTAAGTGTATTTTTTATACCTACACAAAATAATAAATATAAATTATGTATTTAAAAGATTATTTCATAAATTCATAATTACGTGTCTTATAATTTTATCTGATTTGCAAAATAATACATAATTACCTAAGAACATACGTCAACTTTCGGACACAGCTTACACATAATACTTTTTTGGAAATCTTGCTATAAATCTGACAAACTTACTTCGACTTCTTCAACACCTTAAATATTTTGTAACAGCCTAGTAAATCCGTAATGTACTTGTTAACGGGGAACAACACTAAATTGGTCTAGAAGCTAGTCTAACAGGAAATTGAGCATAAACTATATAGTTACTACGTAGAAAATCGTAATACACACTTTCCTTTAAATGGCAACTCCATTTACAGGCTGAAAATAATTTTCTACTTAAAATTTTGTACAGGAAACTAGATAGTAGGCAATTCGAAAAAAAAATGTTGACTATTTAATTTTGCTCATAGTTTAGTTTTGTGTGGCAAGTACAATAAAAGAAAAAAATACTTATAGGTTTTCTATAGCTTTCATAAGGGGGTGGTATTTGAACAAATGTAAACCAGTTCCTAGTACTCGTCTGTGAGTTTGAGCCCTATATGTAAGCGCCAATAGTCAACTCTGAAAAGCTCTGATACTCGTAGATGAAATTTTTTAGGTAATAAAACAATATGGGATATTTTGATGCTATTAGAGCTCTTCCTATATTACCCTGATTATTTCGGTTATTAAAAAGAAAGCTCATATGAGAGTTATCCATGAGTTATATATGGTTAACATTTCTGAAATAATAAACAAATTGGATTGTTTTGAAGCTGTTAGAGCGCTTCTTATTACCAAGGATCACTTTGGTTATTACAAGAAGAGCTTCGATAAATAGATGAAGCATTTTCTGAAACATATTTCAGAGCTGTCGGAGCTCTTTCTATAATAACTGGAACAAATCTTTCCTATGTAGAACACTCACTGACCACTTAGAAGGTGTCAAATTCCTTTCATTTCCTTCCTTTCATCTGTCATTATGAACGAAAACGTTACTAAAGGAAAATATAAAAACGTCACTGGAATAAAATAATAAATAGGTAAACGGGATTGATATTAAGTTTTCGACAATTTATATCATATTTATCAACTGTTGCTAAGAGACTATTAGAGCCCGGACAAATATAAAATTGACGCAACATCTAAAGAGTTATGATCACTGTCACGTGCTTTTTATTAGTTAGTATTACAACTACAGGAATGCTAAAATGGAATAGAGAAGTTGTCGTTTGTGACTTCAAGAAATTTCAGGAAAACAACTTTGTGACAAATAGACAATGGGGTAGTTGACAGCATCGAAATTGAATTGCGAGTATTCATTCATTAAAAAGATTATCCCAAAACACCTTTAAACATGTATTTAGGTTTTCACTTTACGATTATAGCAAATTTAAAAATAATAAAACAATCAAAAAAAGTGCTGCAATTGAGTACTTACTAGAAATTACGCCTTGCTATTTTAGTACATTTTCCATAGTAAAATTTCGTTTTGACACATCATAAAAAGTTACTGATTTGACTAGGTAGGACACTACCCTATTATGTGTTTAATTTTTTTGTGTAACAGACCCGGTCTGGCGATGGGCTTACCACCTATAACTATTTTCGAAAATTGAATACCTCTGCCTACCTCTCGGTAATAAAAGGCGTGAGTTTTTTTTTAGTTGACAGCACCAGAAGGAGGGTAATATTTTCCAGGTGTAGGTATGTATGTAAATCAATTTCGTTGGCACCACCTGTAGCCTAACCAGGTTGATAGATTTTAAGGAGTTATTCTCTTATTTGTGGAAGTGCTACCTCTGTGGGGGACGTCACAAAAAAACAATATGGCGGGCGCTAGCCGCCGTATTGCAAGTAGAAGAATAAATTAGGTCAATCTACAATTTGCAGACATGAAAGAATTATTAATTAGTGTGTCAAGTGTCAACTGTTACATTTTTACCCATCTGCATCAAAAAAGACAGTAATTGATATATTTTACCTTTTACACAATATAATCAAGGTGTTTAATGTTTCATTATTGGTGGTTATTCCAGCAATACAAGAGATTTAAAATTAAAAAAAAAACATGTAAGTTTTCAATTTTGGTATGGTAATGAGGTATAAAAACAATTTGTAATCTTTGTATATATACAATAAGTAACAGAATAATCGCAATTACTGAAATTAGTTAGTTCAGTATGGACTACTTAATTGATTTCAGCTATTTAGACACAACTAAAGTTCGAAGGCATCATATTTTTTTATATTACTTATACTAATTGGGGTGTACGAGGAATTGCCCTTATTCTGGTACGCGTTTTATATCTAAATTGTAAATCTTTAAGAAAAAATTTAGCTCTACAGTTTTCCAGTACCTACATTAAACTCTCTCGTGAAATCTCCCTGCGGAGTGCGCGTGCGCCGCGTCGAGGGGAACAGTTCAAAAATAGAATACTCACGGATTCTTGGGCATGCTCATAATTCGATGAAGTTGGATTGTTAGCACGCGCCCACTGTAAACTTAGGTAGGTTTAATAGTTGTTATACTTTTATAAATATACTGTTAGTAGATGAACAAAAATTATAATGAACTAGTCCGGGTGCAATGCTGATACTAAAACCTTCCTCTTGAATCACTCTATCTATTAAAATAACCGCATCAAAAACCGTTTCGTAGTTTTAAAGATTTAAGCTTACATAGGGACAGACAGACAGCAGGAAGCGACTTTGTTTTATATTATTTAGTGACAAGGAATAAGCCAAAGAGGTTGGAAGAAAATCATTCTCTTTCCTAAAACTTTTTCTTTAAACGTCTTTGGAATAAGCGAATCCTTCTGCGTGAACTTAAAAATTTCGCGTCACCTAGGAACTATATGATTTTCCTGTATGAAAAGTAGTATAACGTTGTCACTGCTACCTCCTTCTACTGCACTCTTTTCCTTATTAATAAAGTGGTGTCGTTGTCAAATTTGAATTTGTTTATATTTCGAATTTCATATTTCCTTTCGTTCCGTCTTTTGATATTTTGATTCAGTCAAAATCTGCTGGCACGTGTGGTAGCTTTATAATTTTATTTACTTATTTGCCATAAATTTTACGTAAGTACACATAAATAAGTATGTATTATTTTTTCTTATGATTATCTTGTAATTATCTAATAACGAAAGAAAATGTTTGATTGGAATTCTACGAACCCTTATAGGAACCTAAATAATATTAGGTTCCTTTCCGGTTCCTTTTCTTTCTTTCAATAAATTAACTGTGTAAAATACATCTTTTATTTTGTACCCGGAAGAAATCCAGTCCTCCAGCGTAGCAGTACAGTAGCGCACGTCTTTCTAAGTCAGCCCTAAAACTATGCAAAAGAGTGTTTGTTTCAAAATACGTGTTACATTAAATATGAAATACGTTTTCGGTAATACTAAGGTGTTTTTCATCCCCGGTAACATAATAATAAATTTAGAAATTAAATAATAAATTCAGAGTTTGCGCGAGAGTTGATGATGAAAAAAATGCTAAGTAGATAATAAAGTTGCTTCTTTAAAAAAAGTTGTGAAAAATTTTCCTGCTAAACGGAATATAATTATGAAAACCCAAAAAACGTACCTAAATACTAAGAACTATTCAATTACATTTTAAAGGTAGACACGTTATACTTGTACTTCTTGCTAGAACCGATTTTGATGATTCTTTTTTTTATTTGAAAGCTGGTGCTTCCCGTGTGGTCCCATTTTAATTTGGTCCAGTTCTGACAATGGCATATCCATGAGAAAACCATATAAGTTGAAGTCAGTTCTTTTACTCTTTTCTTGCATGATCGAGTTCTGACAATGGCATCCATGAGAAAATCATATAAGTTAAAATCGGTTCTTTTACTCTTTTCTTGCATGATCGTTAGCAATAGAGTGATATTTGTAATCGTAAAATATTTAGATAAAAGAAAAAGGTCGGGGTTCAAAATAAAGATATGTCCAGCATCCAAAGTGGGATTTATTATATGAAGGAAGTAGATATGAAAGAAACACAATTTCACTGTAGACGTGGCTTGCCAGGTTGTCGTAGCACAATTTGTATGTAGCAATATATTCTATCAATAAATGAGAAGCTAATTTTTAAACTGTAGATTTTAGTTCTTAAGAACTGTCGAGCTCAAATTTCAGGTAAGCACTGACGCTGCAGTTAAAAAAAAATAGAAGAGTAATATTCTTTAACGAATTTAAAATATGTGGCCAGATAGGAAGGGCGAAAGTTGATAGAAAAGAAGAAAAGAGGTCCTATAACGAGTACCTTGTTACACTACTACCGCTTCTACTGATTCGGGTAATTACCTGACATATATACTGCCATATTTTGAGCACTGGTAACGCATCCACCTCCGTTTATATAGATTATCATTGTAGCTACTATATTTGGGAAGTCATTTGTGTCCATTCAAGAGGGGCGTTATCACTAGACAGATTTACAACGGGTGGCTCGTATCAAAGACGTAATGAATCTACTGAATTAGTTTTATGCCGTTTCCTCTTCAGATTAAGTAGCTGGATCTGAGTGTTATTTAATACATTCATATGCTCACGCTTTTGTTTCGACGAGGTAGGCAGAGACCGCCACATGCTATGAATCTAGCACACCTCTCGCGGTTCAGCCACATTTATAAATCGACTCAGACATCCACGTCGACTTCGGGTACTCTTTATCTAGCTTATCTTCAGTACATCCATACATACAAAGTAGGTATATGAAATAGAATAGTATATACTTAACCTTTAATACAAATGCCGTAATTTTAACTTAAAATTACTTGAATTTTGCGTAGATAACAAATACGGCGGTTGGTAAAGGTATTTCATCCAGATGCCTTAGGACCCATTCTGGAGTCTCCGGGTTTCCTCGCTGTGTTTTTCTAGCTAGTCATAATAGTATTTCTTTTAAATCATTGGTCCCCACTAGGTAGGAATAGGGCGATAAAATATAGTCTATTTGTTATTTTGATGTATAACCCAAAAAACTGTAAAGTTTCATCAAAATCCGTTCAGTAGTTATACATCCATGCATACAAACTTTCTCGTTTATAATGTTAGTAAGATCTAATCGACATACATAATCTACGGATGAAGAAAACCGTTGATACCACGATCGATTTACATTCAGTATACAGCATGTCTTCTATTTAACTATTCACCTAACTAGATAATGCAAAAGTAATTACTGTTTGCAAATTGCACGTTACAATTAGCAAACTGTAATAAACCTCTGCCATTTTCGCCTTCTGCCATTTTCCCATAGCCTTCCTGCAGACGTATTCACAGAGACTCGATACCGTTTCCGTTCGATTCGAGTCGAATCTATTGACATCGGAAACGAATCTATCGAGATGGGCTGATGTTGGTATTGAAAACTAATGTCATATGTGACACCAACTGTCATATGTGACATTAGTTTTCGATACCAACATCAGCCCATCTCGATAGATTCGTTTCCGATGTCGATAGATTCGACTCGACGGTATCGACTCTCTGTGAATACGTCTACTGAAGTCTACATTATTAATAAAGGTCTGTTTACCATCCGTCCGTACTGTATTAGCTTATTCTATAATTATCGCCGCTATGATTGTCTTAGGACGCCGTTATTGGAATAAATGATGTAGGTTATTATTTATAATGGCAGATAGTTGCTAGTAATTCGACTTTCAGCGAAGAATGACATAACTGCTATGAGTGACAGTCGAATTAATGATTATACAATTTTGATAATACTTTGGAAAATAACGGAGTAGAGTATCTAATACTTACATCGTATTTCCATGAGCGTTTTAATCTATGCCTACTTCTGTACTACTAAGGGGTGAATTTATATATGTGTTAAGTAACTAATTGCCGTTTCGCGTACATTATAATATAGCATGATTTTCTGTGTTTGTATAATTTATCCAAAATATAATCAACTTTTAAATTAAATAATAATCTTCCAGGCTATGTGTGTCGGTCTATCGGCCAGTCTATCCGTTTGTCTATATCCTTGAACCGTAATAGGTAACCAGTATTGTTTTTCAGAAAGGGTTATGATTATATAACGGTTTTGAGAGAAATAATTTAATAAAGTTAAATACTTACGTAATGTTTACACAACAAATAATCGACATTGCATAGCTCTGAGCATCCCAAACTGAATAAAAATAAATACGTTTTGGCTGGTAAAGAACACTCATTGAGAGAAGCCGACTGGCACTTGGCCGTTTCTTTCCCAAAGAAGAATTATCCCTATAATCAGATAATAAGATAATGTTTACCTGTCTGTGTGCGTGGCCAATAAAACTAATGACAAGTACAATTTAATTTTAAACTGATCAATTATTACTACAATAGTTTTAATCCTCACTCCGAATTACTTAATTTTAATTATCATCAACTGAATTGTACAAACTAAATAAATCAATACGCTCACCCCTTCTCCCCGAGGGGGTTGCCAGAAGTAATCCATCCCTAGAAATGTAATTTGTAACAATGAGCCCTCGCCTGTTCAGGATGCTGTTACAAATGCCTCAGAACCAAAGAGATTAAAATATAATAGGACATAGAGGGGGCATTGGGAATATTTTCATACAAAACTTTGAAGCATGTTTGAAGATCAAGCGTCATGTCAGTTAGTATGAACGCGAGACAGCTCGCGTTCATATTGTACTAGACTAATTCCACTTGTAATAACTTTTCGCCTTCAAATTTTCCTCGCTTTGTCTCCTCTATATTTTAATCTCTTTGCTTAGAACCAATTCGGGGATTTACGTTTTTCCCCGCGATGTTTTAATTTACCGTCGAGTTCATTAACAACAGAGTTGCTCATTGTTTAATCATTAAGTTTAAAATAACAAAGCAAAGTTAAGCCTTCAAATCTATCGGGATATCGCTACCAAGTCATTGCCACTCTGAAGTCTTGAAAATCGCCTGTCTCTACCACGTACGTCATCTAAATCTTCGATACAATTTCCTGTACACATTCACTTAAAATCTTCAAGAACATTCTAAAACGAAACTTGAGATTAAGCTTTTAGAGTTCTTTTTTCGTTCTCTGAGACTCCGGTGCTCCTTTAAGGATTTCCTTTTTTAGTGAATATAATATCGACTTTATGTGTGTAGACGTAATGTTGTTTTTCCGTCGGCAGACTGGTGGTAGTTAAGGTGTCCTACGTGGGTGTTTAATGGTCGGACTGAGGCTTGTGGACAGCTGTCGCTCCCCCGGGCACCACTAAAGGTTTTGTTTACGGCTCACTCTAATGACAAAGCTCTTAGTACGAGAATTAAGACGACTTTTTGATAAAACAGAATTTTCTGATTATTTGCCGTGTCTAAAATGTTTGTTGAAAGAAGTAATAACTCCAGATTAAAAGCTTTTTACAATAACTTTTGAGTTACAAGTAAGTATTCCTTTAAATGCTCTTGTTTATTTGGTGAGTGATTTAATGCTGCCGAGACTGTTACTGTCTTTGGAAACTTAAAGATTCTTGCCGTAAGGTATTCGAAATTTCTGTTGTATAAGTGTTTGTGTATTCTACAACGTAGAATATTAACCTTCCCTGGCAAATTCCCAATCAACATACGATAAGACGGAAATGGTATGCCAAATAAAATATTCTGAAATATTTTCATTGCTTCACTTACATACAACTACTGTCCATCACAAATGTATGCTTACGAGGAATATAATGAGTTCATTGTGCATATTTCATAGGGTGAGATTTTAGTTGCGTTCGCCGCCCGCAAAAGCACACGCCCTGCCTGAAGAAAGCTCTGTAGGGCGGGCGACTTCCTTACACGCAGCGCCTCTCACGGCAAAACGCGGAACTAGCGACCTGGCGGCCATTGGCCGGTGCCGGTGACGTCATGCCGCTTCCGACCAATGGCGCGGATCGCGCTCGCGCCCGGCCGCAGTCCTCATCGCCGCGCCTTCGTACGAGCCGTGTGTCGCTGCCGGTCCTCCCCCCGCGCCCCGCGCCGTCTCTCGCCCGCATTCTAGTTGTGGGTGTCGCGCCGTGCAGTCCTCGCGTGTGCCGCCGAACTCAGTGCGCCGTTTGTGAGTGCTAAAGTTCCCGCACGTGTGTCTGTGTGACGGAGGATCCCGTAGCTCGCCACGGAGGATGTTAACAGCGCACGGTGAGTGATCCCGACGAGACTTCGCCACGGGACGGCGCCACGTGAACGCTCTATTAATAAAATGTAAACACGGTGCTAATTTGATTTGAGACGATATCGCGGTATTGCTCCTCAAAAGCGAGAGAACGCGTCCGGTTGGAGCGGGAGTCCAGTAGCTCGCAAATTAGCAATAAACTGCGCGCACGACGAGACGGTTGAGATTGTCGAGTTCCTGTAAGATTACCTACGGACGAGCTAGTGCCGGTCATGTGTTTATGACAATAATTTGGAGCGAATACACTGATTTGCGCCGTGTACACTACGGCAGCGGATAACCTTGGTTTGGTTCAGGGCTGGCGATAGCACGATAACGTGACCTTGGAGAGAAGTCTCGCGAATGCCGGCTCGCGCTGGAAGTGTGCGAGCTCAGGGAAAATATCCAGACAAACAACGATAATGGTGTCACAAACAATGATAATGTTGTTAATGTGAGAGACTCGTGCAGGAAACCTAATGAATAAATCTTTGTCAATTAACACAGCTGCAGTTGCTTCAAGTTTCAAACCAAATATCAAAACCAATTTTAACTGGTTTTAATTCTACAATAATGGTTTGGCTGTTGTTAAGAAAAGTAAGACAACAAGAAATGTAATCTCGAACATCAAAATGATCATTACATTTTTGTCTGGATCACTTTACTACAAAGTCAAAGCATAAGAGATCAGCCTAGTAGTTTTGGATGCGTTTCAATTAAGAACAAGTGACACTGTTTAAATGACTAATGAAACGATTGAATGAGTAATTCAAATGAACATAAACGTCATTGCTCGTCGCAAATACTGAGGTCGACATGTTAAGGAAATTGTATTTGTTTTATAACATGTTCCTAGTATTTTTCACGCTAACCCAAATGAAACATAAAGTTCCAATAACTGGAGCGACCACAAGAAAATTTATCCCAGATAACAACTGCCACAGCGAATGTTTAAGGGATAATTTTTTCAACGCCGTTTTCCACTGTAGAACAGTTTTATTTCTTATATGCCTGACCAGTCAGGTCTGTCCGGTTGAGATACCTCGATAGTCTCGATACGGTCAGGTTCGAGGCGTTGGTCCCACGCCTTGTTCCACTTACTCCATTCGATTGCTGCAGAATGGTCAGTGGGTCTGATAACACAGTCATATGCTTCCGTTCCTGCACTGCATAAGAATTGTATATTTAAAATCCAGCGTTCACATTAACGTCCTACGTTTTAATCGAATTTTGATTCTGATCACATGTATGCAAATACATTTAATGTTACCGCTTAAAGGTCTGACTGAACACAAGTTGCAAACAAAAAAACTTGACGCAAAAACAAGACTACCCAAAAATTAAGAAGATTTGGGATTCTCATTCGCACTTACGCACATTGCAAATGTTGAGAGCTGTTGAAGTATGTGTACGATTACGTTCTCTTTCTAACGCACTGGTATTGCGTGGGCGTAAATGAGATGGAGGTAATTCGCGCCGAGCGAGCTAACCGGCCATGCGAGATGCTCAGCCGTATCATAAATATTAATCAGGCGCTGGTGTCAACAGCCACCGCGTAACGTGACACCGCTGCGATCCGCTGCTTGCCTGGTACTGTAGGCTGGACTAGACAGAGACCGACATCGAAATCGATATAGTGTCTTATCTAATTACATATACACATTAAAATTACTATGCGTGTAATGATTATATACGCGCAAATAATGAGGAACTAACATAACATAATCCAAACACAAGTAATCCCAGATAAGTTTGTAAGTATAGGTACTTACTGTAAATCACAATCACAGTTGTTTGAGCAAAAAGAAGTTTTATCATTGCTTAAATATTAGGTTTTATAAAACAATAGAGCTCTCCATTGCAAACAAAATGAAATTGTGATAAAATTATCGCATGCACATCCGTTTACGCTTACGCGTTCAGCCATGACCTGCCCTACAACTCCGACTTTGATTGGTGAATGCAATGCAGTTTTATGGTAATTTGCTTCATGCCAACGTTGACTTTTGTAATGACTAAGTATTCACGTTTACCGATTTAAAAGAAACTGAATGCGATAGAAAAGAGGATGTAACATGAAATATTTCTACAATGGTTCTCACTGGAGCATTTCAAACAAGATTTGATTGAAACCCCAGTTTTATAGATTCGAGAAATCATCTTCACTGAAATGTAACTTTCGTTCAATATTGAAATATGGAAATCCAATGCGGTATAATTTAAAATGCAATTAAATAAATGCCGTCTAAAGAATTCTTTAGCAATTTAAAACTGGTTTTTAAATCCACCAAATAAGGTACCTGTAAGTATCGGAAGAACCTAGCTCGGTGGATCTTGTGAGCACTATCGACCTTCGTGAATGACATTTCGCATACTTAAATTCACAAAACAGGTTCCTTTTACGTTGTCTAAGGAAGTTTAAACTTTTCCGTCCATGCGTAATTAATTTCGTACAAATTCTTCACTTATTTGGACTACAATATTATACCCGCTCCCATTTCGATTAGCATTTAACAGTTTAAGATGAAGATCATCTATGTTTTCCTGCGAATTGGTACTTGTATTGTCTTTCAACTTTGTCGTATCAGTTTTTATCTATCTATACATACATATAATAAAACTCTAACGGGGTCGTGTCTGTACATGAAATATTTTTTGAAAATTTTAACGGTAGTGTATATGGTTATCGATATAGATACCGAAACACCAATTTTTGGAATTTTTGTCTGTCTGTCTGTCTGTCTGTCTGTCTGTCTGTCTGGTTGTGCACGCATCACTCAAAAACTACTGGACGGATTTTGATGAAACTTGGTATGGAGATAACTGAGTACCCGGGTCAACATCTAGGGTACTTTTTATTCCAGGAAAATATCTCATTCCCACGGGAAAATATAAAAACTGGTTAAAAAGAGAAATACGGACTACTCCGAAACGATAACACCTAGAAACTTGAAAAATGGTATAAAAGTGTATTATATGTCGTAGAAAACCGGTATGTAGGGATTTTTGGAAATTCCCACGGGAACGGGAATAACGAGATCATTGGGAACCGAATAAATTGGGTGTGCTAATTGTTATATCCATACTCTTTTCTGCTTTACTGCTATTTTCTTTTTCTTTGACAATGTCTTTGTGACGTTTTTGATATCTATTCAATACAAAATTAATTGATAATAAATATTTTCGGAAAATCGCATATTACAAAGCTTGAAACCTAATACATATACAGCAATGTCATGCAAACAGGAGGAATCCACTCCACGTTCCAAGGTCAGCCATCTTTCACACAGTCTGTTACTCCAATGTTCACGCCTCACACGAGAACTACTGAACGAATTTTGATGATGTTTGGTGTAGGGATAGTAACAGAGTAAAGGCTGATTCACGTTACACCGTGCCGGGTCCGGGGCGGGCGCCGTCCAGGCCCTGGACGGGGCACGTTCAAACATCTATAGTATACTTTGGGTATGAAGTGCTTGACCGTGGCCCAGCTGGGGCATGGACGGGACCCGTCCGGGCCTGGACGGGGCACGGCGCGTCGAAATGTCAAGGCGTATTGTTAGGATGATTCACCGGCCCGGACCCGGCACGGTGTAACGTAAATCAGCCTTAACTGGGTCAACATCTAGACTACTTTTTACAGCGGGAGAATGTCTCATTCCCACAGGAAAATTAAAAAACTGGGTAAAAAGAGAAATACGTACTATTTTTAAACGATAACACCTAGAAACTTGAAATATTGTATAATAATATTGTATGTAAATAGGTGTCGTAGGCAACCGCTATGAAGGGATTTTTGGAAATTTCCACGGGAACGGAAACAAACTGAATCCCTACGTGCAACGCCGCTGGGCACCCGCTATCTAATGTACATCTATACATATAATAAAACTCTAACGGGGTCGTGTCTGTACATGAAAGATTTTTTGAAAATTTTAACGGTAGTGTATATGGTTATCGATATAGATACCGAAACACCAATTTTTGGAATTTTTGTCTGTCTGTCTGTCTGGTTGTGCACGCATCACTCAAAAACTACTGGACGGATTTTGATGAAATTTGGTAAGGAGATAACTGAGTACCCGGGTCAACATCTAGGGCACTTTTTATTCCAGGAAAATATCTCATTCCCACGGGAAAATAAAAAAACTGGTTAAAAAGAGAAATACGTACTACTCCGAAACGATAACACCTAGAAACTTGAAAAATGGTATGAAGGTGTCTGATATGTCATAGGAAATTGGTATGAAGGGATTTTTGTAAATTCCCACGGGAACGGGAATAAACTAAATTCAAGCGGGAAAACGCCGCTGGGCACCCGCTATTTGAAATATGGTATGTAGGTGTCTTAAGTATGTCGTAGGCAACCACTATGAAGGGATTTTCGGAATTTCCCACGGGAACGGGAATAAACTAAATCCAAGCGGAAAAACGCCGCTGGGCACCCGCTATTTGAAATATGGTATAAAGGTGTCTTAAATATGTCGTAGGCAACCACTATCAAGGGATTTTCGGAAATTCCGACGGGAACGGGAATAAACGGAATTCGCGCGGGCAACGCCGCTGGGTATCCGCTAGTATTTTATATAATTACATCATATTAATTAAA
This sequence comes from Ethmia dodecea, assembly GCA_963855545.1. NCBI lineage: Eukaryota > Metazoa > Arthropoda > Insecta > Lepidoptera > Depressariidae > Ethmia > Ethmia dodecea. The sequence continues at coordinate 14,957,202 of OY979438.1, read as the reverse complement.
GAAATAACTCCAACTTCTGTCATATAAATGATACAGGTAAATGTATACTCGAAATGTAATTAAAAACTAGTTAGCTCTGCGTTTACGGTGGCTGCGGATAAGGTTTTAATTGCAAGAGTGCTGGATGCAGGGAGTTTAGTAAAAGGAACAAGTTAAAGCACTGAAATATATCTAAAGCTGTATTAAATTACTTGTATTGGAATCATACATATTTAAATCAAGAAAAATCTTAAAGATTTTCATATGAAACACTACAATATGATGTCAAAGTTACGGGAAAAAAATATCATACTTTAAATAATACGCATAATAATTTATACTTAAATACAATAGGAAGGAATCCAGAAAAAAATAGATCTAAATATGTTAAACAATCGTACGAGAATAGAGTTATATCAAAGGTTGTAGAAAAACCGGCCAAGTACGAGTCGGCCTCGCGCACGAAAGTTCCTTATCTATAATTACGGTAAAAAATAAAAACCGGCCAAGTGCGAGTCGGACTCGCGCACCGAGGGTTCCGTACAACCTTGCAAATTTATGGTTTTCGTAATTTTTCCTTTATCTATGCTATAAGACGTTGCTTCGTACCAAATTTCAAGATTCTGAGTTCACGGGAAGCACCCTGTAGGTTTTGATTCCCTTGCAAGTGTCGAAAATTTGCGGCATAAACGGCTGTATCTTTTGATTGCGTTGGCTTAGAAGTTTGATTTTTTCACAGCTTCAAGGGACAGTAGACCTGAGTAATTGATATAAATTTCAGCTTCATACCTCCACGCGTTCCTGAGAAAAAGGGTCTTGACAGACGGACGGACGGACGGACAGACGGACGGACAGACGGACAACAAAGTGATCCTATAAGGGTTCCGTTTTTTCCTTTTGAGGTACGGAACCCTAAAAATACGTTTTTTTTATGGGAGAACCTTAAATATTTTTTATTTTATTCTGTTTTTTAGTATTTTTAGGGTTCCGTACCTCAAAAGGAAAAAACGGAACCCTTATAGGATCACTTTGTTGTCCGTCTGTCCGTCCGTCCGTCCGTCTGTCAAGACCCTTTTTCTCAGGAACGCGTGGAGGTATGAAGCTGAAATTTATATCAATTACTCAGGTCTACTGTCCCTTGAAGCTGTGAAAAAATCAAACTTCTAAGCCAACGCAATCAAAAGATACAGCCGTTTATGCCGCAAATTTTCGACACTTGCAAGGGAATCAAAACCTACAGGGTGCTTCCCGTGAACTCAGAATCTTGAAATTTGGTACGAAGCAACGTCTTATAGCATAGATAAAGGAAAAATTACGAAAACCATAAATTTGCAAGGTTGTACGGAACCCTCGGTGCGCGAGTCCGACTCGCACTTGGCCGGTTTTTTGTTATAGCGGCAACAGAAATACATCAACTGTCTTTCTAACTATCACGGTTCATAGGATACAGCCTGGTGACAGACGGACGGCCAGCGGAGTCTTAGTAATAGAGTCCCGTTTTACCCTTTGGGTACCGAACTCCAAAATAAGGTTAAGGATCGAACGGTTTCAAATAGCATACAACAAGGATGTCAGAAACAAACTTTACGAAGACCAGAGATACAAAAAATACAATACAATAATCCAAACTATGTTTACGCAAACCTAGCAGTGACTTGAAACAAAAACTTTAAAACATAAGAAAAAAATATTATGAGAAGCATCCAATAAATGGCGCAGCGACGCGGGCGCCGGCCCAAGATGAGACGAGCGTGTTTTTGCTAGAGCGCTGCGTGTGAGCACATCTGCGTTGTTTTTGCTTCTGTATGTGTACGCGCATGTTTTTTGCCAGTGTATGCCAACGGTCTGGTCTGTGAGCTCTTAGCGCTCAACTGTCTCGTTTTTTAAATCCTCAGTTTACTGCCGAACTCCACCAAGTAAACACATTTATTCGTCATTAACTTTGCAAATACGACGTATGTAACACAGCCATCCGATTTTCCTATATCCTGCAAAATTTCTTAAAATACCTAATATACTATTATCTTTTTAATTATTATTTCATCTTTAATAAGAAACTATATGAGTTGAATAACGAATTGTTATTAGTACTTTTTTTCGCCAATAAATGGGGTAAAATCTTTCCTAGACTTGTATTTTCCTTGTATCTATATATTTTTATTTTAAATTTTCAAGCTTAATAATAATCTGAGTTCTAACGACAGTATAATATGAAGTTGATCGTATGAGAAAAGTTTTCCAATTGTTAATTTCACAGTTTATTAAACTCCTATGAGCTTGGATAATGGAGACATTGCGTGGGAGGAAACCGGTATTCCTACAAAGGTCAAAGGGGTAAAGGAAGAAAAATATGACAGATAACATATTATTACGTTTTTCAACTTTATGAAATTTCACCCTGTAATACAAACCTTCCAAAATATCATAACTAATAACATAATTATATACGCGTAATGTCAGAATTGTTTAGCCGTATCATACCTTGGTAGCAGATTGCTTTAAAAATTCAGGCTCCCAGATACATATTCCACATAAAGAAAGCGTGTACAAAAAGCCTTCAGGTTTTTTGCCAGTGCTTCAATGTTATATTGCTTGCTACTTTATACATTTTGTTCTTAAACAAATAAACAACATATTTTGATTCAGTAATTACCTGATATTTGCCTTTACCCTAGAAGCGTTTATCATAATCAATCATATCAGTAATCCTGGTACCAAATAGTTTTTTTATTCATTTCTTTCATCCGTATACTCTGTTGCGTGTGTATTCATCCACCTTCTTCGTCGTTCACATAATCCATAAATTTTTCTCCGGGTTTCCTCTCCGTCTGTGCCCATCAAAATTCGTATTAAGAACTCGTTTCGACAACATTCCTCCGCGTTACATATCACAACAAAAGTCTATAATATACACCCGTAGTAACCCATTGCTGGGTTGATTATTTGATATTGTAATATTAAGCGATTCGGAACATTTGACGAATAATTCGAGAGGGGACACTAAAACCACAGGAAAAGCATATTAGTATTCATTAAAGATAAGTAAGTGTTAAATTCATTAAACTTTTGAAAACATCTTTACGGGTAAAGAACATGGCTCAATTTGGTTTACATTGAACCGTGTCACATATTACGTTTCGCGCTGTGGCATCCGTAATAAAAGTCACGAGCGGTTGTGTAATACGCGAACAATCTACTTGAATTCATGCGGAATACTAAAACATCGTTTTTGAATTATACCTACGATTGCCTTTGTAGGTATTTTATTTTTGTTTTACGGATAAAAAAGATTTCAGTTCAACGGTTTTTAGATTGTCCTAATTTTTTTATGTAAATTTGAGCAGAAAAGAAATGCTGTTAATACTGTGTTGTACCTAGCAATTACCTACTTACCATCATACGTGATAGATACGCAAAACATTTTGAGTCATCGACGACATAGGGTAAAACACCCACTTATTGACACTTAGTTCACCCTAACAATTAATTGACACCCAAATAGTTTTTTTCAAAATTAACGACATTACGATACACAATTATATTTAGAATAGTTTGATAAAAATAACGAGTTTATTTGATTATTCATAATATAACCGTGTATCGTAATTTAGTTAATTTTGAAAAAAGCTATTTGGGTGTCAATTAATTGGTCGGGTGTCAATAAGTGGGTGTTGTTCCTTATTTATTTTATTTAATGTGTCTTAAAACATTTGACATTTCGTCGTTTCCGCAAACTTTTAATGTCAAATAGGTACCTTATTAAAATAAAATCTCTATGTTACAGAGAGAAAGATTTTTTTCTTCCTTGCAACGAAATACTAGTATAACAAACTCCATATTCCGTAATTCCCCTGGTATTACTGGAACTAGGTCTCGAAGAGCGGCAGACTAACGAATTTCTCGAATTACAATTAGTCATTGGATCCTGTGGTTTATGAAACTTGCAGTCTTTTATTTTGTAATTTGGTCTTTCCATAATGATAGTCTTAAGTTTCTGATTTATTCAATCTATTTTACTGGGTGGAAATAAATTTATTTACAAGAAAATATATATTAATTTACAATAATAACTGTTAATAATGTCCTCCAAAGAGGAACCATGTGGGACAGTGCCCAAAAGACTGGCCTATCTTACTAATACAATAAACGCAGAAATTTTCGACGATGGATGGATGTATGGATGTTTGTTTGGTACTATTTCATACATATATTTTTTAAATTAAATATAATTAGAATAAGTATTTATTGTACCTATAAGTAGATAAAAGTGCTACACAAAAATATTTAGCGACATTTATTTATACACAAAAATAAAATTTTGTACAATATTTCCTTCGATGAGGAACCATGCCATAATTGAAAAAGCCATAGATTAATAAGAAATGTTGATTTAAATAAGTTGACACCTCAACGTGATAGCGATAGAGTACATACTTTTACCAATTTGCGTACCTAAGTACTGCGTACCATTATCGCGTACATTTGTGATTGTGACACAAATATTGTGATAGATGTGGATAGAGGAGGCTCGTGGAAAATCTCCCGTGTCCCGATGCGTCGCGATAGACGCAACAGTGATGGATGGGTCGTTATCACGACTGATAACCTTCCGTTGTCTCACTTCACCTCCCCCGAGATGCGAGAGTGAATCTATTTTTCACAGAATAAAAAAAATGAAATCTTTGTAAAGAGGTTTTATTCGCAGTACATACGTATGGATATGTCTATTTTTTATTTCCCCGTACGTAGGGTTTAACGTAGGGTTCCCTTTTAATAGTAGGTACATATTATATTAGAATTTAAACTTAATTTATTTAATAGTTACTTACTTTATTTTTTGTATTGATCTCCGAGTTAATCCTTTCATTGTTAAAAATAACCTTAATATTATCTTAATATTTATCAGTCAAATTTAATTTTACAATAACCGCTGTTAGTAATTAATAATAGCACTAAGGATGCTAATAATTACTTCTTAGTAGTTGTATTTTACAATGTGCCTACCTACCTACCTACTTTTGCATGATATTATGAATGTTTATTTAAAATATTTTTAATATCGAACTCTCGTGGAATAGTATTTTTATTTTGCCCCGCTTGTATTATCAATCTTGAATGGCCAGTAGTACTCAAGTCAAATTCGTATTTAGACAAAAATTTAGGGCTACATATTTTTGTACAGCCAAATATAAAAGTGTTGACATACGCATATAATTTGAAGGTTAATCGCATATTATGTAACCTCGCGATTCGCTACATGCGGCGTTAATCAAGTATTCGCACAAAACCGGTTTTTCTGAACTAGGTACCTACTTACTTTAAAGTTTGTAATCAGTAAGACCTGCTACTTCAAGATAACAATACTATACATATAATATATGTAGAAACGTCGCGCGTAATGTATAAAATATTCATATAGTAATATGGCAACATCCTTGAATACGTGGCCGTATAAACATCCAGTTAAATAAACTAAAAACAACTTAATATGGTTGTATAAAAACAAGTCCGGATGTAACAATAACAAAAATTGTACATATAGTACTCATCCAAACAAATTAATTATTGTGAACGTAGTGAAAATTATAATATACCTAAGCCTAGTAATTACAGAATCAATCATCACATTCGGCTTATAAGACTTTCGAACGGCCTCGCTTTGGCCTTATCAAAACCATAATTACGTCAAAAGTTGTTTTCAGCCAGCGACAGGATTGTTATTCCTTTTTTAAATAAACTAAATTTTTTTCTTTTGCAATATTGATTATGGAAAATGTATCTGTACTGCGTAGTTCTCTGTAGTCAGCCACAAATCGCGATGTTAAGTATGCAAAAGAAATCAAAAATATTACATAGGACCCTGCATCAATTTTACCTTTTATGAGGATTCCGTTCCATACCTCCGTGGGTCTTCAAGCAATTTGCTCACAATATTTTCAGTCGCTATAGAATGTCGATATTATTTATTTATAGAGCTCAGTTGGCAGTCCAGATCGTGACCACAGTGGCAAAGTATACTGGGCCGACACAGTATCTTTGTGTCCAGTATTCATTAGTGATCTCGTGGCACGTTATCGCGCCACGGCTAATGGCTTCATATCAAATATTGACTGTTTTGCTATCGGTTACGTCACCTCGTCTGTGAATGTAAAAGTTGTAGGAGCTCACGAACGTTAAAAACATCTTCTGAAGTCTTAAAGTAATTGTCACATTAGTAATTGAACATTTAAAAATAATTATTTCTCTTTCTTCTTTCTCTGACTTTTAATATTGAACTTGACGTACAGTACGGCCGTTTTAACTTGGCAGCTCTGAAGTTGCTTAAGTGGCTGCGCAATAACATTTTTAGCGACCATTTGGCGGTATCAGGCGGTTTGTGCAGGCGAATCTATGTTCAGAGCAGCCAAGCTAAAACGGCCAAACCATTTGCAGGCATAATAAGTAGTCTATTGTTCGTGTCCACCCGTGGGACACTACTGCTTTACGTTTTTTATATTTTAATATCATTGTAAGTATTTGATTCCCATTTCTCATATAAAATACTAGCGACCCGCCACGGCTTCGCACGGGTGCAATGCTAACACTAAAACCTTCCTCTTGAATCACTCTATCCATTAAAAAAAACCGCATCAAAATCCTTTGCGTAGTTTTAAAGATTTAAGCATACAAAGGGACATAGGGACAGAGAAAGCGACTTTGTTTTATACTAGGTATGTAGTGATTGGACACGTGTATATTATAAAATGTGTAGCAATATTAAACATAGTTATGAGAACTACTAGGGAAGCAGAAATTTCCTAAGGTCATAACTCATAAGTAAATATTGAGACAGTTTGATAAGGTGACCCTGCATTGTTTTACGCCTACCTTGCGTTAGCTGTTGCAGTGAAAATACATTAGTTTAGTAATCTTAGACATTTCCTTCTCCATAAATAGAAAATCTTTGAAATCTATTTACTTGTACTGTATTTTTATTGAAGCTAATTTTTGTGGGTTGGTAGCGTTTGATCGATTTTGAGTTTCCATCGTTAGGAAATTGTACGAAACAGGATTATGAAAATCCAGACTTTTAATTTAAATAATTACTTTGGCTAACGACTAAAGTTGGTGAATAATGAAATTTGATACTTCGTGTTCACGCCTTTATCCCCAAGTGGGTTTGGCAGAGGTAATCCATTCCTTCCAGGAAAAACATACTTAAGACAGGTCTGTTCGCTCAGTTGGTAGTGATTCTGCCTTCTGAGTCGGAGGCCGCGGGTTCGATCCCAACTCGGGGCCAACATTTGTGTGCGTAAACATGTCTGTTGGCTGCGTTTCTGGTCATTTAATATTTATTAAGTGTGTTGCTCAATTGTTTAGTACCCATACAGGCCCTGCCTAGCTTGGGACTAAATAACCGTGTGTGAATTGTGTCCTACAATTTACAATTTATTATTATTACTTTCCACCTCGCCCAAGTCAAATTACGACGGGCCTCATATTTGTAATTTCATGTAATTTCACATTGTCAATCTTTATTTAAGCGCCACCTGCTTCCCCAGAGGTTTAGGATTACCCATTCTGCTATCATCACCCCCTTTTTTATTGATTTACTAGCAGCGCTCCGCGGTTTCACACGCGTAATTCCCCTTCCCGTTGGAATACAGGGTTCAAATATAGCCTATGTGTTATTCTGATGTATAAGCTATATAACTGTAAGGTTTCATCAAAATCCGTTAAGTTTTTGCGTGAAAGACGAATAAACATCCATACATTCATACATCCATACATCCATCCATACAAACTTTCGCATTTATAATATTAATAGGAAGGAAGTAGGATATTAGAAAGAAAAAAAAATACGCTTATGACATGAGAGAGCGTCGGCAGAGGTTAGGTAGGTACTTTCACTAGTGTATGGTTCGGCCCCTCAAATGTAATAAATGGTACTGGGTTGCTGTTACACAAAATGCCTTAGAACCAATTCTGGGTCCTGCGGGTTTCCTAATAAAAATTAATAAATTAACATTGATTTACCCGCGTACGTAAAGTTCGCTTAGGAAAATTATTATAGTAAGATTTCAATTGGTGAAGGAATAAATTTAAGTCGGCCTCGTAGTTTCGGAGCCAATAGCCAGAGGAAAAACATAAATATTCCTCTCTATAATAATAATAATTATTAGTCTAGACATATAATCCGGATTATGCCATACAAAGGCGTAGCTTCAAAGCTTGAAAATTCTAATAAGAAAAGAAGCATTTGAATGCGTCAACAAAGAAAACAGACCCTTAAACAGCTGACAACCGTCAGAATACATCATTAACTAGGTGGGCGCTGAAAATCAGACTCGATATCCTGTGGGCGTAGAGATCGGAATGAATGAAACTCTTCGGTAGTTTTCGGTAGCACTCGGCTGTCTCCGGTCCCAAGGTCACGCAGAGGGGGGGCGACCTCATTTCCACGGGGATCGATGGGAGCGCCCTAGAAACACCCCCATTTTGGTGTTTTCGGTTTCGCTCGACGCTCGTTTTCAATGTCAAGTGATTCATGTTCAGTTCGGGGTAGAACCCTCGTGATTATGACCCGTTTCCGTGACTATACATTATTATTGTTTTATGCCTAAAGTCAGCTAACCCGGCCGTTGTGATTTGCTGCTTTAGCTAATCCCAATAGACATCGTGGATTGAAAAGTATCCTAGATTCATATACTGGTGATTTTTTTTACCGTCTGGAAAAAAATATGACGTATAAGGTATCTAGAGCTGAAGTTATACACGAGATTAATTGTTGAATATAGTCAAGTTTAGTGCAATTTACAAAATCTAGAATACTACGCACAGTACTACGCGCAGCTGGCGGTTGTGCGTAAATTGCGCATAAATGGAAGCTACGAGCCTGTTTCTTTTTAAAATACTATTTCAAATATCTCAGTGTGTATTATTGACTACAATTGAGTAATGTATATTAGTTTAAGCAAGAAAAAAAATTTTAGAGGAAAAAAAATTTTTTTTAAGTAACATTGCCAAATGAATCTATTACACTTACCTATCAGACCACATTTTTTTCCAGACGGTAAAAAAGTCACCCTGTAGGTTAGCTTTCGGGGAATGAAACCTTAAAGTTCAATAGTTAGCGGGTGACGCTGGAACAAACAAACAGATAAAAATTCAAAATCAAAATTGAGATAAGTTCTGACACGTCCCGAGTTAATTATGTTTTTTTTTTTTATTAATGACACATCTTTGGTCAAGCTTTATGATACACTTACACTAGCTGCATGCAACGATGCAAGCTGTAAAGGTAACAGACAAACAGAAAGAGTTACGTTCGCATAATTACTAGTAGGTAAGTCGGAATGGGTAATTTTTTTTGCATACTTATATACCTTTTTAAAACACATCTCGTTCGAAAACTTGAACATGTATTGGTCCAGAAAGTTAACGAAGCAGATATTTTTTCTCATCCGTAAAACATATCACCATTTCTATTACACTTTGTCTAAAACTGTAATGTTTTATGAAATAAATCTTTGTTATATATCACTTCTTTTATAACTCTACCTTTTAATCACCGATAGCCACTCTACCTTTTAATCACCGATAGCCACTCTACCTTTTAATCACCGATAGCCACTCTACCTTTTAATCACCGATAGCCGCCTGTGTGTTGTCTTTTACATAGTTATAGCATCTAACAAAGAATTAGGTATTTCAAACTGTAGATGAAATTGAAACAAAACGCCAATCATGTTACATTTGTTCTAGGAAATCAATAAAGATTTTGCAAAACAACATACAATAACGTCTAATGAAGTCAAATGACGAAATTGTTCATGTGTCTAATAAATCACTTTGGTTAGGGTTGTCACAAACCACAATTTTCTCGTAAAATAATTGAATAACATGCTGGGTTGAGTTTTAAAATATACCTGGTCTACTGAAGATGGTTTCCAAATCTTTTTTTTAAATCTTCTATTATGAACTGCTCACTTAAAACTTGTATTATAGACGAAGCCTAATTTTGTTAATAAATTAATATGATTACTTATCCTATCTACAATTTTTACAACTGAAAGTTCCAACCCTGAAAATTGAAAGCTTTGAAATTAGAAACTCGTTGCACTGTCTCCCACGGAGGGTATGTTTACAGAAACTTACACAACTCTAAGCTGCATTCAAGTCATTAGTGCATCAAGCGGGTACTTTTGTGTTTATTTACAAAATGTTGTTTTTAACTATACCTGTCTCTTTGATGACTTAAAATTCACAAAAACATTATTATGACTAAGGTCTATTGATTCCTACACTATTCATAGGCAACCCTCAGTTTGACTGACTCTTCTGACTCTCAAAATACAGGTAGCCCTAGTTTAGGAGTCAGTTGTCACTATTTGTTTATAATACGTTTAAATCTTTTACTGTACTTCTGTTCAATGTGATGTTAAGCAATCAATTATTACTCGTATTATTATTAACCCGCAGTGGAACAGACCCGGTCCAGTCGGTCTCGCGTTTAGGGCTCCAAAGAGTGTACTGGTCAATATTGAGTATTTCCAGAAATGGAATACCTCTGCTTACACCCTCGGGTATAAAAGGAGTGACATTTAGATTATTTTAGTATTAATTCAAAGCGATTGATGTAACCAGACGCGAAAAATTCTGAAAATTTATCTACCGTGTTATATGTATATACGTTACCTATATTATACGCGAGTCAAGTCACGGTGCGCAACTAGTGATTTAAGATTTCCACTCTCTTACGTAATTAGTACCAACCTACTTGTTTGATGCATTACCTACACATACTTATCTGATCCTACTGTTCCATATCAAAACTCACCTATATCTTGTTAGTTATCATAATATGATTAGCGGCTATCAACCTCAATGTACAATTCAGAAGTTTAGCCGAATTTATAAATATGATAAAAAAATACCTACTACCTCGTAGATACTTCCTCATGTGAGGAAAGACCCTTAGCTCAGCTCAGGTTTCACCCGCGTAGTTCCCGTTCCCGCGCGGGAATACGGAGATTAAATATAGCCTATGTGTTATAATGATATATAAGCTATATAACTGTTAGGTTTAATCAAAATACGTTCAGTAGATTTTGCGTGAAAGAGGAACAAACATACATACATACAAACTTTCACGTTTATAATAGGTACTCATATTAGTAGGATTTCTCGATAAATTTTACACAATTTTGTAATACCGAAATGAAGTTACTCACAAAGGTCAATACCATTGCACTTGACACTCGACACTCCCTTAGCAAGTCAACCCAATTAAATTCAATATCCACAGCAGACAGATAAATGTGACGATAACCGAAGACTTCCTACTTCGGTCGGGTAAGCCGCGTTGCGAAATCGACTCACGCGCATTGTCTAGAGAGACTTCCTCAGTACTTATAACCTTGACTGCGTCTGCGGTCTTAGATATAGGTTCTGTGTTTAAATGGAAATTATTGTTTGGTTTTTCCATAATTACGTATGACAGCTGTCATAGGAAATTCTCTTACTTTCTTGCATTTTGAACAATTTGTTGTCAACCAAGTTGTGTGGCAAAAGATATAATGAAAAAAATATGATACTTATTGCTCTTGTATTATCATTGATATTATCTTTGCTACCTACTCCAGACAACCCAGAGCCTCTCAATACCTACCAGATCTCATCGTTTATCAAAGAAAAAGTGAAATCCTACTTTTTCGTATATTAACCAGACTTCTCGTGTATGCTCGATCGCTCGCTTCAGTGAATCATACAAATATTATATGAAAACTAACGAAACGCTCTAGCTTCGCTTTTGGTTTATAAGATAGGTTCCCTTTCCCGTGGGAATACGGGAAAAAATATAGCCTATATGTTGCTCAGGGATATTGTTGCTCGAATGTTTGTTACCTGGGTTAACTTTCGACTGGGTGAACTGATTTTGATTATTCTTTTTTTATTTGAAATCTGGTGCTACCCATGTGGTCCCATTTCAATTTGGTCCAGTTCTGACAATGGCACCCATGATAAGACCATATAAGTTGAAGTCGGTTTTTTACTCTTTAGAGTTCTATGATTATAGAGCCATTTACAAATTGAGATGTCGTGATTCCCTAAGAGAATAGGGTTGTGTCCTACTAAGTCAAATCAGTTACTTTTTACGATCTGTCAAAACGAAATTTTACTAAGGAAAATGTACTGAAATAGCAAACCGTGACGTCATAGTTAGTTGAATTCAATTGCAGCACTTTTTTTGATTATTTTTTAATTTTTAAATTTGCTATAACTGTAAATTGAAAATCGAAATACATATTTTGAGGTGTTTTGGGATAATCTTTTTAATGTATGACTACTCGCAATTTAATTTCGATGCTGTCAACTACCCAATTGTTTAAAGAAATAAATATTTCAACAATGCCATGCCAGTATATTTATGAAAATATTATGTACGTACGCAAAAATATATCTCTTTTTACAAAAAAACTGTGACAGGCACAATTGTAATCTTAGAAATAAAAATAAAATAGAGCAACCACATTAAATTATTAATTCCTTTATGGGTTTGTGTGTACGCTTTACAACAAGATACCTAAAGCTGTTGTAGATTTGCCAGAAAAAATGTTCAAAACTCACGTTAAAATGGTTTTATGTAAAATGGCATATTATAAGTTAGATGAATATTTGAATGACAATGATGTTTGGTGTAAATTTTCTCCAGCTCAGCAAAGCACTAAAACCATGTATCTTGTACTTTGAATTGTATTGATTGTTTAAAAGAATAATGTGTTGAGGAGTTTCTTGCCCCGCTTCTTCTCCCCAACTATACAAACCGAAGCGGTGGAGTTGCAATGACTTTCGATAAGAGAACTTATAAGTCCCTACATTGAATAAAAACTTTTGACTTGACTTTGACTTTGATAAACATATAAATATGCTCATCCCTTAGATAGAGCCACTATCTAACGGATGAGCATAGTTATATATTTTTTTAAAAACGATTCAGTCACTAACCCTATACAACAACTAAATTATATGACGTAAATAGCGGTTTAAACGCGTAGTTCCCGTTCCTGTGGGAATACGGGTATAAAATATAGCCTATTATGTTACTCAGGAATATTTTAGTTTTCTATTGGTGAAGAAATTTTTAATCGGTCCAGTAGTCTTTGAGTTTTTTCTTTAGAAGCATACAAAAATACAAATCTTTTTTCCCTATAATATTAGTGTAGACTATATCAATCTCATAGATTAAGATCCAAGATATAACGTTTCTTTCGAAACACTAAGAATCTCGTGATTTTAGTACTTTAAGAGAGTCAGTCAATATTATTGCGATGTTGTTATTACCAGCTTCAATGACCTATGATCGAAATGTAAATAAGATGACGTGAAGAATTTACGAGACACGGTCAATTAAAATGTCTGTGGTCCTTGAAAATAATCACTCAGAGGACAACAACAACTTATTGTTTACTAGCGGTGTTGCCCGCGCGGATCCCGTTTATTCCCGTTCCCGTGGGAATTTCCAAAATCCCTTTCTAGTGCTCAAAATTTCATGATCAGATCCAGTGATTTAGGCTGTGCATTGATCGATCAGCCAATCAGTCAGTCAGCCATTCAGTCAGTTTCTTCTTTTATATCGTTTAGTTCCCGTTACCGTGTGGAAATATGGGAATAAAATATAACTTATTTTACTCAGTGATAATGTAGCTTCCCATTGGTAAAAGAATTTTTAAAATCGGTCTAGTAGTTTTTGAGTTTACTCATTACAAACATACATTATACAAAAATAACATTTTTCCTCTTTATAATATTATTGTAGATTGACTTTTTGCATCATTTCATTAGTCATTCATATGATGACGTAATACCTAGAAAACTATAAAACGCGGTGTCGACCTGTCTTTAAGTCTAGCTTTTAAAGTTACTTATAATACTAGACACTTATAATAATTTTCAAAGGAAGGTCTTTTATAAGATTGTATAAATTTCTATTGTAAACGTTGTAAACTAATTATTATAAAACGGTACCGAGCATACTTCAAACAAAACTTTTGCTCGAGGATGTTTCTACAAAACAATAGGTAAGTGCTTGTAATTCGAACCAAACCTTCCCTTTCTATACTAATATTATAAAGAGGAAAGATTAGTATTTTTATATGTTTGTTACGAATACACTTAAAAACTAGACCGATTTAAACAAATCTTTCACCAATTGAAAACTAGAGTACTCCTGAGTAGCACGGCCGAAATTGTATTCTAGTATTCCCACGGGAACGGGAACTACGCGGGTGAACTGCTAGCCCCAAATAAAATTCAGCGGGTGAACTGCTAGCCCCAAACAAAACAGATTCTAAAACATTATCTCAATGGGTCTAGGAAGATTAACTAAACGTTTCTTAAGCCGTAATAGCTCGGTGGCTAATGGCCCGCATTTTGTTTAGGCTCTGGTTCAAATCCGGGTAGAGCCAAGGTAAAGATAAACCTTCAGGTCCCAAAAATATGTTCTTACAGGTAAAACGTGGGAATGGAATACCTGTGTCAAACCACTCGGAAATAAAGCTGTGTGCGTATTTTTATTAGATTTTTATCGTAAACAAGTCTCAACTTTTTTTTATTTAAAGTACGTAAGCATAACATCCAATATCATACGAATTAATGAATAATTAAATCTGGTTAGGTGGACGGCAGTCCGATACAAGGTCACGCGACCGTCTACCATGATATACTGTTGTCGCCGGTAGTTCGTCAAGTACACGATAAGCCAATAAACTTTATGACCGTTTTATTATTCCAGTCCAAGCGCAATCGACACTTTATTGTCGCTAATTGTCTTATAGTACAGGTTCGTAGTACCAGAATGACATAACCTCGTGTAAGATGCATTGGCGCCAAAGACTAGTGAGGAGACGGTTAATCGCAACTTACTTAATTGAAACGTACTGGGAATTGTCTTCACCAATTGTGTAGACAATTTTGGATTCTGGGACGGCTATTTATAACTTACAGTAATTACTGGGTTTAAAAATATTTAGGTTATGAACTTACGACTTATGATTCTGTGACTCACTTTATAAGGCTTGCCGCAAATACACGTGCGGACGGTAACGGAGCGAACGGGAATGCATTTTTAGAACATGCAGCTTTTGGAGTGTAAACTCTAACCAAGGAAAAGTTTACAAAATTCCCATGGAAACGGAAAAAAAAAAGGCGTGAGATTATATTATTATTATTATTAAACGGGAAAATAGAGAGCCATCCCCCGCTGACATTAGCTAGTTAGTTTTATTAATAAAAAGTACGAAAAGAAGATTGATTTGTTAGCTATTACTTAGATGATACGGCGATATATGTTTTTTTTATTTATTTTTCCAAGGAATGCCTATAATGTAATACTTAGTTCCGATGGAGTAGAGTTTTCTTGTCCACTGAAGTGCTGCTTTTTCCGAAAAATAAGCTTGCCATATATTTCAGCTTAACATTGTACGAATATTATTAAATTTGATCGAATTAATAACTATAATGATGTAATGGAATACCTCTGCCTACCCTCGGGTATAAAAGAGATTTTATTATTTCATAACTATATTAATTGATTTAACGAATATCTACAATTTCTATCTTGTTTATTTTCATCCGGTGTACTTTAACCAAATCATAATATAACAGGAAATTATATGTTCACAATGATAGGAATAATATTAAATGATCTGAACATATACATGGTTACTATTCATTTACGTAATGTAAAGTCAATACAGCGAAATTTATGAAATTCACGCACAACTGAACAGACGGAACCAGTTCAGGCGTTCAATAGCTAAAATACGAATATTGACATTATTATTATAAGTTACTTAATATTCTTTAAACTTTAATACGTATATAAATATAGAATATCTAAAAAACTATATTTTACGACGAAATTCCATCTTACCACTTAGTAAGTTTATTTTTTTTTTGTAATTTGATGTACTGCTCTCAATTTAATCAACTAATTGTACGATAGTGTATAACTATTATTGGCGTTTGATCATTGTCAAAAATTATATGCATATCAATAATATATAACAGCTGATCCCAAATAAATAAATATTACAGTATACATACATAATTAAATATACCAGCCGAAATAATTAAATGTTAACAAGTTCCTCACGAACCTTGGCATTCAATTTTCGAGTGAGCCAGTAAGAATTATGTAAGGAACCTAATTGAATTTGAATATGTTAAGTAAAATGTTAGTAAGTACCTATTTTATCCATCTATAAACATTAATTACTGCAAAGCAAGCATAAGTTGTTTAAATGTAATAAAATATCAGATGCTTAGAATACACATACTTTAATCCAAAAATGTCACATCAATTTAATTTAAGTAATGTAGAGGGATATTTAGTGTCCGTTCCATTACATGCATCATACTTACATTACCATTCCTACAGTAATTAGGTACTAATAACAAAATTAAAATCGAAATACATTTTTGGATGAGTTTTGTGATAATCTTTTTATTGAATGTATTACTCAATTTAATTTCGATACTTACATATTTATCACTAGCTCGACGGTAAAGGAAACATCGTGAGGAAACCCGCAGGTCCCAGAATTAATTCTGAGGCATGTGTAAGACCGGCGACGCGCTCATTATCTCTCACGTGTGAGGTCCAAGGAATATACTGGTGAAACGTGGCTATTTCCAGAAGTGGAATACCTCGGGGATAAGAGATTATTGATTTAATAATTTTATTTTTTCGTTAAAAAAAAGCCATTTTGTGGAACTAAATCACGTGTGAATGGAATTACAAACAGCTATCAAATAATCATAGGCGTCGGTGGCCGGGAAAAATATATTGGCACTTATCCAAATACATACTCGTACCTACCGTAGAATGAGTACCGAGCTTGAGTAAAAAGGGCTCATTGGCAAA
Organism: Ethmia dodecea; assembly: GCA_963855545.1. Lineage (NCBI taxonomy): Eukaryota > Metazoa > Arthropoda > Insecta > Lepidoptera > Depressariidae > Ethmia > Ethmia dodecea. Next base: position 14,940,317 of record OY979438.1, on the reverse strand, counting down.
ACACCCACTTCACAAAATGTACCGTTTGCAAAATAGGCTATTTCTCAGAATGTTCCTTTCGCAAAACGTCTTCTTCTTCCTTGTTTACTGATATGGTTTCTGTAATTTAGTCAAAATAAATATCATTTTGTCGTCTATTCGGATTATTTTTTCTGAAAATATAAAAAAGTACTTAAGGTATAATCTACTATAATACTTATGTAGAATTTTATTTCATTTGGGATTGGTGTGACAGTAATAACCGTAATTCAGTAATCCGAGAACCAAGGTTAGCACAAGGCTGCACTGGTAGATTTGTCAGCTTGATGTTTGACACTTGACGGCCAGTTGGAGAAGAGAACTGACCTTTCATAGGCCATCGTTGGAAACATTTGGCACAAACAAGTCTTGGAATGTGTGACGCATATCACCACTCTATGGATGATGAAAATCAACACCCAGAGAATTTAATAGTTCAGAACATTTATTGTAACAAATGGATTTGTCAGTATGTTTCAAAAACTATGAGAAGGTCGTATCCAAGTTTTATTTATGTTGGAAATTTAAACGATATACATTTTGTTCAATTGGAAAATAGAATTTCACTTTTTTTTCACTTCAATAAAGCGAATAATATAGTAAGATGATAACCGATTTGGTGCTGGCAAATGACCCACAACTATGTGTTTACTTGATTGCTACTTGAGGTTCATTCTTAGTAGCTCATTTTTAGATGTAATATAGTTTAACTACTGTGGCCTGCGAATCTCCTCACGATGTTTTCCTGCACTCTGGAATTATGATTTTGGGAATTAGACATTTTTCACCAGTTGGATTTTTTGGGATTAGGACATTCAGAAAGTAAACGGGGCATTGATTGAGGTTTTTTAAATATTAGAAATTTTGACTATTCGTTATTTTGATCGTTCACGGTTTTCATGGTTTTTCACTCACCGGTTTCGGTCACTTAACCGAATTTGAGTTTGCCCAAAACCAATTAACCCCTAATATTTATTAGCACTTAGATATTCGAATTAACGTCTTTGTACAGTTAACCTCTCAGACCATGAATCACAGACACAATAGATTTTTAATTGTGTCTCGGTTCCAATTGGAACCAGCGGTTCTCGTGATTAACGGTAGTAATTCTCAGTTGTTTGACCAAATCGTTTCCTATTTACACGATCAAAGGTGACGTATTCCGACCTTCACGATTTACTTTTCATCGAAAATCCAATTCTTAGTCGTGGACTTGATTTGCGGAAACACATAAAGTTATTTTTTTATGAGATGTCGTAACTTCACGGTCAATGTCGACGGCCTTGGTCACTCAAGCACTTCTCGCGGCTGTTATCGGCCTAATAGTCGGCATCTGGTTAAGTAATTTGGACAACAATATTTATGTCTTTCGGAGTTTTTTGTTTGTATAATAATCCAATTTAGCGTGCTGCTAATTTCTTTATTAGTATAATGCTGTATCTCATTATTGTTTTATGTTTCTTAGCTCCTGATTCGATTCCCTTTTCTTACATTCCTAGTTGTGTCATTATAGGTATACAATCAATATGCTATTGTTTTTCATAAGCTGTCAGCGCACTTTTTTTTAAACTATTTACGACAGTTTCTAATTATTGACGTTTTATTTCTCTTGAGAGTAGTACCGCCTTTTGGGTACCTAGTTGCTTCTTCGATCCTCAACTGGAACCAACTTTTGTCTCGTTAAAAGTTTTGTTGGTCTAGTATTTGGGAAGGAACTTATATTACGTAGTTTATTATTTTTTTTTAGTTTGGGATGGAATATTATTGGCCTAAAAAATATTACGGAGTTCTAAAAGATTATTGTCCCTAAGTTCATGTCCTAGATAGCACGTAAGGTAATATAGCTTTATTAAATGTACACAGATAGACCCACGGAATACAGTAAAATATTCGGATAAACGTCATTGCTAGAAAAGTTTATAAAAAGTTTATCAAAATGAAAAAAAAAATTGGTAAGTACATTAAGATTTATTTAATTTTATATTATTGTAAAATATACAACTATAAAATCGATTTTTTTTATATTATTTTATTTTAGCAAATAAAATAATAAGATGCGATTCAAACTGGTTACACTAGACTGTGAAGCATCTGTATATTTTATTACCCTATGTCATAAGGCTTACATGTTTTAAATTTACATAGGTTCTACATAACTTTGCATAGTTTGCGTCTCCTCTGGAACTTTGTTCGCAAACGTTAATATCATGTAATAATAACCTTTAATAGCAGTGATTAAGGTGCCCAGTGGTTGAGGAGCCCGCTTCTAATGTGTGAAGCTCGGGAAATCGAATACCAATGTACTAATGCGTTTTTCAGAAACTTCAAGGAAATCATGGTGAACCCGGCGTCCGGCAATGGGCTCGCCACCTATCACGTTAAGGGGAATTACTGGTGAATCGTTGGGTATTTCCAGAAATTAAACACATTGTCTACCCCCTCGGGAATAAAAGGCGTGATTTTTTGTATCATTAAATCTTAGAAATCTGTGCTTTTAGTGGTAATTATACCTAAATAAAAACTTTTTGGGATCATTTTTTTTTCAGACTAAGATGTCGGCGAAAGCTAGTGAAATGCGATGTAGAAATTGACAGTAAAAGTGAATCTCAGAATAACCCGCGAGGAAGTCCGATAACCCTATTTACGAGTTTGTGTCAATCGAGTGGCAAAGTGTAACCAATAGACGTGGAGTCAACGACTCAGCTCATAATATGAGTAACATTACTATTATCAACTGAGCGTCATACTCGACTGCTGTATTTTTAGCCTAGGCCGGACTATAAATAGTACGATGGTTATTACTGAATTAATATTTCTAAAAACGGATCGACTACGCGACTGATAACGCGAGTACGATGTGACGTGTTTATTTGTTTAGTTGGTATTTTTTTCTTTTGCTCAGTATTTATTGCGGAGTTGTTTTTTGTTTCTTGTTTGGTTTGTGTATGGTTAAGATTATTTGGTTTTGGATATTATGGTTTATTTAGTGGTAGTACAAGTACTACCGTATAAAATTTTCTTTATTTTTTTTTAAATCGAAAGTGCATGAAAAGTTGAGTTAATGGAAGGTGATGGGATTCTTAAATGTCTTACTTATCTACACAAAAAGATTTTGCATTACTCCTTATCTGTACTAATATTATAAAGAGGAAAGATTTATTTATTATTTTTGTATCTTTGTTACGAATAAACTGAAAAACTACTAAACCGATTTTAAAAATTCTTTCACCAATAGAAACCAAGAATATCCCTGAGTAACATAGGCTATATTTTATTGACGTTTTCCAACAGGAACGGGAACTACACCGGTAAACCGATATTTACGTCAGAAACCGCGCAGAACCGCTAGTTATTTATAAGCGTAAAATGGCAATGCCTCAGAATAAACAAGCCTTGGTTACTATCGAAACCCAATACAACTGTTGACAATTATGTGTTATCTATGACTTTTACTAAGTGTAAACATTACCGGGTCAGTCCGGGGTCATGACCTGCGCCCAAAGAGATTAAAATATAATAGGATATAGAGGGGGCATTGGGAATATTTTCATACAAAACTTTGAAGCCCAAGCGTCATGTCAGTTAGTGTGACCGCGAGCTGTCATTCGGTCAAAATCGTACTACATTTATTCCACTTGAAATGACATCATCTATGATTTTTTTTATTTAGTATGTGATTTAGTTCTATTTTACACAGAACTGTCACCACTGCTTACTTTTGTTATCTACCTATGCACTCTACACGAAACTGGATAAAGAAGCCTATAGTTTTTTCCTTCAATCAAAAACCTAGGAAAGAAACTAGAAAAACAGGAAGAAAATTCCTTGCGTTCTTGGTGGTAGCGGGGATGACAATACTATACAATTTACATCAGAATATATCATTTGCTAAAGTGGAATGAAAAAAAGACCACAAATTCGGTTTCTAATACTTCGAAGTAGGTAGGTTGTTTTTTTTTATATATAAATTTTGACGACTGAATTCTCTAACCCTCTGCGGATGGTCCAATGAACCGCATGGTTTTCGTTAGTGTTTATGAACATTAATATGCACTTCAATCTTTACATATAACCTGTTTAGCAGGTAAGCCATTTGGGAAACGACCTTTGCTCACGCACGGAGGGCGTCTGTGTCACATCGTTACCTACAGTCCCTTTTATACAGGCTGTTGGCTGCGGCTCAAGCACGTTTTATACAAAACTACGAAATAAAAAATAGAGGCACACCTTATCTACGATAGGGTCGGCGGATATACCTATAAATTTTTCATCAGTGGTTTTTTTTACCCCTAAACATTGCTGGAAATTGTTACACAAACCTCAGATTCTACGTGTGTCCTAACGATGTTTTCCTTCACTGTTTAGCCACTGTTAAATATGTACGTAATATTTTTTATAACAAATTTGCTCGTAAAAGGTGTCTTATTTCACCAATTTCAATATCGCATTGTATCTCATTACGCCCAAGTGCGGTAAGTGTAATGTAAAACGCACGGTTTATCAAGATGCTCCGTCTTAAAAAGAACGGTACTTTTTAAAATCTCTGCAGAGTTTTTATGTCAAAAAAGTTGTCAACATTTTATGATTAAAATTAACTTTGGGAGATAAAATATAATAAATTTAATATTTATGTACATAATTATTTTATTTTATTAATTTTGACAGTAAATTACAACCAATTAATCTGTAACAAAAACACAAAAATATTAATTTACTTTATTAGTAATACTGGCTGTTTTTTGTGCCTTTGCCTAAAAAAAAATGCTCATGCGCGCCGCGCGCTTTTTCTTAACGCTGTATTGTTTTTATTCGTTTACCATAGTCGGAGTTTTATTTTATTTCCTCGCAAATGTGTTATAAAACATCGTATGACATACGTGCGCTTCGACAATTACAGCCTCTGCTTAGTTGTAACCCTCGCCTACGGCTCGGGCTAGCAATATCGCCTCGGCTGTAATTTTCAACCTACCGCACTTATATCATAATGTACTATTTTAAACAAAGATATTAAATATAGAAAGACGTAGATATGTTATTAGAGCACGGAAAATGAGGCCTATAAATGTAGTTATTAACCACATTTTATTTAGTCGCATTGTATTTCAAGTCGTATTTTAAGCGGAACTCTTAACAGATAGCTCTCTTTTTATTTATTATTCGTTCTGTATCATCTTTCCCCGTCATTGTTGTATCCTATAAATACGCTAAGAAGTAAGTACTTATGTACATGTTGTAGCACACTCGTAGGGGATAAATTTTCAAACGCAAGCAGTATGAATATAACTCATCCTTACTTTAATATCTTTGATTTTAAACACATACCCTCACCAGCAAACGAACCCGTGCCTCATGCATGAGAGGCATGCCCACTTCCAACAGAGCTATCATTTCTGGTAGGACAATGGTAATATACAACATTACTAGCCCAATTAGAAAACTATTAGATATTATTAATTTCCATCGAGATTATTGTGGTTTAAATCATTGTTATATTCAGTTACAGACACAAATATGTTATATTTGAGGATACATCCATACTTTATACGAGAGCTGACTGAAAAGCAAAATGATTAAATCTGAGACGTCGTCAGACGCACAGGCGTGAGGTTATACAGGATACAATACAATGAAGTTACATGAGGAAAATCAAAGGAAGAAAATTGAGAATGTATTAACATACAATACACAACTTTGTGGGAAAATGGAGTGACCTTTTACAATGTAACTGGCACGTACACTGCACAGGAAGTCACGAGTTAAATTAGGTATATAATAAAAAATATTTTTCTTAAATACAAACTGTTTCTATTAACATTTCTCCTATTTTTATTACTCCTACATAATTTTACATTAGAAATGACAACTCAAAAGGTTGACGAAAATAAATGATTTTGTTCTCCGCTTATGTCAATGTCAAAATACTATCTGATACTGATACTGATACTGATCCCAAGAAAATACTTTCGTAGGGCAGGAATGTATGTAATACACAGAATTTGCAAATGTCAGTTGCAAAATTATTTCTGTATCAGTTTTTGTTTCTTAAGTACTATAAATATATAGAACAAAATGTTAGTAGTTAACAACATTATTGGCTTATATAATAGTATTGTAGTGCTATGGAAGAGTAAGGTATCCTGACACAAGTATTATAATACTTAAAAGGATGCCTTAAAAATGTATACTTTAAGCAAATTTATAGTTTAATAAACATTTTTTCATTTTATTTTTGGAGCAGTGATAGCCCGGACGGTTAAAGAGCCGGCCGAAAATCAGTGAGGCTCGGGTTCAAATCCTGGCATGTACCAATGAGTTTTTCAAAACTTACGTACATATTTATCACTAGCTTGACGGTGAAGGAAAAACATCGTGAGGAAACCCGCAGGTCTCAGAATTAATTCTGAGACATGTGTAAACAGACCCGGTCCGGCGATAGGCTCACCACCTATCACGTTTAGGGGTCCAATATATCTCGTGAAATGTGGGTATATCCAGTAATGGAATACCTCTGCCTACCCCCTCGGGGATAAAAAGGCGTGAGATTATATTATATTATATTATATTATTATTTTTCATTTTCATTTAAAAATAATATTATGATAAAAACTATTATTTTATCTATACCTAAAAGTGACTTTGTTGATCGAGACATGAAGAGTATCGAAACTAACATTTAAAACACCCTGTACATAACAAAGAGGTGTGTCGGTTTCGTGTTACTACGTCACATTATTGGCTTGGTATACGCGAAAAAAACATAAATAACGAAATTCATATTCATACCGGACGCAATCTGGTTAAACTGAATTAATTTTAGCATGTTACCAGATTTTTATTTAAGTACTAACCGTATGATTGCTACAATTGAAAACATTAAGAACTCTCATTCCCTATTAGGCCTCCTAGGAGATGAATATATAAAAAATGCTAAAATGTATAAGGTATTGTGAAAAACTGAATACTTATTCTAGCTGTACCAGTTTAGACTGTGCGATGTCAATCAGTCAGTAAGACAGTATTATAGTTTAATTAAAACGTTATGTACGGTGTACTATTATTCACTGACTGCTTTTTAATGAATTAACTAAAAAAAAATTAATTTATTGTTTCCTTTGTTTCAGGTATGTTCAAAGTCTGAACTTTACGAAAACCCGACCAAATTGAATAGCACTTACAAACTGCGCGCAAAACGTGCCCATTCTCTTTTGTATTTGGTTGGTGACCGCCCACGTGATTTTCGAAGCGCCTACATCACGGGTACTCCGTAAGTACATTTGGAACAATGCCCTTATTCTGAAAACAAGTTACAATACAACTCTGTACCATAGTTCACGGACAAAGGTTAAGGCTACTTACAAAATAATAATGGGGTATATTAATATTTTATAGAACAAATAGACAGAACAATTATTTCTTACAAATATTAAATATTTATAAATAGAATAGGAAAGTTTCTTGTTTTAATTATAGGACTTTCCTGTCTTGAATAATGAAACGTTTTTGCTAAAGGCGAATAGGTACTCGTATTATTTATTCGTTTAAAAATATTTTTATAAAACTTTTAAAAAACTCTACATATTCAACGTCGCCAAAGCGGTGATAGCTCTGATTGGAAGTAATCTCACCTTTCGCTGAAGGTCTGGGTTCGGTCCTCGATCAGGGCCCTACCAGGGCTCCAAAACTACACTGGAGGAAAGTAGGAATGGAATATCTCTGCCGCCGCCCTTGGTGACAAGGTATGAGTAACATAAATATTTTATTAGTGTATCTATTTTAAATAATCATAGGTAGACGTTGGCACGGCCCTTAAAATACTATAAACCATTCGAAATATTTATAAACGTAGTTAGTCAACAAGACCTACGTCAACATGTCATGACACTAGAAAACAATATTCTTGTTTTTACTTAGTAAAGTAACAAGAATTACTGTTAGTAAGATTAATGTCCATAAACATGTACTAGAACAGTTCTTCGTGAACGTGACACTTCATGGATATAATAAGAATCCTTTCAAGTGTCTGACACCTTCATCCACTGCAGAACTAGATATATATACCTCTAGGTAACAATTGTACTTATAAGTAAATAAAAAGACGCAATGTTTTTGAACATCGTACCAAGAAATGTTGGAAACGATAAAAATCTAAGCGTTTTCTTCAATTAGAATCTGAGTTTTATATGTCACTAGATTTTAGTAGCTCTGCGGAACTAGTGTGTTTATAAACGATCACTCTGGTTAAGCAAAGTTGGGCGCGGTCAGTCAGTGAATGGGTTATATCACGATCGCTTCCGTGTGTCGGAAGACACGTTTTAAATTTTTGGTCCCGGTTTTCGTTGTGCTTACGCACCATGGAAGTCGTTAAGCCATGTTCAGATACCCTCGAGTGGCTTGAAAAATTCTGACTGTTAAGTGACCATTAGCGTAACACCATCTCCCCATCCACGGTGGGCTCGCGTGGGAGATTATGGCTCAATCTTCCTCATGTGTTAGGAAAGACCCTTAGCTCAGCAGTGGCCTGTTACAGGCTGACGATGATGATGAGCTCTTAGTAGCTTTGCTTTCTTGGTTTTTGATATTTTCTACATTAGAATTAAGAACATAAAAAAAGTTATGATATTAATTGAATAGGTGCTTTTGCTATCTGTCTAAGATTCAAAACTTGTACTTGGATCTACCTACTTAAATAAAATATTAATTTCTATCGGGTATAATGTACTATCATGTTAGTAGCGTAGACGTGTAATGTGGTAGTAAGGCGAGATTTTTTCTCTACTCCGGTGCTACTAGGGTTGTCATTTCGCTTAAAAAGTAAATTAATAAAAAAGAAACAATCATTTTTACTAATCAAGGAAACAAAAGTTATACGATTAATATACATTTACACGTGTTAAATTAAGCTAAATCCTTACAGATCATCCCTTTTTAATATTAGACTTAGGTATCTGTGCGTTATCTTCTCAGAGCTACACTATCGCAGCGATTTTAATCAAATTTAATAAGAACATATTTTATACAGACTTTCATTCTGGACCGCAAACCAAGTCAAGGACTATCAATAAAATAATTATTTATATTTGTCATACTTACATATGGAACGTTATTATTCGAATAAGGTTTTTTTGAAACTACTACTTACATATATCCAGAACTAAAATAAATTTAAAAATAATCTAAAATAAATTTAAAATCCGCACTCAGTAATTTAGTGTCGTTGCTACTGAGCCCCAGACCGGTCCCTGCAATTAAGTGACACAGTAAGACTATTAAGAATTGCAATTTTACTTAGATCGTGGTCTTAAGGTGCAGAGAATTATAGTCTACTAACAGCGCCCCGCGGTTTCACACGCGTAGTTTCCGTTCCCGTAGGAACTAAAACGTACGGTGATAAAATATAGCCTATGTGTTATTCTGATGTATAAGCTATAGAACTGTAAAGTTTTACCAAAATCCGTTCAGTTTTTGCGTGAAAGAGGAACAAACATCCATACATCTACACATCCATACATACAAATTTTCGCGTTTATAATATTAGTAGGATTACTCTTCAGTTATAAGGGTGTTCTCTTTAGTTAGCCGAAGACAGTTAACCTTGGGTATGAGTAGGTATGCTTACGTCTTTTTGAGAGTGCTGTAGCACGCTTTCTTCAACTCATTATGGCCTTGAACGGAGCTATTGATTTTAATTTTTATTTATATAAAAAATAAGAAAGGCTGTTTGACTCAGGGCTTGAAAGCGGTTAAGGTTAAGGGTTAAGCTAGCGGTATAAAATTACGGTACCGTTTTGATTTAAAGGTAGAGCCAATAAGGTAAGAATTGGGGTTAAGGTACCGTTTTTTACTAGTACCTCACCGAAATCATTTTCGGTACCGAAAAAACGCGAATGAGTGAGACTTCAGCGCGACGTTGCCAAACCGCTCGGCCGAGGCACGGGCGCTTGCCGCATGAAATCTCATTTCTTGCATATTGCATTATTGTGTGCTGTGGTGACGTGACGCTTATATTATAACTCATATATTCTAGGTACCTACCTATATAAAAGTACGTTGTTTTAGCAAAGTTTTATCGACTGTTAAATACATAGACATATATTGCACTAATGGGGAAAAAACTAAAAAACCGGCCAAGTGCGAGCCGAACTTGCGCACGAAGGGTTCCGTATTCATTATCTATAAAAGCGGCAAAAAATCACGTTTGATGTATGGGAGTCCCCCTAAATATTTATTTTATTGTATTTTTAACAGATTTCAAAGGCTAATGCCCAAAGTGCCCATCAAATGCCTGGAATAAACAGAAAACATTACTAGCCCTAAAATTCATTCATAATAAAATATGAGTAATAAAAGTATTTTTGAATATGTTTAACTAGGGTGAAAATATAACGTTTATTTTAATACTTATTTTGATTGTTGTTTAATTTCCTGTTTCTGACATAACTATTTTCGGGGACGGAAAAGGTTATATAAAAAGTAGCATTGAAATATTGAATAAAATCTAATTATTTTAAGAACTACAAAATAGTTTTAATATCTTTATGATCACAAACAACTGACATTTACGAAAAAATTAAAATATGAAATGTCGCTCACTCGTTGACTCCATTTGTTTTCGTCTTGTATTTTTAGGATTTTTTTATGATTTATTATTTTCTGTGACTTTGGCTATTATTATTAGGATTTCGATGTTTTCTTCTTACCCGCTACGTACCTATTTGCAAACACAGACTTTGATTGAACCCACCTACTTGGGTGTGTATTGAGAAATATGTTTGTTTTTAGCTCTAAAAATTACATAGGTTTGTTATTGAGTGTTATATTATTTATTTTAATAAAGCTTTGAGATATATTATTTTGTTTACTTTATTGCTCGTCAATCTTCTCTAGGTACATAGTATAAAACAAAGTCGCTTCCCGCCGTTTGTACAGTCAAGAGCACATGAAGCTTTACACTTGTAGTGCGAGTTTGACATCTAAGGCGATGATTGTACGTTTGTATTGATTGTATTGAACGTTACAAAGTCCAATGTGTCAAGCTCCACGTGCTCTTGACTGTACGCTAGATCTTCTAAACTACGCAACGGATTTTAATGCGGTTTATAGTAGTATAGTAGAGAGAATCCAAGAATTACAAAGATCTGTAATGTGATTTCGCGCGCTTAAACCGAAGCGAAGCGAGGGCGGGTAGCTAGTATACATATAAAACAAATTCGGGTTAGTAATACCTGTGGTCTTTGAGTTGTTGGATTAGTCTTGTCCTACTTCGACATAGCCTATCTTTTTTTTATTAAAATGTTTTAAACTAGGTTGTGCCTAGTTTTTGGATAATAAAGTAAATTGTTAATCGATTTCTGTTGACTTGAACTACAAATCAATGTAGAATTGATCTTTGTTTAACTCAGGCATTATTTTGTATGGCCAATGGGCATTCCCCTTTGGAGGTTTCTCAATTCGTCCGTATATATACCTACCTATATATTTTTATGTGTGTTCGCGAATAATCATGTAACTCAATTTTGAAGCAGATATCTTCAACCAATTGAGCTGAAATTTGGTATACTTACTTATGTAATTTCGGTGACAATGCAATATTTATGGTATCACCGAGCTGATCTGACGATGGAGGCAGGAGGTGGATATCGCAACTTCTCAATGACTCCTCTTAAAGTAATTAAACGACACAACCCCATCGAGTTTGGGCTCGTTTGATTTGTCTTGACGAGTACTTGGGTGTTAGATGGTAACCAGTAACCAGGGTCTGACGATGGAGCTGGGAGATGGCAATAGGAAATATTTTCCTTCACCGTCGAGATAGTGATGAAAATGTACGTAAGTTTTTGAAAAACTCATTGATACATGTCAGGATTTGAACCCGAGCCTCACTGATTGTAATCATCTTCATCAGGCTATCACTGCCCTTTTTAGTTTGTTTGTAGGAGTTAAGTTAATAATCAAAAATAAAATCAAATAACTTTTATTTCAGGCACAAGCTATATTATTGTATATTAATTATTGTTGTTAACTTCCTCCTGCGTAGCATTACAAGAGGAAGATAATGGTTTGAGTAGGATGTCTGTTTGTCTGTCTGTGGGTCTGTCGATAGGATATCTCCGGATCTACTGGACCGATTGACTTCAAATTCGGTCAGTAGATACCTTAGGTCAATACCTCGATCGAGTTTGAATTTCAGACCCGTGGGTCAAAAGGGACTGGGCATTTCAGACGCGTGGGTCAAAAATGTCAAAAATTTCAAAAATCTCAAAAATGTTAAAATCTCAAAAATGTCAAAACTGTCAAAAAATGACAAAAAGGTCTAAAATGTCAAAAAGGTATAAAATGTCAAAAAGGTCAAAAATTTCAAAATGGTCTAAAAGGTCTAAAATGTCAAAAATCTCAAAAATGTCAAAACTGTCAAAAATGTCAAAAATGGCAAAATGGTCTAAAATGCAAAAATGTCAAAAAAATTCAAGTGTCGAAAATGTCAAAAATGTAAAAAGGTCTATAATGTCAAAAAGGTCTAAAATGTCGAAAAGGTCAAAAATTACAAAAATCTCAAAAATGTCAAAACTGTCAAAAAATTTCAAAAATGGCAATACGGTCTAAAATGCAAAAATGTCAAAAAATTTCAAAAATGTCGAAAATGTCAAAAATTTAAAAAGGTCTAAAATGTCAAAAAGCTCTAAAATGTCGAAAAGGTCAAAAAGGTCAAAAATGACAAAAATCTCAAAAATGTCAACTGTCATCAACATCATTTTCGTTGTTGGCAGTAAACAGGTGGAAGTTTGTCCATAGAATTACATTCTCTCGTTATTGTTGTTATTAGTTCTTGTTGTAGTGGTTGTAGTTGTTAGTCGTCGTTGTTAGTCGTAGTTGTTAGTCGTAGTTGTTGGTCATAGTTGTTGGTCGTAGTTGTTGGTCGTAGTTGTTGGTCATAGTTGTTGGTCGTAGTGGTTGGTCGTAGTTGTTGGTCGTAGTCGTTGGTCGTAGTCGTTAGTCGTTGTCTTTAGTCGTAGTCGTTGGTCGTAGTTGTTGGTCGTGGTCGTTAGTCGTGGTCGTTAGTCGTGGTCGTTAGTCGTGGTCGTTAGTCGTGGTCGTTAGTCGTTAGTCGTAGTCGTTAGTTGTAGTCGTTAGTTGTAGTCGTTAGTTGTAGTCGTTAGTCGTCGTTGTTGGTCGTACTCGTTAGTCGTAGTTGTTAGTTGTAGTTGTTCGTTGTAGTTGTTATTTGTAGTTGTTTGTTGTAGTTGTTAGTTGTAGTTGTACTTGTTAGTCGTAGTCGTTAGTTGTTGTCGTTAGTCGTAGTCGTTAGTCGTAGTCGTTAGTCGTAGTCGTTAGTCGTAGTCGTTAGTCGTAGTCGTTAGTCGTAGTCGTTAGTCGTCGTTGTTAGTCGTAGTTGATAGTTGTTAGTTGTAGTTGTGAGTTGTAGTTGTTAGTTGTAGTTGTGAGTTGTAGTTGTTAGTGTTAGTTGTTAGTTGTAGTTGTTAGTTGTAGTTGTTAGTTGTAGTTGTTAGTTGTAGTTGTTAGTTGTAGTTGATAGTTGTAGGTTGTTAGTTGTAGTTGTTAGTTGTAGTTGTTAGTTGTAGTTGTTAGTTGTAGTTGTTAGTTGTCGTTGTTAGCCATTTTTATACTTATCCATCTAAAAACAAAATCAAGACTAATCAAACGAGCCAAAACTCGAGGGGGTAACGAACTTTCATTACAGAGTTCCTACCACCTTCCAGTTTCATCATCAGTCAGACCCTGGTTACCATTGAAAGACAAACTACTTGTCAAGACGATGCAAACGAGCCCAAACTTTTTATTTTATTGCAAAGTTTCTTTGGCCACCTTCCAGCTCCATCATGTCACGTGATTTACACATGTGTGCAAAATTTCAGCTCAATCGGTAACCGAGAAGTGGATCAAATTTAATGACAAACATTGTGATTTGATGACAAACATTGGGACGGGTGAAACTAAACGAGAGAATGTAATTCTATGGACAAACTTCTACCTGTTTACTGCCAACAACGAAAATGATGTTGATTTGAGAAGTAGACCTCTGGCGCCTGAGCGATGATGATGGATGATGATAATAATTTTGATGATGATTGATGATGAATCAATCACCCACCCACCCTTTCAACACCCACCCTTCCAACAACCATACATCCTTCCAACATCAACCCACCCTTCCAACACACCACCATGTTCGATAATGCTGTTGACCACATTTTAGACCTTTTTGACATTTTAGACCTTTTTGACATTTTAGACCTTTTTGACATTTTAGACCTTTTTGACATTTTAGACCTTTTTGACATTTTAGACCTTTTTGACATTTTAGACCTTTTTGACATTTTAGACCTTTTTGTCATTTTTTGACAGTTGACATTTTTGAGATTTTTAACATTTTTGAGATTTTTGAAATTTTTGACGTTTTTGACGCACACACCCTTTCAACACCCACCCTTCCAACAACCATACATCCTTCCAACACCAACCCACCCTTCCAATACACCACCATGTTCGATAATGCTGTTGACCATATTTTAGACCTTTTTGACATTTTAGACCTTTTTGACATCTGTCTGTCTGTCTGTAGGATATCTCCGGATCTACTGGACCGATTGACTTCAAATTCGGTCAGTAGATACCTTAGGTCAATACCTCGATCGAGTTTGAATTTCAGACCCGTGGGTCAAAAGGGACTAGGCATTTCAGACCCGTGGGTCAAAAATGTCAAAAATATAAAAAATCAAAAAATCTTAAAAATGACAAAAATGTCAAAAATGTCAAAACTGTCAAAAAGGTCAAAAACGTAAAAAAATGTCAAAAATGTCAAAAAATGACAAAAATGACAAAAATGTCAAAAAGGTCTAAAATGTCAAAAATGTCAAAAAGGTCCAAAATGTCAAAAAGTTCGAAAATGTCAAGTAGGTCGAAAATGTCGAAAATGTCAAAAAGGTCAAAAAGGTCAAAAAATGACAAAAATGTCAAAAATGCTTTCGTTGTTGGCAGTAAACAGGTGGAAGTTTGTCCATAGAATTACATTCTCTCGTTATGTAATAAAAGCTTGTCGCGAGATCTGAGTACTCATATTTAAGTAAATGACGGGCCTGTTGGCTCAGTTGGTAGTGACCCTGCCTTCTGAGTCGGAGGTTGCGGGTCCGATCCCCGCTCGGGGCCAACATTTGTGTGCATGAACATATCTGTTGGCTTCGTGTCTGGTCGTTTAATATTTATTTATGTATGTTTATCAGTTGTTTAGTACCCATAGTACAGGCCCTGCCTAGTTTAGGACTAAATAACCATGTGTGAATTGTGTCCTACAATTTATTTATTATTATTTATTTAAATATATAAGTAACTAACTGATAGAATTATTTTTTTAGAATTTTCAGACTAAGTAAATATGGGTACCTACTTAATCACGCGACAAGCTTTTATTACATAATAAATTGTGTAATGACGTTTTAAGATAGTAAAAGTTTTAAAGGAAAAGTTTATTTTGTTCTTTTTAGCGCATTAAAATAAAAGCATGTTTTAAAAATTCTTTTTTACTCTTAATTTATTATATACTTTTTGGTTGGATTTAGAATGGCGTCACGTGGCTAGCCCCGCATTTTCATCCAAACTAAACATGTATACAAAATTTCAGCTCAATTGGTTATCTTTCAGGTCCATCATCAGACCCTGGTTACCATCTAGTACCAAAGTACTCGTCAAGACGAATCAATTGAGCCCAAACTCGATGGGGTTATGTTATTTAATAACTGAGTTCCTATGGCCATCTTCCAGCTCCGTCATCAGACCCTGGTTACCATCTACCACTAAAGTACTCGTCAAGATAAATCAAACTAGACCAAACTTGATGGGGTTATGTCGTTTAATTACTGAGTTCCTATGGCCATCTTCCACCTCCATCATCAGACCCTGGTTACCATCTAGTACCAAAGAACTCGTCAAGACAACTCAAACGAGCCCAAACTAGATGGAAATATGACGTTTAATTACCGAGTTCCTCCTATAGCCATCTTCCAGCTCCATCATCAGACCCTGGTTACCATCAAGTACCAAAGTACTCGTCAAGATGAATCAAACGAGCCCAAACTCGATGGGGTTGTGTCGTTTAATTACCGAGTTCCTATGGCCATCTTCCAGCTCCATCATCAGATCAGCTCGGCGGTACCACAATATTGCATTGTCACCGAACTAACATAAGTATACCAAATTTAAGCTCAATCGGTTGAATATATCTGCTTCAAAATTGAGTTTCAAGATTCCACCCGAACATACATAGTTACATACATTGCAAGTTAAATAAAAGCTTTTAATAACATGGCGCGCGATGCCCCGGCGTTCGGCGTGGTACCTATACCTAAAGAAAACCTTTATTTAAAAATTTAAGTATCGTAAAAAAATAATGGTATCGTTATTTTGCACTACCAGAAAATAGCAGTATCGTTATTTTGCACTACCAGAAAAAAGCGGTACCGTTATTTTAAGATATCGCAATATAAAGGTATGACGTCATACCCCTAACCGTTTTAACCTAAATTTTTTCGGTTATTCAAGCCCTGGTTTGACTACGCAAGCCCATCGCGGATTGGGCGATTGTCTCAATTTCGCCATAAGTTTGATATTTTAAAGACACTATTACAGCCATGAACGTAGGTTCATGATTTCAGAATAGTAGGCCTCATGCAATCGAGTTTATGTTTATATAATTTTTCCTTGATTTTTCATATAATACATCACAATTTTCTACAAAGGAGTTTATAATATAATCATACATTTTAAATAAATTCTATTGTAAGGGCTACAAAAATAAGCCAATTAACTATACTTAGGGCATTTTTCCATCTCATCTCATCTTAATTAGTTCTTAGAAGAATTTAAAAATACGATCTTACATGGTAAGTATAATCTATCAGAAGACTCTCTAAAAAGGATTAATAATTGAGTACCTATCAAAATAGAATACAAACCAATTAAATTTTTAAATCAAGAAGTTTTAACAGCACTTTATTTTTTATGTAATCTGTATAAAGCACTCTTTTTCGTGGTACAGCGGTTTTTTGTTTTTAAAATCCACTTCTTCCATACCTAGCAACTAGCTGGCAACAGGTGCAACCAAGCTGTTTATGGCTCTACTACATTTTCATTTCAGTGTCACTGTTAAAATATTCTGTATCGCATTGACATAAAGTATAAGATGGCCGCAGAAAAAAGGTTTGTGCAAAAAGATGCACATACGTTCCCATGCCATCGTCGCGTACAGCACGCCAGTTTTTATTTTTTAATATTTTTTTATACAGAAACGGGTCTACAATGAGAAGATTCTGGTTTGGCAAGGCAACTTGCAATGCCGATAGTGATGTTTCGATTTTATCGACCAGTTGTATTAAATTTTTATGCTTACCTTGGTATGTGGTATTATAGTTAGTCTTAAATTCACTGTTAAGTGATAGTTTCAATATATTTTATTAGGATTATCATAATACTTACTATTTCACTGTCTCTATTATGTATCTCCATAAATACTTTGCTCAATAAAACACGCAGTCTTATAACTGAGATTATCCAGTTAGAAACGTAAAATGCTAAGGTAGCACAAGATAATGCAATCTCTTTATGTAAGTGCCATAAAGATAAGAAAATATTATAAGTTTTTAGAACTTGTACCATGTATTTTCGCGTATGTTATTGTTGGACACTTAAAACAACGTATAAGTCTAGTCTTCTACGTGTGTACCTACCTACTTCAAGTTATAAGGATAAAATTAACGCAATTATCAATTTTCCGGATTCTTATTCACATCTCTTTACAACAAAAATTAAAACTTGTCGAACGAGCAATGAATGTAAATTATCGATTTCAATCGATTTTTGCGTCGGATTATAATATAACCAGCCAGCTTCGTAAGCCCCTGAAGCGATAAAAAAATGTAAATGCCCTCCGTGACTAGGACAGCTTCTTGTGACCTTGGCGGCGGCCATTTTTCTTTTTTCGCGCGTTCAATGTTGCAAGCATAACAAAAACTTTTAGTCTTAAATAAATGATTTATACCTACTTATGTAATTTTCATAATACAAATTGCATCTTATGCAAAATCTTCATTAAAATATTGCCAGCTCATTCTTGCTAGCTATATAGAAGTATAGTGTAGATAAACATATATCTTTTATCTACATGATCCATCATCAGCCAAATTCTATAATACGTTTTAGATAACTTGATAAGATACTAATTTTCTAACATAATAACTTTTATTATTATAAACTGCTCTCATATCATACGTATTATTATGTATGATCTAACATAATGGTTTTTTTAGTTCTAAACTTTCTATTAGCATGTTAAGACATGTTGTAATGTTATTATTCTAAATTAAAACGATTGGGATAGACATGACACTAAAAAGTTACCATTAGAGAAAACTAATTTAAATAAGAATAAGACGCGCCCTTACGATAAAACTGTATTAAGAGCATGGAGGACTATGAAAAAAACCTACAGGAACGAGATGAAATCATCACATCATCAACCTTTTACAGCCCAGTGCTAAGCTAAGAGTCTTTCCTGACACATAAGGAAGTAGGAAGATAATTATTTACCATCATCAATTTGTTATTAAGTAAGAGTAAGTAAACACCAGAATAATTTCTCATATCCAATACAAATTAATGATGGTATCAACATTGTTTTATTATCATTTTGACAATTGCCATCTTTTCGTAGCATTGTTATCACTGCTGCTATCAAAAGATTGCAATGCCTTATTATCTTTTCTTATCATTTCATGCAATAAAAGTCTAAATAAATAAATAATCTTATCTACGTACTTATAATGTCTTAAGGGGTATTCGGTGGGGATTCGAGTGTTATGCCAACGTGTGTTTGTGTTTTTCCGGTGTATCAATGTCCTTAGACAACTACATTTAAAAAATATTTGTTGCAAGATAAAGAAAAAGAAATTTATTAGACATATTAAAAAATAATAAAAAAAAAAAATCTAACGCCTTCTATCCCCGAGGGAGTAGGCAGAGGTATTCCATTACTGTATATACCCACATTTCACGTGATATATTGGACCCCTAAACGTGATAGGTAGGTGGTGAGCCCATGGCCGGACCGGGTCTATTTACACTCAATTAATTCTGAGTCCAGCGGGTTTTAAAAAAATATTATAAAATAAAGAAATAAACATAAAAAACAAAGTAAAAGTAGTGTCTAATGGGACCCCACTTAGCTTGTTCTACAGCATTTGCCTCAGCGCTGGTATTTCGTAAAATAGCGTAAAATAATTTATGTCAATCCCCGCTGCAGAATTTTCGAATAGTTACTATTTCCAAATTACATTACAACTCCTTTTGATGCTGCTTTCTACTTCTACATAGTGTCCTTAAATTTCGAAAATCCTATGTATTACTTTCTAAATTTACCCCCCTATTTTCGTAGTCTTTATTTTATCTTGCGTACTTCTCTAAATTAATACATACATGAGCTCCGATAGCTGACGTTCGTTATCGGTAGCATGGCTGACATGGTTTGCTAATCTGGTTCCTAGATGAACCTCCACATCAGGTATCGTGGTTCACCAAGCGTTAAGATTAGCTCTTAAATGTGGAACGTTGGTTCTAGCTGCTCCGAGTGCTCGGATGCAGTATTATCATCATCATATGCATGTTCTTCTTAAAAATCTTAGTGTTTGTAAGCATTTAGGAAGATAGTCCTAAATGCTTACTTGATAGAGTTTTATTCATAAATACAGCTTTATACAAAAGGGATGTATAAAGGATAAATAATGAGTTTGAAAACGATATGTGATAGTTCTTTTGGCTTGAATGTTTGCTATTTGGATATATGTTTAAGAAATAATTCCTTTGACATACTTTAAAGCTTGCTAATTGCGACACTGCTAACTTTTTGAACTTTGTCTGTAGGTATCTAATTCTTGCGTATCTTTACTTCTTGTTACCAAATTTCTCTAAAATCTTAATTTCTTAAAAAAAATACGGTTTCTTTTTTGCAGCAACGGATAGCGTTATTTCATGAATAGATATATTCGGATTTGCTGACTACTTTTATTCCAGAACGCCGTATACCGTAAAAATGTTTAAGTTTCATTCTCAATTATCTTTACAGTATAATCAATTATTACTTTATCTGTTACTAATGCATTAAATTCCAATTTTCTTTTTCTATGGTGATGCTTTCTTTAACGTTATAATACTTTCTTTGCACATCGTTAAAACATTGAAGTAAAGAAGCACCAAGCTCCATGATGGAACTTTTGTTGCGGAAAACGAGACTTTATTTGAGTGGTTTAAGAGTGACATTGGTTTGTGGTGGCAATGAGACGTGGTTGTGGATTGAATAAACTGCTTGACACAGATTCACGTTTCGGGTCAGACGCGCTCGCGCCCGTAAACAAATGCCTGTTACGACATCGCGGGACTGGAGAAAAGAATTTATTTGGTTCCTTGATTTTGTATGTATTTCCTCTTACATGATATTGAAATTCTAACACACGTACTTAACTACAATTTTGAGAAGCATGTCAACCAAAGAGGTTGGAAGAAAATCATTCTCTTTCCTAACTTTTTCTTTAAACGTCTTTGATGTCAACATTTGCACAAATATTTTCACTATTTCTATAAGGTGTTGTTAGTCGATTACAGATAGCACGGATCAAGAGATCAGAAAATGATTTCAAGGTAAAGTTATTTTTTAATTATCCCGTTCTTTGCAATTATTAAGGCTTCTTAACTGTTTAAAAAAGTTGACACTGTTCCTTATTTAGTTGACTTATCTTACGAACAAATGGATAAAATTATCTAAACCCTCCTTAGCATCCAAAGTCTACTTGGAGTGCTCTTCTAGAAAACAACATCCTTCTGATACAGAGTTAAGTAGCGAGTATACATTATTATTTATTATCATTGTAGAATTGAATATGTATAGTGATGGAGCTAATGTCAGATAAGGAGATGTCAGGTCAGTCCTTTGTTGGAGATTACAATGTCATACTGTAACCCAATGTGTTGTCTCTTTCACATGCTAATCGGACTACAAGATGGCGCCATATGATAGCAAACGTCGAGACATTATACTACTAGGTAGTAGAAAACTACAATATCTACGCTAATATTATAGTCCGGCGATGGGCTCACCACCTATCACGTTTAGGGGTCCAATATATCTCGTGAAATGTGGGTATATCCAGTAATTGAATACCTCTGCCTACCCTCTCGGGGATAAAAGGCGTGAGATTTTTTTTTATTATTATATAAACAGGAAAGATCTGCATTTTTGTAGTTTTGTATGTTTGTAACCTTTGAGTATTAAACCAACAGGAGACGTCACGCGCACTAGTTTCTTTACAAAAAAGTCTGCCAATTTCTGCGCGGGGGACGAGGAAACAAACACAAATAATGTTAAAACAAACGCATTTTTTGACAAAACAATTTTCCTTTTAAATTCTGAAACTTATGATTAAGTTATTATACAAAGGAAGAAATTACAGAACATTACACGTACATTATCGACACAAATAATTAATAGCTGAGCGTGAGAAACTAAACAAACGGCAAGCAAAGATCAAAAGACATACGATAATAAATACCTACCTCCTACTTGACATATAAACTAAAATTAAAATAAAGCAGGCAACTGCGAGCTGGACCTAGTACCTAGGGATTCGTACCTTGGAACAAATTTTTTGCGGACAGCACAAATAAATATTTCGCCGATTTCTTTTCTTTTCTTTTGTTTTTTTTGGTAACATCATTTTCTTTGCCCTTTTAACATTTACTTCTATTTAAAAGTTTAAGTTATTACTAATTTTAAAACAATTCGCCATCAAAAGGAAATGAAATGCAAATGAAACCCTTTCATAGGATACCTCACTTTAAAATTTCGACCCCTCATAGGTATTTTGCAATAACAATATTTAGAGATTATGAAAGAATCTCTTAATAATTATATTTATATGCAATAAAGGTGAGCAGGAGCTATTTAAAACTATTCCAAACAGTTCTGTAGCAGTTGCTAGTTCGCACAACACAGAAAGAACAAATAGTACGATATTATAAACCGCATTTTAAGTTTTTTACGAAAACTTTAAGAAGGAACATTGAATCCTTGAATTGCGTTTGAAACCATGGCGTGTCTATGCATAAAAAATTCAACTTTTCGCGGCGTGTGGCAGTCTACTTAAATTTTTGATGCAAGGGGCTTGATTGTAGTCTCATACCATACATTTAATTGAACAAAAGACCCACAAGTATCAATAAATATATCTAGTAGATAATATTAAATCTAAATTAGTTTCTTTAGCGACCATATTGGATGAAATTTGCCTATTAGGCACGTAAAACTGTTTGGTCCCACTTTTTCATTTAAGTATAGTGGAAGTCGGTACGCCATATCACTTATCCTTAGGTGGCTTGAAAATATCTGACATTTGAGTCGTCGCTAGCCTAACACCAAGTTCCAGTCCGCCGATGGGCATGGGAGATTATGGTACATACTTACTTCCTCAAGTGTGAGGAAAGACCGATAGTCCAGCTGTGGTCTGTTACTAGTTGATGGTGATATGAATTTCATACACGGCGTTAGTCATCCAAAGTAAGCGTAACGTTCATGAGTCGAAATCGTTCAGAGTTGATCAGTATTTTAACAATATTTGAATTACGCTAAACATGCAAGAAATTGATTTATAAAGTAACCTTAGTACCTAATAGAGACTTGTCGTTGAAAAAGTTTTGTAAATTCTGCGATCGTATCTATCATTTTCAATTTCCCCTTGGATGACATCTTAATCTTAAAGTTGTCAAAGACTTAATACCAAAATTTATTTTAATATCTACGTTTACTCTTACAATTTAATTATTAAAGCGATATTTATTGACTTGCTGAACAATTATAATTAAGAAGATCGTGTAACATAATTAAATAATTACTAAACTATCTAAACTCTATCTGATAATGTAAAACTTCGTATTTAAAAGCCGTATAACATTTTTTATATTGTAACATAATGAATTAATAATTCTACAGTAGAAATCGATAGCACACATTAACCGCCTCCATTGAACGATCTATTATTCAACGTTATGGTATCCTTCTGTAATTTAACTTTTGTAATTCAAGTAATTATACGAGCAAGTATTACAAAGTACTAGTGGAATCAGTAGGCACCCACATTTATATATTTTGTGTTGTCAATACACGCATATAACATGAAAACACAGTTGTGTTGGTGCAGTCAGTCACAAAAGTACATGAACACTTTGACCTCTATGGAACCAAACGCGTCTTAAATCGGTGTGGACAGTGACACTAAAATTCCGTGAGCTAGAGGCTGTACTCAAAAAATACTCATGTAATATTATGATTATCATTCTATTTTGTACAGTCTACAGTTGATTAATTTATCTTTTAAATCGACTTATCAAGGGAACGTATACTGTATAGGAGTTTTGAATAAATGAAATTGTAAATCGACTTTTGCTGCGAACTGTACGATGACGTCATCCACAATTGTCATCGCTGTCACGGCTAACAAGGCAGTCGGCCACGGTAAGGGTCATCCATTAATTACGTCATATAATTTTTACCACCTCTACGAATAATACGCCTTCTGTCATTTTGACTGATATTTTCCGTTTACAAAAAACAAGAGTCAATCTAATATATTCATGTCGGTGGAAAATTGCACGTAACTGGTCTAGAAAATTACGAAATTTTATCTGAATCATTTTAATTTGCCAACATCCATTACCGGCAAGTTTCCTTTTATCTCCTTGTAGTTATTTCTAAATAATTCTTATATAAGTTCTAGTCTAGTCAATGGTAAAAAAAGACAAAATGCATACAATATAAGTATTCGATAATTTTACCAACTAGGTACAAACAATAATGTCACTTGTTACCATAATTGACAATTGATAGACAATATTGACAAATATTGGGAACTATTATGAAAAAAAAATTATAATAATAATAAATTATGCGACATAATTTACACAGGGTTATTCAGTCCCAAACTAGGCAGAGCCTGTACTATGGGTATTAACAAGACGTGATAAATATACTTTAATAAATAAAACACCTAGACACGAATTAAAGTCTAACTTAGTATTTAGACTAGCTATCTCACTAAATCTCATTCAAAGCTCCGTTATTGTGGTTTGATTAAGTAACATACATCAAAACTTTCGCATTTATTAGTACGATTATTGCGAATGAGGCATGTGACATAATTTATGGCCATCGCTTCTGTCGTTTTCTGTGTAACGCTATTCGTTTGTTTATTATCAGTAGGTTCAATGATAATGTATTCCTATGTTCGGCCGGTCGGCTGTTTAACCAAGCAGAGGATTGACATTGACTTCGTTGATTCAGTTGCAAAACTTGCTTTTGGGAGTAAACACTAGCACGTTTTACAATTTTAAAAAATCCTCGACATCTTTAATACATTTCTAACTGTAGCTACATTTTCTACGTAACAAGTGAATCTAACAACACAATCCACTTTCATTTTCACTGAGCTTGATGCGGGTCAAGCATTGTAAGGCTCTCGGAAAACTAAACAAACCGACGACTGCTGATGTCATACCCAACCGCCAAGGGATACACATCCTTATGCCCACGAATTAGCGGAGTTTCTCAAATTTTTTTGCAAAACCTCGTTCTTTTGCCTTCCGCACGAATGCGTCAAGGACGGCCCTCGATTCGGGTCTTGGATCTTTTTCATTGGGAAGTGACACGGTCGTCGCTCGGCCGCGAAACCTTGTCACCTCCCCCCCCCCCCCCCTGGCTCAGCTGACGTCATCCGCGCCATCTTGCGGCTGCCGGTGACGCGTTGCCCGGCAACGGAATACACGCGGCTTAAAGTTATGTTGTTTGCGCATTTGAAATTGAATTGAGTTTATTGAATTTTTAGGTTGGTCATGGTGTGGCTAAATGCTTTGTTTTTAGGGTACCGTACCCAAAGTTGCAAACGGGACCCTATTATTAGGTAAGGCTCTGCTATATGTCCGTCCGTTCGTCTGTCACACGCACAGAGCTGTGTCTTTTGAGCCATAATAGATGGACACCTAAAATTGTAACTATATGGCCGCTATAACAACATATTATATTAAAAATAAAGTTAAAAACTAAACAGGATTCGAGTAACAACTAAAGCGGTTTTTTGATTGTATGGTGGTACAGAACTTTTCGTATGCGATTCCTAGTTGTAGGTATTTATTATTTTGAAGATTTATTTTGATAACTTTCAAAACTCACTAATAAATCAGAGATCTAGAGATAAAAGCACCTTTTTTTGCTATTCGTACTTAGGTACATTGCAACCACGGAAAACGTCTAAAAACAAAATAAATTGTATGTACTTAGATGAGAAATAAAAAAAAATACAATTTTAGAGAGTAAGTAGGTATAAAGACTGTTCATAAAATTAAATCTTTCCTGTGTCGTCTACGTGTATACTTACAATGTATCTCTGTTTCATTTGAGTTTGAATAATGTAAATATCTATTGGGTGTTTGGTAAATAAAACATGGCACTCTCGTTAATATGCAACTCCCGCACCGTAATGCAGGCATCACGATACATTATCTTTCCAATAATACTAATGTGTATAGGTACTACTTACCTACTATATGTTTTGTAGATAGAAAGTTACGTAAAATGTACATGATATTGACTTATCTTTTAATCTTAATATATTATTGTCATTGTCAGTCGGCAAATTAACTCGATTTAATTTTTTACATTGCCTACTATTAATTTGGTTTATTACAGTATTTCAAAACATATTTTTAAGGGTGAATAATAATATAATATCTGTTGCCACGTAAAATTCTTTTCAACACACTTGCTCATAAAGTGGCTCTAATTTCACTGCAATTAGGCACATAATGACACCTATAATCAAACTGAGACTTTTTGTTTGCTATTATTCACTAGTGAGTTATAGATTTTTTTTTTCAATTTTGTTGCTAGAGTTGCTTTGTTCTTAAAAAAGTTTCGATACAAAAAAGATCGTATTCAATCGTACTAATAAATTAATACACAAATATGGCTTGCTCATTTCATGCAACTTCGTATTTAAATAGATCATTTCAACTTGTACGTGTTTAATAAACAAAACTTTCACTCAAATATAACTTTGGTTTTCTCTGTAAAAACTTTAAATACCCCATTTTGTACGTGGCTAAAACGCTATCCACGACAAACCAAAGAAAAAGAAACCTAATTTTTTTAGTCCATGGCCGATCGCCATTGTAAGATGCGAGCGCATAGGAAAACGAGGCTGTATGGGCCTAGATCCTTTTGCCTTTTCCAAATTATATAAATAAAAAATTGGAAAACCAATTAATTTTCCCCGCCATTGCGAATGATTATTTTAAAATGATTTTTTAGTATTATTTATTCACAAGTGTGTTGAAAAACGTCGTATGATACACGTGTGTATTGATGATTACCGTCCTCGGCTCTCTTATGACCCTCGCCTACGGCTCGGGTCTCAATGGCGCCTCAGCGGTAATCACCAACTTTACTCACTTGTACCATAATGTACTATTAAAAATTAAAAACTTACACGCTTTTAAAAGTGATTCTTTACACTGAACTGAACTGAACTCTACATTAATAAATGAATGTCTAAAAAAGGAACCATTATTTCAAATTGAAAATGTGTTATGTATTGTTAAATCAACTATTCACACAAAAGACAATTTTTTTGTTGCATTACTTACAGTTTAGGTTACTACATTTTCTTATAAGAATACGTAATAAAATAACCGTGTGCTGATATACATAGGAAAATTAGATAAGTAAAAAAAAAAATTATTATTAAAGAAAATAATGTCTATACCACGAATTGTGTAACCTAAAAATTATGACGGACATATACAAGTGAGACATCTCTATGTCAAGCAGAGATAACCTATCTCATATAATGACTATAATGTGTAATTAAATTATATATTATGTAGTGATAAACAAATAGTCGCCTGTTAAGAGTTAACGATGAGCCAACCATGACGTAATCGTCGTGGCTTTGTCCTGAACATAAGGTAAATAGGCAACAAAATATTATGGGAATAAAAAATGTGTGGAAACGGTTTACTAACTAATAGCTTTGTCAATAGAGTAGAGTTTTCTTCGTGCTCAGTATAAAGAGTTTGTATGCTATCGACAGAAGAAGACTAAGTAGATTTTAATTCGGCTAATTTCCGTAATACTACTCATGATACTCTTTTTATCATTGTGATTTGTGACACAAATGAAATAAGTATTTATGGTGAAAGTTAAACATACGAAACCTTATACCGCTATAATATTTACGTAATTTGTTTGATTTTAATATAAAATTGTTTGTGATCATGGAACGATTAACAATTAAGTTACACATGAATTAGTTTATTTAAAAATGCTAAATATCTTACTTTAATACTATGTACGCAATGGGGTCATCATAGATATCACATGCATGACTTAATAATATCCTGTGAGTAGAAAAATATGTTAATATATTAGTACATGAGTTGAGAACTACTAACGGACGGCCGCAACTTCGTTCATCGTGGACCTGTATTTTAACAAAATCTTCATAAATTATAGCCTATGTACGTAGGTGTTATTCTAATGTATAAACTATAATTTTCATCTGTCGGTTTTGCCTGAAAGCGTAACAAATTCGCGTTTATTACACGTCTTCTACAAATGTAGGATGCTTTGTTCTAGATTCAGAAATCTGTATGTAGAACAAAGCATTCATTAAATCATCACATGACCCGAATCAGATCACAGGACAGTTGGATCGTGATTTGCGGTTTGAATCGGAATTCGGGACGCGATGGTCGAGTGTCCCCCCCTCCCCGCCACAAGGTCACGCAACTAGCGATATCGGGGCGAGCTGAAACAGGTTGGAGCGAAACAGGTGTTTCTGGCGTACGTTTAAGCCATCGTTGGAGGAAAACTCCCATAGATGAGTTCGTATGGTGCCGTTGGTTCAATAATATAGAATTCTAAAGAGTAAAAAACCGAATTCAACGAATAATACTAAAAAAATACAGTATACTCTTCCTTGTTTAAACTCGGTTAAAACAAGAATCTTTGAAATCAGTTGGCGTGATATTGAGTTAATCGTCCATTTGTCGGGCATACTTTATGAAAATTTAGTGTTCTCGTGGATGCCATTGACAGACCAAATTACCACACTGGAAGCACCAGCTTTCAAATAAAAAAAATCATCAGAATCGGTTCACCTAGTCGAAAGTTCTGAGGTAACAAACATAAAAAAAAAAAACATAGGTACGCGACGAATTGATAACCTCCTCATTTGAAGTCCATTAAAAACGGTTCTAGCCGCTCATCGCCCAGGCAATGAAGCGTGGTGTAGTGGTACATATAATTTAGTACAATAAATGAAAATTACATATTTTCAGAAATAGCTCTTATTTATGTGCATTTGGTTTAACCGTTTTCTACTACTCGTAGGGCAAATACTAGGAACTCCCGTATGACTTAAGTAAAAGAAAATATGTGTAAATTTTCGTATTATTTTTAATTTGTAAGAGTCTTTGGAAGAGCCTTTAACTTAAACGCCTATAATACTTTCGAGTAATTCAGGGCATTATAGTGAAAACCTTAAACTACCCAAGAAAACAGTGTTTTAATTTCTCTATATCGATGGTTTACACACTCCACACATTTTCCGAGATTGTAAAATATGAAGTTGCTGACTTTGTGAGTTGAGCAGCTGTGTCGCAAATATAACCTTAGAGGATTGGAATAAAGTGCATAATAAAAATACAATACATGAACACTATTTAGAAAAAAAACTGTCGCATTTTTAAGTAGTCACTATGTAAAGAGAGATGATATTTAAAGTTAAGAAAAACTGTACTAGGAAGAATACAACGCATGTATAATAATTATGTGTATGGGCATATTTATAGGGGTTTGCTTACGTTTTTCCTTTAAGTTGTAAACCTGTATAAACCCACGTCCTATTTACACGAGTATTTATACTCACCCAAAAGTTATAGGAAAATATATATCGAAATATTTACTTCATCTTCCTTGTTTCCTCCTGTCATGATGACGTACTTTCCTGGCTAATTCCCAGATTAATTATTGTTTAATATATTTAGGTACGCACGTTATTTTGTGGACAAATATTTGTTTTATAAAATAGTTTATGTCATGTTGTCTCCATCGCCTTCACAATATTTCACCCAGCAAATTTAGTTTCATTCATCTGTTAATTGTGATGTAGTAAATGTTAAATATAGTAAAAATAACTTTGTTACTCGAAAATAGTGTAACTGTCAACCAGTAAAATAATTTTCAAAATAGGAACTATAGTTCCAGAGATTACGTCAAACAAAAATTCTTTTACTCTTCATAAAAATAGTTTAGATGGTTAGAATTCTGAAATGCTACTGGAAACTACCCATGTGAATATATTTATGACTTTACTGCAAATCGATTATCTATTTTTGGAAGTATAGAAATAACTTATGTAACTGTAGTTTTGATTAATGTGATAGTGCAATTAACGTGAACAATGAATTGGAAATTCCACTATGTCGCTTTCCACCAGTACAACAAAGGCTTGAAAATTGAACCTTAATTTTGAACAGTGAAAATAACACGCAAATGTTACTTTTCTATTTGTAAGTTTTTGTGCTGCTAGATTTTATTTTCCACCAGCATGGGAAGCAACCGTTTTCCGACCAAAATTTGATGTCCATTCTAAAACGCCTCTCTATCTTCTGCAGCTAAAATACAATAGCAACAACACGAAACGCTTAGAAGATCATACATATCAAATCACGTCCTAGTTAGTGTGACAAACTTTAATATTTATAAATCATTATTATTTTCACGGTATGTTATTATATAAAATTTAAGGCTATTATTTTATTTTATTTACTTACACAGGAAATTAAATTGGACAATATATACTGATAAAAATATAATCCAAATAAGGAAGTATGTCGAAAGAAGTCTGACTTTTCTTCTCTGGATAACTGGACTAATCTTTTGGCAGATACTTATATTGATCAGATTATTGATATTGATCAAGAAAATAGAAAATAATAAATATTTTTCTTACCCCCCGACGAAAAACAGCGGTAGGTAGGTATTATAAGTTTGATGTGTGTTTCTGTGTATCTGTATGTCTGTTCGTTCGCTCGTATCTCTCTTACAGCTGAACCATTTTTTTTAAAGGTGACTTGATCGTGAGTGAGTGTTCTTGTCTATCGTTCAAGTAAATCTGTCCAGCCTTTTCTATATGTATTTTTTGTGTAGGGTTTTTTTTACATAGAGTGTTTTCAGAATAGCACCTAGTTCGCCCAAATATCGAACTGTCAGATACGGGCTCGCGCGCAAGGACGTATTGATAATAGGATTCAGCCTTATCTACGTACACTATATTACTTACGTAAACCGGGGGTTATTGATTTGTTTGATGTTTTTTTTCTAGCCATTTCTGACAGATTTTTTATTCCGCAAACCAAATATTTAAAGGTTGTCGCACACATATCAACTCGGAAACGGAAAAGCACCGCCTTAACTCGAACGGTTTAGTCATCATTATATGCAATTCCCCACTATAACGACACTAAAAACGAGGCGGTGATAAGTATCAGAGTTGATATGCTTATCTTGTCATAGTATTACTTACACAGTTTTTACTATCCCTCAATACGTTTCAATGACGCTTTATTGTTCACTACGATTATTAGCCCAACCACTTTACATAATTTTACAATGGTTCAATATTCACTATCACTACATAGTATAAAACAAAGTCGCTTTCTCTGTCCCTATATCCCTATGTCCCTAGGTATGCTTAAATATTTAAAACTACGCAACGGATTTTGATGCGGTTTTTTTTTTAATAGATAGAGTGATTCAAGAGGAAGATTTTAGTGTTAGCATTGCACCCGTGCGAAGCCGGGGCGGGTCGCTAGCCATATATATACTTAACAATACTGTACTCTCTTATAACAAAACTAAGCACTACGAAAGGACATTTGAAAATACTTTTAGGAGGCTATATAGGCAATCAAAATGTATACCGTATTATGCATGCTTCTAGTTTTATTATGTCTAAATATAAAATGATAAACTGCCAGACTGATTGGTGATATATCAACGCACAGCCTAAACCGCTGGGTCTAGAGACTTGAAATTTTGCACATACATAGCTTATGCAATGTAGGCATCCACTAAGAAAAGATTTTGCAAAATTCAACCCCTGAGGAGGTGAAATAAACGTGCGCGAGCGAAGCCGCGGGTAAAAGCTAGTTATGTCTAAATTTAATCCCATAAAAAAGCGCAAACAGTTCCTCCTGCAATTTGCATCTTACATGCCACATTTAAGAAAATAATAATATATATAATAATAATATAATCTCACGCCTTTTTTTTATCCCCGAGGGGGTAGGCAGAGGTATTCCATTACTGGATATACCCACATTTCACGAGATATATTGGACCCCTAAACGTGATAGGTGGTGAGCCCATCGCCGGACCGGGTCTGTTTACACATGTCTCAGAATTAATTCTGAGACCTGTGGGTTTCCTCACGATGTTTTCCTTCACCGTCAAGCTAGTGATAAATATTTAAGAAAAATCTTTCTCTAAAAAACCTTATTTAAAAAGAAATGCCAAATCGGTTCAGACGTTCACAAGTGATGCGCTTACCAACGAACAGCATTTCATTTTAATTTAAATAAATTAGATAGAACTACTTCGTTGCCATCTAGATGGCTGCGACACGTGTTTCTCACTAATGAAAGCATTCTACTCAACTGAACACGTGGCAGACAGAATCGCACACATCAATAAAGCTTAAGTAAATCCTTGAATTGATGCACGTGGGATTTTAATCCTATAAAATAGTCTAGCATTTCCATATTCCGAGATCAATTATTCAGAATATAGTGAAAGCGTGGAGAGGTGGTGTATAACTCCCTTTGTTAATAGTCACCCCCACGAAAGCCCACACGTGAAACTGGAGGGATAGGCCTGGCCGAGCGTAGGCGTTGCGTTCAGATCAGAGTAGGGATGTGACATTGATCGAAAAAATCGATTAACTAAAAATCGATTTTCTCTTTTTAATAATAATCGATTTTTGAAAATTTATTAATTTTAATAAAAATAGTCGATTATTAAAAATCTATTATGCGAAAAAAAAAACATGTATTTTTTGCACATTATTTATCCTATTAACATAAACTTTGTTAGTGAACTAACTTCAAATTTCTTTATTTGTCGCACAGATGGTGTTGTTTACAAAAATCGATTAAATTGTGTAAAAATATAATCGATTAATAAAAAAATCGATTATTTTATGTTTAAAAAATCTAATATTAAAATCGATTATTTTTTCACATCCCTACAGCAGAGACTGAACGCCCACGCCAATATACCACTACGTAGTGGTAGTGATTATAAATTCTCATTTCTCTGAGGAAACGTTAATTATATTTTCCTTACGGAATACTAACTAGGCAAATTGATTCAATTTTGATTTGCTTTCGAAAAATATCTTGATTATTTCTGCTTATACCGAAGTTGTATGACAAAACTGGTAACGCGACGAAAGAAAAAAAATTTGGGGATCTGACCGGTAACATGACAATTGACATTATTTTGACGTTTGTCTTACTAATTCACAATAACATGGAAATTAGGTATTAGGAGTTAGAAATACAAGTATTATTATTATTATTATTTTTTATTTCAATATGATTTCATGGATCATCATCGAAGTAATATTACTTTTGTGCAAATTAAATAGATGGAAATGATTTTTTTTATATTTTTCTGAAAATCAGTAGATTTTTCTTAATTTTTCACGCTGGTGTACAATGTGCAAGTCCAAGTGGAACGTATCCGTTGATCAAAAAACCAATTCTGGGGTCTACGGTCTCACAATTTTTTCCTAATAAAACTTATTGATACATGCCGTCACAAGATCGCACCCGGGCTTCGGGTTTGAAAGGAAGACTTACTACCAACAGGGTTACAGGGTTTTTGATAAATACGTAATAAACAAAAATAATGCGTTTTGTTGTTTAGTTTCTGTATATAACCTGTAAATATAAAGCAGATAGCTTGTTAATACTTCGATATCACATTTCTAACAAAACAATTTTTCTTCCCCAAAATAATAAAAACAGTAGACAGATCATTAACTTGTACCTATACGCGTATATATCTATTAGTATAAAGTAGTATAATTAATGTTATGCCTTCACCAAGTCGCGCCTGAAAGACTTTTTTCACTTATTTACCTCGGAACAGAGCCTAATGTTCACGCTTTCACGCTTTTGTTAACCTTTTAAGAAAAAACCTAATGAGCCATGGGAATAAAAGGGAGGGCTACATCCCATTTGGTAAACTTCCCATTTGGTAAACCTCAAACTGTACCTACTAAAAAGTTGCGTTTGGTAAACATTTTGTTACTTCATACATTTAATCCCATTTGGTAAACTATGTTAGTATTGTTATTTTATTACGGTACAGTCAGGGTAAAATTCATATTGAAATTAGATATAGGTTTTTTAAAGCTTCAAAGTCTTTGCGTTGGTCTTCAAAGTCGTTGTGGGTGCTCGAAAAAACAGGCCTTTTTTAAATTAAATTGTTCAGTTCAACGATTGTATTGAGGCTTCCGGACTTAGGTAACTTGAACAAACTTTGATGTGCCATTACATTCAAATTATTATTTCTGTAGGTAAAAAAAATACTTTAAATTACTGCACCGTCTACCCTAGTTCTAATCTCTTAGTTTCATCCATCCTAAGGTTGTCTGGAAGAGATCGATAAAAGCGATAAGTCCACGTATTGTATTTTAGTTAATGTTGGTATCCATATCGTGTTGTTTTTTGTGTACAATAAAGAGTTGTTGTATTGTATTGTGTTGTATACTTGTAGGTTTGTCCCATAAGGTAGTCGGATGACCTGGTGAAACTCACGGGTACGCTGTGGATTGTGGCGATGCTTCGGTGAAGCCATAGCCAAAGAGATACAGATCTCTGGGGAGCATGTCCAGCAGTGGACGTCTTTCAGCTGATGTAATGATGATGTCTGTTTGTAATGAATAGACTCCGCAACTACTCGACCGATAAAAAAAAACTTTCTCCAATGTAAAGCTTTCTTTGCTGCACAAAGATGGACTGTAAATTTCCTTTGGGAACGGGATTTATGTGGATGAAAGAGTGGGAAACAGCTAACCTTCTATGTGATTTTCGATCAGAAAACGTTCAAAAACCTCTAGAAACCAAAGAGACTTACTGCGATCGCTGTAGCAGGAACGTGATAATGCATGATTAGAGCCAAGTGCGGCATAACGAGCCACCTATAAACACAGTGACCTGACACCCTCCCACCCCTAACCACCCGGTGACCCACACACACGTAGGCGGCATAACATACGCAAAACTTGCAAGCTTTTGTACACACTGCCCGACAAATTATACAGTGTTGGACATGAGATTAAAAAGAGCTGCCCTTGAGTTTCTTGCTGGTTCTTCTCGGTGTACTGCATTTGGAACCAGCAACTCTTCGGTGGCGATGGGCATTTAGGCAATCTTCATGGACGAGTTTAGTGTGCCTTGCTATTAGACTATTGACTGTTCTAAGTGTAATTCTTATTACCTTCAGAATAAAATACATTTTCATATAAATGTAAATATTAACACGTGGTTAAGGAAACAATTAGATCATACGTAAATTATAAGACACCAAAGCCACGACGTCTTAAATTGTTCTTGTTTAAATGTTTAAAACAGTAGTAGAGACGCTTGTTGCATGTGGACACTTCAGACTTATAAAATATTACGCCCAACGGTACGATATTATGTAGACAGAACACACATGCAAACAGTTATGCGTCATTCACACAGAATAAGAACCACTACACGCTGCAAAATAGGTAGTGCACCTACAGATAAACTATTGGCATATCTAGTACTATAAATCGGTTATCAATCCTTAATAGCTCGAAAATGTGTTGACTTGTATTACTTATGTGTTCCGTATTTTCGGGCGGTTTTTATCTGATTAATGTTTTTTAATTTAGCTTTAGTTGGAAAATAAAACATCAATTTGAAGTAAATAAAAGATTTCGGTTTGGTAGGTTTTCCAAGCTTGACATTCAGTCTGATTTATTAGTATGTTTCTGTGCATATTTCAGTTTAATAATAAAAAGATCAATACATTTAAAAAGAGTAAATTAGTTTTGCTTTTTGTATAAATTATTATTTAAATTAAAGAGAATTTATTAATTGAAAGGATTTATTCGCTTTGCCAATAGCACAACTCGTAAATCTCTTAAATTGGTAGATTTATAATTAGTAAAAAGAAAAGGAAAATCCTTTTTATCCTCTTTTCTCTAGAGATAAGCCACTTACCCGACAATAAACAGGTATCAAATTGGTGTTTTACAAGAAATCCAGGTAAAACTTTTACCGAGAATGTATTTTATTCAGTATTCTTGGAACTAACCGATATAAACATCGCGAGGAAAGCTAGGAGGGAATTTTCTCCCTGCACGTGGCCACGACCTTTATTTACACAATCAATCTTGTTTACTCAAAGTCCCGTAATCGAGGTCTCGGCAAACTTAATACCGCTTCATAGCTACAGATAGTTTATAATACAATATTGCAACAATATTTTTTAACAAAAAAAAACTACTTCAAACAGGAAACTAAAAAAAGGAAAAAAGCACTAGTCGAAACTCTGATTTTCGAAGGTTCCCCTCGATTTCTCTGGGATGCGATCCTGATCCTGGTTTCTTTATCATGGTACCACCGTCGGGATATCCTAACATTTCCAACAAAAAAGAATCATCAAAATCGGTACATAAACAACGAAGTTATCCGCGAACATACATAATATATATATATATATATATATATATGTGTATATACAGGGTGACTTTTTTTACCGTCTGGAAAAAAATGTGGAGTGATAGGTGAGTGTAATAGATTCATTTGGCAATGGTACCTAAAAAATTTTTTTTTTCTCAAAAACATTTTTTCTTGCTTAAACTAATATACATTACTCAATTGTAGTCAATAATACACACTGAAATATTTGAAATAGTATTTTAAAAAGAAACAGACTCGTAGCTTCCATTTATGCTCAATTTACCTACAACCGCCAGCTGCGCGTAGTACTGTGCGTAGTTTTCTAGATTTTGTAAATTGCATTAAACATGACTATATTTAACAATTAATCTCGTGTATAGCTTCGGCTCGAGATACCTTATACGTCATATTTTTTTCCAGACGGTAAAAAAAAACATCCAGTATATATATATATATATATATATATATATATACATGTATAAACGGTCGAATTGACATACCTCCTCCTTTTTTGAAGTCTGTTGAAAATACCGGACCTTTATGAACTTAGTGCAATTGGATAAAAATGCAACCAATGCCAAATGCAATCTAACAACATCTCATCCTTCAAAATCCGTCAAATCGTTGAAAATCGCCAGAAATAAACTCACATGTATACACCTTTGTATACACATTTCCGGTGCAGTTTGATAAAAAGTTCAACTTGAATTGCTCTCTCATAATTATCAGCTGTATTGACCTTTGATTCAACTATTAAATATTTATCGTTGACTATCTTTTTATTTTCTATGAATAGCAATAGCCATACTGCCTTCTTCCCACGCATAGACTGCTGGGTATTTATAGAATACGATATTTTTTATCAACGTATTTATGAATGAGATACGCGAATCACGTATAAATATTGTATCCATGGAAACAGTTACATGATATGGAAGTTACTTACTGGACACATGGACATTTAAGAAGCAATCTTTTTTCGTTTTTTAAGCACAATGAAACTCGTTAGTCATGTCAGATACTCTAGGCCACTAGCCTAACGCCATCTCCCAATACGCGCTGGGCTCGCTTGGGAGATTATGGCCCATTTTTCCTCATGTGTGAGGAAAAACTCTTAGCTCAGCCGTGGACTGTTACGGATTGATTGTGAAATTGAAGAAAATTTGCAGAAACACTGTTTTTAAAGTAGAGAGGACCTCTTTTTTTTGAAGTCGGTTAATTAACCGGGTATTATGTTAAATAATAAACTCAGAAATGCGGATGATCTTCATTCAGATTAATTAGGTTCTAAGGGTGATCGATATCTATAATAACATTTAAGTTGTAAGCTTGATGAAGATTCGGATCAGTAAAAAAGAATTTTTTTTTTATAACAACTATAACAGAACTCTAAATAGTAAAAAACCGACTTCAACGAATTATACTAAAAAATACAGTCGAATTGACAACCTCTACCTTTTTTGAAGTCGGTTGAAAACTAAAGAGCAGGTTTGCTCGCGTTGAACATTGCCATATCCATAATATATGTATGCCACAAGACGGTAGGTCACACAGATTTGCATAATAACCCCACTATCAGCCCACATGACCCTGTTTTTACCCACCTACCTACGTAGAACACTTTTTCCTGCAAATGCTTTGTTGACATTTGAAGTACTTAACATACCTGATATGGATATCTTTGAAAAATATTTTTTAAATTATTGTAGGAAATGAAAACCAAACATCGCACGTTACAGACTGTTAACTTACAATTCAAACAAATGTATTGACTTTTGTCTAAATTTCTAGAAGAAAAGAAAATCACGAGACATTTTCGAAATTTTAGAATATAGTAATGATAAATTTTATGGATGTGACTAAGGGACAGCGCACACCGCTGGAAGCGAGGCGGAGCGCATTTGAAGACAACAACGTAATATAAGTCTTAACCACTTGGACATACGTTCAATAATTGCATAAAAATAATAAATACGCAAGTGGTTAAGGCTTATACTAAGGCCTTACACATTCATTTATAATTGACCTCTACAGAAACTCACATGTTTATCTACTGTTACTAGAATATCTGATGCACTGGTACACGTATACCTTTAATAAGTCATGCGACTATATATCGTAATTTAAGTTAATAGAAAAGAAGATATCGCATACTACGACCGGTTCTAACAATAACGGCACAGCAGCTGAATTCAACAACTACCAAAACATAGCTGCATCTAACCATGGCTTAGAATGGAGTGATTCTCGTGTGAATTTTCTAAGTTCTAAAGTTCGGGTAATGCGTTATACAAAGAGGTTGGAAGAAAAAGAAACTTTTTCTTTAGACGTCACAAATTCAAATTCGTCGACAAATTATTTAAGATTAACGCCAATTATTATCTATTAAATGCGATTACGTCATGGATTGTTATAATGACATAATCGGAGTCGTTTTGAATGTCAGTTACAATGTTACACACTAATGGTTCTTCTAATGGTTTAGTAAAATAAATATTGAATGTGGATTTTTGAACCCTAAGGGGTTTGTGTTATTTAAGTTTCTAGGAGGCATCATTATTCGCTCATTCGTACCAATTTTTGCATCTTCCTCTTACCCGATACAGATAGTTGTGTTTGGGTCTTTTTGCGTTCCCGATTAACATTTTACATTTCTTACCGATCCCGGTTATTTACTTTAATAAGCACATTAATTTCTAATCCTTTCTGTAATTAAACCAAAGGCCCATATAATTCATTCTATTGGATGATTAAATTAATAACGCGATAGCCCTTTATATTATGTTTATTATTTAAGTTACAGACTTTCATAGACTCTGGCAAACATTTATATCAATTAACTATACGCGCCACAGCCTAGCTCGTCAGACATAATGCGCGGGATTGTTGACAGTTCCTCGTGACGTCACGCGTAGAGACGTAGTTCCAATAGAGTTGGCTTGAATCGATATTTATTGGCTAACAGTTCTAAGGTATGTGTAACAGCGCCCCGGTCTGACAATGGACTCACCATATATCACGTTTAGAGGTCCATAGAATATACTGGTGAAACGTATCTCCAGAAACCTGTGCCTACCCCCACGGGGTCAATAGGTGTGAGCATATTATTACTTTATTTAGAATCTAGTAGCACAGCACAGTGTTATTGGACAAATAAACGGTTAGACAATCCAGCCTGGTTCTGCATCCAGGGGCACTGAATCAAAACATTAGATCAGTGTAATATAACATCAAAAGGTGAAAGAAAACATCGTGATTAAACCCACAGGTCTCAGAATTAATTCTGAGGTATGTGTCACCGACCCGGGGTGCGATTTTTGAATCTCACTGGTGATATCAAAATCACCGGTGACTAAAATTATCACCGATGACTTTTATGTCACCATTTTCCAAAAGCCGTATTTTTGAAAGTCACACGATGTTTACCAACATGCAGAAATTTTACAATGTCAGTCAGAGACAATCTTCCCGTTACGTTCCTTTTTACGCAGATGTTATAGTGTTGCCCTTGATATCGGTTTTTATTTTCTCGTACTATAACTTAAAAAAGATTCATCAAATTGGTCAATCGTAAAACGTAACGTATTTGTCAGTGTCATGTAAACGAAAATTAAAGTTTTGAATTGAAAAATTCACTTAATTCACTAGAAAAGGACGAATAAAGAGAACATAACACAGATTTTACAATTTATAAGAAAAGGTATGTACATTTGTTAGTGGCATATGTTTTACAAGTATATTTAACTTAATAATTGTATTTACTAATAACTTGGATATTGTTTTATTTAACTGAGAGGTTTTTTATATTTTCAATAAATCGTCGCAATCACGAAATATCACAATCGAGCCCCGCTGCTAATTCTTCCGAAAAACATACTTTGGCACTTTTGGCAGATGTCACATACGTTAACTGTCAAAAACAATCACATGGTGATTTCAATTACGAGTGGGTAGGGGCACTCGTAAATCGATATCATAGGTATGACAAATGTAAGTCACCGATGAGTTTCAAAAATACGAACTTTCGGAAATCACTCACATCGGTGAGAATTAGTCACTTGGTGAGATTCAAAAATCGACCCCCTGGTCCTGCGATGGGCTCACCGCCTATCAGGTTTAGGGGTTCATTATTATTGTATTGTTTTACATGTGGGTATTTCAAGAAATGGAGTACCTCTGCCTACCCCTCCCCCGGGGATAAAACTCGTGAGATTATTTATTTTATTTTATTTAATATAACATTTCCATTTTCTACCGATGACAGGAGCGTTCATTACCATAGAACACAAAGGGTAGCAATTTGTAATCACAACCGGTTGCTCAAGTAATTATGGAGAAAACAATAAGAAAGCCGGTAGCGATAAAGAGTTTTTCAATTAATTTCTTACCAGTTTGTTGTTTGCCAACAGGTAGCAGCTGTTGACGTCCGCAGTAGAAGCCAACCACCGGCAAACTTTTTTCTCGCCCCCCCGCTTCCCAAACCCCCTCCAAGATTGCTGCCACCATGGGTCGGAAGAAAATACAAATATCCAGAATCACAGACGAACGGAATCGACAGGTTAGTACACAAACTTAATTCTACTTATGTTAATTTTGTCCAATTATGTACATAGACTATGTGTCCAAGAACATAGAAGATAAAAGCACCAAAAAAATTGACAATTAACAGTTTTAATAATAAAGGTTTAACAAAAATAAAAGAGATGGCTCTTCATGATGGGGTGTTAGTTCTTAATGTATGGTAGTGAGAGTTGGGTATGGCAGAAGAAGCACGAGAGTCGAATAAATGCAGTAGAAATGCGCTCGCTAAGAAGCATGAGTGGAGTACGATTGATTGATAGAATGAGGCGCGTGAGGTATGCTAGGATCGTAGCAGGTGGCGGGCTGTTGTCTCTGCCTACCCCTTCGGGAAAAAGGCGTGAGCTTATATATGTATGTATATAAAAATAAAATATCTTACAATTAAACTCAATAAACCGACTAGGCAAAATGGTCCACAGCTTATGGTCACTGGAGCACCAGATGACCGCTGATTTTCAAAACAACATAATATACATAAAAAGTGACACTACAAATAAAATAAGATATTATGAGATTCAGTTCGTCATTGTACACTA
Source organism: Ethmia dodecea (assembly GCA_963855545.1). Taxonomy (NCBI): domain Eukaryota; kingdom Metazoa; phylum Arthropoda; class Insecta; order Lepidoptera; family Depressariidae; genus Ethmia; species Ethmia dodecea. The sequence continues at coordinate 14,899,293 of OY979438.1, read as the reverse complement.
AGAGAATGCCTACAAATTAATAATCTACATAATAAAATAAGATAGAACCATTAAAATTGAACTAAAAAAGGCTTTATCAAATGGTCTGCTAATTTTAAATAAGTTATTTTTTTCTTGAATACGTACGTACCTAGTATAAATTACGCATCCCGCAATCTGTCAGCGTTAGATGTCACGTGCTTAAACATACCTACGCACTACCTAAGCATTAATTACGACTGTTGTTTCTTCACTCGTCTCACTGATGAAAACCCTTTCATTTCATTAATTGTGCATTAATTTAACTACCACTATTGCCCCTAAAACTTATGAAATTCAAATCACGGACTTCATTCAGACGACTAAAGATATACTTAATTAAAATTGTTTACCTAATGTCTATAGAAATGCATCAACATTTCATTTAGTTTAATATACGAACTTCCATTCGTACGTTGACGTTGCCGAGCCTTAGAGTTCAAACAACCAATTTAAAACAATCAAGAATCATGCCTTGCCTAACAATTTAGATCTTTACCTCAAAAACAAGAAAAACGCCAAGCAACATTTGACGCGCCGAAGATACAACTACTCGTAAAATACATAGTAGCAACTAAGTAAAGTGTAGTTGCGTTCACATCCTCACACATTTGTATAAAACACAAGGTTGCTAAAGAGTGAAATGACCTTAGCAATCGGTCTGACCCAACAGATGTGGTGTATCAGCTCTCTCCCACTGCAAAACTTATCGCGACAGGACAACGACCGCACCCGCAGTTAATTTATTAATTATACACAGTTGACCATAATAATGAGACCCTCCAAACTTCACTGAACCCTTCTATGATTAAGTGAGAGAGAAAGGCGGAGAAGTTCGAGGTCAAATGGTTGTGTAATAGAGAAGGCAGACTGCTGAAATTGAACTTGCGAAGGACAATCAGTTTTCATGACCGCTCTATAAGTTGACATTAACTTTGTTTACCTACCTGTATCTTGCATTAGTCGTAAATTTTAAACTTGGAAAGAATTTTTGAAATACCTATCAATGTTATTAACTGTACGCTAATGCGCAACAGATAAAAACACATTACAAATACGGAGAAAAGTAATAATATATATTGTCAACACTATAAAAAAATTTACTACTTACGTGTAATAAACATTTTAAGCTAATAAATTCATATTATCAGAGCATGAGTAACGCTGATTGAACTATGAAATAAATTATTGGTAGGAAAATACCAAGTACAAAAGTGCACTAAACTGTAAGGAAAATTTACATAATGTAATAACTACAGACAAATAATACTATTACAATGTAACTCATGATAATTATGGATTGAATTCACAAAGCACATGCAGTCACATACGTAAGCATAATATTGATTTATTCCAGCAATAATTATATTCGATGTCCATGACACAATAAAGTGAATGTACGAGTTTATTCAAGTCCATTATAATATGAAAAACACTTAAAAATAAGAGAGAGTGCAGTTCATACAACCAATATTTAATTACTCGTAAGTTTAAAAAAAAAAAATGTAGTACCGTCTCCAAATCGAAAGATGAAACCCACAAAATTCCACCTGTTCTTAACTATAATGAAACTTGACCAGCAAAGGTGAAACCTCAAAGATTTTCACCAATCAAATGCATTAGCAAAATATAGTGTAGTAATAATTTTATTCGCGATGCCCTTCTTATAATTTGTGTCTACATTACAGGTGACGTTCAATAAGCGCAAGTTTGGCGTTATGAAGAAAGCCTATGAACTCAGCGTGCTGTGTGACTGTGAGATTGCTCTCATCATCTTCAGCTCCAACAACAAACTCTACCAATATGCCAGCACAGATATGGACAAGGTGATTAGCAACACAAACAATTTGTTTTTCAATTTAATTTTCCTTTCATTTGTCCTTGGTTGTCCGTGCTATTGAACCCGAAAGCCTTGTGTATTTAATTAAGTGTTTTTTGCACTATAAATTGTATGCCAGCTGAACTGCAGATGTGTCAATGAAAGTTTTACTCAGACTAGCTTGTTCTTCAACAACATGTGTAATCGGTAATGCACGGATAATCGACAGACAATGTGTATATGTATACCTACTTAACAAGTCATCATGTACTTTTCAATACTTTTTATTGTTTCGTATAAAAGTACAACCGTCCAAGTTATAAAGATGCAGACACAATTGGATTATCTATTAGCATTGTTTGCCCGTGGACATCTGAAGCTTGGCTGTTTAAATTGAAGTCATTTGTGTACACTATTTAAATGAAAATCTTTAACATTTGTAAGCACAACTACTTAAAAAGCATACTGTCTATATATTTTTACGTTGCTACATGGAATTACCATTTTCTGTATGAATCTCTCATGAAGGAGCTTAGTAAAATGACCTGTCTAGTGTTTGTGTTTGTCCTTACATAATGATATAAGGTCAAGCGCACGCCGGCACCCACGTACGCATATATTTACTTGATGATTTCATTAATACAATATATCTGTAAGATTTTGCTGTTTATGTTTGTTTAATAAATATTTGATGTTTACATTAGAGATAGTATTTTTACAACTAATTATTATCGTACTCTTTTAACCCTTTCATTTTGAGTGGTTGCCTTTAGTGTGATTTTTTTGCAACAGCCACAATCATTTTAATGCTATCAGTCTTTTTTATATGATCATGGTATCAGTGAACTTTTAATGGTAATTGTTTGTTCGTACTATGTTATTCGTCATTTGTTTCTCGATTTTTAAGTCTGTAAATTACATATCAGTAGTTGAGTACGTACTGGAAATTATAATTTAAAATATCAACTTTTAGCTGCAAATAGAAAATAGTCAATTATACAATTTTAAATCTACCCTGTCCTCAAGGACGCCCTACGTAATTTCTAAACATGAATCAGCAAAAACGTATAATTCTTTTAATACAGTTTTTTTTTTAATTCCAGGTTCTGCTTAAATACACGGAATACAACGAGCCGCACGAGTCCCTGACGAACCGCAACATCATCGAGGTACATTAAGTACGGCGTCATCTGTGTGCCCGTGATCGCAATGCAGTGTTCATGCAAACCTGACTTATCCCATTAACTGCGTGCTTTCTACTCACAAACAAACCCTAATGCATACTGTTACTAAAACTCCTCCATAACTCCCAAAACTGACGAACCTGACAAACCTGAAACTGCTAAAGAACCCGTAGAAGATCCCAATGTAGAAGTACTAAGATTTTCTTAAATGTTGTAGCAAGAATAGATAAACACAAGCCACCAGCATGCCAGTATATTTCCTGTTAGAAAAAGTCCAAGTACAACACCAGATACCCCGTTTTTATACTAACAGTTTATGACTAGACACCCCTAAATATTTATGTTATTCTTTCCTTGTACAGCATGGGTTTTATAAATATTTTTGTGTTTATTTGAATTAACCGCGTATACCTGATGTGATACAAGGGTAAAGTCAGTTGCATCATTGCATTCGACACTACACACAAATGTACGCTAAAAAGTTTCACATACTTTATAGTTATAACTCGCAATGTAGTGTTATTTAAAGAAAGCACTTTTTATTTAAACCCTCTACTATATGCTAAGTGACAGCTAAAGGAGACTGTCCATGATGACACCAAGCATCGATGATTTATCTGAACTCAATTGAAGTTGTATCAGAAGGAAATTCCACTGAGAATGAATTTTATTTTAAACGAATTGATAATTTCAATTCGTTCTTACAAATAACAAGTCATTTTATTTATCTCTGTATATCTGATTCGGTTGAAAATTTGCTTTTTATACATATAGAAATGTTTTAAGATTCCAAGAGATTTGATCTTAATGCTACTTGGCATATTGTTCGGTGTAGGTACATTCATGAGCAATCTCCTTTAAACGAGAATAACAATGAAAGTGACTTCTTTTATGTTCAAAACATTGTTGTGAATGCCAGAACGGTCTTGTTAGTAGCTCTAAATGAAAGAACTCAGATTTGCAGCGATTTTCCTCAAAACTTTTACAAATATTATGAAATTAACAACGAATGTCATGGATAATAATTTCACAACAAAGTTTTAAGAACAATATTAATGGTGTGTATAGAATAGAGGGAGTGTTCTAAACTATAACACAAATAAGTAAAGCATGCTAATGATAACGCAGTTGAAATATTTAAATTTTGGCTCGTCAAGCCACCTGAGCTCGTTTCGCTGACACTTACAGGCCCTAACGAAGAAAGAGCATAAGAACGGAGTGATGTCACCCGACAGCCCCGAAGCAGAACCGGAATACAGCCTGACCCCAAGAACCGAAGCCAAGTACTCGAAGATCGATGAAGAATTCCAGATGATGATGCAAAGGAACCAGTTGAACGGGAGCAGGGTCGGAGTGGGAGTGACTGGGAGTAACTACAACTTACCAGTCAGCGTCCCAGTAGGGAGTTACGATCAGTCGTTATTGCAAGCTAGTCCACAAATGCACACCTCTATCAGTCCACGGCCGTCGTCTTCGGAAACCGATTCAGGTAAATACCAATATTATATAGGTCTTAAAATATTTGATTCAAATCAGTATAGATTTTAATATATTCTTTCTTTGTAAATAAAATTGTTCTTAACATGATTTTAATAAAATTGATCTTCGGGAAAACGAAAATAATATTTGAAAATTAGGCTGATACCATGATCCGTGGAGACAACCCCAAAATTATCACATAATATTTTACTTTTCCTTAGGGGCCTTAGGACCGTTACACATCTTACGGAGTTGACGACGCCAAGCTTCCATCGGTACACATAATTCCACAGAAACATCTCACATCGATATTGCGTTACTATGTTATTATAGATTTCAGAGATGATTCAGTCTTTTTAATAATTTATCATAGAAAACAAACCCTGGAACACAGAAAAACTTCTAAGTAATTGCATAAAGAACTGTCTCCATTCCAGTATACCCAAGCGGCGGAATGCTCGAGATGTCGAACGGCTACCCGGGGTCAGGGTCGCCTCTAGGCGCAGGGTGCACCCCCTCCCCTTCCCCTGGGCCCGCGCCGTCCCCCCACCGACACCCGCACAAGTCGCACCACGCTCCACCACCGCACCACTCGCCTCGACACAACAACTTGCGCGTCGTCATACCCAGTTCTATGCCGCCGCCGCAGGATGATATATCTTACACTGGAGAGGTACGTCTTGTAGGGCAATATTTTCTATACAGTGTTTCTCATAGCTTCTTTAGAAATCATGTGAGCTACATGCCATTTATTGTTTCATAGTTATATAGAACCATGACAGGAGTAAATAATAAACTAATAAAATAAACAATAGCAATAACTGCAACATTTGCTTGAAGAACTACGCAATTTTTAAGACACAGCGCTATTAAAATCACTACGACAATCTGCTTTATTTTCTTTAAATCCTTTTACATATAACTTGTTAAACTTTAACATAAATATTTTCAAACTTGAAATCAAGGCATAAATGTTGCAGGTAAAACAATTTCACTAATCGGATTACCAAAATTGTTGCAGACACCGCTTAGCTATTCAGGACTTGGAAACTTCGGACCACAGGACTTCAGCATGAGCTCGGACATGGGAATTGGACTATCATGGGGCGCGCACCAACTGCAGACGCTTCAGCACAACAGGTACATGTCTGTGCCCAATTTCAAACTTTTTCTAATATGATGTTATCACCATCGATATGATGACCGTCTACATGATGCTTTGCTGCTTTTGGAACTCTGAATGGCTAATTCATCATCATCGTCGTATCAATCAGAATGACTGCCACAAGAAAAGATTTTGGGCTACTTGCTCCCAGCAGCTGCATTAGGTCTTCACTAACAGTTATAATGATACCGTATAGACAATTCATATTCTTGACTTGATAGGGATCTTGTAAAAGACGTACATTTATGACATTATTCGAAACCAATATCGTATAATTAAAAGTTTTAGTTCTTGACTTGAAAGGGATCTGGCAAGAGACGCACATTTGTGACATTAGTCAAAATCGAGTATCTGAGAGATTATTTCTTCACATAACGAATTCCAAAACAAAAGACGATAATAAGCTTCATCAAGAGTATATTAAACCTCTCGTAGACGATACATATAAGTGAGATATGACCAAAAACAAAAGGAATTTCTTTAGGAAGAAAAAGTAGACAAATGACAAGAACTAAGGATGTTCATGGGATAGTAAAAAATAGCTCCGTCGCGACAGTGAAGAACTGCCGTGACCAGGATTCGAACCTGGGTTACTACGGCCACAACGTAGGGTTCTAACCACTAGATGATCACGGCTACCGAGGTCGGTGATTGTACGGTCGAATTCAAGAGTCGCTTTAAAAAGTCTTGTGTCGTTGATACGGTTGACTAGCTTATCGAGGTTTCCAAACGATACTGATAATCTTATCTTTCAATCCCCTTAAAAGGTTTCCGTCACAAAGGGAAGCGTTATTAATAAAGAAGCAGGAAATCAAAATAAACAAGATACCTATTTCAAATGTTATCCATTTGATTTGGAATATAAGCGTAAACATGATTTAATTTACTGGCAATATAAAACAAGTTTTGTTAATGGTACCAATTTATTAACTTAATGCATTCAGGAAGTGATTTAATAACATCAGATTAACAATTCCAATAAGAAAATAACAGCAATTTAGATAAGAGATTGTTGAGGACATTAGTTTAGTTTAACATATTGAGTTATTTATAGGGATTATTAGGGATCTATTCATAAATATTTTCAAAAAGATGGCTCCGCAGCGACAGTGCGGCACTGCCGTGACCAGGATTCGAACCTGGGTTACTATGGCCACAACGTAGGGTCCTAACCACTAGACGATCACGGCTGCCGGAGCAGGTGACAGTCTTTTTAAAATCAGTAGTCACTTGAAGAAATATTTCGTTTTACTTTCACTTTTAATATGCTCTCGATACTAGAAATATCCGGCGTGTGGCTGCCTGCAGTTTGTTCATAACTTCGTATAGATCTTAAAAGATGGCGTTGGTATTATGCACATTTAGTTAAATCTTTGGGTGGGTTTATTCTGTTTATTTAAATAGATTTTTGATCGCGTTATAATAAATTATTATATTGTCGTGTAAGATACGAGAAATTTTATGTAATACTATACCTATTATAATTACAGTCAATACAGTCAATGAACTTTAATTGTATCTTCAGTCACACACATACAGTCGAAATAACAAAATAATAGATGGAATAGACAAAAATTAAAAATACATTAGCAATTGTCTGAGTGCTGCAATGCGTACGATAGTGTTTTACTCATACTGAGAGCGAAACGCTGATTTTCAGCTACGACTCAGGAGGCACAGTCTAAAAAGAGAATACATAAATATTAAAACACTATGACTACACTCATTCATCATCAACCGGTACCAGACCACTACTAAGATAAAGGTCTTTCCTGACACAAAACAAACTTAAAAAACGAACTCTGACTATACTGTCAGGTAATTATTACCAAAAATAACTCAACGTTATTAAAAAAATATACGCTCCGCCGCGACAGTGAGGCACTGCCGTGACCAGGATTCGAACCTGGGTCTACGGCCACAACGTAGGGTCCTAACCACTAGACGATCACGGCTGCTGGAGCTGTGTTTCCTTCAATGAAAAAACCCAATGCATTCCCAATCACCTTGTATTCGACCAAGGGTTTTGAGCCTCCCTGCCTCCCTCGCCTTCTATTAATCTGGGCGAATGAGGGGAACTCTCACTGCAGTACAAGGTCTGAACCAGAATCGACGAATTACTTTCACGCTCAATTGCTGTTACGCACGAATGCGCCGAAGATAATTACCGCCTACGTTTCAATGTTATCAGTCGTTGTGGAGCAAGTAAATGTGTAATGTAATCAATTGGATTTCCTGCATTCGTTTTAATTAAGTTTTTCAACGTTTTAATTTATGTTGAAATACAATAATCTACAAAAAGATAGTTGACTCTAAATTAAATTAAGGTTTTTGCTCAACTAAGAACTGGCTATCGCATTGTATAATGTGCGTTCTAGTATATTCTATGAAACATTCATTTAGTTGAGAAGGTACCAATTGGTGATGCAAAACTCTTGCGACAAAAAATTAAAATCGAATGGTTTAGCGAACACAGAGGTAATCGCTGTAACTATAAAATCAACATACTTAGTTCAAAATCATTAGTACTCGACTCTATACGTAACGTGTGCCTTGATAGTGCTTGGGCCTTGACCTTACGAGGAAAACCAATGTTAAACGAACAAAGACAGTGACACAGTTATACAAAAATTGCATGTCATTCTAAGCTTATCATTATGTCTGCTGCAAAGCTTCACCATTTGTACCCTGCTTTAACATAAATATAATTATATAAATATAATCTGACGCCTTTTTTATCCCCGAGGGGGTAGGCAGAGGTATTCCATTACTGGATATACCCACATTTCACGAGATATATTGGACCCCTAAACGTGATAGGTGGTGAGCCCATCGCCGGACCGGGTCTGTTTACACATGTCTCAGAATTAATTCTGAGACCTGCTGGTTTCCTCACGATGTTTTCCTTCACCGTCGAGCTAGTGATAAATATGTACGTAAGTTTTTGAAAAACTCATTGGTACATGCCAGGATTCGAACCCGAGCCTCACTGATTTTCGGCCGGCTCTTTAACCGTCCGGGCTATCACTGCTCTTAACATCAGCTTATTAATTTTATGTTAGGATGTATATCTACGTAATAGTTACAGACCTAAGGAAAAATAATTAAGGCATTCCCTAAGCCTTGAAACGTCTTAAACATTTGTCGTAAATTCATCATCTTAATTTCTTTTGTTAAATAATATTGGAAAAAAATTGAAGTCACCGAACAAAATAGAAAGGTGGTGAAAAGCTGAGTAGCTAATTGGTATACTGATCGATCAACATCGGCCCAGAAGCATAAAATTTTGCTCGGTATTTACGGAAATTTCCACATTATAGGAAACGCCGCTGGGCGCCATTTAGACTTCTTATCGAAGCTGGATCCGCTACAGCAAATATTTATCCTCCTTTGAAAACTGACAATTGTCCTTATCATGATACTTTGTCCTACAGTAGCAGCTTGCCAGTACTCGGGGGAGGAGGAACGCCACCGCCAGCCGCGTCGCCTAGCAACGTGAAGATCAAAGCCGAGCCGGTATCCCCCCCTCGAGCACCCGACCACTTACACCGCGCCCCACCGCCTCAGTCCGTGCCGCAACCAGCACACTTATCTGGAGTCATTGATGGTGGGTTTACTTACCTCATCTTTTTATGGGTGGAGACTTTTTTTTAGCAATATTGATGATCATAAAGTTATTCTGTTTATAAATGAAATTAGTTCTGTTAGTCCTAAAAATAAATAAATAATCAGTCTTGAATTTGCTTATACTCGTATTGTGAGATCGTGCAATTTTATTGTCTCATGCCCGAGAGCTTAGTACTTCTGGAGTCAGGTAAATCACGATGTTTCCGCCCCTAAATGAGTGTCTACGGTGTAACATTAATTTTAATTGGATTTAATTTGTATTTTTTGTTCTAACGGCAATAGAAGTATACATTCTGTGAAAATTTTAACTGTTTACCTATTAGGGCTCATGAGATACAGTCCACTAAAAGACAGACGTACAGACGAATGAACGAACGGACAGCGGAGGCTAAGTAATAGGGTCGCGTTTGGCACCATTTTTTGAACCCTAAAAACTAGTTTATTTGGTTACTTCATCAGTCCCTTTCCTGATATAAGTGTAAACGACAAATGACCATGATTGTCAAGGTCCTATCATTCTTTGACGTCGGTCACTTAGTTTCAACATCAACTGATATTCCAGATTCAGTAACATCTAGTTCACTTCGGCAGGTCAAGACATGCGGCACTCGAGCTCCGTCCCGCTAGACTACGAGCAGCCACATACGAAACGGCCGCGGATCGAGGGTTGGGCCACATAGCTAGGCTACGAGGCCTTCGGATCATACCCGAGGCCCCTGCACCCGCACTGCTAAACCCACTCCACGGGGTACCACACTGAGGCCCCTCGCGGCTGCGAAATCCTCCGTCGAGCTTTGATCCAGACCGTCCTGACAACCAATATCTCTCGATGGGCTGGCTTCCACCGTGACAGTGCTACGATCAAAAGTCTGACAAGGAAAGGTGCATCTGAATTCACGGTGCTTCTTGATGGCACGGTCATGTATTGTTGCGAGGGCACACAAACATTTCAACTACCGAAAGGGTATTGCATTATTACATAAATTCTTGAGACGATTTTAAAGAAATCAGTGTTGTCACGAAATTCAATGTTAATAAAATACACACTACCCTTCTATTATACGTAACTATCGTAATGCACTGCAAGTACACTAAAGAGTAAGGATCAATGTTAAATTAAGTACAATGTTATAGTTGCAACCCTGATCAATTTTGAACGTAAGTACGTATAGATAGATTTCTAATTCCCCTGTACATAGAACGATATTAAATGTGCAATCCGTGCCATTGTCTGTTTAGCTTAAAAGTTAGTCAATTTAAATTAGTGACTGTTGTTACGGATAGTTGAAATAGTAAAGGTAAATGCACGATACTTTTGAAGTTAGTGACTATTGTAGTGCAGCCGGATGGAGTCGTATAGTGAGCGAAGAGGACGAACTACTAAATAGTGTGCAAGTGCGATAAGACTAAAAGAACTGTTGACTTTTGTGTTAGTGTTAAAGTTTTTTGTGCCATTTTAAAAATGTAATTATAGTGTGACATCCGAACTTTGATCTTCGTAAATTAAGTAATCGTAGTGTCATCACAGAAGATAATAAATGTACTTTATCTATTGAGATATTTATACATGAGAATCATATGATATTTACATAATATGTATACACGTCCCGTTAGGAACGAATGTTATGTAAGTAAAGTAGGTAAAATGTTAGCTAGAGATGAGTATGAAAGTACCACACGAAGCTTTAAAATTTCTTATGATAACACTCGCACTCTAAGCAGTCCTGCATGTACAATCACTACTATTTTAACACATTGAGAGCCCATCATCAACAAAGAAGTTTTACTTATTAGTAGACAATAAAAGTTTAACAAATTCAGCATCTACTTAAACCGAAGTTTTATTTTCATTGGATTATGAATAAATTGACTTGAAAATGTGGTGTATATTTTCTTAGTCATTGATCTAATGTTTAAACGCGGGGATCTCTCGTTTCCAGACCAAAAATCGAGTCAATTTTGAATATCATACGTTTGTACTTGTTAAGTATGTTTAAGTATATATTAGTGGCTAAATTGGAAACACTGGAAGAGCAGGCTTGTTGGTAGGACTTTTTATTTTGTTAATGTGATCTGAAGCGTAGGTCAGATAGCATAAATAAAAAACATTATTATTATCAAAAATATTATAAAATGTGTAACACAATTGTAGTTGAGAACTATCAGCTTTAATCACACATGTACAACAAATATGTATTGTATTATAATCATAATCACGAAAGCAAATCATATTTAAGTAAAGCACGATCACGATCCGCCCTATTTTAAATATATTTGTAGTTTTGTACAAAAGTATATTTACAAGTTCCCTTTTATACACCATAGAAATTTCCTATAATATCATCCCCTGTCAATCAGTCTGGCTTTGTGACCATTGTAGCTGTAGTACCTGAAGCCTTTCCCCTCTACTGTTCCCCTCCCCCACTATACCCCTCATATCGTCTCACTGTAGATGCCTTACTCACAGTGCCTAAATGTACCATTTTTTACCAAAATTTGTACAATTGTGCATCAATTTTTCACATCCAGGTATAAGGAATGTTAAAAGTTTATGACCGTAGGACTGTCACTTGTAAAAACATTGAAGCTTATTGTATTGTATTTAAAAATATGTAAGTAATGTCGTCCCTAAAGTTTTTACGAGAAATTCAACAGTTTGATTTTAATATACCTAAAGTAAAGTAGTTAATGATTAACTATAGTAATTGAAATGTTAAAGTTGTCACTGTGCTATGTCATAAAACAGTTAAACTGTTCATAGTATCTATGTAAACCTTGTGATTGTATCTGTACGAACTATTAGAAACCACTTTTACTGAATAGGCATAATACTGATTCTTATTAGAGATAAAAATCCTTCAAATCACAATAACAAAATGTTAATGTATATTTGTTAAATTTGTACAGGGATGTAACCAGTTTCGAAGTTCAAAAGTCTGAACAAGAGAATGTATTTTCGCAATGTAAAATATTATACACGGATAGTTTTAAAGTGAATTAATATTTTAATACCAGAGCATAATAAATGTTGGCCCGTGTTCCGAGAATAACTCGTGTACACCCTATATGTTAGCGTGAGTCGTTGATGTGATATAATACACTACACTGTTACCTAATAATCCTTGAATTTTGAGATTCTAAAATTACGTTATCCGAAACGGTTTTGGTGGTTCGTTCCTAGTTGTTCATTTCTTCAAACGTTGATGTGTTGTTCATTGGAATTTGCTCAATCGTGTCTGTTTACGATAAAGCGAAATTTTTTAACACCTTGTCTTACAGATTTTTTACTGAGCGAATTGGAATGTAAATTACATTTATTTGACCGTTAGAGTTTTTGCATCCTCTTATCACACCTTATTACCTATCTATCACTTTATTCAATGACCAAATTTCATAAATAAATTTTGATCCTGTAAAAAGTCCAATATACAGAGATTTTTAAATTTGCACAAAATCACGAAAATGTAATGGACGGCTTATTCCTAAGGGATTCCGCAATCACTTTTCTGTGGTTCTTTAGGAATAGGACGGAGTTGTACAACCTGTCAAGAAATCCTTTGTAATATTATAAATTTTAGTGACATATTCTATCGAATAACCTTGTATATTTCAACAGTAAGCTGGTATTTGGGAGCATAATTTCCGAGGTTGTGAGCTATGCTGTCGGGAATGAATTTGTTTAATTAATATTATAATATAATATTCATTTTGACGCACAACTGTGTTGTGTGCTTGTAAAAAGGGTTTGCTTGGTTTGTTTTGTAGATGTACCTACTTGTGTGTATGTTTTACCTATATTTATCCAGCTGTGTGCCAATAGCAAAGGACAACTCAGTTGTATCTGTTTCCTTTAGAATGTTTCATTCGTTGCATTTAATTAAAGTGTAGTCTTAAGTATAAAATATTATTAACGACATCGTCACAATAGCTGTTACGAAGTTTTTGTGCGTCAAGTCTTTTTGCTATTGCTTCACAGCACTTGTGAACAACCCAAATAGAATATAGGAATATAATACATATCCTTATTGAATACTCAAGTCGATTTCACATTGTTTTGTCTAGTAACATCAGTTGTGCAATACATATAACAAAATGCTTAGGTAGGTGTTAGGTATATTTTCGTTTGGATTTACAAAAAATGTAAAATCTGTTGTATTTTATCGATATTTTTCTGATAATGTTTGAGGGGTCGACGATATTTCGGTGGCGCCCCTCGGGAATTTAAGTCATAATTGTATAATTATTTTTAAGATAAGGCCGGGCCAAATATTGCATTAATTAGGTCATACGGCGCCTGTATTTCTGTGTCGAGGCAGCCATCCCTGCCTATGTATAAATTGTACGATGCAAAACATCTCAGTGGCTGAATGGAATATTAATGTTTATCGACAGTGTTAGAAAATTGTTATAAATTATTTTGATGACTGTTCGAACGATAATAAAGAGTTGGATGTCAGTTTTGTGATTTTTTATTTTCTTTCCTCAAACACACTATATTTTTTTATTCTATAACATTAACAGCATAAGGCAATATTTTTTCTAAATATTTTTATCATTTTTGTATTTATTTTTACATTTTGTCAGAGATTTACCATAATCAACAAAATCTATTTCAAATGATCACCAAAAGCGCCATTTGAAGCTGTACCTCCTCTTTTATCGACAACCAAATCAGCTGATGTTATTCTTCTCCTTTCATGATCCTTTTCAAATATTTCTCTAACTTCTCTATCTAGGTCTACAGAACTGGACCTTCTGGAATGCCACCTTTCAGTATCTATAGCGTTATGCACCATAATGCTTTCTTCAGTTACATTAATTACTTGACCTTCCAAAGTATCTCTGGACTCCGCGCTTGAAGACCTTGTACCGAAGTGTAGTCTACTTGCAGTTCCATCTTTAATATCTATTTCACTTGCACCTGAAGTTAGGGTTGTTATCGAGTTTTCTCTCGAGTTGGTACCAGGTGTATTATCTACTTTCTTCCTACGACATCGTCGTGTAAAACCACCCATCCATTCAGATATGAGTGCAGTTCCAGCTATAATAAATCCTGCTGCTAATAGCAAGAACATACCTTGTGTGTCTTCTAGGGTTAGCCCTTTTTCTTCCACGGCTGTTATGAGTGAGCTTGACGATTGCTAAGAAAGAACATTGTGAGTTAATAATATGTCACGTCAAAAAATAATAATAATCATAAAATAAATTTTATCATTATTAAAAAAAAACTAACACCCTTTATCCCCGAGGGGGTAAGCAGAGGTATTCCATTTCTGGATATACCTACTTTTCACGAGATATTCTTTGGACCCCTAAACGTGACAGGTGGTGAGCCCATCGCCGGACCGGGTTTGTTACACATGCCTCAGAATTAATTCTGGGACCTGCGGGTTTCCTCACGATGTTTTCCTTCACCGTTGAGCTAGTGATGAATATGTATGATTATTATTATTCTTCAAATAGGTGCAATGAGCAGGGTGTTGAGGAAACGCTTCCAAAGCCAGGAGGCAAGTCAAAAACCGTTTTGTCTACTTTGAGACTAAATAACTGTGAATTATGAGATCCCAAAACTTTACTGTTATATTTTTCATTTGAATTTTGATTTACAAATATTAAATTATCGTTTCATTTCACGACAATGAATGTTTTTTAATATATGAAAAATAAAAAATAAAGTGTTTTTATGAAATAGTGTCAAGAATCACCAGCACTTGTGAACAACCCAAATACTTAGATAGGTACGAGTAAATGGAAGGAAAAGACAATAGGAAAAGGGCAAGAAAATTATGAAGATGAAGTAAGAATAAAAATATGCGGGCAGAATCTCTTAAACAACAACTGAAGCAATTCAATGGTGACTAAATATATTAGTGGATCTATTTATAATGACTGGTTAGAGGAGTACTGATAGACTTACTCAAAACTACTAACTATTACTAATTATGTATGATATGAAACATTCGCGTGTACTTGTTGCAGAGTTTACTTTAGGTGTTTCTGTTGTTTTAGGTGTTTTGATTCTGGCTGCCTAGCTTTATAATAAGTTTATGATTTACAATTGCACCTTTAATTTTCTTTGAATCAAGATTTTTAACAACTGTTTAAATTGCTTACTCTAATTACAGCAAGTAGTTGCCCAGTGCTGGATCTTTGAATCTCCCATCGCACTTCGTCTACGACTTTGTCGACGAGTCCACTTTGCAGCATCCTCATTAGATCCTCAGTCAACTTTGCTGTGTACAGGGAGTTATTTGGAAAGCCCATTATTACCCCAAACGGCACGAAGCATTCGTTGGAAATATGCAGCATTGCTCGTTTAGACCTAAGACATACGCAGAATACCAAATAAAAATTTGCAACGCTATGACAGACATACGGTACGCAGCGGCAAAGTAACAACGCCTTTTCTTCCTTTCAATCGACTTTCGAAGGAGTGAGAAGTTTAGAACTTTAGACTTGGTTTTTTATTTGAAAGCTGGTGTTTCCCGTGTGGTCACATTTTAATTTGGTTCAATTCGGACAGTGGAATCTACGAGAAAACCATATAAGTTGAAGTCGATTTTTTCACTCTTTAGAGTTCTGTTATTATATAGAAGCCTTAAAGATACGGAATGTTCGGCATATATAGAGTTGACTAAGCAATTATACACGAAGGCAATATCGTTTATGTAAGATCACAAAATTCAAGCTCTCAATCTAATATTTCATAACCCCATTTGGGAAAGAAGTGGCCCAAGCAATTCCACAAGAATTACCTACCTAATTAGTTCCTCAAAAAAATTCAAAGTGTGTCTTAACGGCAAAAAATACACAACCGCATATTTGTGCGCGTTTTTCTCCATAAATGTTTTGTGCTCAAGCCATAACTTACTTTGTCACAGAAAAATTGGCTTGCACGATATACTCTAGCTCAGCTTGAGATCCCAAAAAGGCGTGAGGCCAGAAAAACGCCTTGGTAGTATTTCTTATGCCTGCCTCCACGTTTGGAACTAATTCCAGCTTTTTCATAAGCTTATTTGTTAATGGATCCGAGGAATTCATAAACCATCGTTCCCATCCACCACGATCTGGAGATAAAATGTGGTTAGAGTTTTAATTTTTTATTTAAAACGTCAAGTTATTACTAAAAATTCAACAGACATACAGATTTTCTAAGTTTTTAAAACAAACGCTATGTTAGATAAATTAGAAATAGGTATAAAATAAAACATACCTAAAGTACCAATGCGATAGAATCCTGATAAAAGTTGTTGTATAGTATCAACTGTTTCAGGAAACACAGGCAATGTTACAAAAGCTATAATAGAACCAGTGTAACAACTTGTGATTATTATTGTAAACAGCCAGTACCAACCTGAGCAAAAAAATATTAGATCCTCCATATGGTTTCGTAAATAAATATAAACGTCACTTCATAATTTGATCTAAAGCGTACCTATCAACAATCTGGTGGTGATTTTTGTAGTTTTACTCCATGAATTCTTCCCAACGAATGTGAAACAGTTAGTAAAAGTGCCAAAGACATACCAAAACATGTTTTCTATTTCACCGCTGTTATGTAATAAGTGACGAAGAGTATGTTTATCAGAGAAAGCTAAAGGGATGATCGCAAACAGGTATGTAAACGTCAAAGCTACCCAAACATGCCAATGGAAGGGCCCTAGAATTGCTCGGTATCTGAAAGTAAGCAGACAATCCACAACAATATCTTTAGTATTTTTATGTCAAGTTAGTACTTTCACAGTGGTAGAAGTAGGTACCTCATATTTATGGATAGTACCTACTCTATCTTATTATGAAATTAAGTAATACAAATTTATTTATAGCGGAGAACAATACTAATAAAATAAAGGTTAGCTACCTCGGCAAAGCAGTAGACATAAGTGTGAGGAACACGGCACAATCTTGAGAGTGAGCAAATGTAAAGTCCATATCCCTGATTCTTTCTTTTGTCATATACATCCCTCCTATTCCAATATCTGCTCGTCCCATAGCTATTTCTTTGGCTACAGCATCTCCTGAGCTAAATTTCAACATAAATGTTAATAGATTTATGTTTTACCAGGAACTCATAAACATTAAAGGTTCAAAGGTGCTAATTACCCTAAATTCAACTCTTGAGGTTCTACAAACTCGACAGAGAAATTGTTTCGCTCTGATAGCAATTTGAGAAGTCGTACTTCTATTCCATCCCATGTCACTCTTGGATTGCCACCATCCAAATCAGTTTTTATTCTGTACGAGGAGATATTTCAATTAAACAGTTTCACAATAGTAATACTGTATTACCTAGGTACGTACTACGTAGCTAGTTGTTTAATCATTTACCTTCTAATAACAAATGGCGGTTGATTTGCTGCTGCAACTATGAATCTATGACCTGCATATCCCTTGGACATCTTTGGTGGAAATAAATTGACTTCTCTAGAAAACTTTCCATGTGTCCACGAATTTAAAACTACAGGTTGGCTAGCACCTAATCCATCTGTATACAATTTATGTGTATACAAAATGTATGGTGCTTCCTAAAAAGATAATCAGTCCAGCTTATTATTTTAATAATAATAATAATATAATCTCACGCCTTTCATCCCCGAGGGGGTAGGCAGAGGTATTCCATTACTGGATATACCCACATATCACGAGATACATTGGACTCAAACGTGATATTTGGTGAGCCCATCGCCGGACCGGGTCTATTTTACACATGTCTCAGAATTATTTCTGAGACCTGCGGGTTTCCCCACGATGTTATCCTTCACCGTCGAGCTAGTGATAAATATGTACGTAAGTTTTTGAAAAACTCATTGGTACATGCCAGGATTAGAAACCGAGCCTTACTGATTTTCGGCCGGTTCTTTAACCGTAGGGCTATCACTGCTGTTATTTTCTATTACACTTTTTAACTACTTCAGACGATTTTTACTCACCAAGGCGACGTCGTCTTCGTCCTTGAAACTATGACCAATAACAAGTAAATTAACGTACATTCTAGACTGTGGTCCAGCTAAAAATTCTTGCACAGCCCATTGGGAGGATCTGGCAACGACCACCACTTTATTATTTGATTGCTTACCCAATACCTTAGATACTCTCTTCACTTCTGTCAGAAAAACAATGAAATGGATACACTCTTGGACAGGTCGCAGAAGGCTCGGTTCAGCCAAATGGTTGTTATCATTTATGAAACCATGAACAAAAGTTACAGGGAATCCTCTGAAAAGGTTACGGAAAAAGTAACTCTCTTTTATTTGATTGTCGTAAAGTATTACTGGTGTACAATCGCTCAGGTAAGTCAGTGTTATATTGTGTATTAGTTTAATAAGCGACGGCGTTTGGTCAAAAGCTGTGCTTTCGTTAAGAAAGTGTTGGTTCCACAACTCTTCTCTTGTTTTAGGATGACCACGAAAAACTTCATCTCCAGCCCGCAAGTTTGATACTTTAGGTGATGGTGCGATTTTGTTAAAATGTCTCCACTCGAATTCATTACGTTTCTGATGATCAATGAATTGGTTTGTTTTGACTTTTCGCTTCACAACATTTTTATATTGACTCCCCGCGAAACTATCTAATGTAGATTGAGATGGATAATATTCTGTTTGCTCACTCAAAACATGATAAATAAACAATTTCAGTGCCAATAGAGTTATAAATTGCATTATTCGGCTATAATACCAGAACCTTTGAGAGCAGCCGTTAGTATTATGAACGCGAGCAAAGCATCTGCTTTTATAGTGTTTCAATAGCCCTTTTTTATGAAATGGCAGTCAGGTGTGATGATTGAAAGTTAATTTTTGATGACCACTGCGGATCCCTCGTGGTCAATGTCATAGACTGTGACTCGTTCAAGGCTTTCATTGATAATCTTTTTAATATTATATTGGAACCATATGCCATGGCCACGGTCACGAAAAAATGCTATCGACATGATAATGGAAATGGAATTGCAAAGCTACTACATGGACGTAGTAGTACCTATAGATGTTGACAACCTATGTTCGTATTTTATAGTAATGGTTTTTAGGTTATAAGCGAACCATTGCCATCTATGAAGAAAATATAAAGGTGAATAAATCAATTTATTTACAGAGAATAATAAATACATAATAGGTTCTTAGATTTTACTAAGCCTGTTGTGCATACTTTGCATGTAGGTAATTATGCTTTGTTTTGCATCTACCTATAAATTATAAATTATTATGTTCTTCACTACATAGTATAAAACAAAGTCGATTTCTCTGTCCCTATGTCCCTATGTATGCTTAAATCTTTAAAACTACGCAACGGATTTTGATGCGTTTTTTTAATAGATAGAGTGATTCAAGAGGAAGGTTTTAGTATTAGCATTGCACCCGTGCGAAGCCGGGGCGGGTCGCTAGTTCTTAATATGATATGTAAAGGTTAGCTTTAAAATAAGACACACTTGAAATTTACAGCATTTTATTAAACAGCACTGGTCATTTTATTTGACAATTCTTCCATTATAATAATGGAGTACCCAAAATTTCCTAAACATAAAAACCAGTTACTTTAAAATAGGTCTCAGTGCTCAAGTCAAGTCCGAAATACATTACAATAGCCGAGAACAAGAAAAGTTGTTGTTCTAAAAGTACATCCGTGATAAAAAAAAGTGAAACTACCGATTTTAAATACTAACACTAAATATTTACAATAATAGGACTTAAAATAATCTCTAAATACTAAATTTAAATAGATTCGTAGCAAGCGCTTCCAATAACTTCAGTTTTAGCAAACCAAAGCTTTAAAACTAAATGAGTAAAAATATATTATAGTAATCCTGATATTTGAGTCATTACTTACTAATTAAAAAAAGTGAAAAAAACTCTGTTAAGTAAAGATAAAAAAATCATGTTGAAAGACGAATTTTATGTCAAAAATTTAATTAAATTTACTACCCGAGTGAAACTATTTTCAAATTGAGTTAAAATCTGTAGACCTTCTCTAAACAATCATTAGCAGTCACATAGACATGTGCTACATCACTTTGGCGATGTAGTCAGACGTCTATACAATACTAAATAATTAATAATATACCTATAACAAACATTTTCAAGTACAAACTCATCAAATAAGATTGTATTGCATTCAATCAGGATTTAATCAAATTAGAAAGTAAATGTAATGATAATACATAATCCTAGCAAATTCATACACTTTCACCTAACACTATATTTACAAATCAAAAAGGCAGTGTCAACCACGAAGCTGGCAAGATTAGAAAAACATATTTTCTAAATTTTAATATGGCTTTCGTAAAAATATCGAAAATGGTAATCTGTTTCATGAGAATATAATTCAACTGTTAAAATTGACTTTGTTTTTATTGCAAAAACCTTGATCACTCCATGATTTTATTACAGCTACGATAAAACTAGTCATCTCAGTTTTCCATGCGTAAAAAAATAATTATATTAAATAAAAATATAAAAATGTATATAAATATACGAACACAAATAGGAAAATTTATATTGCAAATAACATTGCACACATTTTTCTAAAAAACTATGAAAATTTTGGAGTATTCTTCACTCTCACAAGATTGAAAACACATAATATCACAGTTTCCAATACAATTACAGGTCTCCTCGCATGAAGAATAAACTTGTTACACTAGCAGAAATTTGAATCACATATCGTATGAAATTGTTTAAAACATTTTGTTTTGTGACCATCAATATCTAAATGGCACTGTTAAACAACTACAATAAGTATTTTCGCCGCGTTGGCTCGTAATACCTACTATTTTTGTATAGTTTTACTAGTGATTACAATTTCGATGTATTTTGCTCTAGAACTAGTGAGATGTGTTATTCATCAATTTCGTTGTCGATTCTCGAGGACTTGATGCCCGTTTTCCCTGTCCAGGGGTAGACTTCAGGACAAGGCTGGCATGTTCTCATGTATCTAACACCAGATTTGTGCCAGAGGTTGCAAACCTTGGGGTTGTTGCATTTCTTCGGCCGATCCTGTAAGTTGAAACAAAAATTAAAACACAAGTTTTTCCAATAAACATTAAATATTTGTTATTTAGATTTATAGGGATCATTCAAATGCTCGCTTGATAGATTTCTTTAATTCTAACAAATAATAAGTAAATATTTCATACACAAGAAGAATTAATGAAGACGAAATAACATTGTTCAAAATAAATACAGTCCATACCTGATAATTGCATTGGAAGGGCTGGAAGTTGTTGATCCTTGAGATAGGTGTGGGATCCCGCACCCACTGCAAAGCTTGCCAGTTGGTAACGATCCACACGTCAGACATCTGGTTTATGAAGTCAAGGAACATGATGAAACCTGCTTTGTGATGCGGCTGGGTGAACCAAGCGGCGTGGTAGAAGAGACCGAACGGTGCTCTGTAAGAACAAAAACAAATAAAGATAGTAAGAATAAAAATTGTTAAAACTGTAGGTATAGCATCAGAGATAAGCTGTGAGGACCCATGAAAAACAAAGTGGATTACGAAAAAGTGATATAACAACTAAGAGGGACATTAACAAATATCTAGTAGAGATGACCTCTTCAATAGAGAGTTGACCGAAGTTCTTACATAAAATAGGTGCTCTAAATTCTGCTGCAATAGTATGCCTACCTGTTAGTCGTGTAGTGTCTATCAAAGTTCTTCAAAAGCATTTTGTAAACGCCTTCAGCCTCAGGAGGATTGGCACATGCATCACCCATAGAGCATCTGCCTCCGTTAAGGTCCTGCCACATCACCATGGGTACTTCCCATACCCCTGAAATAAAACATCTCATGTCATTTGTTCCGAGAAATATTGATCAAGTTTTTAAAGTATTTGGTATTTACCTGGATAAGATTTTGTCGGACAAGGTGGAATCATGCAGTCATGGAACAATTTGTAATCGAGCGTGTATGGCCAGCTTGGTGGTCTGTTCTCATAAACCGGCAAAGAAGAGTCGTAGGTAAAGTTGGAATCATACAACATCTTAAACATCTTGTTTCCCCCAACTGAGAGGAAAGGCGCTCTCATACCACGCACATCATCTAATTTAACTCCACCGTATGCTGCCAGAATTTCCCTTTGCCCACCCACTTCTCTGTGCCATTTCTTTTGGGAAAACTGCTCTCCAAAACTATGGCTAAAATTATAAAATACATATAAATTATTCGTTTCTTAACAAAGAGAATTAAATTAATGGTGCAAATAGTTTTAGAGAATTAAGCTTTGAAAACAGTTTTAAAATTTTATTATATAATTAAATATTATTATTTTAAATATATTTTTTTAGATAATTAACCCTTTATTAAAGTCAAGGAAACCGAATATAATAAGAAAATACGTCAGAAAGTGTCATTCATAGTCTCAATTTGTGTAGTGATGAAAGGTATTGTCTGTACTTAACATTTGATACTTTCAAACGTGCATAATACTCTTCAAAGACTTACGAAATTGTGTGGGAGGCCATCTCATGTCCAGCTGAGTAAAGATTCTGTACTTGGCTGTAATCGGTCCATTCGTGGGATACGTAAAATGTGGCTGAGATTGGACAGCCGTTGGGGTTCACACGACCTTTCTCAA
The DNA here is from genome assembly GCA_963855545.1 of Ethmia dodecea. Lineage (NCBI taxonomy): Eukaryota > Metazoa > Arthropoda > Insecta > Lepidoptera > Depressariidae > Ethmia > Ethmia dodecea. The sequence continues at coordinate 14,876,434 of OY979438.1, read as the reverse complement.
ACAGGTCTGCGTACAGACCCTTGTTCAAATCGTTTACTGAATCGTCGAATGTGAGGATAACTAACTGTGGCACACTCTCAACCGGCAAGTCACCTGTTTCGTCATGGGATGTGGGTATGTGCGTGTTGGTCAGGTGTGTAAGTTGTGCCAGGAAAAGGAAGATCGAGAAAGGGTAGATACGGATGGAAGAAGAAAGAAGGAAGAAAAACAAACATATTAGTGTTAATATAAGATACATAACCAATATTACAAGTTAGGACATATATATGGCCAGGAATCCGATGTTAGAAGTACATTCATAATTATAACCAAAGATTTGCAATAGGACCCATCTAAAGAAAGATCTTCCATCTCCGACTTACGATATAGTATGTGAGGCTAATTCGTGGCCACCTGCATATAGATTTTGGACTTGACTATAATCAGTCCACTCGTGGGAGACGTAAAATGTGGCGGATATAGGACATCCGTTTGGGTTCACCCTTCCACGTTCGAATAGTTCCTCGTAGTACATTTTATTCAAATCACTCACGGCGTCGTCGAATGTTATAAGAACTATTTGCGGTACTTCATTGACAGGTAAATTTCCTATGATTACAAAGTCGTTAGTTAACATTGATTCTATGTTACTGTAATTAAATTGTATACCTACTGTAACCGATCTCTCCCTGTTCATGTTGCCTTACTTGACAGTTAAGGACAATTACAGTTCATAAACGGAAAGTAAGTTTCTTCACTTAACTACACACAAGTTTCATTTCATATACATACAATTATTTAAACGATGCTATTAAAAATAAAACATACCAGGTATATCTTTGCCACCACAATAGCAATCTGGAAGCAGACATACATCCTTTCTGCACTTTGCCGCAGTCTTATCGGGAGTGGGTTGTGGGTACACTGGTCCCGGTCTGCTTGGTGGACTAGCATAGATGTCCACAATCGGATTGGGATTTGTTACAACTGCTGTCGACGGTTTCAACGTAGGTCGGTTGCGGCTGCTCACAAACAAATTAGGTTAGTGTAAAAAATATTATCTTACATATAATATTTGATGGAGTGTAAAAATTTATGAAGGCAGTGAAGTGCTCAGTCTAAATAATGTTTCAAGCAATAGAAGCCCCCAAATTTTATTTACGATGAACGCAAAAGCGAACTAATAGTATGTAAAAGAAACAATAAGCGTGGCGATCTTTTGTTATTTTCAAATCTAACGTTGGTGGGGTTCCTCTGTTGGGCGTATGTTGAGGAGTGTCAGACCCGCTTGCAGTAGTGTAGTGAGCTGACCCTCTTCCACGAGTACTGGTTGGCCTGGAAAACAGTAAAAATCCAATGAACAGCTCACTTAAGACAGCACAGTTAGTATGCGTGATTTAGAGATGAAGCCGTTGAAATTTTTCAACTCTAAATTTTTATCGAAATAGATTGGTATAGGTCCAAGGTAGTATTCCAATATGAAATACTAACAAACATTTATCTAGAAACATTAAGTTATCATAAATGTGAGTACGTACCATACACATACTGAGTCGAAAAACATGCAGTATACAATAATAAGGGTTTTAGACACTGGCTTAGTGATGGTGCAATTACTTGCTAAATGATGAGTTGCAATGTGGTGCTTAATATTACGTTACTACTACCATTGAGGAACTTTCTACTTCAATAATTTCAAACTACATTGACTACAAACTACTACATTGCCAATAAATATTATAGGAAATGGAAATGGTCGCGTCAGGAGTTAACAATTCAGAAATTCATTCAACCGACTCGAAGTCCCCCAATGAGAAAAGTTGTAAAGCGACAGAATTTAGCTGCTGGTGCTATTAAGGAGTTGGTTGGTAACTTCATGCTAGTTACTCCGCGAGGCTGAAAGTAAGGACTTTTAAGACGAGGCCTCCACCTTCTGTAAGTAAATGTGAGAACAGTCAGGATGTTTAGGCTACTAGCCGGCGGCGTTTAATACCTCTGGTATTTGATTTCGTTGCATTTTGGATTCGCTTGCAGACTGTTGTCTGATGAGCATTTGGACGACGATTGGTAACTCCTGCGCCCACCTCCGAGGGTTGTCGCAGCTAACTTTATGGCGGGATTGACTCGTGAGGCTCGCGTTGGAAAGGATAAACTCTTAGTCGTCGATGTCGGCTCAGTTTTTGTCGTCGTCGTGGTCGATTTTGTCGTACTAGTAGTCGTAGCGATTTCACTCACTGCTTTGTTAGTAGGTCTATTCCACTCATGTTCAATTGGAGCATTAGTAGGCTCAGAATCAATTCTAGTCAGTTTAGTAACTTCATTTTCTACGTTATTAATAGATATATGATCACGGTCACTTGATGGTTCCTCACTAACAATTATTTTCTGAAATTTGCGCGAAATTTTGTCCGGTTCATTTTTATATACGGTTTCACTACTAATTTCCGGTTTATTTGTAACGAATGCATTAAATTTAGATTGATACGTTTCTCTGTTGATATTTTCCCTAGTGACAGGTGTGGTTTCGGGATTTGAAGAAAAAACTATAGGAGGCATGGTTGAAGTGCTAGTGGTCAACGAAAAAGCTTTAACTTGATCACTGTTTCTCTCAGAAAAATTAATAACATCAATTTTTGGAGAAACATATCTACTAACAGTAGGTTCAGTTATAATTTGAATACGTTTTACATTATTTCTTAAAGGTTGTTCATCGACATATTTTAGAGTTTTCTTATGGAAACCAATATTTACAGTTTTTTCTTCTGGAGGAACTGTAGTAACCAGTCTAGGTGTACTATACCGTTCCGTTGATTTGGGAGCATTAGCAATGTCGTCAAAAAAGGTTTTAATAATATTTTTAACAGTACCACTAAATACTTCAGTGGTGTGGTCAGGGATCTCTTCATCTAAAACTCGATAACTATAATACGAAGCTTTGCTTGGAGACAATTCATCAGTTTTAAAATTCTGTCTTTCGTAATTTTTGGGCGTAGGTGTAGTAGTAAATTCGGTGATTGATGTTGTGGTCGCAGAATAGTCTTGAGCTAACTTTCTGTTGTAGTTATTCCTCAAATTATCTAATGTTCTATAAGGTGATATGGTTGGTTCTTTCCATGTCACTTCCGATTTATCACTCTTGACATTTTCTTGTTGTAAATTATTATCTTGCGAATTATAGTAGCTATTTTCACGTGAATTTTGTAGTCCAGCCTCTATAAGCGCTTCTGTATTGATAGTATTTTCAGTAGAATATTCATTTTGTTCATTATTTGAGGAGAATGGGGCGGGCCTTTTGATAACAGATTTTAGATAATACTTTGTGGTTGAAGATGTAGAAGGTGTCGGGACTATTTTGGTTCTTGGTTTAAAGATAGTTTTTGTTCTGCTAGGTCTAATATGAAACGGCTTGATAGATTCGTCAATCTCATGACTGCCATCATTTCTTCGCATTGAACTTTCAGATGATTGTTCTTCAATGTTTATGATTGTATCTTCTTGAGATTCAATTGATATTTCTCTGCTATTGGACTTGTCTTCGTAGTAAGGTTTTGATGAAACTGGTATATTTTTATCGTTTTCAAAATTATTTTTATTTCTTGATCTGTTATAACTATCGAATGGACGACTTATAACGGTTAATGTGTAAGGATTATTAGAGTTATTGAGGTTTCGCCTTATTGAAAAACCGGTTGTTAGTGACACAACTTTTTTGTTACCCCGGTTAGGTGTGGACTGCACCACTTCCAATGCAGGTATTTTATTATTATTATTAGTTACACGAGAAGGTCTCGGGGTTGGTAAAACTTCAGTCGGTGTTATAGTCTCACTTAACCTATACGAGTTGTCAGTCTTCTCAAAAGGTTTTGCAAGGGAGGAAAAATTTATTATCGATGGGGTAGTAGATGGAAATTGTGGATTGGTCCCGTCAGAGGGATTTTCTGAAGAGGGTTCAGGAACGCGATAAGGATTTTCATCTGTGGATGATCTGTTGAATACAAAGCAAAAGAAACTCTCTAATTTAAGCTCTTTACATACAAATTAAAGCTACATACAAATACATTTGTGTATATCAAGAACCTAAACTTTGCTTTGCTCTTTAGGGTATTTAGTAGAGTTAGAAGAAAAAGAATTAGTGTCAAGTATAGTAATTGGTTCGGAAAAGGATTAAAGATACCACAAAAGCCGACATGTACGCTACTGTACAGCTGATTTCATAGCAGATAGAAAAAGATAGAGCTGATTGTATCATATTTTAATGTATTTACATATCTGTGAAGTAGCCTACAACCTTTAAACCGATTGTAATAAAATAAAAAGTGATACATTAATTAGAAAAATTATTGGTTAAAGTAATTGTTAATCAGTTGAAAAGTTGTATGAAATGGATGAATGTAAACGTCTTAATGATGAGTCAATGAATGAAGTGAACTATAGTGTGAACGACGTTAATGAATTTGGATAAAATGATTAAAGCCAGATGATGATTCGTTCACACTTTGAAGATTCTTTTGTAGTACCTTGGAGTGTGTCGAGACGGGGTCATAGCTTCGGTGAAGGGTGCGGTAGTCGAGCGTTGTGTGGTGCTAGTGCTGGTTGTAGAAGGAGTGGTGCTTATAGAGGTAGCTTCGTATATAGTTGTCCTCACGCTGCTTGGAATATGGTCATAGCCCAATTCGTTACCTTCGCCCCTGGATTGTTGTCAATTTTGTTTTATTTAACAGTTTTTATTGGATCTCATTCATTGTACTTTCTAAGGGTTCTAAAAATCTAAAGTCTAGTTTAGTACTAACTACAAATAATATATAATCAAAAATCTTACCTAGTTGAATGACGAATGGGTGCTTGGTACTGATTCTGGTTGTTTATCTGAAATAATGTTTTCGTCCATTGGAATTACAATTTTTATTAGGGTAAAATATATTCATTGTTCACTTGAAGCACTAGATACATAAATAACTTTATTTTATTTCTATACTAGCGACCCGCCCCGGCTTCGCACGGGTACAATGCTTTTACTAAAACCTTCCTCTTGAATCACTCTATCTATTGAAAAAAACCGCATCAAAATCCATTGCGTAGTTTTAAATATTTAAGCATACAAAGGGACATAAGGACATAGGGATATAAGGACAGAGAAAGCGACTTTGTTTTATACTATGTAGTGATACTAGCTGCCCAGCAGCGTTGCTCGCTCTAAACCAGTTTATTCCCGTTCCCGTGGGATTTTCTTAAAATCCCTTCTTAGTGTCCATTTACTCACTGTGCAAAATTTAATTCTTCTAAACGCAGCGGTTTTGGCTGTGCTTTGATCGATCAGTCAGCTAGTCAGTTTCTTCTTTAATGCTATATAGATAGAAGATTATAAAATTGGTTAATACCTGTCCATGAATAAGGGCGTCATCGTAGTCATCTTGCGAAGGCCTGGGCGTGTAAGCCTCCACCGGACGCCGGGCCGGGGGCGGAGTCCCACGATATGTCTGCTGGACTGCTGGGCGGAGCGACACCGGGTTATATTGCTGCACATAGTCTGCCAACACCCGTACCAACCTCCTGTTAGTGTTCGTGCTCACCCAGATTGATATGATAATTTAGAGGAAGTTAGAAATCAAAGAGGTAATAGAATTGTCGTTTCATGAAATGGTTAATTAATATTCAATTACAGATAAAAATACGAAGAATCAAGAGATTGTGAAAAGGAAATAATATAGTGTCCCATTCCAGAGGATGATGATCTTGATAAAACCCATAATGAATTATTTACCTGTATTACTATTTTATGAAACTTAGTCAAAGTAAGAACCGTGTACAGTTGAATGAACATTTTGTATGATTTGTTTAAAATAAGTAATTATGCCTTAGTCACTTTATAGAAGTATTAGGTTGGTACTTAATTATATTTGATTCGACTAATATTTGTAATCAAATTAATGTTCCATCTGATGTACAGGGTCGCAGCATATTTTAGTCATGGAAAAATCTAATGATGTAAATTAAATAGTGCACCAGTGATCAGAATTATTCTGCAAAATGAGTCAATCCGTAAAAATAATGTACTTTGTAAATGTTACCAATAAAAAAATATTACAGAAATAATCCCGTCGTACCTCGTATTTTTTACCAAAAATTAGTAACCAAAAGTATATATTGTTATTATAGATATAAGGTATATCAGTATTTCGTATAATTTACAAAAAAAAACATAATACATGTCACAATAATTGTGAAAACCTAAAAAGTCCATTACGATTAACTATGTACATAGTTAAAAATGTTGACGTTATTTACATTTTATACACCTATCGTACCTGGATCTTTGTACAATTCATCGTCTTCATCATAAACGGCATAGAAGGGGTCGTATTGGTCAGGACTGTAGTTCTGAGATCCATTGTAGAGCATCTTGGGTCGAGGACTTGCCGAAAAGGAGGCAGGACTTACACTTTCTGTCGGTTCCAGGCTACAAAATATCATAGGTACTTTCATAATCTTGTCTTTAAGTAATGTAATCAAAATCCGATACCGTAATATCCATTAGCTATAAACAAAGCAGTTAAGTAGGAGTCAATCTTTTGTATAGTCAAAAGTCTTCTCAGAGTCGATGTTAGTTTTAGTCAATTGTGATTTATATAAAGGTGTCAAAGGAAGAGTATTGTACAAAAGAGTTGGGTCGTTAGTTATGTCTAAAGAAATGTTACATTTTGGAATAGGATGATTCATATTAGTATAGTTCTTTAGTGGTAGTTCTGTGTACAACTGTTTACCTGTTCGTCTTATCATCATGTTTAGTCTTTGTATAACGAGTTTCCTGATTGTAGCTGTCACGAGGAGTAGTCAGTTTCATTTCAGCGACAATGTTATGGTGTCGCATTCTCCCTCTTGTCTGTTTATTGTCCTCGCTTTGACTTGTAGGTCCTTTAACAGTAGTCGGCTTAGCTAACCTATGCCTAACTGTATATGGTCTCAACGTCGTATGATTCAAGTATTTAGGAGGTTTTAGAGTGAATGGGCCACTTGGTGTAGTTGGTTTTCTAAAATGTAATGTCCTGTTACGAGTACCATGATGTACAACTTCATAATTAGACATATCAGGTCGAATAAGCACATTTTGTGCAGGGTTCCTAAAATCTACCATTACCGGAACAGGTATTTTTCCGTTTATGTACTTATTTGAGTCTTTTGGTGGCGCTTTGGTAACAACTGACACGTCATTGAGATTTTTGGTTGCTGTGTCAGGTTTATAATTATATTTGGCAGGTCTTCTATATGGCGTACGCAATGGTTTGTTGTGTTCTGGTCTTTCATCAGAATCTCCGTAATCTTCATATTCTTGGTAATTTTGAGCCATAGGTGGTCTTTGTGGCTTAACTTCTGTACTGGGCATATACTTTGACTTCACTGGAGGCTCGTAATAATACTGTTCATCTTCATCATCATAATAGTAATCATTCATTTCAGGAGATGGTTTTGGGATAGGCCGACGCTTGGGTGGCGTATTGGTGGTCGAACTTATGTGTTCTTTTGCACCATTTGAATTGAAATTTTGATTTTTTAATAGGGTTTTTGCTGTGGATTTTATTGCTAGAGCAAATAGGCTTTCTAATTTAGGAATATTTTGAGCCGTACTTGGCCTTACAGTAGATTGGAATAAGAAAGGGGTTGCCGTAGTTGGATTTTTCCAAATGTGTTGAAGTGCCGATAACTGTTCATTAACTAAAGTCGTCAATGGGTTTTGGGTCGACTGTTTGAATGCTATGTAAGCGTTATGCGGTTTAATTGAAGATAATAAATAAGGTTTTCCGGTTGCAACTAAATGTGGTTGCAAAGATATTATTTTTTCAGGCTTCACTAAGTATTGCTGTTTTGGTGTCGAAAAAATTAATGGTCTACCAGTACTTGTCAAAAATATGTACGGTTTTTGAGTGACTGTGTAAACATGCTGAGTTTCTCCTTTCGTTTTGTCGAAATTATTAGGTCGTGAAGTACTGCTGACGGGTCTGTTAAAGCTATAGTTAATAGGTAATTCACGATCATCTTTGAAATTTGGTGGCTTAAGTTTAGGTCTTACAGCTTCTAAAGGAATACCAGCATTTGGTTGTTGTCTGTTGTAGATATTATATTCATTGTGTGATTGTTGTTGCTGATGTTGCCCATAGTTTTGGTGATTAGACTGCGGTATTTGAACTAGTTTTTGAAATTTTTGAGATTGCTCAGCCGGTGATTGGGGGGTTGAACTGATTTGATCTAGTCTCGTTACGCCTTCTGGTCCAGTAGGCACACTAAAAGGACGGGGAGTACTCAAGCCATCATATGTCGATTGAGAGCCTGTGTTAGAATCTGTAGTTGACTCAGGAGAATTAATAATTTTAACTGCAATGTTTTGGTTTGTTTTGGGAGTTGAAGTAGTTATTCCAACGGTTGAGTAATGATCTTCTCTTAGTTTTGCAATAAAAGCATCGAAGTTGAAATTAGGATCAGCAAACGGATTTTGTATGTTGGCGAATGTGTCTCTCGGGTGAGTGAATTCATAGGGGGGTTCAGGAAAGTCATGTTTGTTATAATAATCGTTATCATTATCTCCGTCTTTGTTAGAGTCCTCCTCAGAAGATTCTTCCTCTTCGTCGTCCTCTTCACTATCCTCCTCATCGTCATAGTCTTGATTTTGGTTGGACGGCCTATTATCGGATGGCCTTTGACCATTTTGATTCTCATAATTAAAATCTTTCTGTGGTTCTTTATTATTAGTAGTAGGATCAAGATTAATTCTGTATTTTGAGCGGATCTGTGGAGATGTTGCCATCTTAATTGGTTTACCAGTAACAACTGTGCTTGGCAGCAGAGACGAATCTTGGTATGTAACTTGAACTGTTGGGCGATTTATTGGTGAAACTTGTTGTGAAGAATATTGGTGGTAATTTTGATTCTGTTGGTTATTTCCTGAACTTTGTCCCGGTTGATTATTGTAAAAACCTCCAGACAAAGCGGAAAAAGGATTTTCGTTATTTTTTAAGGCTGATATAGGAGGACTTTTAGTGATAATTTGAGTCGCAACATTCATAGGTGTATGAGGCAATCTTTTACTAAATGGATCCGGTAAACTAGGCTTAAAAGGTCTTTCTGATTGTGAGTTTTGGGATTGATATAAAGTAAAGGGGTTTGCTGTAGAATATGAATTACTATCAGAAGAATATGGTTTTCGGGCTGCTTCCTGATTATAGTTATTATTAACACCATTATATATGGGTTGGTATTTTGTGTTCTGTATTCTAGGATTATAACTATATTGTTGAAAATCGACAAATCTAATCGGTTTTGAATTGGTCCATTGCTTTCCAGGATTTTTATAGCCCTTCTGTACATAATATCTGATCTGTCTTTTCCCTCTCTCTATATCATCTAGATTACTTTCATCTTCATCATCTTCAGTGGCCTCTGTATCCTCTTCTATATACTCCATTATTTCATCATTACTACTTCTATCAGACATTTTATCTACATGCGTTGAATTGGTTTCACTTAAACCTACACGTTGTTTTACTTCCCTTTTCTTTCTAGAAATTGGCTTTTCAGTTACGTCATGATGGTCGATCTCATTGGTCTCAATATCTAATTGTCTGTCAAGAGCAGGGTCAGTCACGTTGTCACTTTTGTCTTCACTGAAATAACGATATAGTCAATTAATCACTAAGTCTAAACACAAGTTCAAGTCACTAAGATTATCTCAAAACTACTAGATACCTGTACGTTTGTGGTGCTTGAGTTGCCGTTGCCGTACGTCTGTCATCGACTTGAGTGCCAAATGAGAAGGATCCGATTTTACCGCTATTCTGGGTGATCGAAGCGGGTATAATATTTGAGTTTAGAGTCCTGGAGCTGACAACTTGGGAGCCGTATCCATCTCTATCCTTCTGAACCTGTCCTATTGTCGACGGCTGTCCTCTGTAAACGCGCTGCTGTCTATCGCTTTCGATTTCTTCAACTGGTGGTAGGTCGTCCACTTCTGCATACAGCTGCTGTTGCTGAAATCGAAAATATTCTGAATGAATAAAGGTTTCAATATCTCATTGATTGATTAATGATTATGTTATTTATTTCGCTTCTTCGCTAAAGAATGATGTTGAGGGCAGTGCAACAGAAAAAGGACTGTGCGTTTTGCTTGGCCAAGGCGGACGAGCGTATTTGCTACCTACTTCACCACCCAGTTGCGGACTAAAAATCTACTCAAAGTCAAAAATAATTTTTTCTGTATGTATAAAAAATACACTTAGAAACGTCAATAGTTTAATAATAAAACACTCTAAACTAGTCCATGAAGATTGGCTAAATGTAAATCCATCCAGCAGCCCATCTTAACCGACGAGTTGCTGGTTCCAAATGCAGTACCTCGAGAAGAACCAGCAAGAAACTCAAGGGACTCAAGACACGATTTTTCTATATTTTACCTTACGATTTGATACCAAGATTTACCTACGAGTATCTCTACCTTCTAGTACTTCTCTTCTTCTAATTTTCCTTGTTATTAAATATATTATTCTAAGTGCTTCTATCTTTTCATAGCATACATACATTATACAGTCCAATATCACTTCACCGATCGCTATCAGTGTCTAAGGAATCAATGATTGAATGACGGAATTATGGTTGACTGGATGATGAAATAAAAGAATGAGTGATTTGATGTCTGAATGAATGAATAAATAAATAGTCGTATATTTATCAATTAAATGATTTGTAATTGACAAAATACCTTCTGATACTCCTCGCGATTAAACTTGGGCTGTCCTCTGGAAGTAATGACAGGGTTGGGCTGCGCACGCGGTGGTGGCGGCGGCGGTGGCGGGTTTGTTCTGCGGGGAGGTGGTGGCGGCGGGTCCCTTTCGCTGATCCGCTCTAGTTCCTCAGCACCTACTGCGCTGGTGCCATCACAGCCTACGTTGCGTGGCCAATCGCATGTTTGGAGCTCGTGGCTGGAATAGATGTATTCACCACGATAGTTACCATCGCATTCTTCTTTTAAATTATCAAGTTTCCGAAGTTGCCATACCTGGAGATTCAGATCCAAAAATCCGTAACATGTCTTAGATGAGATACTAGATTTCAAATTTCCATTTTATTTAGACTAATAAAAAAAAACACTTTATAAATTTATTTATTTTAAGTATTATAGATAAATTTAAAAAATGTCCTGTTTCTTCCATGATCGATAGCGAAGTACACGACCACTATCTCGGTTATAATATTAACTTACCTGTACATAAGACCACCAGTGCAAGACTCAAGCAGTGCGCCGCCAAACACGCAGACGTAGTACAGGGTGCAGTCGGTGGGATGGGAGTAATAGCCGAACTCTTCTGGGCAATCGAAATCGATGTCCCTTTTGACGTCGGCTCCTACCGGGACGCTCCTGATTGGTCCGGAGCGGTGCCTCGAGCGATCTGAGTGGGCTCCTAGGGATTCTGGAAAGAAATGAGATTGGTTAACGTTTATTCGTTTTTCAAAGTAAAGATGGCGCTCGTAACAGCGATGCCAGTATGTTTGTAACGATCACTCATTATAGTGGCATTATATCACGATCACCTCTATGTTTTAGAAGACATGTTAAGCCGTTGATCCTGGTCTTCGTTGTGTTCGCACAATGGAAGTCGTTAAGCCATGTCAGATAACCTTGGGTGCCTTGGAAAATTCTGTCAATCGGGTTGCCACTGTAGTGAGGTCGCAAGTGAGATAATGACAATGTGTGAGGAAAGACCAGCTCAGCAGTGGCCTGTTACGAGTTGACGATGATGATTCGATTTTCAAAGTACCTATTGCTTTAAAGGTTCTGAAATAGGTGTTTTTTTTTTGGCAAAAAATGGAGGTAGGTATTGGTTATTTTAACTTGAAATTTACTATGAATCGCAAGATACTATCACATCATCAACGAACGCAACCGATCACTCATTGATAATCTTTTGTGCAACACTGCTTTAGATAATCGAAATAACAGACGGAGACCACAAAGCGGTAGTGGTTAATAACCACACTTAGTACTGAGGTATTCGGTGTTGCGACACTTCCCGTCCTTGTCAGTTGAGCAGGAATGCATTTTTGCCTCTCGAAATTTCAGATTAAACGATCTATGTCGTCGTTTATGTAGATTTACAACTAGGATAGGCATGCAGAACACGGCAATGGTTGCGAAGTTTAGACATCATGAAAGAGGCTATGTGGACTATATACGACATGTAAATAATAGATAGTGTACACTTTTGAGGCTTACACGTAGATTTATTATTATTATTTCACTTTTAGTACACATTATTAATATAACAGTGTATGAAAGTGAACCTATACAACAAAAAACACAAATGCAAGTGATAGAGCTATACAAGATAATATATAATATTATCATATTACTAAAAAAAAGAGGTTTTTGTTGTATAAGCTCTGAACCTACTGGACCGAATTTAAAATTATCTCCCGAATGGAAAGCTTACTTTTCTGAAAGTAACATGAGTAATTTTTCCAGCGGACACGGGACCTAACGAAACGAAAGAGCTATTTTGTGAGAAGGTGAAATCCGACGCAAATCACACAAAATTAAACGAAAGTAACATATTACGAGCTGTTAATATTCACAGCGGTTGAATCTCAAAAATCCAGCGATGAGAACCAGCATCACGAGGTCATTCAGAGCGTTATCTTAATTCGGCTGCACAATTTTGTCACGTTTGCATTATGCTCACGAGCTGTGTGGGATCCAGGACACTGGTCGTCTCTCGCGCATGTATTAACGCAACAGTGAGTGAAATTTTAATTTAATAAACCTTTTTTATTATTCAATGAGAGGCGCTCCTAAAAATCTGTGATTACGGTGTGACGTTCGCGTAATACAACTTTTGCAATCGATAAAAGCTTATGTGGGTTTTATTTGGAAACCATCTGTAGATACCTACTATAACTTGCTGATATTTTAAATGCGATAGCATTTCTTAGTTTTTTTTCTTAACGCATTACATGGAGCAACGAATCGATCAAATTTTTTGCATACAGTTAGTTACAGAGTACCTACTTTTATACCGAAACGTTAATGAAGTCGCCGGGAAAAGCTAGTAATTTGTTAAATCATTTCAGAATCTACAACAACAATAACAACTTAAAAAGATAAAGAACATTTAACTACAACAGTGTTGCAATAAAGCCTTGTATTTGAGACTGTCATAACAATGAGCATTAATATCATTGAACAATATAGTAATAGCCAAACAAAAGCCGTTGTTTCCCACAAGTGGCTAATCTGCGATAAAAGTTGCGTGGACGTCGATACTTTGACGAGTCAATGGAAATTGATCCCTGCGTGATTACCAGAAAGGCTCAAAAGATACAGCTGCTATTACACATCTAGTTGGTAAGGAATGTGTCGACATAAGGCCGTCAAGATTCGGAACGCGTGACCTGCGCACGCGCTAACGACGCGCCTCAGGCGTTAGCGCTTGCACGCAGACAGTTTGAATTTAGATCAACGATGCCAGACAAAGCATGAATGATTATTCAATAACATTTGGAGGTACATTCTCATTCAAACTGTAGCTTGTAGCAAAAACGACGAATGTTATGATTTATGATACCCTAGTAATACCTTTCTAACAAAGTCTCAATGAAGTCGTTGCTTAGTAATGTGTAACTAGTTTAGTAAGCTAATTGGTAAGCATTTATTGCAGCAATTTTACGTTAAAACGAAAAGTTATGTACAATATGTGTAGAAATATGACTACATGATTTGTCATAAGTCACAGATTCCAGCAAAGCCAAAATCTATATGGATCTAATCGTGTTATTGTTCTATAATCAATCACTCAAAACAGAAATCTTACGTCAAATTGATTATAGAACCGACGGTCCGTCGTCACATCCTCAATTACATGAATTTTTTACCGGATATTCCGTACTGGCAACCCTCGCAGAACCACAAAACGTACCATTATCAAACAACGAAATCGACCTAGTTATTGCAACCGGCCCACTATAATGTTCGTATACCTCATTAATCAATCAACTGTGGGTCTAAATTCCTTGATCGTGGCTTCGAGTGTTGCAAACGGACGCAAAACCGAGGGTTATACAATTATTCGTGGTGGACGAACCAGAAACATGAGATCCATAATAATGCCGTGTGGGAAATGCTCGAGCAACAGACGGATTGGTATCTATTGCAAAGTAATATGTTGAAATGTTCCTGGAGTACTGTGTATAATATTAGCTTTGATACACTTAGTCGAATGCTTTGCTCAGATCGCATCTTCTCGCCAGTGAGAAAACACTGACCCCGACATTGCCAATGTTTATTCCTTTTCGATTGCATTTCAATGTTCGCGAACACAAAAAGAAGGTTTTATATCTATTAGGTCGATAACTACAGGATTGTCGTGGGCGGATAAACGCTGAATATCGCCTTATTTTGTAAGATATTTGCATTTTACAGAGATACTGGGTACTTTTACACCCACTACAATTACTGGTTCTCAGAAGTAATCTAAAAACAGGTGAAATATATTATCCAGCTTTGTTTAATTGAACAAGCAGGGCCTAGTTTGCAATGAATCACTATGCAAATGGTTAAAACACAAAAAATATAGTAGCCAAGTTTATATATCACTAGCAGTAACGTATTAAATTATCAGTAACGTACTAAAGTGGTTTTATTGCTGGCTCACACACAAGAGAACAATTACGATAACAATTGAAGAACCTCCAAACACAAGGATATTCCCAAGCAACAGAACCATGCATAATTCCACAAACATCGCTAAATTATCCTTGAACAGAGTCGTACATCAAAAGAAATTAATGGCACTACAATTCCTGTTAACCAAACATATTAAAGAGAATTTCACAGCGGGAGAGATAATAATCATAAATGTAGACAAGTCACAGAACCATGTTGGGATATGGATATAGTGGGAGGCAAATAGAGCGGGATTGAGGCTGTGGGTCGACTTAAGGAACATGAGTAGGCGAATGGACGTTGCATTGAATGATTTATACTATCTTCAATCTCGCAATGCTAATGTTGCAAAAAGAAAATAAAACTATCAATAGATCAAGCTGAAGAATGAAAATAGCGACGACTTGTAGCAATTTATCGATTGCATGCACTTCGATTTATTTGTGTGGGATCAAAAATACATTGTTTTTCGTATTGCGCTGTACAAAAAGATAAAATTTCATATTGTTATTGAAACTTCAGCCATACCACCTAGGTAAGTTTCATTACGGGATATTTAATTTGACGCCAGATAGTTCAGCAATGATAGAAAATTATAAAACAAAAATAACTGTTGATTTATATTCGCGAATCGCGCCATTTTGGGTCTCAATTCAAATAGCAAACGTCCACTTGAACGTTGAATGGTAACCAAATATCAAGCTGTCAGATATTTAAAGTTTGTCTTAGATAGTAGGCCTGCTGAGCAATGGTTATACATATTTTTGGTTTTAAATATACCTAAATAACATACATCAAGTTATCGTTATCGAACTTGTCCGTCTCGATACATTGTCTGTTTTAATTACAGCATAACAACAGCTATAAGTTTTAGCTATTGGCTCGTAAACAATCGAATTCGTGCCGCCGTGCCCTTTGTGAAACGTTGGCCTTTCGGCTTTATTCCTATCTGCAACCTATATCACTTCACCAAACTGCCCATTCTCAGTGCCTGTACTATACAATACACTAGATAATGATACATCGACACCAGCCTTGGACCTCTCACTCACATTAAAATCATTAATAACAATAACACTCATGTGGGTGTTTGTTTCAAAAGGTTTTTGTTGCACGAAATATAATAAAAGTTTGACGCAATTTTCCTTTTGGTTGTTTCCTTTATCACAATTTTTATATCAATAACATAATCAATTAATTGCGTTTTAACTACGTTATTTTATAACTTGTTGATTAGAACTTAACATTGAGTATGTATACTCTAAGACACTATCAAAGAATGTAGATTATTAGAGCAGTGATAGCCTTACGGTTAAAGAGTCTGCTACACATGATGAAAATCAGTGAGGCTCGGGTTCGAATCCTGGCATGTACCAATGAGTTTTTCAAAACTTACGTACCTACATATTTATCGCTAGCTCGACGGTGAAGGACAACATCGTGAGGAAACCCGCAGGTCTTAGAATTAATTCTGAGACAAGTGTAAATAGACCCAGTCCGGCGATGGGGTCACCACCTATCACGTTTAGGGGTCCAATATATCTCGTGACAAGTGGGTAAATCCAGTAACGTAATACCTCTGCCTACCCCCTCGGGGATAAAAGGCGTGAGATTATTTATTTTATAGATTATTTAAGTCAGTAAATGAACTACTAGGTAATGCAAGTAATTCCGAGATGAAATCGCAAAAATTCTCTATTTGTAATTTAACCTTGGGATATATACACCTATTAAAAATCTATATCTTTGTTATATTATAAAGAAAAGGCTTTTAAATTTTCTCATAACTATATAATTAATTTATTGAATAAATTCTCGTTAAAACTTCATTACATTGTGTAATTATTATACGTGTATGTTTTTATTACATGCAACACTAATAGTTTCGGACATTAGGTGGGTGAGGCAACACCGCCGCGGGTCCCAATCGGATATGGTAAGACACGCCCTAGACCATAAATGATTTCAAACACTATAGTTTATTTATAGCATAACTAAATCAAGATCTTATATTAATGAGCTGGAGTAACATTAAAAAATCATATTTGTTCCTTTCTTCCTTCCTTCCTTCCGTCAAGTAAAAGAATGCAGACAAAATAGGATTTTCTATTGTCTTTGAGCGCGCATGGGAACGCTGAAGCTTGACTGACATCCAGTTTCAAAACTGACAGACAAACTAGAATATGTTTGTTCTAACTTACATTAATACACATAATTCTGAGGACATAGGAAATACAAATGTTCACTCAAGTGAAAAAGTAACAGTGTGGCAAACTTACTGCACCACTTGTATTGTATTCTATTGGTACACCTTTCTGTATCATTCTTATGTCATAAATATATATACAATAGGTACATGTATGAAATTACAGCCAATCCACGGAAACAATGTTTAATTATGTCGAACATTGCGTTATATTATGTCACGGCATTCCGCGTACTTTATAACAACAAAATATTGGGCTCAAGTATTAAGCATTTCCGAAAAATAAAAATTAAACCACTAGTTTTCATTTAGATTTTTTATCTCATCATTGGATTATTGCGCAAAATCTATGCAAGAAAGAAATAATCCTGAATATATTTTGTTTAAATAAAAATGTGGAGTTTTCATCAGTACCAATTCGTCATTGAAATATTGATTAGGGTTATTTTACCCTCTAGGCGAATTTCGGCCGCGTAATAGCACATTAGTCATCGTACTTACACAGATTAGGGCAATAGATACTGTAATTAGTGTCCGACCGAAACTGGTTTTTCAGCCGCAACCGAAACCGAATGTTCGGCCGTGGCTTTAGTTTCGGCCGAAACCGAAACCGGAACTCACGTGGTCAGCTATAAAATTCCTTAAAATACAGAAATTTGTTGGATTTTACCCATTATTCTGCATTCATTAGGACATGAAATGGAAACACAGTATAGGTATTAATTTTGTTAAAAGAAATCATTTATTTATTATAAATAAAAAAATATTAACGCACGACAATTCCCAAACAGGGCCGCCAGCGTCCGCCAAAGCGTTGTCGCGAGAAACGAAGTTAGGCGAGCGTGCACGACAACTTCCGAAATCAGTTTCGGTTTCGTCAAAAGTTTCGGCCAATTTTAACCGAAACCGAAACTATCGCCAAAACTTGATTTTTGGCCAAAACTCGGCCGAAACCCGAACCGAACTTTCGGTCGGACACTAACTGTAATATCCTAACCGTTTCGCTTCATCATATGATTTTCTGCTAAGCCTGATGGTTGGCTTGTAGATAATGCGTGTAGGCATTAAGTTCGCCATGTGTACATTTTCTTGGTACATGAAGTTAAATAAATAAATAAATTTTCGCCTAAAATCCCAAGTCACCGCTACCTCTTATTACAAACGCCAACAGATATTTGCTGTCACGGTGGTCGACCTCGGCACGGTAATGGTCGCCTTTTCACTTTTTTCTTTACGCGAATGCTCCAAATACACACGTCGCAACCTTCCCATTTCATGACAAAATCTAGGGTAACTGGTGCCTAGGAATTTGTAGCATAGATTTTAAATTCTAATGCAAGGTTTCAGTCAATAATGTTATTAAAGCAATGGATAACAATATGTCGTTAAACCCACTGCTGAGCTATGAATCTTTTCACATATGAGGAATTATGGGATATACTCGTAATCTACCGCCTAACGGCTAAGTTCATTTGAGCGCGCGCGGCGCAAGATCAATCTAAACAGTGCTTAATGTCTACATGAACAAGACCAAGATCATCGCAAGATCTTGCGTACATATTCTGTCATGTGAATGCTTCCACCGCGCGCTCATATGAACTTAGCCTAACTGAATCGATACGTAAGTAGTAGGATTATATTTTGTTCTTGGCCACTCGTAGCGTAGGCCACTGATTGACGCAACATAAATATTTGACTACTAATATGCAGTGGTGGCGGAACTTAAATATACTCTTAATAGATTCGTCTCTCATTCAAATTAAAATTATAATGTTTTATTTACCCTTTGCAATACACTATAAATTTTCAATCTCATGAATTATGGTGAGATACCAAATAGTTATTGGATAATTAAACTCAGTGCGTTATATAGAGCACTTATTGTTAATTGAAATCCTTGGCATTTAATTTGAATTAGTTTTTTACTATTTCGCTATAGACTATAATAATGGCACTAACTTCCTTATTGCTGACCAACAGCAGGTTGATGCAAAATAACACTTGACATACAATTATAAATTTAAAAAACAATAAGTGCGAGTCATGAAAAAATAGGAATTTATTACCTTATTTTCATATCTTAAAAATATATTTTACAATACCGGCAGGCTTGTATTTATAACTACTAGCAAAAAAAAGATAAATCGATTGTATACTATCTCTTTGTAATTCGAATCAAATATACAAAGCGTAACAGAATAAGCTCAATTCCTCATAATATTATACCTCAATTAGTATTAATATTAAAAATATATTATGCCTTTGTACCTTAGTTATGTCTAACAAGTTTTCTTAAATAAAGAGCAATAATAGTACGATTTCCATAGGTAGCACTAAATTCAGCTATGCTAATTTATTTTTCGGAAAAATTTAACACATTAAAAATAGCTGAAATCGATTCAGTAGTCGATACTGAACAAACTAATTTCAGGAATTGCGCTTATTCTGTTACATATTGTATATCGTCATTGACCTTTCAATGCGGAATCTCAAACAAAATTCTTGATGAATAAAATATCCGATATATCCGAATAATAAATAAATATCTAGATTTAAAACGTCAATTAAAATTATGCACCAACCGGAATGTTGCTCTACTTGTGTCGTGTCCGTTATCCAAAATAAAGGAATAATATTTAAATATATTCATATATCATCATAATGGATAACGGAATCAATTGATTGAGAAGTGAATTAATTATATATGCCACTATACATACTCATAATAGTTTTGGCACCAATATGACTAAGAGTAAAATAAATGCCATCAAAAACAAAACTTGTCAAAAACCCAAGTTTCGCCACTTAGCTCTTCTACGGTAAAAAGTTGTGAGATCCATGTAATACCAAGTCGGTCAATTTATTCTGTCCCTACTAAGGGACCTTCTGTCTTAAGTAATTACCTATGTAATTATCTAACCTAACAACGTCTTATAGTGACCATATCAATATTAAAAATATTGTATGTTTTAAATAAATAGATTAGATAGGCTTAGATTAGACAGGATTCGAAACCGGGCCCCACTAATTATTGTGAATAAGGGATACTCATAGAAGTACGCTAAAACCTTATTTATAATAGAATATCCTTACTCTGTAATTGAGTTGTTACTGAGAGTTAACATTAACGTTAGTGATTGAAAATAAATGTCAAGTAGGTATCTCAAGATCCTGTAGTTGTGAGTGGGTGGACACAATCACACCTAAGTGAAGTCATCATTTAACTACTCAAATGAAATGGAAATTCCGATGTAAAGATTTCGGAAACCTTATATTGCAATACGAACAATGCATAGAAGGTTTTTTAAAAGCTTTGTTGTGTTTTTACACTTATAAATACGTGTAACATAAAATTATAGTTATTAAAGATCTACGCACCCGCCGAGAACCTTGAATATAACCTAGATTTTTACATTCTTAGCCTTAGAACGAGTACAATAAAATAAAATAACTTTAACTTAAAAACTAACTAAAAGAGAACTTTGCATTCCTATACTAATACCTGTTATGAATGGGAAAGTATCTTGTCTGTTCTAAGTAAGTATCTCCTCTGTATCTGTTACATTTTCATAGCTCAACAAATTAATGAAATATGGTATTGTGATAGTTTACATTCTGAGGAAGGACGATCGACTTTTCCTGGAAAAACATAGTTCATACGAGACGCAATTATCGAAAGTTCACGTCCTGTTCACGGAGCTATGGGCAAACAAACTCTGTAAATACTCAAATAGGTAAGCATCTATTAATACTCAAGTCTACAAGCATCTATTACAATCACAATAGCGAATAGTACAAGTGTTAGACTTGAAATACTCTAGTCTACAACGCGTAACAGAATAAGCGCATTCCTCATACACCCCAATTAGTATATTAATATAAAAAAAAATATGATGCATTCGAACTTTACTTGGGTCTAACGAATTTTCTTAAATAAAGAGCAATAATAGCACGATTTCTATAGGTAGCTCTAAATTCAGCTATGCTAATAAATTTTTACGAAAAAAAAATTACACATATTGTCGATACTGAACTAATGAATTTCAGGAATTGCACTTATTCTGTTACATATTGTATTAAAAAGCGTTAGAGTCGCAATAAACACCCGCGGTTTCTAGAAGCAAGGCAATACAGTGAGGTCTCTTAAAAAATATTATTTCAACATCGTCGGTCACCACCAACAAGGATCTAAAAAGTCTAAGATTTCACGACATGCTAATTGATAGTCCTATAATGATTGACCGACAGCAGTAGTACCAGCTAAGAAATGCAGCTTTGTATAAACAAATAAAGAATTAAAAATTTCATTTAGTACGTACCTAACAAAACAAAGCACCTAATTAATCTAAACATCTTCTACATATACAAGTTAGTTCTGATGTTTCGATTTTTTGAAAAATATGATTAAGGCATAGTCAATAAATAATATAGATGTCGCAATTTGACTTCATATTAATTTATGCGAAAACGCAAAAAATCTGTGACACGTTTTTTGTTCTTTTTGATTTGTATTATGTATCTGTAAAATGTCAAGGTAATATTTAACGATATAATATGCCTACACGTACCTATGCGTCCGATGCCCGGTACTAAAATGATATATTTGGCCCACTTTAATTACGTTCTACTGCCATTTTCGTAATACGTCCTACAGAAATCCGTCATCATACGGCTAAATAATTTACATAAGTAACTCACACAATATTTGTGGACCATTGACTCATGTTATTGTATAACCGACTGCTTAATACATACTCTGACCTTTGAATCATCTTTAACTAGAAAGCAGAATAAAGACAGCTTATTAGGATTATCTATTGACCTTGGACGCCTGTGGGACATTGACGCTTGAGTGGACGAAAAGTTGTTTTCCTTACCCAGATCCCTATTTCGGAAGGTACGCTAATCTGTTAGTTGCTACTCATAATTTAATGTATTTGAACCATCAGAAATGACCATTGGGTGGATAAAAATTATGATAATTATTGATAGAGCCCAACAGACACTGAATCAAGAGAGCCAAAAATGCATAAATATATTATATATTTTTACTAGTTTATTTTTCTTTCTTTTATATCACTTGTATTTTAGTTTTTAGATGTTGTTTTTCTCTGCCAATATATGTATAGGTATTATAAGGTACCTGTAACATATTTAGGTAATTAACCCGTTTTTACCATATTCGTAACTATATGCGAAAACATATAATTGGCTTTTAGTTAAACAATCGAAATAAAATGAAATTGTAATTAGCTATAAGTAAGTCCATGAGAGTGAATAAATTATATTATTATTAAAGTTATGCATGTGAATTAGTTAAGATAGCTGTTTGTTTTCCTATCAAAATAAAAACAATCCTAAATAAACAAGTAACTTTATCTGTCTGTGTTACCTACCTCTTCACAACTAAATCCCCAAATCAAATTAGAGTAATATAAATTTAGCACAGACGTCTTGCAGAAAATTGTTTTTATTGCGTCGTCATGATAATCTCAATATGTTAAAATCACGTTTTACACAATGACCTCCGCACTGGCGGACTAAGGTAGGGGCGGAAGGGGCGGTCCGCCCCGGGCCTCTGAACCTGGGGCCCCTCCAAAGTTTAGCGAAAAGTTCTCTTAATCAAATCCTAAACTAGGATAAGAGGCATTTGGGTGTTGGTTGGAGGCTTCATAGATACAAATACGATTAAAACTACGCTAAATTTCGAGGCCCCCCAGGATCAAAAGCCCGCCCTGGGCCTGGTTGGCCTCCAAATCTAAAAGTTCTAAGACCGGGGGGGCCTCATTCAGTTTTTCCACCCCGGGCCTCCCACAGACTTAGTCCGCCACTGGACCTCCGAAAACCGATTTTAATTAAATTTTGTGAATGTGTATGGTTGGTTCCAGTTTGAAATATATACCTAATAGTTTTGGACCCTATATGTGGCTCTGCACTTTACATGGAAGGCGGTCTGTGTCAGGACAAAGTCTGCGCGGGCGCACTTGTAGTATAATATATATTATTGGTGTGGCATTAATTTCTACGAACCCATAAAAAATACGCTGCACCCTTTTGTACCCAACTTTGACTAGTCAATATAAATGCCACCATTACGAACACTTAGCAATTATTTCTCTATTGAGTCAGGTTTAGCAACTTCCATGGGAAATCACGTGTTGTAACTCTATAGCGTTATCTTACTGTCGATACGCAGCCTTCAGACAGCATTGTAGCGGTTCCTATAATTACATTGGCCTTATCCCGCGACTGTACTTACGCAGACTTAATTAATAATAATAATAAATTGGACTCAATTCACACACCTCTGATTTCCTCAAAATGTAGGTACATACTCCCTAACCGTTTTCACTAGATTCGCTCTTTAACTCAACTCAAACGTAAGAATAAGTATTATTATCTTGATTGAATAGGTACTATCATATTACCTAGAGATATTTTAGCAACCAAGTTATATACCGCATAACTCATACGCAAGACGTGTCATTAGGGTATTAGATAAGCGCTAATATTTGCCTACTTATTTTCGCTTACACCTATACTTGAGGATGTATATGAGTTTCTCTTTTATTCCCACAGATGGTTGATGAGGAATTCAAACCTTTTTAATTGACAAACGGCATGCACTATTCTATGCATTCATACGCACCTTGAATATTTTTTTGTATAGGTGTGTCTGCATATTGTACAGCTTTGAGTTCCTCATTCTATATTTTCTGTAGAATATTTAATTTATAGTGGATTTTTTTGGCGATTCTCACGTTAACTATCTTTCAACGACTTGCATCTACTTGTATTTATTTTGCATGAGAAGGTCCCACGTATGAGGGAAAGTCGGAAACAAACAATATAGGTACTAAATCAATTTTGCGATTTATCCTCGGAATAACTAACTCTTATTACTTTGGACACTTCTAATCTTTGTCTAAGAAAAATGATGACGTCACAAAACTTTACGGAAATAATTATTTTAAAGACTTGACGTTTGTGAAGATATTTAAAATGAATGCGTTGTTATTGTTGGTAAACCAGTTTGGCCCCAGAATTAGTTTCGAGACAAGAATATACTAAACTAGCGACCCGCCCCGGCTTCGCACGGGTGCAATGCTAACACTAAAACCTTCCCCTTGAATCACTCTATCTATTAAAAAAAAACCGTATCAAAATCCGTGGCGTAGTTTTAAAGATTTAAGCATACATAGGGACATAGGGATATAATAGGGACAGAGAAATCGACTTTGTTTACTATGTAGTGAAGAACGTATATTCTACTAAAGGGCATTTAAAATTTAACAATAAATAATTATTAGTATACCGGTATAAGGTCGTAATTATTCTTCTCCTCCTAAAGGACATGACCAATTTAGAGAAAGGATACTTTTTATCACAGAACGTGGACGAAGTCACTGGAAAAAGCTAGTTATTATTTATATATAACTTACTACTACAAGTATATTTTATAGTTGAGATTGAGTAAAGTATGTGTTACGTATAATTAAAAACTATTGATATTATTGACTTATTCACTTACTTATTGACTGTATATTTAAATGCATTAAAAAAAGCTGTTTGTTTCCCACAATAAATATGTAATTGATGCTTGACGTAATACTATGATCTAAAAGGAGCACCGAAACGGTTTCTGAATGCCAGTGGCCGTGGAAGAGTGTGTTGACATTGAGATGACATTTAGCGACAGCCTTTTTGGTGTAAAATCTACAAATCTGTGCAAATGTTTACGTAATAGTATCTGCGACACATACGACGTCGTAAAACGAAGCGAACCGTGTCGCCATAATTTGGGTATGAAATCGTATTTTTACGGTACGAGCGCACTCGGACCGAGTCGAAGAGATTTAAATATACTAGGGTAGGGTAGGTAGAGCGGCCATTGGGAATATTTTCATTTAAAAACTTTGATCTCTACCGTCAGTTTGCGAGATAAGGCGTATAACACTAGAATTACAAACACTAGGTAATACGTTTTGTTGGCTTTGGCTGCTCTATTCCTAGGTCAATCTAAATCTCTTTGATGTACATCTTCTTCTCTTCTCTGTCGTTTCGCTCTTGGCAGAGCGGTCGTGGTCATGTTGAGGCCTCCATATTAGTGTTGGAGGCGGATACAGCTTTCTTCACGATCTCTCGCCAACTCTCTCTCTCTTTGCCGACTGTCTGGTTCAGTCTGACACGCGGGTTCCTACTGCGGATTTCACTTGATCAGTCCAGCGCGTTGGTGATCTGCCGCGAGATCTAGTGGCCTCTACTTTTCCCTGTACGACTAGCCGTTCTATAGAATTATTACGCTTGTAATTTTTAAAGTTTAATCCGTAGATCTTCGGCATAAAGCTTAAAACCGTCGAGAGCCATTTGAAAAAGCCTAGCACAGAATATACAGTTACTACGAAAGCAGAAATATTCTTAACAAATCATAGCAAAACGACTTTTTCGCAATAATCTACAAATACCTACTAAGAACTAGTCCAATGGCTTAAACAATTTAATTTCGCAATATTTCCGAGACAAGTGGGCGCAGCGGCGCAGGCGCATAACCTGCTGCGGGTTCGGTTCCCGGCGATAGACAGTGACACTCGCGAATAGAGGCAAAGTCGTGATCGTGACTGTTGCAATACTTACCTAAACAATTGTGACTTACTCGGTTACTGGAATATTTTTAGTATGGTGCAGGTCACAAGTGCATTACCTAAGTTCAAAGTGATGCAAAACTTTGGAATTAATAATCTTCTATATTAACTACTTTTTGTACCTTCATGTAGCTCGATTTTAAGTAGTTATATATAATAAAGCTTTTTATATTTATAATATAATAAAGATTAAAGTTTTGATTTTTTGTTTGTTTGTATTAAATAGGCTCCGAAACTACTGGACGGATTTGAAAAATTCTTTCACTAATAGAAAGCTTACTTTTCTGGCAGTAACAAGGATTATAATTTTCTCATGTGAACGGGATTTACGCAGGTGAAATCGCGCGGAACAGCTAGTAGGTAATATTTATATTTACATAAAACATAATACCTATCTCATAACTTGCACATTTTACGGCTTCGAACGCCTGATTATACAAATAATGAATGAACTATAGGCAAATATTAATTTGCCTGAAAAAAACCCATCATCCATTACTAAAAATACAAAAAACTTACATGTCTTACATAACTACTGAAACATACTTAATATGCATGCATTAAATTTAATTACCCCAAACAATTATTTCATACTGACCTATTCGGTAATGAACCTGATGAATGTTCGCAGTTTTGGGTACTTAATTAAATTCACAACGGTCTTAAGCGATCAAGAGATTTGAAAAACGTGACCCATCATACCATAAGAAAAGTATCACTTTCTAACCTACGTAAATTACAGCTACACTTTGGAGGTGATAATAATACTTCACTTTACTTTAATGGTTCCGTACCGTATTCCAGTGTCGATATAAACCCTTGTTTTAATAAATATCTTTTAATATTAGGAACGCGAAATTCTAAAGGTTGGGTGGAAGAATGTCTGTTCCTTTTTCACCCAAAAACTACTAAACGAACTTCGATAAAAGTTTACAGTGCTTTTTAGCTTACATATAAAAAATATATAGGCTATTAATAAAGATATTCCAAGAGCGCCTGCTAGTGTTAATATAAAAATATATGTCATAAAGTTTTAAATGTTTCCGATATGAGTGAACTTTTAAACAGAATTCAATGTCAATTACTTAGATAATACATTCGGAG
This sequence comes from Ethmia dodecea, assembly GCA_963855545.1. NCBI lineage: Eukaryota > Metazoa > Arthropoda > Insecta > Lepidoptera > Depressariidae > Ethmia > Ethmia dodecea. The sequence goes on along the minus strand of OY979438.1, from coordinate 14,849,802 downwards.
CTATTTGCATTACATATGACCTCTGTCTTTTCCTTGAAATTTCTAAAATCTAACAAATAAAATACTACCTTGTTAACTAAAAACATAATACTGTCAATGGTTCGCACCAGTTCTTGTAAGATAGAACTTTCAAACATCCTCTTTTCCGGAATTCGCAACTGAAAACTTCGTAATACATACCATCATAAATATATTTAACCATCACAAGAGTAGATCTAGAAAGCGATTGTGTATGGAATAGCAAGAGTCAACTGGTTCAATATTAGATAAATTAATAAATTGTGGGACACAGTTCACACATGGTTATCTAGTCCTAAACTAGGTAGAGACGTACTTTTGATACTAAACAAACAGCAAAGATGTTTATGCACACAATTATCTCTAACAGGAATCGAACCCGCGACCACGATCTCCGACTAAAAAGGCAGGGTCACTACCAACTGAGCCAACAGGCCCTTCAAAAGTTAGATGGATCTTCAACCAACGACTAAGGTTTTTCGATTTTGTCAACGAACCCCAGCAACTTAACAGATGATAAGTGCGATTAACTGTCGACGTATAAAACGATCACAAACGGTATCAGAATATTCTGTTGGACAGTCACATTGTTATAATACCGTGTAACATTGTTACGTAACATTCGTGACAGACTTCAACTTCGATCAGATGTTCCGATTTGATGTTGTAATTGTGTTGAGTAAAGTATTGACAGGTATTTAGTAAGTCGGTTGTTTCAAAGTTGATTTACTTACATCCGGTTTCACCCAGCTGATAGACTTAACAGACGTTAAGTCTGTCAGCTACTTTTGGTTTTATTTTTTTGCCTTTTGGAAACCGGGAGTAAGGGTGAGGCCAAACGAGCGTTATTTCGGTTGCAGAATTTCGGTTGCAGAAATTCTGCCCGACAGAAATTCTGTTGGGCTGCCAGACGGAGCGTAATTTTGTGAGCCGTGAGTAGCAGAATATATCTTATTTCTCACTCCCTCTTGAGTGATCCGTCACTTTCCACTCTAGTATCTCTTTAACACATGGTCTATGTCTACCCCATCGAACTGAAATTCGGTCCGCATAATGCATGTGAGTCGGCAGACAACTCATTTTGCGTCGCCGTGTGAATCAAATAGGACTTTTGTATGAAACCGAATGCAGCAGAATTTCAGCGACCGAAATTCTGCTACTCACGACTCACAAAATTACGCTCGTTTGGCCTCACCCTTAGTATCAAACTAGGTATTGGAATAGACTTTTTCCTCGTAGAGTGTGGTCGAAATCGCTCCTTATTTGTAAACGGTAAAGCAGTTCTCTCGTTAGACTCAAATAATCCAACGAAAAATCCAAAATTACTTTTTATCTTATGATATGGGTTTCAAAAAATTATACTTAGGTAAAATGTTTACCCACACAATAAAAAAACCATTTTTTTTATATTTCTAAAATTTAATATATATAAATAGTTAAATATTATTTTAGTACCTACACGACATTTGAAGAATTAAAAGTCCGACGACAATAATTACAGTTGACCTAACCCAACACTCTTGGGTTGGAATGCTACTAAATCATTTACCATCCAACCAAAAGAGTATAAATCAACATTTTAAACCTTATGCCCAATATATAAGAATACAAGGAGAGAAAACTCTAAGGTGGTCGGCCTCACTTAATTACATATTGATTAAATCTTTTGAGTTCTTTGAATCTACGCTGTTGAGATTAGTCATGAATTGATGATAAAATATTGAAGTTTTAGCAATAGGTAAAAGATACGAGTGGATAAACCGATATTCATTTCAAATTAGTAGATTCAAAAGAAATACATAAACCAACATTAATTACATTATACTTGAGACACTTCATTAAACCCTTGTTAAAGTGTTTGCCCATACAATAAAGTATGGAAATGCCCAACAGCAAGGTTTATTAAGTTGAGAGAAAAAACTTTTTCTTATTGACATGTCGCGAGGACTGATGAATGAGAGCATAATATCACAATAAGTAGGTATATTAAGTTTTTAGACATCGGAAACCCCACCATTTCGTCATCTATATCTATACTAATATTATAAAGAGGAAAGAATTGTTTTGTATGTTTGTTACGAATAAACTCAAAAACTACTGGACCGATTTTAAAAGTTCTTACACCAATGGAAAGCTAGAAGATCCCTGAGTAACAGGCTATATTTTATTCTCGTATTCCCACGGGAACGGGAACTACGCAAAACCTCGCAGAACCGCTATATATAATACTCTGAGATTACTTTAAAAAAATATTTTGATATTTTTATTAGAAATGAAAGTTATGCAACTTCACCGCTTTGGCATATACAGTTGAGGAAAAGGAGCGGGACAAGAAACTCCTCAACGCTTCTCTTACAAACAAATGGTGATAAATACTAGTATTTCTAATAATGTAATATAAAAGCCTTTTTTTCTTAACATACATCAGCTAGATCATACCGAAACTGATTAAATGTCATGATCATATGACGAAATCCAACATACACGAATATTCGCAGGAAGTTACCTTCTTGACCTGTTACCTACAATATTATTTCACTTTCAAATAACGCTGTCAATCACTGACGTCCATATCTCAGAAGGAACTCAGAAAATCGTTAAAAGTACCAGAGGTCAAATTATATAAGCATTTATAATAACTAGTAAATGCTTGGGTAATATAAAATTGCTAGTATTGTTCTGTATTGACCTCTCAGTTGACCAAATAACGATTTAAGGTAGGTACCCGTAGTAGGTATAGGTAATCTAGATTTTACAAACAATATAGCAGTGATAGCCTTACGGTTAAAGAGCCGGCTGAAAATCAGGGGAGGCTCGGGTTCGAATCCTGGCATGTACCAATAAGTTTTTCAAAAACTTTCGTACATATTTATCACTAGCTCGACGGTGAAGGAAAACATCGTGAGGAAACCCGCAGGTCTCAGAATTAATTCTGAGACATGTGTAAATAGACCCGATCCGGCGATGGGCTCACCACCTATCACGTTGAGGGGTCCAATATATCTCGTGAAATAAGGGTATATCCAGTAATGGAATACCTCTGCCTACCCCCTCGGGGATAAAAAGGCGTGAGATTATTTATTTTATTTTACAAACAATATTTTGACTTAATTATTGAATCAACTCACAGCCTTAGCTGTTAGAACTAGAAAGCTGTAATTGAGACACTAAGAAAGTCTTGATAGTGTTGCTGAACTATTAATAGTCAACTATTCACCAAGATCAACCTTGACCAACTCCAATAGTGATAGCACTATTGGTATTATCGATACTGTCTATCACAGAACAGCAGTACTGTGATGAGATTCAATCAATAGTATCAACACGGTATTGACTGCAGTAAAGACTTTCAATCGTATCGCCTTTCAGTATAGCAGCTATGAAAAAGATTCTATCAATAGTATTGGTGCCGACTTACTCTTGATTACAGTTGTCATTAACCATCAATAAACTGATTGAAATTTATAAAATTCTTACTACTATTTTGCTACGATGCTTCTTTCAATATTCACGAGGATTAAGCTCTGCTACGATCATGCATTTTCAATTACAGATATTCATGACGTTATCACAAATTCAAAGATTGTAACTAGAAATTCAAGAATATAACTCATAATAAAATGTGCAGTCGTCGGCTGGGTACGAGATACGCAGACGTAAATTGTGCAAGTTGCACCTGGCTGTGTATCCGGCGTGCGATCGTTACTCAAGCTTGTATGCGTTTCCAATGCGCTCGCACTGGTGACGGTTAAGTTAAGTTCATTAGTGAATACATGTCTAGGAATAGATAATAATACACCATATATAATAGAGTCTACCTTCTCCAGGCTGCAATGCCTCTTCCTCAAGCTAGAAATACATTACCGTGACGTGGTCAACACTAATATTATAAAGGGGAAAGATTTGTATTTTTGTATGTTTGTAACAAAAAAACTCAAAAACTACTAGACTGATTTTAAAAATTCTTTTACCAATGGAAAGCTACAATATATCTGAGTAACATAGACTATATTTTGTTTCCGTATTCCCACGGGAACTAAAACTACGCAGGTGAAACCGCGCTAGTATATAATAGACTCACCGCGCCACGATAGTGCATTTCTAGCTTAAGTTACGTATGACTTCCATTAAATACTGTAAATAATAATTATAAATTAAAATACCAATTTTTTCGCTATATAAAATACTATAATATTATATATCGTATCGTGACATGAAATGGAAACAGAATTTATAAAGTACTAGTCTAGCGCACGGTGACAGTCAGCAACGTAATGTATTACAAAATATTCTAAGATTTGATTTATGAATAATTCAGAGAATTTATCATAGATTAGAATATAAACATCTATTCAGTAGTTTTAAAATTTAAAAACACTCGCTTTATTTTCGGGAAGGTTACCTTTTAGGGTATTTTTTCAGGAGTATTTTATTTAGACCTCTGAACGTGACATGTGGCGATTCTTTCGTGGGACCGGGTTGCTGTTAGCACCTGCATAAGAATGATTTTTGTCTAGTTTGGCAATAAATAGCCCTGAGTGACTTGTGTCCCACAATTATTATTATTATTTGCAACAAGACCTGCGCATTTTCTCAAAACGTTTTCTGTTACCGTCGAGATATAGATCGTCGTCTCCTGTGTAGTAGGGTATTACAGGCGGGCTCACTTCCAACAGTATCACTGCTCATAATATACATTTAATACGAACATAACAGGTACTTTAAAAACGGTTCTAATGTAACAAAATATGCCTATATCATGCCAATGCCAAATTCAAGTATAAAATTACTTATTAATTGGCACCACTACCAATGAAACTGCGAGGTCGAAACTTTTTGCAACGGCAGATTGTAAATGAATCTTAAACACTAAATTCCGGTAGCAAAATAGAGTTCGTGCAAAGTTAATTTATCATGCTAAAATTGCTAAATATCGATTTAATTACCGTAAAGGCCGACACACCTTATAAGTGTTAATTACGGATGTGATTCAATACAGATCACAGGAAATTATCTTTCAAATTGAATTGATACTGTAGCTACCTGCAATCTTATTTAGACATTTTATGACTGATAAAGATTTATCCAGTGGCCGGGAATCCAAAGCTTAAAGGGAAACGTAAATTTTATTCGGTTAGCTGACGTTATTATGCACGAATAACCATATTATTTTGGAACATTTTAGAAATTTCCTGAGTCTTCTGAAGGGCTAAACAGGCAGACAGACTAAGGGTCGCGCCATATCTGCGGAACGTACAGCGCCGAACAACATACATTGACGTTTCACTTTAAAGATAAATGGATCAGCCACCCGCGTCAACCGTAATGTATGTTGTTCGTTCGCCGAACCTTCAGCGCTGTACGTTCCGCAGATGTGGCGCGACCCTAAGTCATTCGAGTAGAGACAAGCAAGTAAAATTCTCTAAAGAAGTTTAGTCACTGACAAGTAGTGTTCGTATTTAAAACAATCAAGGGATATTGGTTTATGGTTGCCCCTTCTTTTATAAAAAAAGGGGTATTTTACGTTCGCACATTCATGGTCATATAAACATTTATCTAAAATAATTTGTTATTTGTGTGGTTAAAATTTTTAATTTTCTCTTTTATTGCTAACTAAGTTAGTATTTGTTCAAGGCTTCCAGTCTCTTTGCTCTAAAAACAAAGACACAATCAATGTAATTGTTAACCCTGCGATTTTTAGTAATTATCAATTAGGTGTAGGTTTAGCCAGCCTATAGTCAGTTTCACTGAGTATGCAGCTGCATTCGTTTATCAGTAAATAAGTGTCCTTGTACAACCTTAAACCATATTAAGCGAGCTAACTAAGAATAGGACTCTAGGTAATATGTGTGTGATTCAAATAAGGATTTTTTTATTGCTTCAGAACGTTGGCACAATCAGTATTTTTTATTATTATATATTTTTTTAACAAGTAACATATATTTTTAATAAGATCATATAAAAATGTGCGTTGCTTGGCACAGACTCTAAGAAATACTATGATAGTACGTTAACGTGCCCTTAATTAATATATTCAAGTCAAATTAATTTAATAATTGTAGTCTTTTTAGTTTTATTCATTAGTCAGTTTGTATTCTTCCAAAATATTTTTTTCTATTATACAGCGATTGAAACTATCGAATAATACTATAAAAAAATACATGCATATTCCCTATTCTGACGAACTTCATTTGGCCCGCACTATTAACTATTTATTTTGTACAATCATTTTTTAACGGGCGTGTGAAGTTAGCAACAACTCCGATCCTATTCTTAGTTGACTTGGATAGTAGAGGCCTTGAGATCAATCTCTCGTTTGTGAACTTTGCGTTACCGCAAATTGGATTGCAACACAACGAGCTCTAATTGAAGAATACAATTTATTACAATCGTACAACCGTAAAATCGGCAATAATTTCCGAGCTTTGTTTTAAAAGCAATATCACAGCTAACACGTTATTTTTTTAATACTATACTAAAACTGAATTTTTATTCTGTAGGTAATAAGAATTACACTTAGAAAAGTCAATAGACTAATAACAAGGCACACTAAACTCGTCCATGAAGATGGGCTAAATGTACAGCAGCCCATCCCCACCGATGAGTTGCTGGTTCCAAATGCAGTACCCCGAGAAGAAACTCAAGGGCAGCTCCATATACTCGTATTAGAATTACATATCTAATTCAATCCATACATTAACTGGTTTAACAACTTTCCGGGATTTACATAGTGTCCCTACCCGGCGTTTAACTAAACCAAGGTCGGTCTCCAATAGCCCGCGGTTTGACAGAACGTGTCAAGAAACTCTAATTAACGAAAATAATTCATAAATTACCACTGCGCTATGTCGCAGGTCACAGCTTACAAGTGTGCGTTTGACAGATTTGTGTCAATGGCACTGTCACTATTGACACTAACGTGCGTTTGAAAAACGTACTCACAGTCTCATTAAAAAAACTATTCTTCTTAAGCTCATTGACTTATGAGTTGATATTAGATTAGCATACCCGTTTGTTTCGTTCCCGTTTTAAAGAAGTTACAATTTAATAACTTTTATTTTTATTTTGAACAAAAGCAGCATTTTAAATTTGTAATATTTTTATTATTATATTTCTATAAGACACGTTTAGATCCCTAAAGTAATAGAGAAATATGTTTTAGTATTTCTATAGCATTGTGTGACTATCTATACTAGACATAATAATTGGTTGCAGAAATTGTTAAAAATCAGTTTGCAAAGTTATGTAATACTAGCGGTTCTGCACGGTTTCACCGGCATAGTTCCCGGTCCCATGGGAATACGGGAATAAAATATGGCCTATGTTACTCAGTGATATTGTAGCTTTCTATTGGTGAAAGAATTTTTATAATCGGTCCAGTAGTTTTTTCGTTACAAAGATACAAACATACAAATCTTTCCTCTTTATAATATCAGTGTAGACAAAATGTAATATCAACTAGCTATGTTTCTTGTGGTATTTACTGTGTATGTACAGATTTATGTCAATGACACATACACTATTAGACACTGCGACGTTTAAGTTTTGTGTACTAAAATAAGCATAATGGTTTTTGTTCAGTTAAGCATTTAACGAATTCTTAACTTGTCAAAAAGCATGGGTCACATCTGAGTCGAAGACAACTTAAGGTTTATTGTGTCTTGAATCTGTTGCTTGACATGTTTAATTTATGTTTTTTCCTATTATTTGTAATTTGCTTAGTGTTATTTCTTAGTAGACTATTACTATTACAAGATACCATTAATTATTTTCTTTGCGATTAGTTTCTGTAACTTATTGTGCAACGTTGATCCAACAGCCTGTGTTATTCTGCACTCGTTTTACCTGAAACAAAACAAAATAATAGGTAAGTATTTAATATATTTAAAAGTAATTGTAGTTAACAGTTAATAAAATAAACCAGCGAAAAACACGGAACTAGTTCATCAAAATAAAACATTAACTAAGACTAACTTTAAGAACAAAGCCTAATATGTATCGCTGTAATTTACAATCTCGTCTAATACATATTTACTTGCATAATAATATAAGAATCATGCAACAAACTTTTCAAGTCGGCTGTTATACGCGTAAAAGGAAATCAAATCACTTATACTATAATTCATGTGAGCTTCATGTGCGAACAAATCGTTGAATCACGATTCAAAATCGTAAATTATCGTGAGCAGGCGCAGCCAAATCCGGAGCAAATGGCTTTAAATCATTTATCATTAGGCGATTCGCACGAAAACGCTATGAAATTGAACAGACTATTGCTTGTTTATCATTACTTGTGTAGTACTATTAGTATTATGTAGGTAGTGATGCAATGTTAAGAAGATCATATCAAATTATATGTAACAGACTACTTAATTATTATGTACAGTTTGGCTAGTTGTAAATTTAAGCCAGAGAAATCATCGCAAACAATAGTGTACTAACAATAAATTAATGCATTGTTGATCTTCTAAGCTTGAGTTATGTACGTTTTCGCACAGCACAGGTTTCCTGTAGTACAAGATTTTCAGTGGATTTGTCTACATCTGCTAAATGCCTATTATATTATTTTTCAATTTCATACGGAATAAACCGAATGTATTTTGAACGGATCTATTTGTTTCAGAAGTCAAGTCAAAGTCAAAATCGTTTATTTTCTATAGGTATGCAATATACACTTAGTAACGTCAATATTTTATAATAACAAGACACAAACTCGTCCATGTAGATTGGCTACATGTAAACAGCAGCCCATCTCCACCGACGAGTTGCTGGTTCCAAATGCAGTACCCCGAGAAGAGCCAGCAAGAAACTCCAGGGCAGCTCTTTTTAATCTCATGTCTTACTAATAATACAGACATTTGGTAGAGTATAGTCAATTCAAATAAGCCATAAGAAAGTAACATTAATGCCCATTCAATACCCAAAATTTCGATATGCTTGAAAAAACGATTACCATAGAGTACACCTGAGGTCCAGATTAGACGTCATGTTTAAAAGATATGACAACAAATTAAACAGGTGACCTGTGTAAAATTTCATTTTGCTGCTCTCAGAACTAATTTTAAACGTGAAAGTATCGATTAAAAAACAGTTGATAATATTTTTACATAACATCTATCTAATTCCACAGCATTTTATTCCTACTAATAATCAGTTTAAAATAATGGTACCTCAGGGCTCACACTATGTCAGAAGAGGCATCAAACAATTTCACGGTCCATAATAATCCACCACTCAGTTATCTTGCCCATCTGCAGCGATTATGCAAGTAACTATTACAATAATTGTTCATTAGATAATATTACGAGTGGACTACTTCGAGCTGACGTATCAAGTTTTCTAACACGGTGATGGAGATGAAGAATTTATTAATGTTTACCTCTTTTTATCCGCCTACGACCAAGTCAAAAGGTATTAAGAGCTGTTATGAGACTCACAGCCTGTAGTGAGTTTGTAATCTTGTATACCTACCTTAAACTACTGACTTGTAGGTAATTGTATTTATATTGATCCAGAATGTTTCCTAGGCTATATATAGTTAACCTTAATTATGTACCGTTTCATTACTACGAATATGTGATTCGAATGGTAATTCGTCGAGCACCGCTTGGTTCCAATGGGCACCGTAACAATTCAAAATCAAATGTGTTTTATTTTATAATGGTGTACAGTTAAAAAATTTAATCAGCGCTCACCCTTTTATTCCGGGATGTTTTTCCTGGAATTACACACTTTTCACGGGTCTTTCTACCGACCGGGTACTGTTACACATGTCTGAGAACCAATTTAGCTGATGGTTTTCTCTGATTAACTTACGTATCTTTAATTATCATTATTGTAACATTACCGTTCCAATACGAAAAAAAAAAATGAATTAAAAAAGTTAAGATCCTAATCGCGATTAAAAACTCGTTCAATGGACTTTTATTTTCTTAAATGGTTATTCGATCTAAACTAGTTTCTAGTTACAAAATTACTTGTAAAAAATCGTCCGTGCGCGAAATCTTGAAAAGCACACGATTCATTACAGTACAGTGACGTAATACTTGCTGTTTTCCGTTGAAATGTATCGAAAAATAGATACAACTTTTACATTGTGTTTGGTAACAATTATCTCATCTCTGTAGACAAAGTAAACAAAGTAAGTGTTAAAAATGAGGATTCCGTAAGTTTAATAATGAGGGCAATTCACAAATTTAGTGTATATTCATCCAACAAAGAGTAAGTGTAGCACATGCGTCTTAACGAGTTTAGTTTGACAGTCGCGGAAAGAGCACATACGGTGTCGCTGAGTCATGCGTCAAAATATTTATGACACAACCACTCTAGGGACATATTTCGGAAGGACAATATAATAATAATAATAAATATTTATTTCTATCATCACAAAGGTAAGTAAGTACATATTTCTTAGTAATCTCTACTAATATTATAAAAAGGAAAGATTTGTATTTTTGTATGTTTGTTACGAATTAACTCAAAAACTACTGGACCGATTTTAAAAAATCTTTTCACCAATGGAAAGCTAGAAGATCTCTGAGTAACATAGGGTATATTTTATTCCATTATTCCTTCGGGAATGGGAACTACGCGGGTGAAACCGCGCAGAACCGCTAGTATTCAATATAATTACCTATCTATTGTCCTCATCCACCCGTGGGAACCTGCTGCTTGATCGGATAGGTACTAATTTGATTATCACTATGCCGAAAGCAAAATTTTAAACTTTAACTAGCTTTTCCCGCAACTTTTTATCATCTCTCAACATTTGCATATATCACTTGCCGGTCCTCTAACTAGGTATCTCTATACAAATCACGTCGATCCATTTCTCAGTTAATATGTCAAAAGGACAAAAAAAAATCGCATTTCTATTCGTAGATAAGATGTGTTTTTTGCCGACTTAGTCTAGGCAATGAAGCGGATTTTTGTATGAAGACCCCAACATTAATTCCTCAGTCGATGAAACTTTGCAGGATTGTAGTATAGTATGAGACAATACTTGCATAAAAAAATCCAAAAAAAAAACCTAACCGCAGTTAGGTATATTTACTGAAATACTTATTTATTTGATATCTTTGTTGGGAAAAATGCTCAATCAAAATTTTCTTCTCCAGCAATATTCATGTGTGTTAAGAAAGCTATATGCGAAATATCCAAAAAAATTCCCTTGGTAGAAACAACAAAACTCAGAGGTATATGTACCTTGCTCGGGAAAATTGCTCAGTCCATTTTTTTAACTGGAATGTCATTTAATGGTCGCTGTAGACTTACAATAGGAAAATCCAAAATAAAAACCTTCTCGCTACATTATTTTTAGAAATTATCAAATTATCAACAAAAAAAATTTTTTTTTTTAGTATGAAAATCTAACTTCGGTTAGGTTTTTTTTTTGGATTTTTTTATGCAAGTATTGTCTTATACTATACTACAATCCTGCAAAAGTTTCATCGACTGAGGAATTAATGTTGGGGTCCACTACCTTTATTGCCTAGACTAACTATACACACTTCATGACGACGGTTTTACGTTACCAAAATAACAATGTTACATGAGTTACACTTAGGACAGAATACAATTTTACACTTGGCTCGGTTTAATGTTAAAACACCGGATCGTGAGCAGTCTCTTTAATTAAGGAGTCGTTAACATTTTATATAGTTCGCATTTAAATGATAACATTTTAAAACGTTATATAACAAGTGAGAAGAGTGCTTCTACCTTGGTTTTTGATACGTTTATATCTATTACTGTGAAGAGTAGTGATAGCCTTACGGTTAAAGAGCCCGCTTTTGATGATGATAATCAGTGAGGCTCGGGTTCAAACCCTGGCATGTACCAATGATTTTTTTCAAAACTTAAGTACATTTTCATCACTAGCTCGACGTTGAAGGAAAACATTCGTGAGGAAACCCGCAGGTCCAAGAACTAACTCTAAGGCATGTGTTATTATAGACCCGATCGCGCGACGGGCTCACCACGTATCACGTTTAGGTGTTGAATATTCTCGTGAAAAGTGGGTATTGCCAGAAATGGAATACCTCTGCCTGCCCGGGGATAAGATTCGTGAGATTTTTTTATTTATTTATCTATTACTAGCTGGTGCCTACGCCTAGTGACGTTGGGGTTCCCTTGAGAATTTGCAAAAAATGCTTGTTAGTGCTTACTTATGTCATTCATGCTTCTAGCGGTCTCGGCTGTAAGTTCACCGATCAGTCAGTCAGCCAGTCTGTTACTTCTTTTATATATATATATGTTACATACGGTTATTCAGTCCCAAACTAGGCAGCGCCTGTACTATGGGTAATAAACAACGATAAAGATACTTAATTAAATATTAAACACCCAGACACGAAGCCAACAGATGTGTTCATGCACACAAATGTTTTCACTACCAGCTGAGCCAACAGGCCCGTCAAAATGGGTTAGGCGCATTATTTCCAATTCGAAAATGTTTAGTGGGCTCTGGAAATAAGTCCCCTTCTCGTGGTAAAATTAGGTATATGCCCATCCAGTAACACCCCTTCCTGTCACACTGTTACTGGCTGGGAAAAAGATTCATCATCGAGTAACAGTGTTACTGTTTGGTGATTTAATTACCATAGGGTTTCCATTGCCAAATTTTTCTTATCGGTCCTGTTATTTCGGAGCCTATTGAGTACTCATCCAAAAAACTTATATTTCCTCTTTATAGTACATAATTATTATAATATGTCACTGCATTCTTACTTAATACTTGCGACGAAAGACATATAAAACACCGTGTTTGTACTAAACCCAGCCTTTATGTAACTGTTCTAGTGATATCCTAGATTTGAAGTAGCCCTATTACTATCATGGACCATTAAATCTTACCGTTAGTACTGTTGTACGACGTAGATAAACCTTTCTAGGGAGGCTGTGCACGCGCCTCTGAGTTACGTTATTGTGGTCTAAATCGTCGCACGTAACAAGAATGAAGTTATATTTTACTTTATGACGAGCATGACTGAGTCAGAGGCCAAGATCCTTTCACCTACTTAAGTTTTAAAAGCATTTTAAGTGCCTAAAAAGATTCTTAAATTCCATAGAGTATTTTTATTAGGTTTATGATTTTAAGAACATTCATTTTTTCAGTTATTTCACCGAAGGAACGTCCCAGAAACAAATATAAACAAGTAAGAATTTGGTTGTTAATAATTTAATAATACTAAAGAACCCGACTGCGTGTAAAAAATTACCCTCTTGGTGGATTCAGGTAAAAGCCTATGACAATTCTGAGATAAAGACAAATGTAACATGTCGCACTTCACAAATGTCTCTTTATGTTGTACTTAGGTAGGTACGTATATATTTTTCATAGTCATATTATATTGTGTTAGGCTGTTGATTATTAATAAACAAAGAAAAATGCTCCCACTTAGATACATCCACCCGGAAAATATTACCTACCCGCTTTCTGGTGCAGTCAGACAAAAACAGTTTTACATAAAGCCCAATACAAAATATGTAGTTGTATAATTGCGCCCAACACAAAATTGTCCAACAACCATCCCCCGGTTTTCGAAAGGTGAATCTAACTAAAATTATCTGAAGACTGTTAAATATCATGTTAACTGTTCTGACTGGTTATTAAAAATCCTTTTGACTTTATTCAACCAATCAGGACAACTAGCATGGGATTCAACGGGCTGTTAGATAATTTAAGTTTGATTTGCCTTGTAGAAACCGAGGTTTTTTTTATTGCTAATTTGAATCCTACTTGGACCAAACAGAGTGTTGTATAGTAATGTTTTACACCTTCACTGATAGCCGTTCAGGTCCTATTAACCGGATCAGTTACCAGTGGTTACGTGTTCGGTTGCGCAAGACTGGATTATTTGAAACAATATTATAGGCAGGTGCTTATTTTATTCAATTAAATAGTGTCACTCATATCTTGCCTTTAATAGTAGACTTAGTTTTTTACACGCTTTATATTAGCTCAAGTTGTAACTAATGTATGAAAACAAATCTTGGAAATCGACTTTTAACTACCTGTAAAATTGTCGTATCTCTTTGCAAGTGTATGTAGTTTGGATAACAATAAAATAATTTGGCATCTTTTAGGTGATCTGATGATGGAGCCAGGAAGTGCATAGAGAAAATTCTCAATAGATACTAAAACCCTCTCGAGTTTGGGCTCTTAGATTAGTTTTGATGAGTGCCATAATAATATGCTAAGTATACATTGTACACAATTATCATTAAATTATTTATTAAATGTAGTGCAGTGATAGTCGAAAATCAGTGAGGCTCGGGTTCGAATCCTGGCATGTACCAATGAGTTTTTCAAAAACTTAAGTACATCTTTATCACTAGCTTGACGGTAAAGGAAAACATCGTGAGCAAACCCGCAGGTCTCAGAATTAATTCTGAGACATGTGTAAACAGACCCGGTCCGGCGATGGGCTCACCACCTATCACGTTTAGGGGTCCAATATATCTCGTGAAATGTGGGTATATCCAGTAATGGAATACCTCTGCCTACCCCCTCGGGGATAAAAAAGGCGTGAGATTATATTTCTATATATTATATTTATTTATTAAAAATATTTAAGTTCTTTATAAATTTATTTTTTTAGAAGAGGAACGATATTGAAATGACTGTTATGAGTATTATTTATTTATTTGGTATTTTGATGAGCTGTAAATATTATCTGCTTTAATACTACACTTTCCACTTATAGCCTCGATAATCACATCATTATCTCTTCTTTCATACTCATAAAATTTAACTTTTCTTTTTAAATTTGCTCTCACACAATTCATATCGTACCTACTTTACAATGCTATGAGATTTACGACCAATTGTTTAGTGATCTTATGATTAAAGGTATTAACAGACAACCCAACGGCCGGGCTACCCAACGGATAAGTAAGACAATTCGATTCTGCTTTACAGCGACTAAACTTATTTTAGTTTAGTCCTGTCTTTGTCTTACCCCAAAAAAAGAAAAGGGATAGAAGATAACCTACCGAATTTAGTCCTGTCAGAGGCTGTATTTTAATCGTGACTTCTTTACTTATGCACTAAACACGTTATGAAATGTCTTAGTTGACGAGACTAATTTTAATTTGACAGGACTAAATATCTCTCGTGTGTTTTCTTTTCTATGAGAAAGAAAATGACAGGAGTAAACTAAAATAACTTTAGTCGCTGTAAAGCAGAATCGAACACAATGCAATACTTACTAATTTTCTCTCTAACCTATAGCTCTGCCTCTGTCAGTTAACCCAACCCCTGTTCACAAGTTGTATTCCACGTAAGGACTAGTTATATCAAAATGTCAAAGCACTCAGACCTAAATATACCCTCTAAATGCCAGCACAGATATTTAGTCAATCCAAAGTTTCCCAACTCCCCGCCTCCGCTGACACGGCGTGAATATACCGCGACAGATGTAGTTCACCGATAAAACGATAGTACTTTATACCCCAGTTTGTTGCTTACGCAAAATTACGCGCGTAATTCATCGTTATAAGATTACAGAGTGACAGTGTATACGTCACGGCTGTAATCATTGTGGGATTGAAAATATTGTTGCGGATTAGTTTAGTTCGTGACTATTTTTGCTGCCGGTCTGCCAGAGATATAAAGCCGCGTTTTACGGTACAAGCGTGCTCGAATGGAGTGCTAATAGATGTGTCAATAGCCGGTCTGCTAACAATTCTGCGAGATAAAAGCTTATGTGTGGTTATCGTGAGACCCGCTGCTTTATAGGATGTAACACCGTGCGATTCCTGGAATTCTATAACACAGGCTAGACCTAGCTTAAGGTCCAGTCTCGATTAATAAAGACTTTGCACTGTATTTCGTCATTTTTTTTAAAAAGGTTAACCTGATTTTGTCTGAAAAAAAATATATTTTATTGTGGAGAGAAAATAAAAATACATTATTATTATTATTCACTGATTGGCAGCCGGCGTCCGAGTACACTCGGAACACGTGTTTACTTAATAAAAGTCTTCATTGAGTAGAGACTCGGTCCAAGCAGGCTCTTACCGTAAAAACTCTGCTTTATAGCCTGCGCAGACGACGGACTTTGTCCCTGGAGGACAAAGTCCCACGAATCGTAAAAAAATATGTCCGTCTCTTTTTGTCCTGTACCGCCCCTCGGTGTCCGCGATTATTCGGTCGACTTTTTGTACGCCATACTTTAAATCCCTCGTGTGCGTTACTCGATACAGTTGTAAGCGTTCTATTTTGGCGGACAAAAAAATACGGGGACAAAAGTGTGTCGTCTGCGCAGGCTATTAGACTGCATTGTAAATGTTTGCTGCTATATTATTCATTTGTTGATTATCCACATTTATTACTACTGTCCCCTGTATCATTCGCATCTATCAAAAATAGCTAAGGTTACGGATCAGTAGGTAGTTTAAAAAATTCCCTCATACAAACATACTAACAACTTTAATTTATAATTTTATGTTTCGTTAAAAGAGTACATTGCTTTTAATAAATAAATAATAATAATAAATAATAATCTCATCCCTTTTATGCCCGAGGGAGTATACCTACTTTTCACGAGATATTCTTTGGACGCCTAAAGAAGAAAGAAGAAAAGAAGAAAGAATCTGATAGACATCGCGCGTGTTGTGTATAGGTGGATTTCCAATTTTGGTACTAGAGACAATTGATCAACATTTGTAATCGAACGCAAAAAACGTATATTTGAGGTTGCGGTAAAGGAAAAACCCCGTAAAAATATATTTAAACAAAAACATTGCAATATACTTAATTATGTTCTCGTTTATTAATATTGCCAATTTAAATGAATTTGAAACTTAATTCTGTTGGCAATTAATATTGGTACTTGCAATAAAGTAACCGACCTTCAGGTTGTACTAAAAGTATCGGTCGAATTAAGGAAAGTGGTTTTGGCCGGTGACATGATGTATTGCAACAGTAGGCGTCGATTTATTTGATTTGTTAAAGATTAATACAAATAATATATGTTTTATAATGTTGACTTTGGCACGTGTTTCAAACGCCCAAGGAAAACTTGAGTGTATTGAAATTAAATTGGGAGTAATCATTCATTAGGATTAGAAATGTATTTCGATTTACATTTTATTATAAAATATTTACGTAATTAAAAGTTGATTCAATTAAATACATACTAAAAATTATGACATCATTTAGTACCTACATTTTTCATAATAAAATTTGTCTTTGGCACAAGATAAAAAGGAAATGGTTTTTTTAAGGCACTGAACATAGCGTGACAGCTTATAGAGCTATCAGTGAGTTTGGTAGAGACTTCAGGTGACCAGAGGGTTGACAGGTATCTCTGTCAAATGATCTAGCTATCCGGAGAGGCAATGCGGCCAGTCCTTAGGGCACTATCCCACGTGGTTCCTCTCTAGAGGACATTAAAATTAGTTTTTTTGTATATATTTTAAATAAATGTATTTTTCCTTACTAGCTGAATAAAAACTCTTTAATAATTTACGAAACCACCGTCTGGCCAGTGATAAATGCCTGCCCGGAATCGAAATCAAATCCATAAGGACACTCACCCTCCAAAGAATTCAGTTACATAAGTTCTTACGCACATAATAATAGCTGTGTGTGGTCACCACTAAACGTTTTAATAAACAAATGTCTTGCATAAGAAACTGTAACGGGGAAAATTGTTTCCTCAACGAAATTGCCGTGTCCCACTGCCTATAATCTCGGTATACTTGGTGGATTGCCGCCAATTTAGCGAGCAGATATGCGCGCACGACTTGTGTTTGGTGATCTAACTGTGCTACGTTTAGACTTAAAGCATAAATTACTCGGTACAAAGAGGTTCGAAGAAAATCATTATCAGAAACTTTTTCTTTAAACGTCTTTGACTCGGTAATTTGGTATCGAATCAATCAATTGTTTCTTTCTTTGATTACTCTAGTCTCTACGTATTTCTGGGTACTCGGAACTCTAAAACTTATAAGATTCAATCATAAAAGTTTCCAAAATTTTGCGTGACGCTTGCCCAGTGACCCGTTGTATGGTTCGTAAAAATTTCGATTCCAAAACTGCGTGTAGGGTAGGGTAGTGTGTATACGATTAAGTGAAGTATTTTATTTCTCCAAATATTGTTTAATAACAAATCATTTGGTAGAACTTTCAGACACTGTACTTATAATTTAATTATTATTATTTAAATAATATTTCAAAGTAAACATGGTTTATTTATCTGTATGCTATGTCAATAACATGCAAAAATAATGATTTTATCTCAAAATTATCATATTACCAAAATTCGGAAATATTTTAAATATTGATTTCATTGACGAGATCTCAATTTGCTACACTATATAACATTACCCAATGTTAACTATAACCAAATTATATTTTGTCCGTGACATTACACTCAATATCATCGTTAATTACCAACATTAATTAATGTTTACCCCTATTTAATGAAACATTGACATTTAAACTGACTTAAATTTTTTCGTAACATGTGTTACATTTACTTGAATAATTATAATGTATTCATCAACCTTAGATTAATGCTTCAATTCATTCAATGATATAAAATCCACTAAAAATGCCTTTCAATTTTGAAAAATTCTGACAGTTCGGTGGCCACTTGCCTAACACCATCTCCCAAGCCGCGGTGGGCTCGCGCTCGCTCGCGATTATAGCCTAAACTTCCTCAGTGTAAGGAAAGACACTTTACTCAGCAGTGGTGTGTTACGGGTTGATGATGAAATATATCAGCAACTATATCGTTCAGAGAAAATCAAACATGACGACAAGTAGCCCGATTGCCTAATAAGTATTATGAGTTCATATTAGACTTGCAGGTCATAATAAAGGTCGGATTACAAACGTTGGACATTTATGGAACTAACTGGCCTACAACCATTAGGCTGGCGTTACACTACTGCAACTGTATCAGGCTCTTAACAATGCACTCACGTTTGTAGAAAGCAGTTGCGACAAACGGAAGGACAGACAGACCGATATGTACGTGAACAGAGATAATTTGCGTCCAAATCCTGTGTTGTGCAATGAAATCGACAGTGCAAACATTATGGCGACGTTTGTGGAGCATGTAAATATTTTTAAATAGCTCTATAAAAAGGGTTAGTTCTTTAAACATATAAGTTTTTACAGTATTAAACCTTACTTTAAGTGATCAAACCACTAGAAATTGATTGTAACAAATCAGATAAAAATAGTAAGCATTTTTGGGTTCATCATTATGAAAGGATCGTAGAAAGTGGAAAGAAGTGGTATCTGCCTACCCCTACGAGAAAGAGGCGTGGTTATATGTATAATAATAATAATAATATAATCTCACGCCTTTTATCCCCGAGGGGGTAGGCAGAGGTATTCCATTACTGGATATACCCACAATTCACGAGATATATTGGACCCCTAAACGTGATAGGTGGTGAGCCCATCGCCGGACCGGGTCTGTTTACACATGTCTCAGAATTAATTCTGAGACCTGCGGGTTTCCTCACGATGTTTTCCTTCACCGTCGAGCTAGTGATAAATATGTACGTAAGTTTTTGAAAAACTCATTGGTACATGCCAGGATTCGAACCCGAGCCTCACTGATTTTCGGCCAGCTCTTTAACCGTCCGGGCTATCACTGCTCATATATATGTATATGTTATATGTATGTATGTATGTATTATTAAATAATGCTCTTAACTTAACTCATGTTTTATTTAAAAAATATCTTTGCACTCTATAACATCCTCACGCCTTTTATCCCCGAGGGAGTAGGCAGAGAGCAATGGAATACCATTGCTGGAAATACACACTTTAAACCAGTATATTTTATAGAACCCAAAACGTGACAGTTGATGAACTCATGCTTACACATGTCGCATACTCCATTCTTTTGCAAAATTACGTATTTTTTTGAATAACTCTTATGTACAAAACTGGCCAGTATTCGAATTAAAGCCGAAAGCATTAGAGACAGGCTCCCTAAATACAGAGCTATCAGTGCCGACAATTTTGCAAAAAGTCTTTAAACTTTTTAATTCTCAGCCCCGCTCACTCTTTTGTTTGTTGTGTAAACATAAGCAAGTTATAGCCATTGTCACACTATCAGCTACCAAATCATCACAATGGCAGCAGATCCAAAGTTACGTAATGTCTGTGAAAAGCGTAAATAATTAATTAAAATGCCTTTTTCATAGATATTAAAACACAAAAGCATCTTATAAAAAGATCAGCATTTCATAAACATTTCCAATTACGCGATATCAAAAAACTAATACCGGCGATAAGATCTTAACCGGTATTTTATTTCTTAACCATTGTGAATAGGTGAATTAATCGGTGTCTTCGGATCCGTGGCAATGTTTCCGCTCCAGTAACCGGAGTCAATAGTGATGTTTATCTATTTCGGAATCGGTATTGATATCCAAAAGCTCAAACAGCTACGATTGACGAGTTGATTTGTTGAAGTCATCATGTTTTTGTTTGTTGATTATAAACTATACCTAATGTTTTATGCAATAAAACATACATTTACTAGTATTTTTTTTTGTTTTCTGTTTACTTATAAGATTTAATTACAGCAAAATTATAATGATTTTTTTTTATATAAAAATATTTTATTTCTGTAGGTAATTAAAAATTACCTACACTTAGAAATGTCAATAGTCTAATAACAAAGCACTAAACACTTCCATGAAGATTGGCTAAATTACCTACTTATAGCTTTCCTTGGGTGGCTTGAAAAATTCTGCCAGTTAGTTGGCCACTAGCCTAACACCAATCTCCTAATCCGCGATCGGCTCGCTAGAGATATTATGGCCCATACCTCCTCATGTGTGAGGAAAGACCCTTAGCTCAGCAGTGGGCTGTTACGATGGTGATGATGATTTTTATAAAGTTTGCTTTTAACATCACGTTTGGAGAAAGTAGCTACATAATTATTGTCACAGCAATTACACATTATTATTATTATCACATTTTTCCTCGTTTAATGTAGGTATTACGTACCTAGTATTATAAACGTATGTATCTCGTGAAATGTGGGTATATCCAGTAATGGAATACCTCTGCCTACCCCCGCGGGGATGAAAGGCGTGAGATTATATTATTATTATATTATATTATAGACTTGTTTGAAAACATTGAATGTGGTCAAACATTCAATGTTTTCAATCCGACTCCCGTTCTTTATTACACATTCGGGAATTAAATCTATATGAATAGTGAAAGTAGTTCACGACGTTACCTACGTAGAATATTAAAACACTAAGTACTGTGCGTGTTCCGCACTCGGTTAAATCACGTGCTTTTGTTATGCAATAAGGGCATTGTGTAGAAACATTGCAGAACACATGATTTATCTATTCACAAATTTTTTGGTAAAACTTTATTTTTGGCCTTTTTACTTAGACAAAATTCACACACGGTTATTTAGTCACAAGCTAGACAGAGCTTATGCTATGGATATAAAACAACTGATAAACATTTACACTAATATTACGAAGAGGAAAGATTTGTATGTTTTTACGAATGAATTTCGTGGGTGAAACCGCGCGGAACAGCTAGTATTTTGATAAATATAAAAAAATCACGATGTTACCCCTGAACCTGCGAACTCCGACTCAGAAACCAGGGTCACTACCAACTGAGCCAATAGGCCCGTCTTATTAATAATCACCAGGTGAAAGTTTTTGTTAGCGAGTACCTAATACCTAGCTAGGGTGGTTGACTGTAATGAAATTAAATCCCGAGTAACGATTAATTAAAAAAAAAAACTTTCCAATGAACGTAAGTCCCAACATTGCATAAACAATTTTTAACTTTTATTTTCATATGTACGCTTTAGCTTAACAATATAGCTCTATGATATGATTTATGACAATGTAAGAAATATACAAAAATAAGTTCCATTTGTAATAATATTAGTGGTGAAGAACGGTATCGTGCTTCATTCATGTTTAGTCTGAGTTTCAATTTCTAGATCCAGTCTTGAGAACAAGATTCTCACATCCGTAGCATTGACCGAGAGCGAAAGTTTGCTAATACTGGTTTTTTATTTACTGTTTTTTTGCTACCTTAACATTCAGATATCGTACTGCGCTGGAATTATTTAATTTATTTTATTTACACTTATCTAACCTTGCTGCTTACCTTTGAATATTGTTTTCGTGTGGCTTACGAAAATTAATAACAATTTGAAAAAAATAATACAAACCGACTTCAACGAATAGCACTAAAAAGACTATTATTTGCATAATCAACCAATTAACTACTGTTAACCCGGTCCGGCGATGGGCTCACCACCTATCACGTTTAGGGGTCCAATATATCTCGTGAAATGTGGGTATATCCAGTAATGGAATACCTCTGCCTACCCCCTCGGGGATAAAAAAGGCGTGAGATTATATTATTATATTATATTAACTACTGTTACTGAACCTATTACGCTATAGCGAGTGATTTTCTGATGTCCGTTGAGGAGTTCCGTTCTCCACCTGAAGTTCTTCATCAAATTTTCACAAGACTTATATGGGAGTTGATGGACTAACCTTGACGTATACTCAATCAAACGAAAAAAATCCTAAGCTGCGAATTGAAAACCTCTTCCTTTTTTTTGAAGTCGGTTAACAAATGAGCAGGTGGTATAATGCGAGCGACTACCCATCGGCTATGAGCGCGCGTCTGTGTACTATAATATAATTATATACTCCATATAGATAAATCGATTAAAAATTGCATTTATTCAGATCGATCGATCATACTTATCTGAAATAAGATCACGTACAGACAATAGAGCAGATGCAGACATATAATGAAGCCCTAATCAGACTATTACGTAAGTACACATGCAATAGCTTGGCACGTAGTCTGCGCACGCGCCGCCACTTCCGACGTAACTGTTACACTTTACAGTAGTACAAAAAAGCAATGGAAATTGTAGATGCGGTTGAAATTGATTTTATAGATTACGCTTCGGAATAAGTGTAACTATTGTACTGTAACTAAATAAATTAACCAATTTCCTGATTGTTTATAATACAATGAAGCATTTTTTCCTAATTTCAAAATTAAAAAACTTTAACGAATTTCTAAGAATGCGTAAAATTACAATTTATTATTTAATTTGGAAAGTTTAATATTTTTTATAATTAAAAACTTGCCTACATTCAAGTTCGGGTCAAACCAACTATCAAATTTAAAAATAATCTGAAATGGATCTAGCGTATCTCACCGAAAGATCAATATGAAATAAGTACATTTTACAGATTGTATTACTTTACCTCAAACTCTGTGGTATAATAAACTGTCGTCAGTTTTTCACCAAGTATTATCATACACTTTAAGAACCCTAAATTAACGAGGCCATCGATTAAATTACATTTATAAAAAAAGTCTGAGATGCAGTTATTTAGTCTCACAAAGCCTGTTCTAGATCCAACCCACTGAAAAACATATTTATGAACAATTTTGATGAGCACAAAATGTTATATAATAAAAAATATACGGGCCTGTAGGCTCAGTGTCATTCCGAGTCGGAGGTTGCGGGTTCGATCCCCACTCAGGGCCAACATTTGTGTGCCATGTGTGACATGTCTGTTGGGTTCGTGCCTGGGAGTTTAATATTTATTTAAGTATGTTTATCAGTTGTTTAGCACCCGTAGCACAGGCTCTGCCTAGTCTGGGACTTAATAAGTAGTGTGTAAATGAAAAAGAAACTGATATAAACTGAACTGATAATGAATGAATGATGTCATCGTGATGATAACCAGTGAGGCTCGGGTTCGAACCCTGGCATGTACCAATGAGTTTTTCAAAAACTTACGTACATATAAATTACTAGTTCGACGGTGAAGGAAAACATCGTGAGGAAACCCGCAGGTCCCATAATTAATTCTGAGGCATGTGTAACAGACCCGATCCAGCGATAGGCTCACCACATATCACGTTTAGGGGTCGAATATACTCATGAAAAGTTGGTATTTCCAGAAATGGAATACATAAAATTTAAATTATAAACAAAGTTACAGCAACCTAAACACCACACATCAACTAAATCATCCAAAATCCACTTTCATAATTCTCCGTGCAAATGACTTGACGAATCGGCGACGTCACGACTAACCCGCGTGCGCCGGCGCCGCCTACGCGTTTTCATAACCGCATCACACCGAAATCGGGTCATTTAAACGCTGTCGCTCTCGTTCCGTGCCATTGAATCGTAGACAGGTACATGACATTGTGCCTGGTCAGTTTCAACTACTGCAATTGTTAATTTACTTCAAAAACTAGGGGATTTTTTTTATTTTAATAACATACACACTCGTAACTTATATGCCAGTGTTGAACAAGTTACTTAGTTTTTAAAGGTAAGAACAAAAATCGAATACAACGGTCATATCGCTTTCCTATACGAAACGGTTTTGTTAAGGAAAATTAAAAAGGCAAATAAGGACATTTTTTGTGGAGAAATGTTGTCAAAGTAGAGTTAGGCTAGCTTGAGCTTGTGTAGGTAGCTTTATCGATGTCATGGTCCTCTTTTTTACTGGTACGGGGTACCTATGAAAAAACTATGAACTGTATTTTAGTCTACTAAATATAAAACCAGTGTTAAAACCCGTACCCCTTATTCGTAACCTGAAAGCAATGTTGCAACTATGGAAATTCACGCAACAGTTTTAAGGTGAACGCGTGCGACCTTGACAGCTCCGCCTATCAGAACGAGAGCGAACTACTACTGGCAGCCATTTTCA
This sequence comes from Ethmia dodecea, assembly GCA_963855545.1. Lineage (NCBI taxonomy): Eukaryota > Metazoa > Arthropoda > Insecta > Lepidoptera > Depressariidae > Ethmia > Ethmia dodecea. The sequence goes on along the minus strand of OY979438.1, from coordinate 14,825,052 downwards.
CCTCCTGTGGAAATGCGCGCGAGGCCACTGTAGCTTTCACGGGTCAATTGTAATACTATGCAATTACAGTTTTCTACTGAGGTAAGCAATTATTTTCATTTATTTTTTTATTTGTTTTAATAAAAAATATAATAAATAAAATAATCTCACGCCTTTTATCCTCGAGGGGGTAGGCAGAGGTATTCCATTACTGGAAATACCCACATTTCACGAGATATATTGGACCCCTAAACGTGGTGAGCCCATCGCCGGACCGGGTCTATTTACACATTTCTTGGAATTAATTCTGAAACCTGCGGGTTTCCTCACGATGTTTTCCTTCACCGTCGAGCAAGTGATACGTACGTAAGTTTTTGAAAAAAACATTGGTTCATGCCAGGATTCGAACCCGAGCCTCACTGATTTTCGGCCGGCTCTTTAACCGTAAGGCTATCACTGCTCCTATTCCCCATATGTGTTGAATAAAAATCCAATTTAAGAAACTTTATTAAGAAATACAACAGGTGATCATTTATAACAAATAATAATATGCAAATTAATTGCACTATGGACACAGCTCTTACCACACAATTTACACCTGATTGAACTACAATCATTCAATGTCGCAAGAAGAATGCGCAATGTATGCTGATAACATAGCCCTAGGCTTATAGAGGAAGTTGCACTAACCGCCATAAAACTTTTAATAAGTGGTAAACGCTATGAAAGACGTATTACTGAGACTAGTAATTATTGGTTTGTAATAGGGGGTTGTCATGGTAACTAACTTGTTTCTTGCAGAATTAATTAGCAAAGAAGCTAAAGCTCTCGTTAGATATAACAAAAAATGATAGGTTTTTTTATATGCGACTAGCAGCGCCCTGCGGTTATACCCGCGTAGTATCCGTTCCCGTTCCCGCGTAGGTCCCGTTCCTGTGGGAATATCGGAATAAAAAGTATCCTATGTCCGTATCCTGGTTCTAAGCTACCTCCCCACCAACTTTCAGCCAAATCGGTTCAGTCGTTCTTGAGTTATAAATAGTGTAACAAACACGACTTTCTTTTATATATATAGATTCCAGAAGGCAAAGTTTAATGAAATACTGCATTTGCAGTTTCCTGCGAGCAACAGACTACGAATACGATTTTTAAACTTTTATTTGCTGAAAATTTATTATGAATAATTTTCCGCATTCCGTGATTAAAAGTAGCATGTCTATATTATTTCTATAAACAAGGAAGATCAATTTTCTATGACAACTAAAGACATAACTGGGAACTATCCACAGTGTGTCTTCTGTATAGTCAAAAAAATCTTACAATTTTGCAAAATAAGGAATAGGTAACCACTAAATAGTATCACGACTTTATCGCAAAACTAAATTCTTAGTGGTGGTAGTTTTATCCCCGAGGGGGTAGGCAGAGGTATTCCATTACTGGATATACCCACATTTCACGACATATATTGGACCCCTAAACGTGATAGGTGGTGAGCCCATCGCCGGACCGGGTCTGTTTACACATGTCTCAGAATTAATTCTGAAACCTGCGGGTTTCCTCACGATGTTTTCCTTCACCGTCGAGCTAGTGATAAATATGTAAAATGTGGGTATATCCAGTAATGGAATACCTCCGCCTACCCCCTCGGGGATAAAAAAGGCGTGAGATTATATTATATTATTATTATAAATTCTTAGTCACTAGCTCGTCTGTTTATACATTATTTAAAGGTGGCAAGTTTTGATACCAAATTAATAGTTTAATGCCAAGTAGTTATAATCCCTTTTGAAGGTTATCAACGTCATTAAGTTAAAAGGTAGCTAATAAACGAGCAAATTACTTTGCGCTCTATTCCCACGTCCGCCGAAATATTAGGTCATTATTCATTGCGTTGCGTTGCATTGGTACTTTAATATTACTTCATAACACGTGATGTATGGTGCAAGTAAAAGCGTCAGCTAATAGTGATAGTACTGCATTTTTACATGATAATAATAATATAATCTCACGCCTTTTTTATCCCCGAGGGGGTAGGCAGAGGTATTCCATTACTGGATATACCCACATTTCACGAGATATATTAGACCCCTAAACGTGATAGGTGGTGAGCCCATCGCCGGACCAGGTCTGTTTACACATGTCTCAGAATTAATTCTGAGACCTGCGGGTTTCCTCAAGATGTTTTCCTTCACCGTCGAGCTAGTTATAAATTTGTACGTAAGTTTTTGAAAAACTCATTGGTACATGCCGGCTGCCGGCTCTTTAACCGTTCGGGCTATCACTGCTATATGCATTTTTACATACATATTTATATATGGCACTATACCTTTTTTGACACATTTCTCATTGGTATTGTTATTTATTTTACATACTCTTATAGAGCCTGAAATATTAAATCTATATAAATAAAAATGAATTGATGTTCGTTAGTCTGATTAAAACTCCAGAACGGCTGGATAGATTTTGATGAAACTTTTTGTGTGGGTTAGAGTGGGTCCAGGGATGGTTTATACGGTGGCAGAACGACGTCTGCCCGGGCCACTAGTAAGTATTAAATTCCTGATAACCATACTTAAATACAAATGAACTCCGAGATACAAAACCACGACTTTTGACTCAGAAAGTACTAACGGGTTTATAAGACATTCAGTCAGTAATTTTAATTGAACTGCAGCATCTTAATCTATTGACTCTGATTTAATGTCCCAAAAGATTATTTTTTTTATCATCGTTCATATATAGCTCATGCCTTGTGTGTTCGTAAAAATGATGAATATTGACGTAAAATATATAAAAAAAAATACAAATGTGAATTTGTATTTATAGTATTTGCATCTGATTATACAGTTAGACTACTCAAAATAAATTTGCGTAAAGTGTGGCTGTGTGACTGTATAAATTTGCCCAACGTTATTTCCCCGCTAATATCTCGTGACATGCTCCATTCAAAGGTCGCACTGCACGTCCATGCGCACGAGCACTCATCTCGTTACATCCCATTTGATGCAACTAGCTGACCGCAAGGCATTAAAGGGAGCAATGACCCCCTTTTGTGACATGATGGACTTGCGCTCTCGATTTGACATACGATGTCCGGTAAATGCCAATCAAAAGTTTTGATTTCACTGAATATGAATAGTTACGGATTAATTAGATTAAAAGAGATTAGTGATGAATTTTTGAATTTTGAAGTTCAAACATTGCTTTTTGAATGGTCTTAATGTTTTCGCAGTGTAATTGATTCATTTATGTAAATTTGAAACTCACAAAAAATAAATGTTAATTTTAACGGTAATTCCGCAATTAATTCAACTGATACCTATAGACGGTATATTTAAATTCGTCATCATCATCTTCATCAACCACAGGACGTCGACTGCTGAATATAGGCTTGCCCTATTTTCTCCTAGACTGATCAATAGGAAACGGACTTTAACCAAGTCGTCTGTCCATCTTGTGGGTACTACTTCGATTGCGTAGTCTCCACTCCATCTTTCTGTCAAATCAGACTTCAGTTACAATCTAAAGATGTACCTAGCCCTCTGCCGCTTCAATTTCCTAATACGCTATCTCAATGACTTCTATTTGTATCTCCTCATTTCTAAATCGATCACTAATCAAAACCATCAATAGCACATAACACGCATCAGAATACTTGTTCAAATAATTTGACAAACTGTACAAAGACATGAATGCTAAGATTAATCGAATATTAACGAAGGGCCACCATAAATCTTCAATAACAAACAAATGACAAACAACCCGAAACGATTTCCAATCAAAAAATCGTTAGCATCGAATCGATAATCGGAACATCGAATCGATTCGTCGACATCGGACAATCGATCATGTTTTGAAGACTTGCGTGGAACAGGTCATCGTACCGTGATAAATGTTTTGCGGTCGACTTGCATCATTGTGATGGCTCATTAAGTTCATATGCTCTTCTCAATTTACATGGGTTACAATCGTATTACAACATCGAAAAAGTATAATAGTATATTTTATTTAATATGATAAAAACGGCAAAGATTTAAAAAAGTTTTAGTGAGTCTTAATTGTTCACACTATAATAATAACCTTAAACGTAATAATGTTAGTGGTTATCTTAGTAGATATTAATACATGTCCCATCCCATGTATGACTAATAATTAATTATTTACATTGCAACTTTTGATAAACATAACTTAGTCGCCCTCTAGCCACCTGAAGCCTGATTACCAATTTTGCAATATTGCGTTTCAAATCACACTTTTTATGGAGAGGTAACGACATAGCTAAATAAATACAGCAATGACTGATGGTTATGACAATCTCCCACGCTCCCACAGGACAGATATACGTCCAGCTGTGAACTTTTGTAGGTGTAGCAACACTACATAGAACGCGCCAATAGACGACCGAGTTCTAAACCGCGCTCTCGAAGTTTTCTAAAATAAATGAGTTAGTATAAAAATACAACTGTCCACCATCAACCATTGGACCGCGGCGGTGGCGGAAGATCTTCCCTTTTCAGAAGGAGCATTCCACCTCCGCTCCTCCAGATAGGTTAAATAGCTTTTACCTCAGGCTTCGCTCGCGCACGTTTATTTCACCCCGTTAGGGGTTGAATTTTGCAAAATCCTTTCTTAATAGATGTCTACATTGTACAAGCTATATATGTGCAAAATTTTATATCTCTAGACCCGGCGGTTTAGGCTGTGCGTTGATATATCACGTATTAGTCTGTCAGTTTATCATTTTATATATAGATTATGAAATACCCAATATGAATAAAATATCGAAAAACGTCTTATCATGTTGATACTAGAGTGGTATTTATTTCTCATTAGAACTTCCTACATCAAGAGAAAGTATAACTATTATCGTAACTGCACCGCATTAATCAACATTTGAATCAATGAAATCCAATTGCACTAAAAAATTCAGTTCACTCTCGTTTGAAAGAAAAGAAAAAGTAATAGTAGGCGTGGTCCATTCAATCTTGTATTGTTATCGATACAATGCCTGATTAGTGTCTCATTGATAGCGTTATAATAAGAAAAGTTACGTCATTTTTCTTTTTAAAAGCTTTTATTTAACTTGCAATGTATGTATGTAAGTATGTATGTAAGTATGTATGTAACTATGTATGTTCGGGTGGAATCTTGCAACTCAATTTTTTATAATTATTTTTTATGTAATCATCCAGAGGCTCTTCTTTCAAATGAATTTATTTAACTATCTATATCTCAGTTTGATACAGCTGAAAGTCCTCAGAAACTATTTTGTTCCATTTCTTAATACTGACAATTGAAAAGTGCATGTAGTTATACTTTTGGGGTCTTTCTTATACAACAACAGTAACAACTGTCGAAAATCATGACGTGACATTTTCGCAGCTTTTAACAATATCATATAATAGCGTTAGTGATAGTAGAAAGCTCTTTATCTAAGCCGTTTGATTCTTCTATAAATCGCGATGCTTTGACTATTCGTATTCTTGATAACAGTTTAATGTGAACTAAGTCATTTCAAAATGAAGATTTTAACGTAAATTATTTCATCACTATCGATGGGTACGAACGAAGCTGTCTTCGGCTCACAAATTAAACTAATGGCATTGAAAAGTTTGTAGATTATCTATTGTGATTAACGTATGACATAGCATGTGAGTGGCCTCAATGCGAGAATCAAACCAGTGACCCTTAGCACGTCAGTTCACAATTAACGTCAAATTGATCGCCATTCGCTCTACATCAACAAATGACTATCATTTACTGATTACCGAAACACGTTGAAGCTCAATGACGTTAGAAATCAAGAGTCTTTGTAACCAGCGAACACTGATTCAGATGTCTGATTGCGACACGACCAAGGTCGAGGTTATGTGCCTGATCTTGCGTATGCGCACCTCGCCGCTGCGTACTTGCAACAAGACTTGGACTACGCTGTAGATTTAGACTTAACCCTGGTAAGGATGGCATAGGTTTCCTGTACTTTGAGGCCCTCCCTTCCCCCCCCCCTCTGGGCACCGGGTTGGGGAGCCCGGTGCCCGGAAGGAGACAGGTCCTCGAGGTGGAGGGATGACATGGGCAGTGTTTCCCCATGTCATCCCTGACTGGAGATATTTTGTTTCTTGAGTCCCCAGGTCCAAATTTATGACCACCGCTAACGGGGTTGCGGAAGGCATGCTCGCGCCTTACCCCTGACCCCGTCCCAAGGCGGAAAGAAGAAACACGGTGGGGGTTTAGCCGGTAGGAGTCCGGCATAACCCTTCGCTCCCATAGGCGGAGGATTTCCAAAAAAAAAAGATTTGCTGTACCTTCGTTTTACCAGGGTTTTTTGAGCGTGATAGGTGGTTAGCCCATCGCCAGGCTAAGGTGCTGTTACACAATGCTTAGAATATATTCTGGGGCCTGCAAGTTTTCCCACGATGTTTTCCTTCACTGTTAAGCTAGGCAGTGTAGATAAGTGGTTGGAGTTTGTTTTGGTTACAAGCAATGTAGATCAAGGTATATCTCAGAATTAGCAAGAAGAATTGCCTCTTGAACCAAAACTGGATTGAGAGACAGATGGTTCTCACTCCTAACATCAGTTTTGTATTCGTAGGTGTCCTGATGTGTATAGAAATACATATTAGAACTTCAAAAGTAGAAAAGAAGTAAGGAAAATAATTAGAAAGAAAGAAGAAGAAAGTAAATATACTTATTAAAATAGAATAAAAAAAAAATATATCGGACTTTCCTAACGAGACCCTACTCATCACAAATTAAGCAACAAGATTCCATCCAACGATTCACTAAAGATGAATGTCCATTCAAATTAGAATGATGCCCAACGACTGGGAAGATATGCTCGGATGCTCTAAAATCAAGATGATAAATTATTTACTAATTACATTGAGTTAATAAACTTAGGAAAGGAACAACGGCCACCACAAATCACTTTCATCATAGTGAGTTTCCATATAACTACATTGGTACGGATTAACCACTTCGATTTGAGAACAAATAACTCTACCTCACAAGTGTAGCAAATATAGTATTTTTTATATAAAATAGAAGGGGGCAAACGAGCAGTCGGGTCACCTGATGGCAAAGAGATTTATATAGGGCATAGAGAGGGCATTGGGAATATTTTCATACAAAACTTTGAAGCCTAAGCGTCATGTCCTTGTCATGTCAGTTAGTATGAACGCGAGCTGTCATTCTCTCTATGCCCTATTATATTTAAATCTCTTTGCCTGATGGTAAGTGACTATACTCGCCCATGGACACCTGCAACTCAAGAATACCTACACAAATGTAAAAGCTTTGTACTATAAAAAAAGGTTTATAGAAACCGATTACTTATTATTTTTATAAAGAAATTATACTTCAATAATGTAAAATAATAACGTAGAAGTATCGTACCTATTCCAGAGCCTAGAGTAAATATATGTATACACAGTTTTTATAATTTTTCAGGCAAATAATATTAATTTATCAATGTTATCATACATTAAAAAATGCGTATTTAGTGCAGAAAGAGCTTCCTTGAAGACTATTGAAGACTTAAGAACAGTAAACTGTAGACCCAAAGGCATCCTTTTTCTGGCAGCGTTATTAATTTATTATCTATGGAGCTGTCGAAAGTCTCATCTTATTACGTCACTAGTGACCCGCCCCGGCTTTGCACGGGTGCAATGCTAACACTAAAACCTTCCTCTTGAGTCACTCTATCAATTAAAAAAAACCGCATCAAAAGCCGTTGCGTAGTTTTAAAGATTTAAGCATACAAAGGGACATAGGGATATAGGGACAGAGAAAGCAACTTTGATTTATACTATGTAGTGATAGGGATATACATAGTATGTGATTCGCGCTTGAATTTTGAATTACTCTATCGCCAAATATACCTAATGGTTATATCCCAAGAGCCCAGGCTTGTCAGACCTTCGTCATTTTGTAAAACCTCAAAGTTTGTCTGTGTATGTCCCTACTACAGGTGTAAACGATCCCCGAATATGAAGTTTGGACAACGGTTCCTTTGGAAGTTATCAAGCAGCAAAGGTCCATAAAATTGCACCTCAAATTCGTTATAGTGTAAAGCCCAGTTTTTATATATATTTTATTCGGATTAATATTAGAAATCACGTCGTCCATTGTCAGACACTTGGTGCCGTGGAAACCCCCTGTCAGACACCCTAGAATCATGGTGAATTGATATACTTATTGATATATTTTTTTTACACTTCTATACTTTGACGATGTTATTGAAATGATACTTTTTATATTGTGCAATAAAGGAGCTATAAGATAATATTTTTTATTTAGTCTTAATCGTTATAGTGTACTTCTGAGCGACGGAATTCTTAAAAAAATAGTTTCAACATTTTGGTTTTTTGTAAGTTACTCCGTTTTTTTCTATGGACTGATAAAAAGTTTATTACAGAAATGAATTTCTCATCCTTGAATTATATGAAAATGACATCAAACTTGGCCTAGTAGCTATATGTGGGCAGAAATCATGTCATGAAAGTATACCCTCAATTCACCATGATTCAAGGGTCTGACAGGGGGTTTCTACCGCACCAAGTGTCTGACAATGGACGACGTGATTTCTAATATTAATCCGAATAAAATATATAAAAACTGGGCTTTAAACTTTAACGAATTTGAGGTCCAACTTTATGGACCTTTGCTGCTTGATAACTTCCATAGGAACCGTTATCCAAACTTCATATTCGGGGATCATTTACACCTGTAGTAGGGACATACACAGACAAACTTTGAGGTTTTACAAAATGACGAAGGTCTGACAAGCCTGGGCTCTCACTCTATTAGTTACGGTTAGGTAAGCTATTCCAGTCTGCTATCACAGTTCCGTGGCGAATTCCATCACCATTTTCTTATTGGGTCACTCCCGAGATGTTATCTCAATCTGTCGAAGAAATGGTCTCGGTCGGACAGGCTTTGATTGCGCCGCCGATGCGCCGGCGCCGGTGAAAGTTACGATTACAGCAATCGAGTTATTAGGTAGCCTGATGTAATAATCGACTCTTGCACTTTTTGTCGATATATGCTGGTAATTGTTACCGATAAACTTTTAATAGTAAGCTTTTGCTTTTTTCTGTCTATCTGGGCATATAAACACCTATTGACAACGAAGCCAATAAAATAAAACACAATTGATTTTTAATTGTTACTGTGCCCATTGGAACCGCGCGGTGCTCGACGTATTAATGGTCCGAGTATTCAATAAATGCGAAAGTAACTCTATGTGTCTATTTGTTACCTTTTCAAGGCTACACCGATGTATCGATTGTATAAAATTGGGCACGATTATACTCGTAGTTTACACCTCGCGGTTACTTTTCAACCCGGAAAAACAAACATCATCATCTCGTAACAAGGCACTGCTGAGCTATGGCTCCTCTCTAAGCATCCAAACATAGAAATATACAAGTATGGCAGAAATTACCTACTCAAGTCACAAAAACTAAATATCAATTGGATATCTTACAACCTAATACACCTAGGACATAAGCTGTAAGTATTGTTTAGGGTAGCTTTACAAATATTGCAAATAAACTGCAAAATACAGAGACTGAACTTAGTAATATCTGTTAAAAAAAATTGCCTTCCGGTGTACAATGTATTGGTACTTACGAAGTAGTGTGATCCTCATACCATCATCATCGATCCGTTTTTACAGCCCACTGCTGGGCAAAGCGTCTTTTTTTCACAGATGAGAAAGTTTAAAAAATATAATTATGTTACCTGCAACAAGATAAACAATATATAAGTACATTGACAATCGTTACTTGTCATTGATAATAATTAGAAATTTCGAATTAAACATCCAACATCTGTCAAAACTATTCAAGCACATAATTTCCCTGAAAGCATTTTCATCGAAAACAACCATATATTTTTGGTAGCAAACAATACAACAAATAAAATAAAACTCTACACGGCTGTGTTAAGACGCACTCCACAAAATCAAGTAACAATCACTATTCATGAAGGATTCGAAGAATTAAAACATTACTCAGGGTTAAACTTAAAGTAAGCACAATTTATTTGACAAAAATGAATGAGTTTTCGTATCAAGTGTATTTTATTATTCCGTTATAAATAAAGGTGGTTCAGAATATAAATAAAAAGAAGCAGATAAATTATGTCCAGGTACAGGCTTTTTGCTTACACAGGATAAAGAATGACGATGAAGACTTGCTTGTTTCCTCACCCAATTTCTCAGATTCGTGGACAGCATCCAAACAACTTTTTTGACAGAGAAACGGGATCCGACAGAAACGCATTGCGAATTTTAAACAACACGGTACTTCTTAGTGACACCGAAATATTTGCGTTAACGGTTCATTGTATTTGGTCAAGTGAAACAAAAACAAGCATACCAAAAGGTAGGTTGGAAACGAATTCTGAAAGAAAGAAGACAAGTTCCAAGTGATTACCTTTAATTTTAACTCAAACAGATTCCAAAAGTTTTCTGTCTATTAAGTACATTTACTTACTGAATGTAAGCAATAAAAAATCAAAAATTATCTTAAAAGGTTAACGCAATTATAGAAGAAACTTTAAACGAAGTTAACAATGACCCATCCAAGAAGCCTAATTTCAACAACACAACAAATGAGATAATCAGAAACAAAGGTCAGATCATTAGGAATTGCCAATAATTCAACCCCATCTCAAATGTGATACGTCAATTAGATGCACGCCGGCGACATGGTAGACGGATCGGCAGATGTCATTGAGATACAGAACGATTGTCCGCACCATAACAATGGCCCGTGATAGGGCATTGTGCTGTCTGAAGAATACTAGAGGAAGCAGAGGCCGTGTATAAACCTTGGACGGCTAAATAGCCGAATGCAGTGATCGACGCTTCTCCACACACAATCACATCGACTGTCAGGAGATATTAATTGCAAATGCAAAATAGGGTTATGTAGGGCACAGAAGCGGAACTGATTAATTTCCGTTTTAAGACAATAGGTCGTTAGCACGAGTTGTATAATCTGCTCTGGTTTCTGTTGGTTATGGGAGGAAAGCAAGTCTTACTGATGACGTTCTGAGATAGACTTGATGTTTGTAAACAATGTGCTATTGGTATAATCGGTAAAACTGATCTCAGCTTTACTCTTCAGTAGTAAATTTTAGGACATATCTGTTATGTAGTTACTGTCTTTCTAAAACTTCTACTGTATTACAACATTTGAGATTTTGCGCAAAACTCTTGTGCGATATTCGATTTGTTAATCATTTTTTATCTCCAATTTTAAGATACTCGTAATTTTTCTTTAAAAAAAGGTTTGATTTGTAATTTATAGCACGAAAAACTGGCTATTAGATAATAAACTCTTTTGTTTTCATGGCGATTTGGTTGTTCAGGTTATCGGCACGCCCCTGTCTATTAAGAAACGTTTAAATGTTTTGTAAGAGAGGCGTTGTTGAATTAGAGCAGTCTACATAATATACCTATATTTCAAGGTAACACACAATGGGTTCGATTCTGCATTATAGAAACTTATTTTAGTTTATTCCTGTCTTTATTTTACCTTAAAAAAAGAAAAGGGATAGAAGATAACCTACCGAATGTAGTCCTGTCAGAGGCTGTATTTTAGTCGTGACTTATATACTTATGCACTAAAGACGTTAAGAAATGCCTTAGTTGACAGGACTAATTTTAATTTGACAGTACTAAATATCACTCGTCTCTTTTCTTCTTTATGAGAAAGAAAATGACAGGACTAAACTAAAATAAGTTTAGGCGCTGTAATGCAGAATCCAACCCAATGTCTGACTATTATACCTTTGTACTCGTATTTAAGCCCTGACCTCTGTGCGTTTACTTTCAAAATCTAGATTTGAAATAGAACCGACAGCTTTCAATCTTATTACAATATTGCAATTGAAATCAATATTTATTCCAATATGCCAACATGTATTAAAATGTGATTGCAAAACTTAGGTATTTACCGATGACCTAGTTGTTTGTACAGTCAACAAAGTTGTTAGGGTTACACGGCCAGTAACTAAGAACTCATTTTTCTGGGGTACTCATAAATAAATCTTATTGATTAATGTTTATTTCGAAAGGTATCTTTGATCCCTACAATTTCCAAAAAAAAAACTATAAATACATTTACAGCTTTAAGAGAAAACTGAATCTTAGTTTTTGGTCATGTAACACTAACAACTTTGTTGACTGTCTTTGTTGAGTCTAAAATAAATTCCTTTAAAAAAACATAACTGTGTTTTTGTGGCAGAATCATTACTAAGTAGTATTTTATTTTTCTATACTCAAGAAAATTTAAACCTCGGTTTTAATTCACTCTGACTGACTGAGTTAAATGCGTTATTAATGCTCAAAATATGCCAATTTTTTTCTAGAATTTGGGGCTTATTGTCTAACTAGCGGTTCTGCGCGGTTTCACCCGCGTAGTTCCCGTAAGATGAAATAATTTCTCCCGTTTTTTACATGTGTGGTAAATGTTTACCACTATATCTTTGCTCCTATTGGTCGTAGCGTGATGTTATATAGCCTATAGCCTTCCTCGATAACTGGACTATCCAACACAAAAAGAATTATTCAATTCGAACCAGTAGTTTCGGAGATTAGCGCGTTCAAACAAACAAACAAACAAACAAACTCTTCAGCTTTATAATATTAGTATAGATAACAACCGAAATCGCAATCGGCTTCGTTGATTTTTTTTCTTTATTGTTTGGAGAACGAACACCCTATATTAAATTTGTTTTCTGTTTCAAACGTACAATAAAATTAACGATCGTTTAAGTAGTATCGATCAACTATAGGTACTGCAATAGTGACAAAATGGTTATATTTATTGTAACGTGACAGCGTCAAAATTATTGAACAGACTCTATTACTCAAGCTATCACTACATGGTATAAAACAAAGTCGCTTCCCGCTGTCTGTCCCTATTTATGCTTAGATCTTTAAAACTACCCAACGGATTAGGATGCGGTTTTTTTAATAGATAGAGTTATTAAAGAGGAAGGTTTTAGTATCAGCATTATACCCGTGCGAAGCCGCGACGGGTCACTAGTTTCATTATATAAGTATTTATAGTTACATTAAAATACATCGGTCTAAAATTATCACTAAAATATGTCTGCCTTTCTAGTTTTAGCTACAATTACTACGAGAAGTGTTCCGACCTTGTCAAGTTGTCTACTGTTACGGTACAACAACGAAATAGCGGAAACCGAGGACTAACCGGTGTTTTCGTAACGTTTGGGTAATGCCACAATTGCCCTTAATGACTACGCTTGTACCGTGGAATTGCTAAGAAATGGCTTCATTCTAAGGCGCATTTACAACAGTGCTCTAATTCGTTAATGGGTTAATGGTAAACTGTCTGATGTTTGCTGAGTTTAGAACGATAGAAGCACAATGTTATTAGTTTTTAATGGTTCTTACAGATTGAAAACTGACCCAATTCGTGATAGCTTCTGCACACTTATAAATAAAGGCAGTTATATATATAATCTCACTAGCGACCCGGCCCGGCTTCGCACGGGTGCAATGCTTATAAGATTTTCCCGCTTTTCTGTTGATTTTTTTCCTGAATTTTCTCGAATCCTTCCTCACGGAGCCCAAGACCTTTCCAACGAATGCATAACCGTGGAAATCGGTTCGAGCGTTCTGGAGTTATTGCGTCAGGAAGGAAAACCCGACTTATTTTTATATAACAGAATCTTGACTTACAAGACTTTCTGATTAAAAGCAAATGAAAATATTATGGCCTATATTTTGTCTCTATTTCTTCTTTCTACTCGTATTTATCCTTGTTCTTAGTGTCCTTTAAAATTAATTTCTCGAGGATAAGCCTCGATGAGGCATCCAAATCATCCAATTATTTCCTCCGGGTTCTATCACGACGACAGCAGTTCATTGGAACTCTATTATTGCAAATATTTTGCCATATAATTGACTTTTTATTAAATTTTAAGGGCTTGCTTATCATTTCCGATTCCGAAATTAATCATTAACTAGAAATCAATCGCTATCACAGCGATTGCAAATACCTATAAAAGAAACTCGTATTCTAATGAGAAACATCACAGCACCCACGCTTACATCAGTTGTGACGTAGAACTTTCACCTTCGATCGCCCAACGCCATTGAACTTGTAAGTTGTATAACACGCGGTTATGGCATCTCAGGTTTATCGGAGACGGAGTTCACGACCAAAGAATATGATTTTCTATGACCTCTGCTGAAGATATCTATGGAATCGTTGCTATGCGTATCGATAATTTTGATTGTAACAATTTCGCAGAATGGTGGTTTATCTAAATTTGTCCAAGTATTAATTGATTATTAATTAACCGGACTAGGTTGAAGCCAATGGATGAGGACCGAAAGTTGTAGAGAGCTATTGGGGAGCCCTATATCCACCAGTGGGCGTCCAGTAGCTGATATGATGATGATGAACGGAGTATTGGAGCAATGCCATTTTGTAGGTAGAGTATATTACATAGCAACAATACTAGGCAAACAATATTATAAAAAAAAACACAAATAAAACCAGATTACTTATTTAAACTGACATTATTGTTGCCGTAGTAAAATAATATAGTTATAAAAAGGAACTCACTATCTTAAAGCACCTTCTCAAAGAATTCACTTTCAAAGAGTATTAGCTTACATTTATCTGGAAACGCAAATCCTTTTACTGTAAACGTATCTGCAATTTTCCCTTCAATCTATTTCATTCTAGACTTACAGATCAAGCATTTAAACTCGAGTCTATTAATGCACAGGCCACCGAAACCGTGCTATCAATCTTATACAAATGTCTATTATTGAGACTTGTTTGTAGCATTGTATTATACAATACTCTCTTCAACTCTCTTTGTTATATTATTGCTCATGCTTCACAAAGCTTGGGCTTGTCGGAAGATGTCACGTGTCTCGTCTCAACTTTAGTATAATATAAGGTCTCGTGATTTGCCGTTCCCATTGAGTCATTACTTTAATCCTTATTTAGAGACTGCTTTTAAAATTCTGGTTTTATTACAAATTTTTGTTTCTTAGATCTAGAATTTGAAGCATTGTGTTTAGTATCAGTCAGTCAGGTAATATTTTTTTTTATTATTTAGATTAAAGGATAAAAATTGACATAAGAAATGAATGTTTGGAGGTCAAAGTTAGATAAGTACCATTAGTTAGAGACATACATAATTGTTAAAACACCTAAAAACATGACTGCCTATACAGGCACTAAATAGTAGATTGTTATACAAGGGTCAGAAGGAATCAATTCCCATACGAGGTATTTAGACGCCCGAGCGCAGCGAGAGCGGATATAGTCCGAGTAGGAATTGATAACTTCCACCCGCGTTAAACACTCTACTTTTCATTTCGAATTCAAGGAAAGTAAACAAAAAAAATACTTACAATTTTACAAAAATTCAAACATGCAAAAACGCAATAATACTTACCTACAAAATAGTGTTCTGTGCTTATTAGTGTCGATGAAAAACAAGATTTTGAATTTCGGAACAGCTTACCAAATTATTACTCTTTTTTTAATTTTAAATATTGAACGCGTACCGCCCCGCGCGCGGGTTTGTTTTCTATTGTTTATACCTACACTCACAAGGCCGCACCTTTTCTACGAGTATACTCGTAGTAACTACTGTCATGTTGGCAGCATACGTGTCAAGGTTTACTTAGAGTTATCAAATAAACCGCTTTACCGCGAGTCTGCGCTAACCCTTACGTATTACGAAAAAATGTATTTGCTACCATTCCTTTTCTAATTACGTTAGTTATTGGATCTGCGATTGAGATTTTATTGACTATTAAAAATCCTAAACGAAGTTAAACTGTACCGCGATTGGTAATCACAAATTCAACGGCGGTGAGTCACTTTGATTATAATTTTATTCATAAACAGGGGATTGATTGGGAAACTTATGATTTTATTGATATTATTTTGCTGTGGCAGCTGTACATTAAAGCAATTTTTTTTTATTAGGATGTAGTATGTGTGTAGTGGGTCCCACGAAAAATAAAAGAAATCTAAATCTCTAAGGTGAGATTTAGATTTCTTAACATTGACATAAGTCATACTAGCGACTGTTGACATCGCCATAAATAATTATATCAAAATAAATAAATAAATAACTATATCAAAAGCGACTCTACGTCATCTACGTTTGTGGTAATAGTGCGTCCTTCCGACAAATTCTTACTGTCTAGTATCAGAATGTGGTTCACCTTTACTATCGAATAGGATATAAGTATATCTCTGTGATTGTCAACATAATGCCACTCTCGAGCTTATATTATGGCAAAGATTATAATTTGAAAAGATTTTTTCGTAATCTTCCGTAGCCGCGAATACTAAGTAATGAATAAGAGATGAATCGAAGGAATTTATAAACTGTCATCGCCTACGTGAATTTCTTCCTCATTGCACAAAAACTTGAAGTCAAGTGCTACATTAAACTTTAAATAATTACAGTGCAGGGCTGTTCAGGATCCAATTTTGTTGCTAGTTTATTATATAGCACAGTTCTTTACGAGGTTCTTACACCCAGATCTACAACAGGTATCTTGTTACAATGATTTTGTGAAACTATATCACGACTTCGACGGGCCTTACCTATTGCCTCAGTTGGTAGTGACCCTGCCTTCTGAGCCGGAGGCTGCGGGTTCGATCCCCGCTCGAGGCCAACATTTGTGTGCGTGAACATGTCTGTTGGTTTCGTCTCTGGTTGTTTAATATTTATTTAAGTATGTTTATCAGTTGTTTAGTACCCATTCGTTTTAGAAAAATAAAGCATTTTTTTATTATTTATCCTGTACCCACAGGGCGAATATTGTATTCTAATGTCTGTCATAAACCCTTTAAAATTCACATCCTTGATTCAGAATTTTGTGGAGTCTACAATCAACAAAACACGAATACCTGGCGGATTCTTGAAAACATTTTTCATGCGGATAACGTTTGACCGAATGTTTTCAAATAAACTATAGCCTGCACATATGTAGCCCCAAATTCCAACCTCAGCGTACATTCTCAGCTCACAGGATATCTCCTAAAGGGTCTATAAAAAAGGCTCTGGTTTTTTCCAAATGGAGCTTTATCCAGTTCACTTGAGAGTGAGCGGCCGGGCGGCCTCGGCCACGCCTGCACCCAGCGGTCACCATGCGGAAACCTTAGCATTTGACGTAAAGCTGGTAAGACCAATTATATTGTTCTAGAACAAATGTTTTTTATATAGAATTTGTTGTAAACCACATTCCTCGCGACAGCTTACTTTGAGACCTTTTTGGCTACCAGCATCTTTTACGCACCGTTGTTGTTGACATAAAATATTGATATTATGAGTTTTTTTTTTAGTTTTATTCACAAGTTTCATATTTAAATGATTGGTTGGGCAGAGACATTAAACTAGCGTCTAGTTTATTGTGAAATTTTACAATATCGTTAAATAAAACAGTTACATGGTTTTTAGGTGATCCTTTTAACTATATTATTGTCGTTATAAATGTAATGCAAAGACCAAAAGTTGTATGTTATAAACACTACATTGCACGTAATTTTTTAGGTCTTTGTTTACTTACAATTGAGTAAGGAAAAATAAGGAAAATTCATTCCCCAGATAACATAATTTTGATGGCATTTTTAAAAAAAAATATGATAAGATTTAAAAAAAAATTTCTCAATCCATCAAAATATCAACAAGAAAACTTTTCTATTGAACAATTAGAACAGGAAACTAATGTAGCACGTGTGAATTGCCATAGACTACATTTTTAATGCATTTGTCACTTGATCAATGTCTCTTTCTAATGTCTATACAGGTGTACATTGATACGCTGACTGTTCTCTTCTGACGTAGCGACTTGTTTTAATAGTGCTATAAATGGGTGAAGGCATATAGGTACCAACTAATATTCTATTGAAAGCTTATACGACACTATAACTTTTCACGAGAAATTCTCCAGAATTTGTTTTTAGGGACGTTTCTCTCTTTTATCTCACCCATAATTGTTTAACATGGCTTTCATTGTGCTTTTGGTGTTCTACAAGTTCTTGCCCATTAATCCTTTTTCATTCAGCATAATGCATTTTTCCAGACTCGAATGACACTGACTACATACTCATATAAATGCAGCTGGGAAATACTGGGGAAGAAGAGCCGAGCACCGCGCTCAGTGGCGTCGTGGGAGAGACATACATATAACAGTAGATTACCATAGGTTTTGTTAGGTAAAGTTTTATTTAGATAAAGACATAAAGATAGAACAGAACAGAATTAGAACAGAAGACTAAAAGTTAAACTAAAACTACTAAACTAAACTACAAAATATGTAAAAAATAAGCCCCCGTGGCAAGGTGCCCATCACGCAGGTGGCATTCCCGCGCTGGATGGATATCCTTTGCGCGAGAAAGTCGCCTGCTCGGGGGTCGCTGATGCTTCTCTGAGTCGCCTGCTGAGCTCCTTGAAGAGCCCGTGCGCGCCCGGACCCCACGGACTAAGTGTCTCGACACCAAATTGGTTTTTGATAATGGTAATGTAATTTATCAAGAAGAACATTTGATCACCACCAATTCATGGGATGGCCGTAAAAAGCAACAAATTTATAGAACCACCTTCGCATTTACTGCGTGGATGCAAGTAAGACAAACACCGTCAAACCATATCGCTTCTTTCAAGTCTATTGCATATCCAACACCAATCTCTCTGACAAACATCCGGTCCATTTTGGTGAAAGGGTATGAGACCTTCACACGGCGAAGGTCGGAGCACCAAGCGAGAATACCAGACATTTAATACTCGTGAGCGCTTCCGTATTGCAAGTAACTTTATTGTGATCGTAAAACTGGACAAGACGCCTTGTATGGATAGTGCGATGCCATTTATTAAAGTTCAACGGAATTGTTTCGAGATCCTATAATCTGGATCTTTATGAGTTTTTCCCCTGAGTTTGTTGCTGGTTGTTGGTTTGTTCTGCATTTGGAATCAGTAACTTGGCGGTATAGATAGACTGCTGTTTCCACGGACGAGTTTAGAGACCCTTGTTATTAGACTATTGACGTTTCTAAGTATATTTTTATTACCTACAGACATAAATGAATTTTGAATTTCTTTGCAGAAATAACAGATTCAGAGCAGGCAGAGGTATTCTATTTTGAGAGGTACCTACTTCTCAGCAATGATTTTTCAGACGCGACAATTGTTGAGCTCGTCACCGGACAGGGGTGCTGTTACACAGGCCTCAAAACCAATGATGTATACCTTCACTGTCTAGGTAGCGATTTATAAACATACATTACGTAAGTTATTATAACTCATTGGTACAGTCAGAAGGACGTAGAACTTGACATATTTGATTTTGTAACGTTCTTATTACAATCGGCTTACAGGTCAGACTTGCACTAAAGCTTCATGTGCTCTTGACTGTCCATCCCCTCACCGGGGTTTAAACTTGAGCCTCACTAATGAGAACAAGGCTCACTTCCAACAGTTTTGAATTTTAATGAATTCTGAATTAAAGTGTTCTCTGTGAATAAAATTTTTAGAAGAAAAGATACGTGTTGAAAAAAATAGCAACAGATAGACAAAAATATATTTTGAAAGGTTTTTTTAAATTATACTTAGTTTTTTATGGGAAAGGTATAGTCATAAATTTTTAATAAATATACCTAAAACAATATTTTGAAGACTAAATTGCTAATCGGTATAAATCTATGATAAAAAAATATCTCTCTCTCTCTAACGTTCTATATTTGAAACTGGCTGACTTATACATAACTCACCCAACTAATTAGAGCTTGTCACTTCAGTGAACAAAAAGAAACAACAGCAATTACCTGAAACAAAACGATTAACATTTTATTAGTACACGATGTTGACATTTCACTAAGTAGGCCACTCTCTTTATTCCGAGCATGCGCCCTTGCGACAATCGGCCTCTAGACGTGACGTCGGACCGGCGACTTTTACATACTAATTTACACGGTCTTAATGCTTATCGCTCCAACATAAACGCTCGTTTCGCTTGACATTCTCAATTGACATAACATTGACGTAAAGTGTAGAGATATGGTATTCGACCATACGCCCGACATGATATTTCAGTAAATGATTCGATACTGAGAAAAGTGACTATGTCAGTATAATTAAAACATGTTGTTTATATCATAATTAAGTTGAACTTTTGTGAACGAGTGGTCGCCTGGTGGTCGAAATTCTACAACAATTAATTTAAATTATATAACTATATTTTTATTCATAATATTAAAAAAATATTAGCATTCTGCACTCTTTCTCTATATAAACTACTAGCAGCGCCCCGCGGTTTCTCCCGCGTAGTTCTCGTTCCCGTAGGAATACGGGGATAAAATATAGCCCATGTGTTATTCTGATGTATAAGCTATATAACTGTACAGTTCCATCAAAATCCGTTCAGTAGTTTTTGCGTGAAAAAGGAACAAACATCCATACATTCAAACTTTCGCGTTTATATATAATATTATAATTAAGTGTGCAATTTTCGAGAAAAGGGGTACAAAGTTTTTCTTCACGTTTTATTATATTTATAGATTATTTGTACGTAGCAAAAAAATATTATTAATTACAAGAATAAGGACGCAGAAACGTGATCTAATGTCACTCATAGATAAGAAAAGTGGAACATTGAGTAACTGAATAAAAAGTTCTATACGAGTACAAAAGCCATACAGCCCATGACAGCAAACATCAGAACCTTTGACATAATGAACAGCAGGCGGGCTTAAACCCAGTTAGTTACCATAACGTAACCCACTAGCTCAGGTTTGCATAATATCAGACTTATTAAAGCTCTACTTTTCAAACCGGTCGCAACGACCTTGCGACTTTGTAGGCGGTCGCAATCTGTCATCCGCATTGAGTGAAGAGTATTCTAATGTAGCGCAAATAAATAAACAAAGGCGACAGTGCAAGGTTACAGCACCCGCCCCGACTTCCGAATCTTGAAACCAAATTGAGCGAAAATGACCGTATTACGGCCTTACTCTGTAACTTTTCTACTTTACAACAGGAAGAACACAATAAAAACCGGCCAAGTGTGAGACGGAACCGCACACGAAAGGTTTCGTACCACTGCGCAATAAAAACACGTTTCTTGTATGAGAAGCAATTTAAATTTTTAACTTTTTTTGTGTTATAAACAAAGTTATAGAAAATCTTCACTATAACGACCATCGTAATACACACTCTATGAAAATTTCAAGAATCTACCTATTACAGTTCAATAAATACAGCACAGTGACAGACGGACGGACAGACAAACCGATGGACAGACAGCGAAGCTCCGTTGGCACTATTTGGGTACGGAACCGTAAAAATAAAGTGTTTTAATTGTTATATTATGACTTCGCGATGTTACGTTATTACTTACAAACTGCAAATATTAACCATCAGCCTATAAAATTACGTGTGTTGCGAAACTTTATCAAATAATTATCTTACAGCGCAATATAATTGTATAACATATTAAAGTATATTGCAATGTCTACGTATTTTGTTATATATTGAAAATATATTGCGGTTCCAATGGATTCTTATAGAATCCTATATTCAAATGCGGACATTATACTGTTATACATATAGTCAGTCAAAATACTTGTTGGAACTGACAAGTTCTCTTTTCTTATAGAAATATACCTTGTATAAATACATCGCTGTATAGCTGCGTCATGCACAGGCGGAAATAGACAATTGACATAAGCTTTTAGTCGATTTGATGGTCAAACATGTGTGGGCAATGATTTTATACAAGTGACTTTAACAACCAACTAGTTTTTGACCGTGACTTCGTTCATGTACAAGGATAAAAGTGACCTCACTCAATTTGCGGTCCTTCAACTATTTCTATGCAAAAAATCAACTCTATCTGTGCTTCCATTGCTGCGTGAAAGAAATACAAACAAAGATATACACTTTCGCAAATTATAATTACTATGATAATTACTAATTACCATAACCAAGGATCTGGAACAGCTGACACACAACGAACCCTATTGGGTTTAGATATTTTATATTTAGAAAATCTTGACCCCCAAAAACGAGAAGAGCCGACTGCAAATAAAGGAATAAGGCTTGGACGAAGAGAAGAGAACCATAAAATTACTAATTACTAAGATATCGATTTTACTAGATTTCTACAGACAAAAATACAGACATACTAACACCAACATAATTTAAATGGAGGCATAGTTTTGTAACCTAGAATGCAGATGGGGCCTCAATCTCAATATGGACCGTATCCTTGTCCGATAAAAAATAATGCTTATGCAAAAATAGTTCGAACTTCGCGTCACACAACACTAAATATATCGCTCACGAATGGTAATGTGACAATGGTAATTAGATCCGGTTAAGAAGGTTTTTGTTGGTCACCCTAGCTACCAGGTACCTACAATCTAAATGTCTTCCGCGTGGATGTGAACCGTACGACATAGCAATGTCGATTTCAACATATCACAGACATACGCAAAGTGGGGTAACATATAATAATTAAGTGAACAACTTTCATTGTGGTAACAACCTTGAATTTATGGAAAATTACAAACGTGATTATTTTGCATTCGATAGAGGAATTTGTCACGAAATTACCGCCGACATTTTATAGTCCTTTGCACCTAAGCCTAACCTAAAGCTAGAAAACTCGCTAGATCTCGAATCTAGATTTCATTTTCAAGTGTATATAACATCTTCTATTGATAAAACTCTTCATTATAACGCATAACATAAACCGTTGGGTCTAAAAGTATGAAATTTTGCACAGTTTTGCAAGTACGTGAGCACTAAGAAAAGTTTTTAGCGAAATTCATTCCCTTATGGGAATCAAATTGACGATGAGAGATTGTATAATATTATAAATGCCAAAATGACTTTGTTTGTTTGTTAACCTAAACCACTAAACCGATTTTGAAAAATATTTCGGCAATGGAAAGCTACATTATCAGGGAGTAATGCCTATAGGCTATATTTTATCCCCGTATTCTCACAGGAACGGGAACTACGCGGGTGACACTGCGGGGTGCTGCTAGTTTTACAATAAATTGTGAAATTGTTAAAACAATTGAGTTAAAGTAATTAAAAATTGTTCATGAGAGAGATTCAGGTCTATAATGCAAGAATATGAATTGTAAAAAAAAGTAATCAAATTACAACCTATACCAGCCATACCATTGATATAGTTACTATAAGTCTTCTGGGCACTGTCCCACATGGTTCTTCTTTGGAGATTTTTTTTATCTGTAATTATTGTAAATGAATGTATATTTTCTTTGTAAATAAATTTTATATTCTCGTTACTATAAGTATGTACCTACCAGTATAACAAATAAATATGCCACCATAATCACCTTCAATTAATTACGTTTCGATCTCATAATGAGGTAAGAGTAATAAAATTACGACACCACTGATATTTATAGTCCTAACTAGAGCGTTCTAAGATTTCAAAGTCTAAAGTAAATTCAATTTCTCAAAGCTATTTGGTTCAGCTCAGTAGCGTGGGTAACCGCGCGGTTTTCGCAACCACCGTGTGCGCTGGCGCATACGATACGATTACCGTAGACAGACCGCATGTCGGCATTAATTAAGATAGCAGATTGGAAAACTAGTTTTATCTCCTTTTATCTTGTAAATATGCTAAATCGTTGTCGGATCCTATGTTTTATGGATGTATAGTTAAAAAACATCAATAACAGAGTTATACTTAGAGTTTGTGGTGAGCAATTTGGTAGAATATTTTGTGGAAATACGACTAATGCAGGCCTACCAATGGTCTTCACCTCCAGGGTGGCTTCAGCCTTCATCATTCAGGCATTTTTACCCTTCTTCACCAGAAATAAGATAACTGTTTTGAATCTATTCAGTGCCGATTTAATAGTACATTTTCTGCAAACTATTTTTAAACCCATCTTCTGTAGCTTTTTGTTTTATTCGCCTTATGAAATCCGATCAAAAGATGAAGCGGTTATTCCTTGTATCTATTAATAAATAGTATTAAATAGTCATGGGTTAACCACAAGTGTAAGTATGTATGTTCGTGCAGATTTTCCGTCCAGAATCACCTAGTAGAACGGATACGGAATATCTCACCGCGGAAGAGAGGTGTCGAGATACAGTGAAAAGAAATTCCTTCGTTGCAAAGAAAGCGATTTATGTCATAACTAAGTTGTGCCCACGACTTTGTTCGCGCTTCAGGATGAACATGTATATTAAATATTTAAACACCATTATAGCCGACTATGTGTAAATGGCCCTAAAAGGATTAAAACATTACTTTCCTTCTAGAGCAGTCGAAGTCACAATCAATAGTTAGACCATAGTTAGATTCAGGAGTTTGTCATACCAAAGTGAGTACTAAGAACGGACTTTTGGAAATTCCCACAGAAACACAATTAAAAAAGATCCGCCGATGATATCATGTCAACCTGTTGACAAACCGACTAAATTAGTAACTCTAATACTGCTAAATAAAGTATTTAATTGATGTGTACATATAATAGAGGTATATTTTAAGGGAACGAGCTAAACTTGTTTGTTTAGATGTTCGACAACCGGATAACTACCATAGAACACAGCTGGCCCCAAGGTGACATTTGTAAAACCTTTTGTTTGCAAATAGACCTTCGTATTTGTTCGCAACAACAATTATTTGTGTTTGTAAGTGGAAGAGAGAGTGCGAAACGTAGTGTAGTGAATTTATCTATAAGAACTAAGAATTTCCATTAAACTAAAATTTTATGATAATATAATAAACGTTGCATCAGATTTTTGTGGTAACACAGAAAGATTGAGGGACACTGGACTCTCACATAAATTTAAAATAAATATGCTCTCGCCTTTATACCCGAGCAGGTCGGTAAAGTTATTCCATTCCTGGATATACTATATTTTACTTTTCTCCAATATATCTTTTGAACAGTAAACGTGACAAGTGATGATTTTACTATAGAACCTGGGTGCTGTCACACTTACTTCAGAATCAATACTGAGACTTCCTTCACCGTCAAACTATTGACAAATTGGAGACA